>JAKEPQ010001009.1:9662500-12062500 GCA_024500445.1 Entomyzon cyanotis
CAGTTTCATTTTCTTTCCATCTGCTTTACCCTCTGGTTCATGACACCCTGGTGCTGCAATTTACCCCAGAGCTTGTGGACAGATGAAAACTTAATGGGAATTTTATCTAAGTATATTTTCTGCTAGCCTGATGCAGACCAGGGACGTGAACCAGTTTACTGACGTTTTGATGAATGTGCTGATCACCCACTGCTTGTACTCCAGAGACAGAAGATCCTTATTTTACTCCTTTCTATCAGAATTAAGACTGCTTGGTTCACTAAATTTGTTGTCTCTGTGGCAAATGTGCAGCACAGCAAAAGGAGAAGGTGCTCTCAACTCACCCAACAAGAGGGCCTGGCCATGGTCTCATCTCCCTGCCCTGGGTGCCCTCCTGTGGACATGAAGCCACAAAGGGGAGAGTTTGGTAAAAGCCCTGTTATCTCCAGCACATTAAATGATACCTTCAAGACATTACTAGGGAACACACGTGTTACTGGATCTGTTCAAATCCCATATCTGTGGTTTCTAGAGGAGGAACGAACACTCAAAGTCTAGCTCCTGGCTTCAGATTCAGCATCTCATTTCCTGCTTTCTTTACACTAAAAACTTTCATCCTGCTGTATTGAACTTGCTAGCAGTGTTGGGAGATGCAAAACACAGATCATCTAGGATATCTGTGTCTTGTGGGAGAAGGAAAAAAAACAGCATAAGGAGGTATTTAACTGTTGTGATGTGTGAAACTGTCAAAAGAAACACTTTGTCCACACCCCAATGAAGATGTGAGACTGTTCCCTGGTGAATTGGTTGCCTCTTTCAATACTTTGCTTTGAAAATGTGCGGAGATTTTAACTGGGGAAGGTGCACAATATCTGCCACAATCAGAAAGTGCACCCAAAGACAAGTCAAACCTGACATTTTTGTCTGTGTTTCACAATTGTTTGAGGAAACAATCACAGTGAACACTGACCACCTCTCACGCAGGAGAATCCCACAAACCCTATAGAAGATATGTCCTACATATGATTTTGAAATAGGAATTGCAGCAGCTTCAGCTCCTGCATGGGCCTTCCCCCGAGAACTAAATTTCAACCTTTAAGGTTAAATTTGCGTTAGCATGACACCATCTGTCTCAGTTACCCATTTTGCGTGAGAACATGGTGCAGTTGGCCAACATTTCAAATGCTGTGTACAGCGCCTCTATAGGGAGACCCATGAGAGAAAAGTGCTTCTGGGAACTACAGTAGTTTTATACCGAGTTCTTTAAAGCACATGAATAGTAGTTGCCTGAAATGTTACTTCCTTGTACAAGGTAAGAGGTTTTTTAAGCAGAATTCAAAATCAAACAACATTTATTACAATAAATACTGTCAGAGAACTTCAGGTCTGTAGATGTATTCTGGTAAAAATTGGAGTCTAAATGAATATAGGATTGAAAAATAGACTTTCATGCACTATTTCTAATAAGTTATTCAATTATAACAATAATCAGGAAAAAAGGTGTTTGGAAGTCTGATAATTCAGCGATAGCATCCAAGGTTAACTATGTCATCTCCATTCCCAGTCACAGGTAGCTCATAGCTGCAGTAACAGTTTAATTAAATTCCAGGTATGCCATCCATCCTGCCCTCTGCCTACTGGAACTTTGCCACAGCTCCTCTTCCAGTCTGCTCTGGGAACTGAATGCACCCCAGTCTGGGCAGAGGCAGGGACTTTTTGGTAAATGTGGTTGCACTGCCTGCTGACATCAGTCTCAGACTTCCAGCATCTGGGAAATAAATCAGTTCATCTGATGGTATCCTGATCCCCAGCACAGGTGAGGCTGTACAGGGCAATTTTGCTTCATAGCTGGGGCAGGGATGAGTTTTGGGAGCTGGGTGTGGAGATTGAAGGGGAGAAGTTTGGCAGCCTCTTGACTACCAGGGCAAGTGAAGAAGTATAATTTTTTCTTGTGTATGCAGTTATAAATTCTGATTTATCCTATGAACTTATTTCTAACTACAACCCTCAGCATAAATGAAAACTTCCCTGTTGTGTTTAAAAAACAAATCCTATCTATGTCCCTGGAAGGCAAAGCCCAATGCTGGCAGGATGACACACAAGACAGGTTGAACCAGTTTGGCGCAGCTGAACTTGTGAACTGGAGCTGGATCACATCCCACCACTTTGGTGCATAGAAGGAGGGAGCCACATGACTTTCCTCACTAAGCCACATAAAAACAACCTCAAAGACAGTGTCTGAAGCCTTCAGTGGCTGAACACGACACAGGAGCTGTTGCCAGAAGCAGTAGCCAGGTGACAAGGCAGAGGGGAAAACCTACAGCCATGTACAATGACAGGATCAGTGGGAATGACGGGAAGTTGTCCAAAAAGTCTTCAACGCCTATATCTGAAGGGCAAGAATAACTATGGCTTTGATGCATGGTGTTGATCTCTCCTGGAAAATCTCAGCAGAGCCAACAAGACTGCTTTGTGTGTACTTGCCTAAAATTAACTTTCCTAAATGTCTGAAGAGTGTAAGTGGTGGAGAAGAGGCTGGCTCCAGGAACTGGTGCCTGGAGATGCCTCTGTCAGCTCCTTCCTCACCATGTGCCAGTCCAGTCCTACCTGCAAATAGTTTCTATCCCCATGGCCATAGCTAAGATGTGTCTTTGCATCTGCTGTCACTGAGGCTTGACCCAGTGCCGGGGTGGCCAGGGCATGGATGCAGATGAAGCAATTTTACCCCATGCTCCCTCTTTGGAGGGGATGGAAATTCCTTTGACTGAAGCAACACTCAGAGGTTTGGCTTTGAGCCCTCTGTAAGGGCCTATGCTGCAGAAGGCTATTTAATGTCTGCTTGCTACAATAGAAAGCTGAAGACTTCAAAGGCCTCTCCAGCTTCCCATAGAGAAGCTGTCATTTAGTCAGTTTAGCACCAAAGATTAAATTTGTGGTGTTTTCCAATAACCTACTGCATCATCATTTACTCACATTACTAATACTCCAGCAGATTTCAATGACCTTTGCAAAAATAAAATCAGACTAGATTGACATATTTGCTTTAGAAGATGCTAATCAATACCTATTTTGTCAGCCAATATGGTTATGTCCCCTGTTATTGTGATTTATTTCATTTTTGTTGACCAAAGGTGGTTGCATGGGTGATAACAGTACTGAAAGTGGCAAGGGTTAATAAATTCAGATGAGGTTGTCATCTTATTACCAGAGTGCAGGAAGTGAAGCACAGCCATTTAATTAACCTAGTCGCAATGAATTTTTTGCAACACACAGTTAACACTTCATCTATTAAAACCACGAAGCAGATGGTAGTGAGCAGTTTTGTCTGCCATAAATAGGGTACCAATTTAAATTACTTGCTGCACAGGATTTTATTGGATGAAATTATCTAGATATTAAATGGTGAGATATTTAATAATCTCTCTCCTTTTAGTCATGCATATATAAGATTCTTGGTCCAATAGTAGAAAACTCAATTATTTCCATGAAATCTCCAAAATGGAGAGCTTAAAAAAAAAAAGACAAAACCTTGATGAATTGACATTTCATCAAACTCCAAGGCCCTCAGTCATTGTCTGTGCTTGAGAATATATATTGCATTATAAACTTTTACCCTACTTTCTCTATCTGCGTAAGAGATTTTTATTATTCACATAAATGGATAATCCTAGATGACTATTAAAAGGCCACATTTCTCAATAGACCGGTAGTTTCTCTCTTGCTCTTGAAAAATGATTGTGATAAATATTACCAAATTTAACATTTTCCTTTTCATTTCCCACAGTTAGGAAGAGTTATGTGAGCACATGACTGCACATATGGGCAAGGGGGCTGTATATCAAAGGCACTGTGGGCAACTTGGTGCCTGAAGCTGAGTAACCTCTTTGCTTCCCTGTCTTTTATCCTACGGAGGGGAACGGAAACTTAAAAAACCCGACCAACCAAACAAGCAAAACAAAACGCAGTTGTATGATATGGTTTCATGTGCACATAGCAATTTTGACATTACTGGAACTTGCCAGCTCTTGAAATTATTTCATGCACAAAATTGCTGCCCTCATATAAAATAAAAAGGAGAGGAAGAAGCAAACAGGCTCTCCTAAAATCATGATTGCCTCAGGACTGTGTGAACCCCCTTTCTTAGCAGAGAAGCAAATGTTTGTTTGAAATCAGAGCAAAATCTCAGGAAGAAAAGCAAAGCCTGAGCCAGCATAGCAAGTAGGTCGCTGCACACCCAGGATTGCGCAGCACCCACAGTCCTAGACAAGGGCAGAAAACTGTCTTTCCACTCCTTCAGAGAAAACAAATCTGACCGGCTTTCCTCCGGCAGTCTCCTTCTGCCTCCAATGACAGAGGCTTGACAACAAGGCTGTGCTTTTGGTGAATAGGGTTCATTAAGCCCGCAGAAAGCCAGAGGGTGGGCATTCATTTGTTTGAATGACTCTCGGAGACTCCTTTATTTGAATGACTTTTTCCTTAGAGAGGCAGAAGGCAAGTGTGTCCTTTGTCACCTCCTCTGATTGCTCTGTCCACTGAACGGCTAGCAATAGCTATCAGAAAGTCTCCAGAGATTCGAGGCATCACAATCCATGACAAAGGACATAAATTGCTCTTTTCACAGATGACATCCCGCTTTATCTCAGTAAAACACAAATCTATGTTCAATGCCTGAAGAAGTCCTGGAGCATTACTCTACTGGAGCAAGGTTTCATGGAAATATGACTAAATCAGAGGTGATCCTTACACAATCATCCAGGGAGATTTTTTTTCATTTTCTGTGCTATTGACCTCCAGGGCAATTCAACTATTTATTGGTACCAGCCCCACCCTTCTTAAGAAAACAGCCAAGGTCCTTTTTCAGCCCATCATATCAGGAAGAAAGGACTTCATGTTGTTGAACATACTGGCACAGGTTTGGCTTGGCTGTAACAAAACCAAGTCAAATGTATGGTCCCAAGTGTAAGTAACACACAAAAGAGACCAAGAATAAACTTTTCGAGCCTCAGTAAAACCTTAAGAAAAAATGAGGGCTTTCCCTGATAGGCACATGTGATTAGCAGGCAATGTTAGCTGCCCTCTTGGGAAGGGCGTGCAGAGCTCCCAGCACCAGCCCCTCTGCACGAGGAGCTGGGGGGCACTTGACAACTCTTTATTCCTTCATGTGTGATTTGTGACTAAGGCTTATGGACTTCTTGAGGAGGTGGGCAGATCTAGAGACCATCCCATCACTTCTGGGAAAAGGACAATCACATTACCTTTGGGCAGCCAACTCCCCTCCAGGCTGCCACAGATTGCCACAGGATTAGGACACAATGCTTAAAAGGTGGGAAGGAGAGGATTGAGGAGCAGAACATGGTCTTTGTTCAACGGCACAACCAAATCAACTTTGGACAGTTCAAAACTAAATTTTATTTGGTTTCCAAACATACTAGGAGCTCATTCCTTCCTAGCAATTGCTGCTGAAGAGAAATGGACTGACAGCCAGGTGGAGCAGACAGTACCCTACGTTGCAGGAGCTGCCAGTGCTGCAAGGGGGACCTCTGCCCTTACTCACTCAAAAGAAAAAAAAAAAGCATGCTAATACCCCAAGTTTCAGAGTGGCAGCTTTTAAGCTGCTGTGATTTTCTGTCACTCCATGAATACCAAAGCACATCAATATCCACAACTCTAACAGTTTCCCCCCTTTCATTAAGCATCCTTAACAGGTTTTCCCATGACAATAAATAATGAAACACTGTAAAACAGTTTAAAATATTGATTGGACATTGATGGATATTGATTAGATATTGGTATTGATTGGATATTGATTGGATATTGGTATTGATTGGATATTGATGCTTTTGCTCAGATAGGTCAATATTACAGGTCAGTGAAATGCTGAGGCATTTCAAGGCAAAATGACCAGCCTGGGCCAAGTCAAGAGGTCAAAGTCAGGCCCAGAAACAAACCCTGTCTCCTGACTGCCAACTCAGTGCTTTATCAACAAAGTGCATTGCTCTTTAGTATTTTCATTTATAATGCAGATTAGGTGGATGAGAGGAAAATTTAATCATTTAGAATGACTAATAACTATGCTAATGTGTTCAGATAAAATAAGCATTCACATATGCTGAAAGCCTTTATAGTGTAATAAACTTCTGTTATCTGTTGAGGCGTGCAGTACTTTGATTTTCGTATACCAACTCCTTTTTATTTCAAGTGCAATAAAAAAATGGTTTTTTAAAAGATTGCAAAGCTCGAGACTCCTGAACCTCATTTCAGTAGTGCTTGTGTGAAGTGCTGACAAACTACTCCAAATATTGGGCTCAGGGGGTTGGGGTTTCTTTGGCTGACTGGGGTTTTTTGCTCTCTGACAAAGTGTGTCAAACTAATTTGAAGACTTGCACTTCAGAGATGGCAAAGAGCTTTGAGGATACTGATTTCAATGAGTTTGAAACTTTGTGTGTACAGAAACACTAATCCCCTTGGAAATTACTTTTGTTTTCCTGCATAAGACCAAACACGTTTTGATCCCCTACCTAAGTTTCTGTTGTTCTTCCTTATAACACACACACATTTATAAAACATTTTAACAGGTTTTAACTCAGACCTGACTGCTAATCACATGGCACCATGTGTGACACTCACAGCCTTTCCTCTGGCTGCAGATTCTTTGCTACATCCTTCCCACTGCAGCCACAGACCCCAAAGTTGCTGCCACCGAGGTGCAGGTCAGGCTGGATGTTTTAGGAAGCAGATCACTTTTTCCTGAAAACATCTCCAAATGATGCTGCAGCCAGTACAGAAGGTCATCCCTGGAGCCCAGCAGGCTGCTCCACCATGGCATGGCCTTGCCGGCCTTGCCAGCCTTGGAGAAAAACCTCATGCTGTTCTTTACTCCTGCCCTGCACCGTGTTATGGTTCTCCTGTATGGAGCACTTCAAAAGCAGAAAAATAAATAAGTGAGAAGTCATGGGAGAAAATAATCTCAGAGTGAAAAAAAAAAGAAAAAAGAAAAAAAAAAGAAACTATCATTCACCATTCATTTTAACCTGCACTGAAAATAATTTAAGTCAGTTTAAGTCAGTGGAGAAAACCAGCTGTCTGTTAAGGAAAAGAAAGTATAGCAAATGCAGTAACATTATTTGTTTAGTCTTCTTCTCTTGAGAAGAATGAAACATCAAAATACCTTGTCTATAAAAGGAAATAATTACCTGGCAGAGGGCAATAAATGACCACATATTAAAAACATCATCAAGAACAATAGAAGGTCTTGGAGCCTGGATTTCCCTTACAATAGGACAATGAAGAATAACTAAAATAAAAAAAGGCATAAAGCAATGGTGTCTCATTCTGGATGAAAGCACAAGCCTCACCAAAAGGATTAAAACAAGGAATGTGCCCTAAAATAGGAAATAGGGCCTCTCTACCCAGTTGACTTTTGTGAATGAGCTCAGAGAGCTCTATAAAGGGATGGCTGCCAGCATGGGGAAGGCAAATGCTGCAGAGGGCATCATCAGGGAAAAATTAGCAGATGAGTCTACTGAAGCTGAGGTAGAAAATAGAAGAGAGGCTGACTAGCAAAGTGCAGATCTTAGACAGTTTGTCAGACAAAATTGCCTACCTGTTCCCATCTCCGTGGAGATGCACGGGTTATATTTGGTACTTGAGATTTTGTCATTTGCACTCCACTAAGTGTTTGCCTGTGAGAACCTGTATTTATATCGCAAGGTTAATTAGTCATGCTGGAAAGCAGTGCTGCAGGATGGACGGGAAGGGACAGCAGACATGCCCAAGTCTTTCTTTAAACACTCACTGCCAATATTTTCTAAGCTAACCCTAAAATTCAATTTCCAATGGCTGTATTCTTTATGCAGAAGAGCTATGGAAAATAAAGGGTGATGGGAGAATTTGCAGTATTTAGCATATCCCTGTGATCATGAAAATAGCCAGGAGGACAAACAGCACTCAGAGGCAGAGGCGAAGCTGCTGCAGGAGCTGGGTGTGCAGGAGCAGTCCCGGCACGCCACGCTGGGTGCCTCGGGTGGTGAGGAGCTTTACACAGACAACTGGGTTACGTTCCTCATCCTGGCACAGGCTGAACCGCTGTAGATAACAGTCCTCATCTGCTTTTTTCAGCTCCTTAGCAGAAATGTCATAGATAAGTGCAAGGTGTGAGTATTTAGGAGGAACATTTCCTTATCTTTTAATTAAGAATTTTACAGAGGTGGGTTGTTTGGTTTTTTTCCCTTTTTGCAGGATAGGTAGAGTAGTAGATTTTTCCAGTCTAACCTTTTATAGGCCAGGCATGTGATATGTGGTAAGAGCCATGAGAGGCATTTAAATTACCTCTTTTGAGACCTTTTCATGCTTATTTTAGTTTCAATAGAATTGGGTCTGTTCCATATGTCCTGATTCACTACAGGATGCTTTTCTTGTTGGAGGAGTGGCTCTGTTTGATCAAGATGGTACTGACCTCATTTGTGAAATCAAGTATCAACTCAGTGTATGGGGAAGTGTCTTCCTAGTGCAGCTTCTAACAAAAAGTCTTTAAGAGAGTGGCTTAACACAAGTTCTATTAAGAGTAAGCCAGGGGGAAAAAAGAACAAACCTTATGTAATGTCCTACCACATAGACATTTAATTTTCCATTCACCTGATAAAAATTTTAATTAAAAAATGCTCTCATCTGAAATAAGAGCACTGTGGTGTTTTTAACAGTCTTAGGCTTCTGTTGACATGAGAATATAAGATGCTGAAATCATAATAGTAAGATTGGATAGCTCTTGTTTTTATTTCCATGAGTGAGAAAAATTGTCTGTTATTATAATCTGCATGTTATTATGCCCTATTCACAGATACAGGAGCCAAGGGAGAAGTTTTGCTTCATCACAACTGACCAGACATTATCAAGGTATATACACCATATGAACTACTCAGCCCTCCTTTATTTTAACAGCTGTAATGTTCACAAAGCTATGACCTGAATGGTAAAAAGAAAAAAAGTGAAAAACGTATCTGAGGTACCCTTAATAGAGGGCTGTAAAAATATTGGCTGACTACAGCCTATGACTATGTTTAGATATATGTTTCCCTGAAGAATGCAACCACCAGGGTAAAATATTAACAGTTGGTTTATTGTAGTTTATAGTGTTGATGTTTCCCATTTATTTCCTCATTCATGTGAGTGTAGAATAGGATGAACAAGCATGTGGGAGAAGACAGTTGGGGATAGACTGAGGAAGGGGCTCTGTGTCCAGGCAGATTCCAGGGCAGGGGCTCAGGAAGAAGGTGTAAGACACTCTCCCTGCCCAGGGAAACTTTAGGAGAATTGTTACCCCCTGTGGCCCAAGGTTGTCCTGCTCGGGCAGTACGGACACACACAAATTAAACTGCATCTTCACCCTGGGCTTTTTCACCTGGACAAATTCCAGCAGCAGTCAACTGCACTTGCCTGGGAAAGCCCTTCTGAGGGACACACAGATCTGTGATCCCACAGGCCTGCTGTTGGGAGGACAGCACAAGCTTCTCTAGTGCCTAAAGGAAACCAGCCACTGGAAAAAACACAGCACAGCTTCAGCCAGCATGCAGCCATCAGCAAAACGTGCCAGGGTGGACACACCTGAGCAGCACAGCAGTGCTGGCAGCCGTGGGCTGGGGGTTTCTGCCGCAGCCCTGCCATCACCAGGCCCCGGCTCGGCCCAGCGCACACAGGCCTGGGCAGCATGGCCTCGCTGCAGCTGCGAGCCAGAAAATCCCAGCTTTCTGGCACGGATGGATAGACTCTGTCTAGCCTGCAGCAATGAACATGGATGGGAGTTAGCGGGTAGGAAAAAGTGAGCAGCAGCGTTTTTTTTGATCAGCAGCTGGAAACAGAGAGGCCACATGGGCTGTTTCTCAGCTTAAGCATCCTATCCGAGCTCTGCTTTCAAACAGGGAAAGTACAAAACATGCTTAAAATCTCACAAATGGTGCAGAAGGCTTCCCAGAAAAAGTACCTGGAGGAGATCTTTGTAGAGTCATTCCACTCTCATGCTTTGGGAGGCTGTGTGCTCAGTGAGTGGGGCTAGGGTGGATTTCACATGGTGCAGCACTACATACACAGTAAAGACCAAGGGCATTTACATGCTCGTGCAAAGCATCCAGGTTTGACCATTGCTAGAGACAATATACAATTCCCCACTACAGATGGATTCAGGGCGCACTCTGTTACGGCAGCTTCTGTTGCAATGGCTTTCCAGAAATATGGGGAGTTGCATTAACACTGGAGTGAAAGCAGCAATAGCCACGGCAATAGCTCCTCAGAGCTGTTTGTCCCAGCTGTTAAAGAGAGGGATGTTTTCTGCCTTGTTTTTCTGTTGCTGTTTATAAGTGTAGGAGATGCACATGATTAAAGTGTCTAGATCTGGAAATCATATTTTAATATGAGAGTGTGTGTCAGAGAGAGACAGGAAGAATTGATTAGATTCAGATTCAGTAGTTTCTGAATTAGTGCTGGTAACAGGTCTACAAACACTTAGACAAATTCATAGTCAAAAGGATAAAATCAACACTTAATTTAAAAGCGTCTTTAAGGAGTTTCATTGCCATATGTTGAAAATCTAATCTTCAAAAGAGAAAATATCTAAAAGTTTGGCTTACTTCTCGAATGTGTCAATTGATATTTTCCTTAATTTGACCTATTTATCTTAAAACATTTATAATCTGTTAGGAAGATGTTCATAGCTAAATGTCCAATTTGGTTTGTTTGTTTTTTAAATCTGCCATTCTGCTGCCAAGAAATTAAACAAACAGATGCCACTCTTTTTGAGGGGCTCCATTAAATACAATGTCTTACCCACCATCTGCTGGATCTGCAGCAGCAATTAACAGCTACACACTACTCCCAGAGCAGAGCTGACAGCAATTGATGGTGCTGGGATCCTGGCAATTTCTCCTTCCTGCTCCTCACCCTCTCTCTTCCAAATACCTATAATCCAAATATTTCTGCATAAAAGTCTGGGTCTGCTCAGAAAAAAAAGGAATGAGCTATTCCTTGTTCTTCAAACTGTTGTGGATGAAAGTCCTCCCCAGGCATTACACTTTTTAGACAAAGAGCATTTTTAACAACAACAACTGAGCCAATAGATTTCTGCAAAGTCTGCATGAGCAAAGTTTGTCTGACATCTTTTGGAACAGGTCTCCTCTGCAACAGCGTGCAGCTGCTCTGAGGAGCCAGGGGCCAAGGCTGCACACAGGCTCTTCCCTTCTGCATTACTGGTTCAATCCCACTTGAGGGGGAAGCCATTGAAAATTCCTACCTGTGGCTAGCACAGGTCTTCCCGGGGGAAAATTTTTTTATTTTTAAAAAAAAAAAAGTTTGGGGGTTTTTAAAACTTCTCCATTGGGTGTTTGGGTTTGGAATGGGGGGGGGGGGGGGGGGGGGGGCCTGGGGTTTTTTTATTTTTATTATATATATAAAAAAAAAAAAAATTTTTTTCTTCCCCTCTTTTTTCTTTTTATGGTTTCCCTCCTCCCCCCCCCTACCTCTGTTTGATATGGAAATACCTGGGGAGGCTCAGCCTAGTGAGCAGCCATGAATTATGAGCACTGGATGTGATTCATGTCCATTGTCTGCTGCAGGTAACTGGCTTTGTACCAGCAAACCCTCTTGGAGATTGAGTATTTTATTGGCAAGTGGCACTCTTCATCACAGGATAACATGGAGTGTTTGGATTCCCTTTGCTGACTGGGGTGTCAGACTTCAGCCTACAATCCAGTCCTTTCCTTTTAGCTGAGCAAATTGATTAGTAGCCAGGTTTAGTTGTGCCACGGGGAGTTTAAATTGGTCATTAGCAAAATTTTCTTCACCAGAATGGTTGTCAAACACTGGAACAGGCTGCCTGGGGAAACAATAGAATCACCATCCCTAGAAGTATTTAAAAGACCTGCAAATGTGGCACATAGGGACATGGTTTAGTGGTGGACTTGGCTGTGCTGGGATAAGGGTTGGACTTGATGTTAAAAGTCTTTTCCAACCCAAACAATTCTATGATTCTGTGATTACTTACCTTGGAATAGAAGAGCTTCCTTGGCCTTTTCTTCAGTGTTTGTGGTGATGGCACTGTTGCTTTTCCTGGACTACTGGGCCTGGATGTTAGTTATGCTCTCCCTGGCTTCAGGGAGAATCTCAGAGCACCAGAGAATGCACTAGAATGCATTTTAAAAAATCTGTGTATTCGAGGCTCTAGGTTTTTTATCAGTGCAGAAAGTCCACGTGCAAATAGACCAGCCTGCCTGCTCCCTTAGCTTCTGGCACACATTCTCATAATTCTCCAGTGTCAATGCCTTCCTTAAAAGACAACGAGCTTCCTCCAAAAGGTATATTTGTACAGTATTATTTGAGAGAAATTCTTGCTGCTGCAACAGTGAATAGCTTTATTTTCAAGAAGTTATTTGCATTGCTGTCATGGCAGAAGGATTTCTGTGCCTCCGTCTGTCAGGCTCTTAGCCTGTCCTCAGCACAACTCGTTTCTTCTCTGAGGCACAAAGAAATAAAGGGACACCAGGGTTTAACATTTCAGATGCTCAGCTTTGCCACAGTGTCAGGATAGAGAGGTGTACATTATTTTGGAAATTAAAATTTCCATCCTGATAATAAATCTGTATAGTAATTATCCTTATTGCCCTGTATGGTGGCCATCTGTAAAGGCAATCTGAACTTAGAAAAGGCATCTCATAAATCAGGTGAGATTTAAAATCTTCCAATAGTTTGTAAATCTGCCCAGGATTTAGGGATTAATTGAAGAGCAGACAGCTTAATACATTAACCTTTCACCTCTGCGGTCCTGGGCTCAAAAGCTGACTTAGGTCAAGAAGTAAAAAAATAGATTGGTGATTTTGTCCTAGTCCTCTGAGTGCTGGGGCTCAGGACAGCCTGGTTTGCACTGACCCCAGCACCCTGTTCTGTCAGTGAGGGTTTGCTTTGGGGGTTGCATGTGTCTTGTCTGCTGCTGGCACTCCATTGTGAGGTTACTAACTTAATTGTAAAGTCAGCTGCCTGAGGAGTGCTGTTAGTAGGCTATGGTGGCTAAAAAAAAGGTCAGGAAGCATCAAGGACAGCCTTAAGCAAAGTTTGTTTGCCAAAAATTGAGCCAGGTCATTGAAGGGATTGCAGGGATGCTGCAACAGGTGAGGACAGAGGGAACATCCCCATCAGCCCTTCTGCAGCCCTGCCCAGCCTGGTGAACATTCACACTCATTGCTAGTCCCCACGCTCCCACCCCAGTGCTGCCTGTGCCCTTCTCACAGGCCTTCCCAAGAAAGCAATTTTACAGGCAGGCAGTAAGAGAAGCTGGGGTCAGCAGCTTAATTTCTTTGTCTGTGTCTGAACACAATAAAATTCAGCAGCATAGAGCAACATGGACCAACCTTCTCTCAGTTTTCTTCGTCTTGTGGAAGGCAGGGACACTGTAGAGGTCCTGGGTGTGCCCTCAGCTATGTGACAACAGGGTGTTCTCTCACTTGGCAGTGATCCTCAGCAGGCTGTCCTTGCTGACTGGGAGCCAAAGTCTGCTCCTTTACAGGGATGGTCCAATGATGAAGGTGAAAGTATAGCCAGGGTCCATAGAGGTGGTGGAGTAACCCCTCCACGAGTGGCCAGTGGTGGTTGACCCTTGCCCATGGCCCCAGTTTGTCAGCAATTCATTCCCTGTGGCTTAGCACTGACCACTGGTGGCAGAACACAGTGTGATCTGCAGCCATGTTAAGTCTGGGAAGAGGGATTGAGCAATGCCATTGTCAGCAGCAGACATCACTCTGGGGAGGTAGCACATTCTGAGTCCCTATTAAATAGCACCGCATTGGGAAGTCACTTGGTGTGACCATCCCTCTCTGTCGACATACAAGCACACCCACAGATTTATGTTCCTCACAACCTTCAGACCACCCTTGAGAAATATCCATGCAAAAATAAAAATTGTCCGTGACCCCAGTCTTTGACTTTTTGACCTCTCTCATTCTCCACAAATACCCTGTCTGCTTGGGATTTTCCAGCTGACTGATGAGATTGGGTCTGATCTGTGCTCTGAGAGGACATTTGAAAATAATGTGATTTTCTGGAACTCACAAACACACACACGCATAATCTACATTTCCAGTGTGGGGTTGAGTTTATTGGTATGCTTGGAACAAATGTCCTTCTGGGGGTTTTTAACATTACAAAAATGCATTCGTTACTGATGCAGGTCAGAGGTGAGATGAAAAACACACTGTGAAATCCAGTGATAGAAACCTTAATCATTTATTTTCTTGCCTGGGATCTTTTCACTTGTTCCAGCTGGTTCAAAGGCACTTGGAACATATCAACAAGGCTTACATGACTGAAAACAAACCCTTGCCAGCAGCAGAACCAGACTGACAGAAACAGGACAATAGCTTTTTCATGCCACAAAAATGTTACTAAGCAGCACATAGTTTCATGTGTGCTTCTACTTTACCCCTCCTGACTGAATTATGAAATATTATTTACTAAAAAACATTATAGTTCGCTTTTTAAGAGAATTAATATGATTAAAGGGTTGGTTGAGAAGTGGTGATTGAAGTTCCAACTATTAAAATGCACATCAGTGTGCAGGGAAAATAAAAAGGCACTGAAATTCTTTTCAAACCCAAGCACCAGGTGCGTTAATTACATTTCATTGCATGTTGGTTTATTACTGCGGTCACTTGTGCCTTATGATCTGCATTAACACCTGCGTTCTATGGATATCTTGGTATTTCACTAAACTAGATGAATATTGGCCAGATGGTGACTCCAGTAGGAAGCATTTCACATAGATTTTCCTGCTTTGCACAGTTGCCTCTAAAGGAATCCTGAATGTCATGCCACATCAAAACAAACCCAAAAGATACAGCACTTAGTTTGAGATAACTGCCTTGACAGCATATTCAGAAAGGATCAGATGACAGACAAACCAAGGCCTTGTAACATGGATCTTGCTAATAAATCCCTTGTATGTAGCACAATGGCATCGTTCGTACCAGCATTTCACCCCATGGGGTGACCCTGACCTGTGTAGAAACATAATTCCACAGAAAACTGGGTCAGCTCAGGTCTGAAACACTTAGCACAGATGACTCAGTGGTTTTTTCAGTTTTGTTTTCTCTCCAGGTTGCACACATGACCTTTCTTCCATAGTACAGGTTAGTTAATGTACAACAGGCATCCAGCCCCTGGGAGCTGCCACGACAAGGAGTCAGGATGAGAACTCCACCACGCCTGGCACCTTGGCCTTTGACCAAAGTGGGGAGCACTTCAGGAGAGGTGGGAGGGACACAGACCTCACTGTGCCTCTTACTGGCACTGTCTGGCTCTTATCCAACATATCAGAAGTTACTTGCTGACCTGGACCAGAAACAAACAACAGATCTCAAATTTCATGCTGGCATGGTTTTACACTGTTAAAAAGTTGGACAAACCTTCTAAACTTGCAATTATCACCTGCCTCAAACCCACCTGACCCAGCATCATTCCAGGGTACTATGCAATTCTGTCTGTGAGTTTTGCTGTTGCTACAGGACGTGTAGAAGGTTTTGTCCATGTGAGCAAGATTTTTTACTGGGGACATCCATGTTCATGGCTTCTTTTTGTTGTCACTTGCAGATGTCAGTCGAGGACTACGTGACGGCAGCAACTGAAGTGTCAATACAAATTGTCACACAGTGAGAAGCATTGAGTTTTCATGGTCTTGGAGTACAATTTTCTCCCCCCTGGGTATGCTGGGAGGAGCCCAGGGGGTGCAGCCAGTGCTTGCCAGCTCCCTCCTCTGCCTGCTCTCCCAGGACCAAGCTGTGCTGCCAGCCAGTGCCAGAAGCCTTTCTTCGTCTGGGGAGCTGGCAGATACCTTTTCCTACCTTAGAGCAGGTAAAGGTGGGATGCTCAGAGTGTGCTCTTTGTAGAGTGTGGTCCCTGGGCTGTTTCTGCTGTGCCTCTGAGAGAGTCTGAGCAGACATGAAGGGACTAAGGGGAGAAAATGCAGCAGAATAGCTGACAGACCAACAGCTGGCAGACTGGGGCACAGAGAGGGCACATAGTGTTGGAAATGGAGGCAGAAAGCAGAACAAAGCCTGAGAGCAGAACAAAGCAATACCCAATAGCTGGCTTCCTGAGAATTGTCCTTGATGAAGTGGATACAGGCACTAAAAATCCACCCCAAATGAGCACAGTCACCAAGTCAGCACTCTGATGTGTACAAAAGGAGGCAGAAAGTTAAGTGCAGGCCTGGCCAGCCACCTAGCTCAGCAGAGAACCCACCAACCCAGACAGGAGCTGAGCCCAACCAGCCCCACAGCAGCTGCAGGTGGGCTGGTGTGCAGGGATGACCCTGGAGCTGGTAGATGCTGTCCCCTCTGACAGTGAGCTCCTTGGGTTGATGATACTGTTCCCCGTAAAGGCATAGAGCACTGGATCCAATCTACAAAAACAAGAAGCCAAAAAAGCACGAATTAACACTCCCACCTTTCCCCC
Source organism: Entomyzon cyanotis (assembly GCA_024500445.1). NCBI lineage: Eukaryota > Metazoa > Chordata > Aves > Passeriformes > Meliphagidae > Entomyzon > Entomyzon cyanotis. The sequence goes on from JAKEPQ010001009.1 coordinate 9,678,965, forward strand.
AGTAATGCCTCCCCCAAGATGCTGTTTAAAGAAGACCAATATCTCAGCCTCGAGAATTGTAGGCAAATCCTATTACAAGTTGAGATTAACCGTCAGTCAGATAACTCACCAGTGCAGAGATCAAATATAAAAGATGTATGTTCTGTGTCATCTGTTTAGCAACCTTAAATTAGCTCACATGGGCGGATGGTGCTGGCCAAATGGCAGAACATGTGCTGCAAATGGAAATCAGAGTCAAAGTAGAATCCTGTGGGATACCCCCAGCAATTTTAAAGCAGCTATCTTATTACCTAAGCAATTTTCAGGGACAAGCAGAATTCAGACACAGCCGACAACGCTCTCTGGTCCAACCTTGGTGAAACTACTTCATTATTATTTCAGTAGTGCCTGGAGAGCTCTATCTGCTGCTCCAGTTTCTCTGCAAAACCCCTTCCAACAACACACAATAAAAGACATCCCTGTGAGAACAGACTTACAGTTTAATTTAAGAAAAGGAACAGCAAGTGAAAGTAACAAACAACCAGAGAGACTAGAAGGGAGACGGTTGATGGAAATGGTGGAAAGCGTTTGTCCCTGGAGTCCCTGTATATGTACACACACATACTAGATACAGACTAATGTGTGCACAGATATTTCAGAAGCCCCTTAACCTGAATATAAGACATCCAGAAATAATTTATAAAAGAAATGCACGCATAGGGTGGAGGGCTGGAGGATGGGAGAGACTTGCCCTGCTCTTTGCTGAGGATGCAATGAACATGGTGGGTTTGACTCGGCTTTTTTCATACCATGAGCACCTTTAGAGTCCACAGGCAGCTGTCACATACCTGACTGGACTTAATGATCTTAAAAGTCTTTTCCAACCTAGACAATTCTATGATTATATGATTGAAATCTCTCTTGTTTCTCAGTGGACATAGTACATTTGACCTCACAGCCTTGGCCTAGGAAGAAGGAGAAACAAGAGGACTGTGCAGAGTGGCCTTGAAGTAAATTATGGGAGGGTTGTCTTGCAGCCATGCACTCTTTGCTGCCTGTGACATGGCTGCCGTCGAGCAGGGAAGCAAATAAATTCAGCAAAATTCACCTCAAAGGGATCTGTTTGTTTGTATATTGTTTAAATATTTCGTTTAAAAATGAAATACTTAAACAATAAAAATGAACTACTATTTCATTGCCTTACTTCTTGTAGAGCCCCCAGTCTGTTCCTGGCTCCAGCAAGCCCTACCCATGCATGTGGGTGGGGAGGTTCAGCCTGGCAAACCCACAGGGAAAGCAGCATGTCCTGAACATCTCCTGGGGGGTGTAGGTTTAGGCCAGTTTTTCCATTTTCCTAGGGGAAACTAGGTGTGCTTAGTCCATCTTTCATCTTCCTACCACCTGGCATCACATTACAATAGGAAACAGATTGCTCAGACACACATAATGCAAGAAGGATTCTCTAAAAAGGAAAAACAACTTGCAGAGACACTGATGGCAGCAGGATGCTTTGAACATTTCCAGGTTTGTGTTTGCTCAGGGCTCGGGGATTATCAGAGGAGGCACAGTAATGCCATTGAAGTGCAAACAGTTGTGAATGTGACCGTTGCAATCAAAACCCAGTGCTTGTTTGGAAGTGGCATTTTAAGAAGCAAAAAAATTGTTTTGAAGAGGTCACTTCCAGAAAGAATAATAAAAATTCCTCTGTGTCAACAGCAGCATGTGCATTGCTCTCAGATGAGGAGATTCCTCCTTTTCCCCCACTCCCTAGGAGCACAATGTGCAGGAGTGTCTCCTGAAACCCTGACAATGTGTAATAAAAATTCACTTTGAAAAAAGAGCATCTCCGGTAATGTCTACAGTCTTTTGACTTTGCTCTTTCCTTCAAACACCACTCGTGATGCTGAGCGCACATTCTCTTGGCCTATTTGTTCCTGGCAAACAAAGAGCAAATTCCCCTGGGTACAGCAATCCATTTTTAACACTCTGTAATTATTTAGAAAAATGTTTTGATAGGAGAAAATAAAAACTGGGGCATTTCAGGTTCAGGAGAAAGTTCTTGGAGCATTATGTGAAACAGGGACTTGCAGTCCCTATATTTATGGCACTACCTCCAAAAAAACCTCCACCTTTTCAGCTGTGGCATTTGAATTTATTTGCAATTCATTGAACAGCCCTTTCTGCCTCACATCACAAACTGCAGAAGGCACAAAACTCCTGAGGGTAAGCTCCAAACTGATGAGGGAAGGGAGACCACAAGGACCTTGCTCCATGAGCATTGCTGGTGGGGCAGGTGCAGAAAATTGTCCCTTTTTGAGCTATTGTCTCATTCTGTCCTCCCAAAATCTGTGAGACTTCATATGTTAATGTACCCTTTTTGGAAGCCCTCTGATGGAAGATATTGCAGCAGAAAATGTCAGAGTCCTTAGCAGGAGACTTGAGTGCTGTGAGTTATATGGCCCAAAGGCACATAGGCTTGACACAGGCAAGGAGCTGTGTTTCCTGCCATCCTCTGGCCAGCTGAGAACGTCAGAGATGAAACCTAGAAGCTAAATGTCAATTCGATTTTGCCACAAGGGTGTATTTTTCTTTAACGAAAGCATGAGCAGAAAACCACTGGGATCAAGGCTGTGCACTGGGTGCAGCAGCCTGTGCACACACTGTCTGCCAGCTCCAAAACAGGTCATCCCCTCTTCTTTTTCTTCCTCCACTACTGGTGTTCAGCGCCTGTGACACTGCTTTGTGCTCGTCTGAAGGGCTGAGCCACTGGCACTGGGAAGGCGAGTGGGAGGGGTGGGGGGTGTGGGGCATTGTGCTGCAGAAGGAGGTGTAGGAAGGATGTAAATGTAAGCAATCAAAAAAAAAAAAAAAACCACAACATAAATGAAAGTGTTACAGCTCTGTTGTCCTCAAAAGACCCATTTTCTTTCAGGGAGATTGTAAAAGAGAAATAAAGGGGGAAAAGCCCCAAACTCAGTATACACACCGCCATCTCCTGGTGGACAAAGAGCCCCGTCCCGCCCTGCCCCGCTGGCTGCCCTTGTGTTACAGCGCCTTCAGTCACTGCAGAACAAATGGCAGTGTCAGGAAAAGGCCCTATGTGAATTTTGGTAGTGCACTGCATGCTGAAAGCAGAAGAGCATCAGGCCAGATGGGCTTTGCTGAAACCAAGGACAAAGTTCCCCATCCTGCGGTGGGAGTTGGGTTCATTTCAATGGTGACCATCAACATTTTTGACACCTCTGCCACAGCTCCTCTGTGGCAGGAATGATGCATCAGCTAGAATTACAGACATTTCAGTAATCATTTCAGCCTTTAAATATAATTTTTTATTTAGACAAATCCTCAAGTGCAATAGCCACAGAAAATGTTAAAGCAGAAAATTAAATGGGTCAAGATGGATAAATTGTGATACCAGCAGATCGACACACTACCATTGCCAGCAGAACAGCCAAAATTCTGTGGGTTCATGTTAACCAAAAGGAATCATTCTTTGTAACATGAGTTTTCATGCAAGAGTAAAAAGATTTGATAGATACATAGAAAGCAGGAAATGTATTATAGGGCTGCAGAGCACACAGCTGGGAGAAAACCAGATTGCTCCAGCTTCCCATTGCAGGGACAGCACCTTCCCCCACCTTTGTTCATGTTTCCCAGCCAACACTCCAGAAAAGCAGCTGAGATCAAAGCCATGGAGGGAAAATTTGACTTTGCCTCCAAGAAAGGGATTATAGTATTTGGTAATAAAGTCCAGCTAAAATATCTGTGATTTGACACCATTTTTGAAGGGGAGCTTCATCCCCTTTCCCTGCCCCGCAGAGGCAGGTTTCAGGCAGCATTCCCTGCCTGGCTCCTGAAAACATTTTTATGTGTGCAACCACCAGGATCAGTCTCTCTTTGTAAAAGTTACCCTTTGAAAAGATACCTGTCCCCAGTGACAGCACAGCAAAGTGGGCCTGTGGCTTGTTGAGCCATTTTAAAGCTTCCGTGTTTGCGTGCATTAGATGGAGCTGGTATTTCATACACCTGTCAGGAACTGAAATCTAACACACAGTGGCACTTGGAGAGGAAATATTGTGACAGCTTTTATTTCTGAGATACACGGAAGAGAGACAGAGTCAGGCAACTGAGTGCAGAAGCAAAAGGGCAGGGGTAAAAAGCAGGCTTGCACTGAGGAAAAGTTTTGTAATACTTTTCCAGAATTGCTTTTTCTCCCTCTTGCTGTTTTCAATGTTTTCATTCTGCCTACTTCAGCCCCTGGATAAAAATATAGAGGACCTTTTAAAAGAGAAGATAAATCCTTTCTTTAGTGAGATGTAGGTTACTGATATCTGCCTAGTTATAAAACCAAACTGAGATCCCTAGCTCAGGAAAATTCCAGTGCACAGAAAAGCAGATTTCTCTTGGTTTGCTGCCATAGGATGGGTGCATCTCCATTCCTGGACAGGACAGTAGCATTCCTCAGGATCCTCAATATTTTAGCCTCTCCTTTTTGCATCAGCCCTGGCAGCACGTCAGACCAATATGACCATGAAGAGGTTTGTACAGGCAAGTGTCCCCCATTGAGTCCTTTCACCGAGCTGTGCTGGAGAATGAGTGGTGCTCACTTCCAGCTGTATGCACACACACAAACACACACTCATCAATGCCCTTACACCTCAGGCTCATCCTGTAGTGACTCTTCTCTCCACACACTCTCCCGAGACAGCTGAACACCACTCATGCACCAGTCTGGCTTGCCAAGAGAGCTGCTCCAAGAGCCCTGCTAGTGAGCAGACTCTGTGTGAAATCTCTGGTTTTGACTGCTCTGGCTCCCCCAGAGAGGGAATGCAATTCGGTGTGTTGTCATGATTCTAGAACTCCTGATCTTCCCTGTGCACCCTGCTATCACCAGAAAATGTCCCCAAACCAGACCAACATCGGTTTGCTACCCACCCACACCCAGCCACCTGGCAGGCACACAGCTATGCCTGCACGAGGAACCTGCACTCCCAGAGACATGTGTTGGTCCCAGCACTGCTGCTGCTGAGGTACCTGTGCTGGGCCCTGCACCATGCAGAGCAGCTGAGGAGTGCCTGGGGCTCCCAAAGGCGAGGGATGGTGCCCAGGCTGGAGACAAGGCCAGCTGCAGGGTGATTTATCATCCTCAGATCTCCCAGCAAGAGGGTGTGGGTGGATGACTTTTAGCACTAGAATCATAGGATCATAGAATCTGCTGAGTAAGAAGGGACCCACCAGGATCAAGCCCTGTGCAGGACACCCCAACAATCCACCATGAGCTTTTCTAATGCACGCCATTTTGAGAACTAGCTCACACAGACAGCTGTGCTGGCAGGTCTGAGGAGGTGATGAGTTATAGAAAGGAGGAAAGAAAGAAGAGAAAAACCTTTCAGCTCTTTAAATGAAAACCTGTTGAGAGTCAAGTGATGCCACCACAGTTCTGGTCTGAATAGTGTTATCCATCCCTTTTGCTTATTTTGCACAATTACAATTGCTTTTGTAAGCCCTGACAGAGATTAAGATACCACAGATCTTATAAGAACAAATGATGTATTGCTAATTTCTGAGCATTAGAGAGAGAGGTCACATCTGAATGATTAGGTTAATTCCTGAGACCCCTGCTCATATCATACAGCTACCTCAATTAATTTAGCTATAATGGAAGTACATATACCACAAACATAATAACTGTCATAGTTCATCATGTAATTCATCTTACAGTTATTGGATTACTTGCCCTCCCTCAGAAATCTGGTTTATCCCCAGATAAACCTGCATCTCCAGAGTGGCAGGAGGGAGACTGCACTGCATCCCTTGCAGTGCAGACAGCCACTCTCCCTGTGATGACCCCCTTGCAGCACAAAGCCCAGCCCTTGGCCTTCAGCAATGCTGACTTTCCTTATCACTTGTCTCTTTTTCTCTCTCAAATATGCTTGTATTTTCCCCAGGCAGTTTCTCCTGCCGTTCAGGAAGAAGGAAGAGCCCCCCATCATAGCTGCATGGCTGATCCTTTGCCTGCCCCACAAAACCATGAAGCTGCTGCAATGCTCCCTGAGAAGAGCCAGCTGTTCAACCAGCCAGTTACAAGCCAACAGTCTTGCTTAATGTTTTGCAGAGCCCTCATTTTAGTGCTATTCTGTGCTGTACAGAGATACCCACTTTTTTTCTGTAGACTTCTTTATCTACAGATTATGTATAGCCACTATAACTTGCAGATGAATGTGCTGTTTGTTGCCTGATCCTTCCCTAACTCGAGCTGCAGATGGACCAGTTTTGTTTTGGTATAATGGGGGCTTCAGCCATGCCCGCAGCTCTGCATGGTGCCTGTTGAGCTAGGCACATGGCACATGAACTTCCCACTCCAGAGGATTTTACTCTTTATTTTTTTGCAGGGCAGCTACCTCAAAGATAACTCAATCACTGCTCTGAACTCATAGACATTGCTACAATACTGCTGCCGAACAAAGGCAGGCTTTGATTTATGCAGTGGAAACAGAGTGGGTGGAAATGTCTCAGGATTCAACAGCCTGTCAGTTTTAAAGCTTATCCTCAGTCCCCATAAATTATGTTTGAATTAAAAGCCAGCTTGGAGCAGCAAAAAAATTAATTGGGGTATTTCATGTGTGTGTGTGTCCCCCATCCTCGTGCCATACTCCAGCCTAACACTGCGCTCACATCCTTTAGAGGGATGCAGCATTTCCAAGCTTTCATGTGAGAACACATTGAACTCCCATTTTGGGTTTCTGAGACAGTATTTTTTGTGCTCCCATTTTGGGTTTGTGAGACAAACAGAAACCACTGCAGTTCCTGTTTTTGCAGGATGAATTTGCTTTAACCCAACAGTTTGTTTAATTTACCGAAGCTTTAGCTGTAACACCTGCAAAGAACATCCTCATATAATTTTCCAACAAGCAGGAAAGAATCCAATAGGGAAATTAGTTTCCTTTTTCTCTCTTTCTTTTTTTGGTGTAGCAAAGCTGCTTTTCAGTAACGGTGCCAAAAATTTCTCTGCCCAAACAGTGAGTTTAGTGTGTTTGGCTTTGGGATGTGAATATTTTTACACAGCTTCTAATCTGCTGTTATTTAGTAACAGTTTTTATAGTGTTATTTTCCTGCACTACTTGGAGATTGCAGACTGTTCGCAAAGATTTTTAGCAACTTTTTGACTGGCCTATTCTTTACTGTGTGCATTTGTGCTTGAAAAACTGAGAACAAATTGGGCTGGAGGATAGAAAGCCTTTAACACTCTCAGCTATAAAGAAAAGCTTGAAAATATGGGCTGATTTCATCTGAAAGATTCAAAAGCTAGAAGGAAATGAAGACTCTCACATATATTGTATTTAACATTTTATCATTTGGGGTTGGGAATAGCTGAATTCATGAATTTTGCATGTTTGGAAGTGCTCTTGCTATAATCATAGCCTAAATCAAATGTAAGTAGCAATAATCAGATCTAGGAAATAGACAAGGAAAAAAAACTTAAACTACTTGTAAATGTGCAAATGAAAGCTTTCCAAATGACCAGATGAGTGAGAGAGACAAAAGAATGACGCAAAACACTTTTAAATTGGGTCTGCAAATGGTTTGATCATATATTCCAGGCATGTCCTACCAAAGCAGTTACTATAAACCATTGATACAAAAATGAAATGCCCAGCACAGGTCTGCACATCTACTGCTGAAAATCAGACACCTCTTTTGATAAATACCTGCCTTTTTCTGGAGTAACATTCACTTCAAAGGCTAAACAAAAGAGTGATTCAAAATAAAAACAACATCGTTAAATTTTCTGCAGCTCTGAGCTGTGTTTAGCTCTGCAGATGCAGGGTGTCTGGCACACACCTCAGGCTGTTGATGTAAAACCTGAGCTTTCACCTCTGCACAACACTGCTGTAGTTTTGATTTACTTATTTTGAACATAAAATAGCCTGTCAGTTGCAAAAATTAAAGGTATTGGAACACCGCTTTCACTATATTAATAAAAAGTCCTTCAAGGATCTATAAATGATGTGTTTGGAGTGTACTTTTTTATACATTTTAACAGAATGGCTTTTATGTGTGCTAATTAATTCCATCACTATTTTAAGCTAAATGCTAAAATAATTGTGTGCCCAGAAATGCTACATTTTTCACTGCTGTATCAGACAAATATCAGACAATAGTTCCACTATTGTGGAGCTTAAGGAAACCCCATCAACAGACCACAACAAAGAAAGGAAGAAACTAGTATAAATATGAACATAATCACAGTTCAGGCCGAGAGCTGTGAGACTCATGTCACCCACTTGGTGATTCCAGCAGTGCAGGGTGGCTCAGCCCTAAGAACTGAAGTCCTACTGTCCCAAACTGTTTTCTGGATGTTCCAGGCCGTCAGATGACTGCTGTGCCCATCAGGTCTTGTGCTCAGCCCCCCTCACTTCCCTGCTCTCTCCCCAGGGACAGTAGGACACCACACCAGCCTTTCCACAGCAGACCAGCTCCAAAGTGGCCATGGGGGGAGCGAAGGGGAGCAGATGGACTCTGCAGGTGAAACTTCTTCCCTCTGTTGCTCATTTGTAAAATAAGGATAGCAGCACTATGCTCCCACAGGAGATATTCTGAGGAAAAAGTAGATTAATGACCTTTAAGTATTTGGGTACTGTGATGGGCACATCAGCACCCAACTCCCCAGCCTGCATATGGCTGCTTTAATCCTGCGCACCAGTGAAAACAAGTTTATTCTGCATCTGTTCCTAGTCTTCTTCCTCTGCAGCCCAATCCCAGCTTCCCTCCCCAAGCCTTTGAGTCCCCACTCCCTGTGCCTGCCCATGAGTGAGGTCTGTATGGAAATAACCTCAGCAGCACCTAATTCACCCCATTTATAGTGTGAGGAAAGTTTTTCCCAGCTCCACAGCACTAGCATTTTGTAGTTTAAAAATGGCATTTCAGTTATTGCAAATGGGCAGTAAACTGATAGCCATATTGCTTCTTCCATCTTACTGCTTTCATCCCAAAAGGCAGATAGCATTCTTGTTCTGCATTTAGAGATTTGATTTTTTTTTTTTAATTATGTATCTTGAGGTCAAATTGCAGGTTTTTTTCAGAAATTAGCTTTAATAGCAATCTGAAATTCCACTCCCAAAAATAAGTTGGTTATTGAATTTTCTATATTATGTTACTAATTCAATTTTTTGTAAGAAGAAACTGCAACAGAGTTCTGGGAGCTTGATATTGCTGAAGTAAAATGTGTATTTGATCCCACTCAGGAGATTTTTCAGATGCTGGCAAGTGATTGAACAGGTACTGGATTCTGATAACTATATATCCAAAAATAAATAGTGAAACATTTAAAAGCTCAAAGTGAAATATTTAAAAATAAATATGAAACATTAGGACTATTCTTGGATTGAAACAACAAGCCAAATTACATCTTAGCCTTCAGCAGCAGGACAGACGTGTGCCATGGAGCTGCTCTTGAAAATAACACATGAGATCAGCATCTCAGATCTCAAAAAAAAAAATGGAAATGCTAACAAAATGAGAGAAGAATGTATTCCTTTGAGTGCAAGGGTTTTGGAAAAAAACCAAAACAAAACAACCAAAGACTCTGGTTTTCTTCTTACCTTGGTTTTTTTTAAAAAGGCATCTTCTAGATGATGCTGTATAACATTTCCCAGTTCCACACTTCAAATCTGGCCCTATGGTTCATCAGATAAAACCACAATCAAATCCCCAGGCAGTTGCCCAAAAGATAAAGTTCTTGTCCTTTTACCTGCATTCAAGGCACTGTGATGTGGCCAGCCAGGGCCTGAGCATCCAAGGGTGTGCTCAGAACCATCCTTCAGCCACAACAATGTTGCTAAGACCTGTTGTTTATCTTTTTCTGTTAGTCAAAGCTCATTCTGTTGTCATATTCATTTCCATAATGAGGAATTAATTTACCAGACTAGTTTGCAATATTAAGGACTATGGATGGATGTACTTTCATGTTTCTAACTGCATCAGAGGATTCAGGGCCTGGGTTTAGCTCTACTGCTTTCCCTGCACATTAAATCCCTTTTAAGATGTCTCTTTTCCTTCCTCTGCAACTTTGACTTGCTTCCATCTTCCAGCCCAGCAGATGCCTCTTGATCCTTGCAGGCATTTGTGAGCTCCCTGGTCCTTTCTTTCTCCTTCACACAGCCCCAGGGGCTGAAGGCTTCCCACCAGAAGGGCACATTAATGTGCTTTTCTCACTCTGACCTGAGGCAGTCCCTAAGGCCTGTAAGTGTAGAAGATATTGCCAACAGCAGGAAACTCTGAAATGCCAGCTCAGCTTTGCTCATCTCGCTTCTGTCCTGGCATAAAGCAGGGCTCAGATCTGAGCTCTGCTTTTCTTTTAGGTTTGTTTGTGTTTGTTGTTAGCTCTGAACTCTCATTCAGAGGCTGCAACAATTCTTTTTAAACCTCTGTAAAAGTGCTTCTCTAAGATTGGGAACAGCTGGGCTCAATGGTTCAGACTAGAAACCCAGGTGTAAATAGTCCTTTTTGTCTTTTAAATCATCTTTTATCTTGTGTTATTTACAGACCAGGTCTGTCTGCTACTCAGCCATGAAAGCAGAAGAGAGTGTGGGTGCATCAAGGTAGTTTGGCTGCCAGCTGCAGAAAGGAAAGGACCCCATGCCAACTGGTTTACTTGGGTCACTGCTTTTTGTGACCTTTAGTACAGTTAGCACTGAAGTTGCCTCTGCTGTAGAGACAAATTCTCATTAAAATATCTTACTGGAAGCTCTGCACCCTCTCCAGCAGGGCCAATACCATGTGCTGAGTGAGCAAAGGCAACACTGCACTCAGAGGTCAGCTGGCCAAGACATGGCCTCAGGGGACAACTGGTGAGATAAATATTTGACAGCCAAGATACCTTTTGTACCAGGAGGCAGAAGAGCTCATACCCTGTGTACCATGGAGGTGGGCTATGGGACTGAGAGGCTATAGGTCTCCACTTTCACAGCCAGCCATGTCTGTCCCACACGGTGGGTCTGCAGCCTCACCCTGACACCCTGCATCCTTCCCTCCCACAGCTAACCTCCATACCAGCTGTGTGGGCAGCCTGGTTGTGGAGGGATATTTCCCATATTCAGTCAAGTTTAGTAAAAATCTGGACGTTTTCTAAAATTAGACGAACTGTAGGTGGGGAGGGTCTATTCTTTTATTTTATATGAAAGATCTCTAAGCATTAATAAAAGATGCTAACAAAAGATGCTTACCTCTAAGTCATACCCCTAATAAAGCATGCTTACCTCTTTCTTTGGAGGAGCTGACTCTGAGTCTTGGTCCTTCCAGATGCACAAAATTTACGCCAAGAAACTGTAATGCTAAGCTTGTTTTAGGGAGATCAGCTTCATCCACTCTCACGGATGTCCTGGAGAAAACAGTTCACTATTGTCCTGGCTTCAGAAAAAAACCCCGAAACTTTATTGGACAGAAATATGTAATTGGAATACTGGGGGGACATTGAAGCCTGGCCACTGGGATATGCTGCTCAAAGAGTGCCCTAAAGGGTGTGTTAAACCAAGAAGGGCACATTCTGACATATGTCTTTGCAGAAGTGTCTACCCTGAGTAGGTTAGGTGGGTGAAACATCAGTACCAAAATCCCTGCTGACGAAGGAGGAGCTTTTAGAAGAGCTCGGTAACCAAGCAATTATGGTTCAGCATCACCAGTCTGAGGCTGCTCAAGCTGGCGACGCAGTGAAACACATTGGAGGCAAACTGTGAAAGGAGAGCACAAAGGACAGAAGCAATGGGGACTGAAGGGCGGTCCCGGGGACAAACAGCCGTGATGGCATTTTCACAAGTGCCACCAGAGGGCAATAACAGGCAGAAAACGAGAGATCTTTGGGCTCTCCGGGGCTAGGCGCCTCTCGCCTCCGGCCGTGGAAGGTCCTGTGGCTTAGAGAAAAACTGGTCCGTGCGATTTGCCTTGCTCACCCTGCTTGGGAATGCGGGAGGACTTTACATTTCAACCCCTCGTAATGAGGTCTTTGCGTCTGGGCGGTGAGCGGAGCGCAGAGAAGCGCAGAGCCCCTCCAGCCCCGCGCAGGGACAGGGACAGGGACAGGGACAGGGACAGGGACAAGGACAGGGACAGGGACAAGGACAGGGACAGGGGCGGGCCGGGGCTGTGTCCGCTGCTTGCTCGGGAAACTCGCTTATCCAAGGACGGAGCACAGGCATGTTCCCAAACCCATCTCACCTGGGGCAACGCACGAGCTGCGACTTGTTTCTTTGTTTGTTTTGCTTTGTTGTCTACTGGGCTTGGGGTTCATTCCTTCCCAGGAAAAGTTGGTTGGGTGGCTGCTGTGGGCACTGAGGCTGCAGAGGGAACCAGACTCAAACTCAGGCACACAGGGCAGATGTGGCTGTGGAGCTGTGGAGCTGTGAGGATTTTCCACGTCAGGAAGGAGGCTACTAAATCCTCACATCCCCTCATCCCCCACATCTTCACATCTCTGCACTCCCCTGCCCTGAGCACAGCAGCCCAGATCTTCCCTTCCCTGATGCAACACATCTGCTCCACAGGGTCTTTCCCCCGTGGCTCAGCAGCAGACATTCCCCTCAATGAGTGACTTGGGAGCAGTGATTCGATCATTTCTCACCATGGAATCCAACTGTGACAATAGTAAATGTTGCTTTTACATCACCCTTTCCCCCTCTGTTCCTAAAAGTTTAAAAGTAGCAAATAAGATAAGAGACAGATTTTTTGCAATACAGCTCAGTGGACTATTCTATTTCCTATGCCTTTTCTTTGAGGAGAGGAAGGAGAACAAATAACTTACACTTGAAATAAAATAATTTTGAAGCAGCAGATGTGAATTTGTGAACTCATGCTGAGATTGTGCTTTGAATCATGGGGAGAGAGATTGGGATTTGGAGCCTCCCCCATCACTGGGGAATGTCCTCACCCTCTCAATGATAAAATAATCTTCTCTTTACCTAGTCTGTAAAGCTGAACTTATGTCAGCAAGACATAGAGGATCCACCCAAGAATATTCTCACAGCTGAACATCAGGATATTTTCCTGGAGGGAGGGATGGATTCAGATATTCTGAAGCAGAGGAAAGAGTTGTCTCCTACGCATCATGACAGTCACATTTTTTTTGTTTCATTGCCTTTTAATAACAGTATTCAAAAAATTAATATTTCTTTCCAACTCAAAATAGCTTTTCCGTTCTCCTCCACTTTTCATGTTGTTTTTGCTTTAAAAAAAAAGAGAGAAAAGCAAATGAAGTATTTGAAAGCAGCTTAGCCAAATTTTTCTCCCACTTGGCAGCTAAATCAAAACAATTCATGAGCTGCAAAACCATTATCTAGACTTTTTAACCCCATACTGAAAGGTGTCAAATAAGGATGTTTGAAAATAGCAGATTCCTTTTTGTGGGTAAAATCATACACACATACAAATTCTAGCATAGACATGGAAAGAGAAGTTTAGCTTATGTGGAAAATAGAGAGAAGTGGTCAGAAAGAGCATTATCTCTTTGTGATGGTTTACAAGCAGAAAGGCCAAGCCATGCTCCCTTTCTATGGAATATGTATAGAGCTCCTTGGTGCACTGAGGCCTTGTGTTATGTTGGAGAGCAAAAAAATACTAATTTTAACCAAGAAGTTATGGGAAAAAAATTACCTCTTTCTTTCAAGAGCTGTTCGATCCCATTTGATACTTCAAACCATTTAAAAGTTACTATTTCTGCTTGCATTCGACACTGGCATCAGGAGGGGACCTGGGGATGGGAGTAGCCTGTCCCTCAGCATGATGGCTTCTGGCTTTGGGAAAGTCCTGCCAGGTGCCACTTGCAGCGGTGCTGGCTCTGGATGGCTGAGCAAGTCCAGGGAAATGCACACCTGTGCACAGTGGGATGCCCTTCTCCCTCCCTCCCAGCTCACATGCCCCTGATGCTGGTGGGATTCTCCCTGCTGGCTTCACCAGCAGCTGGACATGGGCAGGGTAACATCCTGTCCAGGTGGGGGCTGCTGTTTAAAATGTCCGCTAAAAATAGCAAAAATACCCTATAAAAGTTGTTCCAGTTTGCAGGTGTTCCATTGCCACTCGAAAGACAGGCTTTTAGAGGCAGAGAGGGTATCAAAGAACGATCATTAAAGCCACGGCTGTTCTCTCTGCATTCATGGCCATTTGGGAACCAAAGTAATTTCGTCTCTCAAAGATGAGCCTGTTCTGTGTGAGTCCACTCAGGTACTTCTGTGCTAGCAGAGCAGCCCTTAATGAGCCCTTTGAAATGCCACAAAGAGACACAAAGACACATTAGTGCAAAAAGAGATCGAGTCCATGATTTCTTAGCAATTCCTAATGACGTAATTCTTTTGCTTTGCAGCGCTAATACTCCTGGGTTGTTTGGCTGGAGTCACTTAGGAAACTTCAAGAAACTTTGGAAAACAGCACTGCAGAAATTGGAGGTTTCTCTCATATCTGTGAGGATAATATATTCACAGCATAATTAGTTGCTGTGGAGTTAAAATGCTGACCAGAAAATATAAGGGGTGGAGAATGGGGACATTTTGGAACAAGAAAAGAAAGATATTTGGAAAGTTTTAAAATAGAAACCCTATAGAAAACAGGTCACCTGGGACACAGAAAGGATATCCTCATTTTTCATCATTAGAAAGAAACAAGACTGTAATTAAAACCACATTCCAGAATACTGATCTGTTTATTCACTATAGATGGTCTGAATTAGCAATGGGTTAGGAAACATAGACACACAAGGATAAAAAAAAGGCTACATAAGACTGGATTTTTCCTTTTTGAATTCCATATCCAAACATAGACAAGTTTTTTCATCTAATGCTGCTTGTTCTTCTCTTTGCTGGGGTGAGGTAGTTAAACAGCCCCCAGTCTTGGATGGGAACAGGGCATGGCTGTGATGGTCTGCAGCTTTCTGGGCTTGTTACTACTCCAATTTCTGCTGCCTTCCATGATTTTCCAAATTCCTTGCTGCTCTTCATATTATATTTGTACCTTCATTCCCAAGCAGTGAAGGCTGGGCTGGGGGGCTGGGTAAGGACAGAGTGGGGAGGACCCAGTCTCTGGCAGTGTCCCATCCCTGGGCAGTGAAGCTGCAGAGGCCCTTGTTCCTGGCAGCAGCAAGGAAAGTGTTAGCTCTCCTCTCCTCCCCTTCCCGCTCCTTTTTCCATAAACACCATTTGACCACACCTATGGACTGTTGTTCCCTTGGCCTGGCTGAAACCACATCACCCCCCAGCCAGTTTTGGGCTGCTCCCCACTGCTGCTTCAGCACCTTCTCTCCATCTCCACAATGCTTTACCTCCATCTCTCCCACAGAGAGGGATGCTGAGCCCCAGAACCGTGGGATGTGGCTGTAAGGTTGAAGTATATTCTGGTTGAGGCACTCCAATAAAAACCTAGAATAAAGGCTAATAGATTCTGGTCTCTGTTTCTTTAATTCAATGAAATATATCCTGAAAACCCATATCAAACCCCACTACCCAGGAAAGTTTGTGCACTCTCTGTCTCAGCAAGTGGTCGCAGTATCGCTGCCCCCTGCCACATTCCTGAAAACTGGACCTGAACTGGACTGAAATATGAACTGCAACAGCAGCAGTACAACCCAGCACAGGCCACTATCATTTGCTCTGGGCTGGGCAGCCTGCAGAGAAGAGGGTGGTGATACCAGTGGGTGGCAACACATTCAGCCACCCAGGTCTAACCTGCTGCCTGACATAGGTGGGCACCCCCTTACAGCATCCTCCTGCAGGGAGTCCTTCCATCCCTGCTCTGTCACAGCCCTTTTCACCACTTTCGATGCACTCTGAGCTCTCCAGTGACTCTTTCAGCTTGTTAATTAGGCAGATGAAAGATCGAACTTCCTGTTGGGAGTGCCAAGTTAATTTTCTGACTGCCCAGCGAGGTATACAGCAAGTGAGGGGACCAGCAGTGGGAGCACACAGCTCAGCAGGACAGGGTGCTGAGGGGCAGACAGCCTGTTTTGGCAGCAGGGAACTGTCAGATAAGGTCAGTTTGTCTTTGGATTGCACCCTGTGATGGCTGTTTCCCCAATGCCTGTGTATTTGAAAACCATACGTGCATGGGCCACCATGACCTGATCCCCAGTCTTCTGATAGTAACAATACTCAGTTGCATGAGGGTTAGCAGTATGTCTCCACCATGGCAGCACACCTTGAGGATTTAGGACAAGCATTAAAAACCTTCAGCTGTGCCTGTTGGAGTTGCTAACTTAAATTTCTGGTCTTCCTGGTACATCTCTGAATGCATAAAAGACAGATGTTTCTGCTAACCAAAAATAAAGGTTCCAGCTTTTTAAGATAAATTGCTCATTCTATTCACTGCTGTTTTGCTACCTCAGCCGGTTTAAGTAGTCAAGCTAATTATGACAGCAGTGATTTGTTTGTTCTGAATCAGAAGTTTCATTATGGAAAGTTACCAGCTATATTTTGTTACCACTAGTGCCAGAGAACTTGTGTAGGTCAGGAAATGCACAGAGCCAGCAGTCTACTCACTTGGAAAGGTATCTGTAGACAAGAAAGTTTTATGAACAGAAATTTAATGGCATGGATCTTTCCAGACCTTCCAAAGAGGCTGAGCATAAATGATTTTTTTTTAATGCTAAATCCTTTCAGTTAAGTATCTGCTGGTAGTACAGTCTGCACCCTGCTCCACTGCTGTACAGTGGGGCCATCTGTAATTAATGAAGATTCAACCTTTCTGCATTAGTTTTGTCTTAGCTTTGGGGGAAGGTGTCAATTAAAAATTAAAATAATCCTCTTCCCATTAAATTAAAGAGCATTTAAAAAAGAAATGCCACCCTCAGATAGCAGTTTAGCAGCAGGAAGGACAGTCTATCAGCCAGCCAGAGACGGAACAGCAGACACTAATATATATGTGTATCCATATGTAGTGTTTGGCTTTCTTGAGCAGTTGCCATTTTATCCTGGAGTAACCCTCAAATCATTTGCAGGAGGGTGTCAGATAATGCTTTCTTCAAACCCAAGCCAGCTGTATGTGCAGTCAGGGAGAACCATATGGTGCCTCATGTGCAAGGCTGATATTTGCTGGGTTCTGAAGATAGTTCTAAAGTCTGTCTCATGGCATGAGCCCCAAGCTGCACTTGGCAGCTGCCCTTTCTGCCTGGGAGATTCATGGATCAAGGGACACATTGGGTGGGTTGGAAGGCAGGACATTTTCTGAATTATGTAGAAAAGATGCCCCTCTTCAGGTAAGAGACTTTTTCAGTTTTGCCATTCATACAAACCACTCTCAGCAGATAAAGTAAATGTGTATTTTTTAAAATGCCTTCGTCTTCTTGACAAAAGCATTTTAAAATGCTTTTAAATTTTTGTCTTCTTGGTTATACATTTCATTAATTCAGTACAGTTCCTGTCCTTCTTGGAGATATACATCCTTTTCTTATCCAATTCTTTTTTTCTGTAGTGACTAACTGCTAGAACTTAATCATGAGTTTTGAGACTGGGTAACTGTGCTGAGACTCATCCAAAAGCTGTTTTTCCCTCTGGACAGGACTGCCAATATTTCAGCATAAATTGTTTTGAGTGTACACTTTAAAATTCACTTTTTTGGTGTTTAAATGTCTTTTACAGTGAGTGTTTTCACATATGCTCAAGGCCAATAGAGTTTGAAACACTTTCATAAACCCCATTTTTGAAAGGTTTGTGATGTTCTCTGCACCTCCTTTACTTTTGAAGGACTCGCTCCTTGTCAAATATTATTAGAATAGATGAATCCCTTCACTTCCATGGACTTGTCCCCTTTTTTAGATAGCATTTGTCCAGGGGAGTTTATATGCAGGTTAAGTGCTACCCCGAGGATGAGAGAGTTTAAGTTTGGACCTCTTACTGCTCAGGAGAGTGCCTGACCATCAGGCTATGCCCAAAGGACATCCTCTACCCCTCTGTGTCATGCTGCAGTAGGGAAGTTTTGGATTCAAGGGTCACTGAGAGAATGGAAGCTTTATTTGCTCTTTAGCCCTGTGCTTGGTGTCCTTGTTTGGAAAGGGCATATCTTTGTTCCCATTTGTGCTTCTAGGGCTGCTTTGGTACTCCTTCCTAGCACTAGCAATGTTAGTGTTAAAATAAACATAGCACTGACCCCTGCTTCTGTTTAGGAGTATGGAGCTAGAAATGTGGCAAATCTGAACATGTACATGGCACAGCAGAATGGGCATACTCTGGAGAACCTTGCCTAATGGCTGTGATTAAATTCCCAACTCTATATCAGCTTGCTTATCTTTTTTACCCATTCATATTCCTGGGAAAAAAAAATATAGGTTTGAGGGGGAATTAGACAAGGAAAAGATGGAGTTTTGTTTTATTTGCCTTAAATTAAAGGAATTGGCAAGCTACTTAGAAAGAAACTGGAGAGACCAACAGTAAAAGTTAGATCATTGTGAGAAACAGGAATATTAAACTGCTTTGTACACGGGTGATGGGATCACATAAGATTATTATTTTCCAAAAAAAGATTTATCAAAACATTGTAATATCATCATAATTTGTCAGCAATTGTGAAGCCCAGGCACCTCAGGCAACTTTTCAAATTTTACATAATCTTCAATGTCTATGGGAAATACAATGAAATATGCCCTGTTCTTAACTGATTCCTTTTGCACCACATTTTTCACATAGACTTGGCTGTTGGCTTTTCTTTGCTAAGTAAGGGTTTCAACAAGTGAAGAAGATGGATGGCCAAACCAATCAGCTGCAGAATATGAAAAGGTCAAAGCACTCAGCGAGCACACTGCGGACTGCTTCCAGATAACCCAAGCATAATGAATCAGATAACTTTCTCTTAGAACAAACAAAATAAGGAAACTAGAAAGTAGTTCAAGATGGTAATGTTTTCTTTATGACTTGAAGACCACCATGCACAGCACTGTGAAATAAGAAACAGGATAGAAGTCCTTTCCTGGTCTATCTTGTTGAAATAGAAGAGAGCAAAAGTAAATAGTTTGCATTTGTAACAATGAATAGATTTGTGTCAACACATAAAGTAAATTAAGACTGATGTGTGCAAGCAGAGAAATGCCGTTAACTTTTGTGTATGGTTACAGCTTTCTTCTTTGTCAGGGTTTTAAATGAGAGGCTTGTAGAAACATGACCTCTACCATGGGCAATGGCCACAGCCAAGCGGAAGGAGCACAGGAGTGCTGTCATGGTCTCTCTTTGTGGTCTCCAATGCCAACAGGCCTCTATTGCAATAACTGAATTAAAGCCTAGGATTTAATGTTTTGGTGGGTAGTGCTGAGGGATTCCTGCCCGCAGCATGCCCATAGCAGCAGGGCTGTGGAAACTCCACTGATGTCAGCAGAGCATGGATGAGAACCCCTGGAATGGCAGAGGTGCCTGTCTGCTGGCACCCCAGGACCAGCAGAACCTGCCTTCTCACCTGGACAAACTCAGTGCTCCTAGGAAGAGAAAACTGTTCAGAAAGATCAGAGGAATTACGTGGTTGCCAAATCCTCCCGAATCAGCATGTGTGCTAATTTTTAATGGGTTTCTGTTACTTTCAGGCTTATCTTTAGTTGCTGCTCTACTGCACTTGGCAGGAAAGAAATAAATAGAAGCCATTATTGCTGCACTATCTTGAATACCAAGCATGTTTTCATTCCATCTAGCTAACATGAGTAGAAGATAAACTGGCAGCTTATTTCTTCTTTATTTACTAAAATAAAGGAGAGTGATAAGTGGAGACCTCATGCAGAGGAAGCTGTGGTGGCTCTGGAGGGTACATCTGTACAACCGCATGTGAGATAAAGACAATAATATTGCTTTGAAAGGGACATGAACTGCCACTGACAGATGAGTATTTTATTTCTGTTTCCATCCTGAACAGTTTGTGGGGATTTGGGAGAAATAAAAGCCTGGGTATTTAGTGAAACATCCCTAATCTTGTGAAGGAGCTTCACCTTAGCCCATGTGAGATCCTAACTCGCACTCAAGTAACATGGAAGAAGAGACCTCGTTGTAACTTTGCGGAAGGACCTTTGCCCAGTGATATTACCCTGACACTTTTTGAGAAACACAGATGTCCAGCTTTGGGAGAGGAAATATTTTGATCTGCCTTTCATACAATGGCCACTCTCTCTGTATTGGGAAAACAGACTAATGGACAGAAAATGAACTACAAGATCTATACAAAGCATTGCTTTTTGCAGGTGTTGTCAGCTTAAAATAGCCCCCATTTATTTCAGGAGCCTTATAAATCTCACTGGGCTTTAGTGATAGACTGAGGTGTTAAAACCTCTTTGCAAGTCTGGGCTCTGGTATTTAAGACTCCTACTGGAAAAGTGCAGTTGAAGGCAAAGGGGAAGGGAGGTGGGGTGGAAAAACCCTCATCATGTGGAGGTGTAGGCATGTGAAGTGAAACTCCAACTACAATTTTAATTGCAAATGCGTAGTGGAGGCAATGGAGCTGCAATGCTCTGCCCCATTAAGACTCCAAGCCCTAACACTGGGGTGATCTGACTCACTGAAGGATGAGAAATTTAATGTGCTGTACTGCTTGCTGCAAACAACATTTGACTTCAAAACAGTGAGTATACCAGAGTTGTTCCAAGCTGTTCCAAGCAGATAAGATTTAAACCCAGCATGCTAGCTTTACATTGGTGACTAATGATTGAATAGAGGTGCAGAGCAGAGGTACCTTCAGGTAGGTAATCTCACTGGCTAAATGAGATTTGGACTGTGTTTTCTAGCAAATTTAGACTTAGAATAAATTATACTTTTTTAAAAAATTACAGGCCCTGTTGGAATTGCGCTTTGCATCTCATATAGGTAAAAAATGCACGTGTAGTCAGTCCATTAGTACATAGCTGCCTCCCTGAGGTGTGCAGCCCCAGCACCTGCACAGTCATCTGGACATGAACTGTTCCCATGGATCCATCCCCATCAGCCATTTACTGGATAGGTGTCTCCAGATGGAGGCACCAACTGGGAATCATAGAATAGTCTGGCTTAGAAGGGACCTCAAAGCTCATCAAATTCAAATCCCCTGCCATGGGCAGGGATGCCACCCACTAGACCAGGTTGCTCAAAGCCCCATCCAGCCTGGCCTTGAACACTTTCATGGATGGGCCATCCACAGCTTTTTTTGGGCAACCTGAGCCAGTGCCTCAACACCCTTCCAGTAAAGAATTTCTTCCTAATATTGTATGTAAACCTACTCTCTGTCAGTTTAAATCAATTCTCCCTTGTCTTATCACTACATATATTGTAGGAAACGCCTCTCCAGCTCTCTTGTAAGCCCCTTTAGGTACTGGAAGGTGCTATAAGGTCTCCCTGGACTGTCCTGTTGTACAAGTTGAACAACCTCAACTCTGTCTTCATAGCAGAGATGCTCCATCCCTCTGATCAGCTTTGAAGCCCTCCTCTGGCTTCACTCCAGCAGGTCCATCTCCTTTGTATGTTGTGGGCCCCAGAGCCGGACACAGAGCTCCAGGTGGGGTCTCACAAGAGCAGAGCAGAGCAGAGTGAGAGACAAAATCACCTCCCTTGACTTGCTGGTCACGCTGATTTCTGAGCTGCAAAGGCACATTGCCAGGCCGTAGGGAGCTTCTCATCAATCCAAAAGCCGCATCCCTTAAAATGTGTCAGGACTCATCATGAAAGCAGTACCCCTTAAAAGCAGCTCTGCCATCCCTTCCTCTTCCATTGAGCTGTAAATGCCAGGAGCTAGTGATCAAAAAACCTCACACCGAACTGAAAGAAACAAACAACAACAAAATCTCCCAGTGCTCACCAATCAAACTAAGCACAAACTTCCATGTGTTTGGACATCTTATTTCTATGTAACAACTGATTCTTCTTCTCATTTAGGACCACTGGACAACGACGTATTTTTGTTTACCTGGATGAAGTCAGTCTCCTGTAGGAGGGACAATTAGGCTTCCAGGTTTTAGCAGCTTTTTGACTTCCTAGAGTGCACCCTACCATTTATACCTGCTCATTCTCTCAGTATTGTGGCAAGATTGAGGTTTCTTGCTCTGGGGAAAGCGGCAGGACCCCCAAAACCCCATGAAAAAGGGTCCCTGCTGCGATGCAAACCCCCACACAAGTCCATGCCGGTCAGAGCCGGGGCGCTGCGAGCATGCAGGAGCTCACAGCATGGCATGAGGCTCGGGCGACAGAAGCTTGGCGGGAAACATAGGTGAGGTGAAAGAACGCACTGGACACTGTCTCTGGCCTCCCAGGGAGGTTTATTCGGGTTTTTGGGGGGGGTTGCAGGGAAGGGGAAAGGGGGAGAAAAGCGGGGGAAGGGCAAAGGGGCTGGGAGCCCAAAAACAGTGACCCCTGGGCTCACGCCAGCATGGACTTATAAGGGAAGGGAAGGGGGGAGGGATTGGCTCTGGAGAGCCAATCCCGGAAGGTCTGAGGGAAAGAAAGGCAGGGGAACACACCAATAGACTTCTGATAAGGCAGGGTGCGTATTTCAAAACAGCCAGTAACATACAGAGCAGGAGGACAGAGGAAAAAGCTCGTGGAGATTTGCAGAGCCACACTGCAGCACAAGATGAACCCTGAGCCTTTATACCCACAGCTTGGCAGTTTAACTGAGTTCTCTATGAATGTAAATGCATTCAACCATAGCACAGGAAAATCCCAAATACCAGCAAAGGATACTTCTCTTCTTAATGCCACAAAATCATAATTCCTTCCTGCCAACAAAACAACTTCACAGTGGCTCACTGCAGATGAAGGATTTTTTTTGATTGTTGGTTCAGATACTTGTGCTGGAAACATCTTTTATATTTATTAAAACCTGCTGTGTCTTAAAACATTTTGCTCAGGGAAGGGACTTAAATATGTAACCCGGAAAAAGCATCAGCTGCTTGCCACATGAGAGGATTAAGGACCACAATTTGTCAAGAGTGTGACAACTATATTCCTTAGAGCACATGGAATCTCATGAAACTCTTACAAACATTCCTGTGTTTTGCCTTCAATATGCAACAATCTGTTATGAACAAATGTCCACACACAGGAGCATATGAAGACTTGCACTCACAGGTGAGCCAAGAGGCATTTTCTTTCCCTTTGAAATTTCCCTGAGAATGACTCCTTTTTTTCCTAACCCCTCTATTAGTTGTTCTCTTGTACCTGTGAGGACATAAATGCCAAGTTACAGTTCTTGGTTCAGCTGGTGCAGCAGGCAGCTCAATTCTACCTCAGCTGTGTCTAGACAATGCCAAAAGCAAGAAAATCAGTGTTCTGGTAAAGGGCTAAAATGTGAAATAGTTGCCTAGAATTGTAACTTTAGAGGGATTAAAAATGAGTCTATCACAGCCACCAGTGAACAGCCCTATAAAAATAAAATCTTTCTTCCAAAAAGAATTGAACCTATGTTTACTGTTGATCACTTAATACTCCAAGGCTTGCAGAGCACTTTAAAATTTCTCCTTCACTTTAACCCTTGACTCCCACCTGCAGTCTGGAAAGTCTGGCAAGCAAATGAAATGGATTCAATTTCTCCCTTTTAAGACTTTTGCTATGTTGGACCTCAGATCCCTGTCCTTCTGACAAACCTTTAACTGCATCTTCCCCCTAAAGCCTCCTTCCCTATAACCTAAGAGTGGAACTTCCAGCTGGTTCTTTAACTTGGTGTTGTGGACCATAGAAAACTATTCAGGTAGTCTTACTGGGCATAAAACAATAACAGCTCAGAAGAAATATTTGATTTTAATTATTGCTGCTATAAAATTAATGTGATTAATCTTATTTACTAACACACCAATGGCTATTTTACCTTAGTCACATTCTTATGAGGCAAATAAGTAAATGGCAGTGAGGAAGATTCCCAGACCAGAGCTAGGTTTCAAACAGTGGCAAAGGTCAAGTTCACAACTCCTGCCAGTCTTCTCCACGGACTGTTCTAAAATGTGGGGCTTTTCCCAATGTGATGGGCAGCATCCCTTGCTTCTCCCAGAAAGGCTCAACAGGAAGAGGAAGCACCATCTCATGCTTCCGTAAACAGAATCAGAAAGAGATCAATTGAGGGAATGAGGACAATAATTACTGGGTAATCTTTAAAACTTCTGTTTAATTCCCACAAGGATGCAGGGGCAAGTTTCCAGAGGTGCCACTACCTAAAAAGATATGCTTAATGCCTGATCACTTTGTAAAAATTAAGATACAAACCAGGCACATTGGAATGACATAATAGGATACTATTTCTACTTTCACTGTTGCTCACCAGTAACTAAGTTCACCAGCAGATCCATAGAGCAGAATAAAAATATTCTGATAGAAATACTTCAGGGAAAAATTGAGACTTGTAAAATCATATATTGAAGTTTTCACAGTACCATATGATTTTGTAACAAAGTTTTCTATATCCTGGTTATTACCATTTAGCACTGGAATGAAATTCCATTTGAAGAAAGAAAAAGGAAAAAGGGTTTGTTTTTTCTTAAACCCTTTATCCCAGAATTGGGCAGTATTTTATCTACATTTTTGAATGCACAGGACTCTGCTTTTTAATTGTCAATTTAAAATATTAAATACTTAATATTTCAGTGCCATGGAAATTAGAACATTTAAACAAACACAATCTGTCTTAACCATGTCACAAGTGGCACTCCAACATTGACTTGCTTTTTCACAGAAGATTCATTTCATATTTTAGGGGCAAAAAACACCTTTGAAAATTTCAGTCTAATGGTTCCATCTTCACTTGCATTAATTTGACAAAAAAAATATGGCTGACAAAACCAAAGTCACTTACTAACACCCACAATAAGCCTCATGTTACCTTAGCATCAGCAGGTCAGTTGGGTGTATTTCCAAGAGTGCTGGAAGATTTGGGGCACAGCCTAAGGCAGGCTTTTCAGGACCCTCATTTCTTAAACAAAAGTTTGTTATGGTACCCATGGGGAAGCTCAGAGACTGAAATTTCCCAAATCACAATATTTTATCATTTGTCTATTTGTTTGCTTGCTTGCAGCTACTCTGCAGAAAAAAAACTCATATTTTCAAAAGGAGACCTTTTCCAGAAGTTTATAAATGCACACCATGTATGTCAACCATAACTGATTGAAGTAAATTCCTTGCAAAAAGGAAGAATTTGACATGGGCATAGGCAACTCCCCCATGTGAACAACACTTTGCATGCTTCACGATCTTAATTTGAGCAAAGCTGAACAGAGCCATGCCCAGTAAGTGGATACCTTTGGAAACCACACCTTTATTATTCAGAGCTTGACAGTGTCTCAGAAGATAGGAACGTTACCAGGAGTGTATTTTGCAGCTATCCAAAACCCCAAGTTTGAAACTCTACAAAATTAAGAAGTTTGTGGTTGTGCTCAGCCATGACCCTCAGCTTGGGTGTCCCAGCCACCCTGTGATAGGGGCATCCTGCATTACACTGGCAGAAGAAGCCCTGGAGGAAGCCCCTGGACCTGTGCCCAAAGTCTTAAAACCAAGGAGTGGTGACTTGCAGCCAATCTAGGGACCAGGTTCCTTTGGGAGCTCTGAGCTCTTTATATATTTGAGGCTGTCACTTCTTCCTGTATTTTGAAGCAGATGCTGCTCCTCCCAAATCCCATGCTGAGGGGACTACATGCCAAAAGCAGCATGATTTTTTCCTCTTCCCCGTGCTTTTCCCAAGAAGGAGACAGCTTAGCCTATGATGCTTTCCAAAGATGATATAACATTACCTCGGGGAGGCTGTGCCCCCAGTGCTGTTAGGACTCTGTCACACCACATCAGTCTGGAGCACAGGCTTCTTCCTTGCTCCATGGTATACAACCAGCTCCTTCCAGCAAGAGTTTTACAGCAAGCTCACAGTTGCTTTAAATTAGAAAATTTGGCAGGTGGCCAAAGAAAGGAGCAGGGCGCTTGTTCAGCTGAGACAGTTACAAAACTCTCTGCAAGACCATCAAGCTTCAAATAAGTTTTCACCAAGTACCTTATTTGTCATCCCAGCATTTAAATTTGTTTTAAAGGATTTGAAATCACCAAAAGTTACCTGCTGGCTTGAATCTACAACTCTTACGGTACCCAAAAGGAGCATGCTGCTTTCCCTGAAAAATCAGATGTCATCTACTCAACCGTGAAGGTAAGTTGTAACTGATTCTACTTTCCTGAACTGACTTCTCTGAAATGCATTTGGAGAAGGGAATGCAATAGAAAGATTTTTCAGAAAAATGCGTATTTTTGCTGATACATGTGATTCTGTTGGAAATTGACTGTGGTGGCGTCTCAGTGAAATCTGTTTATGTATCTTGTCTTGTAACAGAAGAGTAATAAACTTGGACGTTTATGCACATAACATCCCCATCAGAAAGTTAGCCGACAGATTGTTTAAAAATCAAGGATGTAATTTTCGGGGGGGGGGGGAATTGTTTTAAATGTCTACCTTTCACAGTGTTCAGGGTTATTAAATTACCTTAAACATTTTAAAAGTATTTCTCTCTATCTAGCATTAATCTAACATTCCACCAACCCAGACCAGAGATTATCTTGGTTTTTTCACTCATGAATGATAGGGTCATCATTCCAAATCTTCACTTTAAGCATAGTTGCTATGGTTTCATATAAACTTGTTTTGCAAAAAAAAAAAAAAAAAACCTATAAATACCAAATAAACCATTTAGCTTCAGGCTTGTGCTATTGTAAAGTTAAGCTCCTGCATTTTAGTTATTAAACTCTCACAAATATATTCATTTGTTATTTTTCTGGAGTGTTTCTTCTGCTTGGTTGGTTTTTTCCAATGTCATTTTACTTTTTGCACTTCCACTGCTACCAGCAGTCTGCTGTGTGCCTGTGTGTATGCTGGAGAGAGAACGTGTGTTGTTAAATACAAATGAAATGCCGAGTCTAAGTGATTAATCACAATCTTGGTCCGGGTAGGTGAGAGTATAAGTGGATTAGCAGTTTCAAGCTCTCTTTTTCCCCCTGGGTCTCTGGTTACCATTACCCAGGCAAGGCTGAGGCAAACATTGCCTGCTGCCCAAAACCTGATACTCACAGTGGGGGCTAATTTTTCTAACCCACTCATTTTTAAGGAAATGATGAAGCTTTTCAGGCTGAAGTTTTAGGAAAATATGGGTGTGAGCGCAGCATTACCCACAGCCCTCGGAGCTGTACAAGCTACAGAAATTCAATAACAGGAACCTGCTTCAGAAATCACATAACTATTGTGTTCTGTAGCACACTGTTTTTAAGAAGATAATCCCTTCTTCCTGTAATGCCTGCTCCCTGTTTTCCTTGACTTGGGACAACTTCAGCTGTGCTACTGGAGCAGATTTACCCTGGTGAGAATGGAGGACTGTCAATGCCTCTAATGCTGTGTTCCCATGGATCACACTGTGAGAAATGTATTTAGGAGTTGAGAAACACAGAGCAGAGAGGGCAGGGAAAAGGGTGCAGAAAATCAAAACTGGAAGTGGAGGAGATGATACGTCTGCCCACTATCATGGAGGAAATCCTAAAATCCTGTTCACTTTGAAGCTGCCCCTGTGTTAAGTTTGTGCTGAGTGGGAAGCCCACCATCACCATCCCCGCTGAACTTTGGAAATGCAGACATAGGAACACCCCCATAATGTCACCTGGGTGAGGACTACATGGTGTAGGGATTGGAAAGTGTATTCCCTCTCTTAGCACTTGCCTATTCCTTGTCATTCCTCTACAATACCCCACCAATGTGATAGGTAGATGGGAGTTAAGGGTGGTAAAGGCTGGTCCTGCTCCATGTTGCTTAACGGTACTGGAGACAGGTGGGTTTCTGAAACTGAATGTCTCAGCCAAAGGGACTGCTTCTGGCTCAGCAGCAATGATAGAGAATGATGCAAACAAAGAAGGTAGTGTTTTGTTAACTCATCCCCTCCACCGTGTCCTCACTTCACTGTTGCACTTATCCATGGTTCAGTCATAGTGACAAGGTGAAGAGGTAGATGGAAATCCACATTTTTGAGGGCTGGGTTTGAGTGCCTGCGGGAGAAGTTCTGTCCAATTCACAGAGCTAATTTATATCTTTAATTCTCTGTGACATGTCCATGCACAAGTCCTTCCCATGCACTGGTAAGCCTGATTTTCAGGGTCCTTAAACAGATGCTATATGAACATTGCATACACTGTCATTGCATGATCAAATAACATCCCTGTTACCAAAGGGACACGTTGCAAATGATAAAACTACAATTTAGATTCACCAGGAAAACTTTGCCTCACAGGGGAGCAAAAATCCTAAGGCTGCAAACTTTTACAAAAATAATGGACATTTTAAAAGTGTTTCTAATTCAGAGAGGTTGCTTGTCTCAGATAGAAGACAGGTCCACCTCCATTTTCACTGCTGAAGTGGATTCTCTGTTAATCAAAAGGACAGCAAAGTGATTATGTGATTGCCTTGGCAGAGAAATCCAGAGTCTTTGCAGGCTCATCTTTATGGTCCTACCTGGAAAACAAAGGCTGCAGATGAGATAACCACTGGGCAGATTTACATTTTAGTTACTGACATCAGACTGCAACTGTCAGCAAAAGGTATTTATTTCTGCTCTCAGTCTCTCTAAAGTAAAAGGTGCACATTGGTAGTAATTTCTCTGTTGGGCAGAAGAAAGAATCTAGATTATTCTCATTTTCCAATGCTGAAATAAATTGTTCATGTTCTTCATAGATTAGTATTCAACTTCCATTTTTAGAAAAGCAGTGTGAAACTGTTTCTGGTTGCCTACCCTCATGCCTCACCTGATGGTGGATATTGGGTGCAGATGGGAAAGCCCAAAAGTGATGAAAGCAGAACAGCAAAGCACCTGACCCAAGTCTTCAAAGATACTTTACAGTTTCACTAAACCTTAGAGCAGGGATGGAGCCATATGACCAAAGAGTCTACACATTTCTGTGAGGTTTAGGTGTTGGGAAGAACAGAAGTGTTTGTATAAAACTAAATCTTATCACAGAGGATAATGAGGATCACTTTAAAAGGGGAAGAATAGGCTATGAATAATGGGAAACATATCCTGGCAGGGAGAGCTATAGAGTTATAAAATAATCCAGAGGGATAGAAGGGGAAAGTCTCACTGGCTGGGATGTTTCACTTAGTCTGGGCAAACCTAGCAGAAATCTGTGGGGAGCAATCTTTCGTAGGCTGAGATGTGATAGTCCATATGTTGTGCTGGCTCAAATGTATTGGCTCATCTTCAGTCTATCTACTGGATTTGTCTTCCTCGTCCATGTGAATATCACATCTCTCAGACCCAAATGGGGTGCAGCCTGCAGAAGTAGAGGCCAAATCTCAAAAAACTTAATGGAGATAGTTGATTTTGTTTGGACACCATCAGGCCACCCATCCTATTTTCAGCTCACTCTCTCCCCTTCTCTTTTGGAGAGACCCCAAACCCAAAATCAGACATCCTGCAAAAAACAGGAACATCTCCTTGGCAGGAGTCCAAGGTTAAAATTAAGGGAAGGGATAAAGAAGGTTTAAGGAAGGGAACTGTTCAGTTAAGGGGATGGGTGCTTTGGATGTATTGTAATTCATGCACTCTGTTTTATTTCTGTCCTTTTTTTTTTTTTTGCTACATTCTTCAAGAAAAATATTTTTCTTTCAAAAAAAAAAAAAATTGAGAGCAGGGAGAGCATTAATGGCTGAGGTGGGACCTGAAATGTAGTTTAAAAAATGTGCAATAAAAACAGGGAGTGACATTGCTATAAAACCAAGGAGACTTGGAAGGGCAGAGCTGAAGAGATGTGTCCCCAGCCTGCTCACCCCACCTCTTTCCACTGGTCTGATGTGCCTCATGACTGGAGTCAGGCCAGCGTAGGAGTCCCATCACTGCAGCACAGGGGAAAGTGATTTGTGAGGTGCTGAGAGAGAGACCTCCCTTGGGTTTTTTACCCCTTGGAAAAAACCAGAGAAATCTGAACTTTTTCTGGATTTGTCCAGGAAAACTCTCCCTTTTCTTGGAGAGGGACTCTCCTGGTGCTGGAGCATACATCTGCTATTCTCACTAGCAGTTACAACTCAAGACCAAAAGTCTTTTTCCTTTGCAGGAGTCTATAAAAACTTGATGTTATGCCAGCATTTCTAGCCCTGATGTTCCTGCACAGCGCCAGTCTGCTGCCTTTCAATGCATTTGGGATTGAACCTACTTCCCCAACTCATCCCAGACCTATTTGCAATCCTTTTTCACTATCATCAAACAGTGGAAATGCAGAGATGCATGTAGATTACTCTTAGTATCCATTCCCTATTCTAGACACCATGTTGGTATTTATTTTACAGAGCAATTGGCTCCTTTGACTCTCTATAAGTTCCAGCACTGCACAGACATGCTTTGAAAGTTGTCTTCCAGAAACTGCCTGTTTTGGCCCCTAAACCTGATATCATAGCCCTGCATTAGCAACCCACCCAGTCCCACACATCTTTGCTTGTCTCCTCCTGTGAATTACCAACCTGGTAGTCTCCTTTTCACAGACCTTCCACCTCTCTGGTGTGTCTGTGTGTTTGCCCAGGATAAACCACTTTACCACTTCCTCACAGGAGGGCCCTGAGGGGGTCTGCTGGCAGCCGTTCCTCCCCAAAGTTACAGTGGTTCATGTGTCATCCTGTAACCTGCTCCAATGAAGTGGGAAGGCACTCTACAGCTTCTGGACAGCTGATTTCCCAGTGGAAAGACCAAGGCTGCTTTGGCCTCTCTTGAGTTACTGTTTGTGTCATTCAGTGCAGACATTCCTGCTAGACAGTGCTGATACATCTGCAGATGACCTCTGAGCACCAGCTTTGAGGTGGGGCAGCAAGAAACTATTCCAGGGAGATGCAGCAGTTTTGAGAGTGGGAATAGGATGGTCTATGCTCCAGCAAAACAGCTTGCATAAAGGGCTGGTGTCTGGATAACAGCTCCTGCTCTTCTCCTGGAAGAAGGGAATTTTTATTTCTTTCCCTATCTTGGGTAAAGGGAAAAGAAAATTAAGAAAAAATGTTCCCGTTACTAACCCAACATCATCATAATCAACTTCACCGTATGTCCAAGTGTCCCATAGGGGAATTCAAAGATCAAGTAACATTGACAATCAGGCAGATAGAAGCAGTTTAGGCAGGATGAGCAGGACCAGTGGTCCTGGCTAACTGTGACACAGGTTGTCCTATCCCCTGTCCCCTCCTTCTGCACCCTGGGAGAGAGCAGGCAGTCTCTGTCCAGGGTTGGCCCCTGCAGTCTCAGAGGGGCTGTGCTGCATAGCCTCCATGGACCTCCATGACTGTGCAGTGAATATTATTTGATTCTTTAGAGAAGGGACTGCATTTCACTGTGTTTTAAGCTTTACATATGGGTTACACTGCTTTACATTGGACTGGGGTTTTGGAAGCTGCATTGGAGACTCACTCCAGCTTTTTTAAAAGAATTGAGAGTTTCCTCTGCAGGACTGCCTAGGATGTCTATCTCCATGCTGACAGGCCACATGCCTCAGTCCTGATTCAAAATTTCTTTTCATGGAGTTTCTCAGACAGAAATACATCACTTTGCACTGTGTCAGAGCTGAACAATGCCTCCTGCACTACCAGGAGGTGCCTAACTTGTAGGACCTGTTCTGTACAGCTGGTCTGAGAGCCTGCTCTGAACCTGGCTGGAGTGCTTTTCTCTGACAGATCTATCAGAATACAGAAAATTTTTTATTAAATGCAGGTAATCCTTAAACACACATGTAGAAAATATCCAGGAAAAAAAAAAGGATACCTTGGGAACAGGAGCTGGTAGAAACCACCCATTCTCTTGTATTCTCCCTTTCTGCAGTAATGCTCTGTCCTTGAGAGTTACAGCTTCTGTCTGAAACTTTTGATTGCCAAAGGCTGGGGAAAAAAAATCTGAATGGTGTGTGTAAAACATCTGTTTCTGCATCCCAACAGGGCATGTATTAAATCCCTGCAATGAGAGTCAGGTCACAGCTGAGGTCAAATAAGTCCCCACAGTTCCTTTTGTGTGTATGATATAACGACATGCACAGATCGAGTCTGCTGTGGGTGCAGCTCCAGGGATGCCCAGGGCATATTTGGAATGCTGTATCTGGCAGGATTTAGCCCCAGATTTCCCCTCCTGCAGGTAAGGGCTTGTAGCCAGGAGGGTTGTTTTCACACCTTCTGAACAAGTTAAACGCCCTTGTGAAATACTTTGATGTGATGTGTCTCTTGGCCATTTCCAACCTGACTCAGCAATCAGGAAGTTGTATCACCTCTGCAAGGATAGGCCAGGGTTGAAAAACCTCTTCATTCCATTAGTCGGGACCATTTTCTTCATCAGAAGGGATGGCCAGGACACTCATTGCCATCAGTGCTCATGCTTGAGCAGCCTCTGCCTCGACTCTGGCACAAACTTTGGATTCCTTGACATTAAGACTTGATGATCCGATAGCAGAAACAATTTCACTTGCATGGAAGGACTGCCAAGACACCCTTAAAAGGAAGGCTCTGCTGAGAGCACACTGCTGGAGATGCTCACCACTGCTCCAACCTCCCCAGGAACAATCCTGAGCAAGCCCAGGAGCAGACATGTGCCTCCCCTGCCCCGCCGATCCCGGTGCAGAGGGGAGACAGCCTGATCTTCTCAGGCCCCATGGCCAGGGGTGGGCAGGACCATGCCCTGGCACAGAATCCCCCCATCAGAGCAGCCCAGCCATGTTCCCGTACACGCCTCCTTTGCAGGCTGTCAGCGGATGCAGATGTTTCTAATTTATCACTAAAACCAAACAACTTAATCCCCCAAATATGCAGCAGTGGGGGGTGGGGAGGGGCCCTTTCACTTAAAGCTGATTTATAAATTGGACGATTAAGGTTAATTTGTCTATGAATGAGGAAAATGTGTGTCAGATATTGTTACTAATGCTTCCTCCCTCTAATTTTTGCAAGTCCTAAACATCCAAAGTCTTTTCAACCTGAGGCAATGAGACGTGTTCCTGTTCTGCTGGCCAAAAGCGTCTGGCACTGTTTCCTTTCATCAGCAACTCCAATATTTATCTGTTCAACCCTTCAGAGCATTATTTGGGTGGAACAGATGTTGCAGCCCTCTGTGGCACAGGTGCCAGAAGCAGGCCTCAGCAGCAACCCTAGAGTACCCCTTCTTGCTTTTGGGGGTGTTATTTCCCCATTGCTGCCTGGCAGGGATGGCTGGAGGGCAGCCTGGCCCCAGAGAAGCCTGTGCTGGAAACCTCTGTCAGTGAGGCTTGTGCTCAGGGCTTGCACAGAAACTGCATCTTCTTCACTCCACAGCATGGCTGAAGGCCCTCATGGGGAGGGTCCTGAGTCCAAGCCTATTTCAGATTAGACTGAGAAAACTATTGGGTTTGCCTGTGTTGTATCAATCCTGGAGATCATGGCCAAGCTCAGATCATCTGTGTTTCAACACATGCACAGCTAGTGATCCATCCAGCTACAAACAATACACAGACCCTCCTACAACCAATACACATGCCCTGCTTCTGCTGACGCCCACTTCAGACCACCAGCTCCTACTGCTCATAGCTTGTGTTGTTCATGAAGAAAGGGCTCTTCTCCAAGCAGCTGGCACTCAGCCACAGCATGTCTGCCATGCACAGCAGCAGTGAAGCAATGCAGTAGCCTTAAAAAGATCTTAGCAGCATAAGCCTTGTGTGACTGTGAAAGAGGAGGGGAAAAGGCAATCCCAACCAGCAGCAGGATTGTTGAATCACCCAGGCATCCACAAAACAGAAAACACCTGCTGCAGGAATGGGAGGGGTTCCTGTGTAAGACCTTGGCAGCCTATAGACCCCCACCCTGGGAGCACCAGGACAGCAAATTGCCACACTGAACCTAGCCTGGTTACATAGGGAAAGAACAGCTGCACTGATTTCTTCAGCTGCATCTCTAAAAATAAGGATTTCATTAGGTGTCCTCACCAGGTAGACATTGCAGTGCTCCTTATTCCTCATAAGCTGGTGCCCCTGCTGCAGAGAGGGACCGAATGGCACAGACTGACCCCTGGATGTCACACACAAAAATAAGTCACTTCAACCCAGGGCTTGGGCACCTGTACTTCAGCCATGGCATAGCACGCTGCTTTTGGACATTTGGGCTTTCAGGTTGAACTGCAGTAGCTGAGTGGGTTGTAAGAAAATGCAAAATAGACTCGTATGCAGCTCTCTGCTGGGGTCACTGCAGTAGTGATAAGGCTGTGGGATACTGTTGCAATGACCAGTGCCCCTCTCCTTAGCAGTCTCTTTGGCTATAAGCAGGATCTCCTGGGGTTGGGGTAGTCAGAAAATCCTTCTCCTTCATTATTCCTATTAAATGGTAGCATTAGACAATGTACAGAATGTCCATGAACCTCTCTTCAAGCCCAAATATTAGGTAGAGTAAAGGGATACGTGAAAAGAAGAATAGAAGAAAACTGTAAGGAAAGCAGCATTAGCAGCAGCAGGAGCAGTGGGAGCAGGAATCAGAGCCCTTAGTGCTCTGCTCCAGCTACTACACTCCTATCCCTCCCAAACACGATATGCATAAAGCAAGCTGGAAAACAATGGGTTTGAGAAGAAAACTGAAGACACCTGGAACAATGCTGAGCTTGAACAGAGCTGAAGCTATTCTAGTCTTTGTCTGACAAAAGAAACCACTCCTTTTGTAATTCAATCCAGACCAGCCTGTGTCACTTTAACAGTTTTAAGCTACATCCAATGGGAGCACCAGAAACAGTTTATTCTGCAGTGCTCCAATCTGCTTTTCAATCATGAAGCCTTTTTCCAAATGAAGAAATGCCATTCAATTTATTTTTACCAGTGATATAGCCCTTTACTTCTTAAGAACTGGGCTCTGCTTCAAATGGTGATACACACTGTAAATGGCTTCTCCTCTACCTAGTTAAAGAGGTGCCTTCCCTCGTTGTGTACCCATGAGGGATGGTCAGAGATACCCTCGTGTCTAAAAGCTTTGTACTTGCAGGAAGGAAACTTGAGTTGCAGCTCATTTCAAGAAAAGAACGTTTTACTTTGATGTTTTCAATAGCTTGGTCTGAAATAGCCTCAACCTCACTCCAGACCCGATGAAAACTGATGAATTTGAACGAGCAAAGTTGTTTCAAATTTCCAGATGTATCTTGTACATTATGTTCTGGGGCCCTGATTTTTATTTCTGCTTGTTTTCTCCAAGGTTAGAGAGAAGAAAGGGCTATAGATTTAACTTATGGGAGACTCGATCTGTGCATAAAAGACCATTTTCTTAAACTGCCAAAAGATTAAAGGTAATGTTTTGCAATCATGTTCAAGGTACATGAGCAGCAGATTTTTGATGGGAAAGTGACACAAGCCACTGATATAAAGCCTGATTTCTAATTCCTGTGGAGTTTGTTTTGCCTTCCTACCTCTGATGAAGTAGCAGTACTTGAAATAGATTTTGCATTTGGCTGAAGATACATCCCACAATGGAAGAGAGTGAATGTCCTTGCTTTAAAGCGTCTCCAGGCTTCATCCATGTTGTCTGACCTCTGAGAGGCAAGGCAATTTAATAAAAAAATCCTTTCTGACCCTCAGATGGAAGATCACACAGCTCCTTGAGTTCAGGCTCAGGACATTTGTATCTGAGCGTGAGAGTTTCTTTTGATGGGTTTTAATATTATGTGTTGTTGATGTTCCTAAATTATACAGCTCAGTGAAGCATTCAAAAACAAATGTTCAGTCCCCATGGGGTATGGTACAAGGCCTGAGGATAGGCTTTGATGTGGATGTAAAGCCACAGTGGCTGTCACATCCTGAGTCATTTTTCTAGTGGCACCAATGTGACCAGAAAGGGAATACAAATGCTTCCACACAGTTTTGAGCCAGAACTTCAACTTCTGCTGCTGCAAACTAATAATTCTGCCTTTGCAATCAGTGCAGCACTACTGGTGTATATCAGCTCAAGAACTGGCCATTCAGATTTCAAGACTGAGAAGTTATATGGGCAAGATATGACACTCTACAGGTTTAAAAAGGAGATTTTCCTTTTACATTTTAATGACATATTAAAATAAATTACAAACTAAAAAGTCAGAATTCTTTCCTTTTTTAATGTGCAGTTTGAAGCATCAACAGGAGTTTGCAGGTCCTGAGTCCTTGCCCATTCTTCCCTAGTCCCTACACTAGCTGAGACCACATGAATTAGTGTCACTGGCATCTTGCCTCAAGTGAGAAATTGCTGCAATCCTAATTTGGCTCTCTTGGCAGGCCTGAGCAGGTATGCAGCAGAGTGTCTAGAATGGAGGCTGGCAATATGGGACATCCACATAAGGGTTACAAAGGAGCTTATCTGGATCACTCCAGGGAGCAGAGCTAGTATAGCATTCATCTGTGGCCCATGCTACATTTTTTCTTGTTTTTCACAGAAGTGATACACGCCATATATATTATATTATATTTATATTATATTTATATTTATATTTATATTTGTATTTCTACTTCTATTTATATTTACATAACCATGGTGAGACCATGTATAAAATAGGACTACTCACCGAAAGCTAGATGTGAGATCAAAGTGTGAGGGGCAAGCTTATGAGCCACTCATTTAAATATAAACATTCTTGTCTTTCAAGAAAAGACTATCTTGCCTTTCAATTCTTCCCAAGCCCTCCTTCTGCATGAACTGAATTTCAAAATGAAAATTGATTGCAGGTGTCTGAAGTATATTTTTCCAGGCCTTCAGTTTAATCAAGTTACAGAAATACTCACCTTCATACATTTTTTGATCATTATGATATGAATTCTCACTGACAGCAGTAAAGACCATGGGGACCTTTCCTTATTTCCAGAACCAGCTTTTATTAATTTTGATCCCATTTTAGACTGTCAGAAGGACTGTTTTTTAAGGAGAATCATTCATTCAATGATCCCTAGTGCAGCTGCCTACCACATGTACAGCAGCAGTGTTAGCACTTTTTCCATTTTCCCCCACTTTCAGCCTCAACACTGGAACCCATTACATAGCTAGCATCTCAGAAGTGTTGTGTTACTTTGCCCCTTGTTTCAAAAAATTATCTGAAATAGCAAGGTGGCTATTAATAACTAATGGCAGGAATGCACAGAGAGGTGGCAGCAGGTAGGATGCCAGGCCTGAGAGATAACCACTCAATTTCTTACTTTGCACAGACTGTGATCTCTGGCAAATGTCATCCTTGTGCCCTAGGTCCACATCTGGAAAATGAGATACAGTGGTTTGGCTTCCATTCCAAATAAATATAATCAAATGATTGGATGCTCAGCTATGGCAATAACACAAGTTTGTAATTACCTGGGATAAAAGGTGCAAAATCCCTCTGGATCATAATCACTGAGTCCTCTCCTTGTGCTTGGTAATGGAGGTAATGGAGGTCAGGTGTGCTGTATGGCATGGAAACCTCAGAATAATAGAGTCATCATTAAAGAGATGGCTGCCAGCTGGTTAGACCTGCTTTGAGCAGATGTCAGATGACATGAACTCCAAAGGCCCCTTCCATGCCAAATTCCCCTGTGACTCTGTTCTAACACTGCACCTCTGTAAATACATCCTCTTGGGGCACTGGGGACCATGGAGCACACACCCAAAACAGTGCTGCAGGACACAGCCTGCCTCCATCGAGACAGATCAAGCCATGATGCACTGAACCAATTCAGAGCAGCTTGATGTCTCCACCAAAAGCACTTTGGTACTTGTGGCTCCAGGCTCATCCTAGAAACAGTATAGGTGCCTTTAAGAAGAACTGTGCCTCCACAAAGCCAAGCAATGGCAGGTTTATCTCCAGATTGACCACCTAAAGGTAATAAAAGTTTACCATATTGGGAAATTTGCTCTCCAGTTTGCATTTACCTGCCATTTCATATTACATCACCACTAAATCAGTGTTTCAGCCCTTCTTGCTCGGCCTTTACATGAAATAGCAAAATGAAATCTTGTGGTTCCTATGAACTCTGTGTATGAGGCATCTCTTTTGAAGTAATGAAGTGTGGGCTTTGTAAAAGCACTGACATTGGAAATAATAGCTACTGGGATATATGTATTGTTGAGGGGTTTTTTTAAGCAGTGCATAAAATTACACAATTTCCAAAACAAAGTCTGATCAAAGTAGTTTAATGGACTGTGTAAGATCACACCTGGGGACCTACTTTCTCAGGGTCTCAGCGATAACCACAGTGCCATGCCAGCAGAGCAGCACTCCCAGCCTGCAGAAAGCACAGCCCAACCAATCTCTTGGGTGGGAAGATAAATGAGAAACATAAGACATTAATTTATATAGA
Organism: Entomyzon cyanotis; assembly: GCA_024500445.1. Classification (NCBI taxonomy): domain Eukaryota; kingdom Metazoa; phylum Chordata; class Aves; order Passeriformes; family Meliphagidae; genus Entomyzon; species Entomyzon cyanotis. The sequence continues at coordinate 9,717,157 of JAKEPQ010001009.1, forward strand.
AGGATCTGCACTTCCTCTGCGGGGTGGGGGGAAAGAAAGAGAAAATATCCTTACATTTTTTATGTGGTTGATCATGACAGACTTCTCCCTACAAGTCTCGTACTCTTCTATCTTCTATCTCTCTTACAGCTCATGGGGCCCTGGCCAAGCTTCCATGTTCACATTCCCAATTGCAGCTGTAACTGCGACCCTTTCGTTGGGAACAGTTTTCTGAACTCTGTATAAACATCTGTGAATGCATACACAATAATATCCAGTAAAGCAGATGACATTTGCAGTGACCAGCTGCCTCCAGTCAGACAAGATTGCACATGGCCACAGCAGAATGAAGCACCCAGAGGCTTGCAGTGCTTACACAGTTGTGGTGTGGCTGAAATAGGCTGGGGATAAATAACATCATCCATGCCTGGGGGCTGCGAGTGCACTGCCCAATGGCTTGTTGTTTCCTTAGTCAAAAGCCAAATCCCTGGGGCAGGAACCAAGTCATGTCTGGGGGTAATTGATTGGCCCTCAAATTAGTACTGTGGTTTAGATGTCCCTACTGAAATCAACTCAGTTCGGCCCTCAGAAGTTAGGGTATATATTCTGCTTGTCTCAAAACACTTCACAGAGCTGCAGGTCGTAGGTCCCAGGCAGCTTTTGAAGTTAGCCTGTTGTAGTTAGGGACAGAAACCTGGACAGGATCCCTATACACCCCACTGGCAGGACTGCTGCCTGCAGCCTGGGCATGTGTGAGCAGTCTCTGTGCCAAGCCTTGCTCCTGCACACCAGGGCACAAGGTCTCCAGCATCACAAAACAAGATGAAAAGGCAAAAATGCCAGCTATTTTCTAAAAATAGAAAAGATGAACTGGGAAAGAGGGAGAAAATGCATTCTCACCTCAGCATGGCAGGGCTGGGCAGTTCTGCACCCCGCTATGGAAATGAGTCCTAGGTATGAGACTTGAGCCCACTGCAGAGAAAAGGTGTTCTGGTATCTTGAGAACAACACTTGCTCTCTCACTAGTTTTAATGCAATAGCTTTCAAACATCTATTTTACTCTAAAAAAAAAAAAAGGCAAATAATTTGAAATTCAAGATGTATGGTTTGATAGTGCCTCATTTTGAAACTGTTAGTAGAGAAAGGGAAAGTGAAAACAGCACTGGAGAGCTGAAAAGAGTCAAAATTAATTTATTGTGGACTTAGGGTTTCAGTATTTGACAAAGGATATGGAAACTAAATTGAAACTGAGATCTCTCATTCAACACAATATATCACTGCTACTAGTCAGCTACAATGGGGAAAGACAGTTTAATTACTAATAAACAACTTTGAAGCTGTACTTGTGTTTTAGTGTCTTAATAAAGCTGTAAAAACAAAAAAAGAAGCAACAATAAAAGCTGAACCCAAGTCTTAAGGTTCAAGAAAAACATTGATAACACATAAAATGTGTGGGGAATTTTTTCAAGTCCATTGTTCACACAAGGGAATTACAAAAGAGATAATTTGATCATTCTTCATTAAAACCTATTATTTCCTTAAGGTAGAAATGCTTGTTAAAAGTTTTGAGGGCTTTCTTGTTTGTTTCTTTTATCTTTACATTTCATAAAGCCAGGAAAATTACATTAACAATATTTTAAAGTTTCATTCTAGCTTGTTTCTCTTTTTCCCTTTTTTTGCAACTCAATACAATGGAATGAATGAGGACTTTGATTTCCTTTCTTATCTTTGCTACTCCTTTAATATGGATTATTTTCATCTTCTCCATAAAATCTCTGTCCTTATCGCCTGAGAATTATATGACTATGTTTAAACGATTGTCTTTATTCTTGAAGATATAATTTTAAAATGGAGCAGACAATTTTTCTTCCTGAACCCTTACATTTACCTATTTTAAGCTACAGTATCTTTCGGCTTGTCTTCTTTGTCTCACTACTTTTCTCCTGAGGACTAGTTCCAAAAGCTATGCTTGCTTTTATGAAGTTTAGTAAGTTTAAGTAGACAAAAGGCAAGAAAGAGAGAAAAAAAGTAGTAAACAGATCTTCTGAAGGGGAAAAAAAAAAATCTGTAAACCACTTGTTTTGCTTGCAGGTGATTCATTGCATTTATGATGTCAAAAATGCTAAACTTCAGTCTGGGTTAAATTTCCTGGCTGGGATACAGAAAGATTCTCAGCAAACAGAGGTTTGAAATAGAAAGCCAGCAGTAACATCATCTGGAACACAAGGAACCTCAGCAGAGGGGACAGAGCTTGAGAGCGCTGCCACTTGGGAGCCATGAACTGAAATAGAGAAGCCTGTCCTCTTTGTTTTACTTTTAAAATATGTGAACATATTAAAAGCTAAAAACAAGCCTTGTGTTTTGACTGTGCTGTGGCTGTGCCAGCAGCACTGCTCACATGCCCTCCCGGTGCAGAGCACACATGCCACAGCTCCTGTGCTCCCGTCGCTCGCTCTTATGTTACTGCTCAAGTATGCATTCAGAAAAGAGCCAGCACATACAGTAGATTTATTCTGGTTGTTGAGGTCAAGGACTCCTTTTTTTTTGTATTCAGCAGAGAGGGAACTCTTTCCTCATAGCACCAGACAGGCTTTCTGCTTTGCAGTCTACTGTCAGTGTGCACCGCAGATAAAGAAACATCTGAGAGCATTTTTAAAGGATTTATCAATCCAAAGCACCAGTGAGTTATGTGCTGTCTCCAGTGTCAGAGTTAGGAGGCTTTCAACAAGGCACAATATCTGCACAAAGTGCAAGGCAGAGGCTCCAGCTGCAGCAACCTCTTGCAAGCCATGTAAGTAAAGGGCTTTATTTCGCTGAAGCAAACTTTGTACATTCTCTTGCCTCGTAAAAACTCTGAGATAATCTAAACTTAAGATGAATTTCCTAATACTAGCATCGTTGCTATCCTGCTGTCCCTTTGAATAATGCATGTATGCCAGCACAATAAATAAATATCTTACCTTGTTTTGCTTGTAAGTCTTGTAAAGAGCAGGATCTGTAGTGCCTCAAGCAGGTTCTGTTTGCTTTCCTGATCGCTGACCATTTCTGTTCTCTGTCTGTGGTCGGCACGGAGACCTTTCTGATTTCTCTGATTTTCTTTGATTTCAAGGACAATGAGAAGCTGGCAGGGAAATTCAAAGACTGTGCAAAGGAAAACAAAGAGCAGAAAAGTCGCTTATAAAGTGGTGTCAGTGAACCCAAAAGTGGTGTGTAACCCCCATGTTGAACTTGTAGTCTGGTGGGACTTTATATGTTTTATAGTGAGGTTTAAGGAGTCACAGACTATGTGACTAAGAGGGACATTAAATAACAGAAGAAATATTTTGATTGCTTTATAAGATGTTTCTTTATGTTCATGCTCATATTTAAAGTTATCACTTTCTGAATGGTTATTTGGAGATTATCACAGGGTTGGATCACCTTTTCTCTGAGCTTTACAGTGTAATTTAAAGTGATTAAATATTTTCTTGTTCTCTATGTAGTTCATATACTTATTGGCATCAATAGGCCTGGTACAGAGGTGTTGAAATGGTAAATTTCTCTTCTTGTCTGTGAAGTCTTCCCTGCCATTTTGACTGCTGCCAATATATAGATATAATGACAAATAAATGGAAGCTGTATTAGATTCACTGACCACGTACAGGTGGTACTACCCTGAGACAGAAATTTCATGGACTCAGTGTTCTTAGTGTCTTCCTGTTCGGAGAGTCTCTAGTCCCCTTGCATTACCTATTCAAAAAACATCTGATCCCTATGGCTTTGCACATTCTATTTGGCTCCCACTTTTTCCCAGTTCCCAGCAATTTTAACAGGCCTTTTTCTCCAGGGCCACATGTCTGAAAGGTGCAAACCCTGTCCTCCAGCCCTCACAGTGCAACCCCTGCACTCCAACCCTCCAACCCTGTCACATACCCACAGGTACCCAGCCCAGCTTTATTTACCGCAGATAATGCCACCACAATCACCTCTTGTATCGGGTGCTCAGAGGAGCACAGACGCTGCCCTAAATGCCTTACTACCTCTCCCAGCCCTCCTCTTGCCCTTTATTTCCATGGAAATGCAAGATCTGCACGGGGAGAGGGGCACTGTCCATTAGGGAGATGTCCATGATCCATCAAAGGCCATGGGAAGCTCTCCTTGACATCAGCCACGCAGTCAGACCTGGGTGCCAAAACAGCAAGGAAATTAATAGACCTGCAGGGCTGGGAGATGCAGTGGGCTGCTTCCAGGGACGCTGGGGAGTCTCCTCCCTTAGCGAGGAAGGGGAAGGGCACTGTAGAAAGGGGTTTGCAGGGCAATAAGGATCACATCTTGAAGGTGCACTGGCAGGAGCAAGTCAGAGGTGAACAGGGCAGGTGTGAAAGTCAGACTCCTTTGATGATGGAGGAAGAAAATGCTGCTTTTCAAGAGTGTTTGGGGAGGGACAAAAAGTTTAATTTTCAGCACAGAGATGGGTAGTTTTGTTTGCAATACAAAGCTCTCTTACACCTAGCTGGTGCAACCACACTCCAGGGAGAAAACAGCAGTTTTTTACAGTTTTTGAATCCATGTATATTCATATGTTCTCTTCGCAAATGCATCTTTTGAGTTCTAAAGCTTTCTGAACCTTTCATATAGTCCTTCGCTTTGAAGCAACAGATGTCTGTGATAAGCAGATGGTTATGGCTTTGAATTTTAACATCTTTAAATGCCTTGTTACATATATTTTATGGTGAGGAATGCACTCTGTCTTACTATGCAGAACTGATGCACTAAATGAAAAGTATCCATGTCTGGATGCTTGATGTCACTTCCTAGCTCGCAAACCAATAAACCACATGTTTTCAGGATTATTTGTTATGAGATATTTTCATCTCATTATTCAGCTTGTTTTCAAGTTTGAAACCAACTGTGAAATGCTCTAATCTGATGTGAGTTTTAAGAGAGCAAGCAACAAAAAGAGCCAAAGGAGCTGCCCCAGTTGTGAATTGCATTTTCACTCTGATGTACACTGTGAGCAGGCTGAAATCTTCCTCTTGCACAATTTCCCAGAGGAAATAATGCAGTGCCTGTGAAAACAACTGAGCAAAATCTTTTGATCTTTCTTACTCTAAACTTTCATTTTCAGGAGGTACAGCTATGAAATTTGATGAGTAGAGAATCTAAGAACATAAGATCTTAAATCAGGAATAAATTTGGGAACACAAATGGAAAGAATAGATCTGAAATAAGAAAATAACTCTTGCTTTCTTTCAAAGAAAAGAAATCATAAAAACAGATTTCATCCAAATGTTTTGCTATTGGATATTAATTTACTGCCTTAAAGAAAGTTTTCTCCCTCTCTGCCTGATTTTCAGTCCTGAAGAGTTTGTTTTTTAAAGAAATCACTTGAGACAACCTGTGACATGCAAACTGTTTAAACTTTACTTAGTTGATCTTAAGAATGGATTATTGCACATATGGTTGAAGGCTTTATTAGTTAGAATGACATAAGAGATGTTATCCCCATGGACTCAGTGCTTGCACAAGGCACCAGCCTGACTTGAAAGAAGAGGAATGCCTCATTTCAACCAAGCTTTGGAGCTTTTGCCTCCATTTTTGAGAAGGAATGGGGCTGTTGAAGGGTTCATGGTGCTGAAGAGGTGCCAGATCATCTCAATGGTGATGCAGGACATGCTCTTTCCCTCTCCTTTTCCCTCTTTCTCCAACCCTTGTTGAAACCTTTTCTTTTCTCACTTCTTCAGGATACAGTATCTCCTAATGCCCGGCTCTCCCAGAATACAGGTTTTCCTCAAATCAGCCTCTCCTTACTCCACAGCACCATTATTGCTGCTCAGCCTTTCTGGAGTAGAGAAGGCTTGGGATGGAGAAGGGGCCTGATGGGGACAGGATGCCCAGGACAGCTGGTGAGCAAACCTGTCCACCTGTTGGCATTTCAGTGGTTAATCCCTATCCCTGCAGGTGCAAGCGAAGTTGCTCACATGTAAGCAAAGCATGAAGGCTTATGACCCTTGAAATCTGATGGCTTTAATTACTGCCTTGCATTTAATTACTGCCTAATGCTATGCACTTCTTGGTGGTTTCCACAACCAGACATCTTCTGGGACTGGTTATTACCCAAAACAGTAAACTGACAAATCCAGTGGCTTGACAAAGAGAGCATTTCCTCCAGTTCCACTTTGAAAATTTTAAGATTTCTTCTGTATCCAATACTTGGAGTAAAAAAGAAAAAACCAACAAAAAAAAGAAGGAAAATTATTGAGGTGTTCTATTTTAGTATATTATTTGACAATATCAGGTTTTCAGTTTTAGAAATCTACATACAAATGAGAAGGAGTTTTGAAAACTTCTGATTGATGGACTGTCTTTCTTTCTGACAATTCTAATTTTTTAAAGACTGAAAATGTTCAAATACTTCAAAAACTGCAGGCAGTATTTTGCTACCTGACAACAGCGCAACTCAGAGTGTGCCTCTCCCAAATAAATCCTTGGAATATGTAGAGGTTACAGTCTCATGTGTGATAGACTCAGACTTCTCTGGTGTCTGTCTCAAGACCTTTGTCTCTCTGTGAAGCCCTGCTATCCATTACTGCTCTGGTGCAGCACTTCAACACATATGTACTTATTTTGCCAGATATCACCTCTCAGGCTTACAGACATGAGGAGTCAAGACTCAATGCTTACTAAGTCTGTGAAGATGCAGAAAACTGACAGTAGTTTTCCTGAATTCTGGGAATATGTGTTCATCCATGGTCACCCATAGACAAACAGGTTCTTTGTAAAGAAGGGAAAAAAACCAGCTTTTAATTCTTTTTATGGTGCTGTGTGCCTACAGCATTCCCATAGGGTCAGAGGCAGAAAAAACCCTCCAAACCTGCTAGAAAGCTCCCAGCCTAAGTGTTGTACAAAATAATCAGCAAAACTGACCACAAAGGACCATGAGTAGCAAAGCATGCACAGATGACCAGTGTGGAGAGCTGAGAGCAGTTACCAGTGCTGTGATGCCTGTAATGGAGAGGCTGTTGGCAGGTAAGGAAGCAGTGCAGTGACACACCAGTCTGCAGATGGAAAGCAAGTCTGGAAGCTGCTCTAAGCGAGATGCTGCAATGGGAACATGGACTTTTTGCTGTGAATCTGCTGGAACATGTACCATCATCCTTAGTTATCAACTGATATTTATGAATGCAACTTATCGCTGAGTGACTGCCCATTTCTGAACTTCAGTGAAGTAACAAACTTGATATCTTAAATGTAGCTGAAAAGAGTGGCGAGGAAAGGGGGAGGGGAGAGAATTCTGCTAGTGTTCATTTTCCAGAGGGAATTAATTCTGTTGTATTTGTAGGGATTCTTCTGTGGCTTTTAAGTTATTTCCTGAAATCTGCAATTACATTCATGCAAGATCTGCATCCAGCTTTTTCTAAAATAATGTTGAAGCAGACTACAAGATAGCTGAAACAATTTTTTCTTTTCTTCCTTTTTTTCCCCTCCATTTTGGTTTACCAGCTGATGCTCTAGCAAGTAGTTTCTGCCTTGAGGGGCTGTGGATAGATAGTTCCCTGAGATGGCTCAGTATCTCAGCTACCTTGTCCCTTGTCCCCTTTTAAAACACTGAGAAAAATTTCAGCGCTCACCACAAATTGATTTTGGAAGTTATTGGAAGCTCAGATCCTTGACAGCAGTGAATGTGTGTGGTGGAGCATGTGGGGAAATGTGACAGTGCAGGGAGTCAAAAGAAAGCATTGGGACTGTTTGAGGAACCAGATTCAGCTTCACATGGTTGCAACAAGGGCACTGCCAGCAATGCCCTGATCACTGCCTCCGTGCATGAGCAGCCACCCAGCTACCTGCACAGTCATCAGCATGTCCCCTGAACCTCCTCCCTCAGAGGAAAAAGGGAATCCTGGAGGATTACAACAATTCTTCAGGGTTCAAGAGAGCAACAAAACAAGTGTCTGAGCCTCCCAGGTGAGCAGAATAATTCTGAGTTACAAAGCTGAAGATCTGGACAATTATGTGGCTGCTAGGTTGACCAAACCATGGCTGCTGTGTTCTGCTCCTTAAAGAAAATACTCTGTGGTCACGTCCATTCCTTGTTAAGAAAGGAAAATGTTCAGATTCTCTGTCAGACTGGCCACCAGTGGTCATAGAACAAAAGGGTAAGAATCCATATTAACTGATAATTAAGATATTTTATCATTATAATTATTGACAGACAGCAAGAAAAAACAACAACTTTTGGGGATTTCTGCTTAAATGAAAGAAGTTAGAAGATGAGAGACAAAAATGAACACAGTACCTGTGGGGTTTGACAGGTGACTTAAATACAACGTTTTTTAAGAGTAGACATGAACTCAACACATGAGGGAAAGATTCATCCTCACAATTATCTTCCTGGTTGAAGAAAATTACATTTTCAGGTCAACAGCATGCAGAGATGCCTGGAAGGTGTTGCCAAAGACCTTCCCAACAGTGCATCTATGCTCTAAATATAACATTGGAAATTAGTCAGCAACAGCTTTGTCATCTTGATTTGCATGCTAATAAGATGATGTAATAATGCTGTGGAGAGATGGATCTACAGTTAGCTGACAATAAAATTTTTGGATTTTCCAAAGTACTGAAATTTCAAAATTCTCTGGGGTGTATGTCTCTGACTTCGCACCTTGTCTCTTAAATAAAGAAATGTCCCACTGTGGCCATATGTATGACATCACCTCTTCAAGGAGAAAGGGATGTCACACATTTCTTTCTGAAAACAGCAGGTGCAGAACCTAAGATGTGGACATTTTTTCATAGACATGAGCTATGACAAAAGTTTACACATTATCAGCCTTCTTGTTGAGAATGAGGCTATATTATGGTTGAGAATAAGCTGTGTTTCAGGACCTGCTGGACCATGAAACAGAGCACTAGACCTTGTTCCAGAAAAACACCAGTTCAGGGAGAAATATGAAATGCCTTCTCATTGATGAATGATGTTGTTTCCAAGACAATCTCTCTTCGAGCTACAGGGCCATTTCCAAAAGGGAAAGGATCCTGGCTCCTTTCAGACAAGGGAGGGCTGTGAAAGTCCAGAGAGGCATCTCTGCACATGGGATAGTGATGACTGGTGATGGCAGATAAAGCAACACGTGGGTCTTATGGCATCTTTTCCCCTCAGTGTGGCCCTTCCTCACTTTGTTTTTGGGTTTTTTTCCTCACAAAAAGACTGAAAAAAACCTTCTGCAGGCTCTCATCACTGAGAAAATTTTTAGTGCAGGATTTTATAAATCATATCTTGCAACATTTACCAAAGTTATGAGCACACCTCTGCAGTCAGGGCTGTGGGCATATTTGCTCATACTGGTTTTCCTCTAATGCTAGATGGTTGTCCATTGTTACAATGAGGTCTGAATTTTTTCCCTGTTGGTCTGACACTGGTATTTTCCAGATTATGGGAGCACTTTCCCTAAACTAACAGTGTGCTACATGTTGTAGCACTGTTATGTCTTTGAGGGCTCAGTTTTCATGCAGGTGTCCAATGCTGTTCTTGAAGATGATGCTCCAATGCAGACAGGATGTTTGGCTGATTTCTGCTTCAGATGGCTTTTACCATCTTTTCTTTATTGCTGCCAGGGTTTTCTCTTGCTTCCCTGGGGACACCAGATGCATCTAATGAGTCAGTTCAAGCTTCCAAGCTGAAACAGGTCATGGACAGCAGCCATGTGTTGTCCAGATTCTTGCATGGAAGGGAATTTCCTTTTTCTCTTGCTCTATAATTCACTCTATAAGAATTTGTTTTAGATCAAATTGGCATTGCTTTTAGCTAACTGAAACCTTCTCTAACCTTATCCTTAATTCCAAGCTTTTATTATACACTAGAAATGGAGAGTTGCCTTAAAAGAAAACTGGTGCCTCGGAGAGCATACCTTGCTCCCTGCTCAAATGATAGGAAAAGAATTGTTTAAACACAAAAGTCACAGGCGGTAGAGGTGAAAAATTAGACAAAAGTCAGAGACATGCTTCTCCCCAGTGTTGCATAAGTAGATATATAATGTATAATGTACTGCAACATCACAGCAGGTCTCCCAAATTGAAAACAAAGAGGAATAAAAGACTGCCGTACCTTGGCTCTTAAATCCCTGAATGTGTTCCCTGTGTTGATTAGTTACTTTGATTTGTGCTTCCCTGCACAGCTCATTTTTCCCTTTAATAAGAGTTTGGCTTGTAAATTGTCACTTGCATTTGCACCAAACAGTGCAATTAGGCTGGAGTGACAGATTATATTACATTGTTTGTCTTCCATTATGTTTATTCCTGATGGGTTTTGTCACTGACTCTTTTTCTGAGCTGGGCTGTTAATAAACATAGGATAAATCTGATGAATAAATTTGCCTGCTTGATATAGATCTGTGGAAGTGGCTGAGATGGGGCTATGCTGCTGAGCAATGGGTTCTCAGTAGAACTACAGAAATGTCAATTCTTGCTCACTTATGAGAGGCAAACTGTGGTTAGTGAGGGGTTAAAGAAGATGTTTATGTGGGGCTTTTTTCTTCTAAAAGACATACATTTAAAATTTAAACTGAGGTTATGATGAGTTCACAGCTGTGATGTTTTATTGCTTCTCTGCACAAATAAGTGTTTTATGGTACAGCTAGAGTGAGTACCTGTTTCCAAGCTTTTCATTGTTGGAAAGCTCCTCTGTGCCCTTGAGTCAGCTGTTTCAGTTTTTGTTTTGGTTCCTGAGCAAATACTTCTTTTCTTCTTCAACCATCTTGTCTCTTCAAGTAGAAGTTGTTCAAAGCCCTTGACTAGGTCAGAGATGCAAAATTGATTTTAGAAAGAGAACTGGAATATTTTGGAGAAAACATATGGGATGGAGAAGAAATGTGGGTGTTTACAGGGCAGCAGAACTTGTCTTAATCCATTCACTTGCCAAAGTGGTGTTGACTGGAAAAAAATGAAAGCTGTGTCAGCAGGCCATGGAAAAGTCATGACACTCAAGGAGTTTTCCAGTGGCCTCTTAGTTTTTCCATTAGAAAGGAACGTAAGAGAATCCAGCATGAAATACAACCTGGTCTGTCCTGCTGTCTTGGAAAAGTTTTAAAAGCTGCATGAGAAAAGGTGACCGTGGTTGCTCAGAAGTGGGATCTTGTTTAAAGTGAGTGTTGGTTAAAGAGCATATTTTTTAGAAGAACAGCTAAAAGCAGGTTATAGCAAACAGATTTGGTTTCTACTAACATTTCCCACGTCCTCTGAACTCTTCCATGGAGCTTATAAGCAGGAGCTGCCAGCAGTGCTGTCTTTTGTCAGTACAATGGCTTTTCACATTTGTCAGCTGCTTAGCTCTGCTCTGTGCAACAAAAACAGTGTCTCTGTCTCTGAAGGTAATGCAAGGCAATGCTTCCCTAAGTGAAAAACCAAGTGGTGAACACTGGAAGAAGAAACTGTTCTTCTGGGCTCACATGGACCCACCAGCAGCAGGCTGGGGAGCCCAGTCCATGCCATGAGCTGGGTGGCAGAGGGTCTCAGCCGTAGTGGGGAAGGGAATATTTATGGGAACAGGACTAGACAAGGAAGGGGAAGGAGAAGTAAGAGGTGTGGGAGCAATACTTCAAGAAGGCCCCAAAAGAATGGTGAGCTAAGAAAGGCTGGAAAGACATGGCTCTTTTGTTAACTGAGATATAAGGAAAATGAGGACACAGCCTGTACCCACAGCACTGGGTGCCTGGCTAGGCTGCAAGGGGTGAAAGTGTTAACCTTTCTGGAATCAATTCAGGACATTACAGTGCTTGAATTCCTGCAGTAAAAATAAACCTTGTGCCAGGCTTGTTGCCTATGGGGCTTATGCTCTGCTTTTTGATTCAATCATTTAGGAATGCAAAGCTCTTCTACCAGGTCTGGACTTTGACAGCATCTTTGCTTTGCTATCACCAGACTGTTGCTGACAGTGGAGCAGATCCATGGTAATGAAATTCATGGCAAAAAGGTCCATGTCTGCCTGCAGCTGCTCAGTCATTCTGTAGGGCCTGATTCACCTCTGGACTGTGCTTTTCCTCCTATCTTACCCACCATACTCTTCCTAGGCACCACTGCAAGACCACTTGTACAGCAGGGCAATGGTGAGTCTGCCCCACAGATGCCCAGTTAAGGCTGCGTGTTTACTATGAAAAAAAAATAAATTAACAACTTGTACATCAGATTCCTGGGTATTTCACTGGTGGGTAGAAGGAGAGTTTAGCCATCCCCAGCCTGCTCACTTTGTATGCAGTGTCACACTAAAACACTGCAAGGTGCAAGTTGGACAGCAGCACTTGGAGGGAGACAAATGGGGGCTTGGCCAGGATAGGACTTGGGTTTTGTAATTTTGAACAATAGTTCCTGCTTCTGCCACTGAAATCTTTATTTAGCCCTGTTCCTGGCCCTCAGAGGCCTCCAGCAAGAGTTTCTTCTCATTTCACATCTTTCTGTATCATGCTCCTTACTTTCAAGCTGACCATGATTAGATACTTTCATGTAATTTCCTTCATCCCCAGGCATTCCTTTGGGTGGCAGATTTCACAGTTATTCTTCCTCTGCTCCCCAAACCCACCAGTTTAATATTTCTTAGGACACAGGATCCTTGAGGCTGGCAGTACTTTGTAATTCTCATATTGAGATGTGGTCTACTTGGAAGGCACATGAGGAAAAACATGGTGGTTATATTTTTCCTCCAATAAACAAGTGGAGAAGATGCAGTGGGCATGATATTTATGTATATTTATTTATGAGTAGCTCCTATTCAAAGGAGTGCAAGAGAGAATCAAGGAACATTGGACCAATTTCTATTTTTTTACTCATTGAAAAACTGGAAATTACCATGATGTAGTCTGATGACTTACTCTGGATCTACAACAGTGCCAGTGAGAACACAGTTCAGTCCACTGATTTTATACCACATCCCAGTGGGTATGGACAATATATGCAGTGTGTTAAAACCTATCTGAATGCTTATTAAGAGTTCAGCAATAGTGGTATTTACTGAGAATTATTTAAAAATGCAATTTTTTCCTTCACTATTTCCATCCTCTCTCATTTGGTCTTCTGGGATTTTTGTTGTATTCATTGAGCACCTTGGCCATAAAAATGGGCAGCAATTGCAAAGTCTTTAGTGAACTTTGTGAAGTATTTCACACTTCACATTTTATTTGTCATAGTATTTTTCTGTCAGCTTGGACTTTCTGAGTCTTGTCTTTTTAACTCCAGAATGCATTACTGTGTTTGGAAATATCTCATGTAGAATTTTGAAAGAAAAAGAATTTATAACACCCAAAAATTATGTCATGAACCAAAACTTATTTTATCTATCTCCTTTATGAAAAGGTTATTTTAGCCTGTTATAAGAAATGTTGATAATAATTATTGGATCTCTGCATTGACCTTGTTAATACCATCCAGGATGGTATTTAAAAACTGTTAATGAAAACTGTTTCACTTAAATATCAGTTGCATAGCAATTTTTGTAGCAAGCTCAAATAGAAAAATGTTCTAGGTCTATTATTAGGCTCTCTCCAATTCTACTCATGCCATTAAAGATGATTCATAAAATACTAAGCATCCGATCCAAGGCAGCTTCTGTGCTTATAGCTTGCATAATCCTATAAACCCCACCAGTGCCCATACATCACTTGATTCACATCACTGCCCCCACAGTGAGGCATTGCAAAACGTGCAATATACTTGAAGATGATGACCCTTTCAGAAAAAAAAAAAAAAAAAAAAAAAAAAGAGGGAAAAAGTGCCTGTGCTCTCAGCTAGCGGAGTAAAAAGCAGAAGAATAACATTACAGCATGACTCCTCCATGGAGCTGGATGTGACAGGAGCTACACCTTGCATTGAAAATTTCCTGAGTCTTCTCCCATTTATTTTCATCTCTGTAATATGCTAATGGGTTAGCTTTACACTGTAGCATGCTGCCAGAGCATTGCAACAACTGCACTCAATGCCAGATGCTAAAAAAGCTTCTTGAAATATTACTAAATAAGGTATTGTGAATGTTCTTCATGGGAAAAATAAGTCCATTCCCTAAGCAGTAAGAATAAGGGAACCTCTCAAGTCTAATAGCTCTTTATCAAGTGCTCATACTTATTTATGGTACTTTTCTTCCCTTTAATTTAATTCTCCAACTCTCAATCCTGGCTTGATAATTTTTTTTTAAACTGAGATGATCTATAATTTTCTATAGCTTTATTATTGTTTGAGATGCATCTTGATCCACTTAGAGGAGTAGCAACCTACCAAGATTTCAGTATCTAAAAAGCCATCAGTATCTGAAGGCTAGTTATTTGGAACAAAATGGTGCTAAGGGCTAAAAGTCAGTATTGTTGCTGGGTGTCTTACTATATTTTCTATATAAGGGTTTTTTTCAGGATAATAAGACACTTTCTGCAGGTTGCCATGATGGCTAATGCCTCACACAGTCTCTGGCCAGGAGAAGAGCCCTGTACTCAGTGAACAGGAGCAAGACCTGGCTATGAGGGAGGGCAAGCCATGGGTCCCAAAGGGTTATGATCACAATGCTAATATTTAAAGCTGGAACCTAAGATACTTTTTTCCACAGCAAGGTGTTCAGCTCTGGGGATAATTAAATGGAAGCATAATTAAACACCTGCATCAGGCTGACTCAGCCCACTCCTGAATGGACCATGCAATAGCCCTCAAGGCAGCACCAGCCTGGTCTGGCTCCTTGAATTCCTCCCACCACATCACCTCGACCAAGAAGGCTCCTAGAGCAGACCCCAGGGCCTCCTCAGCACTCACCTGGTGTGTGAACCCTGCAGAGCTATTCAGCCTTGGGCTGGTAGGTTTTGCAGCCCACATGGGTCTGCTGACCCTGCACAGACACAGCAGCATGTCCTATAGGGGATGGGGCTGCCATGGACCCCTGCTCTACAAGGGGGATGAACCACAGCCAGGGAGGCCCAGGAACACCACAGGGGCACCACAGCAGTAACAAAGCAAGGAAACAAGCAGATAAAATATCTTTTCATCTGCTGGTCCATCTGAAGGACTCCTGGATACTCCTGAGGCTGTGCAGTGCTTGTTGTCACCTGCCCACAGAATGGCTTCTGAGAGAAAACAGATAAACCACTTCTATCCAGACCATCTTCTATCTACTGCGTTAGCTCTCCCACAGGCTGCCAAGATCACTTTATTTACTGTTTAAAATCTTTAATGGAAATTGAAAAGTCTCCAAGATCATCACGAAATGTGCAGTGGGGACAAGCGGAAAAACTAAATTTATCGCTGGAAAAACAAAGACAATACTCTTGTGAGTGGTTGAAAATCAGTTTGGCACTGCACTTACAGCACTTCAGTGTCTTCTTTTTTTAATAAAAATTGTTTTTCTCAGTTTTCTTCAAGTCAAATCAGTAATCATTTGTTTTGTTGGGTTTGTATTGGTCTGACAGTTTTCATGTCTCTCTCATTCACAGCCTGATTCCTCAGTTTGCTAAAGGACAGCTGATAAAACTCAGTTTCAGATAAACCAAAAATTACATTTATGCCATAAATACCCTCTGTGATTATGGGAAGACATGGTCAGTCTCTTTTCATTGGCAGTGAAATCAGTGCATAAAGTATGCTTGAATATAATTGTCCATTGTTTTCTCAGGGACGTCGTGCCAAATTCTCTTTTTTCAGTACTGTCCTTATCTGAACCTTTAAAACCTTTTTTTCTAAATGATGAAAAGTAGTTTCCTGTATACCCTGTAAAATCCTCTGTCTCTCCTCAGGGTATCCATTTCCACTACACTCAATAAAGAGAAAAGTAAAAGGAAATATGTCATCTCATGAGCACAGCAGTCATACTAATTGCTGTGGTGAGATTTTCCCAGTCACTAATGATTTATTATGGAATCCTTATCCTTTTCCTCTTATGTCCTAATAGTGTTCTGAAATGTCTTAGTTTATGGTCTGGACTATCAGAAGCCATTATGATCAGATTGCATATTTCAGTGGTAAAATCACCAAAGATCTTGATACTGAGGACGTACAAGAGATGTTACAGAATCACAGAATGGGTAAGGTTGGAAAAGAGGTCCTCTAGTCCAACCTCTCTGTTTAACCAGTATTGCATCCAGACAGCCTTGAGAAGGAGACTCCACAACCTCCCTGAGCAATCTGTTCCAGTGCTCAGCCAGCTGCACAGTAAAGAAGTTCTGTATAATGTTCAGGTGGAACTTCCTGGGCATCAGTTTCTGCCCATTGCCTCTCGTCCTGTTGCTTGGCACCCCTGAGCAGAGCCTGACTCCATCCTCCTGACACCCTCCCTTCAGACACTGATAGACACTGATGAGGTTCCCTCTCAGTTTTATCTTCTCAAGGTGGAACAGGCCCAGCTCCCTCAGCCTTTTCTCATAAGAGAGATTCTCCTGTCACTCCATCATCTTTATTTCCTTCCTCTGGACCTGTTCCAGGAGCTCCATGTCTCTCTTGTACTGAGAGGTCCAGCACCGTTGCCTTTCACAGTGGCTGGAAAGCACTCCAAGTAACTAGGAGTATTAATTATAAACTAACAGAGACTGTTAATTTTTAAGAGAACCAGAGACTGCACCAAAGCTTCCTCCCTTCAGCTGGAGGAAAGCTGCACTGAGGGTGAGGGTCAGGTCATGCAAGTCACCATCCCTCAGCATCAGGCTGTTTCTTTGACTCAGAGAGGGCTTTGGAGAGCAGCAGTGAGGCTGTTTTCACTCAACATGAAATTCCCATTATGAACTACACTGCAAACAAAACAACAACAAAAACAAAGTTTGTCTATTTCTTTCATTGTGTTTTAAATTTCTCCATACTCTATCATCATATTGTAACTATCACTGTGTCTCAGCTGGATGGTGCAGGATGGACAGATCAGGACATCGCTTCCTTGCAAGTAGCTTCTGAGAGTCATAAGTGTTTTTCTTTCCTCTCTTTGTGCTTTATGAGTATTAATTAACTCCTCTGGTACCACTGCAGGGCAGGAAATCATTGCCCTCCATATGGAAATAGAGAAATGAAGCAGACTATGTGATTTGTTTAAAGCTAAAACAAGAATTGTTATCAGCACTAGCATGAGAGCTGATGGTTTTTCTTAGTGCCTGGTCCTGTAATGCAATTAACAGAGCAACCTCCCTTCCCCTCCTCTTCTGCTGTGTTACCCTCCACCGGCGAACAGCACTGACTCCAGCAGTGCTTGATATTTGAAGCTGAATTTTGCTGCTAAGATTAATTTCCACTCAACAGGAGGACTCCAACCAGTACATTTTTGCATCTAAGAGAAACATTAAAATGTGCCTTTGAATTAAAGGGACGTAAGAATCCCCTTTAACCGCAGCATGAGCGCAACACTTAAGTAATTTTCCAGGAACAAGCTGATGCTACAGCAGCATTTTTTGTGCCATCTAGTGGCTGCAGAAAATCAGATGCCAAGCTCTGCCCCAAGGTGCCACCCAGCACCAGTGCCACAGCAAATCCTGCTCCTGCCCTGGCAACCCCTGCCCTGCTTAGGGCTGCCTGTGCCTCTTTTCCTTTTGCTGCTTCTGTTGCTGGTGTTTCACTTGGATGGCTGTGAGCTGCTAAAACTCTGGAAAGCTGCATTAAGAAGTGGTCTGAAAAAAGACATAAGCAAATGGAGGTTGTCAGGAACACTCTCAGTGTACATATATGCTGTGCTTCTGCGGAATGGGGAACACTTTCTTCACTGCTTGGAGAGTGTGGAGGAAACTGTGGAGACTGAGATATATAATATTCTATACACAGATTATTAGTGATTTGTTTCCTGAGGAGAAGAGGACAACCAGGTGCCTTGGAGAAGGGAGTTGGCTGCTCCACTGGGCTGGCCACCTTCAGGGAGGACAAGCAATGCTCAGAGAGGACCTCAGGGATGGGGCTTAGACCTGGGGTTATTTTCAGCTATCTTGTTGACTACCTTCTCAGAAAACACAGGTAGGGACTGATTTCTGCATATAGCCATGATCTTTAAAAGCACAATCAAAAGAAATAATTCCCTAGCAAGGGCAGTAACGAAAGACTGCACAATATATGCTTAATTTAAAACTGTCTTTGAGAGTTAAGGAAAGCCAGACAGCACCATAAGCAATAGTGGCATTTTTCCTATGTTTTAGTGGAAGCAGCATTTTTTAAGGGACTCAAGTTGCTTTTAATCTAACACATTTTAACTGAGAATAGTTAGTTATTTCATGAGAGTAAATATGATAGTTCCCAATGCGGATAGAGTTTAAGATACAAAAAGCATTTTCATTTGTCACAGTTGGCCTTAGTGTTACATAGAAAGTCCAATACCATCTGCTAAAGATAGTTTTGGCCCAGTGAAGCTAAGCAGCTCACCAGATTTGGTCAACATTGTTTCATACTTTGTCTGTACACACATTAGAACATTTGGTAAAAATATAACAACTTGATGAGAAAAGCTTCCGTGTTTGGATTGGACTGCCTTTGACAATCCTTCAGCATCCCCATGGCCCTAGCTCAAGGCAGTGCCAAGACCTTGGTAAATGAGCAGCCCAAAGACACTGAGTCCCTGCCAGTCTCCAAAACCCCTTGCCCAGAGGGCACACACCATGCCCAGCAGTGGGACAGGCTCCTACTTCCAGCCCAGCACAGGAAAGCTGCAAATAGATGGCCTCCTTCAGATCCAGCAGTGCCAACCCAAGCTTGTCCCCTGTGTTCCCACACTGTCCCCTGGCTAGCTGGGGCTCCCCACTCCCTGACACACACCATGAACCAGAGCAACAAGAGCTCTCCTATTCCCACTGGAATAATTTTGACTCAGAGAGGCCAGGAGAAGCATTTGGAGCACTCAGCAGAGCTGACTGTGTGCCCAGAAGGCCAGCATGGGCAGGCAGGTAGTGACCTCTTCAGTCACCCCATGTCTGCACCCTATTTAAGCTGAAGAGGATCTGGGATGGCTGTGCCAGCAGAGCTGTGAGGGCAATAACCTCCAGCAGTGTGGCTTGTAATCTTCATCTGGCACAGCTCTCTACAAATAGAACATCTGTCCACAGCCTAAAGAGATGTTTCAAAACTGATTTAATTAGACCAGCACAAGCACCCATCTGGATACTTTTAGCTCTTTGGCTCCCATTCACCTAGCAAACAATGGATAAAAATGGTTTTCACCTGCCTCACTTGCAAAGTAGTCAAAAGGAAAGGACGATGTATCAGCCACACCAGAATCCTAAACTGTGGACAAATACATGTGGTGAATTTTGATGAGATGCTTTATGAAGTCACCACCCGAGATCTCCTGCCCAAGGTGGCCACATCTGGAGAAGGGGCAGTGGGGGAATGTGTCTGCAGCCATGCAAAGCCCTGAGCCTCAGCTCCATCAGCTGATTCCAGTGGCTCCAGCGAGATCAGGAATGGGTTACAGTGCACTATGCCTTGGTCAGTCATTTACTACATGGAAAACTTCCCTTACCTTCTGGCTCTTACATTCCTCTACACAACAGTTCTGGCTAGCAAAGAATGCAAATGATTTATGCAGTGTCAGATGGGTTAAACTGCCTATGGAAGTGGTTATTCTACAAACAAACGGAGCCCCAGCAGAACAGCAGCAACAAACTGAAGAGGGATAGTTACATTTTAAATAGGTACAAAGATTTTTGCAGCAAGAGACTGACTATATCCTCAGTTTATATGACTCCTTACTCCAGCTTGGGCCAAATAAAAATAAACTGACTGATTTTAGATTAATTAAAATGTCATATAAGGATCTGGCATTCATTTAACAATTTATTTGAAGATAAACAAATCCAAGTTGTGCATAAATGTTAGAAAAACACATCACAGAGTTTAAAAGAAGAAAAAAAAATCACCTCTGACAACTGAAAGCACCACTGCTTTTTCAGCACTATTTGGAGGCTGCAGATAACCCAGGTCTCTAATAGAGTCTTTTCTAAACTCTGAATAAAAGGCTACAGTTTATATTAGCTTCAATGTACTTCATGCTTATTATCCTTTGCTAAATCCTTTTTAAGAAAAAACGTTGGAATTTTAACTAGTTACAGATGGTAGAGATAAATTTGGTCTTTACAAATTGTGTTTAAAATAGGATTTTCATGGAGAGGACTGTTTATATTTGCTAATATTATCCAGTCTGTCTATTTGTAAACAGGAGTCAAAGGTTTACAAGCTTTAGCCTGCGATAAAAGTAAATGAGAATGAGGGAAGACCATGAGCAATGGAATCCCTTGTTACACTGGGGTAGCTTTATTCAACAGGATGAAGACCAGACAGACCACAGCAAGGGGCAAGCAATGAGCTGAAGGGAACAGATACCTTCAAAAAATTTGTTGTTTTTTTCACGGAGAGAATAGCATTGGTAACTCATCAAATGGTCAAATTGGACTTCATGTGCCCTTGGCCTTTTCCTGGTATTTAGACTAGAGCAGGATGGTAAACAGGCATGTACACAGTCAGACAGAGAGACCTCAGGATTCCTGAGCTGTCTGCTGTTTCTGGGACATGGTGCAAGGTCATGGGCAGGAGGGATGCTGCACAAAGCCCCCATCTGGCCTCTCCCCACTGTGGTTTTAGCTGCCATTGCAGCTGAGAAGGCTGAGGAGCCTCAGTCATGTCCTTGGATGAGCTTGTCTATTGCCCACTCTTGGAACACAGGTATTCCTCCAGGCAAGAGCACAAACTCCCCTTCTGCTTACCCCAGGGAGACTTCCACAACCTCTTGCTACTTTCTCTGGCTACATCCACTTTTCCCTCTGAGGCACCCAAAGCAAGCTGAGCTACTGACCATTTGTCAGCAGGAAACAGCAGCAGCATCATGTCTAAGCCACCCACTACACACAGAAGATCTTGGCTGCCCCAGCAGCTTCCAGCTCTTTGTGCTTTTGGGCCTCACTGCAGCACCCATCAACAAGGCAGAAACATGGAAGGTTTAAAAAGTTACAGAAAAAAGAAAGCCCACAGCTTACAGCTCAAACTCCAAACCAGAACAACCTCTTTGGTTAATGGGATCCTTGTTTTTGCCAAACCCACTACATTTGCTAATAGTCAAGGGTGAGTTATTGCTGCCCCTCTCCACAGCCAAGGGTCTCTGGAGAGGAGGCTATTTTGGCTGTGATTTCTTCTGTACAAGTGGTACCACCTGCACAGCAGCTCAATTTCCAGGGCTCAGAAGAGAGAACTGATCTTCAACACTTACAATTGAAGGGAAGGCAGCAACAATTCACGAGTCTTGGGACTAAGCCCTACATCCAGTGGGCTTCCAACAGGTTCCTCCTCTGTAACTGACGGCCCACTGCATCCCTGCCAAGGTCTGAAGACAGACTCCAAACAGGGAGAAGTGACTATGACATCTAGGCTCACCACAACTTCAACATTCTCAACAACAAACACTCTACTTCAGCCAGATTTCTGGCAGGAGAAGCAAGTTCCATGTCTGAGATTTCCATTTAAAGACTTTTCTCAACCATCTTTTAGCTCGGCCAGCTATAGCATCACACAGGGGAAAGACACCTTCTCATTGCCACCTCTCTACCACCACACCACTTTTCGGACAGGTGCCCTTTTCTGTCCCATATGGACATGGAGGAACATAAGTTCTGGAGTAACAGAAGTGCACCAAAGGCACTCACCTTCAGCGTCATGTCTAGCAATTAAAGCAAAAACCCCAGAGTAATCCACATCCCAATAGACAGAGAAAAAAGGGGGAAAGGGTCTCTTCTCCTCTTGTGGTTGGGAGCAGGACAGAGTTTGATCTTTGGGCTCCTGGTGCTGGTAGGAGAGCTCAGCAGTGTTGGGAACCCAGCAAAGAGAGGGGAGCTCTGTGCTGGTAGGAACAAGAGGAGAAGGAGGAGGAGGAGAAGGAGGGGGAAAGCCACTGTGGCAGGGAATGGCAGTGTCACCACGCTGTAACCCAGCCAGCACTGTGGCTGTGAGCACATGCAGTCACAGTCACACCGCTGCATGCCCCTGGCTACTCGTGAGGAGCAAAGCAAGAGCCTGCACAACCTGACAGCCTGAGGTTAAAACAGATAAACAAAAAACCTAGGTTTTGAATAATAATGAGACACATCTGTATTAAGAAATCATGATTGTTTTGTTAAAAGTGTGCCAATGAAAGCAGTATTTTACAGAGCGTTTGAAAGACTGTTTTTTGAGCTGTTTGCGACAAGCACATAGTTTATGCGGCTTTGATGAATTCAAAGGGGTTTTTTCTTCCTCTGAGAGCCACTGATATCACCTAGAAAAACATTATATATACTACTTTCCTTGGCTTTTAAGTCTAGCAGAATGACAATCGTTACAGTGAGCAGAGGCCAGGTAGCACAATTCAGGCAGCTGCATTTTTTGCAGCTGTACTTCTGCATTTTTGTTAGACATGATGGGTTTGCGCTGACCCGAGACATATAACATGAAAGCTGCTCTTGTGTGTCATTCAGAAACTTGCTTACAAATGTTAATACACTACAGGAAAAGAAGCTCTTACAATTTAGTGGGCCATATAATGACTAGAATTTTTAATTGCAAATTTCTAATATTCGACAAGGAAAAATCTGTGGCCATAATAATGTTACTGCTTTTCTGAGAAAGATAACATGCTAATGAGCAGATTAATCACTGTATCTTAAAGAAAGAAATAGAAGGAACTGAATGAAATTATCAGTTAAAAAGATTTAAGGGAGACAAAAAGGTTTAAGGGGGACAAACACATTCTGTGCATAATTAATTTAACAAATTTACCAATTATGAGAAATGTTGTGAAAAGCCAGAGTTTAAGCTCCTTCCAAGTTTATGGATAAAGAATCCAACAAGGCTGACAAGAAAGCAAGGACTCAGAAAGTATCTCCAGCTTGCAAGACCTCAGCTGCAGAGGAAGCAGGAAGATAACCTTCTGGAAAGCACTGCTGTGTTGGCCCACATCCCTGGGAAGAGAGCAAGGACACTGCCCAAGACAGAGCACAGGGCTAGAAGGGCTTCTGATCATATTTACCAGAGTCCTTCACATGTAACATTAATCCCAAAACAGAGACATCATGAAATGACTGTTACAGATGATTTCATAATTGCCCCAACAGAACAAGTTGGGACACCAATTAATTTTATTGAGAAGGAACAGCAGTGGCTTAAGAACTTCTGCAGAGACCTAGTTTCCTGCACTAACAAAATAAGCAGAATAGATGAAAACCATAAAAAAGCAGCTATGCCAATAAAATTGTCTCCAAATGAAGTGTTTTGATATTCTCTCCCATGAGCTGATTAATTTATGAGACCTATTTTTTTAGCTTTACAGCGTGTGTACAAATAGATACAAATATATTTGAACAGACATATATTCAAACTTTTCCAAAGACAGCGGAAAACCAGAAGCCTCATAAGAAATCACAGCATCTCACAGGTAGAAAAGGAGAATTGTAAGCAGGAAAAAATTACTTTTGAGCATAGGAGAGATTTCAATTGCAATTATCATGTCCAAGACAGGATAATTTAAGCAATAAACCAAATCACAAATATCAAACTAGAACTTTCAGCAGTGCCCAATGAAGATACCTAAAACAAAGATAAAACCAACAAAACAGCTCATTACGTGTCAGCTTACTGTTTATCAGCTAGAAACAAATCTAAGTACATTGTTAATTTAGGCCATCAGAGAATAGATCTGTATTAAAGTAAAATTAATTCCATCAGTCAAAGTCAAATAGAAAAAAAAATATCTTTAATAATATATTTTACATAAAATGTATCCACTACACTCCAGGGCACTGAAGACAAGCTAAATGAAAACAGGACTCCTTTCGCGGGTAAATGTAAAGACATATATGTGCATGCATGCACACACACATGTACACACACATGTACACACACACATATTTGTCTGTGATGAAAATATGCCTTGGCTGAGGAAAAAGCGACTGCCTGAACTGATCTGAAAGACTTTAAATTATAATAATTTTTTTCAGTTTTAGATCTTGATTCCATGCCATAAAACTTAAATAGTTTTATCACTGAAATGAAAGGTCATTTTAACCAAGGCAAGAGAAAGCTTCTCCATGTTTTATGTATTTCAAATTTATTTGCAAGTCAATATGTTCTGAATCTCTGTAGGTTTCCATTAAAGTGGAAATTGCAAATATCTTTACCCTGATGGAAATTTGAAGCTGATATGTTCTAAGCCCTGCATGACTCCTCTTTTTTATATGTATTTTATTTGTATTAACAATTATGTAAGGAAATTTCTGGGGGACAGATCATTAGAAGTGATTCTGGCATACTGCTGGTCTCAGACTACCCAGAATTTCTAAAGAAATAAATTCAAATCAAGGTCACTGTTTAAAATGCAAAAGGCTCATGGCAGTCTGCTGCCATGGAGTTGCAACTGCAAAATATCTCTGAGTTTATTGTCATCATTGTAAATTATATCCATAGATACTCGAGAGAAGCTTGAGCAAAACTCCAGACACTAAAATAATGGAGAATTTCATTCACTAATTATGGAATTGTGAAGAGGGCTCTCTAGAATCACTTCTCTTTGTAAGAAATATGTGTACTTTGGCATAACCCAGCACACATCACTACCTTGGGCTGTGTTTGCACTCCAAGACTGTCACCCATGGATGTGACTCTGTGCCACCTATGTGTCCTGTCTCCTCCTTCCCCAAGGGAAGCCCTGTGATGCTGTGTCTGGACAAGCCAGCTGGCACCCCCGGGCACAGTGCATCACTCACCTTGGGGTCACCCAAATGGGCACCCTGGCTGTGCAGACTAATGCTGCTCCGTGGGGTCAGATGGCTCCAGCCATGCTGTTTGCTACACTGTGGCATCTCAATCAACGCGGGTAAAACCAGATGGATTAGGGACATCCTAAGGTGACTCTAACACTCTGTGATTCAAGGTTAGGTGGAACTTGTTGACAGACTGAGATCAGGGGAAATTAAAGTGAAAATGAGATTGAATTGGTTGCTAAACACTCTGCGACCTTCAGACCATCTGGGAATGCACACTTATGTCCCATGGAGACTGCACTGAAATCACATCCCACCACATGCAAGGCAAAGCCTGAACCTTACCAGACAAAGGCCAGACTTCCCTGCTGAAGACTGGCATGTTGACTGACAGCTGCAGCTTTTCTGTGCTATTCCCTGGAGGAACCCAAGGAAACAAACACTTCCCAGACAGGATGGATTTCAAAAGAAACCAGTCCAATTATTGTTGCAAGAACTTAAGTGAGAAAACACCTTCTGTCAGAAATGACCGGTTATCAGATGCTAGACCTCATCTGCACTGTAATGAAAAAACTGCAAGAATTATGCTGACTTCATCCATTTTAGTCTCCCATGAGAGAATTGATTTGAAATACAAAATGGCACTTCACAATTACTTAAGGAAAGCAGAATCTGAAAAGTGCTTTTGAAATTACCTGCTTTTATATCAGCAGAGCAATATTACCCCTGATAGTATTGATGTTGTTGTTTCACTGGTGAAGAAATAGAAGCATGCAGGATTAAATAATCGCCACGGAATAGACAATTCTGATCGAGGAACGGAAATTAGATCTCCTGAAAGGAAACTCTCTGCTCTGTTTTGTTTCTTCCTCCTTGTGAATTTGATCAAATGCCACTAATAAAAGAGAGATTTGCATTTGATTTCAGTACATACAAAAACAGGCTGACAAATGATTATGTGTATCAGATTGAAGTTGTTATATCACAAGAAAAACTGTCATTCTCCTAAGTGAATTTGCATCAGATAAATTTGTGTCAAACAAACAAAAGAAGACAAAGCTCTCCTCTCCTCTCCTCTCCTCTCCTCTCCTCTCCTCTCCTCTCCTCTCCTCTCCTCTCCTCTCCTCTCCTCTCCTCTCCTCTCCTCTCCTCTCCTCTCCTCTCCTCTCCTCTCCTCTCCTCTCCTCTCCTCTCCTCTCCTCTCCTCTCCTCTCCTCTCCTCTCCTCTCCTCTCCTCTCCTCTCTCTCTCCTCTCCTCTCCTCTCCTCTCCTCTCCTCTCCTCTCCTCTCCTCTCCTCTCCTCTCCTCTCCTCTCCTCTCCTCTCCTCTCCTCTCCTCTCCTCAGTATCTTGTGCTTATTAAACCCTTTTTAAAGACTTGTCAGGACATACTGCGATTAGGATATATAGTAGGCTATAGTAGTTAACCAAACAGATGGATACACTCTCCAGAGTTCTATATAACAGCATGAGTTTTTCACTTTCAAGGGTTGTACAAATTAGAAAACAAATAAATGAGATAATACTTCTGTTTTCTTCATAAGCTTTTTACTTGAAAATTTAAAACTGCCTGCTTGAGTTGTCCAAATCAGAAATACAGAGGAAAAAAGTCAGTGTTATTTCAACATGAAAGAGGTCTTAAAATATACTTTAGATTTTACAATGTGTTGTAAGAACAATCCAAATATTTTTTTCAAATAAGCAAGCTTGACACTTCACAATACATGGCATTCATGTATTAAACAAACTCTAAACAACTTGGACTGAGACTCTGCAAATCCAAACAGTCCAACATGGTTCTGATCAGGAGACGGATGGAAGACAAAATTCTGAAGGACACAGGTTGTCTATGTGGCTCAGCTTCAGTGGGGAGAGGCATAAAGACCCATATGGTATTAAACAAACCTGCAAATGCCTTGTGCTGACAACTGTTAACTCCATATGTGTAGAGTGAACTTATGCTTCCAGACTGGGATCACCGTGCTTTCTTCCTCTCTGAGTAAGTACAACCTGCAACCTCCCAGAGGTCCTGCAACAACGTGCGGGCACTGACATCCCTGAAATCCCTGCCAGCCGATCCTGCAGTGTCCCATTGCCCTGCCCAGGACACCATTTCAACCCAGCTCACCCCCATCCACCAGCTGATATCCTGCTCTGGCTTCGGATGCTGGGGTTGCCTCTGGCCACCTCCAGGCTGCCCTGACCCCTGTTGGGCTCTGGCTGGTGAGATCCTGCCTTGTTGCCCAGTTCCCTGGGAGTTCCATCGCTCCCAGTCCCAGGGAACAGCCAGCCCTTGCCCAACACAAGAACCTCCACAAGATACGAAGTTGTAGAACATCAGCCTAATCAAGTAGAAATGCAGGTCCTGAGCGAGTGCTTGCTGGGTATCAGTTGGGTGCCAGAGGTACTGAGGGTAGGCTTGGGTGGACATGGCACTCCTGGGAAGTCTGCTGGGAGGAAGGGTGCATTGTCCCTTTTGCTTTTCTATGGACACAGAACTCTTTGTTTCAGGAAGAAAATATCAGACCATACAGAATTTAAATGGAATTTTATATTACAGCTCCAAACTGTTTAGAGCTGTCTTTCTGATGTGTATGCCCTTCTCTCTCACAAAGAGGTCAGCCTCACTGAAAATAAAAGGTTTGATGTAATCAGGAAGAAGCATACTTTAAAAACCTGTTATTACCCAAAAGCAGACATTACATAAATTTTATTCTATTTTTATATCTTCCAGGCTCCAATCTCCTGAATCTGACATTAACCATAACAATCACACATGTGACTAAACCAGGCCAAATTCTTGTTTTTCTATTCCAATATAAATATGGAAGTAATACTGTTGAAGTAATAGCTTTGAGGTAGACTCCCTCCACGAGAACAGGACTTTTCTCAGAAGAGCCAGAGTGAGGAAAGTATGCTGATTTTGAGGCCAGGTTTTCACTGACAAGTTGGAACACTGAAGTGGAGACCACCAGGGTTGATTTGAGAGCCTGGCAGTCCCAGAGGCTGGTGACACAGGCTAATGTTGGTGGCATTTTGAAAAGCACATGAGGCTTCAAAGCTCTCACACCACTTCAAAATGCCTTAGGCTTTCAGAAGTTCAAGCCCCACTAATTTACACTAAAACTTCAGGTTTTAAATGCATTTATCATTTGTGCCAATGAGACAGAGCCACCCATACCTCTGTGAGATTCAGATTCACAGTCACAGCCTCTCTCTTAGGTTTGACTTCAGTTTCTTGTGGAGGCTCTATCTTTGCTGCTCTTGAACATGCCAACATTATACCAAGGGTCAGAAGATGGAGACCTTGCAGCTAACTCTGGGCAGGGAATACTGCAGTGCCCTGTGGATGTAGTCCTGCAAGAAAGCTGCCAGCACTGACATGGCCACAGGTTGCTCAGGCATTGAGCCAGTCAGGTGTGCATAGCCTGAGTCTCACGATGCTATCCTGAGCATCTGTGTTGCCCAGGTAGGCAAAACTTCCAGTTTTCCTCCAGGAAAAGCTAACAGCTTGCTGTGTTGCAAGTGTACCCTCTGTACACCTAAAAGCACTGCTATCTTCATTATTACTGTTTTTGAAAAAATTTACATGTCAAGCCATGGTCAGATATCCTCTTCCATGTACAGCAGAACAGAGACAACAGATTGCCACTCAGCTGAACAGGACTGCTCCCTGCCCCAGGTCACGGCCTTCACTGCTCCTCTGCCAGAGAAGTTTATGGGCACCTTCCCCAACTTGCTTCGGGAAAAACAAAACAGCTTAGTCCTGTCTAAGCATTTAAACTGCTCCTTTGGTCTTTGCCTAGTTAAATGCAGAATGTGGTCCCTGACTGGATGCCTGCTTTTCCCCACAGTTCCCAGAAAGGCACAGTGCTAGGGTGATATCATTTGATGAACTTCCAGAAGAAAACAATGTGCTAGAGGAGGAGTATTCTTTCAAGGGTCTGGAAGCTTTCTTCTCTTCAGTTGTTCTTCTTACATGGTAAACACTGTTCTTTGGTGCCTTATGCTGTACCAAGGGAGCAATTGGTGAAGGAGAATACATTGTCAGAGGTGTCCACGATCTAATAAACAACATTTACCTTGAGGGCATGAGAATTAAGCTATGTTCAGGGACTGCAATATATTCCACTGTACATCCAGTGAAGTTCCCAAAGTAGTTCTTGCTTTGCTGACTGTTCTCCATCAGTCACTCATGTACAAAGTGATTGCTCTCATGAGGAGAGTTCTCTGTGGACTTCTGCTCACAAAGTCCAGGTGGGAACACAAGCGAGCACAAGGCACAAAGCAGGGGAAGTCTGTCCCCTATGATTTGGGGCAACAATCTGTGGCTCCTGTTCTTATTTGGCCCCATTTGCCTAGCAGTTTGACATTTTTTTTTTGCACCCTGCTTTTCCTCTTTCCAGGCCATCCAAAATGGTTTTCCCAGCCTGTTCTCTATTTCTCTTCTATCATCACAAGGTCAGCAAGGCAGAATGATCCAAGACAGGAGATAAAAATTTTCCTGGTGAGGGCTGGGGAGGAACCAAGAAGGGGAAGTTTGCTTGAACTGAAAGGCATTCCACAGGAGATGGGCACATTGCTCTTAGGCATCTATCCACATCTTTAGATGCCTACAGGCTTCCATACGCTATATTCCAGTCCAGATTCATAACTAACCCTTCAAATTGTAGGTCATCCCTGACGACAGTTTCTAATTTATGGCTCCTCTCTCTTTTTCTTATTTTATTTTTAGAAAATGGAGAAAACATTTCGAATAAGCCTCTACCTGAGGTGTAGGGACACTCACACCCTGAGTCTTCCAGTGTTAAATCTTGGCCATTTTTCTCAACACTGCAAGCAAACATATTATTGTCTCCATGTTATTTGCCAACTGTAAGCAACTGGCCTCACTTCTTGGCTTTATGTCAAAAAAAAATCCTGTCAGGTTACATTTATTTGTGTGTTCCGGTACAGCTGGCAGTGAAACGGCTTTGCCTGCCAGCATTCTTGTTAAAATTCCCCCCAGCTGAGTCAAGCTATCTCACCAATACACACTTTGACCAGGTTCTTGGGCATTTTTCAGAAAAACAACCTTCCAGATAATGGAAATACCAGGAGAGACTATGTTTCAAGTAAGACACTGAGAAATAAAATTGCTCCCATTCCTTTGATACTTTGAAAATCAAACATACTAAACTTCTGGCCTTGATTACAAGCACTCAATTTTTCATGAAGGCTTGAGTCATGGTTGAAGAATCTGACTGCATTCGACATAGTTATGAAGAAGATTGTTCAAACATGACTGAATACAAACTTAAGTGAGTGAGACTGTTAAATGTCAGCACTGCTAATGAGGCCTTTAAGGATTTTAAGGAAATATTGAGCTAATGTTGCTTCCCACTGGCTGATTGATTCCTTTGGGTACCATCAGCCATTCTGGTACTGGGAATCACAAGTTCTGACTGCTCAAAAACTGTTGGGTCACTTTCCCCTTCTTATACAAGGGAAACAAAACAGTGTAAAGCCAAGTGAAGATTGCTGGATTGTGTAGCTAACCCAAGCAGTGTGGTGGTGGCCAGCTGTGGTCTTAATTCATTAGAGTAAGGTGTGGAATTACAGGGGGAGCTCTGGAGGTCCAGCATAGCCCCCATAACACAAAACAAGCTGGGATATACATAAAGCTGTGGCCAGCTGAAGGTGGATAATCATTGTAAAATCCATGGGAAAAAAAAATTTCCATCATTAAGATTCATATTTTAAATGGCATAAAAATCATACAGAGCAAAGAAACTACAGAGTGTGGTATGCCAAACCAGAAGCCACTGTTTCTGAGGCTTTGTAGGAAGGTAAGTGGTGGTGGCAGATTGAGTGGTAGGTTTGAACCCTTAAGGCATGTGGACACAGCTGACCATGTGGATCATGTTTTGAGAGGGAAAAGACTGGCATAGCCAGTGAGATTTCAAACAAATTGTTGAAGGTGTCTCTCTCTCTGCTTCTCATCCTGACTTACTACCTCCTTAATCACCTTGTTTCTCTCACCACAGTTCCTGTATGGGAGAGCTGGGGGAGATCTGTGCATCTCACAGTGAGGATTCATGGTAGTGATGTGAGGTAATACAGGCCTTTGCTTTTGGAAAGCTAGAGGATGCATAGATTATCTTGTTCTTCACCACTAATCCACTGCCAGGGCTGCAGAGAGAAAGGGCCAAGTATCACAACTCCTCATCCACATCATTGTGCACAAGGAAGTTAAAACATATCTTCTTCTTCTTCTTAAACTGCTGTATGTATGTATTGGAAGTGAATTCAAAGGCAAGACAAAAGTAAGAACACAGCCAGGTAGCTTGTGATTTATAGCAACCGGTACTTGACCCAGCTTTTATTTATAACAGATTCATGGGAAATCTTCTAGGCTTGTTTCAAAACAATGCCAATTAGTAAATTTTAGAATTAGCCCTACAGAGTTGAACAAGTGAGAAAGAGTAGATCATATCCCAGAAAGTCTCAAATCTGGGAATTGGTTACAATGCCTTGATTTCTAAGTTTAAAAAAATGTTTATGAGAGAGTCTGAATATACCAGTAATAAATGAGATTTCCTAATGGCTTGATGATAAAGCCCCTCTGCTGAGCACCTGGCTTCAATGGGGATCTAACTTACAGAGTTCTCAAGAGAGATCATGGAATCATAGAATAGTTTGTATTGAAAGGGACCTTCAAAAGTCATCCAGTCTAAGCCCCCTGCACTCATCAGGCACATCTTCAACTAGATCACTTTGCTCAGAGCCCTGTTCAACCTGGCCTTGAATGTTTTCAGGGAAGGGGCATTGACCACCTCTCTGGACAATCTGTTCCAGTGTTTTGCCATCATCATTATAAAAAATTTCTTCCTTCTATCTATTTTAAATCTACCCTATTTTAGTTTAAAGCCATTGCCCTTTGTCCTATCACAACAGGCCCTACTAAAAAGTCTGTCACCATCTTTCTCATAAGTACCACCTTTAAGAACTGAGTCTCTCAGCAAGTCTTCATAGGAGAGATGCTCCAGACCTTTGATCATCTTTGTGGCCTTCTCTGAACCTGCTCCAATGTGTCCATGTCCTTCCCACACTGAGGATCCCAGATTTGGACACAGCATCTAGGTGGGATCTCATGAGAGTGGAGTAGAGGGGCATAAGCACCTCCCTTGACCTTCTGGCCACGCTGTTTTTGATTCTTTAGCTCTGCCACCTTAACTGACTGCAACAACGTGCAAAAAAGCTTTTGAATGTTTTTCCAATATCAAATGAATGAGATGACTTTAAAAATAGTGATGGAACAAATGAATCTGCCACTCATTTGGAAAATCTGTTCCAGAAACCATTCTGAGCAATCTGGTCTAGTGAAGTGTCCCTGCCCACAGCAGGGAGGCTGAAACTAGATGATGTTTAAGGTTCCTTCAACAAACACCGTCCTATGACTCTATGACAAGAACTGATCAGTATGTCCATCATCTTCCAATGAATGCCTTGTTGTGCACTCTTGCTCTACCTTGTGGATTTTAAACCAATTGAAATGCCGCTTCCTAAACTTGCAATAACATTATTCTAACCCTGTGCTTATATAATTTTCATTATTATTTTTGGTGATGGCTATGATGAAGATGTCTGTCATTGTTATGAAGAAGAATAACATGTGCTTATTCTGGATTTCAGTTTTTGGAAAAATACATTGAACTCCTCAAATGTTTTTCCCTGGAGAAAAATCACTTGGCGAAAAATCACTTGGCGAATATGAATTACTTTGTTTCCTACCCTTGTTTATGGACAAAAGTTTTTATCTTTGAAAAGGACAACCAGAAGCCAAGAACAAAGTGTTAGTTACTCAGATTCACATTCTGCCTCCCAGTTAACTCTCTGTGAACAAATATTTAACTGCAATGTAGGTGGCTACTGAGAAAGTGATCTGGGAGTTCTATTATACCCTCTAACTTCATAAACCCCCATGAACTCAAATCTCTGATTTTGGCCTCCGAAGTCAACCTGAAATTTCAAAAGCCATGGCCATATGTTTTTTTCACCTTTAATGTTTCAGTGGTTCAGAGCACTCACAGGCAAACACGGCCATGGGTTCAAAACTGTACTTCCTTCCTTGGTCTGAGGAGATTCTCACTTTCCAAGAGACTGCAAAAACAGACAAGCACCCCCCTCCCTTTTAAAATGACTATTACTATGCACAAAGAAATGCAAGAGTCTGGATTTAAGGGGCAAGAGAAGTCCTGTTTCTCTGGCTTGAAGCATGGTTTCCTGAATGTCATTTTTTGGCTACCACTGTTGGAAGCAGCTTTCTGTGTTCCCCCCCAAGATTAAATTCAGCTCTGTAAACATCATCACCGTGACATTATCACCATTTCCTCCCAAGCCCAGCTCTGTTCCTGTTCCTGCAGTCCCACCATTCAGCTACACACCCCCATCACTCTTTAAGATCCCCAAAACATGGATGAAAGCTCCATATATTCTCCTCTTTGCCTTTTCCTTCCCAAACTAGTTCTCCAAACAATGTCCCAGCCATCTCAGGCACATCCCTTTTTCAACAATGCCATTCCCCTCACCTTCCCCAAATGACATTTTTCCCATGGTCTTTTCAGAAATACGTGTCCTAGACTAATTAATTTCCTGTAGGCACATGAGAAGAACAGCAGGGGAGGTCTGGGAGCTGGAGACAGTTTCACACATCAATAAGTTACTGGCCAGCAAGTGAGAGGAGCAGCTGTGTGAAGGTTTTTACTCTGATTTGTAAAAGATCCTTGACACAGGCAAAACTAGCAGTTATTGAGATTGTTTTTGCTTGTCTTATATGCAACACAGTGTGAGAACATCCAGCCTACTGATTCAGACTTTCATCTGGCGAAAGGCAAGTTTTTTTCCTGTCCTTGATCCTTAGGTCATGTCTGCTTCTTATCCATCAGCCTCGTGTAAAATGCATATGTAGCCTTAAGCATGAAGTCCCTCCAAGCTGTTTCCTCCTGGCTAAGTGTTTAAAGTTTTTCTTCTCTGCAGAGAGCTTTGTTGTCCCTGATTTAGTTCCTATAAAAATCCATGAGCTTTATTTGAGTACACTCAGTAGTACATCAGAGCAAACGTCACTGTGAAGGTTGTGCTTGTAGCTAACAACTGCCTTGGAATTATCGTTTGCTGCTCTGCTGTAATGTTAAGCATTCATATGCTAATCCATTAATGGAGACTGCTGTGCCTGACTGTATGGTAAGGCTTTATCAAATGACAGCAAAATTAATAGTTTGGTTTCTGCCAATTTGATGCAAGATGTCTAAAATGAAAAGCAGAATATATATCACTGAATAGAACTTTGGAACATTGTTTATTTCTCTACAAATACAATATTTTCATGGTCTTTTTAGCATTAACACTGATATCATAACAGTTTCTAATTTTCTACTCTGTAAAATAAAAGATTCTTCATAAAGACTGTGTATGTGTACATGCATGTTTATATGTATATGCATATACTGATCTTTTCCTGCTGCATAGATCTGACCATGCCATCCATGTATCAGTTGAAATATCATTAACTGCACATAAATGTAGTGGCTTGGGGTTTAAAATCAATGAGTTAATTCAAATCAGTATCACGAAGAGGAGAATGAGAACAACAATTTCTAGATTAAAAGGCTCTGCAGAGGTATCTGGACAGGCTGGTCAGTGGGCTGAGGTCAGTTGTGATGTTCAACAAGGCCAAGTGCCAGGTCCTGAAATCCCAGGCAGCACCACAGGCTGGGGAAGAGTGGCTGGAAAGCTGCCCAGTGGAAAAGGACCTGGGTATGCTGGTGACAGCAGCTGAACATGAGCCAGCTTTGTCCAGGGGGCCAAGAAGGCCAATGGCATCTGGCTTGGATCAGTAATAGTGTGGCCAGCAGGAGCAGGACAGTGACTGTCCCTCTGTACTGGGCACTGGTGAGGCCACACATCAAATCCTGTGTTCAGTTCTGGGCCCCACTGCAAGAAAGACATTGCGGAGCTGGAACAAGTCCAGAGAAGGGCAGAGGAGTTGATGAAGGGTCTGGAGCACAAGTCCTATGAAGAGCAGCTGAGGGAGCTGGGGGTATTTAGCCTGGAGGCTCAGGGGAAACCCTATCACTCTTTACTAGTACCTGACAGGAGATGGTACCCAGGTGGAGGTCATTCTCTTCTCCCAGGGAACAATTCTCTTCTCCCAGTGACAGGATGAGAGGAAATGATGCCAAGTTGTGGCCCTGGAGGTTTAGATTGGGGAGCAGGAAATCTTTCTTCACAGAAGGGGTTGTCAAGCATTGGAACAGGCTGCTCAGGAAAGCAGCAGAGTCACCATCCCTGAAAGTGTTCAAGAAATATGTGGATGTAACATGGCTTAGTGGTGAACATGGTGATGGTGTTAAGTGGATGGTTGGACTTGATAATCTTATTTTAAAGGTGTTTTTCAACCTTAATGGTTCCATGATTCTGTGATTCACTGTAAAAAAAAGATAGACTTCATTTCACAGATGTTTTTCTTAATCACCTATTTCTTCTTTTTCTCTCCACAGAAACCAGGGGACTCGGATTCCCTTGAACGCTGTAAATTAGCTCTGAAGGAATGGACAAGTCCAACAAAACCCACACAGGTTATCTGAGAAGACAGCAAAGGAACTAGAAAACACAGCTTGACTTGCAGGTTCTCACCTGACCCATGAGGGACTCTCTGCTAATGCAACACTAATTTAAGACACCTTTGTCTATCAGGTACTGCAATTACTCAGCATGTCACTGTTTGTACAGTTGCTTTTCTTTAGTATCCCAGTATACAGTGGACCAGAGAAATCTAATTTCCATCCAATAGTTTACGAAAACACCAACAAAATAAATATAAAGATTTAAACAATTTTCTTGCACTATATTGCAACACAGTTCATTGCACATGATAGCCCAAGCCAGGCTTAAAAACCCCAACCTGTTAGCAGCCCATTCACACTCCACCACCCCCCTGCAGGGCAGGGCAGCTGCCTGGCTCCACCTGACCGATTAGGGTGAAGTGGTTCTTTGTGCTGTTTCCAAGAGGCACTGAAGCTGTAGCTCTCTTTCTGCCATCCTTTCTGCAGCCTCAGCAAGTTTCTGCTGCAGTTATTTAAATTGGAGATTCATTTGCCACCATAAGGGCAAATTTCAAGATGAAATGAAGGTGTAAGCTTTATCCTCACTGGAACACACTGGCACTGTTCCTACAGGCACATCCCTCTAGCACAAACTAACTCCCTCCAGCAAGAGGGCTTTTCTCTGTAAAGCTTATGCAGGGCCCAAAGACAAAATAAACTACGCAGCCTTTGCATTGAAAAAATCCAGATTATTTGTTCACGTGTCAACATTTGGCCCCAAAAAGCTGATATTCACCGGTTACACTATGTCAGTCTACAGCTACTTACTTGAAAGACATACAGAAACATGCACAGTGACCAGAAAAAGCTCCAACCTGACAGACTTTCCTCCTTTTCTCCTACATGGATTTGGGTAATGCAGAAATCCCAGGTCGAGCCCTGCACCTCTACCTGTGCATAATGCATCGTCACATCCCAGCGT
This sequence comes from Entomyzon cyanotis, assembly GCA_024500445.1. Classification (NCBI taxonomy): domain Eukaryota; kingdom Metazoa; phylum Chordata; class Aves; order Passeriformes; family Meliphagidae; genus Entomyzon; species Entomyzon cyanotis. Next base: position 9,753,374 of record JAKEPQ010001009.1, read on the forward strand.
CACACTTATTTGCATATTCAAAGTCATTTGCATATGACTAGAGTGTCTTTTTTTTTCCAGATCTGAGGATGTTTGTGTTGCTGTACATTACAAGTTTTGCCATCTATACAAGCGAACAACCTCTTCAGAGCCAGACCAAAGGAGAAAATTACTACACCAGATATATCTGTAGCATCCCAGGTTTACCAGGTCCTGCAGGGCCCCCTGGAGCCAACGGATCCCCAGGGCCACATGGTCGCATTGGTCTTCCAGGAAGAGACGGTAGAGATGGCAGGAAGGGAGAAAAAGGTGAAAAAGGGAGTGCAGGTATTGAATATTTGTGTAACCTAACACAGTAGTACACAAAAGCAAGACCTTTCATCATCCCTGTTATACATATGTATATATATGTATAATGATGAATGTCTGTATGTGCCTGTGTGGGTTTAAGTGTGATGCATGTGTAAATATAATGAGAGAAAGTATGCAGATATATTTTAGTTATGCCTAATATGCACACACTGATATCAGGGTAAAGAAATGCAAATGCACCACCTTCCTTCACACAGATGCTAAGAAAAAAATTTGGGAAGAATGAAGAATGTATGGTATCAAATAAATAGTGTCACCTGTGTCACTAGCCAGGAGTAAAAGATTAGCAAGTAGTTAGGTGTGCACTAAAAATGCTTTAATTGTAGGAAATATTTAGTGCACAAGTATCATTACATAGGTAGCCGTGCTGCTGTCCTGCCCATGAGTAGTGCCTGTAGTTCAGGCAGCAATAGACTGATTACATATAAAATTCTTTAATGTGTAATCGAGACATATGAAGAAAACTAGGAATATAGAAAAAAGAACCTGCAGGCTGTGAAGCCTGGTCATTTGTTTCAACCTGCCATTCCTTTTGCAAACTTACTAGAAGATTTTGAAATTATTTCTCAAATATTTTGCAATTCTGACCACGTTTTTCTTGTTTGTTCAGGCACACACAGTAGCCCACACAATCATTTACTGAGGTGATATGTGCAACGATTAACTAACTTAAAATGTTTTTGAAGGTTTAAGAGGAAAGACTGGACCATTAGGACCAGCTGGAGAGAAAGGAGACCAAGGTGAGTCTGGTAAAAAAGGACCTGAAGGATTGACTGGTGCCAAAGGTGAAGTAGGTCCAGCTGGGCCACCTGGACCAAAGGGAGATAAAGGAGACCAAGGAGAGCCAGGTGCACCCGGGGTCTGTAAGTGTGGAAAGATAGTGCTGAAATCTGCCTTTTCTGTTGGCATCACCACAAGCTACCCAGAGGAAAGATTACCAATTGTATTCAATAAAGTCCTCTTCAATGAGGGGGAGCATTACAACCCGTCCACAGGAAAGTTCATTTGTGCCATCCCAGGGATTTATTATTTTTCTTACGATATCACCTTAGCCAACAAGCATCTTGCTATTGGGCTGGTTCACAACGGGAAGTACCGGATCAAGACTTTTGATGCCAACACAGGCAACCACGATGTAGCTTCTGGGTCCACAGTGATCTACCTTCAGCCAGAAGATGAAGTATGGCTTGAGATCTTCTACACTGATCAAAATGGTCTCTTTTCTGATCCAACGTGGGCAGACAGTTTGTTTTCTGGATTTCTCCTATACGTTGACACAGATTACCTTGATGCCTTATCAGATGAAGATGAGCTCTGAAGCAGATGTCAAATGACATTCAAACTGGAGGCCCCAGCACAAGATTTTATTCAGCTCTTTGGGGAACATGAAGTTGAAATAATAATAAAAAAAATCTGTGAGTTCCTTCTTGCTTTGATTGGAACCAGATCTGAGCTTGTAAGAACATTTCTAGAAACTAAGATGTATTTTTTAATAAACAGCAGGGATATCAAAATGAACTGTAATTAACAAAAGACTGAATCACTCCAGAACAGACTCTTCCCAAAAATTATGTTTATAATACTATTTAAACAAATTTAAGATGCTGTACATTGGATTTAATGTAAAATGTATTAAGTTGCAATTTAGAATGGATATTTTGTATATTACATTAAAGTAAAATTAACAACTCACTGCAATATCATCTTTGGTCATTTTAAGAGAGGCAATACATTAAAAACAGATCAAACATTGAATTTTTTTGAAGGAGAGGAAAATAGGAATGAATGCTTCACGATGCCACTGCACAGGTCGCAAGAAGAGTCCCATCTGATACTTTCACCAACAAACAGCATTCATAGCTAATCAACCTCCCAATAAGTACATGAATATTTGTACTAGCTGAGGACTACTCAATAGCAGCCACAAAAGCAGAACAAAGTTACTAAACATATAGAGAAATTAAAAACTGGGACATCTGAAAACTTGGACATAGTACTTAATGTGGCTGTTTTCAGTGTAATTCCAAGTGTCTTTGCTATTCTTTCAATGCTATCTAGTATCTTTACAAGAAATGTGGAAAAAAATATGCACTTTTTGCTGAAGAAAATTGTGGATGTCAAAAAATGACAGAACAGTAATCACTAATAATAGTAAATTATATGAAACCTAGTGAGTCACATCATTAAAGCAGAAGTTATATTTCAATATGACCAAATGCAATGAAATAAATGTAGGTCATACACAAGAGGAAAAACTGCACTCAGGAAATCAATGAATTTGGAAAAGGTGGACCTTGTGGATCATCAGCTAAACAGGAATTATAAAAGTAGGCTCTTGCTACAGCCCTTTTGATGTATCATAAATGAATTAAAATTAGAGCTAAATAGTAGTCACCTAGGCAGCTACTACTTCAGTCAGTGTTTCAAAAAGTTACTTAAAAGTTGTGAAAAAATGTTTATACTTTTATTCATAGTGATTACACAAGAGATATAACCAGGTCAATTTACTGTTCTTGTCAATGAGATTAAGAGTTGATTTGAACACCGCCGGCAGGTACCCATTTGGAGGTAAAATATCTAGTAGTAGCTGGCACTTACCTCTCTCAGGTAGGAGCACAGCAAGATGCATGGTGAGAAACTGTACCAATCCCCACTGGAAATGAGGAAACCATTTTACCAGTGGCAGCAATGAATCTTTGCAAAAATATCTAGGAACATCATGAGTTCTCCAGTATTCAACACCAGTCAAGACTGGCAATCTTTCATTGGGTCCTCTTACTTTCCAAGAAACTACAATCTTTTATTCATCACAGATTTACAGAGACCTGCTATTTCTAATAGTTATTCAGCTAATGTTAAATAATAGTGGTCTGTGTTGCACAAGTCTTGAACCCACTTTAGTTATGACCAAGGCAGGGGGAAATTTCTAGCTTTTTTCTGTGCACTTGACCAAATCAAGAAAGTTACAACCAGAAAAAACTACACAAAAATACTGATGAGATTGCAGAACCAGCACAGCAGTTAATGGTATATTAGTCTGTGCACTCTGTGTCCATGCCCTCCTTTTTTTCCCACATTAGCATGCATGGCTTTGAATACATGACTGCTGCTTTATGCAGTGAACAGGTGCAAAGCCCAGACCACAAATCAAACTGGCAATGCTTGTAAAACCATTATTTTATTTGACAGTGAGAGATGTGTGATAGAAGACAAAAGTAGATTATTTTTCTAAGTAGACATCTAATTTATTAGTGTCATACAAGGGCTGCTTTCTGTGAAAAATATGGAAGAGAGCACTTGGAGATTCAGTTTATCAACCTGCTGTACAATCATTTATACATCTGCAAATTAAGGACAATGTGAGTGCAAAATGCAGTCCAATCATCATTTACAATGATGATTGATGCTGATGCTTCCCAGCCATCAGTGCCTATCTGAGGCACAAAGACCATGAGCATTGCTTAGTGCTGCCTGCTCTGAATTCCCCAGGACAGAACAGAGGATCCTATCGAGCCTGTGACTTCCAGGAAGCATAATTCAATAGATACAGGACTGGACTCTTAATACGTATCATGCAGCAAAAGCAACTAACAGAAGTTTCTAATTTGATGATTATCTTAGAAAATACGGAAATAGGTTTATGACATTTGAATCAGTATAAAGTTTGTTAGGAGTAACAAGTCAGTTTTATTAGAATTAGAAAATCTGATAAACCCAACCTTAAGAAAAGAGTATGACTGATTTTCTTCAGACTCCACAGAAATGTATTTAGTAGTAACAATACATCTGGAAATTTTCAGACAAAACTAATTTTTCTCAATTAAAAAGAGAAAATATACAGCTTTATAGCGAAATATTCCTGGTTGCAATTCCAACTGTAAGCAAACTGCTGCCCTTTAATAATCTGTAAGAATGAATCCAATATAAAAGAGATATTTTAACCACACCTATGTTGAAAATGACACCATGGGAACAAGTAAACCAAGAGTTATTGCTTTCTTTTTCTTAGCAATTTTAGATTTATGTTTGTACTGTGATAGAAAAGTAACTTTAGCTTCCCAAAGTTTTCCCATTTGGATTCTATAGTTTTTTGAACAGTTTAATATTTTGGCATGAAGAGTTAAAAGTAAGTAATTCTGTTGAATTATTTCTATAGGTTTTGGCAAGAAGAATACTTCTAATACACATATGGACAACATATGTATTCAAGCACCATGTGTTGCTGCCCTCATTAAGGGTCTCAAGACATTATCCTAAAGTAAATCATCTCTATGGCTAGTACATTATTTGAAAATAGATCAACTTTGATGACATGAGATTGCATTTAGGATATTTATCTGTCTAAATTTTAATTTACATAGAAAATATCTTGGGCTGATGTCTTCCCACAATTCATGCCAATACACGGGGAGGTCTGGCTGGTTTCAAAACATTGTAGGATAACAAAGAGCAAAATCTCTTTGGGATTAAATTTGAAATTAATCAGTGATTTCTACACAATATATTGGTCATTCTACACTTGCCATAATACCATATAAAATTAGGCATCCAGATCAAATTAGTCATCTAGACTTTGCCTACAGTCCACAGAGAGAAATAAGTGTCACCAGGACAAACTCCTGGGAGGAAGCATGTCTTTACTGCAGCACCAACTCTTGGGCTTCCTGATCAAGGCTGCAAGAACTCATACAAACCTCAAACCATCAGGAAACCTTCAAACAATATTAAGAACATCAGTGCTCCTGAAATTCTTAAGTGGGAAAAAAATTTTTAAAAAAAAATATATTCTTGGGATATATGTATGTAAAGATAAATAAGTAAAAATAAAATTATTTGAAACAAAACAGCTCTCCACAGTCTTGTACTCTTTCAGAGTTGATTTGTACTTGGTAGAGTGACATTAAGGAAGAAATTAGTCACACATTCCATTGCTGAATATTTTTAACCTATATAATGAAACATTTATCTACATTTTCAAAATTTTATGAGTATATTACATTGATGTAATACTTTCACTTTCTTGATTACTGGTATTCATGTTCCTATGGTTAGGTTGTTATACAATTTTTTCAGAAGAAATAGGTCCTCAATGTTTTACAATGTTGAGACAATATAGAGGAAATAATTGCTAATGGACATCAGTACTGAGAACATTATCTACATTCTCCAAATCTTTTTAAATATACCTAACATAATTTATGTACTTTTAGGATAAGCAAAAATATACAGAACTGGAAGCAACTTATTTCATTTCCTACTGAGTATGTTACATTAGTTGTTGCAGTTCATTTAATACTCCATTTACTTTCCATAGGTCACCCACTAGGTTCTGCTCATATTCATTACTAAGATATTTACTGAATAAATTAGTTTTCACTGACTGGTTTATTTGTTAAATTATTTATCCATTGGCAGGTAATTAATACTCAGAATAATTATACTAATGCTGTATAAGCAGTTTGGCCAGCAGGAACTTCAGTTTTATGTGAAAATGGGGCTTGCTTTGTATGTGTTTTTCAGTAGCTGATGAGTTCCATCCAAGAAATAATACATGAAAGTAAACCGGAAAAAAAACAGAATTGAGAAAGCGATATACCACTATTTTAACCAATGAGTAATGCTTTCAAGAAGGAATTTATCTTTTTCAGTATAAACTATCTAGACCTCAGTTCAGAGAGCATTTAGAGGTTACATACACTTCCCTGTAACTCCTTAGGTCAACACTCCCAACTGAGGTTACATCAGCATTTTTGAATTTCAGAGGCATGATTCTTCCTCACATCCACAGGAAGAAATTTTAAAATACTGTCACGAACTTCTCAGTCACTGATGCTTGGTTTTCTCCTAGATGGATACATCAGATCCATTGATGAAAGTTACTACCTAAGGGAAAAGAAAAATTAGTTAGACATATTACACATGTATCTTTTAATAGCAAATATTCACAAAGAGAAGGGCATCTTGGATTACTTGGCTCCTATGCCTTAATTCTGAGTATAATTTTGGTACAGTTTTGGCAGCTACCTGCTGGAAGAAGTGTAAGGAGATTTTCCCTCTATGCAGATTGCTCTTGTAGTATTTTATTAGTATAAAATTTCTCTTACCTGATTTTAATTTCTAAAAGTTCAAAGATCATTGTGTAGGCTAAATTAGTTGTTGGCTCTCCTGTCATCAGTGCAAAGAAATAGGTGGGGTAAATCTTTATTTGGATGGCCCTGTATTAGAGAAATATTAAGAAAGAAGGAATCAGGAGGTATCCATGTCTTCACATTGCCTTTATCTAACTCACTAACTTAGGTCAGCCTTTAACTTTGAGATGGCAAAAGTTAAATAAGATGTCTGCTCTTCAAGAACTATCTGATAAGTGGAAGAATTGGCATAATTTAGTTTGGCAATTTATGTCTCAAAATTAGAGACAAGATGTGGATTGATGAGAACAGAGACGTACCCTGATAATGATGGAAGCGACCTCTTGGCAGATCTTCCATAAAGTACTGCTCAAGTTCCTCCTGGGACAACTTCAACTGGAGTAACTTGGCTGGTCTCCAGAAAATTTTGCAATATTTTAAAATAGCCATCCTCTCATGCCTCCAAATTCAATACAATTAGGTATATACAAAATATTGAAATTTTTACGGATACTGAAATGAATCCTGGAGTGATTCTACTCACACCAAAATAAAAAATAATAAATTTGTTTCTTTTCAGTTTTAAAGCAACTGTCCTAAACCCTACATCCAATACAAAATACAAGGGGGTATTCATAAAATCATCTCTGTGGTAGAATAACCTTGTCTAGGGCATCTTAACAAAGGGACAAAAAATAGTGTACTCTTGAAAAATTTAAATGAACCGTGGTTCCCAGTGGGGTCTACAATGAATTTGCAAGAAGCAGGTGGTATTTCTAGAAATGAGTGAATTGCATGAAGGAAATGTACCAGCAGTCATTTTTCTTTCACTACCTTCAACAGTGTTATCTCTAGGTTCAGAAGAAAGTGAAAAGGACTTAAAACTTTTAAGCTGAACAACAATCCCTTTAATCATCTGAAAACTTGCCTGCCACTGATGCTGATTTCCCTTCCATTCACCACCTGCATTCATGCACATTTTGTCAGCTGTTCTGATGTGTGAACACAGACTTCCAAACTGCATATGACAAATTACAGGAAATGCTATTTGTGATTTCTGTCACGTTGGAGTAAGGTGCAATCAGTTTACAATAATTAAGATGAGCAGAGTTAGTTCTTTCTTGTTTGTAACCACCCTGAAACTGGGATCATTGTAGAGTTGCACATGGTACTTGAATTCCTATTCTAAGAACAGAGCAACATGTACTCTTATTCTGTAAATGCTGTATGTGGCTTGTAACACTTGCTGTTTCCCTTCTGTTGATTTTACAAATTTTGACTTTGATTCTAAGTAGGCAAGAAGAGGCATCTATGGAAAAGTAAACCTTGAATTATCCTCAAAGCTTCAGGAACAGCTCCATTGTTCATTTTCCCCTGTTGAGTTCTAGACTCTTTGAACTCTGAACTAGGGGCCTGTGATGCCACTGCCCACTCCTGGGGCATCCTGCATCGTGGGCACTACAAGCTGCCATCTACTCTGCCTTTCCCAAAAGCCAGCCTTGACTATCATTGACAAAACAGCGATTAATGGCCAAGTGTGACAGCATCCCATCCAACAAAGCAGAGCAGCTCACACCATCTTATGTGGAGCACTAAGTCTGCTGCTCAGGGAAATCAATGGCATCAGGCTGGCCTTTGTTTTTATAATGCTGACTGAGATAAATGAGTTGTTCTCCACCCTGGGAAACATATGTGGTTTGAATTCTGTATGTCTCCTGTGAGCAGAGTCATTGTACTGACGTGTTTTTAAGCAGCTTTCCATCCTGTTAAGCAAAGGTTCCTGACTGCTCCTTTAGAGTCTCATAGTAATGTTCCTTACCTAACACTGTTCATATTTGTCCATTATTTAAACTGTTTGTACAACTGCTTCTGATACTGGAGTATATTTTTGGGACACAGACCTATTAGCAAAACAAGATGTTGAACCTGAGTTCTTGCCAAAATTTTGTATGAAGTTTCACCCACTGGATCATTTCCAGTCCCACATGCGGTGATTCTTAGCAGATAATAAAGATGTCTGCTGTGCACGTTACCCTAAGAAACCTGTCCTCCTATTACAAGTCTTTCCCATTCTTGAAAGCTGTCGTAATGTCAAATGTTTCTAGCTCTGACAGTTCCTCTTTCCACAATGAAAAATGCATACTCCTAATCTCTTTTAACTACTATGTTTACTTCTTCCCACGGTCTCGTTCTTAGGATAGAAATGAGACGCAATTTATCCATCTCTTTTCATGTGATTCCAACTACTAAAACTTTGCAGTAATAGACCTTCAGTTGTTATAGGGACTGTTTATATACAGTTAATTATAAATAGGTCTAATTCCATCTAGTATTCACAATTTTGTTTATTCTGATCATACTAGAGATATTCATACACATGTTAACACAAGACTTTTTTTAAGTACTAAGTCTATATATAAAATAGCACAATTTGAGTGTTTTGGGGGAAAATGTTAAATGGAATGTTGCTCATGATCATTATGTACATATTGAAGCATATCTCTCATGAGTAATTCTGTGTTGCTTGTGACAGACAGGTGTCAGCCACTGCCCAGGTGAACTTCAGTAAAGAATCTCGGTGATAATCATGGAGGTTAGTGTCCAGTTCATAGAGACAAACATGGTGTATGATCATTTTTCACTCAGAGTATTAGGAATCTTTTCTATTTATAGCTGTGAAGTGAAATAAGTAAGCCAAGACTCCCTTTAAGCTCATCTGTCAGTACCATTCTAGTTAATACAGATTTCCATAATTAATTTCTGTGCCAATACACTGCAACTATAAGTACCCCTGCTGGAAGTAGGCACCTTTAATGTGTTTTGGATTTGTGTTTCTTTTAATTCTATTTCATATTGATCCACACTTAATGGATTAAATTATCTTCAAATTATTGGTTAAATACTTTTAATCTTGAGTATGTTGCAGAACCATGAAGTTACCCTGTTTTCTTATCTGCAGAACAGTTTTTGAGGTGATCATGTTTTAACAGTAAAACGTCAGAAGGGGAAAAGAAACCCAAAACTCCTATGGTATGAGGAGATGAACTGTAAAGATAAGGCAAGATGCTTTTGGGGCATCAGTAGGCTTTAATCCTGCTAACAAACAGCAGTGTGCTGACTTTGGGTGCTGTCAGGATAGGCTGGCAGTGCCATCAGGGGAACACATATGTATATATATACATGTATGTGTGTATATACGAGAGATAGATATATAGATATATACAGGATGAACATATAGATGGATAGACAGACACATCCTGTGTATTATACACACACAGAGAAAATATATCCTCTATCTATCCTCTACATATATATATATGCATGTATACATACGCAGAATACACACAGATATGCTTGTGCATATAAGATGTATTTGTGCAAAGCGGGAGCAGTCGGGTGTTCCTCTGTCCGTCTGTCCGTCTGTCCCCGGCCAGCGCCCTGCCGCGCGCTCCCGGCCCGCGCGGCCCCGCGCACGCGCACCGCCGCGCAGACGTGCTCGCCCTGTCCCGCTGAGGGCCGCGTCCCGTTCCCGCTCCCGTTCCCGTTCCCGCTCCCGTTTCCGCTCCCGCTCCCGTTCCCGCTCCCGCTCCCGTTCCCGCTCCCGTTCCCGCTCCCGTTCCCGTTCCCGCTCCCGCTCCCGTTCCCGCTCCCGTTCCCGTTCCCGCTCCCGTTCCCGTTCCCGCTCCCGTTCCCGCTCCCGTTCCCGCTCCCGGCCCAGCCGAGCTGACGCCGCCACCGCCTTCTTCCCGCTGCAGCCGCCGGAGGCTGCGGATCCCGGGGGTCCGCGGGCGGAGCGCAGCAGCACCATGTCGGCAGCACGGCCTGGCGACGCCCCCGGCACGGCGCGCGGTGAGTGACTGCCGGCGGCGGGGCGGGCCGGGCCGGGCCGGGCGGGGCGCGGGTCCGCCGGCTCCGGTTGCCAGCCCGTCGGTGCCGAGTCCCGGGCCGAGGGTGGTCCGTCCCGGCGCTGTCTCTCGGGCTGTGTCTCCGCTCTGAGGTTCCTTGCGGCGCACAGCCGGCAGCAGTGCTGCGGGAGGAGCGGGGGGCGCGCCCTGCTCTGCTTCTTGCTGCGCGTCCTCGGGCCCTCCCGGCAACCGAGGGAGGGACGGGTGTTTGTGTTTGTCAGTGCCGAGTCAGCCCGGGCTCTGAGCGGGCAGGCAGCTCTGCACTCGAAAGACGTGCTCCTATCGCGTTTAAATACGGTTAGATTATGAAGTGCTCTTAGGTTTTTCAGATGTATTAGTGTAGACGTGTAGTATTTATATAATTGAACGTGATCTGTCAGCCTTGTCTCCATCCCTGGGGAGATGATGGAACAGATCATTCCAGAGGACATCACCAAGCATGTAAAAGGAAAGAAGGCCATCTGGAATAGTCAGCATGGATTTACCATGGGGAAATCAATCTGATAGTTTCCTATCATGGCATGGCAGGATGGGTCAGTGGGGGAAGAGCAATGGTGTTGTCTGCCTTGACTTCACGAGGTTTTTTTGACACTGTCTCCCATCATATCCTTGCAGGTAAGTTTAGGAGCTGTGGGTTAGATGAATGGATGTTGAGGTGGATCAAGAACTGTCTGAATGGCACAGCTCAGAGGGTTGTGATCAGTGGAGTAGGAGGCCTGTAGTCCATGGCATTCTATGGGAATCAATAGTGGGTCCAGTCTTACTCATTTTGTTTATCAACGATCTGGACAGTGGGATAGAATGTAACCTCAGCAGGTTTTCTGGTGGTACAAAACTGGGGAAGTGGCTGATAAACCTGAAGGCTTTGTTGTCATTCAGTGGGACCTTGATAGGCTGGAGAGTTGGGCAGATGGAAACTTACTGATGTTCAGCAAGGGCAAGTGTAGGGTCCTGCACCTGGGGGTAATAACCACAAGTGCCAGCACAGGTTGGGGCCTGACCTAATGAAGAGCAGTTTTGCTGAAAAGGACCTGGGAGTCTTGGTGGGTGACAAGCTGTCCATGAGCCAGCAGTGCCCTTGTGGCCAGCAGGTCCAGGGAGGTGATTCTCCCCCTCCACTGTGCCCTAGTGAGGCCACATCTGGAGTGCTGTGTCCAGCTGTGGGCTCCTCAGTACAAGAGAGACATGGAGCTACTGGAGAGGGTCTATTGGAGGGTCATGAAGATGCTGAGGGGTCTGGCCTATTTCTCTTATGAGAAGAGACTCTGGGAGCTGTGCATGTTTAGTCTGGAGAGGAGACAACTGGGAAGGGATCTCATTGACGCAGGTTCCAGGAGGATGGTGCCAGACTTTTCAGTGGTGCCCAGCAACAGGACAAGGATCAGTGGTCATAAACTAAAACAAAAGTTTCACTTGAACATGAGAAAGAACTTTTTTACATAGAGGGTGGCTGAGAACTGGAAAATGCTGCCCAGGGAGGTCATGGAGTGTCCTACTCTGGAGATACTCAAAACCCACTGGGACACATTCCTGTGCAAGCTGCTCTAGGTGACCCTACCATGCCATGGGGATTGGACTGGATGATCTCCAGAGGTCCAACCCTAACAATACTGTGAACCTCAATTTGTGAAGTGTTTCTCATGGGTATGAAGATGTGCTGTTTTTACTGTCACATGTGAAACACTCCACTTGCAAAGCAGGAGAGTGTAAGAGAGTGGTGTGGGAAACTGCTAGAACTGGATGTCAAAACTTACTGCATGGGCTTAAAGTTTATCTAAATAGGATGCATAAAAGAGCTAATTAAGAGCAGAATATTAAAAAATCAGCAGAATGAAAATCTTGTGAAGTATAAACATACTTAGTTTTTCATCAGTGTCAAGTTTTACCAAAATAAAATATATGTATTGTCCTTAAACACATTTTAACAAAATATGGTACAGACAAAATTTTTAAAGACATTTACAATTTAGGGATGTTTCCAGCTCTTCAAGGTCTGTGTACTTTTCTTCTGAATGTTTTTGAGTCTCACAGTGCCAACTTGTGCTGGGAAGTGATATGCTGTTGACAGATGGAATCCAAACAATTTTCAGAATTGATTGCATGGGGAAATCAAGAGACACCCTCTAGTGATGGTTATTTTCTTTTACAGAAGCTCATTTTCCAAGCATATACAGAATAGCTCAGCAGTACTTTTCAGAAGAAAACTAGCTGCTAGTTTCCGTATGTGATAAACATTTTGTTTTCCTAAGTATTTTACTCTGTTACTTCTGCTTCGGAAATACCTGTAATTTCTCAAATTTTGTACAATCAAGTGAAAAGTACAGCATGTGGTATTCTGGACAGATTGAAGCATTGGTTTACTTAATTGCAGTATAGTTTATCTGTCTGTTTGGTTGGGTTTTTTAAAATTGCTTCTCATGTTTTGAGAAAGACTACACCTTGAGCTGAAGCTTTGATGTGTCTATTCAAAACTTATTTCAATTCCCCCTCCTCTTCAGGATTCAGTTTGACAGATTTATAAATAATTTAAATTTCCATGTTCTATATATTATAGTTTTGAATATGCTGACACTGCTGTTAGCTATTGTGTTGCCCAGTTATTAAGTAAAAGTATATTCGAGTTTCTCACTTCTTTGTTAGAGTGGTGATCTGTGTATGAGTTTCTGATTATTGTTTTCTTGCCAACTGGTAATTAACCATAAAAAAAAAAAAAAAGTAATATCCCCGTGCAATTTTCCAAGTGCCATTGAAAAGTCCTACATTGTCTGTTTGCTCCACTATCTTCTTTTGGTTTTATTTTAATGCCTGTGATAATACATCATCTCTATTCTGAGGCCTTTTTAGTTTGTCATGGTTGTCATCATGTTATGTTAAATTTATGGTGTTAAAAGTTTACACACCCCCACACTGCTTTTTTTATGCAACAGGAACTGTATTTTAATACAAGCGGGAAGTAGATAAGGTTTTTTGAACCATTAATTTGTGACGTCCCTCAAATAGGTGGTTTATTTTCTTCTAGCATGGAATTATTATCATTCTCAGCCCACTGTTGCAAGCTTTTCTTGAAACATGTCCATCAACTACTTCTTCACTTAATATTCAGCATAGTCTCTGTACTAGTCTTTCAAGCATTCAGTCAGTCTCTACTATTTTTAATGCAGTCTGTTTGCAGAAAATCAGTTTTTTGCTCTGATCCAGTTATATGTGTGCTTAATGCCTTTGTATCTTTCTTAAATGAAATGACGTGGTTATATGTCAGTCCACTAGTCAGGCTAGTAAATAAGAGTTTCAAAAGAAGAATTGCTTTAAATAAGAAGTCCATGTCTGATAGTTATTACCTTGTGAAGTCAGCACAACTGATGGAGTTTTATCCATGAAAAATACAGCAGTGTCTCTAGGATCTATGCTGAAAGTTACCATTCCTGATTTCATTCAAGTAACTGATGCTTGGTCACAGTGTTAATGTCTGTCTTGTGCCTGGTTTCTGCACTCTTTGAGATACTTGAGAAGTTCTGAGTGTGTCAGTGCAGAGAGCTTTGAAGCCACACAGAGATGTAATGGGTTTGGACCCCTCTGAGTGCAGACAAAATCAAGGGAGAACACCTACCAGATGACATTTTCAGGTTCTTGGGTTTAATTTCAGTTTGACTATCCAGCAGACTTGTTAGACCTGCCTGATGTGAAATACGGAGCACTGTAGGATAATGATTGTACCACAGCACAAAAAGACACTGTTGGAGAAATATTTTGTCACTATGAAAAGCAGGTGAAAATGGAAGAAGGTATGTAATTTCTTTACTGTTTCAGTCAGACCTGTATTGGGTTTTATAGAACATCAGCATTCAAAATTAGATTGAGACAGCTCTGACTTAAAACTTACAAAATGCCAGGTAATTCTTTATGTATTCTTAATAGAAGAAAAGTGTGCTTAAGCATTTCTTACAGTGGTTCATAGTATATAATGAAAGGTAGATCTGTTGCAGTTAAAGGCATTTAAGTGATACTTTTTAAGGACTGAGTTCTAAAACATGCTTCATTCATTCATATTTTTTCATCCAAGTTCTTTCTGTTGGAACATGGGACTCCAGTATAAATAGTTTTATTTTACATACATTGTTTTCATAAAATACTTAATTTAAACACATTACCATTTCTTTTCTGTTTCAGAGTTGCCACCTGTTCCTTCTACATCAAGGACAGGCTTTACAGAGCTTTCTGTTAGGCAGCGAATGAGAGAGAAACTAAAAGCAGCAAGGGTGAGAATCCTTCAGAAGTCCTGTTTGATTGACCAGTCTTATAAGTAACACCCACTTCATTTTGCTTGCTCTGTGCTTTGTGAATTTGAGTTTGGATATCCGCTTTTCTATTTCTGAAGCCAAAAGAGTATTCAGTTCATCAGTACAGTTATGACCTGTATTGCTGTATTTTTTCTAAAGTTTGTATTTAATTTGTTCGTTATAACATAAAAGGTATCATTGTTTCATAATTCAAATGATACAATCATTACAAGTTCCTTCTGTGCTTTTTGTCAAAAAACTTGTTACACTGTTTTGAATGCAATGAATTTCTTTGTACGTTTACTGTGCAATTTAATAAGGCATATTAATTTATGGATCCAGAAAATCACTTAAGCTGATTTTATAATTAAAAGATTCTGTCCCTAATATGAACATAAGTGTTGAGTTCCTGGGAATTATTGTAGCTTTGATCCATTTCTGTTTTTATTACAGCTAATAATTTTTTTCATTTGTTTGCTTAGACAAAAGCTGAAATTACTTTATCACAAGAAGACCCCAGTCTACAACCAAGGCATTTAAAAGGCATCAGAGAAAGAAAATCAGAAGTCAGACTGGATAAAACGGTAAAAAAGTGCATTTTATCTTGCTATTCTTATAATAAGAAAGTGAAACATGGAAAAAATCAAAGACTGCACTCTCTTGAAGATCCATTTCATTTATCAGAATTACACTTCTGTTGGAATTAGTAACTGGAAAGGAACCATTGTGATTTTTGTTTTTATTGTATGTATTTAACAGTAATAATTCGATTACATTGTAGTATAACATTATGTAAAACTTCTGTCATTTAGAGGTTCATGAATTCCGTTGCTTAAGATGCCTTGTAGTATTTAAAATTTACTGTAACAGAAAGGACCACTCTAATATAGCTTTATATAAATTTGCACAGTGCAATTGCTAAATGCTAGACATTAACTTTATGTCATTGTATTTTATTTCCTTGCTACTATTTTATATTGAGAGTTTTTTGTATAAGCATGTTCTTTGCTAGAAAATGAATTTTGTATTAAAAAATCAACAAAGGCTCTACCTGTGCAGAATGGGCACTCATATTCTTCAGAACTCACAAAGAGACTGCTTGCCTGTACAAAATGTGTTCCAAAGAATGTGTTATTCCCAAGAAATAACAGCATATAGCAGCAATGCCTACATTTGGAATTCCAAACAGTATTATTTAGCCTGGCTAAATAGCTTGTCTAGGGGAGAATTGCCATTTCATGTACGTTGTGGGAAGATTTTTGGCAGTGTTATCTTATAATAAATAATTATTACAGCTTTCAGTTAAGTAGTAGTCTTTTAATATGTTTGTTTTAGGAAAATGCAGAAGTGATACCCTTATTAGAGTTGTTTATTAATTTTGTATACAGTGTATGTGAAACCTTCTACATGTTGGTTTTGTTTCTTGTACTTAATTACACCTTTTTGTATTGTTTTGTTGTTAAACAAGTGGCCATCAGATGGACAGAGTTTGAGATTTTCTTTTTGATCTTATTATTTTGAAGTATAGGTCTAATAGAGGTAAACTTGAGAAGTGTCTTCCTTTAATGTAACAATTCAGGCCACAAGGGGGAAAAACAGAATGGTAGATGTGTTTATGTTGGCCAGGCCTGATGAAAATCACTTTGAAGCCCTTAAATGAACTTGCTGAAGCAACCTCAGAACCAGTGACCTTTGCAGTGATCTGTGTGTAGGGACAGATAAGGCTTCAGAGAACTGGAAGTGGATAAATACAGTACCTCCTTTCATGAAAAGGCAGGGGAGTGTCACCCATGGAGTTAGAGAGTAGCCTAGTAATAATTGTTTGAGAGAGAATAAAACAAATGATCAAGTGTGTATTTCAGCACCCAAGCAATGAACACCACCTTTTTTAAACAATACCAAAGAGGATTTTACTGATTGCAGCAGGAGTTGTCTGAGAAGCTCCCTGATCCCCTTACCTGGGCTGCAGTCCTTGCCAGCAGCACCCCTGCCACTGCTGCCCAGCTGGGGCTCTCTGCCCGAGGGGAGGATTTGCCATTGTTGCCTCCTTTCTCTCCCTTTGGACATCAGCATGTGATTGCTTGTGTTCAGGAGTGCAGAAACAATGATCCCATCAGCAGTGAAGACAATGAACAATGAGCCATTGCTTCATACTCTACAGTCTGTTTCTTGACCCAGAGGAATTAAGTAACGGTTAGATGTACCCTTTTTAAAAAAAATAAATATACAATCAGTTCGTTACCCCAGTGGCACTGTTTCTATTTTGTTATTTTTTCTGTAAAAATGCAGTATCTAATAACTGTAGTCAACTGTATTTTTTTATGATGCACTAAACGTACGTTAAAACTTATATATATGTTTTTACGCAGTCTGATATTGATAAATTCAGGGAGGTGCAAGAGGATGAGTCACACTTACCAGCAAAAGTAAAGTTTCGTGATTCTGTAAAAAAGCTTAAGCAAAAGTCAACAGTAAGTACCAATTCCTTCATTTCAATAATGAATATTAGTTTAATTTAAGCTTTATATGACTTCATGATTCTGTTTAAAGAAGCAGTCAGAATTCACTCTTGAGCAGCGAAGGTTTTATTTAATTTAGAAATTCACAAACAGTATATGCCAACAATTGAAGTATGTAAAAGAAACCTTCGTCAAATATAGGAATGGCTTAGGATCATTTGATTAAAAACCCAGAAAACTCTAGTAAATCCATCTGGACACAATTGCTGGAGTTTGCAGGAAAAAATGTGTCTCCTGTTTAAATCCTTTTTATTGAATGCCACCAGTTGGCAGTTAAAGCATTTTACAGACTAGTATATTGATATGTGTTAGCCACAAAGTACTACTGTTAATTCTTTTCTTAGAGGATTCATCCCAAAGCTAAAGAGTCCTGCGCCCTTCAGAGGCAAAAAGCTGTGTGGAAATTTCTCTTCATATAATTTACTTGGGTATCTGCAGTATGGCCAGAATTTAAACTTTGGTCTTTCTGATTCACAGATGGTTTATATTTAAAACAATAAGCATGTTAAAATTAAACCAGGTAACCTTTTAAATAAAGGTTTGCAGGAAATATTCAATGAAATGCATAGCAATAGGGAAAGTTTAATGTATCATTTACAAATTTGAGTTAGCGTCAGCATTTGAGTGAGTTCTGTTTGAGATAAAATAATTATTATAACAAATCTTTATACATGCTGCTGTTTCATATTATTAATGGGAAGATTTATTCACCTGCCCTAATTTTCTTATAATGCCATATTATGGTAGCTTTGTCTTCTTTTTTCAGTTCCAGAATGAGTTTCCTTCTGAGGAAGAAGCATATAATTTCTTTACCTTCAATTTTGATGCTGTACCAGCGACTATGAAAGCTGGAGCCAGGAAAAGGAATGGATTAAATGAAGAAGAGGAGGTAGAAGAGGAATGTGTAGAAACTCATGAAGATGAACAAGAGGAGGATGAAATGGTGTGAACTGTAGGATGAATGTTCATATTTTTATTCAGACTTCTATTAATTTTATTAGTCTATACAAAATGGCATCTTTGGTTTCCTTAAAAATTCTGAAAGTGTACTTTCTCAAGAAACTTTCTTAAGAAACAGACAAACTAACATGTTTGTACTTAACCTATAGGATGAAGACGCACGCCTAGTTAAAGACGATTTATTCGTAGGTCAGATGGATGAAGATCTTGTAGTAGTGAAACCTGTTGACTGTGAAAGCTACTCTGAGCAAGTGAAAAGGGAAAAAGAATTTCTCTTCATTCCCAGCATGTTAGCAGGTATGAAGATTGTGCTTAACCATTTGGTTCCTGGGGTTTTGCATAGTGTGGCACCCTTTGATCTGCTGAATAAATCTTGTATCAACTATCTCTGTCAGTAGAGAGGTGTTTAATTGCAGCTCTCTGACACTGATCATCCAGTCGAGTCTGAAAAGGTGTGACAGGATGGATTACCTGGGAATATGCACACCTCAGCAGGTCATCAGCTGCTACACTGGCAAGAAATAGAAACAAGTCTCCCAGTGGTGCATACTGGAATGGTACCAGTAGAGCTTGCAATGCCATGTCAAAATATTTGACATTGCGTGTCTCTGTTTTTTCATGTCTTATAATTTACTTCTGACTATTTCCAGTGTGATCCACTGTGTTCTGATTTTGGGGATAGCTTTTATTGTAACCCTCATTATAATCCCTCCCTGAGATTGCTTCTTGAAAAATACTGAGTCCATACACATAATGAAGTAGCCTTGCAGGCAGGCCTTTGAAAAGAATTCCACCTGCTGTTATTTGACTAACATTAACTTTTTATGTATGTTCTGTATTTTGTATGAGACTAGCTTAAGCAAACTAGTTATTAAAAGTAGGTCCAATTAATCTGAAAGTTTCACTTTCCATTAGAAAGGTTTAGAAATGCTTCTCTAGTGAGTTGCTGCTCAAAGTTTTTTGCACTGTTGTGTAAGCAACCATTAACACTCAACTCCACTAAGTAACTTGTATTTTTTGGTAAGGAAATTTTTAGTTATCAGTTTATTAGAATTGTGACACTTAGTGACACTTCTATGAGAGATCTGTCCTGATTAAGAAAAGAGTATGTTTTAATTCTATATTTATTCTGACGGCATACGTAATAGGCAGTGCCATTAATTTTAAGATTTAACAAACTGGAACTAGAGTTACAAGATATTTTACATGGTTTTCTCTTTAATTTCTCATTAGTGCCTGCTTCTGAGAAGATGCCTAGAAATATGCAGCCCAGGTGCCTTGAGGATGAAGGTCTTTACATAGGAGAAAGGCCCTTTGTATCACAGTCTAATCAAAATATTTTAGAAAACAGAATACTCAGACAGGACCAAGTAAGTCACTGCTACCTTTTTAGTTGTCATTTTTACCTGTCAGTATTTTATTTATCTTTGTAAGTATCTTATTTTTGTTATAGGTAAGTGGATGGTCATGCTAATATTCCATATTTTTAATTAGAATTATAATTTTGCAAGTAATATCTTTATAAAGTAAGAAACAATATGTAATTTTGTTTTCCTTTGTAGGGGAAAGAGTGGTTTGGTGATGATGGCAAAATCTTAGCATTGCCTAATCCAATTAAACAGTCTTCTACTAGGCCTCCAATATTCTCACTTGAAGAAGGCATTGCACCAGAACTTGAAACAGTGTATAGAAAGGTAGGCATTTTTCATGTATGTGGTTCCTGAGACACGCTTATCCCAGTGCTGCTGTACCAGAAGCCCTGTTGACCTGAAGGATTTTGGGCTAAGAACCCTTTAGCAATACTAAACAAATGTGTTAAAAATGAACTATCAGGCTGTGCTTTTCCTGATCCCGTGTCATTGTCTTCATTGCTCAGCAAAACCTTCAGTATAAGCAGATGACTTCTCATTTCAGCCTCATGTGAGCTATAAAAATTCTGTTGTGTAGAGTATCTGTGGTGGTTTTGTGCCACCCACTTGTCAATAAAGCAAGAGGTGAACACAGTTTTAAGACTTAGTATTTAAATGTAGGCAGTGCTAAACAGGTCATTTTCTGACACAGAAACTCTTTGAAAAATAGTGTTGTCAGAGGCTGTAAATCCATTTTTTTTTTTCTTTCAGGCAATAAAAATGACATCCACCAATCAGTATTTTGTTGGACCTGGAGATTTTCAGGGCATGTTTCAACTGGATATTGATATTTCTGGACTGATATTCACCCATCATCCCTGTTTTAGCCGTGAGCATGTGTTAGCAGCTAAACTGGCTCAGTTATATGATCAGTATTTAGCAAGAAAACAGAAGAATCTTACCAAACTTCTCACAGACAAGGTATTTCTGTTCTGTCTTCAAAACTTATTGAGATGATGATGTGACAGTTTAAGGTAAAAGCTGAATTTGTCAGAAGCTAAAAAGCTAAATATTTGACTGAGGTTGATGTGAGTTCAGTGCAGAATTGCATTTTTAAGGTTATGAATTTCTTTGAGCTTCAATTTTAAAATTACCTCTGAGGTAAAAGGAATACAGTAATATTTGCATAGTATTCCTTAGAGTATCCAAAATGCTTTCCAGTGAGTGATGGATAAGACATTAAAGGATTGTGTACCGCAGCTTTCACTGGGAGATAGCAAAAGACATTATTCGAGGATGGAGGGGAAGTGAGTAAAGTTTCGTTTCAATTTTCAAATCAAAGTAAAAGGAAGCAGTTTAATTTCACTAAATTCTACAGAAGTAGAACCCATTTTTAGGTACGTGTTTATGACAGATGCTTTGTTCTAAATGCACACTGCTGCCACATTTACTGTGTCACTCTTGTGACATGGCAAAACCCAAGGCTTGATGTAGACTCTTCTGTTCCTGGCTCTGCTGCTGACTTGCTGGGTGAGCTTGGCTGGGCTGCTTATCCCCTGTGTACCACCACTCTTCCACCATCTGTACATTGGAAGTAATGGCAGTGGTCTGCTCTGGTGTAAATGTGTACATGAACATTAGACATTGTCAGTACAATTCTGATGTCATCAGGGCACAAAAGAATACTTATCTGTCAAAAATTAGTTGGATTATTAAGTACATACACATTCAGATTTCCATAAATTAAAGGTTATGATGATTTTTTACATTAAAAAACTATTATAAGGGAAAAATAACCATTGTATACAAGCTCATTTTTATATTAGTGTAATGAGGGTCAGTAGGTGGTGTATAGATACTTCTGAATTTTTATATAAAGCATTAGGTTATAGTTCTAATGATGGACAGATGTTTCATACAGTGTGTCAAAGTAATTCCTGGGTATACTTTGGTCTGTTAGTACTTTTGAAGGATTTGCCTTAGTGCTCTGTGAAACAGGACATTTGGGTTCTCCACGTCCTCATTAAAAGAATCTATAAAACCATAGAATCATTAAGGTTGGGAAAGACCTCTAAGATTATCAAGTTCAACCATTAACCCAGCATGACCAAGTCCATCGCTAACCCATGCCCCAAAAGCCAGTCCTCACATCTTTTAAATACCTCCAGGGATGGTGGTATGTACCGCTGCACAGCCTGTTCCAGTGCTTGACAAACCTTTCAGTGAAGAAATTTTTTCCTAAGATCCAGTCTAACCTCCCTGGAACTTGAAGCCATTTCCTCTTGTCCTGTCACTTGTTACTTGAGAGAAGAGACCAACATCTGTCTACAATCTCCTTTCAAGGGTGGTTTAACCTGGAGAAGAGGAGGCTCATGGGGAACTTTACTGCTCTTTACAACTGCCTGAAAGGAGGGTGTAGCCAGCTGGGGATCACTCTCTTATCCCAGGAAGCCAGAGACAAGTCAAGAGGACATAAACACAAGCTGTGCCAGGGAAGGTTAAAGTTGTATCTCAGGAAGAATTTCTTCACTGAAGTGGTGATAAGATATTGGAATGGGCTGCCCGACAAAGCAGTGGAGTCACCATCCCTGGAAGTGTTCAAGAAATGAGTGGACATGGCACTCAGTGCTGTGGTTGACGCGGTGGCATTTGGTCAAAAGTTAAACTTGATCATCTGGGAGCTCTTTTTCAACCTTAATGATTCTGTGATTGTATTCAATGATTCTGGGATTTTCTAGGTTTACCTTTAATGGCCCTTCCTCATCCCAGAAAAAAAAAACTTTTTTTGTGAAAGTTGGGGGTTTTTTCCTGGTCTTTTTTCACCTATGCCTTTGATTTCTGAGCTTTCAGAGAAGCCCCTAGATCAGTTTTTTCCCCTTGATTAGATTTGTTGCAGTGATCAAAGTCAGTAAATCTCCCTCGTATATCCAGAGATCCTAATTAAAATGTCATGCTGAAGAATCACCTCAGAGACCTGGCAAAGCCCTGTAAATACAGAATCAGGACAGTTGGTTTTCTGTCATGTAGTAACTACTTCTTTCCTGTCCAGTGTAGCAGTGTGTCCCTGCAGTGCCACAGTCCAGGTGCATTACACTGGATGCCTTGTTAAGCCATGTGTTAATTGTTCATTTGTTTGTTCAAGCTGCATGCTTTGAGGAGTGCTGTGCAGTATAGTATAGAAGGTGGTGGTGGTGATGGTGTTCCTGTGGCTCAACAAAGCATACCTGAATACAAGATGGAGATCAGGTAGGTATGAATTCATTAAATTGTTGGTTTTTAAAATTTTATTTCTTTCTCCTTTACATGTTGGTACTGAACATGATTCATGTCAGACTTTTAAATTCTGCTGTAAATAGCTCTAGACGAATTTTGCGGATATAAGAGTTCTCACTGATGAGTTGCATAAAACATTATTAAGAAAATACAGTTTAGCCTGAAATTTTCATTCAAAAGTGGTCTAATTTGATTACTTTTTATTAATTACTTAGTAGCTATTTACTGGTGTGTTTTGTATAATTATAACATTTCAGTAGACTTCCACTGAATGCACAAAGCTTTTACAGTGTGATAACATAATTTTTTGGACAGACAAAACACCTAATTTTTTCCATCCTCTTTCTCATTACACAAATTTTCTTGATTTGCTTCCCATTCTTAGGTATTTTGGCCACGTTTTTGCCAATGGGTTAACAGAAATGAAATGACAGAATTTTGTTTTACAAGATTACAGTTATTGTTCTTGGACAATAGCTGGGTAGTAAAAACATGTTACAGTTTTTGGCTCAGTAGTGACAGTTTGTATTATTTTTGGCAGTTGGACAGTGATAAACTGTAAATGTAAGCAGTATGATAAAAAAGAAGCTATTTTGGACATCCATGTTGAACAGCCTTTTAACTAGTAGATAACAAAAGTCTGAAAGCTTTTCACAATCTAAAGTAGGCTATAGTGTATTCATTAAAAGAAACGGAAGTATAAAGTGATGTAATGGGTCACATGATAACACAGTATTAGAAATATAATGTTTTTAATAACAATTCTACTTTCCACCTTGAAATTCACATCTGTTAAACTTATGCATCCACACACTCCTCATAGATTGGGAATTATTTCTTCAGATTTTCATTCTTCAAGTGCACTTGAAGATGTACAATGTCTTGTACATTGGCATCTGTACTGAACATAAAGTAGTCTGTAATGTATTATTTTGTACTGAAGGATGAAGACTTCCTTCCATTTAAAATGGAATAGCTTTTGTTAGTATCTTATTAACATATATGCTAGAGGACAAGGAGCAGGAAGTGTGCAGTCACCAACCCAGTACTTTGGGGACAGGAGCTCCCACCAGGGAAAGCATGAGAATGGTGATAAGAAGATTCACTGTGGGAATGAGATTCTTAGATTTTGGCACCAGCCCTGAGGCTTGCTTGATGGTGAATTCTAATTAGAAAGAATATTCCTTCTGTGTATCTTACATGTTTTTCTAGGTCTTGAGTGCTTTAGTTTCATGTTCCTATGAATCTGGAGGAGCTGAGCTGAAATCAGTGAGCTCAGTATTGCCTAAGTAACATGAGATGAGTTTGGTATTATTCTAGGGCTTTTCGTATCTGTAATTCTTTCTGGCTACAGCTCTTATTGGAAGCTGTTACACATATGAAGCTCAGATGGGCTCAGGAATTTTTGCTGTCATGGAGTTCAGTACTTGGACCACATATGTTGGTAAAATCATCTGACTTGCCTTGTCTCTCTTGTAACACTGCATTTCCCTGATGGTCAATGTAGAACACTGGTGAGAAATTGCAGACATGTAGCATGGAAAATAATCTAATTGTTTCCTCCACCCTCCAATCACATATGTGTACACTTTGCTTTCTGAAGATCAAAGCTGTAGTTTTCCATGGGCTTGAGGAAGAAATGTCATCTGAATACAGAAGACTTTTGCAAATTAGTGATTTCAGCCCTACTGTCTTCATTTCCTGAAGTAGGAAGCCAACGTGTGCGGTGGATTCTATAATTCAGGTTCTTGTGGGGGATGTATTTTAGCAGAGATGATTCTCTACTAAAAGGTCCTACTTCCAAATCCAATACATTAGATAAGTGTGATTATTGATCTGTATGTTCCTCCTGCCTTTAAGTTTCATCTTCTAGTGTCACCTGGTAGACAAAAGAAAGAAAAGGTTATTAATCTACATGGATAAGTAATATTCAAACTGCTAGCTAGTGAAGTGGAGAAGTTACTCATAGTGCTTTCTGAAAAGTCTGCATTTCTTCATGTATTTTTTTCACTCAGTTGGCTTATGCTGTGAAATGATGTATGGTGTCTGTCTTCTCTCAGCACTAGCTCAGCCTCTGTCTTCCACATTCTCTGAATATTACAAGTAAAAATGTGTTAATTTTACATAATTTTTTTTAATCACAGACTTTGTTTTTCTACCAAGATAGTAGTAGAAACAGCTTGTGCTTGTGCTGCACGGACGTTTACATCAGAAGTGTGTGATGGTCATTAAATGTGCTAATGAATAGCTCTTTTACAAACAAATTAAAGGGTGGAAATGTGAAATACCAATTCTGAGACAAAAAAAGGCTGTGTTAGTTTTGTTTGTATTAAGAATCTTGTACATCTGTCAAAGGAATTTTTACATTACTTCATCTCTGCAAGTCCTTTTTACTGGAGCGAGAAGCACATGAAGATTAAAATATCTTTTGTAATGTACGCATGTAATAAAAATTAGTTCACAGCAGTAGTGTAGGTTTCCTGGGCTGTTTTTTATGTGAATTTACTTTAAAATGTTTTTAATTACGTACAGCTGTAATAAGCATTTCCAAAAACTTTTGATATCTTTAAAGAACAGACTTAACTGAAGTCAGATCATTCAAAATGCAAAAGACTGGAATACAGGAGGAAATCAGATCCTGCAATTTTCAAGTCTGGTTTTATGCTTCTTGGATTTAAACTACTGCAGCCATCAATCAACCTGAAACCCCCATCACTTGGTTTTTGGTGTCTCAAGTTTTTAATCTATTATTTCACTGAGTTAGAAAATTCCAATTGATTGTGTGCCATGTATGTATATTTCTAGACAAACCAGAAGACTTCGTGATGCTGAGCAAGAAAAAGACAGAACCTTGCTTAAGACCATTATCAAAGTTTGGAAACAAATTAAATCCCTCCGAGACTTTCAGAAGTTTACTAACACACCCATGAAACTTTATTTGCGGAAGTATGTCTTGATAAAACTTTTGTACTTCATTTGCTAGCAGTGGAGTTATAATAAGATTAGTTAATTTGGAAACTTAGAATTCTGATATGCAAAAGTAGGGTTTTGAGCAATGCTGGCACTGGTTAAGCCTGCCACTATTCCTTTTCAGTTTGGGGAAGCGGGATGGTTAAAATGAGTAATTACTGTAGCAGAATGGAATACACGCTAATGAGTAAAGAAAGTTACTCTCCAGAATTAATATAATTATTTGCTATCAACTCTTAGAGCATCTCTACAAGTCTTTGTAAATGAAACACACTTTTGATATAATGAAATTAATTCATGGAGAAGTAAGTTTCTGTTATATATTACAGTCTTAATTGTAACCCTTATGTAATTTTATGCAATATACTGATAATTGTTGTTTTGAAGGGAAGAGGTTGATCAGAAATCAGATGAGAAAGCATATGAAGCAGAAATTCAGGCTGAGATAAAGGAATTACTAGAAGAATGTATGGAAGAATATGAAAAGAAAATGGAGGAGTATAAAACTGAGCTACAGGACTGGAAATCCTGGAAGAAGACACAGGTTTGTTTAAATCATTCAATTTCACAAAAATTAAAATTATTACTAAATGTGTCAAAAATTTGTCCTCATACAGAAAAAAAAATTCAGGAAAGTTAGCATAAATTTGGTAATGTTCAGATACATTCTGTCTGCTTAGAATTTGTTAGTCAGTTAATCGTTAATTAAAAAATTAGGATGTATTAGGTTTTTGTGAAGCATTGTTTTTCTGCTATTGATTTTAAGCAGTTCAGTTCTTTCTTCCAGTTTGTTAGTTTTGCAGCATTCCCATTAAATTCATGCCTTTCTGGCAAAGAAAAAACATGGATGAATTTTGTGCGTGTGAGTGGTGAAGCAAAATAATTATGAGCTGTTTCTAATGAGTAACCAGTTGGTGTCATCTCATGTAAATATGTGTTTGGAAATGTCTCACTATGTTCAGGAACATCTGACTGAGAGATTTAATTGATATTCTAGCCTTTCACCTCTGAAAAGCTTTATTGCTAATAATCTTTACAGTAGTTAAGATCTCAGTTGTGCTTCAAGGGGATACTGAGAAATACAGGTGCTACAGCAACACCCTGCAACAGGATGGTCTTTGAAATAGACTGTGGTGAAATCAGGGCTGCTTTCATAGCTAGGTGGTAATGTGCTGGATACCTTGGGGTAATGGTGATTGTAGTTGAATATAATTATTGCCCAGTTTGAACACCCTGGGGTTTTGGATACCAACGCAAAATAAAGCTTAAGGAAATGCTTTAAATGTGGTTTTCAAGAATCTAGTGTGTCTGCTGACACCTTTATGGTGAGTTTTTTCATGTACACGCAGGCTCTATGGAAGGCATTTAAAATATTTGAGGGGACGCTGATATGCAGGTATTGGAAATTCTTGTTATCAGAACACAAGTGGGCACATGACTCATTAGCATCATTGTCAGTTCACTGGTAGGATAAGATGAATAAATGTAAACCTTGAAATGAAGGCAGGTGGTCATGAACATTGATCCTAATGTGAACTGTTCATCCACCAGTTATGCCTACACAAATACCATTGTGGCATCTTTTTATTGTGGTAGTCACAAACTGTCTTGAGACTGAGAAGATTGGGATTCCTTCCTTTTAGAGTGAATGACCTTCCTTTCATACCCAGAAGTACTTCATTTTATTTTACTCAAAGTACTTTTTAACTTAATCACTGCTGTTGGTTTCTTACTAGTACAGATCACATGTATCAAAGACACTAGAGACTAAATAAATCGAAAAGCAAATGCAAGGGCAAGAAGGATAACATAAAATTAGGCAAAGAAAGAAAGAATATTTTAAAAGAAAATTATATGAACAAGTTGTTTGGCTCACTACTTTAGTTAATGAGGAGAATCTGTTTGCTTTCCTTACTTCCTCTTTTGCTTATGATGTCTTAAGTCATGTAGTGGCTGGTGCTTCCAAGCAAGCTGTACTTCCAAGTAATCTAGAAGTCTGTGGAAGGAGGAACTAGTTGGCAGTTGTTTAAAGCTGAACATGCATGTAAACACCGGAATTCTGCAGTTTAGGAGATGCTGGAAGGCATATTGTGTTCATTTATTCTTGTTTGGTATGAGGAAGGGAAGGGATCATTCTGCTAATGCTATAGATATTGCTAAGCTAAAAAAAACTTGTGCTCCAAAGTTTGTGGCATATGTGCATTTGTTTTGTCAGTGTATGTGCAGACAATGCATCTCAGACAACTGTGTCTTACTGGTTGAGTAATCTTCCTTCCTTCAATCCTAAAAGATTGTTCGTGGTAACTCAGGCAGATGAGAACTCAGCATCTAGCCAGAATGTTCAAGAAACACACTGATTTTGAAAGTTGTTATGGAAGATTAAGTAAATGTTTTACGTGGAGCACATTATGGTTTTGAAGCATATGAATGGAATGTATTACTGAATTCTGAATCTGATGTAGTCCTTTACAGTGAGAGAAATCTTTTGTATGTATGTGTGTGTGTAATACTAAAATTATACTGTCATTTTACTGTACATACACCATCTGTGTTTAGCACTTGTGAATCAAGAGAACAAAAAAAATTGCAGAGATTGAAACAAGTTCACAAAGAATGTTGTTTTTATATGCAGAAGTCCAAGAAGAAAAAGAAGAAAAAAGATACTCATGTAGATGAAGAATCAGAAGATTATGATTTTGGTGAGGAACGTATAAAACCTATCCCACCTAAAATGGCCAATAGCCTGGAAATAGAGGAACAGGTTAGAGAAAAAGCTGACAACTGCAGAAGGAAACCTGGAGAGCCTATTCTAGTTCCTGAGCTGACCCTCTCAGGAAGCATAACTCCAACTGACCAGTGTCCTCGGTAAGACAAATGTTAGCCAGCAAATTACCTTATTTGTGATTTTCTTTTATTTATTAATTGCATGTTTATACAACTTCAGAAGCATGAGCTCACCATTCTGTTTAGCCTAGAGATGAAACTTCTGCTTCTGAAGTTGATATAACTTAATTAATTTTCAAGTCACGTGTAACCTCGTACATAGTCCACATAAAGAATGCATGTCTGCACATTCCCTTTGAACCTTCTGATGTTCCTTGAGCATCTGCACAGAACAGGGGTGTAGATACAAAGAAGCTGGTTTCAGTGCAGAGTCTAGGTCACTGCTGGCAGTACCACTCTCACTAGCTAGTTGTTTACACTAGATTTCTGCTGTAGTCAACAAAGGGTAAAGAAAGAAATTTTGTGCTAAACCAGACATTTCACTGTGGATAAAAGAAAAAAATGTGCTTGTTTTGTGTTACTTTCCACATTTGCACATGCAATTTAACATACATCTGCTGGACTTCAGTAATTTAAAAACTTCTTTGTTTTGTACTTGGTTCACAAATTGCCTCATCAGGGAATGTTGCTTGGCTGTTGTACTCACAGTGACGGAAAGCTTCAAAATCTTAACTCAATTAGATAACATTTGTTGTGCTTTTGAGGAAGGAAGTGGAAGGGAAGTTTTTTCCTAGATAACTTCTTTTATGTGGAGATAGCTTTAGTGGATCCAAAATTTGACTTGATAATTTTAAATAATTTTATATTCACAAGATGATAAAACAGCTGTTAAATAATAGCTCTAAAGTCATTCCTATGTAGTGACATTTTTGGAAGAATACCATCTTTATTTAGGAGGGTTCTGTCTCCTCATCTGTCTTCTCATGTCTGAGAAATCAGATTCTTATTAAAAATAACCAAATAATAAAATGTTACTAAAAATTATATGACAGCTTGTTTGACATATTTACAGAGCAGAAGTTTTGCGACGAGAAGATGTGAAGAAACGCTCAGCATTTATAAAAGTCCTTTTCAACTCCAAAGAAGTGTCAAGGACTGTTACCCGACCAATAAGTTCCGATTTTAGAGTTCACTTTGGACAGATTTTCAATTTACAAATAATCAATTGGCCTGAGAGTTTGAAACTTCAGGTAGATGATGGTTTATCACAGTAACTTTTAAAAAGATGTCATAAAATGTAATTACTCCTGTAATGCTTGTGTTTTGCTCTGTAATAGTGTTACAAAGACTGAAAAACCTGTGAAAGACCCATTGTAAATCACCAATCTCGTGCTCCTTCCTTGCTTCTCCAGTCACAAACTTTTTACTTTGCTGCTATATTTTTCATGCTTATGCTTTATAGAGGTATATAGAACATAACTATAGGTTGTATGGGTGAAACTAAATAATTGGGACTTGTAATTAAATATGTTAGTTAATTGGCCTCTTAATTTTCAAAAAACTGATTTATGTTACAGATCAAATTGCTAACATGGTCTTCTTAAAACATTATTTTCCACACAGTAAAACCATCATAATGTTTACTGGAGGGGAATAAGAAAAAAAAAATTCTAGTAATGTCCATAACTGCCCTTGACTTGATCATCAGTACAGTTAAATCAAGCCACTACCACTCCCCATTCCAAGCATGAATTAATGAATGATTCACATGAATACTTCTCAGAGTTAATACAAGATATATTTAGGGGAAGCAGAATCAGGATCCTACTTCTCCCTTTAGGAGACTTCTCTGGTTAGGTAACATTGGCAGTTCAGGGGAGGGTGTAAAAACCCCTTGTCAGCTTATTTATTTAAGACAAAAATTGAAAAGGAGAAGGAATACCATTTTTCTGAATGGAGAAATTACTCACATCACTCTGAGCCTGCAGCTGGCTCGGAGAGAGGGAAGCAACCTGCAGTGCTGCCAGAACTGTGTGCCATACCCTGCCTTTCATGGTAAGGGAGAATTAGTGAGGCAGAATCCTTCCAGAATCTTCACCTGATCCCAGTGACTGACACAAGCAACTGTGTTTTGTACAGTGATGCTCTTTAAAGCCTAGAGTTTGTCATACTCCTCTCAGGTACATTAGAAAAGTGAAGGAAGAATTCAGACCAAATAAGTTGTTGATAGTTGAAATGCCTACTGATTGGATATTTTAGAAAAAAAATTAATACAATTGCCGTAAGTTATTTATTTCATGCTTAAGCCATAGTAAAACCTTTTGTCTAAATACCCTGCAATATATTTTCAAGTTCTGCAGAATGCATATGTAAATTTTTTAATTCTGTCATCGTGGTTTTTTTTCTAGATTTATGAAACAACAGGTATCAGCAGTACTACCTTGTTGGCAGAAGTGTTCTTACCTGTTCCTGAGACTGCAGTTCTGACAGGCAGTGCTCCTCTGGAAGAAATAGAGTTCAGCAGCAATCAGCGTGTGATGTTGGACCATGAAGGAGTTGGGAGTGGTAGGGACTCATGTGTTCCTTAGTTCAATGTTTCTCATTTTGCTGAAACTGTGCAGCAGTAAGAGGTTGCAGTTGGTTTCAGAGTAAATTCTGCTAAGAGCCTTTACAGCTTCTGTAACTGAGTTTTCCATAATAGCCATGACTCTTATTATTGAAGTGTGCTGTGGATTTTTTCTCACTTTTTTACTAATTCTTAGCTCTGCATAATAAAAATGTGTCTGTTTATTATTTGTCATGTATTAGTGGAGCTTTACGAGCTATAGAAGATGTTTGGGATTTTTTTGGCATTTGAATAATCAGGCCTCTGACACTGCGGAGCGAGCAGATATCAATCATTGTAGCTCCAGTGATTTTAATGTTTTAAACATTAAAAAACTAACTGAAAAACTGTGTGTAGAAGTGTATAGGCAGAGAATTTTTTGTTCTCCTATTTGCTTTGTTGACAACCTGCACACACTTTTTCCCTGGGGCTGTAGGCTGAAGATAAAATAAGGGAGAGATAGGAAAAGGGGAAACAAGAAGAATACGTAGTAGCATACGGAACTTCCAAGTTTGTATAATAAATTTGAACAGCATTGTGAGATCACTGACTTGCATAAATTTGCTGTGTGTAAATACAGATAAAGTTAGAGCAGAATAGATAAAAAAATGAGGAGCTAAAAACAGGGTAAAAAAATCATTACAGCAAATGCATGTGTAAATGTCACTGACTGTGATGACCATATCTACAATTGTGTGTCAAAAGCTTTAGGACTGACTTTTCAATCATACATAAGTCTTTTGACTCTGAATTTCTGTTGTCTTAATAACAGTATGCTGAATCTGAAAACTACCAGAAATGTCAAATGGTGTGCATCTGTGGAGGAAAAAAAGAGCCTTTGGCATAGCCTTTCCTTCTAGTTCAAATAAAGCTTTCTGTAGGTGTAATGGAGTCTTTCACTCATTTTGTAGAACAGTGTTCTTCCTCACATGCCCCAGAATCATTGTTTCACATTAACCTTTGTATGTAAAAGCTCAGATTATTTGACTACTCGTTATCTGGAAGTATTTTTAAAAATGTTAAGACACTGTGTTTGAGTGCATAAATATACTAATTTGAATTTTTCTCCCTTGATAGGTGTGTCCTTTTCATTTGAAGCTGATGGTAGTAACAAAATGACTTTAATGACCTCTGGGAAGGTATCCAATAGCGTCTCTTGGGCAGTTGGAGAAAAAGGAATCCCCTTAATTCCTCCAGTATCTCAGCAAAACACAGGCATTCCAAGGTAAGAAGATAGGAATTTTCAGTGATTCATGGGAAACTGATTATACTAGTATTTAAAAAAAAAGTACTTTCATAATCAAGAATTTTCATAATCCTTTTCCTTAAATTTAAATGTTTTACTTTGTGCTATAACCCTCTGCAGATATCTTTTGGTACCTGCTTTTGGTAAATAGATTTTAGTTAGAGATTTTACCTTGTAGCATATTATTTCTAGACAGTTAAATTCAAGCTGATTAATTAAATCTTACAATTTTCTAATAGAAAGTGAATATATTGTAGAGGAACCTTCCTGTAATCATTTTGCTAAGAGCGGAGACTCCAGCTCTTTCTTATCTGAAGTGCGTTTGGAGAGGCTATATATAATTTGCCCTGAGGCTGCAAGTTGGCTATTGTAGATTATTTGTCCATTCTGTTGCTTTTATATAATTCTATGATGTCAAGGAGATGATACATAAAAGCTGCTTTTGTAATGTTTTTAGGTAACTTCGCTGTAAACCCTTTAGAGTTTTCCCATATTTATTAATACTGAGCAAGTATTAATACTTCTGCTGATTAGTTTGTCACATTTTTATTTATTTAGAGGCTAGACACTGGCTTACAAATCACTCTCTTACTACTGTTGACCAAGCTGCAGCCATTCAATTTCTTTGCTGACCAATATCAGTATTCTGCTGACTTCAGTGAGAGTAGAATAGCATGAGATTAAAATGTAAAGATGGATTCCCAATGGCTGACTTTAAACTCTGGAGACTACTCACTTTAATAAATGGAAAACTGAAGAATTGCAGAAGGAAGTTGTCTGTGAAACATTCTTCTTTGAAACACCGTCTGGAGATGAACAGCTCTCTGTGACTTTCCATTATCTGTGGGGAAGGTTGGAGACAGAAATTTCATGACTAATGTTAGCTTTTGCTGCCCGTGAGCTTTTTAGCACAATTGTGATTCAGTGCCCATTTGTTCAAGACTGGTGCCTAAAGATAAGCTTAATGTTACTGCTTTGTGTGCTGCTCCAGTAACTGCTGGATATTTGGCTGATTCTATCCAAGCACAAGACAGACCCATGACTTTTAAAGCTTTCTTGAAAATACTCAAGTAAATAGAGAACAAAGACTCAAACTAGCACCCCTAACAAGAGAAGGGCTAACATCCACTCCTGTGGTATTTGGCTAATAACACACATGTCCTGGTGTATTGGGCTTATGTGTCAAGGTTTGAGTAGCAGTGGGCCTTCAGAGGTGGCTTCTGTGAGAAGATGCCAGAAGCCTGGGGAGCAGGGCAGTGTACAAATGGCCTCCAGACTACCTACCATACTTCCTTGCCTACTGTGAATACAAGAAAGTGAGCAGGAGCAACCAGAGGATAAAGACTTGGGACTTCTAGTTACAGGGAGGACCAAAAGCAATGCTGCATCACAAGAGAGAACCCTGCAAGGGTTTCCCAAGCACAGGCAGTGTCCTCTCCAGCCAGTGTGCAGTCTGGACACCACAGGCAGAGCAGAATGCTGGCAGCAGTCCCAGAAGTGATGAAGGGATGATTCAGGCCCAAGGTCTATGCAGAAACAGCAAGGAGAGGGCAGAGACAAAGGCTAGAATGCAGGTCTGAAAGCACCATCCAGGAGACAGGTCAAAGACAGGAGCTAAGATACAGCCCAAGCAAGGGCTGTATGCGTGAGAAGTTCTTTGTCAAAACTTTTGTTACCTTTCATGATGCGAGGCAGTTTATCTTCCTACATGCTAGTATGCAGCAACGTGGAATAACGTAGGTATATCAGAGATGTATTAATAAGCACCTTATTACCTTGTATGGAAGTTCCCTTCCACCAGTTCCTTCATATTTCCCCTTTGCTTTGTAATTGATCATTCCCTCAGTTTCATTGCTACAACTAAGAGCTGTGTACTGAAATTTACTATTCAGGTTGTGGAGAGCTTTTTGGATTTTTCTAAGATTGTTTTAATATTCTTTCTATATTGCTAAATCAAATGTGTTTTAGGTGTAAGTTCTGTCAATTATGTCTTTTTAGTGCTTTAAAAAATATTGATGCTATTGCATCCATTGGCACATCGGGCTTAACTGATATGAAGAAACTTGCTAAGTGGGCAGCTGAAGCAAAACTTGATCCAAATGACCCAAACAATGCAGCTCTGATGCAACTGATCATGGTAAGTGGTGTTTTCAGAGCTGAAGGGCTGATGGAGCTGTGAAACTCCTAGTCCCCAGTACCTGCCCAGGCATGCCAGGGAGGTAGCAGCATTTAAATTTGTGACGGACATACTTGTGTGAAAGTTAAGAAGCAAAATGTCTACTAAAAATATGATTAATCCTTTTAGTAGTGGAATGAATATGATTTATTAATCCATTCAGTAGTGCCAAAAAATATCTATAGGGGAGTGTACATACTGATCAATTAATAAATTAAAAACAAATACAGATTTCCAGTGTACTTGTATGGTACTAAAATGGAAGTTGTTCACTAGCGAGGACTTAACAAAGAAATCGAGGGTGTTGTAGAAGCTTCGACTTTTCTAAACAACAAATTGAGGAGCTGTTTACATGGCTGTTTATTTACATGGCTGTTTACAAGGCTGAAGTTCTGTAAATGGATTGCCTTTACAGTACAGCTTCCTAGGTTACTCTAGGAAACCATGTCATAGTTTTTGTACTGTCTGATCTTTTGTCTATGATACACGGAAATAGAATTTTATTGTATTCTGTAATGTATAATCTCATACACCTTGCTCAGAAAAACCATACTATAAAATACTTTTTGTTTCAGTCTGTGTGATCCATCTTTTTTGCGTTTGCTTAAAATGAGCATCCTTGCAATATGCATGTACAACTTATAAAAGCTATTTTATAAATTTTTGTCACTTTGTGTGAAAAAGTATTTTTGTTATTAATTTAGGTTGCTACAAGCGGAGAGACACATGTTCCTGATTTCTTCAGACTGGAACAGTTGCAGAAAGAATTTAATTTTGTTTCTGACGAGGAGTTTAATAGATCAAAGAGATTCCGACTGTTGCAGCTCAGGAATGAGGAGGTGGCAGAGTTCCGAAACTATAAGCAAGTCCCATTACATGAAAGAGAAATCAGTGAGAAAATCTTCCAGGTAGAATGTTACCTAAAATATTCCTTTTCTCATTTTAATGGTAATAATATTTGACTTGCAATTAAGTCAAGCTGTCCTTTAAAGACTGCACAACTGTGCTGGCATGAAAAAAAAAGAGAATTTTATTCCTTCAGTCTTTTCTAGTTATTTTCATCTAATTAAAATAGCTTCCTTCCAAGGCAATATTTCCACAGCTGTACTGTGTTAAGAGTTAAAAAAATCCAGAAAAATTGCTGTAGACACAAATGTTATAAGCTAGTTTTTGTTAAAGTTGAGACTTTTTTTA
Organism: Entomyzon cyanotis; assembly: GCA_024500445.1. Lineage (NCBI taxonomy): Eukaryota > Metazoa > Chordata > Aves > Passeriformes > Meliphagidae > Entomyzon > Entomyzon cyanotis. The sequence goes on from JAKEPQ010001009.1 coordinate 9,789,051, forward strand.
AAGTCTCTCAACTTTTGTTTTTAAAGATATAGAAAGGTAATTCAGAGATAAATCAGGCTTAGTCTTATTAGCTTTTGGGCCCTTTTTGTGGAGACAGTTAGAAGCAATGACTCTAACAAGAATTAAAACTTTTTTTTGTTTTATTACAGCCTGTGTTACAGATATTTCTGTTTTAGTACATTGTTCCAATTAGCTTACCCTGTCCTTGCCTGTCTGTTAATTACCTTATTGAAATGCAATGTGTGCTTTTTTTTTAATTTGGGTTATACTTCAGTTATTTTATCTCAACTCTGTTATTGGTGTCAAGTCATGCATTTTTTTGTTCTTAGCAATTCATGCAGCTGAGGAGCATTTTAGTGTGTTCATTGCCTTAGCAGGATCAGAATCATCTCAGATTACGGCAACTGCTGTTTCATCCCTACTTCTTCTGACATAAATTTACTTGGAAAATTCCTTTCTCCCTTTCCATTGGATTATATATTTTTTAAAAAATATTTATTTTAACTCAGTCATATCTGGCTCTTTGCACTAAATATTATTATTTTTAAAATTTTAGATTAGTTTTGTATCTTTTACTTAAAGATATGCCACATCTTTGCTTTACCTTTCCGATCCAGTTTATTTTATGGACTAATTTAATTCATTTAATGTTATCAAAATTTGAAAACCATAGTTTAATAATTATGTTGATGGGGGGGTTGTGGTTTTTTTCCAATAAGGATAAATTGGATAAACCCATGATTGCCCATTCCAAGTTTATTTTATATGATGTGATCTTCAAAACTAAGTTTCAAGTGCTATTGTTCCTAGTTGGTTTACTAGCTATTTGGCAAAGAAGTCTCAAAATTCATAGAATCATAGAAATACTATTTGGAAACTAGTCTTTGTAGATCATCTGGTCCTGCTTTTTACTGATGGTACTGTTGCCAGCACTATATGAGGTCTGCCATTTATTTGTCTAGCCAGGTCTTGAAAACCTCCAAATGGGAGACTCCACAGCCTTTTTGGATAGCCTGTTCTAGTGCCTCACTTTTCTTCCAGTAATTGTTCAAAAAACAGCAAAGATGTCATGTCCAACCTCAGCCTTCCAAGTTGTATTTAATGGCTGCTTTCCCTTGTTGTACTGTCTGGAACTAGAGAGATGATTTTGGCACCTGTCCTCAGAGAGTTGTAGGCAGATCCTGCATTGCTCATTAATCTCTTCCTCACCAGACTGATGAATTTGAACACCTTGCCCAGTGCAAGAAAGACTCTGAAACACTGGAGCAAGTCCAGTAGATAGCTACCAGAATATGTTCAGGGCTGAAGCACATGACCTACAGGGAGAGGCAGAAAGGACTAAGGTTGTTTTTGCGAAGCAGGCAGAGCTGAGGGGGTTTCTTAATGCATCCTTCAGGTACCCAGCAATGCAGAGAAAACAGAGTGAGACTCAGAGGTGAGATGATGATAGATACAAGTTGCTTTAATAGATATTCCAGTTAAATATAATGAAAACATTTTTCACACTCTATTCAAGTTCTAAAACACATTGTCCATCAAGTTGGTAGAATTGCCATTGTACTAGTTTGAAAAAAAACAGTGGGAGATAGTAAGTCAGAATTATAATTTAATAGAAAAATTAAAAATAAATGCAATAGTACAAGAAAAAGCACTGACAAAGTCAGATACAACCTGATACCCTGTTAGTCAGAGTGGTGGCAGCAGTCCAAGAGAAGTAGTTCAGTTGAAGCAGTGATCCTGTGGAAGGATCTCTGGTGGTCTCCAGCTGAGGGTCCAGTGGTAGCTCTTGTCCTCTGGGAATCCAGTAGACAGAGGTAGCTTGGGCAGTTCCAAGGCCAGCTTATATCCAGGTGGGAATGCTTGGCTCCTCCCTCCTGGGTGGAGCATCTCACAATAGGATGAGATAATTCCATGAGTCATGCGGTTGGTTCTTGATAGCTCATTAACAGTTATCAGGGGTGAGTCACGGCAGGAGGTAACAACCAGTGCCCCACCTGCTTTAACAGCCTGTGGAGGTGGTAATAGAATACATCTGTATTGCAACCTAATACAGCCATCTCTAGAGATACTGAAAATTCAACTGTCCAAGACCCTGAGCATTCTAATTGGAGTTGTTCCGACTCTGAGAGTCCAGATCAGATAACCACCAGAAGTCTCTTCAAAGCTGCGTTATTCTGGGATTCTGACCTCTTCTTGTAGGTCATGTTCTCTAGGCTTCTGGCTGTCTTAGTAACTGTAGTGGATCTCATCCAGTGTCTCCATATGCCTCTTGAATTGGCAGCTGCAAACTGGCTGCAGTATTTCAGGTATGCCCCCGCAAGTGTCACACTGAAGAGGCTGGTAATTTCCATTTGTCTGTAAGATATGCTGATCCTTATGTATCCTGTGGTTTGCCTTTTGCCAAAAGAACATGTCATTGGTTGTCATTAAACCCACTTTTACTTCAATGTGGCTTTCCAGTCTGTGCCAGCGCATTAAATTACTCCCCCCTCAATACAGAATTTTGCCTTTTTTTTTTTTAATTGAGGCATCAGTTGTCATAGTCTTAAGTTATCAAGAGCCCTCTGAACTATGGTTCACTCACTCATATTAACCACTCTTCCTAATCAAGAAGGTTAGGAAGATGGCTAAATTGCTGGCAGTGCATTGTGTTGCCTCATCCAGGTCACTTGTGAAGAAACTAAATAATGCTGGCCTATAATCAATCCCAGGGGCACTTTGCTGTTTAGAGGACACTGACTTGACATTTAGCTGTTCATCCTTACTGTTAGAGCACAGACCTGAAGATTAATATTACTGAGTAGTTTTACATGATAACTAGTTGTGGTTCTAAAATCAATGTGATTTGCAGACTGCCATTAAGCCTGCAGATCCTGGAAAACCCTGTTGACTTGTAAGCTCTGTTTTTTGCTTGGAAACTGGGTTTTAGCTCTAGCTTTATTTATGAGACACTTTGCTAAACTGTGAATAAAAGTTGCATCTGTCAGTAGAGCTTTTCACCACAGTCCATCAGAATAGTAAGCCTGAGAGATATCCCATCACCATACTTCTCCCCAAGAACCAAGTGCAGTTCTGCTCACCAAGTGAGTTTTATACCCTATGAAAAGTAGTTACTAATTATTTGGGAAAGTACTTAAAAGTATTAAAACACAGCTCAGATTTCAGACCATCTTCCAAGAATACTGCATAATTTCTGCTTATAAAGGATTCTTCCTATTGGAACTTCAATAAGTGAAGCCACTCCCGGTTCAAATGGAATTTCAGGTTATAACAGCAGGTCAAAGTTGAGCTTTAAAAGAAGAAAGGGAAATCTTCAAGGTACTAATTGTAATTTAAACCGCATCTTGTGACTGAATGGAATTCTTGTCTTTATTCATGGAAGTTTAGCCTATATTGTTTACACTAGTATTAAAAACAGCTTTACAAACTTCTGATGTGTGCTGTGGTTTACTGTGATCCATACACTATTATTAATTAAATACTTTGCATTTTTCTTACATGTGATAAAGCATTGAATATATATTGAATCACAAACTGTAATAAATATCTCTAGGACTATGAGAAGAGAGTGCAAGAGAGGGATGTGATTGACAGCAAAAATTACCTAGATGCACACAGAGCAGTTGTTGCCAACTATCTACAGAAGGTAAGATGCTAAATATATGGATCCACCATGTTCCTGTATGTTGCTTCTGTGCATGGATGCTTTATTTCCATGCATACTAAAATCTGATTCGTGTCTAAACATGACCTACAGGCATCTTTAAAATGCCATGTTAGGCCTGAAACTGATGTAATTGAACAAATGGAGGTCTGTGCTGTTTAATACTATTGAAAAAGATGCAATATACAAAATGACCAGCCATTCTGGATATTTCTGTGAGTTTTGTAAATTCTTCTTTGCTCCAGTGTCCCAGAGATTTGTACTGCTGAGTCCCAGGAATTCAGTGATTTCCCTCTCCTCCCTGTTTTCCTTGCTGTAGGCTGTGATGCTAAGAGCTTAATTATCTCCATGAAAGCAGCCCTAATCACTTCTAAAAATCATTTAATGTAATACACAGTGTCTTGTCCTGCAGCCTAAGGCAGAGGGCATATCTTCTATTGCATTTGCCTTCATTGTTGTATTAGAGTAACATCTTCCCCTTATATTGATTTAATTTATTTTTCTAGTTTTCATTATATTGAGATGACATTCTCTTTAAGCCTAAGGGAAAAAGAAGGAAAACATGTGTCATCTAGCTAAGAAAAGTTTGCAATTATGGCAAAATAGCAAAAGTGAAACATGGCTACCAGTTTCTTAACAGTTGTGGAGATATCAAAAAGTGTATCAAATTCTAGCCTGCCAGCAAAACATGAAATGTGATGATAAGGTTGATTTAAAGTAGGACAAAACAAATTGTTGGTTAGAAAGAATTCTTCATGAAAGAACCATAGAGAAAAAACTGTTTAAATCTTCCAGACAAGTGCCAAAGTCCAGATTCAGTATGATAGTATAAAAAAATTATTTTTGACAAAGCTGTCATATCTGTGTCAGCCCCGTATGTTTTGCATGGCATTGAACATATGGGTTTTGCAGCACGCTGGATAGTAGTGGAGTAGTACAGAATAGCATACATTGTACTACCTTTGTTTGCCTCTTTCTTAGATTAAATACAAGTAGCCTTTTTTAAAACAGTATTTGGATATTGTACACTCTTAAAAATTGTCAGATGGGCTTGAAAATTAAATTGCTCATATCAGAACTGAAATTCAGTTCACTCTGAAACATGATCTTTATATGTCTATCACTTCTGATCTTGTACTAGCACAGAGTATAAAGGCATTACTAGCATTAGTGGTAGGAAAAAAGGACAAAGGCAATATCCTTTCAGTCTTCTTCCAAATAGTTGTTAGGAGAAGAGGGAAGACTTTAATCTCAGTGCTTCACTCTATGCCCTCAGCAAAGAAATGAAAGGAACTAAGAATTTCAAACATTTACTTGAAATCATAGCATTTGTAATACAGGCTTCACCAGTTGTTCTGTAGTCCAAAGTATTTTTTTGATCCCCATAGCTGGTACCATATAGATTTCTCTACACCCTTTTTTGCAGCTTCATTTAGATGAGGAAAAGAGATGTCTGATAGTGTCAGTTATTTTTGTAATTGTTTCTGATGGTGAGTTGTAAGCAGATGAAGAGGAATTTTCTGATTGTATCCTTTCATATATTCTTCTATTTGTCTAGCCAGTATGTTTCTAGAGAACCATTGTATTGGAAAATGAGCTGCTTTTGCATTCTAAAAAATAGCTGGTGTAAAGAAATTTTTCCTTTGACTGTGACCCTCTTAAAATTGGGGAAAAATGAAGAATTTGTATGTGGATGTTTTGTTTGTGTTTAATAGACAAAATGCAAATACTGGCAGTGGGTTTGGATTAGAAATGCACATTTGTCTTTTCTCACTCCCCGTTCACAGGTTCGAGAATCAGTAATCAACCGTTTCCTCATAGCAAAACACCATTTTGTGCTCTCTGACCTCGTCAATGAAGAGGAGATTCTGAGCCTGGGGTAAGAGAGCTGTCTTTATTTGTTCCAAATAAAAAAATTAATGTAAAGCCACCTGCTTTATTTCTCTTTTGCAAAGTGTGTTGATGTGACTGTTGATGTGACTTGATGACTGTTGATTTTGTTTTTGGTATAATAGATAAGCTATCAATCACTGTGTATGAATCAGCAATGTATTGATAAACAAAGTGTGTAAAAGCTTTTTAAAGAAAAAGTCTGGTTTTGACGGAAATAAAGTGACAGCGTGTAAGTAAAATCTAACAGGATATAATGCATTTCCGATGAGCTGAGCATAGTCCAGCTGGTGCCAGATTGAATATTGCCAATTATCAGGCAAATGTCAGAGTTAGTAACACTATTACCAGTTCTGCAAGTGATGCCTACTTTCAGAACCTGTGCCTATGCCCTGCAAATAGATTTTGAACTGTAATTTTTTTTATTTTACTTCCCATGTACTTCCGATGCTGATGCTGAATGTTGTTGTATGCTGTTTATGTTCAAAAAAGATACTGAGTTTGGAAATTACTGCCTTTTTTCTTCTAAGATTATTGCATTTTATTACTTGAGCACTTTCTTTGGATTTTTTTTTCAAATCCGATACATGTATTTACATGTTTTTACATGTATCAGTCATCACAGCATAGATTACTCTTAGGGTTGCTCACTTAAAATCTGTGTAAGTAAGCAAGTTGTGAAAGTTATTTTGTTCTTTCATGTAGAAGCTCATTCTGTTGACTATAAACACAACACCCTTATAATGCAGTCAAAGTGTTTTTTCAACCAGCTGTATAAATCTAAACAGTCCCATCTGCTGGAGATACAGAGACTTGCTCGCCTAGAAAAGACTTCATGCTTGGTTTTAGTTGATGTTTTCACATCACTGTAGAGAAAAATCCCAGTAAGACTTCAATTAGCTTTTTGTTTAGAATCAAATGCTTAATTTATATTTTTTCATCATGAATACTAATTCATATTAGATTCTATTTGCAAAGCTTTATGCTTACCAAATTTAAAGTATACCATGACTTGTTTAAAGCATTCACTTAGTGAGATATTTCAGTAACTCATGATTTTGTGTTATTTGAACAGTAATTACTATGGGGGTTTTATTATATATAAGGAAGAAGTGCCATTGGCTATCAGTTTTTAAATGTGATTTTTGAATGTCTGCAGTTTTTATCAATGATGTAAACATTACATTCATCTGCATAAACAAAACATCCATCTTCATTTTATTGTTTTCCTATTTGTTTTCTTTTTTCCTTTGGTTCTGCATTGCCTTGGGTTATAAGTTCTGAGGGTCCAGGGTATGTTGCAGTATATTGATTTTGCTTCCTTTCTGTAGCCTGCTGTTCATTGTACATAGCTGTGTAGGTAGATGTTTTGCCTCTTCCATACAGTGGTTATCGTCATCTGCTAGATCCCTTGTTTATAGCACTGTAGTTTAGGTCTGTCGTGAAGCTGTGTAATTTTCTTGTTTGCATTTTACACAGTTTTGAGGAAAAAAACCCAAAACAACCAAACTTTTGAAGTTATGATTCCTGAAATATAAGACAGAATTGGATTGTGCAGTACTAAATAATTGCAACATTTTGACATTTCAGAGAGTTTTGTTTGGCACTAGCAGGAGCAAATATTTCCTTTTTATGTTAGTGTGTAATTTTCATATGTGTCATGGAAAAACTAGAATGCTGGACTATGCAAAACTGACTGAATATCTGGTTTGTGATTATTAGTATTTTGGGACTCGGCCTCTTTAAACTGGCAGAGCCAAAACGACCATTAAGGCCAAGAAGAAAAGAAAGGAAGAAGGTCACAGCACAGAATTTATCAGATGGAGACATAAAATTGTTAGTGAACATCATTAGAGCCTATGATATTCCTGTGAGAAAACCAGTGATGAGGTATGTTTAAATGCTTGTTTCCAGTACAGATTCATTTTCTGGCTTCTGCTGTTTTGAGGACAAATGAAGCAATGGATGTTGCAATTCAGCCATGTGGGTTGTTTTGATTCTCATGATAAAAACATATATATACATGTATCTTTTTATTAATGATGATAAAGAACTGATATTTTGTATTTTTGTAGATTAATATAATAGTTCTTCAGTAGCTGTGAAATTCAAGACATGTTTTACCAGAAGCTGTCTGAAAAATGAGTTACGGCTTTGACAGCATTATAACGCTGGTAATTTTAGATGAATTATACCTTAAGCAAGCCTCTTTATTATACTCAGGGAAATTTTAATTAATAATATCTTAATTAAATACCAAAACCAGATATTAAAAAATCGAGTTCTTCATTGTGGGGTACTATATTTGGCTCCTGAGTGTAGCATGTTGGTCTTCTCCTTGATGAACTGTTTAAGTTAATAACTGAGCCTGATTTGGCTCTGACTAATTTTAAAGGTGACCTTTACATTCAGACACAGTAAGACAATGACTGCACTGCATGATGGTGTGTCATGTAGAGACACTGAACAGTCTGGTTCAGTTCCAGAAGCAATGTATTAGTGCAGTGTTCTCTCCCTCAAAATGAATACACCTTGCATTTAACTCCAAGGTATTTCCAAGCAAGACAGTTACAGAATTTAGCATCATCATTTATCTCTTACTGTACTAGAGGTTCTGTTGTATTCCTGTAAATAAGATGATACTGAGAAAAGCAATTCATTGACAGAAAAAAGATTAAAAATTCAATTCATTACCAATATTACAAAAATAATTAAAACCTCATCCAATCTTTCTGCATTATATGATATCTCATTTTGAGCTTTCTACATGAATAGTTACTCTTTTATAGTCTCTAATGGGGTGTTATCACAAAAAAAAGTTATGTGGAAATACTATAAAAATAAAGATTTTAGCATTTATTTTCTTTACCTTACTCATGGGTTGACAAAGCTGTAATATTTATATGGATTCAATTTTGCCATAGAGGCCTTGCCTGAATACCATGAAAGCTACACTGTTCATGAATTCTGCAGGGATTCAACTACTTGAACTTAAAAACCTGTAGCTCAAGGAGATTGTGTGGGGTAGGCAAAAAAAGGTCTGCAGTTGATAAGCTTTTCAGAAAAGAGAGCCTCCAGGCACAAAGTACTCTTTTGCAACAAGGCTTGTAAGAACTGTACACTTGATACCCCTTTCTGGCATTTTATTTGTGTTGTTTGATCAAATAAATATCTTCCCAAGGTTAAAATTGTAACAAAAATATCAGTAATATTTCCAGAATTCTGTATGGCTGATAGAGAATGTGAGAGCTTCATATTTTGTAATGAGTTCTCTGTCTTCCATGGTTGTTACTGTCTTTTTCCTCTTGTAGCAAACTTCAACAGCCATCAAAATCTTCAAGGTCCTTTAATGAGATGTTTGCAGCCTCTCCATCAGCTCAGAACCTACCTAATAGCCCAGATTGGGCATTCAACCAGGTATATTACAAAAATAACATTTTCTGTGAAGTTGTGAGCATTCCTCTTTTCCACAGACAGTAGCATTCACCATCAGAAAGATACCTTATTGGCAGGGTTGCCTTGCCCACTCCTTGGTCTCCAAGAAGAGAGTAAAGCTGCAGAAGGTTCAGAGAAGGGTGGTAAGGATGTCAAATACACAGAATGGCTACTGCCCAGTTAAAAATGGTGGGGCTTTCAGCCAGGACACCCATAACTGTGGTAGAAAGGCACAAAATCACGAGTCATATAGACACTGCATAGCGATTGACTATTTCCTGACACTGTAAGTACAAATGTGAGTGATGGGCAAATGAAGCTGGTAGGAATTAGGTTCAAAACAAACCTCGAAAAGAAGGTTGTGGTTCTTCATGCAGCAGCTGCTCGGTGCCCAGATAAGTTTCTTCCATGTATTGTGGATGAAAGAGGTTTATTAGTGTTGAAGTGGGTATTGGACAAGTATTTGGAAGAGTGATCCTTTGGGAGTTACTTAATAGAAAAATCATTACAGACTTACGAAAGTCTTTCATCCGAAAATGTTTGAAGTCTGGGAGAGTAATAGGAGGAAATACCATCTGTGCCTGCTCAGTTCTTACTTTTCTGTATGTGTTGGCTGCTGGCTGTTTTCACAGCCTGTGCTTTGGGTCCAGTATACTCCTAGTGTAAACCAGCACAGCCATTCTTATGGCTGACACTGAAATTACATTTGCTTGCTATTTAGAACTAAATTTAGCATCTTCCTGCATGAAGATGAAAGATCTTCAGGGTTTTTTCCTGTTTTTCCTACGATTTTCCTTCAAAATTACAGCTTTTTGAAATATAGAAGAGGTTCTGCCGTATGCATTTGAATGTTAATGAAGGCATTTTTAATCACGTTAGGGGTTTGTTTTGTCTAAATGAAGTTGCTTATCTGTCATAGAAGCCAGTTTCAGGGACAGCTGGGATTGTAGCTGTAGGCTTCTTGGATTACAGATCAGAGGATACAAGTGCACTTTCTTCCACTGGTGGCTGGATCACATGTCCTGTTTCAGTACCTTCCCTGATTAGATAGCCTGTAGCTTTTCCACTCTCAGGAGAAAATGTGGTTTTGCCAGTGTATATAAATATATCAAGTATTCTGTATACACATAAACTTTTGAAAATGCTAGCATATAAGATATTTTTAAAAGCTTCATAAATGCTTAGAAGCTCATGAAGACCAATATTTAAGGTGTATTAAAGTTATATCTGGGCTGAAGCAGCCCAATTACCAAAAAGTTTATTTTTCTAAATACATTAAATGTGGAATTTCATGTGCTCTGAATTTCCACAGAGGTCTCTTTCCTTTGTTTCACTATCTATTTATAGGTTTTGGTCCGTCCTTTTGTAGAAGTTTCTTTTCAGCGAACAGTCTGCCGGACAACAACAGCAGAAGGTCCAAGCCCCAGCTGGAATGAAGAACTTGAGCTTCCATTTAGGTATGGCAAAATGAAACCGAATTATTCCTGCTTAATAATAATTTAATATGAGCATGCCAATTTATCCACATTTTCCTGTACTGTTCAAATAACTTTTTTTATTTATTTAACCTTTATAGAGCTCCTAATGGTGATTATAGCACCCACAGTTTGCAGTCAGTAAAAGATGAAGTCTTCATTAATGTTTTTGATGAAGTCCTTCATGATGCTGTAGAGGTGAGTTCATAATTGAAAGACAGGGTACATTGCAGAATATTGTGAGCTTTTTGAAGTTGACAGAACAAGATTTTCCATGTAATAACTTTCCCCCTCTTGTGCTTCTCTTCTATTTTGTCATTCCTTATGATTTTTTATCTAGTCAATAATGCAAGGTTGTCAGAGGGAGCAATCTTTACAGTGTTAACCTTTGTACAGATTCAGCTTGTACCATGTAAAATGCTGCTGAAGTTGAACACGTGTATGCAATATGTTTTACTGATATTTAGTGAAATTGGAGATCCTAAAATTGAGAGGCATCATGAATTGTAATCTGAATTCTGTTCTTAACCTTAATTAGAATTTTTTACTTCATTCCAGATGAGTGATCCCAGTTCTTGTATTTTTTATTAAGTATCTTGTTACGCTTTGTCTCATCTCATTTTACAAGCTCTTTAGTGAAATAATAAAAAACCTCCAAACCATCTATTGGTTGTATGTATTAATTTTTTTGAATGAGACAAAAATTGCAAGTACTAGTGACAGGGAATTTTTGTAAGCTCTCAGTCCTGACATAACTCCTTCCCCTGTTGAATCCAGTGAAAGCTTTGCTAGTCAATTCAGCATACACAAAAATAGAAGCACTCAACATTCTTGAAAGCATAACACAAAAAAAAAATAGTGCACTCACTTCACTTAGAGCAGAATTCTGTCCTCAAAACTGAAATAATAGTTAGTGAAGCAGAAGGAAGAAACTAGACTCTTGAAACTTGGATGTCATTCCAGAGATTTTTTTAAAATAATTTCTAGGCTGATCATACAAGATTTGGAAATCTCTGATAGGCACTACACATGAAAACAGGATTTTTTAGTTAGATTTTCATACCATTTTAACTTCGAAAAGCTTTTCTAAATACAATAAAATATTTCATTAGAAGACCAGAGCTTCATTTACTTTGTCTGAGAAGACACTTGTAGACTCCTTGTCAGAGTTTTTAGTTCTCCATCACAGGTTATACAGGACTTGAACCCTAAAGTGCAAGCATATGGTATCATGGACTGTGATGTTATATGTTTTCAGCATCTGGTGTGCTTGAAAGGCGTGCAGGATTATCACTGCTGCACTAATAATGGAACTGATTGTTACAGAAAATTATTAGTACAGAATATTTATTAATACCTTGATTAAATTGTTTATTGAATTAAAGAAAATTAAGCTGTCTTACAAAATGTTCTGTTGGGCAACTTTTTAACAGGATGATTGTGAAAGAGGAAGTGGAATTCACACTCGTATTGAGAGACACTGGCTGGGATGTGTTAAGATTCCGTTTACTACCATATATTTTCAAGCAAGGGTAAGTGATTTTACTTGAAGTAAAATACAGAACTGAGAATGAAAACGGCTGGAAATGGAATGTCAGAGTTAATTACGTTCTTTGTAATTGTTAGTTTATTTTTATGGAATTGTTTGAAAATTTCTTTGAAACCACTGACATTTTTTGGACAGATTTGGTGAGTATTTGCCAGTAAATTCAAGGTTTTGAAGGGAGAAGAGAGAAATAACACATACTGAACCATGACAGTGCAGCCTGGCTTCCTTCAGTAGTGAGGTTAAAAGTGCAGATTTTTAAGATGGTTTTCCCAGTGGTTTTTGAGGTCTGTGGTATTGCACAGCCTAGATAGATGAGCTAGGAACAGTCACCTAGATAGGTGAGGAAATTTGACCAGACTTTTTTTTTCACACTTTCCATGAATCACCAGATTTTCACCTTTGCCTGTTCCAATCCCTTTTTCTTCCATTTTTAGAACTTTTCAAGAGAAGCTTTCTTCAAGAAATATCAACAGTTAGTCATGGGTGTAGTAGTAAAGAATGCACTTCTTCACAAAGGAATGATTATTTTTTTTGTCCAGCCACTCATCCTGGACTTAGTTTAAGGAAACTAATTCTTCCCATTGATAGTCCTATCATACTGTAATACTGCTGTGGGACTACTTCTGCATGGCAGTTGCTTTTATGTGTAAAATCAAATCATCATATCATGAAAGTTAGAATCTTCATGAAGTAAGAAACTAAGACATCAGTTACACTCCATGACAGAGTCATTTGCTCTTCTCTGGCTGTATGGGGCGCTTTTCAGAGCCTTAAGGACTTCAAGGCAAATTGTGAGCCTCCTGGATTCTTTGGGTGGAGTGTAAGTCTATAGGAGTCTCATTTAATTTAAGTGCAGTGCTTGGTGATTTAAGTAGTTTTCTTGGGCTGTCTGCAAGGCATAACAGAACATAATTGCCGTGGGATTCAGGAAAGTGTGGGATTCTTTTCATTACTGAGAAATTTTGGACAGCATATGTCTAATCAGGCTTACTCCACTTGTTTCTGCTAGATCATTACATACTGTGATCACCATTGCTGTAGGTCAACAAACAAAAACCAACAAGATCTGATTCTCATTTTTAGGGAATTGTTCCATGCTGAATGAATGAAATTCACCTGAAAAGTGTGTCTGCTTACAGTCCTGAGAGATGTAATGGGCAGACTTGACATTTTAGCAGACTGCTTACCAGTACATATTGAAGGACACAGCCATCATCTACAATCCATCTTTGAGGATTTCATATACTGATGTTGACCTCTGTTCTTCATACTTCTTCTTGGTCTTTCTCTTGTAGAACCAGAGTAGCTCCAGAATTCCTCTCAGATACTCTTCTGCCTCTCTTTGAGGAGGTGTTGGAGTTTGTGATTGCCTAAGCACAGTGTGAGTGCTTGTATAGATCTTCCCAGCAGTAGAGGTTCTTTCCATTTGAATAGGATTTCATATGGAATTTGAAAAAGCCTGATCAGCACAGTGGATATATCAAGGTGCATCTTGCAATTAAATTTCAGTAGCAAATGAAGTATTTCATCATCCTGTTGTAATATACTGCAGTAGAAATTTTGAGTGATATATTTAGTTTTCTCCTCATCAAAACTTAATTTTGTTCTTTAATGTTTGATGAGCCATTCCAGTGAGTCATCTGTTCATTTTCTACATCCACTGAAGATACCCTTTCTGGTGGCAAGTTGCCTTAATTGTGTCCAAATCAGGAGCTTAAATTTTTTGTTTTTCGCTTAAAGCTGGATACTTCCACTGTTGAAACCTGCCCAAGCAAGTGTGGGGCCTGTCATCTCTTGTCTCACACAGCCCTTCAAAAAGACTGTATTCTCTGGTTTTGGTGGCAGAGGGAGCTGCCAAGGGCTGATGAGTCTATCAGAGCATTCCGTGGGGAAGCTGGGTAAATGGGCCCAGTTCTAGTTCTGCCCAAGAAGCATCAGTAGTTTCTGCATGGAAGGGGTTTGTCTTGGGAAGCGTAGTCCTGCAACCCATATTTTGCCATTTTTTCATTTCTCCAGGTAAACATAGCCATGTGGCATTTGCTGTTTGAAAGAAAAATAGTGAAAGGCTAGCACTTTTCTCTGTAAACTAGTGTGTATGATTTTCATTTCATTAAATATTGATGTTCATAATATGCAACAGAGACTGAAATCAAATTGTGATTAATATGTTTAACAATGAGATATCTCATGTTTTCCCCACAATTAATCAACATAAATGACATATACTTTCATTTTATTATTTTGTAACTTAGAGTAACAATCAAAAGAAGAAAATATTTGGACACAAGTAGCAGATTTATGTGAAAGGGAACTTCTGCTTTTTTGCTTTTAATGAGAAGTACTTTTCTATATCTGTTGTAGATTGATGGTACGTTTAAGATCAATATTCCTCCAGTCCTCCTTGGCTACAGCAAAGAAAAGAACCTGGGAATGGAGAGAGGTTATGATTCTGTGCGAAATCTGAGTGAGGGCTCATATATAACACTCTTTATTACCATTGAACCACAGCTCATTCCTGGAGAGTCTGTCAGAGAGAAGGTAACTCATCAGTAATTCATCATACTCTTGTTCTTTGTTTCCAGTGGTGCAGTTCTGGAGATGCATATTAATAGGTCTCCTTAGTGTACCAAAGGATGTGAATGCAAGTACTGAAGGACATTCATACAAATTTAGTGTGGTTTATTTCAAATTTTTAATCTCAGTTCAGTTTAATTAGGTGCATCATTAGGTGAGATGTGCACTTAATGCATGAGAAATAACTGGGCCCATGTATCAAATTTTACTCTTAAGAGAAAGCAGATTTGTATTCATATCTGTGAGCATGTAGTTTTTCCATGTACTTCTGTAGACAATAAAGCATTTATGTGAGAATTTGTGAACAGGGGACAAAAAGGAGTGGCAGGTGCAAAGAGTATTTTCTTGCTTCTGTGTTTATACTGTTCAAATGAGCATTTATTATTTATGGCTTCATGCATGCCTCCGTATCTTAAAGATAATAATTTCTAAACAGCAGCTGCTATTTTTTTCACTTTCATTAGTAAACCAGAAGTGCCTCAGACTAACAACAGTAGTTGTTACAATTCTTTGTTTCAGCTCTCCAGATGCAACACATACGCTTATTATAGAAAGATTTTGGCATAAAATGAAGAAAAACTAACTAAATAATTTGCCATCCTTTCTTCCTATCCCTGACCTGTAGTTAAATTTGAAGTGCTTGTGTGGTGTTTTAGGATGCTAAGCATAATATTAGTTTAATTTTATGATACCTTTTTTGTTCTTTTACTTATTTTTTCCTCTCTTTCCTGCTGTCCTTCCTGAACCTCTGTATAGATGAATGAAATGCTTAAGAAGGTACAATATGAATAAATCAGTTGAGATATTCCCGTTTTTCCCAGTTTAAGATTTGGGTTTGTGCTATTCAGCAACCTTTTTGCAGTTTGTGTTACTTGACTGTGACATAGTAATTGTTTATTTGCCAGTAATATTTGCAGTAAATTGGTACATATAAATTTACAATGTGCCAGAGGCTGTACTCTTCTGCTGTTAATTATAGTTGAGAAGAATCACCACTCTGTGCCTTCTCTGCTGACTTGGAGGTCTAGCTAAAGGGCAGTGCCCAGCTGTTCCACCTCAGGTTGGTTTGAGCAGAGCAGTAAAAATTACAAAAGCAGCTTATTTTAAACAAAAATATTATGAAGGATGAACTTTAATTCTCAGCACCAACAGTATACAAGGAATTCTAAGTAGATAATTTTTACTGATCCTAATGCCTTTAAGATGACATCTTAGGTAACATATGAGGAAATAATTGTCATTGTTATATAATTAATATGTGCTTTTGAGTCCTACATTTTCTTCTGGAAAATCTCACCTGAAAATATTGAAATTTTAGACACCTCTGAATTGTAAGGATTCATTTAAAAAACACTTGAACCTTCTCTGCAAATATTTTGGCATTGAACAGGGTTGTTGCAGTATTATTTATATAAAAATCACTGGGATTTTATGTGTAATGTCAATTGTGGTTTTAATGGAGTGCTATGGGAATAGCACATAGGATTAGTACCTAACCATAATTGCATAGTTTTGACTTAATATGTGGTGTTACATCCTCATCCCCACAGTGTTACTTGGCCATAACTTTCACTACATTTTTCAGTGCTTTAATAAAGCCAGCTTATAGATCATTATGGGCTTTCATAAGTAAATGCAAATTACCTGATTTTCCATTGCCTTGACCTTTCTTATATGTCTGTAAGCAAAACTTTATACTACAAGGCAAGTTCACAATGCTATTAGGAGAGAATTTAACACTCCTCTTATTATCCTGTAAATGGTGAAATATGGCCAAATATAGTAAAGACTTAAGTCCAAACTATAAATAAAACTGGTTTCATATAAATTCTACTTTCTTTTGAAGTTTGAGACCCAAGAAGATGAGAAACTGCTCCAGGCAGCAGAAAAATATGAAGCTGAATGTACATCAAAGTTTCCAAGCCGCCAGTGCCTAACAACTGTAATTGACCTTGATGGGAAAACAGTTTTTATTACCAGATATATCAAACCTCTGAATCCACCACAGGAGCTTCTTGATGCTGTCCCCAGTAGATCTCAGGCAGCAGCAGTAAGTACTTAGAAAAGATAGTAAAGTCTCTGATATACAGATTTCAAGATGTTTGTTTGTTTGCCTGTGCCATGTCCACATAAGCAAATTGCACCTTTGTGTCTCTGCTGTACAGCTACATGTTTTGCAAAATAAAAACTACAAATATGAAATAAAGTAGTAATGACTATGTGTGATACACAGTAAGTTCAACTATAATGATACTGTGAAATAATATTTGTCTTCTCAGGGGAAAAAAAAAGTAATTAATGAATATTGTCCTTTAAAAGACAAAGAATTATGCCAAACCTCAATTGCAGTAAATCATATCAGTCTTTGATAAAAGTTCTAAAATGAGCTAGCTGCTACAGTAATGAGGTTACTCAATGTTTTGTCATTGATATCTGTGGAAACAGCAATATTCTTCACATCTGGTATAATAACACTTGAGCATTGTGAATTAAAGGGGTGACCTGCTCTGTTTTGTTTTCTTGCAGGAACTGGTGGCTCAATATGTTGCTTTGATTCCTTTTTTGCCAGATAGTGTGTCATTTGCTGGAATTTGTGATTTATGGAGTACATCAGATGTAAGCAATGCATTAAACAGAAGTTTTTTATCCTCTTGAATATGATATTACATCCTAGTGGCCACTATTTTTGGGGGAGGTTATACTAGATTAGCTCTTGAGGTCCCTTCAGACCTAAATTATTCTGTGATTCTGTTATTGTGAGGACTATTTTCGTTTGAGCCATTTATTTCAAAGAATAAGGAACCAAAGCAACCAAAAGTTGCTCTTCTGATCTGAGCCAAAAATTTTACCTTTGATAGGTTGAAATTAGCTAAGAATACTTTGGGGCTTTAAAGTGTCTCCTGCTTTTCCTCACTTATAAACTAGTCCATAATGTCATAGTTATGCACAAGTGAAATGATGCTGACTGATGGCAACTTTACAACTAGACTTAAAAGGGATCATTGTCATTCCCAAGGAACTACAGAAATGAAACTGCATGTAGTGACAGCAATAATGGGATATTTAGTCTTCTCTGTCACATAAATCCTGTCATTTACAGAATAGCAGACTTTGTTATCATAGATAAAGTTTTTATAGTCTCAGAACTTTTCTGAAAAAATGTCTTTCTAAAAAAGGACAAAGACCCTGGTTCTTGTTATAAGATCTCAGATCTCATGGATTCTTACACCATTCACTCTTCATCCTGTGTGTTGAAGCAGCGGCCAGTAAACAGTAAAGATCTGAGAGGACACCTTGCTTCCTTGCTTCAGATGTGTTAAGAAACATTATCAAATGTTGTAAGTTGATAACTGCCTAAAAAGACTTTTTTTTTTTTTTTAAATACTTCAATTAGCAATTTCTTTATCTTCTGGCGGGAGATGAGGAAGAACATGCCGTGCTCTTGTGTAATTATTTTCTTGGTATGGGAAAAAAAGCGTGGCTTATCATTGGAAATGCCATTCCCGAGGTAAGAGGATTTTGTCATTTGGCCAAAGTGTTAACTTTTATTTTGTGAAGTCTTTGGCTCCCAGCAATGGATAGTTGTTTCTTGCTGGGGTGTTTTTCCAGGATATTGTCTAAACATTGGTGCTGGGAACTTACTATTTTCAGAGAAGCAAATAAAAAATTGAAAGTATATCTTAATCTGTGTCTGGGTTTTTTCCATGGACCTCTGTTTCTGTGCTTAAACTGGTAGTAGTTGTTAACATAATACAGTACCAAGCATCTGTAACCCTAGATGTGACTTCAGCTTGTATAAATGGTGCATCCAGGACAAATGGATGGAGGCAGTCCCTTCACAGTATCTCAGTCATGGACACACAGACTGTGATAGAGTTTGTGTGGCATTTGGTATAGGTTCAGAGGTGACAGGAGAGGGTTAGGGGCATGCAAGGGATTCCTGATAGTGCACACACATCTCCTGATTCCCTCTCTCTGGCTGATGGCAGAGCTGCAGCAATAGTAAAGCTAGATGGGCTCAGGCTGGACAAGTCGCTGTCCCTCCCTCTTAGCTGCTGTAATGCAGGCAGGTGAGGTGTCTGCTCTGCCTTGGGCTGCTGGAAGCCGCTGTGGCAGCAGTTGGGCTTAGACTGGCTCAGAACTGAAACACTGAGGTTGTTTTGCCCCTTGGGAAATGCCTTTGTTCTCAGATTTCCAAGTAACCAATACTGCTCTTTACAAAAGGTGGTAAGACTATTTATAATGCAAATTTCCACATACATGTGAAAGTTTTGCTGAAGAGAATTTTGGTAAAAATTAACTGTCCAAACTAGTTTCTTAAGCACATTCTGAGATACAGCAGTGACCAGAACAGGTACTCAGATACATTCCTTCCCCTGAAAATCTGATGGAGATGGTAATCCTTAATAAAGCATTTTGTAAGGAGAGGGTTTATTCCAGGTGTTTCAAGATAACTGGAAAATATAGGAGATGACAGGAACATAGAACAGTTTAGGGACTCCTGGTAGAGAATATAAAGAGAGCTGGGAAATTTCTTCCATGCCTACGTGAGGGAGGCTGGTGGCTGAGACACCAAGTGTGCTGCCTAGGTGGAAGTCCTTCAGCTAGGAGATTGCCTGTGAATGAGAGCTGTGGCAGTAGCCAAATTGGACCTGTTGATAACTGAAGTGGCATCCGGTAAACATTGCTGTATGTGGAACTTCACATCTGTTTGTAGCTGAAACAAGACAACTTTCAGAATATGTATGTTAAGAATGGCTTGGAGCTCTGTATATCTAACATTTCTGTGCCACATTATTATGTAAGTGGTGAACCAGTAATGAACCTGTAAATTCTTCCAAGCAGTTTGGAAAAAAAACACTATCAACCTCAACAGAAAAAAGTTAGTATTCCAAAGAATACAAAGCATACTATCCTTGTAGCCAGTTTTCAAACATCTTTCTCATACTTTTTTTTTCCTTCCTAGGGACCAACTGCATATGTATTAACTTTGGAACAAAGTCAGTATGTAATTTGGAATGCCAGTACTGGATGTTTTTATGGGCAGTATGATACCTTCTGCCCCTTACAAAATGTGTACTGTCTGATCAGCTGTGATAATGTAAGTGTGCCCAGTCTTGCCACATTTCTCTACACATAAGGGTTAATAAGTTATTTTTGTTTAACCTGTGGCATCATTTGTTCATCATTGTAACTACATTTAGGCTATCATTTATTAACAATATTATTCAATCTTAAGTAGGTTTTTCAGCTACTTTACATACTTAAGAAAGATTTTTTTAATCAGCATTTAGGTAGATCAAGAGATCTGTTAATATAATTTTCATTACTGAGTTTTACTTACATGTTTCCCAGAGTGGATGGCCTAAGATTATAACTGCTTAGGTGAAGAGTAGTCATTCCTCAAAGATAATAGTTTGCATGTAAAACGTGACTGAAAAATGAGAAGGTATAAACGAGTCACTTGAGTTGTCTGTGTGACACTGGGCACAGCCTGAATGGTTCAATATGCACAGGACAGAGCTGGCACCTCAGGGCACAAAAACTATATTGATGATCTGCCTGGCATCAAGTCCTCCCATTTATTTGCAAATGCACAAGTAATACTAATGCACATTCACAATATATTATTCATTATGTAAACCCTCCGAGATAGTGTGGGGAGAGAGGAGAGATTATAAGACCTCTGCAGCTCTGGGTAGGCAAACAAGATGCCAAAGACTGGGAGCTGAGCCTGTGCTGGGAGGGTCAGAAACCCTGGGAACTGTCCTGCCAGCAGCATTCCATGACTTGGTTGGAAGCCAGACCTCACAGGTTCTGGACACACAAACAGGGACATGATAACGAGGTAGAAAGATGTGTGAAAGTCTGAAAATGGGGAAACTGAAGGCAAAATAAAAAGAAGAACCCTAGAGTTTATTTGAATGGAAACTGGAAGATGAGTGTAAAAGTTTGCTCCTCAGTTTTTTGGAATGCCATGCATTATGGGTTTTGTTTTGTTTTTTAATCTTCTATGTTCAATTGTAAACACAGATCATGACTTTAGATGAGAATTTAATATTCTAAAGCACATTTATTTTAAAAGGGTCAGTTCTTTCACTGAAGGTATTTTGGGGAGTGGCAGAGTTGTTTGGGGTTTTTTTAAGCAGTACTAAACCTACAGTTAGGAAAAGTGTAACTCAGTTGTTAATTGCTGGAAGAAGCAACTAAGGACTCGAGGACTGACTTGAAATGCAGAGCACAACAGCATCTTCCAAGGCAACTAATTCCAGTCTCCATGTGACTCTGAGCAGGTGGGCTACCAGCAGAGCCACACCACCTCACATCCAGCTGGGGCAGAACAGCTGATTCTGGAAGGATCTACACAGAACCTCTGTTACAAAGGGTCATGCACACTGATTAGCACATTCACATTGTAATTGCAGCCTTAGCACAGTTAATTAAAGGTTGTTTGAACAAGAATCCTACAGTGCCTGCATGTTCCAGACTAGGCACAGAGGCCAAAATTAATGTCTGTAAGGAAGGGGAGTGCAAGACATGGGTTCCATTGCTGACAAAATGTACACAGGAGCTGTGTCTTGTGTGTCTGCAATCTCTCCTTGTGTCCTGCAAGATACACTTAAAATAGCAGTGGTGCTGGGGTGCAGCAGCTACCAGGCATCACAGCCTCAGCTGCACTGGGCCAGTGTCTTGGAAGAATTTAATCAGAATTCAGAAAAGACTTGTGCAACAGTACAGAGGGGTGGAAATGCAGCTCAGAACAGCAGAAAAAATTGCTACAGAAGGTTAACATTGTATAGTATTTTATTGCTCTGTAAGTGGAGTGTGTGTTCCTTAGGTGTGATTATATGCTGAAAGCTAAACCAAATTTGCTTTCCCGTAGATTTGGTTTAATATGCAAGACTATGATTCCCCAGGAAGGATAAATTTTGATATCAGCAAACCAAAACACTGGAAGTCATTCTTTTCAAGGAGTTTGCCATTCCCTGGTCTCAGCAGCATTCAGGTATTGATGGATCTATTGCCAGCTCACTAAGAGGGGTTGAGACTTGGCATAAAGAAGCAGATACTAAGTTCCTTGGACTTTGGTTAAGTATATTTATGTAATAGCATTGTTTTTCAAAAAGATTTCCCGGTTGCTCCTTTAAAAAAAATGAAAGCAGGAATACTGCCAAGAGTTGACTTTATACAGAATCAAGGCTTTTTCCCTCTAACTGACTATGTAGAATCTCAGGACAACAGTGAAATAAATGGGACGAATATTTAACACAAATATATTTAAAGCAGTAGCTTGGTATTACAAAGAAAATGTCACCTTCTGTCTTGTGGCTAAGAAGGTATTTTTTTCAAGCTGTATGAACATCCTTAGTAAAAAGCCAGAAATTTCTGTACAGTAATCAAAGGTGTAAGCAGTTGAAATTTACTGAGGAAAAAAACCCCAGCATTACACACTAATATCTAGTTAAATTTGTATCATGTCTCTACTAAAGAATAGATTATTTTAGTGTAATTGTAAACTCCTGTGAGCATTATCAAGGCAGAAACTCCTGAAGTTACATTGTTGTATGTCTAGAAGAGATTGCATATTTTAATATTTGTTCTATTTATTGCTAGCCTGAAGAATTAACTTATGAGCATTCGGATAAGGCTGCTGCACTGGAACTACAGAGCAGGTAATTCCACCTCCAAAACAAATGCCATCAGTGCTGATATTAGAGCATTCCTAGGTACTCGTGCCTAGGTCCTAAAAACCTGCTTTGAATGCCAGGAGAATGGCCAAAAAAAATCCTAAGGTATTGGTTCAGGGCTTTTTTTAATTCTCTTTCTTCAATAGAGATTGCCAGATAGAACTTATCAATCATTGCTCTACAGTTTCCTAAAGAGCAAAATGATGTGAGGGGATGAGAGGAGAGGGTGAAAACTAAAAAGGGGTTGTAAGCCTGTGGCATTCCATGCAGGCACTGACAGTACAGACACTACTACACAGCTATGTTGGCTTTTCTGCACTTCTAGTGAGCAGTAAGTTTAATTGAGGTCATTTGTGGTTCTCAGAATCTGTACTGTCTGCCAAGGGAAATTAGTTCAGGTGTCCAATACTAAAATTGTAATAATCAGTCTACCCTATTTCAGGATTGAAAAGATATTAAAAGATAAGATTATGGAATGGAGACCAATGCGCCCAACGCGTTGGAACAGATACTGCACCTCCACCCTTCGTAACTTTCTGCCGCTGCTGGAACAAAACCAAGGCAAAGATGTAGAAGATGACCATCAGGCAGAGCTGCAAAAACAGCTGGGAGATTACAGGGTACAGTTGTGAACATAAATGGCTTGTGCATAGAAGAAAGAAGTTAAAGCCCTAGAATTTTGTAATGCCACTCTATGGTGTAGAAGAGTGTCCTAAGCTAGTTATTTCTTCTACTACCAAAACTCAAAAGAGATTTTATACCAAAGATAAACCATTGTAATATTTATAGAGTGAAGGAGTGATGATCTGGTTAATTTCATTTGTAATGTTGAATATAAAAAGTTTCTGCTGAACATGAAAATAAAAATGTAAAGTTAATAGGGTGCATAGCTGTTTTATTGCTGCACCACAACAGCCACTACTGCCAGTACATAAACACGAGTGCTGTCTCCCAGCACCAGTTGCTGTGGGGCTGATGGGTGCAGCAGCTCTCAGGGCCAGTCAGTAGGAGCCTGGTACTGGTGCTGAGCAGTGCCACACAGAGTCTCCTTACAGGTGCAGGAGCCCAAACAATATGCTTTTCTTCAGTTTTCTGGTCTTTGCAAGACAGAAGAAAATCGACTGATGTGTTCACTGCAGCCACTGGAGACCTGTGCATTCTTCCTCCAGGCTGCTGGACGGGCCTTCTGCTTTCCACATGGAACACCTGTGACAGTACTGCACACAGCTCTGGCCAGCTCCAAAATGAGTTGAGGTTTCAGTTCCTCTTGGGCAGGAGACATTTGCTCAAATCCCCAGCCCAGAGAACACAGCGATTTAAAACCAGCCACAAGGCAAAAAAGTGATGAAGTTCTCCTGTATGTGTTCATTAATTTAACTTCATTCTAGTGGATTCTAAAAAACTCCACTTTGAACTTAAACCAGATTAAAGAGGAAAAATATCAGAAGCTTGCCTAGAGTATGTGAAAGAGGGAGGTGTTATCAAAATACAAACATAGCCTTTTCTATTGCATCTCTTCAGGCTGGCAATAGATAACCTGTTTTAACTCAGCATGTGGATTTTTTAAAACTATTTATTCAAATGCCTTCACCTTTTCTTCTTACATGTTTTTTTTTCTTTCCTTCTCCCAGGTCTCTGGATTTCCTATTCATATGCCATATTCTGAAGTGAGACCTTTAATAGAAGCTGTACACAGCACAGGAGTTCACACCATTGATGTTTCCAATGTTGAATTTGCTCTGGCCGTGTATATTCATGCTTATCCCCAAAATGTTCTCTCCATATGGATTTATGTTGCCTCACTTGTGCGAAATAGGTAGTATAGACCAGTAACAATACTGCAAGAAATTTGCTTATGTAGGTGTAAATACAAGATTTCTCTCACTGCTGATTTGGACTATCCCAAGTATTTTAAAAATCAAATGAAACACGATTTTGAGTATTATATTTGAGTATTTTATTTGCCCTAAAACCACTGAAGATACTAATTACTGCTAAGGAGGAGACTGACAGTAAAATTCCAGTACTAATAGGAAGTTTTTATATATTCTTTTAGAGCTTCCTGTGGGACCTCACCCTCTTAAAAGCATTACACATGCCCACATGTAAGTGACAGCACAGAAAAAAATGTTTCCTTGGCATTCCTTCAAGACTGTTTTTAGTCAGTTTATCTACAGACCTTCTTCCTCTTCAAAGACACTTGTAAATAAAAAGTTTTCCCATACCTCACTTCCTGAGTTTTTAGCTATGAATAAATTCATATACCAAAAAGCCATCAGTAAAGGTTATACTTCAATTTTTAAGAGGCTGCTTCATATCCTACTCTATATTTTATACCTGTATTAATGCCAGCACCATTTAGAGGTGTAAGACATTTTCTTAAGAAGTTAAAGATGAAGATTTAATAAATATTTTTATCAAACCTTAAGTGAAAGCTCATTCCTTTTATACAAGAATTTGATTAGATTACTTAGGAGTATGAAATCCTTGTCTGCAAGTTAGCAAACCTGCAAGTAAAAAAACTATCAAAAGAATAGTTTACTAAAAATCAAATTCACTTACTAGAATGTAAGTAGTTGTGCGACTGATATAAATATATATCCTTTTCCTGCTGTTAGCTTGCTGTTCAAACTCTTCCAAATAAAAATCACAGTGGGTTGAGCTTAGTAATAACATGCATCAGGACCCTGCACTTGCCTTTACTGAATTTCAGACCGTTTCTTTCTCCCCATCTCCAACCTGCTCAGGTCCTTCTGAAGGGCTGCACAGCACTCAGGGGGATCAGCCTAGAGCTCCACCCAGCTTTGAGTTGTCAGTGAACTTGCTGAGGAGGCATCTGGGCCTTCATCCAAGTCACTGATGAAGAAGTTAAACAATCCTAGGACCACTATTGAACCCTGGGGGACACCACTAATGACAGGCCTCCAACTAGACCCCTGCCACTGATGATGACCCTCTGGGATCCGCTGTTCAGCCAGGTCTCAGTTCACTTCACTGTCCATTCATCCAACCCACACCTCCTGCGTTTGCCTATGAGGACCTTGTGGAATAGAGTGTTGAAAGCCTTGCTGAAGTCAGGGTAGTCAATATCCACTGCTGTAGTATCTGCCAGCTCTCAGCACTCATGGACTAGTTGCGGTTGGGATTGCTGCCACAGGTTCCCTCCCTCTTACAGACCCCACCAGAAAGTCAGCACATGATGCTTTGCTGAACACTGATGACATCTCCCAAGTTCAGTCCATGGTGTATCTGCAGTTCATTCAATCCTCTGCTGTGTGTCTACCACTCTGCACAGAAAATACCACCCAGCAGCAAGCAGAAGCTCCTGTGGCTGCACGTTCCCAGCCTCAGAAAGGACAGTTCTGGGACACAGGCAGGTAAAAGCAAGCCCACTGTGTACATTGTTACCAACAGCCTCAGCCAGCCTCACAATCAATCAACCTCTGGGCACCAAAGGCCATTCAGTGCAGCTTCCTTGAAGACACTGATCCAGTCGCTGGATCAGTGGTGTCCTGTAGGCTTCAAACTGAGCAGAGCATTCTGCTTCTGGCCTATAGTCAGCATTAACCACCACCAGCCAACTCCACACTAAGTCTACATTCACCAGTGTTTTCCTTACTTTACTCTTCAGTTTAGTGTGAGCAAGACGGTGTCAAAACTTGCAGTTTATTGTAACCTCCAGCTCTGCCTGCACGCCAACTTCCCAGACACCAAGAATCTTGAAAGCTACTATGTCACCGTGACTGCTGTTCTAAATAAATACTACTCAAAAGAATTTATCCAGTTAGGAAAACAGGTAAAAATAACTAGCTTAATATATTGTTAGTCTTAAAATTGGGCAGGATAGGAAAAAAAACCGAGCGTACAACTGTGCTACTCATGAGCAGGTGGCAGTTGAAGTTTACAACTTGCCATGGGCTGCAGTACTCATCCCTCACATAATGGGCTCTCCCCACACCACCACACACACTCACGCACTACTCATACACTACTCATCTCTTCCTAGCACACATTTCACTCATCAGTGGATTCTCTGCTCCCTGCCAGTCTCTACTGTTCAGAGAGGAATCTTTATAATTATCAAAGCAAGGTGGGGACAGTTCACAGCTCTGCAACCATGACACCCACCCACCTGCCCAACCTCTGCAGCCTTCTAGCACAGCACTTTATACCTTAAAAGCATAGATATTCAATTGCTGCATACATTTTTTATTGGTGGGAATGTTTTATTTGAGTATTTCTTTCAAGCCCAAATACAAAACCAAATGCAAAAGGAAGGTGGCAATTTCCCTAATTTTGCAATATAAAGAACGACTTCAGGATGAGAGGAAAGGGGAAGAAACAAGGCTCCTAAAGATGTATAATTGTTACCCAAATGCAAACAATACAATTCAGATTCTCTGCAGAGTTTTATATTGTACTTACGGATTCAAAATTAAAAAAAGAAAGTCACCTAACACAAAATAATTCAGTAAAGTATATTTAAGTGCCGAAATTGGAATAAAGTGGCATTAAAAAAAAATCTGAAGATTTTCCCATCTTCCCCAAATTATGTAAAGTAGAACCCAACACCCTTCAAGCCAAATGAGGTTGTGAGATTGTTACAACACTGTACAGTACACTCATAATTAAGATTTTGAAGTGGGCAGGGTCAGGCTAGTATAACAAATCTCACTCCAAGGATTGTTAACACAAGATGCGAACTGTAAGTAAAGTGCATGAGAGGAAGCCTGCTCAGCTAAATGAAGTAGACTGAAAGATCAGAAGTCAGCGGTCATTCGCCAGAGCGGCAGCAGGCCCGAAAACCACACTGCAAATTCTGGCATCCACTGGCGGTTTCAGCATGAGGACCTGCACAAAAACAAAAGAAATGTGAAAAGAAGAAAAGGCCACTTACTTAGATTCATAATTCTCATAACCTGGTGATTCAGAAAATGTCTTGATTTTTATAATGTACTACAACTCCTTCAGCACCGTGAAGTCCAAAATGCTGTCAGTACTATCATGGTGTAAAAAACTCACTTGGAACAGGTATTTTTCAAGAGATTTCTGCTCCATAGTTTAATCCCATGAAGATAACACATCCAAAATGAAACAGAAGTACCATGATCAACACTAAATGAGCACGTTTAAGCAAGCTGTCACAGTCAGGTTTCAGAACTGAGTGTTTTTTGACAATGCATTTTTAATTCCCATTTTTCAAATTCAGATGATGACATCATGGCATTACCAAAGAAACCGTAACCTCCAAAATTATGTCTACAATAATGGAAACAGTTTTTTAGTCTGGACGGTTTTTTTCCCTCCATGAACTTCATGGTTGGCCACACTTCTTACATGCTCTTGACTGGAAATTCAAATACTAAAGAGAATCACCTTCATATCACTGCAGTTATCAGAAGCCACAAGGCTAAAAATGAACCATTCAGAAAGAAAGAACAAATTGCAGGCACAGACAGTACAAACCAACACTGTGACTCTATCCAATTCCACTTACCTTCACTTACTGTCACCCCTTTCATTTAAAATGTTAAAGTGACCATGACATCAGAAATGATTATATTTATTCATACAGGATTTTATTTCCTGCAGCCACGTGCCTGCTTTGAGACCCATTTACACTCAGGCTGGCTGAACTCTTGACACCCAACAGAAACTGGAAGTGGGTTGCCGAGCCAACTCAAGCTGGTAAAGACCTAACCAGGACAACACAAATTTTCCCCATTTGCATGCAGAAACAAATTGACAAATATTTCAGTTGTTTTTAATGTATTTGGAAATACTAAAAAAATCTTGTAATTAACTAGGGCACCATACCACGTCTGACTTTTTTTTCCCCCTTCAACAGTAAAGCCATGTTTCAAATAATTTCCAAGAATCTGGTAATACTCTAGACTGTAATTAAGTTACGATGCATGAGACTGAATAAAACAAACCTGGAACTATAATGAAGGACAATAGTTACTTTAGTGAACTTTTCATTGGTCAGTAAACTCATTTTCTTTTTCAAATCTTTTTATTCACCTGAACTAAATTTTGATCCTCCACGTCACTTACGAGCTAGAGTTTGAAAGCCTCTTCATATGTCCTTTAGAAAGCAGACTTGGTGCTTCTGAACAGCTGGTTTAGCAGAGCATGTTCTGTGCAGCAGCATTTTCCAAGGTGTAGCTGACCTTCCCAGCATTGCCACAGCTACGCAGCACAGCAGTGATTTTGAAGCAACTGTCACATTTCTAGCAAAATGTGTGTTGACAAAATGCACAAAACCACAACATCCCAAGGAAGGGAACACTCAGTATAATTCAGCATCATTTTCCATCCTTTTCTTGCTCATTTTAAGAATGTTATTCCTTATGCTCCTAACTGCAACATACAAACTCCTAGGTCTGACCAATGCTCCATCTGACACTCCCTTCACCACTGTCAACAGCCAGTGTTATCTAGGGACATGATAGAAGCCTATCATGCACACCTTTGGTGTTTTTCCAGCATCAATAACTGTTGCAGCAGGGACACTGAAGTCCATTTCCTTCACTATTTGTTCATGGCTCAGTTGTGCATGATTTAACCTCTTTTTACACCTCCTGATACTAACTCCTTCCACAGTTCCCCACAGGACCAAGTTCCAGGAAGTTCACTGCACCATGGATCTGCTTTAGATCAGTCGCCTACCAGCTTCATCCAGTATCCCTGGGCTCGAACACTGCAGAATTTGGTGAGTTACCATGGCACATTCACCTGATCTACTGTTTTCCCAGTTCTGTAAAGAGTCATCCCCCTTTTCAGCCATCTCATTCCCAGATTGAAACATTCCAGCCTTTTGAGTGCTCAGTTCCCTAACTTTTTAGCAGGCCTCTTCTGTATCTTCTGTAACTCCATTACACTCTCCTCAGGATGGGGAGACCAAACCCGCATGCAGTGCTCCACATGCGAGTGCCCCAAGGCTTCCAGGACCATGCACAGCACCCTCTATCTTGTTCTCACCACCCTGACGATGGTAACACTGGTGGCTTTTTTGGCTGCTGCTGCAAACAGGAAAGATCTCAGAATTAGCACCAACAGCTCTCTGAAATCATTATCTCCATGCTGCAACTGCCGGCTCTGAATTCAGTTTCATGCAATCACACTTTGATTATTCCCAGCCACCCAGACCTTTAACCACACATACAGCTATAGTGAAGCTTCTTAGAAGTCATTCTGGAAATCATCACCATCAGTATCGTTACCTGAAGAAGACACAGCACCAATCAAAAACTTGGGAATTACTGTGTGCATTCCTTACACCACAAGAGAAATGCTGAGTCAGACTGATCTCAGCACAGAATTCTTGGGAGGGGAACAGGGAGGAAGTTGTCACCTCCTAGGTTCCTCTCCTGAACAGTGACCATTAAGCCCTTCCCTTTCTTCCTATCCTTTAGTTGGCTTTCAGTTTTTAAATTTAAATCACTCTTACAGCAACTTAAGATCTCAAAAACTTGGATACTTCTAAGTTACTCCTAAGTAATCATTCCATCACTAACTTTCCTTTATAGCCTGTGATAAAGAATTCTGATGAAATATTCAGGGTTCAACCACACCTTCTGAAATCTGCCTTCCCCTGTATTCTTTCTCAGCATATACAGGCAATTCCCATAATTTAAGAGTGTGTTTTATGCTCTTATTATAACAAGGTAGTAAGTGTCATTAATGGCTGTTTTAACAGTAAGGCTATTTGGTTCTGAGTTATCTATGGTTTGACATGTCAGTTGATCTCCTCCATCACAGGTCACTTATCTCCTCTATAAAAGCCCTAGTGTTCCTCAGTTTGTTCTTTTGCATTTGATATGGACAGCAAAATTCAGGTGTGCTTGCTTTTGATAGCCACAGACACCGGGTTTGTTTGCCTGGTTTTATTTACTACCACTGACCTTTGGCTGCATCTCTTTGGCTTTGTAACCTCTGATCTCCCCAGTCTTTGCTGTTGACCTCATTTGGACTAGACTTTGTTTTTGAATTTTATGTTCAAATGCTCTCTTTAACCTTGCCAAAAAAAGTCCTCTGTTTCCTCTGGACTCTGTATACAAGGTCTCCAATTCCTCTCACCTCATGGATGCATTATGTTAAGCAATATGGTAACTGCATATATTCTTTTCATATTGTCCAGTGTGATGACCATTTCAATGTAACAGTGGGGATGAATCACTTCCATAGAATCACAGAATGGTTTGGGTTGGAAAGGACCTTTAAAGGACATCTAGTTCCAACCCCCTTGCAATAACCAGGGATATCTTTTAACTAGATCAGGTTGCTCAGAGCCTCTTTTAGCCTGACCCCCTAACGTGTACAGGGATGGGTCTTGCACCATCTTTCTGAGCAACCTCTTCCAATATCTCCATCTTCATTTTGCCCATTATTGCTTTTAGTACAGCCCAGTTAGCAATGCATTGTATATCTAGGAGGACACCGCTCCACACAGCAATTTTACACACTACGTATGTTTTGAGGACCAGCTGATGATTTTGACTGAACTTGTGACAGTTTGGATGGGCAGGTAGAGCAAGAAACCACTGGCTGTTTGCAGTGTCAGGTTCTGGCTCATGTAATAAAACATCTTGACAGGGACGAGCCAGATACCATCACCGCTGGACTTAACAAGGAGCCCAAAATGTAGTCTTTTAAAACAACATGTGATGGAAGTGTGGGGAAGGAATTGCACATGCAGTGGATTATCCAGAGAAGCACATTTCACAAGGGGCCCTCTGACTGTGATGGCTTAGTAAATGCTAGCAGTGAAGTGCTAAATTAAATGTGTTTTGGGTTCACCTGGAAAAGCAAAGTTAATCAGATTCTCATCTAACCTGCCACAGTCTACATTACCAGTTTAGTTACTCCTAAATTGGATTATTATAATGCTCTTTACATGCGTATCTGATTACTTAGATGCTTAGGGGACTCAGAATAGAGGTGAGGTCTGTTTACTTGTGGTGAACACATAAACACATTTGGTAACGTAAGAGAGGGGCAGAGCTATTTGATTATTCCATTTTGTTACATGTACTAGCAGAACAAAAGCTAGTCAAAATTCCCTAGAAAGAAGTTTGCCGTTCCACAAAGAACACATGAAAACACAGACCAAGACCATGGTAAAAGAACCACTCCTGCCAGGGCCATCGGCTGCCACCATCATATCATATCATAAAATATCATACCATATCCTTTAAGATATTTGTGAGTACAATGGTAATCTGCAGAATTCAGACTGAGACTGTGTTCCCATGTAAGTATGCATGCAGTAGTCCATACATCTTAAAAGAACTTGCAAAGTCTTGGCTCCACTGATGAAATACAGATCAACTATGACCAATGACATTCTAAATGCCAGAAGAGTGAATCATTAGAATCACAACTTTATTTCATTAATGCTCTATGTCTTTAATTACAGCACCTGAGGACTACATAATTAAAAAAGCTCTAGAAACTGAATCATACTTAAATGCTGCAAAGAGCTCCTGCTGCACAAATTATAGAGCCCCATTTTTCTAATCCCAAAGCTGAAAGCACTCCAGTCTTTGAAACTGAGAATACAGTCAGAAGAATGGACACAGCTGGACATAATAGCCTTAGGAAAATAAAAACTCAGTGGCAAGATGTAACTCGGACATTGAACTCTTCTCGCTGAGCTGAGTGTGATCCGCAACCAAATCTGTTTTAGACAAACAAAATCAGCCATTAGAAGGGATGGATATTGACAGATTTGTTTTCAGCTGTAGCTGAGGGTTATCCAACTCCAAGTCTCCACCATTGTGAAAAACGTAACAAAGCCTAAACACTAGTATGCAAACAAAAAACTGAAGACAAACAAACAGAAAACAAACAGAAAGCATATCTGGAAGTGTGTGCAAATTCAAGGTCTCTGGTCATAAAAATGGTACCATGTGGCTGGTGTGCAACAGCAGTCAGACTCAGACCCAGCCATCTCACCATATCTGCTCTACCTTTCTAGTTTTGCTCTCCTAAAAAGGTAGAGCAGCCTATAGTTAAACCAGCACCTGCTGAAAATACAAAAATTGCAACCAATGTGCCTATCAAACACATGCATCAAGCCCTACACAAAGAAATTCCAATGAAGCTGGGTTGTGTGCAGGGGGTCTCATGAGGCTCAGTGTTTATAAAAAAAAGAAAAACCTGAAAATAAGCTGCAGGTAAAAGGAAAGCCCTTATTCATCAGCAGATGACAAAGTCATATCTTTATTATTCACAGATGGCTAAATTCCATGCTGTTGACTCAATTTTTTTCTGCAAGATCGATAGCTTTTCCAACATGACCCCAGAACACACCTCCTTCCCCAAAAAAAATCACTGATAAGGTGGTGGGCAAGAAAATGATGGAATTATTCTCTACATGTTTACAGATCAGTAGACTTTTTGCAGCAGTTAGCTATACTATCTATAAATGTGCAAATAAACTAACAGCTTCAGATATGGATTGATTTAAATGAAACAGCCACTGCTTTCCCTAGTTACTTTAGAAATGCCAAATTATAGAGAAACAGCTGTTGTAGGAATCCTGCTGTCCACAGAAGGGAATAAGACATCAGTTTCACACTGAACAACCCCATCACTATGAAGTTTGATTGAAAATACAAGGAACAGAACCCAAATAAAACTGCAGGGAATTCATTTATAAAGGCTATTTTCCACTTCAAAATTTTGCTAAGGACACCCCATTAAGTTTTTATAAACTTCATTCTTAAAGAAAACAGCCATTAACTTCTGAGAGGACCCTATTTCTCAACAGACATAAAAAGCCAGATCATTACAGTCTCACTGTCCTGTGCACTTCTCTCTACAGGAATAACTGTTGATCCAAAGGCATGCATGATGCTTTAGAGAACCAAGCAGAGCTTATAGGCTCCCAGATTCCAGCAGGCAGTAAAAGGAAGGAAATAAACAGGAAGAGGATCAGAAAACTTTACAGAATAATTCAAAAATATTCTGTTTAAATTTAAATAATTTCTTGAGGATATTATAAAACAGCCAAGCTTCAAAGTGGAGTACTGGCACACATAATTGGGCATTTTAAACTAATACAAAGATGTTATGGTGTATTTTATAGGGACCAGATGAAAAACAGAAATGTCTGAGGACAAATTATGTCTAGTATTACTGACAAACATATAAACAGAGGAAAAGTAGCAAGCAATCAGATGTAAAAGGAAAAGGCTTCTAACTGGTCTTTGAAGACATCTTTAAACTCAACATAATGAAGGAAAGAGTCAGTGTAGGATTTTAAAAAAAGAACCTTAAAATTTTCAGGTGGAAATGAAAGACAACAGAAAATAGATTTTTAAATGCTGTAGTTGAGACAGAATTGGAAGGAGGTACCAAAAGGCAAGTGTCTCAAAAGAAAAAAAAAGCAGTCAGTATCAAAAACATGCATAAAGTACAAAAACTATGGAAACAAAATAAGATTTAATACTTTCACTTCTAATATTATGATCAAATCCAAGTGCATCAAGTTGTATCAATTTCAATGGATTGAACACCCAAATATCAGTACAGATTTACTTGCAGTACCAAAGCTCTGGCATCCGGTACCCTGGAGGGGGCTGCATCTCAATATGGGTGCAAATTATTGAGCTGAACACCACAAACAACCAGATAATACAATTTCATTTTACACAATTAGCTCGTACAATCCTGTGAACTCTGTTATTATCCTCTTTTTCCCTTGCCTTCTGTTGCACTTACCTGTTTTAAATTCACACAAGGAATACAAGTCACACCATGGTTCCCATCTCTAATGCTAGGAATGCTTACTGGACCTAACATAATAGACTGAATTCCAGTATGGTAAACACTGAAAAGACTTGCACCATGAGCAGATTTTATGCATTTATCCAGATCCTTCTCCAGCTTAGATCCATCCCTATGTTACTGACTCAAGCAAAACCAGAAAAAAAAACTAAATTACATTTTCCATAAGGACATGTGATAGGATCAAAAATACCCTATACCAAAACTAATGCAATATGGGAGGTTTGCATGGCAAAACACGTCATTATTTTCCTAAAAATCTCTGCTTTGATACCAACCTAATGAAGCTTCTGTCTGAGGTTATGTGACCATACAGAAAACATACAACTGCATGGTTTACCGTGGAGATATGGACAGGGCAAGTGTGTATCAGCAGCTATATGGAGACTTACTTTCTATCCCCGCCCCCCCATTAGTTATGCTACACTAACTTAAGAGATACAGACACTAAAAATGCTTTCCTAGGTAATACAGAACTCTATCAGCATCAAGCCAAAAAAGCCCCAAAGAGGAAAAACTGATTTAATAGTAATCATTTAGTAATTGATCTGTGAAACACTGTGCTACACAGCCATTAAAAAAGGTGGGGGTTTGGTGGTTCTTTTAAAAAGTGTCCTTACACCGAACATCACACCCCAGAAAAGCATCACATCTTCATAAAAAGACATTACCGTTAATGTTGTCACAGTAGTAAAAGTGTTCATCTTTTAGAGAGGGGCATGCAGAAACTAACTCCTGCAGACCTGCACCAGTTACAGTGAGACACCCCGAGAGGTTCAGGTGCTCCAGATGCGGCAGTCCTCCTCCCAGAGTCAATGCCCTGTGGACACACAGAAGAGACGCGTTAGGAGCAGCACAGCGTGGCACTGACAAGTGTCCCACATCACCCAGTTACACACCTACTGCACCTCATATGAAAAACACACCTCCTGTACACCAGTTTTAAACCTGGCAGTTCTATACCCTCTTCTAAAGGGAGATCACCCCTGAAGCCACACAACAGACCTGAAAAACATAGAGATTTCTACTTAAACTAACAATTCCTGTAGACAGATTGGAGTGGGAAACCACTTCTTTCATGGATGAAGCCAGAGATGACCAACTATTTCGAAGAACTACAAAGTCATTCTTCTTCAAAATACCACTGATTTTGGCAGCTCTTACAAGGTGATGTGTATTCCTCATCTCACACTAAAACCAAGACACTCCTAATTTTGGTGTATTATGCTTCCCAAAGTTTGACTTTTTTGTTAAATTTATTTTGAAATCCAAATTTGTGTTTTCCTAGGACTGACAGTAGAGCTTCTCTCTGCCAACACACCATCTTAACTATTTAAATGGAATTCTCTAGCTTTCCTCTGAATGCAAGAGAATTTGGCTGCTGATGCAACAGGCACATGGATGTACTACACCTGAGCAATTACTCCACATGACCCTGCTCACTTCTCTGTGAGCTTACAGAGCAGCAAGCCCAAATTCAAGCAGAAACAAGCTCACTCACCGGAAAAAAAACTGCCAGGCCTGAATTACCAAACTGCACATTCAAGCCAGGACATAAAACTGAAGATGCCTTCAGAGCATCACCATACAAGTTTCTCCTGTCAGCAGGCAGAAGTGGAACTGTTGGTCACAAAACCAACAGCTGGTCACAAAATCAGGTAACAACTTCCATGAAATAAACTGGCACATGTTTGTATTTGGAGGTTTCATTGTTTTTCCTCAGGGACTCCAAGTATTCTTGTGACTGCAAGAAGCACTTGTTGCAACACACTCAACTTCTAAATACTTTTATCCAAAAAGCACCAATGGGAAACCAGCAATGCAATTAAACCCTTGCCATGACTCAGTGACCAAACATCCCTTTGCTCCCAGATCACTGACTCAGGAAAAACTAGACCAGTGACATGTAAAATACACACAGCACAGCCTTATCAGCACCTAACAAAACTCGTCAGGGCAAGTCCACATCGACACTCAAAGAGAAACAAGCTCCAACACAAAGCCCAGATATCTGAAGCATACCCTAAGGAAGGGCAACACTGGTGAGTGAAAGTGTCCGAAGAATCACTACAGGAGACATCTGATCAGCTAGTACTACTGAACATCAAATGGGGACAAAACCTCAGCAGAGACAAATCAATGCCAGCAGCACCTCACACTATTCCTCAGTTTACTATGGCAAACAGCACAGGTATGCATGAAATCTTCCCACTCCAAGCAGCTTAAATTAGCCCTAAGTGCTGCAGCACACCTGCACAGGAGGCTGCAAGTACATCAGCCTCATCCCATTTTCAGTATGAAGCATTCACTACATTTTTCTGACAATACAAAGTATCAATGGAAAATATCAAACAGAAAATTCTCTAACTCTTGAACTCATCTCAATGTTCGAGTCAAACATTTTTTTTCTGCTCCTTTAAATGTTATATGAGATCATATTTCACATATTGTTCCACACATACAGGAGGTAATCACATCCAACCATTAACCCAGCACTGCCAAATCCACTGCAAAACTATGTCACTAAGTGTCACATCCTTTAAACACCTCCAGGTACTCGACCACTTCCCACAACAGCCTCTTCCAATGCTCGAAAACTCTTTCAGTGAAGAAATTTTTCCTAGTGGCCAATCTAAACACTCTCTGGTGCAACTTGAGGCCATCTCCTCTTGTTACTTGAGAGAAGAGACTGACCCTCACCTGGCTACAGCCTCATTTCAGGTGGTTATAGAGAGCAGTAAGGTCTCCTCTGAGATTCCTTTGCTCCAGGCTGAGCCCTCCCAGCTCTCTCAGCCACTCTTTATCAGACCTGTATTCCCTTTACCAGCTCCACTGCCCTTCTCTGGACTCACTATGGCCCCTCAATGTCTTTCTTGCAGTGGGGCCCAAAACTGAACACAGGTCTGAGGTGTGGCATCAGCAGTGCAAAAAGCAGAGGGACAGTCACTGCTCTGGTCCTGCTGGCCACACTATTGCTGATTCAGGTCAGGTGCCATTGGCCTTCTTGGCCACCTGGGCACAGCTGGCTCATGTTCAGCTGCTGTCAATGGGCACCTGCAGGTCCTTTTCCACCAGGCAGTTTTCCAGCCGCTCTGCCCCAGCCTGTGGCGCTGCCTGGGGTTGTTGTGACCCAAGGGCAGGACCTGGCACTTCATCTTACTGAACAGACAATTGGCCTCAGCCCATCGATTCAGCCTGTCCGTAAATTATGTCATTATCCAGATAGGTTAAACAAGATGTTACTCCAGCTTTACAAAGCTCCAAGCGCATTGACAGGCATAATGAAAAAACTGATGAATCAACACAATTTCTTAACAAGAAATCACTAAGGACCAAATCTAAAAGTATTAATACTGTCCAGAACAACAAATTCACAAAAACACTTGACTTCAAAAGATAGATACAAAAGATTTTGTTATCTCCAAAAGAAAAGCTGGAAAAAGTTTTCAAATCTAGTACTGTAACTATTTAAGAAGCAAAGACCACTTAAAACTTACCAGAGTTTCTTCAATAAAAATGTTTCTACTGAAATGAGGCAGATTCATCCCAGAATGGCCCAACAAATAAGATAAAAAAAACCCACCCTGCAGAAAAATAGCTTGAAAATGTCTCCTCACCTGAGAGCACGGTCTGTTATCTGGTAACATCCTGACAGACTGAGAAACTGAAGAACTCGTGCAGTCTCTTCATCTGTTTTTTCACTCCCAGAGTGTGCAGAGTCTTTTTTCTCTGACTGCTTAGTCCTTATTGGCTTTTTACACAGTGCAGAGGACTCTGGAAGTGCTCGGATAGTTCTTAGTGCTGTCCCAGCACAACAAAATGAGTGACCGCAGTAAATGAAGTCAGTAGAAGCACAGTGCTGCTGCCACCCTCTAGTCCTTAACCCATAAATGTCTCTATTGTAGCACGATGCAGAACAATTAATATGGGATGTTGGTTCCATGAAACAAAATCCTTCGACATTCCTGTGTCTCCACTCTGCAGCATCTTCAATGTCAGCTAAATCATCTGCATCTAGCATCCACACATAAGCAGAATTGAAGTTTTCTGAGCCATCAGGTTTAGTCCAGTGCCGCTCACCATTTCCTCCCTGAATGAGGTTTTCATTGCTGATTTCATGCAAACAATTATACTTCTGGTTGGACTGCAGAGTAATCTCTCTGTTTTTCCACAAAGTCTTAGCATTCCTGTTTCTGCAGCTTTTCAGAATACCTCTGGTGTGATGAGCTGATATGATACCCAGTGCTCTGGAAATCCTCTCTATAGCCACATCGGTAATTTTTTCACATCCAGACAGATCAAGGTGGCGTAGATTTTGACAATACCCAACTGAAGACCAACTGAAACCAGGAGGGAAAAAAAGTGTTTGGTTTGTTGGTGGTTGAGTTTTTTTTAGTTTTTGTTCAGAAATAGCTGTTAAGGCTAAATATATGAAAGAATATTTCACAAGTAAAATGCTTATATTAATTCACATAATATTCAAAGAAGCTACCCCAGACTAGATTTGATACTCCAAGTGCTGTATATATGCCTAGAAAAATCGTCTAGAGAAATGTGAAATCAATAATGAATCAGTAACAACTTGTATTTCTCCATATACTGAGACTCAAAAGAAGTCCAAATTTGCTATATACTGAACAAATGTTTTAATAATAGATCAGACTGCAAGCACCAAATACACACATAACAGTTTCAAAAAGCAACTGCACTATACTCCAGAGAAGCTACCAAGAGACATCTGAGTTATTAAACATCATAGTTAACTTCTCAAATTACTGAAAATACTGAACTAGCAAATATCACCCACACCCACCCCCCCAAAAATACATCTGAGATTCACTATTCAATTTGAAATATTGTAACAGTAGTAATTTCTAGTATTTTGAGTTTCTCAAGCTTGGCAGTTCACAAATACTGAAATGCCAGTGTATTTAGATCATATGTCCTCCTTCCCCATTTCTTTCACAAACACTAGATGGATTCCCAAAACAGATCCTGTGTACAATATTAATTATCCCATCATTAATCAGAAATCAGACTTTTTCATTTTAACAAAAGCTTACTCCCTCAGCCTTATCTTTTTCAAGTGAAATGGAAATTTTATCTACAGTAATATTTTTACACTGTTAGCTATGAAAGTATACTAACCTTTAGCTATCCATAGTTAATGTCACTATCATTGACTCTCTGACAGTGATTATTTATATTTAGAGCAAGCCAAACTAATTTTCTGAGTTACAAATTGGAAGTGTTGTAAATACAGATATATGAGGAGTGGCAAATAAGGTAAATTTTAGTAGATATTGACAAAAGCTCAGAAAGACTGATTTCTGGGCCCTGAAAATTCCATAAAGCTTTTATTTCAAATAAAACTTCTTGTACAAGCTGTAGAGTGCTGCTAGCAGCATCCATGCTGGTAAGATTTTCTGTGGTGTTCACATCACCTGAGTGCACTGCATGATGTAAAAGCAGAACACTGAAACACCCGCTGAGTTTCAACACCACAGTAAGAGCATTGGTGCAGGCTCTGCATCCTCACACCATCCCACTGACATCAATGGCATTCCTGCAGGCCTCAGTAAAACTCAGGAATCCACAAGGCAGTACACCTAAGCCTTAGAGCTTTGCCTACCATTTGATTTGAGTGTCTGAAACAGCAGTATTGCACACCCTACCAGCTGCAGCAGACCAAGAGAACTTCCTTAACTGAGCAACTCCACAAAAATCCACGGACAAGAGGTTAATACTAGAAAAAACACAACTATTGTTATGGATAGCTTTACAATGACAGGTAAAAAGTATCCAATAGTGAAGACAGAGAATTTTAAAAGGCCACTACGAAGTTACATGTTTCACTTGGTATTTCAGTGATTTGTTACTCTGGTTTAGTTCTTAGTCACAAGTCACATGGGAGTTTTGAATTTGATTTCTCTATTTCTTTCTTTATAGGTGATGGACTAAGACATGTTTGAATGCTCCCCCCAACCCACTCCCCTCTCCCTGCAAAAAAGCTGGATTATAATTTTGGTTTTTAAAGGAAATAATTATCTAACCTTTCAAATACAGAGTCTGAAATATCGGTTTGAGTGAGATCCAAATATTCCAAGTTGGGGCAAAGCTCCAAGATCTGTCTAACCTGAAAAAAAAAGGAAAATAATCAGTAAAGATACAAGACAGTAAAGCTGCATAGAGTGTCTAGAGACAACCCTACAAATTAACATTCTTTTGGATTGCAACCCACTTACACTACACAAGCACGTCAGTTATTAATTAAAGATTGCATAGCCACAGTTATTAAATACAAGTTTCAGATTACACACCATTTTGCTGGACACTGCAGAACTGTAGGCCAATACCAGTGTCTTTACTGAGGAGCCTACAAGTGGGAGGACATGATGAATTAGGCCATGAATTAAACGTTTTTCCATTTGTGCTATATTAATGGCAAGTGAATCTTCAGCTGCTTCTTCTGCAAAATAAACCCAGAGAGAGACTTAAAACATGCTTTGAGTCATTGGAAATTCACATTGCCATCTTATATCCAACATGTCATTGGGAAACTAAAGAAAGGTTAACAGGGCACAGGTTTCAGAAAGTACCTTACATCTAACTTTTTCTGAATTCTAGCTGAATGTACAACTCAAGCCTCATCTTTAAAAAAATATATGTTTGTCCTTCTGACAGTCCTCAAGAGTTTAAGGCCAATGGCAAGTAAAAACTTCTACAGTCTTAACAGAAAATTATCATTAAAGGACTTGGAGAAATATCTACTACAGAATATGTACTGATCAAGGCTGCCTGGGGCAGCTGTTTCCACCAACTTGCTTCAGATATCAAAATACTATCTCACAGGGCATTTCACATATATACATTATATATATACACACATACACCTATATGTATGATTTAACAGCTTAAGGCAAATTTTAAATCAAGGCTAGAGTGCATCAGGATGCAAGATGATTCATCCAAACTTTCTGAAGAGATGAAGCCTAGCTTTTACCTCCAGACACATCCCCATAACTCTTCCACCTGCTCTCAAGTTTGCTCTGTCCTAGAAAAATTAATTCCAGTCCTTCAAAGCAGATGCCTGCTTCTCTCCTGCCAACCTCCATCCCCCTTTTTTTCCACTCAGCTTGTTTCTCATAGCTGTATCATCTTCAGGAAAAAAAAAAAAAACAATTCACCAAAATCAATTTTACCTACCAGATTCATCTATGTCAGCATCTTCATCCCATTCCTGGAAAGCACGACTTT
Organism: Entomyzon cyanotis; assembly: GCA_024500445.1. Taxonomy (NCBI): domain Eukaryota; kingdom Metazoa; phylum Chordata; class Aves; order Passeriformes; family Meliphagidae; genus Entomyzon; species Entomyzon cyanotis. Next base: position 9,830,379 of record JAKEPQ010001009.1, read on the forward strand.
CATCTTTTCTATTTTTCACCCATTCCTCATCAGGTTCAGTCTCGGTGTCTGTTGCAGGGCCACTATACCAATCACCTACTCAACCCCACCCCCCAAAACAAGAAGGAAAAAAAAAGTTAGTAATTTCTCACTGCAGCAGAAAACAGCACTGATAACTTTTCAGTATATTGAAAAGTGACCAAACTTAAGAGACATAAATGAATTTTGAATTCATCTCAACTAAGGCTGGACTAAACCTTAACATAATTCTTTGTCTGATCTTTATCTTAAAACTTAAAAAAATTCTTGGAACAGTTTCAGTACCATCCCAGAACTCACAGCCTGTTATGCCACTCTGAGACATGACTGCTGTCCTTATTTGCTTAGTAGGGACCAATACGATCACAAAAATAACAGAAACAGTCATGGAATATTTGGACTGTCTAGGTGCTCAGGTTCTTTCTGGTAAATATAACCATCAGCTTTTAGTGTAACACTTGGTTGAAGACATCTCTCTTTTCCTCTGGAATATCACAAATACACAGTCAACCAGTCTGGTTTTAGTCCCTGCACATGACTACTCCAAGATCACAAAAACCAAATTCTCTAAGTACCCTATTTAAAACAGCTACATACATATGACTCAAATCAATACACAACCATTTCTAAGAACATCTGGATGAACATGAAGATCAGCAACAGCTCTGCTGTTTTAGCTGCTGGAGCACCCCCTCCCCCTGAGGGTTATTGCAAAGGCATTAATTTACTTCAAGCTTGGGTCAATTGCAGTGCTGGGCTCAGGATAAGCAGCTCTGCTGCCTACCTCGATGTAGACATGTTGAAAAACAAACCACCTTATTCTACTATCTCACAGGGGTGGAACTCTACTTCTCCTAAAGAAAGAGCAACTCCTGTTAAGTAGTATCTAAAAGAACAAGGTTTTTTACAAGTAACACAATGAGAATGAAATCCTTATGGATTGTCAACCATGAAGTGAAAAAGGTTTTGGTAACATTTCTCATTGTCTTTAACCCATCTTCATATTACATAAGAAGCCTCAGAAGCCTTCTGTGTACTAGAAGGGGGAAAAGAAGTTAAAAACTTAACTAAGCCTACATAGCACTACAGTTCTTTTCCTCTCCCTGTGACGGTAAATCCCATCTGAGAAGCTTCCACCCAGTTTAGAGCACTTCTGCACAAACAACTGCAGTAGTACAAACAGTACGTCATGAGTCCAGCTTCCTGCTGTGCCCAGCCAGGTTTAGAAGCACTCATTTTAAGCAGTTGCCAATTATCTTTTTTTTGTGTGTGTAGCACTTGAATTATCAAGACAACTATATTTCAAATGAGAATTTAAGAATTTGAACTTTGAAGGCTCTCTACTCAGCCTTTGGAAGCTCAAGAACCAAACTATTGTTTTCAGCAAGATTTATCCAAACAAAAAAAAATAATTCAGACCAAAAAGTTATTTAATTCCTCTCTGTCTTGTACAAATTTTAGAAGCCATAAAGGTTTGGCCAGAAAGAAGTTTTTAGTTTTTATGTACCTCAAAAGCTAAGTTATATAAACACAGCTTTCTCTCTTAAAATGTTAAAGGCACACAAAATATTTATTAAACAGCACAGACTTTCTCCTTTTACTGAACTACACTGACAGGGCAGCATTGTGAAGCCTGCAGTGCCATACTCCAGTGATTCTTTAATACTCACATAAATATGGACATAAAGCTACAAATACACTCTGATGGCTTGTAACTGGTCTCACCTGAATACACAGTATTCTGTCTATTTGAACAGGTACTTTTGCAACATTCACATTTCTCAACAGGAAAGTCTAATTAACCAGAGAGTTTGAGGGGAACAAGTTATAAAAAAACACTTACTGCAGTAGAAGTTATTGAAGTAATATACCTAAAGAATCAATACGAAAACTAAATATTCATTCCATTTTCTTTGAAGCTTGAATATAAAAAGACTAGATTGTGAGGAAACATTACAACTTCACTTACTTTAAACTTCCTTTCTGCACTTATGCATTTTATTTCTACCTGATAACCTAAGAAAATTTTACTGATACAGGTGTAACAGCAGCATTTATAATTCAAAATGCCTTAGATTCTTAAATAATTCAGATGTTTTATTAGTAAACATAGTATTAGCATTCATACAAGCAAAAAAAGGGGGTTTTCCTCAGTAAAACTAGGTAACAGTTTGGATACAAAATTTACTCATGAGTTGCAACCAAGACAACTTCTAGTTTCTTAATTCTACAAGATGGAAGTATGTTTTGGGGGTTTTTAACATTTAATCAAGTTTTGAGGACACTATCCTTGCCAGAAAGGTACACCCCACATCTTCAGCTGTCAGGCTCATTGTATATGACGGCCTACACTAAAACACTCTTCTTTACAGGCTCAAAAACTCTGATAATTGATGTTGCTTTCAAAGGAACTAAATGTAACTTACCTCTGGCCCAGCGAACAGGGTAAAGATGTTTCCACAGAGATCCAGTTTTAGCCAACTGTGACCATTCAGTGCTTACTTGACTACACTGACATAACTCTTGGGGGTTAAGGTAACTGAAAATGGTCACCATTACTTCAGGAGGGAGATTAGTAATATTTGTGGTGTGCCCTGTTACTTCGGTTTCTGAAATACAGAAAGCGTGTGTTAAGTGAAGCACAGCCTCACAGCTTTAGTAACAGTAGTGCAACTCACATTTTGATGAGAGCAATGAAAAAAATGTTTCTGAAAAAATTTTAACAACTGTTAAAGATAGGTATTGATTTGGCTTTAAAAAGTTTTCACCGCAACAACATCTTCAACAACAACAACAAAAAAATAGCTCAGTTTTCTGTTTGCCACTTTCTCAACTGGCTCATTCATTCAAAAAAAAAGTAAATTAATGCTACTCAACTACAGAAAGATGAAAGCAGTACCTGCTATAAATGAAATGCTTTAAGAAAAATGCCTTCTGTTGCAGATGATACAAGTACCTGGTTTGCCACATTCCCAGGGAACAATACTAGCACGTGGAACCTACCAGCTGGGACCACTCTCGCTGGAAGCGCTCAGCCTCTTGACTGGGACACAGAAAAGTTCATGCTCAACTCTTTGCAGCTGTCTTGTATTTTATTTCTAGCTTTAACTGCTAGCATCAACAATTTTAACTTCTGAATGGTGATAAGCCATTCATGCTGTAAAGTAATACTAAGTACTAGATTAGAGACTAACATTTTACCACTGTAATTAACACTTCCATGGACAGCAGGGACCGTTTCCAATAGCTCTCCCTGATTGCCATACTGCAAAGAGAGCTGCAAACTATATAAAATAAATTCACAGCTTTGGTTAGAGAGGCCTTTTGCTCTTTTATGAGATTTTTAATGTTTTGTTTCAGGACAAATCCCTTGAAAAAAAATATTTATAAAGGAGTTTTCAGGAGTTCTTCAAAATAGCAAGTTCTACTAATAGTAGGATTTTATTTCTAAAGTACCTAAAACTTTTACAGAGAGAGAAGCATCAGATTTTTTTTTTTTTTTTGCAAGGAATCTTCAAAAGTGACCATCATGCAAACTTTACCATGTGATAAGCTATTGCTACTTCAAAAAATATAATTAAATACAGTTTCACTTGATGAATCAATGTATTTATTTGTACAACTAGCATGCTGCTGCAGGTAAATTACAAAGAATTTTGCATGAAAATGCAGTTAAGCCTGCACAGGACTGCAAGCTATGATATTTCCTTCCCTTTCTAAAAAAATGAATGCAAGACATGTATGCTCCTCTCCTGAAGTCTAAAACACAATGATTGCAGAATTACTATTGTCCCAAAACTGCTACTCCAGCTAGATTTAACAGCAAGTAATGCCACAAAGCTACATCTGTCGCATTCATCTGTTAAGACTCAATAGTATTTCACAGAATGGACCATGATCTTTTCTGAAGGCTTCACCTGGAGGGCAGAAAATCACCAGTTGAGTAGTTCAGAGAAGTCAAGTTTCATCAAAAAAAATCTGATTACAGAGCAATTTGTCAAGCTTTTCTAATGAGAGCGGCACATCTTACTAACATCACAAACTCAGTTCATGGAGCTTGCTCTACGTATCAGTCTCACACCCCAGCATTACACTTTTGGTACATTAACTCTCCTTCTTTGGGGCATCACTTCCTTTTTGTTAAGAGTGAAAACTGCAAATACTGACAACTTAGGCTGACTCAGCAGGCACAAAACAAGCCTGAAGTGTACTTAAGTAATTATCCATTTATTCTAGCTTTTGTCAGAAAAGGTAGTTAGAGATAAATGCAAAACAAACATCCACTTTCAGAACACGCATTTCAGCTGACCTATTCACACGTTACACATTCCTTTGCATTATTCCACATTCACAGTTCCTTTCTCATTCCTGAAAGGCCCAGGAAAGTTAGGCAGTGGAGCTGGGAAGATGAATGCTTTTAATTTGAAATACTGTCACTTGGCTAACTATTCTGTTATTAAAAACATCAACAGAACAAGCTAAAAAAGCTGTCCTGAAAACAAAGAATGAGATGTTGAGTCTGAAAATAGAAAATATAATTTCAATGGAGGCATGAAATTAGAAGTTAATTACTATTTTCATCTGTTTATTGTATCAAACATTAGCATGGGAGGGAAGGGAGCAAAAGAAGGTTGAGAACAGGTAAACAGTGAAGTACTACCTACATTACAACCTGCCAAGATGCCCATATCAAGCAGTAAAGTTCCTGAAGTTTCTAAACTGGTTTGCAGCAATGCCCATTTTATAAGAACTACTCTGTCTGTCTGTACATAACTTTAGGTATGTCACTGGTGTGGCTTTTTATATAAAACCTGCAATTTGAAAGTTACTTTAATTAGATGCTTCACCTTGATCTGCCTTCTCATCCACAGAATACTTAAAGACCTTCTGAAGCTCTTCTGCTTGATTCCACTTACTGAGACCTTTGAATTCTGCAGCCTCTTTCTGTGAGCAGTGCTGTGCAATTACTTTCTTCTTAATATCTTTCAGCTCTTCATAAGTGAAGTATTCCATCAACATTGGCTGAAAAACCTAACACAAAGGAAAAAGGGGAAAAACAAATCTGATGCTGACAGAAATAGTCAATAATGCTACAAAGACCTACCAAGACAGAATTTCCTATTTCAAATTCTCTCAAAGCAAAACATGCCATTCATTAAGTGAACCTAAGGACAGGACCATGGAAGTTTTGAATTCTAACCCTCTGCTTTCTAACAGATCACTGCACAGTATCAGGCAAGCTGTTTTAATTGTTTTCCCCACCAGAAAAATGAAGGGATTAAAGTTGCTTAACCTATATAACTTATCAAGGTACTCACCTGGAAGGCAAAGTAGCAAGGAAGAAAAACATGAGAGAAGACTTCCCTTGAACTGACTTCAGAAGATGCTTCCCAGTTTTTGGATACCCATAAATCATCAGACTGGCAGTACTAGTCTATGTTTGAAATATAGGTCAGAAGCTGTTTGGGAGTGTCAGTTTGAGTCATGAAGCACTGGTTTACAGGATCTCTCTTTTCTCATTTAAGTTTTGCTACATATCCATTTTAACTAATTGCTGCAAACAAATCCCAGAGCCAGGGGACTTCTGTTATCAATTTTTTCTAGAATCAGAATTTCATCATAAATTTTCAATATATTCAGTTTCGGAACATGTCACTTTCCAGTCAGAGAACTGAACAATGACACCATAGTCCTGCATGCAAATTAGCATAACAATAAAAACAGAGAATTGAAAAAAACAATCTAAGCTGTTTGTCCCTATTCAATCATGCCAAACCCCAAGAAGTTCACTGTCAAATCTGAAGAAAATTTTTACCTACCTCCTCTTCCTCTTTCATATGAGGAAGGAAATCCCTGGTAAAGGCTTCCAACCTCTCCTTCAGCTGTTTCGCATAGTTAAGCTGTTCATATTCATTCTGAGAAGAAAGCAAGGATTTAATGGTTACTCGATGCCATCCACTCATTCAAGGACTGAACTGTCCAATAAAGCAGTGGTTCAAAGGAAAGCCCATTATGCCCTTCCCATGCATGCAGCAGGTTTACTCTGTTTCATGGTAAGAGTGTGTTTACTTTATGACACTGACACTGTGTACTGGCCTGTTAACAGGCAGAACCAAGCATTCCCTTCCTGCCTGATTCCCATTTATTTTCTTAACATATATGAATTCACTTGTCTAATCCCATTTTTACTTTGGAGCAAAGACTGAAATCTGCCAATCGACAATCTCAAGCAAAGTTCAAAGTAGTAACAGAATAATTTAAGTATTTGCATGGTTTGCATATGAAGTATTCTAGGATACAATAATTCTACTGCATCTTTTAACTGAATGCATTTTACCTTAACTATTCTAAAACTCCAGCTTCCAAATTATAATTAGAATTTACAATCAGACATACTGTACAGATTTTTACTTTGGAAACTGAAAGAACTCTTAAAGAAGGATGTAATTGACACTTAAATGTTCAGGTTAGACCAACCTCACATATCATTTGTTAGCTTATTCTGTGAGCCAGCAATAAGAAGCTGGTTCTGAAATCTGCCAGTAATTGCAACATTCTGAAATTCCTCCTAACTCTTACTGCAAATGTTGTAAGTTTTTACTTTCCAACTTCTACAACATCAAGAAGCCCTGACTATTACAGAGACAAACTTAAGCCATCAGTTTAAATTAAACTAATCACACACTAAAAATAGTTAAACAGTTAACATATCTAAAGAGAATTAAAGAAATGGTTTTGCACACTGAAGAAATCAAGTAACAGTGGCAAGTAACAATAACACTGGCATCCTATCAGAGAAGACTACACAAAGCCAAGTGTTAAATTTCCCTCTCTTTCACTTTCCTTCATTTCCTGATTCATTAACAGACAAAATATAAAATTTAAGGTTTAATATCCACATGGAAAAATTATTTGTAGAGTTCCCAAGTCAAAACCAACTTTAGATAATAAAATGGACTCAATCAACTGCATATTTAATATTTTTCTAGTTGTAAATATGGACCACACATACTAGGAATGTAATGTGGGATTTCAAATGACTACTGGAGACTATCGCTCTTAGAGTGTAGGAAGTGGGAGTTGAATTGGGTACCCCAAGAGAAAGACATGGAAGAATTCAAGAAGAATTCTACTGGAGAAGACTAAAAGGTAAGTCGCTGTCAAAAAAGCCATCTGGAGAAATTACATTTGGAGTTCTTTGACAACTGGATCATTAACAACACTACTGAGCTACAGATTACTGGAAGGAGTACATGAGTCACAGAATAAAACAATGCTGCTTTTTTCTGTAAGTCTGGGAATCATCTCCATTTGTGACAATCACACAATGCTATGCACCACAAAAAAAAAAGATCCTTGAGGTTTCCTAACAATTTTAAAAAAAACCATTATTTCTATTGCCAGAAACTTTTGACCAGTTAGCAAAACAGCCTTTTTATCTGAAACTTCCATGTTTTCTCTCCAACACACCTCCAAGTTATACAGTAATGACTGTCTGTCACAAAACACACCTATGAAAATTTTTACTAGACATTTACTAATTGTGGTGAATGGCAAAAGATTTTGTGTTTCATACTAAAAAGTATCGAAAAACCATAAATGTTTCTTCTTCCTCCTTAGTTTATTCATATTAAGAAGAGTCAAGGCAAACTTATCTGTAATCACAGCATATTTTCCTTAAGTCACGAATCTCTCTTATAGTATACTCACCTTTACATTCTTTAACCCTTTCTCAAAAAGGCTAAGCATCTCTGAGAGTTTGTTGTCCGAGTGCACATTGTACACTGTCCGGCTACGCTGCTGAAGCAAACCAATGATACATTCATTTTCAATCTGCTCGTGCATCTTAAATTCCTTGAATGTGGCATAAAGAGATTGCAGCAGAGCCCGAAAATCATTGTTGTTGGAAAAGTTGGTCTTGGATAGCTAGAAGAAAGAAAAGTTCATAAAAAAAATGAAAATCATGTCAAACTCAAGTTAAATCCTTAGAACATGTATTAGCTCCAGGGATTCATTGCTCCCCTTACTTATAAACAGCTGAACACCTTCAGTTTTTTTACATAAAATAAAGCCAGTAAAATCAAAGTTGTATTTATGCAACATAAACCACATATTGTGAAACACTGAGGTACACAAATGTAGAAAGATTTCCTGGCAGAAGTCATTGCAATCTCCCCAGCCCAGCAGATTACTGAAAGGCTTTCCCAGAGCCTTTTAGGCTCCCCTTTCCCAGATCCACATTTTTGACCATACCAAAAAGACATTAACATAGGCCCCCGAGTCCATCTTTAGGGATGTATCATCCACAAGGAATATTGAGTCCTACCAGCAAATACAAACTATATTAGCTATTGGAGAAGGTTTCCAGTGGAGCAAAACCCAAAAAAATCAAGGCAGCATAAAATTCTAGGCAATACATTTTTACGTGTGTACAGTCACCACTGGCAACAATACATTTTAAAACTGCATTTTCCTTTGGTAAATATAGAAAACCAGACTCTTTTCTATTCTTATGCTTTATTCCATGTACAACTTCAACCATCATAGTCTATAGCAGTATACAAGACCAAGCATTCTAAAAGCAGACTTCAGATTAGAAAACAAGCTACTGGAATATTCAGAAGTGGCTTAGCTACAAAGACTCTGGAAGCTATGGGTTTTAAAAGAAATGGGAATCTAAGACATACATATTCATGCATAATGCTTACATCAAAAACAAGTACAAATTGAGATATGCAAAACTTTTTTTCATTAAAAATCCCCAAATGTACTTATTCATTGTGACATTGCATTGCCACTTCCCGGCAGCCACTAGCAAAACGCAACTGAAACACGCTGGACATGTGCCAAGTCCTTATGCAACTCCAAGTCTGCAGTGCATACTGTACATTACATGCTGTACATATGAGCAAAATTACTCTCACTACGGAAAGATAAATTTACTCAGCCTCAAAAGAGAAAACAGGGCAAAGCTAAGAAGGTTTTCTGGTTTGGTTTTTTTTTCCTATACATTTTAGACCAACTACTGACAGAAGTCAGAAAAAATTGGTGTCTGTAACACACTGTTTGGATTTGAAGCACACGCTGTTACATATCACTAATGGGAAAAGATCTTGGCTCCAAAGGCCATTTCTATCCTACACTGTGCCCAGAGAATGCAGCACTAGGAGCAGTGCTGAAGGCTTGACTTTCCACACTTTTCAGCGTGGCAAAAGCCTGAGCAAGCACAGGATATGGGAACAGAAGTAACTCCTGAGGACAGCCTCCTCATCTCCCGGCACCTGCAAGTCAAATCTCAGTAACTAAGTGTGGTTCCAAAGCTAGCATTTCCTTTGGTTAAGGACTGTGTTGATACAGTTAATTTTACCCATAAGGATCCACAAAGTGACCGAAGGCAATCCCCAAAGACCCTTTCCCTCCAAGAATCTCATGTGCTCCCAAACGCTAAGCATTTTTATTGACTTAAAAATGTACACAAGACCCCTGAAGTGGGTAACAGGAAGGTAACACAAATCTAATATATTTTGCCGTTGGCTTAAAAAAAAAAAAAAAATCACAGAATTGGTTCTGATAAAAAAACTAGCATCTTCTCATCCTCTTGACTCAAAGCCTTTTCAAGACTCAAAATGTTCTGTTGAACCTACCTATTGTCATCCACAAACCTGATATAAATAATCTCTTTGTGCATGCAATTTAGGAATGTCCGTTAGAAATGGACTGTTATAGAAGCCACTGTAACATGAAACACTTGTATATTCACCTCTGCTACTGAGGCTTCCAGCAGATATCCAACAGATTAGGAACTATGGAGAGGATATTGAAGTTTAATAACTATACTTGAATCAGAAATCACTGTATTAAAAAGGTCAGCCGAAGCTGAGAGCAACTGGCTTTTCAGAGGACAGGTAGCCTAGCAACAAAGTCACTCGGTCAGATCTGTAATTTCATTACCAGGACTGATGAAGTCGCATGATGGGGACCAAGACTATTAACAGACAGCAGCTGCTCCATTCCAAGGTCCACCAGCTCTAACACGGAAAACTAGTGCAGGAGTTTAGTAATGTAAGAAGAAAAACACCAACCCCTAAACTCAAAGAGAGAATGGCAAGGGCAAGGAAATAGACTGTATTATGGAATTTCATTGACTCACCAAAAATATAAAGCATGGTGCATGTGAGATCCCTGGACAGACTTAAAATAAACCATGCTAAACCACAGCCACTAATGTTCAAGATATTTTGGAGCTTTCTGGGCTTCTGAAGACATTACTTTTAAACAGCTGTACACTACAGCACAACTGGTTTTGTGTTTGGAATACGAACTCTAATTGAGGAGCAGTACCACAAGAGCAACAGTTTTGATGGCTCCTGAAATTTAAGAATTATTCATAATCCAAACAGGCTGAGCAACTGGCCAAACAACAGTCAGTCCTTTGTATTGCAAAGTCTGTTTGAAACACTTCAGAGACCTACGGCTGATGCAGGCATAGTCTAGAAGTAGCCAGAAGCTTTTAAATTCAGTATTAATTTTATTTATTAAACCCTTATTAAAAGAAAATAAATGATGTAATTAAAGCATGGCCATGCTTGAAAAATCTCTGTAGCTCAGACAATCATATGCCAGTTTTAGGTGAGTCTCCAACACACTGGACTACAGAAGAGCTATTAACACAGTCAAGACCAATGTACAGACTTGTAGCAAAGATACGTCTTTCCCAACTGAAACATACTATATAATTTTTGTGCTTTGAAAACAAGATACTAATACTGGCAATACTAACAGCAATTGCTATTTATACAGTGTTTCATGTTCATGGCACTCAACTGAAAAAATATTCTACATTCAACTCTTGCATCTCCCTTGTGGATTTAGTGCTTTCATTAAAAAAATGAAACTTTCTGTCTAATGAAGACAGATATTTCTATCCACAATTTTGTGAATAAATAAGGAAGCTCAAGATTGCTAATTAAATCACTAAACAAAACACAGTATTTGCTTGGATTTTGGAAGTGTTTTACACATGTGACAGTATGGAAAAATGTCTTCTTAGAAGAAGAACATTAGTTTTCCACTGATGTTAGTTTACAGTGAGTAAACTGAAACAGCTTTTTGCCAAAAATACATTTAATGACTGAAAAAAGTTTGCTTCTTCCTTAAAAATATCCAAGCATAGTATGAACTGTCAAGAGAAAGCAGCAAAGAGGAATAAAGTACACTGCTCTTATCAGACTAGCGGAGCAGTAAGCAAAGTCTATGCTGCATGTAACTTTCTCAGTTACAAGTATCTCTCACCAACTACAAGCCGGAAAACTACAAAAATATGAGGAAGAAGAATAGAAGAGGGAAAATTGATTTTTCCACCCTTCCCACAGATTTCACAAATTTAAAATGGTATAATTTCTGAAGGTTAAAAAGTTTAATGTTGCTAGAAACTTACAAACTGCCTAATTTCAAACGAAGGTTTTCCCTATCAGCACCTGCTAATTCTGAGCAGGCACTAACTTTAAAAATTCAGTCTGGAATCAAAAAAAAAAAACTTAAGACTTTTTTTCTTCCTGGTCTTCTTGATCAATTGCTGCTCGTTTTCATGTGCCATCCCAAGTAACATTTTTGACGGGTCATTCCTCTACATTCCGATTCCCATGTGTAACCACATTAAGACTTTTACAATCAGCTGACGTCCACAGGATGTGAAATAAACAACATAATATTCCTGATGATCAAGACTAGATTTCTACCACTAATTAACTCAGCAGATTTAAAACTAATTAAAAAAATAGTAGAATGCTTTTCATTATGGAGCTGGTAGAACATTTTGATTAAAAGAAAAAAGATATAAGGATAAATATCAGGAAAGAGTTTTTCACCCACAAGGTGTCTGGGAACTGGAACAGGCTCCACAAGGAAGTGGTCACAACACCAGACCTAACAGTGTATAAGAAGCTTTTGGACAATGCTGTTAGGCACATGGTAAGACTCTTGGGGTTGGGATTCTTGCACAGGGTCAGGAATTGGACTCTATGACCCTGATGGGTCCCTTCTGACTCAGGATATTCTATGATTCTACTCCACAATTCTATGAAAAAAAAACCCAACTTATTTTTAGAATAGAATAGCACCAGGGGAAAAAAAGCAGCATGGCATTACTAGTCAGCTACATCTTTTCACTGTTACATTTTAGCACTCTGCATATGCAATTACTATTGAAAAAAAAAAAAAAAAAAAAGGACAAATCTGGACTTTGCAGAGGTATTATCCCAATATCAGGCATAAGAAAATGGAGGAACAAAGACCATAACAAGGTGTGCCTGTGTCAACCCCAAGAGCATGCAGTTTCATGTTATACTTAATCTGCTGGAAATTAGGGCGTGGGGATGGAGAGGGAAACACACAGAGGGAGCAGCCCTGCCCCTAACTGTACATTCCTGCTGCTTCGCTCGAATGTGTGCTAGCAGTCATGCAGCTGCAAGATGAACCCACCTGGTGTACTAATCCAGGGAGGAGCTGTGCCTTTTACTGTGTTCATTTTCCACCTCATCAGAGCACTACTAACACCCAGTTATAAGCCATGTCTTACTTGGGAATCCACAAGAAGTTCAATTTATATCATCCCCAAGAAACAACTCGGATGCTGATGTAGCCTAGCAAAGAGAATGACTGTCCTCAGTGTTACCTCTCCTTGGCTTCCTCTTTATGTAAAGGTTTATGAAGTGAACAGTAAGAGAATTAGCTAAACTACTTCACACTCCACCTGTTCATCTGAATGAAGCCTTAAATCAGAGGAGAAACCAGTTTTCTACCCTGGGCACTTTTCTTGGCAACGGGTCAACCCAAAATAATAGAATTAGTTAGGCAGGAAGAACAGGATGTGGCAGAACTCAACAAGAAATCCAAAACTTTCAAATGCCCTTCTTTCTGTTGTCGTCTTCCCTATGCATCCCTGTCCTCTGTGTTGTTCAGTTGTTTTGCATCATCACTAAAATCTCTAAATAGCTTTTCAAAAAACCTGACCACACAAAAAACCAAAACAAACAAAAAAGAACACAAACCAAGACTAACCAACAAACAGTATACTAACTCAAAAGATTCAGGCACACAAAATTACAAAATCATTTTGTTTTCTAAGAACGCTGGCAACAGGGAAGGTAAAATCTCATATTCTATTTTGAAAGGCTGAGATCAAGCAGATAAATGGCAAGCATAAGGGTACAGTGAAAAAACTTACTGTATTCCCATTTTTATTGGAATCTTCCATATCACTGTCTTGTACTACATCCACAGTCAATTTTGTCTAATGAACATCTATAGATCAGGTTTTGAGCCATGAAGAGCATTTCACAAAGAGACATGAATAACAACATGGGCCTAACTCAACCAGATTTTCAGTGATACAATTGCTACGAGTGCCAGAACCCCCTTGGGGTTCACAGTAGAAAGCACAGCTCACAAAGCACTGATAAGATCAGCTAAGCTTCCTCCATTTGATTTCCACAGGTAGAAGTCTACCAAGGATGGAAGAACAAAGGCTGTCACCAGGTCTGCAGAGAAGAACCAAAAAAAAAAAAAAAATTAAAACCAATTAAAAATCTACTAAATCCATTAACTTTGAGGACCTTGAATGAAAGCATGATGAACACCTACAATTATGCTGTTATTTATGCATCTGTGTCACACCATTCTAGATGCCATGGAAGACTTCTTTCCCATCTTATATCCTCAAGGATACAGGTTCCTACCAAAACCTGGTGTTCTGGCCTTCTGTCAGGACATACCTGAAGGCCTAAGAGTGAAATCTCCCACTGCAGTAACTCACAAAACAGAACCACAGCAAAAATGTCTTTGCACTTCTGCATCAGTCTCACTGCAATTTCCTTACACAACAGAAGGCACTGGAAAAATTCACCACTTCAGCTTAATCCATCCTGGGCACCAATGGCAAAAGCAAAAAGCCAAGTCTCTCAAGAACTACAACTTCCACTATTTAATCAGTCAAGGCATTTTCTAGGACAGCTGCACAAAACCTGTACTAACACTGATGCACACCAATTACAGTTCATGGATTTTTGGAAGTAGAGAAGGACAAAGGCGGGTTGTTACTGCTCTCCAGAGCAGACTGGGAGAGAGGATGAAAGATCAGAGCAACATGTGAAAGGTGAACAGGAAACGTTTTTCATACAATTCAAGGGCAAAAATAGGTAATAAGCAATTACCTGGGGAAAAAAAACCTGCTACTATGTCTGCCATAAGAAAATACCCTCAGGTTTTTCTTATAAGGGTAAAAAAAATATAAAAGCATCTGGTAAGTAAGAAAAAATAAGTGTTTTGATAGACAAAATTAAAGAAATGGTGAGAAGATAACAACAAGAGCTAAAAGTGTCCTGATAAAGGGAGCGAAATTGCTATGCAGGTCTGATGAGCCACATTTTATCACTGTTATTCCCCATTTCAGACCTCCTGTGACACTTAAAATACATTTACTTTAAAATGCAGACATTTCAAACACACTGTCACTTTCAGATTAATTTTTAAAATATTCTTCTCCAGAAAAAAAATAATTTGAAGTTGTCATTTCCCAACAGGTATGGCAATAAGTTATTGAAGTATCCAGCACCCAGAAGCTAAGACAGATAACTGGTACAGCCCCTGGTGAAACAAACATGGACAACAAATTGCTCACCTATCTCTAGATGCTAATGAGGAGGTTTAATTTCATCCTATCAAGGAAGGAATTTCCTTCCATCCTTTGCCTGCACTGACAGCATAGCCTCTGTTTGCGGACTTCCTAGGACTAAACATCTCAAGTAGCTCTTTCATTCTAAACACAGGTGAAGGCAGATGCTCAGTGCTACAGAACACTAATTGGGAATAACCAAATACTATGAATTTCTAAATCAACACACACCTATTTGAAGTAACACTGGAAAACAAATGGCAGTGTATTGAAATATTGAAAAGGGATTTCAAAAGGAGAATTAAAGCTATACCAACATTTTTTTATTAGAAACACAGATACACTTATCTTCTTGGAACAGGCATTTTCTGTTCTCAAGGACATCAAGGGAAAAACATGTCACTTTGAAACAGTAAGTCTTAAGTTAATAATTTGTCCAGTTTTTCAGATTTCAGTCCCCCTGGCTACCATAAAAAGTGTGATCTTAATGTGCTCACACAATGTCCTGTCCAGTGCTTTACAATGCCAAAATAACTTCATTCAGGAGTATTTTTCACTCCTGAACAGTTCATCATACTTCAGATGACATAAGAATTTAACATACAAATGACATACAAATTTAACACATGAAAACAATTCATTCTCTTCAGCAGAAGCCAAAGCTTGCAAGGAAGAGAATCAACAAAGATTAAACAGAAATGTGAGTTATCAAAAGGTACTTTCTATGTACATGGAAGTTTTGAAAAGAATCCTACAAAAAACAAAACAAAAAAACCCACCCAAAACACAAGAACACTTGACTGAAGGTAAGTTGAACAGAAGAGCATTTAGACTGCAAATCAGGAGCACGGAGAACACAAACTGTAGGAGAAGAAAAGCAATACTTTAAGTCACCTATTTAACAGAAAAGACAGATGACAACAGTAAAACTTAGTGTCTTCTTTGCTCAAGTCTTTGTGAGAAAATTAATTAGGAAAAATATTCATGGCAATTAATTTTTAGCAAAGAGTCAGAAGTGTACCCTAGAAAAGAAAAATACTAGTTAAATATTTACGCAAGTTCAATGCATTTAAGTCAGCAGAATATGACAAAATTGATCCAAATTTCCAGGAAGAACTAGCCAAAGTAATTACTGAACCATGACAAATAACTGCAGACATCATTTGTAGAAAGATGAGATCACAGGAGACTGAAGTCAGGCAAACAAAAGGACCTTAGATGTTTTTGCTCAAACACCCAAAGGTTTCACAATAAACTGTTCCCTCCTGCCATGGTTCATCCTGTTTCCTCCTCCCATACCATCAACCTGGTTCTGGAGCTTGTTTGACCTCTTAGTGAGCCAGTTTTACTGAATCACCTTTCGCTTCAGTTCCCTAGATGAACTAGCTGCCCATCAAGGGGCCAGACAAGCACAAAATCATCAACAATTAACCCTTCCAGCAGCAGCCAGTTATTACATCCACTCAGCCACAGTATGAAGTCTCAGGCTTGTTTTGAGAGGCAGACAGAAAGACGTGAACAAGCCATCAAACACCGGTAACTGCACTACAGCATTTAAGAGTGCAACCTGCCACCATTTTTCCTGTTCCTAAAGCACCCTAAACTTGCTGGGCCATTCTCTAACACAATGATTTGAAAACATTCTTTGGCTGCAGTAACTCCACAAGAAAGCAGGAAGTTTGAAATCCCTTTCTGCAAGACCAGGTGTCCTGTTTCTGGGGAAGCCTAGCCAAAATTTAATCGCAGTCTGTATGTAGATCACAGTCTGCTACTTGAGTAGTCCTGATCTTGAAGCTATGAGAAGTAGCAACCAGCCAGCACAGATTTGTTCAGAAAAAAGAATCTGCCTCCCTTTTGATAAGGTAACCGAACTACTTAAAAGGAAGATGATACATGTTACAGATCATGATTTCTCTAAGGCTTTTGGTACTGTTTTGCCTTACGGCAAACTGAGTCTGCAGGAAATCACAGGGTAGTTCAAGCAGTTGAAAACATGGCTCAAAAGCCCAAGCTACCAGTTTCCAGCCAAACCAAAATGGAATTTTCATTATGAGCTGAAATCTGTGTTGCCTCGTTCATGAGAGATACGATACTTTGAGGCACAGCTAGGAATGCTGGCAGTACACAAGTGTCACATTCTCGAGTGCAGAAAACAAGGCCATAATGCGACAACAGAAACTGCCTCACTGGACATCAGCATGCTGACTTGGATGAGTGCATACTGGTACATACAGGATAGGAGTCTAATGACAAAAATGAAAGGGAATTTGAGTATCAGTCCTCAGAGAAGCATGGGATTAAAGATGCACAAAGCCAGCACGCTGCTGTTAAAAAAAGACTGCAGAACAACAAATCTGCTCTACTCGACACCAGCATTGTGCCGTTTTGCACAAGATTTCAGGAAAACACAGACATAATTAGGCTGAGGTTTCACAGTTGCTTCAGTCAATGTAGTTGCTGGCTGTCACAGTCCCACCCTCTGCCTCCCACTGGCTTCAGTACTAATCTGACCAGTGGCTGCTGGCAGCACTACATCAACAGAAAAACTACCCGGCTTCAGAAAAAAAAATGTTTTCTTCCAGTTTAGAGCATTTGTGAGTCACCTCAAGCGCTGATGGGAGCAAGAGAGGCAGGCAGTCAAAACAGCAGCAGTCAGATAGCTTAAACTGTTAGAGAATGGCAGCTTAGTCCTGACAAAAGCAACAAGTACACCGAGGTACAGAAAGCGTGACCCATGTGATGAAGTAGAATGAATCCGTTTGCTTAAGCCAGAGAACATAACTAAGATGGAGGACACGGCTACAATTGCAAATCGGCACAAGATCTCTCTGAAAACCAAGAACGGTTCACTAGAGATGGGAAAACAGAATCTGCTCTATTTGTAGCAAAGATGACGTCAGGCATTAGGACAAGCATTTTAGCTATAAAGACTGTCTGCTGTGGCACTCCACTACCTACAGGGGGGACCTCCTCAGAGCACAACGAATCTTCTTCCCATCAGAGTAGGAGATAGATTTAATAACAGTGTGGACTTCCTTATTAAACGTCATTTTAATTACTTTTATTATCCAAGTCCATAGTCCTGTATACAACACGGGTAAAAATGCCATTTAAGAATGCAGCAAAGACACAGTGAGATCTTTGCTAGCAACAGCTAAAAAAGTAGGGTAACTTTCCTAAAGCACCAAACAGCTTAAATGCCCAATTTACTGTTCAGTCTCAAATGAAGTCCTGGAAGAACAAAATAAACTCTGTCTCTTTGTACTAAAGGATTATTTAAGTGCCTACATACTTTATCCATCAGTAACATCATAACTGCTCCTCTGAGAAGCAAAGCATGGGTGAACCCATTTCACCCTCACTAACATTTGGTGGAATTTACTAAAATCAGACACTAACAGTAACTATATTACCGATACAGGGAACCCAAGGAACACAGGTAACATGTAAATCACAAAATTAAAGAACACTCAAGGTCAAACTAAACTTATAAAGAGCATGGCTTTGGAGATTATAATTGCCATGTAAGCAGAACTACAGTCTTATCTAATTACAGCATTTCAATCACACACAAAAAAATTCAAACACAATCTGGAAGTTTTTCTGGTGCAAAGCTAGCATTGTAAAAGTCACAGGCAAGGCACAGACCCCAAGTTCTGAAACAGGGTTAAAAGATGCAAAATTGAATGCTTTAAAAAAAAAAAGTGCCATTTCTTCATGTTTGCACTTCTTCAAGGTAAAAGGGAGCAAGCAAATTCCTGTATAAAAACTGCTAGAAAATGAAATATTATGATCATAACAACACTTGATAGTTTTAATCAAATTTACCAATACTTAGGAAAAACAGTAATTTCTGCCCAGGCAGTTTTATCGGGCATGGTAAACCTGATCAAAACTTTGTACGAGGCTCCATAAAAGTGACAAAAATGCCTCTCTGGGAACAAAACTCAAGTGACTACAAGATCTGGAGGCTTAAAAGAAACCTGTTCAGCTGCTGTTAACAATATGCTGAAACAGCTACTAGGGATAAGTGGGGAGAAGGAGTCCCAGGTGCCTGTTTCCATTCAAATAAAATTCACTCTGTTATGATATCACAAATTTTCCTGCCGCCACAGATTAATGTTGATTGCAAATGTACTCTCAGATAAAAGGCAACGTGAAACTACACAAGGTCTCACCTTCTCCTCCCCCCAGACCCTGTGCTCAGCCTGCTCAGTTAGCAAACCCTTCAAAAAACAACTCTAGGTCTTCTTTAACCTATTAGCAAACCGAATAGGCACACGAAAGCATCTGATGAATCCCAGAGGAGTGCAAGGTGGCATGTGGAAATCGGGAAGGAAGCCTGAACTCCCCCATGCTGCTGGCAGCAACCAAGCTATTATAACTGCCTCTCATGTAACTTCGCTCTTCTTTTAAATGTCTGTAGCCAATCTGCTTCTCCAAACAGCCATTTATGCCCGGAGATGGGAGGCACTACTTCTTTCAGTAGGAGTGCTGGCTGTGAAGTATTTGCCCAGAACCCTCCCACAACACTCAAAGCTGCTGCAGGGAAGTTTGCCTTTCAGGTGACACACCAGCCTCGATTACTTAACTACTCTGATGCAAGAATAAGAATTACTTTTGTCCACGAGCAAAATTATATACATTTATAATCAAGGAACGTAGCTAAGGTATCTTTAAGGCACCCAGCAGCCGCACGCTGAGCACAGAGCCGCAAGCACGGTCCCTCGCAGCCCGTGAGCGGGCAGCACGCCCCGTGCCCTGCCCTGCCCTGCCCGGCTGGCTGGCTGGCTGACCGACACCCGGCCGGGCCGCGCTGTCCGCGCACGGAGCGCCAGGCCCGGGGCGGCTCGGCCGGGCTGCCCGGGCCGGGGGGCGCGCTCCCTGCGCGGGGCGGAGCGGAGCGGGACACGGCGCCAGCCGCCGGCCCGGCAGGGCGGCGAGCACAGCCCCGGACAGGCGCGGCGGGGAGCGGCACCGGCAGCCCGGGAGGGGCCGGCAGCCCCGCGGCAGCGCAAGGCAGAAGTTGCCGGCGGGGCCGGGGCGCTGACAGCTGCGCACTCCCCGAACCCTCCCGCCCGCCCCGGGCAGCGGCGCGAGGGCCGCCCCCGCCCGCTACCTTGTCGCAGTAGAGCCCCACGAGCTGCTTCATGCGCCAGTGCGGGGCGGAGAACACGTCCACCTCCTCGGGGAAGGGAGCCATGTTCTCCCCATGGAGCCGCGCCGCTCCTGGCGGCGCGAACGGCGGCGCGAGCATCCGCAGCGCGCGTGCGCCCGCCCCGCGTGACCGCGCCCGCCGGCCCGCGCGTGCGCGGCTGGGCCCGCCCCGGGGCGCGGGGAGCGGCGGCGGCCGAGCCCGCCTTGGCTCGGTGTGCTGCCTTGCGCTGCCGGGGAGGGATGAGCTGCCTGCCCGAGTCACAGCCGTGGGTCCGTTCGGGTGGGCTGCCCTACTGCCCGCCTTGAAGTTCGATGCCTTGGCAACGCTACGGTAGTGGCTTGTTGGTGTAAAAAACAAGTTACGGAATGAGTTTGGTCGGAAAAGATCTTTGAGGCCATGGACTCCAACCTCTGACCGAACACCGCCTTGCTACTGTACCATCGCACTGAGTGCCACGGCCAGGCTTTCCTTAAACACCTCCAGGGATGGTGACTCCTCTACCTCCCTGGGCAGCCCATTCCAATGTCTAATCACCCTTTCTGTGAAGGAATTCTGCCTAATGCCCAACCTGCACCTTCCCTGCAGCAGTTCAAGACTGTGTCCTCTTGTCCTATTGCTATTTGCGTGGGAGAAAAGGCCGCCTCCCGCCTGGGCACAGCCTCCTCTCAGGTGTTTGTAGAGAGCAGGAAGGTCCCTCCTGAGCTCCTCCAGGCTAAGCACCCCCAGCTCCCTCAGCTGCTCCTCACAGGACTTGTCCTCCATTATCCTTCTCTGGACTCACTCCAGCACCTCAGTATCCCTCCTGAGCTGAGGGCCCAGAGCTGGACACAGGACTTGCAGTGTGACCTCATCAAGAAAGCTCCTAGGAAAGCTATTTGTGTATGTAGAAGTATAAATTTTACAGTACCATTTTGCTGATATTGAGACAGCCTTTCTGAAGGAAGATTTTATTTTCATTTTGCAGCAAGAAAACCAGACACCTCCTGCTTACCCAGCTAGGAAACCATGAGAAACTAGGAACTAAAAGAGACCTGCTATGCTGTAAAAGACAATGGTTACATTGTCTTTTACAGTTACAGTTACAGAAACTGAACTAAACACATGCATTTACATGAAGAAAACACTTGAAATACACGGAGGAGATGACAACATCAGGAATAAAGAAGCTGTGGGCAGATGAACTGGTGTTTGTGAGGGAACATGTAAGATGGGTCCTGAACTGGGCTGCAGCAGGAAATCTGCACCCAACCTTTTGCAATATTTGTACCAAACAAGTAAAGTTAAATGTGTTTGTTTAACATCCAAGGCAAATGGACCAGAAACACCTGCCTGTGATACTGATGTGCTTATGCAACATTTCAAAATAAACAGGAACATTTGGCAGAATTGCGATCACACATTGATTTGACAAAAGGCATAACTGCCAGTCAACATGTACTGTAGTAAAATTCTCAGCCAGCATTGCAATGTTTAGTAAATGTCACAAAAATACATTGTCAAACATGCAATAGATGCAGCAGGCCTTCCTGACTGAAAACTATTACTGCACAAAATCTACGTTGCAGATACTAAATATATTAGAGCTAACTAGTTTATAGGTGTAAGCAATTAATTGTAAACATGTTGAAATATTCTGAGCAAAGTCACATGAGTTTTTAGTCTGGTATTCTTCAACATACTAATGCTTGGGAACAAAATGCTGGTAAAAGTAATAAATAGTGAAATGAGAATGAGAGATCATGTTATGAGTCTTATCTAGCTGGCACTGTGCACGATAATCCTTTTATCTCTTTATCTAAGGAAATGAGGCTTAAGCAATTGCAGTATTGGGTGTTTCCTTTTCCATGAATCCTTTCCACCTCAAAGGACTTTTGAACACACTGACCTACTTAGCCATATTTGCAAATATGTACAACCTTGGAAGGTTAAAATCTTACAACTTCGGGGTGGGGAAAAAAAAAAAAGCAGTTACATATGAGGGAAGAAGGGAAGGCAAAGCACAGGTGTTACACAGCTGGGTAGCCAGCACACAGCTGTATTTACTGCTTGGCTAGGAAGCAGAGCTCTGGGTTTGGGCTTGAGCATGTCGTTCACAGAGAGTGTGACCTGGCATACAAGGGGGCGGGTGAGACCTTGTGTTACTGCTGTAGATAGCCCTATGCACAAAGACACAAACTCTTAAGAAGCAATGTTTGAAGTTCATTGCTCACAGAGGAGCTTATGAGCCTTTTCAAGGTCCTATTTCCAGGCCTAAAGCATGTAGTCATACAGAATTGAGGTTATTCTGCCAGAAATTCATGCTTGAGTAATAACAGAGGATTAGTGTTCCCACCTGGTACGCCTTCCTACTGCTGGAAGTTACCACTCCCATCTGATAGAAATAACAAGAGAGAACACGTTCGTTCCTCATCTTCTGGGGCTTCAGAATGTAAACATATGCTGAATTTCATGGTTGTTTGGGTTAATATTCAGTTTGTGAACTCCAGGATCTCCAGAGCAGATATGCTGCCAATTTTCTGACTCTGCTTTGTGGGCAATAACTTCTAGGAGAGAGGGCAATAACTTCTTCTAGCGGAGAGGGACAGAGAGCAAGGAACAGTGATCTGCATTCAGCATGAATTGCCATACCTCAGGAGGCAAGATGGGCAGCTAGTTTGTGGCAGTGAATTACAATACTACAAGAGAAATTACCTTATAATGGGATTAAAATACTGAATTTTCATGGACTAGTTTAAGGGGAGACTCGGCAATTTTTTACAAGAATTTACACCGAGAGAAGATTCTGAGGATGGAGTCTTCATTAATGTAACAGAAAAAGACATTGTGAGATTCAATGATTGGAAGCTAGAAGTAGACAAGTTCAGGACAGAGCTCAGGTTTGACTCTCAAGGCCATCAAACCACTGGACCAATTTCTCTGAAGGTATGTTAGTTTAGCCATCATGTGAAGTATTTAAAACAAAACTAAGAACATAAATTAAAAATGGCTACACTGAGTCAGGTCAGAGGCCCTTCTGGCCTGATGTATTTCTAGAAGTGGCCAGTGGAGAAAAGAAGCTCGACAGGGGGTGAAATGGGGATCCCAGCAGTTCTTGGATCCAATTCCTCTGGGATGTTATGACAGGTTGTCTATCTTTTAGAGAACCTGCACCTTCTTCCCCAAGGTGCTGCATCATGACCTAGTTGTTGAAGAAAAACTCAGTATCTGTCTTTATGACTTCTTAACTTACACTCTATATTTTAAGCAAAAGTTTTAGCCTTGATGCAAAAATCAGTGACAATTTCTGCATATTTCTGTATAGAAGATCCCATCAGTGATGCCTCTGGTTTCTGTTAGACCATGAAATTACTGAGCAAAATTTTATTGCAGAAAACATGATAATAAAATATTCATTGACTTCCATGGACTATAGCAATCTCTAAATCCAAAGTAGTGGCTTGAAACCAGTTGATTAATGTGCTGGTGCTCTATCAGCACGGACATAGAAAGGTTAGGAAGAGAAATAGGAAGAAAAAGAATTAGAGAAGTATCAGGAGTAAAGTACATAATTTCCTGTTTCTCTACCGTATCAAGCACAATATTGCATATCTATTTCTGAGTAAATCTGGCTTTCCTGAAGACTCTGCTGCAGGTAGCAAACTAATTGGTTATCTTTCTATCACATTTACAGCAGAAATCCATCATCAGCAATTTATTCAATGATTAACAAGATTTTTCCCTTAGCCAAATCCACCTGTTGAGTACCAGTGCATCAATGTAAGTGTGACACTACATAAATAAATACACCAATAATATATACCTGAGGTACAGACACTTAATAGATGGAAAAAATAGAACCAGTGTGCTCCTCAGAAAGATGAGTCCATAAACAAAATGCTCAGAGGCTGAGTTTTTTTCATTTTTTGAAGGGGAAAAAAAAAATAATGTGGTTGCATTTGTATCAGTGCATGCCACAGAATTTTTATTCTGAAGATTAGATTGATTGGTGCCTTTTGATGTTCTAACAGAGTACTTAGGGAAAAGAACCTGGAGGAGTGTAACAGCAGAAGTTGGAGATATTTGTTTAGTGCACAGCATATAAGTCTTAGTCCTTATGTTTCTTGTTCTGATTGGTTCATGACTGCAAGGCAGTTTTTTTTCAGGAAGGTATGATGCACATATCATCACACCAAAATGTCACTGTCAGTATCCAGGGTAGAGATGGAAAAAGAGCTGACTAATGTTACCCCTCCATGTGATGCAAGATAACTTGAGGACTTGGATATTTATGCTATCGTTGCTGCACCTGCATATTTTAGATTTTTGTTGTTGTTGTTCTTGATATATATTTCAACTTTTTTTCCAGCCATTAGAAAAATAGGTCCAAAAAGTGTAGTTCTTTTAAAATGAAAAGAAACTGGTTTAAAACATGTTGCTTGTAAGCACTTGATGGTTTAGGAAGGTGCAGTGCAGCAATGAGTATTAAGTGAACAAAAGGCATCCTAAGTACTTAAGTGGTACGGGTTTTTTTCCTTCCTTTACGAAATATACTGCGATTCTACTCAGTTGTCACCAGGTGGCCTTAAAGTATCTTTTTTTTTTTTTTTTTTCTGAAGAGGGAAATAGTTTCGACACGAGGAAGTGATGTATCCCTGTGCTGCAATCGTTCCAGGAAAGTGTTAGTTATAGTTCCCAGCAAGGCTTATTTTTCCACCTCTGTCTTTTGTGTACAGAGCTGCAGCTACTACTGAAAATATTAAACGTTAAGACTACAAGTTTCCATTTAAATTGTGACATTGAAGTCTCCTATTTTTATTACTTTTTTTTAAAGAAATTGGATTGTCAAAAATTCATGATGATGAGCAATTTTTTGCCTCTTTTACTTGTCTCTGTTCTGTTTATGAACAGCTTCTCAGGAGTGCAGGGAAGGAAATGGAAAGGTGAAGGTACAACTCAAAATCTGGAAAGTATTTTCATTGGAAGATGCTATGATTATATTAGAATTGTGAACCCTTCTGTTGGGTAAGTTTTGCTTGTTTCTGGATTAGTTTTTTATGCTCTTTATAAAATGGTTATTAATCAGAAGCCTGATGTTATGCTCCTAGTCCTTAAGTGATCCTATTGAAGCCAACATGCTTGTAGCTGTCTGGCTGTGTGGAAACAAAAAATTAGCTTTGATGGATGTCATATTTTAAGTAGTGTAGTTAAGGCAAGACTTTTAATCCTTCAATTCTTTATTTCACATTTCTTTCCCCTCTCTCTACCCCCTTCCCCCTTTTTTGCTGTTGTGTAAGGAGAACACCACACAGAAATGACAGGGATGGTGTTTTTGAAGTACCAAATCTGACGGTGCTCCTGGGAGCACCAGCTTTGCCTGTCATGCCTGTATGTCAGGTCATGTAAGGAGGGGAACAGCTCACTTTGTAGCTATCCTGTGGTACTGAAGGAAACTGTTTAGCTAATCCACCTGAAAAATCAACTGCTCGAGTAGGGTTATCTGTGAGCTTTCATTGGCTGTGCTAATTACACTAGAGGTAAATCACACGCTTTGCTAACATGAGCACTTTTCTGTCTTCTTTGCATTGTAAGGGCTTCAGTAAAAAGGAGAAAAATAAGAAAGTCAGTCTCCTGGAGTTCAGCCCTTTATTCTGCCACTAAAAAGTTGTCCTAATAGTGTGAAGAGGTATTTGCAGAGGGGACCTGGTTGTGTTCCTGCAGCATTGAATTGCTGTATTAAAGAGTGTTAGATTATATTGCAAATATCACCTCATTTCCCCAACCTCCCATTTTCAGTTCCTCTTGCAAAAGGGGAAGATAGAGAATTTAAAACAAATAGTTGCTTTTAGCAAAGGCAAAACAATATATTTCTTCCCAATAACATTCTTAACTTATCAGAAGTGTTTTCTTTCAAGTTCCTTATGAAGGAAAATATAATCCTAATGAAAATAACACAGTACTTGAACTTCAGCAGAACAGTTCAAGCTTGGCACGTTTATAAACATGCCACAATGGAAGGTGTAAGTAAACTTTAAGTGTAGATTTCTACACACCTACAATATAAAATATAAAATACTTGAACTTAATTACCAGTTGTGTAGGTAATCTGATTTTGTAGTGGGCTCTAGATAGGTAGAGCTCCTGTAGGACTTAACAGATGTCACTTCATTTATATATGAATAATAATACAGAATATGCTAAAATGAGCAACATCAAGGATATTTACTGTGGAAGTGTTATCGTTAAATGATTTGGAATTTTAGAGATGTAAATACAATATTCTGGAAAGCATTTCTACATGTCTAATGTTTATGATAGTTTTGTGATCTAGTGAATTCCGATGACATTTTCACAATATAATTTTAGAATTGAGAAGTTTGAACATGTTCATCAGAGTATTCTTGCTCAGAATAGCATGAAGCCAGGCAGTGTGGCTAGCACAGGTTCTTCCTGTGGGAACATTTTGCTATATTTCATAAACAAGATAAAGTTTGGATGTTTTGCAAACAGTTTCTCTGGATTGGGTCAGTTCGGGCTTGGCCAATTGGGCCTAGGGGGAGGTCTCGGGCTGACCAATCTGGGGCACTTCTGTAGACTCTATATATATGGAATTCAAAACAATAAAGTTCCTCTTCTCCTCTCTTTCCTTGTCTGAGAACTTGGGTCAGTCCTCAGCTAGCCGCTCAACAGCGACAAGGCAGGACATTAGGACCACTTTCCTGAACTTAGACGAAAAATGTCATTATTAAAAGAAGAGCTGCACAATCGATTTCCTATAATGTGGGGATTTTTCTCTTTCCCCTAGCTCTATAAGCAAATAATGTAATCCAAACAACATGGAAATTTCATATTGCACAGGTGCAAAACAGCTATTCTAATTATTTCTAGCCCTTTCTGTTCGTTGTCTGTTTCTTAGTTGCCCCCTGGCTAGATTTTACAGAGGCATGACCACCTGGATCAGTTTTGCTTCTGAATTTATGTGCAAATTTTCTAAAAATGCTTTGCTAACAAAAAGGAAGATAGAAAAACTTGTCTTTACAGTGCAGCATAGTTAAATCATACAGATGTTTATAGGAACATAAGAAATCATTTCCTGCGTTAAAACAGAATATGCAAAATCACAGTTAAAAGAGGCATTTTACAAAATGCTGTGGCCTTTGAATGTAGAAGTGAGGAATTTGAATGAAGATCATATTTGACATTTCCTACCAGGAGTATGCTATATAACACAAATGTTCCTGTAGTGCTTTTCCCCCATATTTGTCTATTTGTAGTATATAATGGAAGCTTTAAAAACAAATTTTTAACTAACTAGTATGAAGTTAATCTAATATGACTTATTAGTGTGTATTAAGATTAGAAGGAATTGTCCTGAACTGCAGTCCTTCCCCACCCTGTAGCTCCAGTAAGTATTTTTGCCAGCTAAGAAGTTTTGGGTATCAGAGCAGAATAATCCTTTTGATGTACAAGCTGTTCAAACCTGGATGAGAAGTCATGAAAAAAAAAAAGCAATATGCGAATTAACCAGAAAATTACTGATGGATTCAACTTTCAAGAAAGATGTTGAAATTTCAGTTGATCATAACTTGCAAGTACTAACATAAGTGCTTCAAGTAGAAAGCTCTTTAGCAAAATGAAATGTAAGTATATACAATTGTCAGAAGCTAAGGTAAAACACCTTGAAATCAGAAACAGGGTGCAAATACTTTTATTAAGTAAATCTATTTAAACTGTAGAACTACTGATCAAGGATCATATTGCGTCCGTGAAAATTTTCAGGTCTAGATCCATATCTGCTTACAGTATATCAGGAATTTTTATGTAGTTGTCAGAAGCATGACCAGCGATTACTGTAAGAAAATTTGTGGTCTGTTTCCTGCATAGCTCATCACAAGGGGTCCTTGAAAGTATCTGTGACACTCAGTGTATTTTAAGAACCTGTACCAGCAGAAACTGTGCCTCTCATGGATGATATTAAATGAGCAAAATACTGTAATGGCAAAGTTTGGTTTACTTATCAGGACTAGTGTTGCTCAAGCTAGAGCTTTGTGATGATAGCTATTCATGTTAGGAAGGCTGTATGCACATAACATAATTATTCTTTTGTGCAGAGTGTTCCTGGCATAGATACTGTCACAGCGTTATATGGGGAAGGTACTGTAAAAAAGTGGTGAAACTAGGAATTCCCTTCTTAATTACTCCAGGCAGACTCAGAGCTGTGACAGGTAAGATCCTGAAAATCCAAAGAGATAGGACACTTCCATCTGTAGATAGCGTGTCTTGTCCTTCCATGGACGTTATTGTCCCCAGGACAGAGCTGGCAGAAGGAAAATGTTGGAGTGCACAGCCTAGCATCTTATTTCAGGCCTCATTTCACACACACTTGAGGTGTTGAATGCTAACAATATTCTTGCAGCTCTTGTAGCTACTACACAGTGACAGTGTGTGTCTCACACAGTCCCTGGTCACTGTACTCATTCCAGCAACATAAATCTGCACAGTTCTAGGGCCTAGAAACAGAAGGCATCTCTTTGTCAAAATCATTATTCTACCATGGAAACTTTTTAGCAACTCATCCTGCACTTGAATCTGACATTTTAAGAGTAATTTTACATTCCAGAAGTTTTGAATATTTAGCTATGGTTTATTTGAAATGGCTTTTTCAATCAGGAAAATTTCAAAGAAAGCTTTTGTTTCAGTATTTCTACAGTGCTGGATAGGAAACTCACTGTGTATACCATACCGACTAAGATTTTTGTTGAATCATAATGTGTTTCTAATTCCACCCTGTAAATGCAAATATTTTCCTTGCTACTTTCCTTGCTTCTTCCTTATCTGCTGGAGTTATGACTCAGAAGACAAGATCTCTGTGCTCTTCCTGAACTACAAGTTTTTTACCACCCTGACTTCAGTTTTCAGCCTTAACCTTACAGGAATTTTAATTTGGGTATTTGAAGGAGTTAAGAATAAATAGCTTTCTTGCTTTGTTTTGAAAAAAACAATTTTGCTATTTGTTTTTTTCAATGATTACAGTGAGAAGAATTGTTCACAGATATGGGAAGCGTTTAAAAATGCATTTATTAACAAGGATCCTTGCAACATTCTACCTAAGGATTATGCATTATTTATCAACCTGTCGTTGCACACGATTCCACCTAACAAGGTAATGATTTTTTAATGTTAACTGCCCTGTGACATACAACAGATTTTCCGTGACACAGTTCAAAATTGACGAGTCATTCTGTGGCTGACTTGTGAGCCATTCTTTTTGACTCATCTGTAGTTTATAAACTAGACTCAGACTTGATAGCATGTTTCAATACGTTTGGCTCTATTTATTTTATGCAGTAACTTCTCAGCAGTGTCTTTCTTCATACTGCAGAGATCCCCCACTTTCCTTGCTGTGCTGGGAGATCTGCCATCGTCCCTGAACTTCTACTTTGCCCCTAGTTAGGTGCTCTGCCTGCAAAAGGCTGTGCTTGCTATCATCTTTTGCTTTTACTCCTCACAGCTAAGTCTCATGACAATGACATGTTAAACATTGACATATTGAACAAGCAAAAGCAGAAATGAGAGAGGACGTTGTTCTGTGCCAGAAAACAGGAAGGGTTTGATGTGCTGGCAATTGCAAAGAACTGTGGAAGTGCAAAAGACATGTTGTGCTTTAAAGCGGTTTTTCCTCTAGCACAATTATTCCTCATTTCTAAATGATACAAGCTAAACCAACAAATACTACTGTCAACATAGCTTAATCCATGAAGAGTTCCACAAACACAGAAATAACATCTAGACATATGATTTTTTTCACACCATGAGCTAACATAGCAATGTGAGAGATTTCTGGTAACATGTATCTGGCTTATAAATATCTTCTTTTTTTCCTCCTTCCCCATAATCTTGTCTGCTGAGGCAGGCAATGCTAGGCCTAACTGTATTTAAAATAGGTCTATATCCCTTCCCATCAAAGTATTAGTGTCCCTCAAGTCTCTTGTGATCAGAATTTACACCTCTGTAAAATAAAAAGCTTTGGTCCTTTAAACAGATAGCTAACATTTCTGGTTATTAGTTTGGTTTTGAAAGAAATACGCAAACATGTTTTAAACTGTTTCCAACACCCCATAATCTCATTGTGTCCACACCCAAGTGTTGGTACATTTCTTCTCTATGTCTCTTTTTCCTGTTTTTATATAGTCTCTCTTCTGGGAAAATAATCAGCTACTTGTCAATAGCTTTGCTGCCAGAGGACGTCGCTACATGTCTCTGGGTGATACTCTGTTTGGCTTCGTTGGAGATTTTCTAAACTGGTGTGGGCAGGCAGACAGCCCTGGTAAGACAATGGATGCTATACTAAACATTTGTCTGTCAAACCATAATGGAGACAGACTGCTGTGTTCTGGAGAGACTAAATTTTCTCTTACCCCATGAAAAATCAGGGATATCTTCACTGTCTCATTCTCTCTTGTATCATGTGAATATTTAACACTGCAGTCAGGGGAGCACACAGTGAAATCTAAATGGTGCTGCAGTGGAGATAAACCTCTTTCTCAGTCATCTGCACCTGGAGCTCTCTGCATCCTAGGAACAGAGTTAGAACCATTTCAGCCAAATTACTGAATCCACAGAGTGTCACTGTTTGTGTAAACTACAAAGGATGGAAAATTATTGAAAAAATACAGCAGTCAGCTTTCAGTGCTGTGTCAAACCATCTTATGGGTCCAGTGAATAATGTGCAAATATATTTAGTTGCTTTCTAAAGTCACTTTTTACAGCCATTATCATCTCTAATAGCACAAATCACATGCCTTCCTACAGGACTGGACTATGAATCCTGCCCTACCACGATGGAATGTGAAAACAATGCAGTGGAATCTTTCTGGAGGATGGCCTCAATCACTGTAAATAGTGTATTAGTGCTGGCTTCATACATCCACGAGTGTGTCTGGGGTGGTTCAGAAAAACGTTGCCAGTTCAAAACAGACTTAAACCTGTAACTGTGCTGGATTATTTCCTCTGATATGAATATACTGTTTTAGACTTGCTGCAGTGTTTTAGCAAGAAGAACCTAACTTTCACCTTAGATAGATACTGTGTTAAAATTCTGTGTTAGCTTTGTTAATATAAAGCATATACTAAGTACAATAAGCACACTGATTGTCTACTGATTACAGGCCCTAAGTGACATTTGACAGCCTTGCTGAAAACCTTTTACTCACAGATAAAACTCAACAGAGAATGCCAAACTGCTTTCTTCCTGTGCTGAAGAAACTATTTATAGATGTGAGAAATAGCTTGAAAAGATTCACTGAATTAAGCTATGGCCTGTTGGGTTCCTGTCCTTTTTACTGCAGTGACCTGCTAGGGTGCTAGACTAATATTATTTTTGCAGTTCTGGTATTCTTCGTGGTAAAATTCTTTCCTTAGTCATTGTTGTTTGCAATAAAATACCAAGTCATGTGACAAATCTGTGAGTTCTGAAAAAAGTTGTTATCTATTGCAGTATGCACAGCAAAGCTCTGGGGTGATACACGTCTTGTTGAATGGTTCTGCAGATGGAGGAGCTTATCCACAGCCAGGGTAAGAAAACACAATGATTTATGGCTACAAAAAACAAACAAACACAAAACCCCCAAAAAACCCAAAACCAAAAAAAACCCCCAACAACCAGTTATTTGGGTGTTCTGCTGCACAAAGCATGGGAGGTGTACCAGAAAGAACCTGTTGCATCAAAGTCTGCTGAGTTGTGGGAACAACTGTTAACTGTCCCTAGCTGAAGGAATTAATATGAAGTGGGTGGCGACAATGCTTTCTGACTCCTGCATTTTACAAACCAATGTGTCAAGCAGGGTGAATGCTTCAAGTCAGCCAATATACTGTGGCAAAATGTGTGACTGCAAAAAGATGAATGTTAACAAAATTTCTATTCAGGGACATGTCAAAGTAGAGGATATTATTACAAGCAGTGTAGCTTCTGTCAGGCTAGGAGGAAATTTGGTAGATTCCAAAGGGAAAGAATTTCTCCATGACCAGGAGTGGAAGTAGTTTGAAATCCATTATGGTTTCAGGAAGCAAAAAAAAAAAAAAGCTTGTTGAAAATGATAATAGCAAAGATGAGCTTCCTCTTCTCCTTAGTTCCTTTTATATTAAGGATGGGTGTATATTCCCTGATTCACAAGTGACAAGTGTACCCCATGCAGAAGTTCATCTAAGCTTACATTCAAAATTTATTGTAAAAGTACATCCTTCAGAACTTTTACTATGTGTCTGTAGTGACTGCTTACCTTTGGTGAAAAATACATCTTTCATTACTTCAGTGTGCAGAAAAATTCAGGATGCCAGAGGTTTATATCCAAAAAGGAGATAGAGGCGTCCTGTAACTTTATTCGAATGCAGGGAGAGGCCATGGGGCATTTCCCCTGGGGTCTCTCCTACTGTTGGAGACACCACCTCCTTTTTTGTCCTGATTTCCTGGCTGCATCGTCCTCTCCCTTTCCCCATTGGCTAAGGTACTTGGAAGGTACAGACTTCCCTAACTGCCTACTAAATGTCCCCCTCTAATATGCACTCCTCCCTTTTGTTTTTTGTATCTCAGTTCCTCTTTAAATTCCGGAATTTAACACGGGAGCTTTGGTTGAGCAACATTCCTTGTCCATCAGTAACATTCTTCTGAAAGGTTTCTCCCATTTCTTATGTCATCTGTCAGTCTCTGGTCTTATCTACAGGCAGACTCACACAGTCTGTTTGCAAAGACACGTTTCTTTTATACCTTTCATCAGCAACTGTCCTGTCCAAGGCATGTAAAAAAATTATGTCTTTTAAAAATCCACAGAAGATATCCTCCTCCTGTGTGTTCACTGAAGACTAAAAGTTACTATTGAAAAGGTAATATTATCTCTGGATAGGAGAGAAACAAGAACCACCTTTTCCAAAACACTTACTGTTTACCTCTGTCCCCCAAAAGGTCCATCTCTGTACACAGCTTTCAGCTAATCATGAAGACTTATACAGTCTCCTTTGGTTTGTCAGGTGGTCAGCTGGGGTCAAATCTTCTGCAGATGGTAATACCTGGCAGAAGGCCAATACGCAGAACCTAGTATACATTCCTTGTTTCAGAAATGGATTCCTTATTTTTGTTGACTTACAGATTCCTTATTTCAGAAATGCCTTACACAAATTCATTCCACCAGTTCCCTGGGATGCTAGTCTGGTGGTATTTTAATTGGTGAAATCACCACTGAAACACAGCCTGCCAAGGAGAAAACAAAGCCAGTTACTCCATCTGTTTTCTTTGCTGTGTATCTTCTGGTCCATTTATGACTGAGTTTGTTTAAGAGCTTATGTTTGAAAGAGGCTGCAAGTTGAATAATTAATAGCAGAAGGTAATCTGAAAGGTCTGCCTGTCTTCCTAACCATCTCTCTGGTCTGTTTTCAGGTATTTCAAAGCCACTTTCAAAGTTTATTCAGTTTTAAAGTTTGTGCACTTAAATCATCATTAAGTCATCTGATATTTCAGTTAAAATTTATTTCTCATTTCACAGCAAAATAACTGCTCATTCACACAGTATGAATTCAATTGGCAGACTTCTTTACTAATATAACCAGTTCAGAAATTGGTTTTACTGAAGTCAGTTGCACATTGTTCCTCCACGGTTTCTGACTCCTCTAGTTAAAGATTTCTCAAAATTTGGAAGGAAGCTTCCTTTCTTTTGGCAATAAAACATGCATGAATGAGTAAATGAGTTGGAATCTTCATTTTTTGTTATATTTTCACTATGTGTTTGACAGGCTTGGATGCCTTGGACAGATAGGCAAACCTGCTGTCGCTGCTACTGGTCTCTGGTCAGCCACCACCATACCAGACTTGACCAGAGAAAGCAACTCGTGGTATCTGCCTCCTCCTGTTCCTCTTCTCCAGAAGTTTAAAATAACTTGCTAACTTCATGAACCAACAGACACTGGCAACCACCATATGTCTTGTGCTTCCACAGCAGAACCGTATTGTCACTGCTGGTCTCATCCAGAAAGTGACAACTAACAGTCCTTTCTTCTCTGCGGAGGTCTCAGAACATTTAAAAGGGCTAAGAGACAATGTAGTGCTGATATAGACATTTAGGAAGACACATGATAGGCAAATTAGCAGATTAGAGGACCCACCTAGGCCCAGACTTGGACCAAGCATTCAGTGAGGACACAGACCTCATAAGCATCCTAAGGGGAAAAAACCTAAAAGGCTGGAAATCATTATACCACATCTTGCTGAAAGGATTGGAAATCTGTGGCTTTGAAATGCCTGAATCTCACAAAGAAGAAAAATCAATGTACAGACTTTAAAATCAACCTTTGCCTTTCATATCTTCTTAAATTAGATATTATGAGGAAGCATCAAATGCTTTTTGTTTTGGTTTTGCATTTTTAAACGTTCTCTTTATTCTGATTCACTTTTAAGTGGTAACTTTTTTTGTCTGAGTTCCTCAAAGATGAATATGAAAGTAAAGCTTTAAATGCCTTTGAGGACATTTACAATGTGAATCAGATTTTTCTAGTCTGTGTTGAGTCCAATTGTAATCAGAAGATATAAAGTTGAGGAAGCCCATATCCTGAAGCAGGATCAGAGCCTTTGTTAATGCAAAGGAGGAAAAGACTATTTAATTTTCAAGTTCTTTATAGTTCTAATTTTTTTTTCTTGAATCAGTTTTTTTGCAGATTATGAAATACCAAATCTCCAGAAAGGCCATATCTCACAAATTGTCATTTGGGTTGTGGATGATATTGAAGGACCAGATATGTAAGTTTAAAAAATTAATTTCTCTCCTCTTTGGATCTGTCTTTAAAATTTTACAGTATCTTTCTATTTGATTATATTTGCCTACTACGTAAACTGAAGTATTTTAGATGTTTTCACGAACACAGAAGACAGAACCTGCCATTCCTAGACAGTACAGTAATACCAGAATTAGACAAAATATAAATAAATTCTAATATTAGAACTGGGGTAAACTCTTGATTAGATGTGTATGTATATCTGAGACCTTGAATGAAGATAGAGCATGAACAGCTTTACTGAGAGTCAATTTGAATTTCAGATTAAGTACTTGTGGCTAGCACAGGTCTTTCCCGTGAGAATATTTTGCTACATTTCATAAACAAAGATAAAGTTTGGATGTTTTGCAAACAACGTCTCCGGATTAGGTCAGTTCGGGCTTGGCCAATTGGGCCTAGGGGGAGGTTTCTGGCTGACCAATCTGGGTGACCTCTGAAGACTCTATATATATGGAAATCAAAATAATAAAGACACCTTCTCTCTTTCCTTGTCTGAGAACTTGGGTCATTTCTCAGCTAGCGGCTCAACAGCGACAAGTACTGATGAGTGATATTTCTTTCACCTTGCCATAGGCATTCTTTTCATTTGCACCTATCTGAACTGTTTGAAAATTTGCAGAAGCAGACAAATACCAACAGGGCCTCCTTTTCTCTCCATAATTAATCCAGTAATAAAATGTAGGCTTTAAAAGTGTCTAATTTTGCTGGTAGTTTAATTAAAGTAAACAAACAAGTAAATAATAAACAAATAAAACAAAACTGACCAGTCCAAACAGAATAGTCTGTTGTGTATTTTACCATAGTGCTGTGGAATCCTACATAGCATAATTCAGATTACCATTTCTCAGCCTTTCTCTCTAAATCAAAGAATCATACCCTCTGGGAGGGAAAAAATACACAACTCATCTTTGCAAAAGTTGCCCTTATTACAAAAAAAAAAGACAAGCTCTGAATGTGAATTTATCTTTCAGTTAATGCATGAGAAGGAGTATTTGTGTATTTTTATTTATTGCTTTCTACAATTATTTTGTTGGTCTCCATATGATTTCTTTAGTCATGGGTATTTACTGACCAGCAGATAAGTAGCACTGGCCTTGATACTTTATGTTGATGCAAGTTCAAAGGTCTCAGTAGGTTCTGTATTTATGCTAAACTTTCTTGTGCTAATTGGATTACAAATTTAAAAATCAGTGGTAGAAACAGGAGCTGTGTTTAGGATTGTTTCTGGGGTTTTTCACTCTCTTTGTGTTTTTCTATTACTCAGTATTCAAGAGAGATAGCAAGCTTCTAAGAACAATGTATAATTCTCATTTATTATAACCAACTTATTCTGTAAAGACAGGTACCATCAACTTTATCACTACCTAAATAGTTGCCAAAGAATATTACAAACAAATCAGTTACTATTTTACAAAATTATTATTTTTTCTGTCTAGTCAAATAATAGATATAATAAATGTAAATAATAAAACCAAATAATAAATGTGGTTAATAAAATCTGAAAAAGCTACACTGGCTGAAGCTAATCTTCCAGACTCTGTAAAGTATAAATTGTGAAACAACTGTAATGTAAGCAAATGAAGCATAAATAGCAATGTACACCATTATTCTGGAGGTGTTATGGGATACAGAAGAGGCAGAGTAATGGGGATTTACTTTACTAATTCCATCAAGTTCAGTGAAACGAAATTATATAATAAAAGACTTGCAATAATATTGAAATCCTTCCTCACAGAGATTCCTGTGGAATTCAGAGTGTAAAGACATTAGAAACCAGGCTGAAAACCCTTGGTTATGATGTCACTTGCACTGACAATTACAAGTAAGTGAAAGTCCTTTATTAATGTGGTGTATTTACAGAAACACCTTATCTATTTTGATTCTTACTTTTCAATACTGAAGTGCTATTAATGTTGTGTCTTCAGGAGGAACTGATATGTTGGAGGGATGGTGTCACATTTTTCAGACTTGGAATATTTTGGTTGTGAATGGAGCAAAATGCTATGTTGTATTGTATGGTTGAGTGGAACATTGTACTTACTCAGTGTCAGACACAGATGATGGCCTCAGGTATTTGGATTTAAAATCTAAACAACAGTTAAAAACACTATTGGATGTCTGCAGAATTACCAGTTATTCACAGTAGGTTTCACAGCTCCAGTCATTCCCATAGATTGTAAGATAAATTTAATGGAGGGAAGCTTTAAACATGTTAATATTGTGAGTTTGATTCATTTTTTCATGTTTTTTTTCTCAGATGTCTGCCTAAAAGATGCTAAATAAAATGATATTTTAACAGGTCTGTAATGTTCTTACTCTGCCTGGATAATCCTGATGACTCTAAGTGTGCCCTTTCATCGTAAGTAAAAGGAGCTCAATCCATCCTCAGTGTCATTACAGCCGAATAAATTATGCCGCAGTCAACAGTTCAACAGATTCCACCTCTACCAGCCATTATGTATTACCCATGTTCAATACACAGTGTTCTTGAATTCATTACTTACTGTGGATTGAGTTAGCGGTTTCTACTCACAAATTGTGCACAACTGTCTGTGAGCACCTGCTGATCAAAATTAGCTATTAATGGGTTCTCATTGATCACACAGTAACGCTGTATATCTCTGACGTAAGAAGTTTGTGCCTATCTCTGTTCTGATACAAAATCTATTACAAATTTGAAGTTGCTTTCATTAATATTGTTTCTTGAATAATCAAAGTATGGATCAAATGGCAACAAATCTAAAGGACCTTTCTCCAGCTACTGGAATTTTAAGTTCTAAATTTTGAGGAAGTTTCCTTTTAATCTTCCATTTTGTGTGAAACTTAATCTCTATGTTTTAATGTATTTACCTTGAGTCAGTAAATATCTACAAAGAATGCAGATTACATCCAAGACACAACTTCTTAATTATCAGGCATTACTCCCAAACTTCCTACTTATCTGTATTTTTCTTTATTATATAAGGATTAATGTATTACATATTTCAGTTAATTTACAGTAAAGATTACTGTTTTCAATTCTGACTATGTTTCTTAATCTATATGCACACATATAGATTAAGATATAGGTACACATAAGATACTTGAATGTCTGAATATGAGAACTTCCTCACAGTTTGGAACTTTGTAGAATATATAGATACATAAACACTGTTTTCTAGTTATGCTATTTTTATGGATAATCCATACTTTATTTATTACTGTCCTTTCTTCCCTATTCAAGTACATGCAAATTTTTCTTTGTTAATACTTACCTGATACTGAAATGATAACTTCTGCTATGAAAGTCCTGACTTGCTGCCCTTGGTTGTGGCAGCAGAGCTGCAACTCCAGCTTGCCTCCCTGTGGGGAGAGGCTGTAGTGCTTCTTGCAGTACTGAAAAGGGAGTGGATATCACCTTCTGTAACATATGTCCAGTTTTTAGTACACACTTACAGAGAAAGTGAGTATTCCCTGTTCTTGCTGGTCACTGAAAACTTTTACTCACCTTGTCACGCAACAACATTTATTCTCACATCCCATTTGTACCCCAGCAGCAGCATATAAATGTTACAAAAACAGTGGTTTTATAGATGGCACTGATAGCTCCAGACTCCTTCTAGGCAGTAGATCACAGAACAGACTTCCTATTAAGGCTTTTATGAGTTACAAAATGGTACTTGCACAGTGGAGTAAAATAGGGTTTACTTGTTCTGCCACTGAATGATAAGGCTTTTGTTCACATGTCAAAGGAAAATACAGGTATCCCCTGCAAAATAATAGCTGTGAACATAGTAATAATATTAGCAAACTGGAGGAAAAAGCACTTCACAGGACTTCAAAAAATACAATATTGTGATCTCTTAACAGAAGATTTTTCTTCTCTCCCAGGTTTTAAATAATTTTCTTCAAAGTTTTTTGATGTGGATATGTTCCTCAGCTGAGGAAACCTGGATGAGAAGGCTCTTGGAAACCATTAATGTGTTTTTCCTTTCAGCTAAGGGATGAGCGTGCAGTTCTGCAGTATTGCCACACAGAGTTTGCAGTGTGTAAGCAGGGGAGCAGCTGCCCCTTCCTTTCCATCCATGGCGGTGCTTAAAGTAACATAATCCCTGGGGTATTTGAAGCACCAGTCTCACACTCTCCTGGGGTAACTACTGAGAAACTCAGCTGTTCTCATCCTCCTTGGGAAAAGTTTTCTTGCTTGTTTCCTTCATGAGCACTCTATTCAATCCTGCATGCATGGCACTGTAATAAGTTTGATTTGTTTCATATCTATCCCAAATCACAACAGAGCTTCCCAATCTGAATGCAAAACTATCATTCCCTCTCCCTAAAATTTAAGTAGCTTAAATACTACAAGCCAATCAATACTTACATTCTCCCTGAAATCACTTACTTCTTTGCAGTAAATAACAGCACCTTCATTGAAGCTAGCTGCCCTTTCAGAAAGAGCCTTTAGCCGATGCAGATAAATTATTTGATGATTTCTTCTTAGATATGTTTTCTGTGTGGATGGATCCCCACTCTGTGATAGTCCATTAAGTGACATGGGGGCAGTTTGGTCAGTAGGGGTATCACTATTTGGAGGGTGTATCTGTTAGGAAAAGTTTCCTTTGCAGAGTCTGTGTGTCCAGTGTAGACTCAGCGTTGATACTTCCAAAATAAGCAGTAAAATAGACATGCAGGCTCTGATGCATCCCCTTTCATGAGGTCTGTTGGGTATTCCAAGGCTGATAGCTGCCCTCTCAGCCTCCAGAGAATAATGTCCTGAGCCCAAAAACATCAGAGTTTGGCAAGTGACTTTTTGTGACCACAGTTCCTGTTACATTGGCATAGCAAAGGAGAGAGCCAGGTCAGGGTAGCAGAAGGAGGGACTAGAAGGTGCTGTAATGTACTTGGGGCTTCTTCCATAGTGGTAGTGCCCCTTAACTCCTCTCCAGACTTGAACTATGCTCTTGCTGAGTCAAATTTGGACTTTGGCTTGTTGACACCGTGAAGTTAGAAAAACTTATGAGTAATAAAAAATAACCACTAGATGGCACAGATGGCTTAAAAATGTAAGGAGGAGGAAAGCCTTATGCAGCCTGTTAGTGGTGGTATGTATTACTTGCATTATTGCAATATCAGGGAGACTTGGAAGTGGATCTGGTTACTGCTGTACCACATGCTGTGGAAATACAGTCCTCCATGACCACTGCTGTCTGGAAAAGCACTATAAAATCACACGCATAAGGCCAGAGACAGCAAATGGATGTGGAGAGACAAGAAGGCTCTTGTGTAAAGGTAGAAAGAAGAGTTCCCAGGGTTTTGCAAAGATATTCTGTTTATAGAATCATGACAGCCAAAGGGAATCTCTTGGCAGGCTCATATAAAGAAACTTCTAGCTTAGCACTTGGACACAAACTTCACCCTTGGCAACAAACCCCTGATATTTAAAAGAATCCTAACTCAGCTCTGTGCTGTGAACATCCTGTTTGTTTTCTCTTCTTCAGATCTGCACCAGCAGCACAAAGAGGACCTATATCTTCAGACAGAGGAGGCAGCTGGAACAAGCTCATGTTTGTTTCTTTTGTAGGCTTTTTGTTCAGATTTGCTTTAGTGTACTAAGTTAATCAACTGAATCCATATCCTCTGTTTGCATTAGCTGACTATAAATTTGGCTTCAGCTAATTTCTAACTGCAGTTTCAGCCTACTCTTGGGACTGGCAAACCTGCATATCAAAACCTTGCATACTAGATACTGGCTTCTATTAGCATGAAAAATTATCCTACTGCTGCTGGAAAGCCTCACCCTTCATTTTCTTTTCTTGATTAGAAGAAATCCATTGCTATTTCCTCTTATCTTTATTCTCCAGAATTAACCTGAGAATAATACTTCCTGTTGACATATTTCAGAAAGAAAAGTGACACTGTGCCTATCATATAT
Source organism: Entomyzon cyanotis (assembly GCA_024500445.1). Lineage (NCBI taxonomy): Eukaryota > Metazoa > Chordata > Aves > Passeriformes > Meliphagidae > Entomyzon > Entomyzon cyanotis. Next base: position 9,870,927 of record JAKEPQ010001009.1, read on the forward strand.
CACCCAGAGAGATTACTTATTTGTAAAACTGTCCTAGCATTTGATCTTAGAAACTACGTGACTGATTATCATGTTTTGGGAAGGCAAAACATGAACTCTGGTGGGAGAGATCTTAGATTGCTCACTTGATACAAGATACAATAGGTAAGAGTGGAAAAGTAAACTTATTTTTATAAGTGGTCCAATACTTGGGCCAAACTTAAAAACTAGGGCACAGCAAGATTCTGGCTGCGTACTTGTATATAGTATTTTACCACATAATATCAATTGCTTCGTCATCTGCACAGCTGTTCCTCAGCTGGCTGTTTCCTGGCCACTGGATTGCAGTCAGAAATTCCAGGTCCAAAAAGTTCCACAACTTTTCCACCACAATGTGATTTATGGTATATCAAATTCAGACAAGAACTTGCCAAGTGAGACATTGGCCTGCTTGCAGTGAACTCAGATATACTGAGGAGAGAGCAGATGCTGTCCTGAAGGTTTCTTGAGTTATTTTGTGAATTCCAGTGTTCCAGCTAGATGTACCTCTAAACCACCAAGTCATCCAGCTACCAAGATGACACATAAATCTTCAGAAAAAATAGTTGTTCTACTAGAGAATAACTTTATTAGATTACTTTTTGCACATCCTGTGTTAGTTTCTGTGTTATTTATTTGTCTTGGTATTAACTGGTTGCCAGGAAACTGGGAGAGGATGTTACTGTTATCTCAGATTTAGGAATTCATAGTAGATTTACATCCTTTCAGTCTCTGATACAACTGTACCATGTTGTATGTTTGAAAGATAAAATATCTAAAATATGTTGTTGCTCATTTGTCTTGCTTTCCTGCCTCTAATAATCTTTAATTTGATTTTAATGCAAATCTCTTTATATTACACACATATTTGGGTTTGCCTAGGTCACAGCTGGGTTTAGGCTCCAGCTTGAAGGACTTTTGCGTCTTTTTCAGACAAAAGAACTACGGAAAGTACAAAAGTACTGAAATCAGAAATTACAGACCTTTGAAAATCTGGGCTGTATTATGCCTCAGAATTGTTCCCTATCTTTGCTGTAACTTTAATCCTTTGATTAATTCCTTCAACATCATTTTTTATTGTTTTATTGTTTTATTTATTTTTATTGTTTACAGCAGCCACCAGAGTAGTAAGACGGGTCTCTGTAACACAGTCACATCTCAGATAGCTAATGCCAAGCAATTTTGCTGGATCTTCTATTTGCCCACAGCAGGTCACATCATGACATATTTTGGGCCACGGTCTGTAGAGATATGTGTGTGAGGCTCCCAGGTGTCCAAGCCATCTGCAGGGCTGGTGTGTCCTACCTACTGGCCTGTGTGACATTGTGTGGGAGATCCACAGAACAGCTTCATACCATTAACCAGCCATGTGCCTCTTAGGCAACTTCCGTCCACAAGCCAAGCATCCCAGCTGGCCAACTTTTGCTTTCCAGCTTGTGAGAGCTTTCCAGCCTCTGCATGTAATTGACTCCAGCAGTGCAGGCAGTGCTGGCAGTTACATATGGTACCAAACACACTGTAGAAAGTGCTAAATATTCTGTTTTGAAAAAAAAAATTAAGTAGGATACCTACAATTCAAACAAGTGAGGTTATTTACTACATAATCTTATATCAAGAACAACAACTCAGAACTTCTTGCAGTGTTTTCTTTTCCCATTATTGCAACTCAGTAGCAAAGACAGCAATTTCTTTTCTAATACCTGTTCAATAAAGTGTCTCAAACTTGCTTAAAAAACTTGGGAAGATTGTAAAGGTTTTTAGCTAACCAACTAATATAGCTAATAAAAATAAAAGCAACAAGGCAAAGTTCTAGATGCATAGGTTTCCTGAGGTCTTAGAGGCAGCAAATTTCAAGCTGAGTGTGAATCATTTGTTCTGATTTTAACATAAAGACTTTAATCTGTGCTAAGGAACCGTGTGACTGGCGTCTCAGAAGCTGAAGGGCAGAAGTGTCAGCAAGGAAGGAAACAATAAGGTCATTTGTTACTGCCAGAGGGAGGGAGACCCATGAACATGTCTTTTTTTATTTCTACATCTATAAGGATGTGAACAGTACTATTTACAGATATGTGTTACACTTAAGTGGTGACAATCAGCCAGGTGAGCCTATGCTATGTCTAGAACCCTCAGGAAATGCTCTGATTAGCAATGTCTCATGTAAGAGCTGTACCAAATGTGGAGAAATCATACTGTCCAAAAGGCATCTGCCTTTCTCCATAAACTCATACAAGCCTGGGAAAATTCACAAATATAGATTCAAAATGTTTCAATCATTTATATTTGTACTAGCAGTACCACAAAACAGCTGTCTCCAGATGTGAATTTGAGGGATAAGATGTTTCAGATTAAAACAATATGTAGATCACTTAATTTTGAGTCCAGTTGGATGCCTAAATCTTTTGTAGATCTTTTAATACCCAACTACTTATGGCAAAGGAAAAAACATCATGTACAGGAGGTGTTCTACATTTCTGCAGACAGACCTGTGGAAGCTACTGAGACTAAGGCAGCATTTCCTGCTGGGCCCATTTTGTGGACCACTTAAAACTCAGTTATCTCACATTCTTCATTCCTATATAGAAGTAAATACAGTCTCCCCTCCTATTAACCTTTTTTTTTTTTCTGCTATATATGTTTCAGTCATTGTATCTGACAAAAGCTGAACTCTAATTCAGAGCAGTTCCTTTTTCCAGCATGTATGTGCATGCACACATATACCTCTGCTCACACCTGCTCTGCCTATTTTTAAATGCAAACTCTTGAGTGCTGTGGAGTAAGGGGTTATGAGAATAAAGAACAACTTGATCACCTCTCTTCCCTTTTTATACCACTGGTGTTTATTTTTGTCATATTGGTCTTGATGTGATATTCAGCTGACATGACTATGTTTTCAATCAACAATCTTAAATTGAGTGAAATGTGACCTGAAACCTCAAGAATTTGAATAATACTTTTTGTTCCAAGAAAGGTAACTCTTTTGACAGTGCTCTTCTCAACCAAACTACTTAGAAATAATTCTGGTGTATTTTGCTTCAACAATAGTGTGAAGTGGAAGAAGAAGGCTTTTAGCAGAGCCAAGAAGTTTGGTTTAAAATAGCTCAGTATGGGGAGGCACAGTATCTTAATTTAGCCAAATGTCAGGGTGGCTCAAACACTTCACAAGTTTTTGGGTTTTATTTTCAGGTTTTTCCTAATTCCAGCTTCTGCCCAGTCTAAATTTACTTGCCATTTTATGTGAGAGGCAAAGAATATAATCTGTCAGTTTTTGTTTATAATCTGCAGGTGTCTGATTTCATAATTTCCTGAAAATTATGAAGGCAAACTCAGAGATCCTCATTCCCTTACGGCAGCAGCTCAGTTCCAGTGCAGGCTGGCAGGGAGACTGGTGCAGGAAATTGGAGCCTGGGAGTGTGGCACGTATGTCCCCTCACACCGTGCCAGAGTGTCCCTGCTGCCTGGCAGCCCCCCTGCTCCTCCTACCTTCTCCCTCTCGCTGCAGCCGCAGCAAAGGTGAACCTGATCTCAGTTCAGATGAGCTACTTTGTATTTTTAGCAGAATATGTGAGTAGAAAATGATGTCGCTGGAAATTCTATAAGAGGAAAACAAGGGCAGAAAGTATAGTATACATTTCCTTTCAGCAGCAGGCAATGCAGTAAATAAGTAGTCTCTTCCTTGTGACCATTTGACTGAGAATACCTATGGGCTGTGGAAGCAGTACGTGTGGTAAGTTCCCTAAGTGCAGACAGACATGATACTCCAGAATTCCTCCAGTATGTCTGGAGTATCTTGAGTTATGCCTTTAGTTACAATACTTAACAGAGAAATATGTTTAAACCCAGTAACTGCATTTGTCTGGGCATCTCTCAGTGATTACACCTGATATGGTCTGGCATCAGGCATGAATGCTTGGATAAATAATCAACAAGGAATCTAAGAATTGTAGGCAGAAACCAGAACTATAAGTCAAGACTGTGGCAAGTGCTAGATTACCAAACTGTAGGACGATCAATTTTTTTTCCCATTTGCAGCAGGTAAAGTCAAGAATGCTAACGAAACGACAGTCATTCTGTATCAAGGTACAGCTGTGAAAAAACTCCTAGGTAACTTTGTTCCATTGGAAGTGCAGCAAGCATAGAAGAAAATTACTAGCAATAAGTATCCTGTGGAAATTTTAATCTTCTGATACCAAATTCCCGCTGTAGGATGTGCTGTCCTGTGTTGAGCTTCATTCTTACTTATCCCTTTGCTTTGATTAAAGGTACCAGAAAATCCAGAGCTAGCATTTCCACAGCTCAGAATGTATGCTCTGGGCTTTCACCCAGAACTTTCTGTCACCCCTGCACATTAGCATGGGGTTATATGACATATACCACTTGACATATATCACTTGAAAAGTAATTAGGGACAGTAAGCATAACCAATAGTCTTGTAAACTGCAGCATCAAATCCCAGACAAATACTTATACATATGTATACAAAAGCATATTTTACATACTTGTTAACTAGAAAAGATCTTTGTCAAATATCTTGGTTTTTTGACCTTTGGCCCATCACATGAATCCTTTCCAAGTGTCATACCTACCCTGTATAGTCCTTTTAGGAGTAATTGTACTATTTACACTCTCCTGGAGTCAGAGAGCCTATTTCTGTATCAACTCTGTTTCGTTGGCTGCCTCAGTGGGATGGGAGCCTTATGGGTATTTCTCTTCAGAATGTGTGAGCAGCATAACAATTAGTATTGGCCAGAAAACAAGCACTCAGTTTCATGAAAGTTGGTGAGATTACTGCATGTGCTTTTCCTCTACACTAAATTGAACATTGAAAAATGCCTTGTACGAGAAAAGTACAGCAGCCTCTTTAGAAATCATGGTACCATCCCTCACTAATAGGATGTAGCTTTTGTACAGCTCTCACTTACTTGCAAACCTGACTATCACAGCTGTTTAAATTTTTTTATAAATTAAATATGTATTGAGTAAAAAATAATTTTTTCATATTATGGTTCAGGTTGAATGCATGAGTCATTAAACATGGATCTCCCACTCTGCAGAGCTGTGCTTTAAACAATACATTTTTGAATGTGTTTTTCTAGTTTACCTACGACATAATTTTCTGACATTTAACTAGAAAGGCATAACAAAAAGTGGTGAAGGTGGTACAAAAGAATGAAGCAACCTGTTTCCCCAAACTGCTCTGGATCTACTCCACCTCCCTCCCCACTACAGCAGCGTGTTTGTGTGTAGGGAATCTCTTGGCATGTTGCCATGTTCCTTGACAAAATCAATGTGTAAACCCCAGCTATGACTTTTGCTACAAATTCACCACTTTGGCTAAAGGAAAAAGAAATTGGGAACTTCAAAATACAAGAAGCAGCACTGGTGGCAGCAGGAAATTCTTCAGGAACAGCAAACCCCAGGATGCACCTGTAGATGCACCAGGCTCTCCAAGAGAAGGGGAAAGAGCAGATGGGATGACACTGAAGAGAGCCAGCAGGGGAAACGAGCACAGAAATGGGAGGAAGGCACTTGGTCCAAAGAGGGAGAATGTTTTGGATCCTTTGGGATCTTTGTTTACAATACAGAAAGAAAAAAATCAGTAATTGGTGTCTGCTGCCCTGTCTCCCAGAGAACAGCACCATCAGTGCTGTCATGGCTCCAGCTGGCGACAAGCGAGCTCACACAGCCAACACACGGAGCAGCCAGGGCTGCTCAGGCAGACAGGGAAAGGACTTGGGCTGTGCATGTCTGCGGGGAGAAGGATCAAGGAATAGCTGTTCCGAAACACCCTTCCCTGGACATGAGCTTTGAACGTGCATCCGGTCATAATGTTATTAACTTGTAAGGCAGTCAAAACTGCAGTACAATTTGAGACATCTGAGCTGAAGGACAGATGTCAGCGCTTCTGAGACTGCTCAGGGTATGTCTGTGTTCTTGTCGGTGCAGCTCACCAGTTACTTGATTCTGCTCAAATAATGTGACTGTTCATAAATCACATCTGTCGCTGTTGAGCGGCTAGCTGAGGAATGACCCAAGTTCTCAGACAAGGAAAGAGAGGAGAAGAGAACTTTATTGTTTTGAATTCCATATATATAGAGTTTACAGAAGTGCCCCAGATTGGTCAGCCCGAGACCTCCCCCTAGGCCCAATTGGCCAAGCCCGAACTGACCCAATCCGGAGACGTTGTTTGCAAAACATCCAAACTTTATCTTGTTTATGAAATATAGCAAAATGTTCCCACGGGAAGAACCTGTGCTAGCCACACACATCCTAGAAAGAAACTATTTAAAATCTGTCATTCCAGTGCAATTTCAGGAGAGGACAACACCCAAGGAAAAAGTAGTGAATTAATTCAGGAACCTTAAGCTCTGTTAGTGGACTTGAAAAGCTCTTATCTCTTATGCTGTCTCCATAGCCTGGTGTGAAACAATGTCATATAAAAGATTTGAGATAGTTTTCTATGGGACATCTGGTAGAAGTTTCCTGATCAGGAAGGGTTTTTGAAAAATTAACATATATATATATGAATATATAGATATAATTTTAAAAGCTTTTCAAAACACCCCATAACCATTAATTACAGAAGAACTTCACAGGAAAACAGGCAAACAGGAATAACAATTCATACAAAGACAAGCATACCTATGCAGGCAATCAGAAAGATTTTGTAAGTTAATTTACTGATCAGGAAAATTTATCATTTACTGATAAAAGATTTCTTTTCAATGCTAAAACACAGAGTTTGAAGAGAGAAAAAGATACTTCGCTTCCTTTTTTCTTCCAGTTGTGACCTCCCATGTGAAAGTAGGGACATTTGGAAGGACACAAATAAGGTGAGATCGACATTGTATTCTAGGACTCAAGGACTCAAGAGTCCACAATTTCTGCTTTACCAAATCCCTAATGGACATAATTCTGGGGGGAAAAACTAAATTTTTCTGACACACACATACTGTAACTCTTTAGCCCAGCTTCCCTTAATCTCATCTATTTCTTCCAAAAATATTAATCTAAGGGGAAGCATTTCTTAAAATCTTTATAAAATGATGGGTGGATGGGTGTCAGAAACCTCGTTGTAAAAGTCTGAACACCACAGCTCCCCATGAGTTCTGTATGCTACAGCAACAAATCTGCCAAAAGAACATCCAGAAAGTTATCCAGAAAGGATAATTTCTACTATCTAGAGGGCATTGTCAAGAAGATTAAACTTTATGCTTTTTCAGGCATGCACAGTGAAAATACTTGGGACAATGGTCAAAGAGCAAAGCAAGGGAAATTCTGATTAAACAATAAAAAAATCACAGTGAGAGTGACTTCCCAGAAAGATTCTGGACTCTTCATCCATAGAGGTTTTCAAAGCTCTACTGAAAAACACCCTGAGCAACTTAATCCAGCCTTATAGTTAGCCATGATTTGAGCAATTGCTGGGGCCAGATAACCTGCAGACATCCCTACATCATTCAGTGATATGGTGAGTTTTCAAAAAATAGCAATGACTAAATTTCTTCTTTCTGGAAGGGCCTGTCACACATAGTATTGTCCTTCTTTCATTTCATAATGCTAATGCATAACTGGAAAGACAGCTTTATTTTTGTAACATCTTCAGCCATCTATAGAATTTTAGCAGTCATACTGGGTGCATATATTTTAAAACCTGATGGCTAACATGTTTTATCAAGAACATTTAAAATTCTAATTTAGGCAGCACAAATAATATTCCACAGAGTGTTGCATTCACAGTCAGCCTTAAGCTACCTGGAGATTTCTCTTATACATAATTGACTTCAGCTATTGTCTTCAAGGAAATATTAGCTAGATTTCCATATGTCTTCACTTCCCTAAATCCCAGTATCTTTGGGGACCTGTCTGATAAAGTTCTTTGGTTCCATTTGTTAGTCATTAGAAAACATTCTGCAAATCATTATCATAAAATGAGAGAGAATCATAAGCTGAGTCCCCTCTCAAAGAAAAGAGTTGCTTTGCAGTGATGGAAGCCAGCTTGTCCTTCCTACCCTCAGAAGGATCTCCTCTGGACACAGGGACTTGTACTCAACAAGTGTGCTAAAATGGTCCATAACTCAGTCTTTACTGTGAGTGGTCATTTTCTGCCCAAAACTCCTATGTGAGTGTTGTAGGCACAAAGACCCTATGAGACATGAAAACAGAAGAGCCACTGAAGAGTGAGTCAAGTTTTTGAGTCACCTCTGCTTTATCAGTGTTCTCTGAGACTGGGTCACCTACCCTGTTCAGCAGTGGCTCCATCTTTTCTTGGTGCTTGTTTTGCTTTGAGTGTGTCTGTGGAAGCCATTGCTGGTGCCCTTCCACACCTCACCAATTTTAACTTTTATTTAAGTCTGGCTTTCTTAATTCCCTCCCTGTATGTCTGTCACACATACTGGGCCAGCTAGGACTCCCTTGGTCCCATAGCTCCTGACTTTAGAGACATCCAGGTGTTCCCACATCCAGAATGGACCCTTAGAGACGCATTCACCCCCTTGATTCCTAAGTCCTGTCACCTGCTCACCAGCTCACACAATCACTCCCACACCCACACCCACACCCACTGCAGCCACCAGCACCAGGGACACACTGCTGAACTCAGACCCCCTACACACCCATGCACACACGGAATGGAAAACCATCATCCTGGGCTTGGGAAGAGCCAGGAGGGAGTTGGAGAAGTCAGGACAGACTGCCCCAGTCAGGCACAGAGCACAGCCAAGCGAGCTGACCAGCCAACTATTCACATGCAGTTGCCCTTTTTAGTGTCTTACCTGTCTATTTTACCACTCTTGTTTCTCACAATCTACCTAAATCCCTCTCTTGTCCCACCTTTGCTTCCCCTCCCAAACATCCTATAATAAATATTCTGTGATCATGAACTGCTTTTCTCCTGCATCCCACAATATATCCCAGGCACAATATTACTTGGTTCCCCCACCCTGCCATTGTCTCTCCAAGCTCCCTTGTGGGTGTGCAGATAAGCTTTGTCACATAATTTAACAGTCTGGGAAATGCTTCTACATTCTTCCCAGATAGTCCACCCCTGCTTCTGCTCTTGCCTTATTCTTTCTTCCAACATTTGAGCTCAGTCAGGAATTCCTGATTTGGCCAAGCTGGAGTTCTGCCACAGCTTTGACTTCCTGCCTTTTGGAATAGGATACTTGTGTGCTTTGAGATTGCCCTTGAATCAACTTGCTCTCTTGGCCTCCTTTGATGTTCAGTGGCTCCTGGCGTCACACCCGTAGTATCTCTGGAGAAGCCACAGTCACTCAGTAACAAATGTTTCTGCCACACCAAACTTAGTGTATTTACAGTTCTGTATTTTTTTCTCCTTCATAAAGCCATTTTTCAAGATTCCCTAGGCAGTAATTTTTGACCACTAGTCTGTTCTGATCATGAAATTTCCCATCCTGCTGATTGACATCTAGAAATGGGTCTCTGACTCCACAAGTTTTGAGAAAACTACTACTAGGTCAACTCCTCCCCAGTGAAACACAGGGAGCACCACTCTTCTGCTGTACCAGGTCACTGAAAGACAACCTAGTCACTGCTGCTGGCCAGCACCAGAGCCGTGGACTGATCTGCCCTGCGAGGTTGGTTTTGCATGTACAAACTGCAGAAGTGGGGCTGAGGCAGAGAACTGCAGATGATGGCAAAAGAAGCTGTGAATATGGAGGGGAGATCTTCCTGAACAACCCAAGCAGGTGCATTGGGCACTGTCTGAGCTTATTCACATTTGCAGATCTGACAGGTGATTGACAGATGGACCAGATCATCCAGTGACTCACACAAGAAGGAAATAGCTTTGTGCTATTTGGCCTTATGTCATCCCCCACCCTGTCCTTCAGCAGTGCACAAGTATCGTGTTTGAGAAACAGGAGGGAAAAGGGATGGCGGAAGGAGACTGACACGAGCCTGTGCGAATACAGGAAGGTTTTGTCTTGAATCAAGAGTTCTCATTTTAGATGTTGCTTTGTCACATGCTGTTGTGCTGGCTCCTTCTGGTTTTACAATTCCAAACTGGTGCATCAGCCTTGGGGTGAAGTCCAGTATGTCTGTACTTTTCCACATTATTTACACAGAAAGCAGAATCATTATCGTATTTGTTAGATTTTATCTGTATTGTTCTTTCTTTCTTTCTTTTTCTTTCTTTCTTTCTTTCTTTCCTTCCTTCCTTCCTTCCTTCCTTCCTTCCTTCCTTCCTTCCTTCCTTCCTTCCTTATACCCTCAACTTCCAGCTCAAGATGAGAAACAAACACATCACATATAGCCAGGCATGCATGTAGGGTAGTAAAAAGGTCACCAACAAAAGCTACAAGCCACAGTGGTGACATTTGGTCCTCCCACACTCTCCTCTTGTGAGAACACATAGGAAAAAATAGTCGGTTCCAGTCGAGAGAGCAGAGTGCATTATTGAGAGGAGACAGGCATTGTGCTCATCAGCATGGGCTGATCCAGCACTCTCATTTCCCCACCCAAACCCCTCTGCAGTGCATGAAACAAAAGGAATCAACTTCCACATGGAAAAACAGGCTGCTTACAAGTGATACAGATGAAAGAGATGGAAAGCCCCAGCCGCCTGTAGTGGGCAAACTACAAACAATAACTCATCCATTTCTAGGATGAATTTCTGTGCCCTGGGTGCAGCAGCTTGAGCCTGTTACTCCTTGGTCATAGAATCACAGAATCACTCATGTTGGAAAGGCTTCTAAGATCACAGAGTCCAACCATCAACCTACCAGGTCAGGTGAGTCTCCTCTTGCCTGCAGCACTCATTGGAGGACTTGTGCATGAAGGAGTCTGGATGACTTCCCAGTTCCAAACCCATGGGGGTTAACACCAAAATGTACCATCAGCACGGAGCAACGTGTGTGCATCCACAGCTAGATACAGCAGTAACAGTCATGAGAGTTGCTGCATCTCCTGCCCAAGTGGTAGCATGTACAGCAAAACTAAGAATAAAATGGCCATATTGAGAACCCTCAGAGAGTGCATGGTCACATTTATGTGTAATATAGGTGTCTGGACTTGAGAAAGTAGTTTCACACCACTTTCTATCCAGCAATTCTTAAATATATTGATGCCTAAGATCTAGTGTTTCTGTTTACATTGAAAAGTCCTGGGTGCTTAAACACAGGTGCTTTAGCAAGTTCAGAAGTGTCCATTAGTGACTCAGAGGCAGATAGCAATTAAGAAATAACTGATTTTCCCAACAAATGAGTTCAGGAGCAGCCCCTCACAGCAATTCAGTAGCAGTGAGCCAATGTGCATGCCCACACACACACAGAAAGCATTTCCAGTTTTGAGGACTGGTGCACAGCTAATTTCTCTACAATTTTTCAGGATAATGGGAAGAAGAGTTCAGGACTGAAATATTAGATATTTGAACAGCTGCAAGTGTCTAAAATAAAACAGTGAAAATACAGCTATGTGTTTTTAAACTCAGCTGTCAGTTTTGCATCTGCATTACTGAATGCTTCTGTGAACTACTTAGACATAGGTCAGGTGCAAATTAAATCACCATTTGAAGGAGACAGGAATTCAATGTAGTAGTCCAAAGTTATAAGACAAATGCAGCAAACCCTCAGCTTTAGTTGCTTGGAGGAAGCAAAGTCTATCTCTACTCTTGCTACACAGTTTGATACAGGGCAGCTGTGTCCCAGCAGAGCTCTGCGCTCTGTATACAAACCACACAGGAAACACAGAAAGGTTTATGAACTTTCGAACAGTTTCTTTATGCAGCAAGGCACAGAGAGCAAAGCAAGCAATATCCTTTAAAGAACTGAGAAAATGCTGGAGAGATTAAAAAAAACTTAAAAATATGATTGAATATTTTGAAGAATATGAACATTGTAGTATCAGATTATCTGGCAAAGGTCTGACAGTCAATTACCTCATGCATCAGGTAGATTTTATATTGCACTTGCAGCAAGTGGTGCCAATTATTTATCACAGCACAGTACTTGGTGTCACTGCTGTTTGCAGCCCTGCAAGTGGGAAGATAATTTTCCTTGAGGCTGGTTTACAAAGGAAAGGAGGTCTATGCAATCGCTTGGTTTGCTTGTCTGCTCCTCTATCTGTCAGCCTTTTTTGTTCCCAATTCTTGTGAACTGATTAGCCAATTTCAACCAGAAACTAATGGACTGGGCTGCAGAAATCTTGTTTTTGTTATTTCTATGAATGGAAGCCACAGTATCCTGTTCTGAAAGGATTAACCCTCCCTGATACCTGATACTTTGACTTGAACATATAATGAAGCATTTTGTCATCAGAAATAATCTTAAAGAATCTACAGGAGACGCAAGTGTAATTAGAGTAGAAATCAGTGTGAAGTTACATAACGTGATCAAGACAATACCACAATGCTAAGGAAGAAAACCATAACATCAGCCTGGTGAGAAAAATAGATTTGGGGTCAGGAAGCGAAATCCAGCTCGCTCCACAGACCTAAGGGAGTGCAAGACCCTTGCGCTGCCTATTTTACCTCCTTTCAGCCTTCCTCATTTCACTTTATCTTCTGTCCTTGCCTCCCATCCCATTCAGGGAATACTGTTTCATCTCTTCTTTGCTGAGGCACTGGTTATTATCTTAATTATGCCTCTCATGGAAATACTCTAGGGCCAGAAAGTTTGCAAGGAGTGATTTCATGCTTGCATTCATGCTGGTAAAGAATCTACCACCTTCTGAAACACTGGGAGTATGTGCTTTTACTGGTTTTTAGTGCTGCCTTCTCAACTCTGCTTGTCCTATTTATTCACCCTGATTAGGCTGCCAAGGCTTGCTGAAAAGAGGCTTGACATTTACTTGTCTTTGACACTCCTTGTGTGGTTCGAGGTGTTACAAAATCAGCAGCAAGGACACCTTCCAGAGCCTCTGAGTCTGCACTCACCTTATTTACTTATTCATTCTTGGTGAGTCAATGTCATATCTGAAGAGAAGAAAAAGTTTACACAAATCAGGCTACTGAAAAAATAGCATTTGTTTAAGTTTTAAACCTTTTAATTAACTATTCCATCATTCCACTCTAAAAGTGACTCTTACACTTACTGAAGCTATCTATCTTCAATACCCAGAGCAAAAAGAGTTCATACAGTGTTGCAGCATATACTGCTTAGGATAACTAGCTGGTTTTCCCAACATGGTATTTTCTTAGTTAATGAAATGAAAATCACAAGTTTCACATGCAGAAAAATAACCCCAAACCAAAATCCTTAAATTCAAGAACTTCTCTTGTATATAATAAAATATCATACCATTCAGCTGTGAATACCTTGCATTCACACTTACAGGATGGTGAAAATAAAGAAAAATCAGTGGAGCCTGTCAAGGTAAAACGCATGTGCTTACTGAAAGGAATATAGGGAAAAACTTCCTTTATGAGCTTATTCTTACTGAACTGTCTTCTACAGATCTTTCTGCACTTTGTTCACCATCAGCAATGTGGACCACAGGGGCCACAAGCAGTGTCAGAAAGAGAGAGCACTGTTATCTCTCTTAGGAAGAGATTATACTATTGTAACCCTTTGGGTCTGGCAGCCTGATAGGTCACTTTAAAGCTGAGGTTTCAATTCTGCAAAGTTCACATGATTTCTGGGAAAATGAAATCAGAAAAAATCATATTATGTGCTTAGCATACCACCTGCCAGTGCAGGCTATGGTCAGAGCACAGCATTTCTCAGGTCTTTCAGAGCTGCCTAGGCCTGGCTGAGATATATCACAAACGTCCTTTCTCACAGTTAATCTGTTAAAGACAGATGCTTGGTAAGCAATTATTAAAAATCTGTTAATAATTTATAGTTAAGATTCTGGCATTGCATAGCTTCTTTTGGTAAGATTTTGGGCTTTGAGACTTATTTTAAGGAAGTCTTTCTTTTGATTAAGGAAGTAGAATTGCCCTCTTTGGAGAGTACAGTAAGGAACTAACTTCCCTCTTGCAGAGAACACTTAATGCCTCCTTAGATGATTTCACACAGCTCCAAACACCCATAATTTTACACACTCATCCTAGAAATTCTTGTGACAACTAATCCAAGCCTGTGGGCAAGAGAGAGAAGTAAAATAACACATTGTGTGTTGATAAACTATGTTTTTATGACTACTGCAAAGCTGATTCTGGTAAGTTGCCTTCTTCCCTCCGGTAAAGTCAGGTTAAACGCCTGTCGTTTACAAACAAATTAATTTAGAGCAAACAGAGTGGGGTGGTTTGTATTCATCTTTTACTCACACATTAGACGGAGCATGTCGCTGCAATTATTTGAGCAATGATTCCGGGAGCTTTACAAGTAATTTCCTGGGGTTCATTTGTGCGCGTTGTCGCCCATAACTTCCCGGAGTTTAACTCGGGGAGGTCACGGCAAACTGAGAAACAGAGGGCAAACGGCATCGAGGCTCTCACCTTCCCTCCCCGAGCCCCGAAAAGCCCTCGTTTGGCTCTAAAACCTGCGGAACGGCCGGAGCCGGCTGGGCGGGGACGCTGGGAAGGGGCAGCGCGGTCCGGACACTGCCCCGCCGGACCCCTGCGGCCACGGGCAGCCCAGGGATCCTCGGACAGCCCAGAGATCCTCGGTCAACCCAGGGATCCTCGGTTAGCCCAGGGATCCTCGGACAGCCCAGGGACCCTCGGTCAGCCCAGGGATCCTCGGTCAGCCCAGGGATCCTCGGACAGCCCAGGGATCCTCGGACAGCCCAGGGATCCTCGGTCAGCCCAGGGATCCTCGGACAGCCCAGCGCCCCCCGGACAGCCCAGCGCCCCCCGGACAGCCCCGCGTTCCCCGGACAGACAGTCCCCGCTCGGCGGACGGCGGTGACCCGGGGCGGGCGGGGGTCAGCCCGGCCTCCCGGGCATCCGGCGGGGCGGGGGCGGCGCGGGGTGGCCGCAGAAGCCGCTGTCCCTCGGCGGCCGGAGCAGCTGCCGCCGCCCCTCAGCGCGATGCCGCTGCAGCAGGGCAGTGCCCGGACGCGGCAGCGCACGGTCCTCCTGGTGGGGATCGTGGTCCTGCTGGCTGCCCTCGTCCTGGCCGTCGTGCTGGCCTCTCTCCTGACCCACGGAAAGCACGAGGTCAGTCCCCAGATGCTGAAGTGGAAGGACAGGGGGACCACTAAGAACTTGCAAGAAGTCGTCCTGGGAAGATGCTACAACTACATCACGGCGCAGTACCCAGAGCTGGGGTGAGTAGTGGTCTGGGTCATGCCTCAGGTGTCAGGGGAACAGAAGAGATCTACCTCTCACCTCCACCAGTCTGTGACCGCTGGGTTTGCAGTGTCAGGGAGAAATCAGGGGGTTAAGACCTCTGTTTTGTAGAAAAAAGTGCAGACAGAAACTCGGCGCCCCAGTGGTGGCTTTTTAAGGATACTACCTGCAGAGCCAATAAAAGTAACACTAATCCTAGGTTAAAACGTAATCATAACTGTATTTTACAACTTCCCTAACGCCGGCTGAAACAAAAGCTGGATTCTAACAGGTTTGAGTACACGGAGGTGAAGCAATCTGCTGTAAAGCTGATCTGCCAAAAATCCTGTAATGTGACACTGCAGTCCTGTAACCAAAACTACATGGGAGGGAGGGAAAGGAGAAGGTTCAACACAGATTTATAGGACAGACAAAAATGTTAGAAGAACATTGAGAAATATCTTGGGGTTATCCAAAACAGATATTTTGAGCGTGTGGATAAGACTTCTCATTGAGCCCAGACAACTTGAATGGAGAAACAGAGGTGGGTCACAGTACCAGCTCAGCAGTCCCAGGCAGCATCTTCCCCCAGAGGTGGTCCTGGCTCAGCTCCTCACAGCGGGTAGTGCAACACCCCAAGCAGCCCATCCTCTCTCCTGCAGAAGAGATTCCATGGGGCCTGGTCTACAACAGCATCTTAGAGCTGAGAACAGATTTTCTGATCCCCTTCACTGCAGAGAAAGGCAAAGTATGAAATAAAGGGTGCCCCAGGCCCCCCAGTAGGTATTGGGGACAGCCAGACCCTCAGGACAGGATCCAGAGTAGCCAGGGTCTCTCAGCAGGGAACCATCCATCACTTCTGTGCCACCAGCTGCCTTGTTCTGTGTCTACAGTGAGCTTCTGGCAGGCTTTTCCAGCACCCTGGGCTGGGTGCTGTGGGGCTGCCCCACACCTTGGCCAGGTGACAGAAACATCCTATTCTTTGTCCTAAAAAAGGCAATTGCCACCACTTGTTTTCATGACATTGAGCTGATAAGAACAAAGCTGGATATTGTATGCTTGCATTTGGGTTTCTTTTAGCTTGGATTTCCTGTGCTGTATGAAAAAGCTGATTTGCAGCATTTGAAGGGTCATGTGGAAAATCATGGCCTGAGCATGCAGAGACCTGTTCATGCTTTACATTAAATACTTGAGTGGCTTTAGTAAGGGAAAGGAGGATTATTTTACAAAAAACATTAAAAAGCTCCTGAAACTTGCAAAATCATTTGCATGTTTCTAAAGTATACATTAATTTATTAAAGAAGTATACACCCGATATTTAAATCTGAAATTATTTTCAAGCCTAATAGCCTTTATTACTTGGGCTCGTTTCATTCAAATTGGGATGCTGAAGTTGTGGAAAACACTTTTGTGTTAATATGCTTTCAGCCACTGCCACCTATGTTTTCACTGACAGCACAGTCTGAATCTGGAGCACAAACATCCCTAGGAATTATTTGTTTAGGCAATTAATTCAATGACAGTTTTAAAATTTTACAAATCCATGATCACAAGTTTTCTAAAAAGTTTGTTATTATAATAATATTTTGTGCTATTCATAATCCAACAGTGTTTAATAGCTTTGTGGCCGTGAGCTCACTTCCTTTCAGATTAAATTACTTAGTATAATAGGACTCTTTTTTGCTTTATTTTATTTAAGAGACAAATTTTTCCAAGGCAGATAGCACAGAAGAAGGAAAAATATGCTTGTTTATGTAAGTCTGAAATGTTCAGAGGTTTCCTGAATGGAGAATTAAATGTAAGTGCTTTTCTGGGAATCAAACCCAAGGCTGCCCATTTCTGATTGTGCTGAGCTC
The DNA here is from genome assembly GCA_024500445.1 of Entomyzon cyanotis. Lineage (NCBI taxonomy): Eukaryota > Metazoa > Chordata > Aves > Passeriformes > Meliphagidae > Entomyzon > Entomyzon cyanotis. The sequence continues at coordinate 9,887,970 of JAKEPQ010001009.1, forward strand.
TGTGCAGTTTGTGGTGTAACCAACCACTTCTGTCACTGGCACTTTGTGATAATGACATGGGTGCCTTTAGGGCACATCAGAGAGTGGGATCTTTCATTCCTCTCTCTTTCATCATTAATGTAGACCTTGGATCCTCTGTTGTATGGGATCTGTGGTGCACTTAATCAAAGAGAAGGAGTAGGAACAGGGAACTGCAGAAACATGGACAGGCTTATGAGCTGAGCAAGCTGTGCCCTGGGCTCTGCCAGGACTGTTGCTGCCACTACTTCCCACCAGGGGAGCCTTGCTACCTTAGTCAGAAATCTTCTCATTTTCTCATAAATTTTTACATATTCTGTTCTTGCCCTTTTAATCTTACACTGACATGTGCGTTTGTTTAAAAATATCTGCTCTAGTAGACTCCTGGACATTTCCTTCTATTTTTGCTTTTTTCTTTTATATCAGAGTCACTAAGTTCCACCTTTGATGATATTTTCTGAATATAAAATCTATTCACTGTGGTAGTTAGTGAGTGTGACATTCACAACATTTTGGAGTGCCATGTTTCAAATTGTAATAGCTGGCAGGTTTTGTGAAAAAGGGGGATTGTTGACATATGACTATGGATCTCATACTGTTTCTAGCTATCACAGATGGATTTAACAGAGTTCAAAAGTCTACAGCCCCCATTTAGCTCTGCTTTTGCAACTGTGTGCTGTAAATCATGTGAGAAGGCCTCTGACATGTTAGTGTACACCTCCATTATCACAACTCTTTAATCCTTGAGGGTATCTCCTTGCACTCTCCCTCGTCTTACGGAGTCCTTACACCATGCTCAGTCAGCTCGCTCTGGTCGTGCTCCTCTCTTTTCCAATACAATCTTTGGGCTGAACCCAAACCAATGAGGCCACTGAAAGGCTGCTGCTGTCTGCAATTGAGTTTTGTAAACAGATTTTTTTTCATGCATTCAGATTTTATCCTGTTGATTTGCTTATTCATCAAATTCATCAAAACTCTACGTTGAACTTGCTCATAAAAGGACATTTCTCTGGTACTGTGTTGCAGCATCTGCCAGTAATAATTTTGTTTGACTGCCTGGGTGCAATACAATCCTCAGGTTTCTTTCTGCTGCTGGCTGGCTGACTCTTATCATTTGTACTCATGCAGTTTCCTCATTCTTCCTGCATAGAACTATTGTCGTGACAAAGTTCATGAGGAAGAGGAAGGGAATACCAAACACTTCAATAAAGCATTTTCGATATTAGCCCTATCTTTTAGGAAAAAATGTGGATGTTATAGCAGCAGGCTTTAGGGGGTTTGGTCCCTGTGCACAGAGTCGGACACCTACATACTGACAGTAAATAACAATAATTTTATTTTGGCTTCCCTGGAAGATACTGGCTCCAAAGAAATAGTTTGTTCCAGCTTGGTAGTCTTAGCTTTTTTTCAACATTAACAGAAGCTAGAAGTTCTGATTTCAGTAGTCTTGTAAAAATCCCGTGTAGCCATTGGTATGTATTGTAGTTTTGGCTGAATAAATCCAAAGGCAGTTTGGTCTGAAGAAACAGTTTGACCTGAAATTACTTTGTCCTCTCCTTCCCAGCAATGCGGACTCCCTCTTGTGGCTAACAAACGCTTGTAAGTCTCACCTCATGCAATGCCAAATTTCCAAGAATTTATCCCTGGGGCAGTCAGAGCAGGGAGCTGAGCAGGAGCTCAGTGCTGCAGGCTCAGCAGCACAGGTCAGGGCATTCAGCAGATCTCTGCTGACACAGACAGTTGTGGTGACACAATAACTCTCCCATCACTCGGAGGATGCTGCTTGTGATGGTTTGGCACCTCGGTTCCTGCAGGGGGAGAATAAGTGGCAACAGCCACAGCCTAAGTTAACTGGTTTAGGTTTCCTCTTCACCACGTTTGAATTGTCAGGCTGAAGTCAGGTAACATCAGCACTTTGTGACCTGGGGAAGGAGTGGAGAAGACACATTATCTAAAAGGTCATAGCTACTAATGCCCAAAGAATAAACGATGCTTTTTTTGGATCTGGAAATAACTGATTTTACATTTGCAGCTTGAGAGGATTTTCATTCCCAGCTAATGACTGCTGGTGCCTCACTTCTGCAGGCACTTCTCAGTCTTCAATTCACAGACTCACATAATGCCAGAATGGGTCAGGTGGGAAGGGACCTCAGAGGGTCAGCTGGTCCAACCTCCATGCTCAAGCCTGATCATCCTAGAGCACATTGCACAGGGCTGCATCCAGAGAAACTTACAAGGACCTACTATTTAAAAATTGTTAAAGTCAAACCAGCTTATTTTTTTGTCTAACTTCTAACAGGAAGAGAGAACCAAGGACACAGGCAGGGAACAATTTCAGTAACACATGTAACTGCCATGCCCAACAATGCTACTGTGCCTGATGAAGCAGTGCAAAAACCTAATGATAAAGCTGAACGTGTAAAATTTCAATGCATTTTTCATGCAATTTTGTGTGGACACAGAATGTATTTCCCCCTTAAATATAATTAGATCAACCAATGTTGTTTTTATCATTAGTGGAAAATTCTGTTATAAAAAAATTTAACAGTCTGTAATTCCATTAAATTTAGTAAGAGCTGGTGCATGTCCAGGAGAGTTTTGTTTTCTGACTGCGCAATCATGAATGCATTTTGCCTATCCATTCCTTTGCAGCCTGTGGAGATGGAGATATATTTTGTCAAAAAGAACATATGGATGATGATTTTGTATGAGATATTATTGCATTCAGAGCATAATTTCTTCCCGAAAGAAATCTGTGGTTTGCTGTATGCTTACCTTTGTATTTTGCCTTCATGCTTTACTAGGCATTTTTAACCTAATTTCCTTGTGTTTGTTCACTGATTATTAATGCTTTCGCATCAAGCATGGTACTAAATAACCATGATTTGATTCAGTGTCACAAAAATCGTACCTTTACTTTTTATAACCATGATATTATACTGAAACTTACTTGAGATTTATTTTTTCATTGCGAAAATATGCCTTACATGAGAGAAACCACTACTGAACCAATCTTCGGAAGAGCATGAGTTACTACCCACTTGTAATGCACTAGACCCTCTTGGAATGCTCTGCAGATTTCTAAAATTTCCTAATTTGATATCCATCAAGCTGCAAAGGATTTAGTGCTTCTTTGTTTTCAAGAATATGCTTTCTAAAAAATATCTGTAATCATTGCTGTGTCATCTGTTTTGGTCCCAGAGCAAACAAAAGGCTTTATTTGCACTGTCTGTGGAAAAGGACACAGGGGGTTGGTGACAAGCTGAACGTGACCCATCAATGTGCCCTTGTGACAGAGGCCAGTGGTGCCTTGGGCTGCATGGGGAGGAGTGAGTGGGAGGGAAAGGATCTTTCCCCTCTGCTCAGCCCTGCTGAGATGTATCTGGAGTGCTGGGTCCAGCTCTGCTCTTGTCACCACAACGGAGGCAGGGACATACCTGGAACACATCTAGTGAAGGACCATGGAGATGACTGAAGTGTCTGAGATATAGAGAGGGGTTGAGAGAGCTGAGACCACCAGCCTGGAGAAGGGAAGGCTCAAGGTGGAAAATACCAGATGAGGGGACTAAAGAAGTGAGGGTCAAGCTTTTCTCAATGGTATTTAGTTGCAGGACAAGAGGCAGTGGGCAATAATTAAATTACAGAAAACTCTATGAGGGTGATCAAAGAATGAAACAGGTTGACCAGAGACTTTGTGGAGGCTCCATCCTTGGAGATACTCAAAACCAGGCTGGTCTTGGTCCTGAACAGCCTTCTCTGAGCCAGAGGTTGAACTAGATTGTAACCAGATGTGCATTCCTTATCTTTCATTTCTTAAGAAATGCTTTTAGACTTGTAAGAGGTTCATTGGAAAATTAGGACAAACAGCAATGAAGAAATGTTTTGGCTCATATCTAATGGAAATTGTGTTGATATCTTGTTCCTACATCTGGTTTGTCTCTCAGTGTTAAGATGGGCACTGTGTCATCATAATAACAAACTGCTTATTAAAATGCCCAAGTCCTAACATTTGTATATGGATGTTAGTGTTCCACTCCCTATTTCATGTGCTTATGCGCTGACTTTAATACCTTTTGTGTGTAAGCCCTTGTTACATGAAATGTGCATAGCTCTGCTTTTCATTTCTTCTGTCTTTCAATGTATAAAACAAGGTTTTCTCTTACAATCGTTTTCCCCTAAATTGTATACAAGTGGCTTTGACAGTTCTTGTAATTTCTTGGTAGTGACAATATCACTATAAATATGAACAACTGTTTGAGTCTTACTTACAAGTACACTTCTATTGAAATATGCTGTACTGAGCTTTACTGGCGAACTGAAATATGATGTTTAGTAGGCACAAATAGACAGTGATTAGTACTTGAGAATATAGAGGCAGGGTTACTGGCTCTATAGTTTGTCCTTCAAAAGAGTCCTCATGCTGTTTAAAGCTTGTTTCCATAACTACTCTGGGCTGTAAGATAGGACTCTGTTTGGGTTTTATTGTCATCTCTTTCTAAAGGTTGTTCATTAGAAATAATTAATTTTCTTTTTGCAAGAGACAAGTTCATGTCAGTGGGTAGCTATCATTTATTTGTTCTTGAGATAATTAATCAGCAGCATATTTATTTCTGCTCTTCTGGAGTATAAATGCCACTGCTAGGCTGTGGAAGGCCAGCCAGTTCTGTGCAAAGCTCATGCTCAGTTCTGTGCAGAAAATCTGCCCTCCCATGCTGTAACTCCACAGACAGCCCAAGGTCTGAGAGTTCAGCAAATTTACAGGGGAGATGTCAAAAGATACATCGTCTCTTCTCCGTGGCCAACATCCATGTACTGCTAAGATACAGAAATGCTGAGATCTGAATTTATCTCTCACTTTGACAGCCATATGTAAACTCACCTGTCAGTTTTCTATATTGAGCTCTTATCATATAAAAATTGTTATTAAATGATTCTATATTTCTCATGTACTCAAGCTTTTTCCATTTATTTTACAATGCTTAGATATTTAATGGTTGTTACTGCAAGATTCCATAGGATTTCAAATAATTTTTCACACTTGTATTAGTCTACACATATTACATCACTATCTTAAAATATCCTTGCAGTCAAAAGTCTCCTTTAGCTTTAATCCCAAATACTAGAAAGAATATTATTCCGTCTGTACTGACCTTCTACGTGTTAATCAGAAGCATTTGCTGATGAAGTACTCTTCAACTTAGTTTTCCACTGTAACTCTTTGCATCTATTTAGTTATACAGTCAGCTGCCTGTTCTTTACCTTCTCTCTTGTTTATTGATTTTATAGAGTGCGGTCTGCAGGCTTGTCTTCTGGCTGTCTAAATTATAGCAACACTCTGGGATTGAAATTATTAAGTGTTTTTAGGAGCTGGTTGCTGAACAGCGGAACACTGTTCTCTCCCCCTTTTCCCTGGTTCAGTTCTCCTATAACATCTGTAGAGATGTCAGTGGAAAAAACCATACTCAGAGATTATATCATTCATCTGTCATTGCCAAGGTATGGTTAAAACTCAAGAACAGTTTAACACCTCAGAGCACCATGAGGAAATATAACTCTGCTTATCCATAGGGATAGGAAGAATATATATTTTTTCCCTCTAGGGTCAAATAAAAGTCAGTCTCAGGTGTCCAAGGATAAAAACATATGCTAAGGATGCATTCTGTCTTCCCAGGAGATGACAACAAAATAAGGAATTAGCAAGGAGTTCACTCACAGTTGTACTAAATCCCTGATCTGTTCCCTTGTCTGTGTCCTGCTGGCACAGACCACCTTTGAAGCAGGGACTTCTCCTGAATTACAGCATTTACGCCACCTCCCACAGCTTTAGTTCTATTAAAATCAAGCAAACAAGCAAAACAAAACCAACCAAAGGAGTGGAAATTCATTTTGGGGGTGAAGTGAAGCTGAATTAATCCATTGAATATTTCCCTGCTGTAACATACTTTAATTTAGATCACTGTTATAGAAGTGTTTTTACAAGTTTAATATTAACATTTAATATTAACATAAGACTCTACTAAAAATACCCTTACTGATAAGGGGATTATAAATTAGCTTAAATTTATTCCCTCTATATCTGCTGATGACATGGCCCTCTCTTGGAAGCTTAAACTACAGAGCAGCTATGACCCTCTGTCAGAATGCAGTCCAGGTGAGCCTTCTGCCCTTCTGGAGGCTCTGTTCCACTTATAGGGCATCTCTGAACACACCATCTGCTCCAGCAGCTTGTTTTTTCACTCTGGGAGGCTGAAATCCAGGCAGCAAAACAATCTACTGATGTAGATGAACTCTTCTCTGGATACAGCTGCCACCTCTTGGCTAACCCTTCCGGAAGGGTGATAAGGATTAGTGTTGTCCTGCAGCAGCAATTCCTGACTCACATAAAATACTGTAGGAGCAATAAGCCAAAGCCACAAATATTCCTGCCCTGTTGCTGCCAAAGGTGAAGGACTAATGTGATGAGGAGCTATCAGGTCATTCCTTGTACAGGAACATGCAAAGCCCTGAGGTGCACCCAGCAGCAATCTCACTTAGTACTTCTTTTTCCAGACCTCCAGGCTCCCCCTCTTTGCCATGCAGAGTTCAATTGCTCTGCCTACAGGCAACCTTTCCAGAAGTCATCTTTCTCTGAGGCAGGGTTCTGGATCTCCATCTCTATCCCCAGTCGGTTCTTCCAAGGCTTTCTTTACTGGCTTTTGAACTAATTAATTAGCAGAAAGCAATCCTTAGCAAATCAAGATGCCAAACAATCAAGCATGTAATTTTCATGTTGACAAAAAGTCTGTTACTAGAAGTGTTGTGGCAGCAGGCACTTTGCAATAATTAAACTAAATGGGAAATGAGAGCCTTGTGCTTATTGAAGACACTGAGATTGACAAGTTTGATTTTTTTCCTTCATCTTTTTCCTTGCTAATTTTCCCCCTTTCCATTATCCTAATGCTAAAACCAGCAGACAATAGTGTCCTCAAATCCTCAGCAACGACAGTGTTTTGGCTGACCTCCCTTGATTCACATCTGTCTGATTTTTAGGACAAAGATACCTGATGGAAGGCTCGTGAAGAACCCACGCCTTTGGGGTGGAGCTCAGCCACTGCTGCTGAGGATCTCCTTCTCCCGCCTGATGGCAGTGTTCTCCTTGCTTTTAGCTCCCAGCCCAACCCCTCCAGAGACCTCCAGCCACAGCTGCCTGGGCTGTCCTTGAAAGCAGCTCCAAAAAAACTGCTCCAAAGCAGCAGTGAGACACGGCAAGGCTGGAAGTAGGGAAAGAAACGCTGAAGAAATAAAACCCCAGAAGTATTTAGGGCAGAAAAAAGTATTTATTTATATAATAAACAAATGTAATATTTATTTATATAATAAATTATTTATTATTTAGGGCAGAATTTTTGAGGGTAGCAAGAGGATTCTGAGTTACAGAGGGCTTCCTCTCATCACAAGCATGTGTGTTACTGTTCCTTGCATAATTTCTGACAGCAGAAATACATAGCTACGTGTTACAGATTGAATATGGATGTATAAATTGCACTGCTGTTTACAGCAAAGCAGTTTACCAAAATGCAGCAGATAAACTGACACAGGCAAAGCTGGGTCTGTCAGATGTAGAAATGTTTCTATGCTATTTAGTTCCTTTGATATGCATTTTCCTTCTGAGATATCTGGGCTTTTACAGGTGGACACCATGCCTTAGATCCCCGGAAGAGGGAAAACTGGCTTTATGCCTTTAAGTAGCTATGTTATAACCACAAACATCTTCCTGACTTTTTCAAGAGTCAGATTTCTGAGTGGTTAGGTTCTTCAGTATTTTGGCTAGAGGTGGTAGTAAACGAGGAGGATTTTCTCACACAAATTGCAGAGTTTGATCACTGCACGGGTTAGGTACCTGGGCTCAGGGAATTGTTTCCAGCTGTAACTTCAGAGCCTCACCACAGGGACACAATTAAAATCTCAGGGTGGCCTGAAGACATTGCAATGTTTTAGAAATAAAATTCCAGACCTTGGAAAATGTGCTATTGATTGCAGAGGAGAGCAGGTCCCATCAGCAGAATGTCTCTACCTAGAAGAGTGATTTGAAAATGTGGGCAGAGTTGATTGAATTCTCCAGAACAAAGCCTGGAAGTAATTATTTTCTTGTAAATTTGAAATGGGTCCCATACTTGAAGGATCTCTTTCAAATTCTTAAGTAGAAAACCAGAGGCAACACAACCCAAGGGAACACTGCCCTTCTTAAGAAGTTTTCATCACTCGGTGTCAATCCAGTGCTGAACTGAAAGCAAGATGTTGTCCATGGTATAACTGAAATCAGCAGGGATGAAACTTATCCTTTGTATTATACCAATTAAATCAGTTTCAATTGGGGATGAATTTGCTCCGTCATGTGCAGTTAAAGAAAAAAATATAAAATCATAAAACAAAGGAAAAGAAAATCTATAGTGACAGTGATTTACCAGATAGCTCAGTGCCATCCCATTCCTTTCAGTAAGGATTCTCTTTCAAGGTTAGCCAGACCAGTGTATAGATGTGCTAGAAATAATGATGCAGAAGCTGTCCATTTTCCTAATATGCACATTAAAATTTGGCTGCTGGGACAGATGCTAATGGAAATATTCCTGGCCCCAGCTTTCACTTGATAGATTAATGTGATATTCATATGCAAGGCAAATGGATAGAAATGATCAAATTTATCGGAAAATGCAACTTCTACCCCAATGTAAGGACAAGTGGAGGATATGCTTTGCAGCATGTATAACATTTGGATTGAATAAGGAAAAGTTTATTTGTATCCCAGACCTTATTGTATTCTATACTGAGTTCAAAAAGGCCTTAAGGCAAGTTCTTCACTCCTTGTTTTCCAGTAAATGTTGCAGTTTTAAAGTTTACAGAAGGTTTCACAGTGTTCTTTCTGTTAGTTATTATTTCGCATTTGCCAGCGTTTCCCAAACTCTATTAATAAAAATAAAATTTGAAAAAATTAAACTTAAATTTAGAGTATATTTATGTTACATATCGCTAAATTTGGATTCAATAGCTCAGAGTTTATAGTAAAATAAAAGGCCTTAAATATTTCAGCATAAACAAAATTAGCCTCAAAGGAAGAAATACATTATGCCTAAAGAGATGATATTATGATATTTGCAGATAGAATGCAAAATTAGTTCTAATACAATCCAAAATAAACAAACAAAAGCCAGACAAAGAGAGCACCCAAGGCTCACAGCAGTGTGGCACATAAGAATACTCCCCATGGACTCTTGAATTATCTTAATTAGATAAATTTAATTAACTGGTAGAGTGAGAATCTCTTTTGCAGCCTTTCTTTCTTTTGTAAATCCAGAAAGGAAACTAAGTCAACACGTTCTATGACTTGGAAGTTGGGAGCAGCCTTAAGAGAAAAGTTTGTTTCTCAGGCATTTTTTTGGCAAGGCACATGTTCTTCTTTCACCCTGAAGCTGTTCTTGCCAGAACTTTTAGCATACCACATGCCAGCAAACTTCTCATATTGTTTTCAGAAGGCCCAGAGCTACAGCAGGTCTCTGCCCTTGCTTCACACCAGACAAATATTTTCTTTCTGTGCTGGAAAAAGGGTCAGATGGAATTTTATTAACAGAGTCTACCTCAACAGTGAGACTGGAAATTATGGCAGATCTTCCTGGAGCTGGGATTTGCAGGTCCTAAAGTCTTCTCAGTGCTTATCATAGGTAAACCAAAATCACAGTTCCATGTGCCTGGTAATCTCTTTAGGATGTAAGAAAAAATTTGTGTTTCATAGCCAAGAAATAGCTTTCCAGTGGCAAATCAATGATATATTATTACCCATTTGTAAAAAAATGCATGTTGATAGGTGAGGACAGCAGAAAGAAAATGTTGTTTAGCTTTTGTATGTATTTTTTTTACGTTGATGATCTCTATTTTTGTTTCTAAAACAATGATGAAATTGCCTAGTTTCCATAAAAGCCCATCATTTTGACTTACCATTCTTCAGCGTGACACAGCTAACAGTGCCATGCCCATTAGCAGCTGTAGAAGAGCCTCCCCCATCTGCAGGCTAAGACCTACCAGCTTCTATGACATTAAACATACAATTTTATGCACAGGGCTGTGCATAGAGACTCTTCTCTCAGGTATTGGTGACATCGACACACATCATCCAGTGCTGAGTTTGGTGTTTTGAATTAATAGAACACTGATGCTTTGGATTAGTGACTCAGCAATCTGTCTTGGCATGATCATTAATCTCCTGGATGGTGTTCTTTGTGCCTCTCACGGCCATGACTTGAATCTAGCAGCAGAAATGCTTTATACTGTGTCTATCTCCTACCCCTCTGCTTTGGAAATAAAAAAAAAAAAAAAAGGGTTTTTTTATGGTTTCTTGAAAAACATTTTGTCTTCTGAGACTAATCATAAAACTTTGCCATATGAAAGGATAGATCACTGGGTACCCAGCTGTCACCTGTGGCTGTTAACATAAAACAGATTTTGGGAGTAGCTTTAAAAAAAGAGACAAAAAGTCCTGCCTGGAGGACAAATCATTTGACAAATTAGAAAATGCCAGCCATATAAATGTCTATGAGATATGCCTGTGCTTACAGCCAAACTCAACAAATTATCTTTATGATGCCATTGGCTGTGCAGAGCTAAGAAGACAGCTGCCTACTCTCTAATCTCACCCCTCAATCAGCAGGACCTCTCTCTTTTGGATGATTCACTGTGTCCATGTTGGAGTCCTTTGTGGCAAGGAGAAGTATTTACAGCTTCCTAAATGAAGTACCAAAGTTTGGAGCATGGTCTCTGTAGGTTATTTGTGCTTTGCAGCCAGAGAAAGGTTTCTTCAGGAGAAAATTTAATACACCCAAGTTAAATCCTGCTAAGTAAAATGTGAATTCTTGCTGACACAAGAGTGCAACAGCAAAACAATGACTGTGCTCCCTGCAGCACATGCAGTTTGGCTTTTTATTTCTACAGTGATGTAATTTGCTGAAGATACTCTGCCTTTGTAATGGATCATGTATTTGATGCCTGAGCGTAGTTGGAATTCTTTTAACATCTGATCCAGAGTGTTTGACCATAACAGAGGGAGAACTTTTTACAGACACAAATACTCATTTATTAACCATGTTTTAATCTTTCGGCAGAGATAAGGATTGCCTAAAAATATGGGAATCACTAAAAGAGGCATTCATTTACAAGAATCCCTGTAATATCACATCAGAAGATTATCAGCCTTTAATGGAGTTAGCGAGTCATCCTATACCCTGCAACAAGGTAACAGCACAATGTGTGGTGGGCAGTGGTGGGATGGCAGCTCTGGGCAGTGCTCTGAGCAGTGGGATGTCATCCATAATGATTCTGAGGGTCTGGAAGTTGATTAGGACAGTATTTTGCTTTTGCACTTATTTCAACAGTCTTGCTGTTACACCTTTGGACCCCAGTAACCCTGTCCATACTCTATCACTGGGAATCATCCCTGTGTAAGTATTGCCTCAAGTCTGAGATGATTTACCAGGATCACCCCAGTGAGATGATAGCGATGTCCCTGTCTCTGTAAGGAGCATGCCATCATGCTCTTAGAGGGACACTGCTTCCAGAAAGCTGTTTTTCCATGTGCAGCTCAAAAGCAAACGACAAATTTGGTATTCATCCTATGGGAACTAGTCAAAACTTTTCTTTCAAAATCCTTTAAAAGCTGAACATGTCCCTTTCCAAAAAAAAAGAAACCCACCAAAACCAAAATATTTTGCTAATGAGAGTATACAAATAAGAACTGACCCTCTAGGGTGAACTTGCTGCATTTCAATAAAATCTAAAACTTCTTCATTATCATGAACTTTGTGATTTTCTCCAGAAAAATTTTCTGACCAGCTGTAGTATAACTATCACTTAACATTGTACCTTCCTTCACAGTCACTGTTTTGGAGCAAGACAGGTGACCTTGTTCATCGTTATACAAAATCCAATCAAAATTTCCTTACCTTGGAGGACACCTTGCTGGGTTATATGGCTGATCGAGTTTCATGGTGTGGAGACCCCACTGCCCCAGGTAATCTAGGCCTAAACACCATCCTTTTCACATTGTTTTCTAGCGATTTAGTTTAAAACCTTAAATGTCCAATATTTTGGAAGTCAGAAAATAATACCTATTTCTCAGGTTAAATTAAAAACCTCAGCTTTGGATGTTAACACCAAGCTGTTGCTTGACCTAATGTTCCAATCTAGCCCTCTTTCCCTAGTTTTCTTGCTTCCACCCTGTGACTCCTATGGGACAAACTGCAAAACAGGAATGTCATTCAAAAAGGACCTGGCCATAGGCCAGTCAAAGTGTTGGGGCAGTGTGCAGGTACTGTGGGGGTATTGCTGCCCACATGACTCCTGGGTTGGTGCTCAGGGCTAGAAACCTTTAAACTGGGCTGGAATTACTGAATATGTTGGGCAATGTTTAATTTTTCAATGCAGTCAGACAGTACTTGTCAAGATCCAACCTGTTTCTCTCATTTGGGATTGTGTGTTTTCCCTTCTCAGTTTTCTCAGAATTGCTTGTGATATTGCTTGTGTCTGCAGCTCCATCCCTGAAAAGACTGTGAGCAAACGGGAAGAACTTTGACCACATGCAAACTCCTTTTTCTCTTAGAGCCCTCACCTCATGTAGCCCTCTTGCTTTGGTAGATGGTAAATGGTTTTGTTCACAAAGCCACATAAGCCTTGCAAAAATATTCACTCTAACCTTATAAATATATTTTTTTCTCAGGAATCAACTATGAATCTTGTCCAAAAAGAAGTGAATGTGAGAGCAACCCTGGCTCCGTGTTCTGGAAAATGGCATCCAAGATGGTAGGATCTAGAATAAATCTTCCTGAACCCAAAAGCGTGGAAAGGTGCTAAGTTCCTGACGTTGCCAAAATATATGATTTTGCAGATTGGACTTAAAATATGGAATAGTAGAAGCTGACAAAAGCTTTAACTCCAGGTGTTAAAAATCATGGTGTTGGAATCCAAGGTCCCATATTTTATGTGCAACATTTTATGTCCTTGTAGTTCAGGCACCCTTTTCTGGGGACAGAGGCTGAGTGTCAGTGTCCAGAACTTGGCAGAGAGATGGAGCTCTGCAAGTAATGCTCACAATTATAACAATCACCTTAATTAAATCACAGCACTTAAATTGCTACAGTAAAATATATTTTAGTATGCTAATGTGGAAAGCAGCACCCAAATTGGCACAGAAGTCTTCCAAGAGGCTGAGAGTCCCCTTGTACTTCCCGGCATAAACCTGAAGAGCACATCCTCCCACATCAGTGTCTGGCAAGGCTCCTGTGATGTCCCCACCCAGAGGTACATGCCAACTCCCATCACAGGAATGAGATCCTGCTGGTCCCAGTTAAGCAATTAGCCTGGCTTTGTTGAATCAGCACTTTGCAGGAACAAACTGCCAGAGAAAAACCCCGATGTCCTTTAATTTTACATGTGTCTCAAGACTTTGCTCGTGGTATGACTATTAGTAGATGACTGCCCAGGTGGAAAACGAGCATTCCTGGTATGCTCCAGCTCTCACGTATGTAAGAAAAAGTCTACTCACCATAAATAAATTAAAAAATTGTTTTGTGGGTAAACTAGGAGTGCAAATGGTTTCTTTGTTCTCTGGACTCCCCAGTTCCAGAGTCTGGGAGAGATAGAACCACCATACAGGTTTGCTCAGGTTTGCTCAGCTGCAGGCTTCCTAGCCATATAAATTCAAGTTCAACTAAAACTCATGCTTATTACATAAGAAAGTTACACATAATTGAACTTTCTGAAACTTTGCAGCTCTCAAGACATGAGTTTGAGCCACATTGTTTAAGAGGACATGAAAGATCTGATAAGTACAGGCACCTGCATTAAGCTTTTTAAAAATTCTTTGTCTTACCAATGGATTATGTATCTAGAGTAGGTACCTTGTAGACCTTAGTAGTCTTTAAATATTTGGACATGTGTTTTAAAGAATAAAAAAGCAGTGATTACATGATCCAGTGTATTAAAAGTCAAATCAAACAAAACTCAACAAACAAATCCCAAGCCACAAAAGAACACAGAGAATGAGTCACAAGGAAACAAATATGTGGTGGTCTGTGTGTCCTTAAACTAGTGGTACCTCTGTCCTGGCTTGTCCTTACTCCCTGAACTAAAGCAGTCTGCGGATTATTGTGAGTTACTGCAGACAGCTGTAGCTGCTGGGGCTCTGGAAAGCCCTACAAAAACTGAAACCAAACAAGTTGCTGCATCAATCCCATGCAGCCTCAGACTGCCAATTCATAGCTCTCTAGCGAGGTTTTATCACAGTTTTGCCATAGCCTTTAGAGGCTTTTTTTTTTTTTTGCTCTGAGGTGTTCTGCAAAAATATTGTCCACATCCTCTGCTTGTATTAGACAGTTCTGAGGCCATCAATGAGTTCTACCAGCCCCAAGTCTGACATGGCACTGCATGTAGTGGCAGAGTGTAATGTCCACTGGTTTTATTCAGTTTGCAGAAGCAGCTTGTGGTGTGGTTCAAGTGATGCTCAATGGATCAATAGAAGCTGGAGCTTTCAGAAGCAGCAGGTATTCACCCAAAACGCAACAATCCATGTTTCTGTGGGGCTGCATGTGGTGGGTGTATCTGTCTGTGAGTCCTGGAGCAGAAGGGATTTTGGTAAACTCACCACTGGCTGATTTTTTAAGCTGATTTTTTAACTCCTTCTATACAGAGACAGTAACTGAAATCCTTCAGAGGGCATGCAGGTGGGGCAGCCAGTGAGCTTTTTACTGCACAAAGTAACTTGATTATTACAGTTCCTACAATTTCACTTCACTAGATTGTGCATCCTTGGGTTACCTGGCTGGAAGTGCAGTATGAATAATATCAAAATATGAAGAATATGCTCTCTGGGGAAACAGCCATGGTCATTTCCCTGGCACCAAACCAAATCAATAGCCAGGAAACTGAACAGAAGATGCACTAAAGATGGCAAAACTCCAGCTTGCTTCTGTCTGCAGACAGTTTCAAACGTTCTCCTGAAAGTGAAATAAGAATGGGGAGAAAACATTCCACCATAAGGCAATTAAATAGCTTATGAAAATACATTGACAAGATAGTGTTCTCTCACAGAGTGTAACAGCAGCACCAATAAGCACTATATTTGGGGAGCAGACTCTCTACATCTCTCTGAGATAACTAAGAGTGTTTTGCTCTTTCATGTTCCATTCTTACAGCATCTTTGGAAGTATTGAGGTCTTTAACCTGAATCCAGATAAAGTCTCTGAAGTGCACATTTGGCTTATGCAAGACATTGGTGGACCTCAAAGGTAAGTCACACCATGCACAGTGATGAGCAGTGTGTGGAAAGCACAGGGCACAGCTCAGTCTGACAGTGACACCGTCTTAAACTCCTGAAACCTGCTCTAAATTTACCTTCTAGATGCTTACTTTGCAGGAAAGAATAATGTTTGTACTGATGTTTGCTCTAGTAGTTTTGTAGGTGCTGCTGAACAGTTATAGCTAAGACACAATGGCATTTTCCTTGCTTTCAAGAGGTCCCCAGACTTTTAAGGTCCTTTCAACACCACTGAGTTCTACAGACCTTTGCTATGGGTGCAGCACTGAAGTCAGAGACCAGGCTATGTTTGCAAGGATAAACAGCTGGGAAATATGTTTGTCTACAGGAATACTATAATTATGTTGAGCACAGCCATTTCTGAATGCCAGAAAAGGTTGGGGAGTCTCCATCTGTGGACATACTCAAAACCTAACTGGGATCTGGGCAACCTGCTCCAGCTCATTGTGGTTTGACTAGGTGATCTGAAGCAATCCCTTCTTTTCTAAATGATTCTGTGATTTTTAATAACAAATCTGTAGTTGAAATGTTTACCATGGAATTACTGATATAGGAACAGCAACCTCAAATCACATCTGAGCCTTTCTGAGTGATCTTTTTCATCCCAATCAGATTCATTTGCAGATCTACCACATTTCAAGCACAAAGTATGAGGCTCAGTGCCTTTGACCCTTCCTTTCAGAGCCAGTTCTGTGGCTCACATGGTCCTAATGGACTGCCACAGTTTTTCCCATTCTTAAGGATCTCCATGGCAGAAAGAGCAGCTTTGGTGCCATGGGTCAGGAAGCAGGCTGTGATGATGCAGTGCAACTCAGGAAGGAGTGTGGACCTTGCTCAGAGAGCCTCACTCTGACACAGTTTTGGTTTCAGTGTTGCAGCCTCTCCATTAGCCCAGACACCCAGAATTGTCCCCTTTCCTCATGAGCTGACATATCTGCCATGGTTCACAGGTGTGCACCTGTGCAGTGGTCAGCATGCCAGACTTACTCTTGTGGTCCTTTGCATAAAGGTTTGCTGAAGAAAAGGATGTTGAGTAATCTTTACATCAGTTTCCCCAGAAATGGCACTGGATCCTCTATTCCATGATTTCCCAGCATCAGAAAAGCCATCATGTTGCCCCTCAACAGCTTCAACAAGACAGTGCCCTGCCAGCCCTCTTGCTGGACACATCCTCCTCGTGTGACAAGTTCATAGCAATTTCCTTTTTATTTTCTACTTGCTTCCAAGGAGAGAGAGGGAGGGTACCTCCAATAGTGCATGTTCCTTTTGTCCTCTGGTTTGTATTCCATGTTGCATCACTTGTAACTTGTCAAGTCAAGTGAACAAAGAAGAGCTGGCTTTGCTTTCCACTAATGTCATATGTTAGGAACTGGATTTGCCCCCAGTAATGGACGTGTGTCCTATACTCTGGACATGGAGATCACTTTTCCCTGGGGTAACAAGTCTTCCCCAGTGTCTCTGTCTGTGCCTATGACATTTATCAAACCTCTCACTACAGCTTTGGGGCCCTTGGGCTGTTTAAGTAAATTAAACACAGAGATAAAGATCTTGAAGGTATGAGAATACTACATGCTCTGTGAAACCTTTATCTGGATGGGAAAGAAATACACAAGTTAGGAGTCCTACCAATGCAAAAGTGGTTGAAACAGCTCCTTGTCAAAACAGATCAGCAGCAGCAGTAGACTGAGTCAAACAGAGAGGAGGTGCTCATAGCCTGGCTCCTCCCATGTTCTCTATCAGTTTCCTCCTATCTTACTTCCTACCTGGGACTTAGCTGCTGGCTTTCATGATTGCCCTTATCATACAGAGGACTTGATCCTTTTGTCCTTTTACAGATTTCAGTGAGCCTCATATTGTGCTGCTGTGGATGGAAGCCACCAGCAGCAATGGAGCAGTTCTAGAGCACCTGAACTGTGAATGGGACATTTCCCACAGATGTCCTGCTGCACAAAGCTCTCATGCAAGAGGCACAGCTGAACATCATGTAGTTTTGACCAGCAAAGGCCCAGTGGTAGCCAAAGCTCCACAAACCCAATGGACTTTACAGCACATTAGCAAACAAGCTTTTAAAGAATCTTACCTATAATAAAGCAGTGACATAGTGTGGAATTTAGGTGAACATTTTGTATGCCCAAAGAGCACAAGTAACTGAAGTCTTCTCTCTCCAGTGAATCCTGCTCAGGTCATTCCATTAAGAGGTTAATAAGCATCTTAGAAGAGCGAAACTTCAAGATCACCTGTGAAGACAATTACAGGTAATTATCCACTCTTATTGGTGACAGCTTTGCTAACATAAAACTAATACAGCAGGTTTACAGCAAGCCAGAGCAGATTTTCTCCTCACTGCCATGACATCCCTCCAGGGTGGCCGGGTCCTTCTCAGGGGCTGCCAGCCAGGCTAAAGCCCAGGTGTTGGCTCAGTCTGGCTTGCTCTCTGCCGTACACTTCCCATTGAGCACATTCAGCTGTTCTCAGGGAGGGAGCAATGCAGCTGCCAGATTTTCTTCTGACTGGGCTTTTACCTAAAATAATCCGAATTAAACAGGCAGCTTTCCTCCCTGTTGCATACAGATAACACAGGATGCCAAGGGTGGGCTTTACTTCCTTCACCATAGTTTGACTGTGCTTTCTGTCCTGCTGCTTTGTCAGAGAGTGAGGCTTGAGACACAATAACATTACTAATTACAATAATTTACCATTGTCAGGAGCAAAAAACAGGAGTCTGGGAAACAGTAGCCCAAGTCCTGACTTGCCTGAAATCTCCATCTTCCTGCTGAGGAAATACAAAAGCCTGAAACCCTTTATCCCTCTGTGTGGGTTCAGAGACCTTCACACAGAGCAAAATTGTTCTTTAGAGACATTAGAAAAGCAGCAAACATTCAATATTGCTTTTATCTTATCTGTCAGGAACAGCTTTTCAGTGTCAAGGACTCATACTTGGATAAGAACATTTCCAAAGTAAACATATATTTCTATGAACTTCTGAGTTTGTGACAATAGTTTAAGTAAGGAAAAATTGGTCTGCAAAGGAGACAAATGATAGGTCTACAATTCTGAAGGCAGAGCAATATATTTCTCTGAGTATTGCTGAACCTGATTAATGGGTTCTCTGCACTTCGTGAAAATATTAGCACTGGTGTGGTGCATGAATCTGCCAAATCGTGTGCTTGCTTTCTCTTTGGGTAAATGGAACCTTTAACCAATACTCCAAGGACCTGTAAGTAGGTACAGATTATTTCAGCCTGTGATGAAATAAGCTATGAGGTGAGGCAGGAAAGGGAAATATATCATAGGTTAAACCCCTTGTGGCTTAGCACAGGGGAGAACCTGACACACTCATTGCTGTGTCTCACAGCTCACTTCTGAAGGTAGAGTAACAGGGCTTTTTGTCAAAGCTCAACTAACAGAAACAATGGCATTGAGCAACATGGACAATTAATTTTACTATTTTATATGCAGAGCAATAATAAAATAAGAAATTTACAGGTAAAGCCAAACTTCAGGATAGACTGTGTAAGTTGGCTTCACTCCCCTGTAATTGTCACAAACAGAACTGTGTGGGTCTGTATCAGCTGAGCATCTGGTTTTTCATGCCATGCAGTAGCTGATGCTGACCATTTTCTCTTGCTTTTGTCCATGCCAACAGTGTCTTCCAGAAGTAGCTCTAAAACTGGATTCGCTGGATGCCTAAGAAAAAATCTCATCATGTCTGACATTCATGGCAACAGCTTTCTGTTGTAGCAGTAGGGGTTACCAGTGAGTAAGCCAGATGGTGAACTTCCAGCACGGCAGCAATTCTACAGTCTGTGCAAGAGATCTTTCTTCTTTTTCGTAATTATTTTTTATATTGCAGCATAGCTGACACGCTGTGAGGTCAGATCTTACTTTGTTTTGTACTGACTTGCTCTTGTCCCTAAACACACCAAATTTACCTTTCTGTAGCAAGATCAAAAAGAATTACCATAAGAAAATACATCTGCTTGATAAGCAAAGGTGTAACATCCACTTTGACTTTCACATTGCATTCAGGAACTGTGAAGTTATTCTGTTGTACTTGCAAAGTGATTATTAAATATTTGCTTGGTTCTGTGTCTTCTTTCAGACCTGTCCAGCTCCTTCAGTGTGTGCATAACCCTGACCACACAGACTGCAGGCTTTGCACCAACAGCTCAGCAATTCCATGAAAGTCCTCTGCACTACTGAAGAATTTCATTACTCGCGTGTAAAGCTGGAAAAGATGTGGCTACATAGCTAAGAGTGATAACAGTAGCATGGTGTGTACTGAGTCCATAACCAGAAATCCTTGCTGTGATACTAACAGCCGAATAGCAGGAGATGATACCTGAGGTGTGAAGCTGTACACACACGCACACAAATCCACTGAGAGCAGCGACTGAAGGCAGGGACTTTGCCCTGGTTTGCTCCCTCCCATACAGCTCTCCACAGACACAGCACAGAGATACCCTGGGGCATGCACAGAGAAGAAAGAGACTTTCCAGGAGAGGCAGAACTTGCCCAGATCAGCACTTGTCTTTCTTCCTGCTGAAAGGCTAGGTAGGAAATGACCAGGGTATGCTACACTTTTCCTGCATCCCAGTGAAGCATTCCCCAGAGGGGAACATTGCCCAGTGGCACATAGTACAAATCATGGCTTTCCCAGGTCCTGTGACACTTCTGAGCAGGTAAATGAAGCAATGGAAGAAGCAGAGTGGTCCTAGCCTTTTAATGGGTATCACAGTAAGCAGCTGGTGGGAAGACAGCTGAGCTGAGCCAAGAAAAGATCAGAAACTGCTCAGAGGGTTGCCTGCACCTGTAGGAACTGCTGAGTGTGCAGCTGGGAGAGAAAATAGTGAGACTGACTCACATATCTCCATTAAAATCCTACTGGATACATCATTGCTGGTCAGATTACATTTTGTTCTTAATATAGCAGTAAACACCAGCTTTCCAACTTTCATAAAAGGTCCCTCAGGCCACAACTTGGCCATCCACTGGAATAGAAACAAACATCAAATGGTTGCCACAATAAGGAGTCTCTCTTGACCTCAGTTTCTGCAGCGAAAGGTGATGCCTTGAGGTGTATAATGCACGAGCACAGACTCGCCACAGCACACTGAAACAGCACGTTTCACTGATTCCCTTTGATTTCTGTTTTACTGGTCTCAAGTGCAGTGTTTATAGCAAAACAAATACATAGCTCGTGGCCATGGCTGCAGTGCTATTGACACTCAGAGAACAGAGCAGGCTTTGCTACAGATGCACTCCTAGGTGGTGAAGTGGCTCTGTCACCAGCAGCTGCCAAGCCATTGGGCAGCTGGGGCTTCCAGCATCCCACAGGGACAAGGTTATAATGACACACATTTTGGTGACTACCCAGAGTGCAAAGCAAGCTGGTGTAATTTTGAGCATCTCTAGATAAACCTCATCTCTGTAATAGCAATGGAAGGCCTGCACTGAACCTGGCTGGACCAACCCAAGACCTCACCCATAATGTTTACATTAAGTGAAATGTATTTTTATTTGCAAGCTGTTATGTAACTATGTAGATACATCAACATAGACACATACTGATGCTTTCAAATAGGTAATTTCTGACTTTCAGTCAAAAGTTTGTCTTCATGCTCACTTTTGTACTTCTCCTGTTGCAATATAAAATATTGACTGTAAAATCAAGATCTATAATAAAATTGCTGATGACAAATGTTGTTAATTCAGTTTCACATTGTACCTAACCTCAGAAAGTTAAGAAAGAAAGATTATCATAAGGCCAAAAAAGTCCACTTCCTAAAAACAGCTCAGAAATCTGTTCAGTGTATGGAACACTGTATGCAACCACCCAGGAAAGCAGAGAAACACAGCACATCCTCCCCAGGCTGTGTTCTCCATCTGATACGGAAAAGTCATTGTCTTTGTAGGTGGCTGGAAGTGAAGCATCCCGAGTCTTTATCTTGAACATATATATACGTATACATATATATATATGTGTACATATATACATGCATTGTTCTTGGCCATAACAGTTAAGAAAGATGATTGTTCTTATCAGTGGTTATGTAGTAAGATGCTAAGAAGCAAACTGTGCTTTTGGAAGCTGAGGTGCACAATTAATATGGGCAGCTGTGCTGGAGTCAGTGATGGCTTTGTAATTCAAATGGCTGGCAAGTCTGGGCTGCTTGGATCACATACATGGCAGAACATGAGCAAGCTCCTTTCCAACAAACATTTTTATTAGGCATGATCACACATCTGAAATGCCCTGCAGACATGCCCTACCAAACAAGTATACTTGCAAATCCTATTTCTCTGCCGAAGATTTATCAACCAAAACCCCCTCCCAAACCAATAGAAAGTGTTGCAAATTCACAGAAAATAAATAAAATGAAAAGTAATTATGCATTTTTCCCACTATGTGGAATAAATGTTTCTTAATACAGTTTGGGAAAGGTTGGGTTTTGAAAATACGCTTTTAATCTGATAAAGCTAACTCTCATAATTTGTTCAAGGTAAACAGGCTGGCTTGTGCCCCAGGCCCACATCAAACACTGCTAAAGAGCACTGCTGAGAAACACGAGAGGAATCTGAGTTACTGTGTGATAAGGTGATATCAATGTTATCACTCCCAGAACCACACAGAGCCAGGAAAGCTACTTCTATGACCTTATCACAACAGCATTGCTGCTCCCTCAGTCTTTGATGCACTGAACCTGATCAGAGCCTGCAATCATTAAACTTATTGGGAAACAAAGGAAATGTAGAAAGATTTGTTCTCCCTGACAGCCAGAACTCGGCCTTGTGTTTGATTTCATATACTTATGGAATGGTTTGTGTTGGGAGGGGTCTTAAAGATCTTGTAGTTCCAATCCCCCCTAAGAAGAGGTCTAGATAGAGACAAATAATAGGCATTAAAAAAACTGTAATACAGTTAACTCATTCCTTACGCTAACGATGCTATTCAAACAGAAAGTAGGAAGACAGGTTGAGTTTTCAAAAATTTTTATCGGATATTCCTAACTTTCATGAGTAATATCAGACATTGCTGATGCGTGATATGTGGGGCTGCTTCATGTGGAGAAGTAAAATAATAATACATGGCTTGATAAGTTTAAGTAGGTCCTGGGATGTTTAAATCTTTTTTCGTTACTCAACTACATTTTTGTTTGAGCTGTGGCTGTATTGAATGTACTGTGTAGACAGGGATTAATTTCTGTGGCTGCTAGGGACTTGCTATGGCACACTGGGCAAACAATTTAATCTCCAGATTTGAGATTTCCTGCCTGAATGGGTGGTATGATAAGCTGATATTTTATAATTTTAAGATCGTAAAGGTTATCATAATGTCTAAACTCATCTTATGAACATCGCAGCTTTTTAGTTTCATCCTGTGCCATGCCTCCACTGTGTCCTCAACTTGTGCTTTAGGCTGACACAGCCTTTGCAGAGTGGCACTGCTCTGGTGCTCTCTGAGGCAGTGAAGCACTCACTTTCCATCACAGGCTGTTCAAGTAATTGCCTGCCACCATCACTGGAAATTAATTTATAATTTGCCTACATTGGCCTGGTTGGATAGAGTTCTGAACAAACTGGCCTTGTGAAAGGTGTCCCTGCCCATGGCATGGGAATTGGAACTAGAGGATCATTGAGGTCCTTTCCAATTCAGGCCATTCTATGATTCATTCTGTGATTATACTCAGGTGTTAACAACTTCCTCTTGTATCCGGTGCTAAAGATAATTTCTCCTGTGGGGAAGGGCAGCTTTTCCTCCTGTTAGGAATTCTTAACCCAAGAGCTTTTTATGCTCTATTCCTGGTGAATTAAAGAGATCAACCTTTGTAAACATTCCAGGGTGATGCATTTGCTAGAACCTGTGTCTATTTTACTTCACCTTCTCCTAGCCTTTATTATTCTCTTAGTGCAAACATTCATTCATTCATTCATTCATTCATTCCCTGTGGCATGTTGATTGACACAGCTAGACTGAAATTCAGTCCATACTTTTATTGTGTTTATCACTAGTGAGATATAATAAAATGATTACCGAAAGTATTCATAAGTTTGCTGGGGCAAAGTTGAGAGACCAATTCTCTACTATGTAAAACCAACCCAGTTGTTATAATAACCAGCAGACATGGATGGACATTGTAGTTCAAAATACTCAGCTGCAGGGATGTTTCAAGGCATCTCTCGTTCAAGTATGTCTTTCATTTGATCTATTTTACACATTATTTTTCATAATGTAACATCATGGCATCAATTAACACATTACAGCATGCAAGATTTTTTTTCAAACTTACACCAGAATACTTTCTTATCATTCAACCATGGTTAATTGATTGCAAAATAACCTTTCCTTTTAATTATTAGCCCAAACATTCTTGCTTAACAGAACTATAGCAAGCTGATTTTTTTCCAATCCAGACCTTTTGTCACTCCAACCTTCTTGAGAAAAAGAATTCTCCACCGTAATATACCTTCAAGTACAAATTATATGTGTCAAGCTTTACTTACTATCCTTCCTTAAAGCAAAAAAGCTCTCACCAGCATCAACATTTCTCTATCCCAATTTACCAGGAGAAAAACAACAATCCTGGGAAATTAAAGACCTCTTTATCGATGTCTGAGCTATTTGCTCATCTGAATACTAAGCTGAAGCACAGAAAATAATGGAAACATAGCTGCAGACCTCATGACGCTCTGCAGTCACCTTCAACTTCCCAACCTGCTCAAGTGCAACACATGTTCCATTTGGCCATGATTCTACAATTTTTTTCCTGTTTATGCCATTTTTACCGAGCCCTCCAGTAAAACAGAGATGTCCATAAGTGAACTAAATGGAAGGCACAGCACATGGTCTGTGGGATATAACTGAACAGTGAAGCCAAAACGAGATGATCTACATTTCAAAGAAAAGGAGAAAAAATGCTTAATATTTGATGTTCTTTTGGTTTGGACTATTTGTGTTCACAGCCTCACAATATTACCTCAAAGTAGCAGAGATAATTTATTGGGAATGACTGGTTTTGATCCTGAGATGTACAGCATGACAAATTGTGCCAGTGCAAAAGTAATTGCTTTTTAATTACAACGTCAAAAATTATACAGTCCCGTAGTAGAATCATACCAGTCTGCCATTCTAAAATTGCCTTTCACCCTCTTCACTGACATAATCTTCAATTAGCTCAGGAAAGGTTATTGTGGTCATGACTTGACATGATAAAGCTTGATGTAGAAAATTAAAAAGGAATAGGACATTATTCATCTATCACTCCCTGTATTATTTTCATCAGCAGGTGAGTTGTACTGAATATCAATGCCTGGGCTGTCCCGTGAGCTGACAGGCACCTGCGGTCAATGAACTCACTCCCAGTCTGTTGCAAAACATCCCTCTCCAGAGATAGGAATGTTGTTATTACCTGAAATCAGTTAAAACTGCGGTTGGTATTGATAGGGATATTCCAGTTAATCATTACTGAGACAGAGCCCAGCCTTTGGTGCTGCTTTGTCCCCAGTGCCGAGTCCAGCCAGGACAGAGCCCAGCCCCACACACGTGGAGGGAGCAGCACCTTTAATGTCCTGCTGTCCTGGAGCAGCCCAGCCCATGGCATCCCAAAATTCCTGATGAACACTGCAGAGAGCAGTGCTGACAGGGACAGACTACCCAGAGAAGGAGAGCATCAGCCATTCTCAAGCAGCTCAGACCTGAGGAAGGGGAAACAAGAACCACTGCAGGAAAAAAATCCCCTGTGGCTGGATTGGAGCCCTGTCACTAGAGACACAGCATTTCCCAGAAATAAAAGCTGTAGGAGGAGTGAAGAAATATGATGTATACTTGGCAGTGGGGAATGTTTCTTCCCTGTGTGATTGCCAGGATTTTTGATTGCTTTAGAAAAGTCAGTGCTTGGTAAAAATGATGAGAGCTTTCACCATGCACCCTGAGGATGAAAGTGCAGCCAGAGGAGAAGGGGATTAGCCAGCTTCTCTGACCACTTTCCCACTCAGCACTCAGCAAAGCCCTCCAAGCACCCACATTTTTTTGATGCTCAGCAAACACAGTGAATTCAAATCAAAATTCATTGCTTGAATGAAATAATACATATTTATTGGTAATATACACACATTGCTAATTATGAGGGTGGCCTAGCATAATTAAGAGCTTTTGATTTTGTACTTATGTATATCCTTGTCATGGATATAGGATCTTAATACAGGTTTCAACAAAACCACAGCTCTTTTTACCAACTGAAACAGAACAAACTGTTCCCTACAGAAACATTGTTTCATGGGATGTTCCTACCTGCAAAATTCACAAGATAGCCTCAGGCAAAGGCTCTTTTCTTGGCTATTGTACTAAGCAAACAAAAGCTGATTAATGTTGGATTTTGACCTGTCAGCTTCAGGTTTAATTTTTTTAATTTTCTGCAATCAGCAGGTTCTGTGGAAAGTATGGTGCTTGCAAGCCATAGGGTTATTTCGAGTAAGTCTTTCAATGAAATAACACAGCAATAAGAAAAACTCAATCTGTGACCTATAGGACCTTGGACAATGGCGCACATCAAAGGCACATGTCTAAACTGCAAGAAGCACAGATAAGATTAGCATTGGTGTCACACACTTCTAGAGCTGCTGCAAGTTTGTCTCTGCTCTCTCTGTTTCATCTAAGAAAAATAACATCCTTTACCGTGGTTGCAGACGGCATGTGAAATGACACAAGTCCATCCAAAATGTATCAATGGACTATTCATGTGCTGTTTTCCCTCAGTTATGTTTAAACTACTAGGTGTCCATAATGCTGGGTGAATGCTGCAGTCCTCAGAGAAATCCAAGACTGCACTTCTTGATGGAAACATGGATGAAGGTCAGACAAGGCCATGCACATTGGTCTTACAGTTTATTTCCCCAAAGGAAAATCATGCTGCAATGCATTTCTCTTTCCCCCAATCTCCATAGTTTTTAGTGCAACAGGTTTCTGCTCTGTTACTAGCAAACAAGGTGTTCAACATCTTCAGAGAGCCCATATGTCCTACTTGTTGTTAGACAGATGCATATCCAATGTGCAATAAACCAACCAGGTACAAAAGGAGCATTGGTAATTGTTTTTCTACAATGATTTTCAAAGGAGGTTTCTTTTATAACTCCAGTCTGGAGCCCCTGAGGCTCCTGAATGTTCTGCAGTGCAATGCACTGCCCAGACTGTGCCTGTTATTTTTTGTTTTCTGTGCACCAGCAGTATGTCTTTTTGGTGATTCAGCACCATATGACCAAATGGAACACAGCAGAAAGAGCACTAAACATCCTCCATCAGAGCTCTGAAGCATAATTCAGCTCCCTCTAGCTCATCAACTGATGGGTCAAACCCAGAGACACCCAGATTTCCTGAAAATATCTTTTCTTATGGCATTAAGAGTTCAGAGGCCAAGTTTTAGAGCATGTTAATTGACTTCTGAGGACCAGTGGCATTTGGAAACATCATCACCCCAAATAAAAGTGAGAAAATAGGACCATGAAAGGGTCTAGTCTGAAAGATTTTGCTTACAAACATCAGATATGTCGTAGTCTCTTGCACACCCTCAATTGGTGGATGAAGTCTGAGGTGACTATGATGAGCAGTAACTCATCATAGCTGGTTGCAGTAACAAGAACATTTAAACTAGTGAGAACATGCCTAAAGAAAGCAAACATTTCAAGTGTTACTGCAAACACTGAAGTTTATTTCCTTCTGAATGGAAATTAGGAGGAATGCTGTGACAGCAGCCACTGGATTTAGACAACTGCTTGCTACCAATGATCACTTGAATTTTGGGCTGCAAGAGAGTAACACCCTAAAGATATCCCATCATCAGCAAAAATCAGGAGCCACCAGCCTAAGGGTGGGAATAACACTCCATGATAACTGGATGTTCCAGTCACAAAATTCAGACAGAATGAATAAGTTTGGACTTTTTTGGGCAGACAACTGTTCCCTATCCATCAGGTCAGGTACATTCCCTCTAGGTACCAGTGGGGTTGTATCAACTGGAGTGTTTGCTAAACTCCTGCAGCAGCTGTGTCTTTTATTCATGAAGAAGCATAAAACACATGGCTTAAAATCCATGACATACAAAAGTATGGAAAGAGAGAGCTGTTGAGAGGTAGACATTGATTATGCCTTTGCTACTTTCTCCTTTGATCCTGTTCTCAGTTTTTTAATTAATTCTATTTGCAAGCACCTGATAATTTGGCCACGTCTGACTTACTCATCAATAGTAAATTACAGTAGCTATTTCAAAGGATAAAATTAATCCTAATGTCAGCCACAGTTACTTCTGAGCAGTACTTATGCAAGTCCAGAGGAGCTTCATCAGCACTGAATAGACATAGGTTCTTGAAAACAGTGTTATTGTGTAAATGGGTGGAGCTCAGCAGGAAAACCCAAGGCCACTCAAGGAATACAAAAGTAAAGACAAGTCAAATTCAACATCCAAGAGATAGGAAGGATGATATGTGGACTGATGCTCTGAGGAAAGTGAGTGAGCTTTAATCTTGAAATACCTTTCTATGCTTCCAAAAGCTGAAGCCAACATACTAATGGGAATGTCAGCTGTACTCCTGCCAGACCTGTCTGCAGGGGCAAGTATGGGGCAAATCCAGATGAACCATGCAGGTATGAACTGGTATCACAAGCTCCTACTTTACCAGTCTCTGTTTTCTGGGAATTATGCTTTTATTCACCACTAAGCATCACTTCTACAGAATCTCATGTGATCATTTCTTAACATTTCTTTTGCAGGTACATTTTCTCTCCTTTTACTTTGAAAAAGTGAACTCTACAAATGTAATTTATACTAATACTTGCCTGGTATCTCTCCCCTTCCAGTTTAAAGCACTCAAAAGTTGTGGATCACCCTTATGACATTAGGTTAGAAAGCAATTTTTCAGGTAGTAATAAATAGGGGACTCCTTGTGTTTGTAATTTGGCTTTTGAGCTACTGGTATGGACTTAATTTCTGCTTTTTAGCTTTTTTCACACTGAGAGGGCAATGATGCTCACATTTTCATAGGATTCTGTGGATTGTAGTGTAAAAGAAACATCAAGCACAAGGACGTTCAAGATAAAAGCACTGGATATGAAGACAACATTTCCAATTGCTAATATTAAATCTGCCTCTCTGAAAACAACAATTTTTCTGCTTTTATTTTTACACCATCACTTTTAACTTTTTTTTCTTTTTAGTGTCTTCTCTCAAAATAACAGTCAGAAATTGCCTTAACAACAGGTCCGCCTTCACACTGGGGTGACTTCAGTAAATATTCTCCCAGTCCCCTGCCCACATTAAACCAGCCACACCAGACTATTAACAGTCAGAGCACACAGCAGTCTAAGACAGTGAAGAAAGCTGCATCTGACCAAAATTCTGAGAAGAGCTTGGGCAGTGTAATTACCTCTCTGGACATCGGCCAGAACATCATCAGCTGATGTCCTCACTTGCAATGACAGTGACCTGGCAGCTCTGGAGACCCTGTACCACAGTGACCCAGATGGGGGCTGTGCATCCCAACACCCCATCTGCAGCAGCTCATGCAGCCCATAATACCTTGTGTGACAGTTTCTTTGGAGACACCCAGCATCCCTAGTGCTCCAGCTCTTCTCTGTCCCCAAACTCTCCCCTTTAGCTCACTTCTGTGTCATTTGCACATGTAAATGAGGAATAGAGGATCTCTGAGTTGAACACTTGCCTGAAGTCCTCCCTGCTGGACACTAAGGACTGCAGGCTTTGTAACAAGCAGTAGGAATTGAGTTGCCACAGCACATACATCTGTAGGGATTCAGCTGCTGTGGAGTAGCCCAAAAGCTGTGCAAGATTTGTCAGGGAATCACACCACCTCTAGAGTGACTCTAGAAACCACAGCACCTTCAGGCACAAGATGTAAAAGTAACTCGTATGATATAAATAATATTCTATTATCTAAGCACACTAATTATGTATAATTAATGCACATATTATGGATGTATAGAATACATTCCTGTTACAGATAATGTTGTAATTCCTGTATTTTAAGATTAATTTTAACATCAAATGTTCCGGCTGGCTGGACCAACTCTCCTCTTCCTTGGCATACACAAAGCACCACACAGTATTTATATGTGAATACTGGGGGACAGTTTTGAACATGTTGCAGGCTCTCCTTATATAACAAAGTGCCTTTGATGTGTCTGTTTGTTGCCTGGAAATCAGTGTGAGAGTTACATGTTCCACTGGGAGCTTCAGGTTAATTAAGTTTATAATTTCTGCGTGGGGCCTGGTATGATCTGTGGCCAAGGCAGACTGGTAACATTGGCTTGATGGGACCTCTTCACTGTTTTTCCACCTACTCATTATCACTTCTCTAAAAACCAGCTATTTCTAGTGGGATTTATAAGCAAGTTTGGAAGAAATTCTAATAGCTAAATAAAACATGTACTTTACATGGATAGCAGCATGTTTCTGAAGAAATCCCTTACGTGTGAATCCTTGTGAAAGAGTTAAGCTGGGCCCTAATGCATCCTTTCCTGCTACAAAGCTCTGCAAACAGGTAAAAAGCTTTATGACATGGCCAGTCCCCTCTCTTCATCTGTGATCATGTATTGTCTCAATGTAGAAATAGCAATGGAAGGAGCAGGAGAGACACACAGATATCCCTCCGAGCCCTCCAGGTGTTCAGTGTCTGATAACCCTAACCTTACCAGGCATCTTGCAGCCTGCCTTCTCTCTCTGGCTCTTTGAAGAGAGGTGATGACTGCAGACAGGGTTCAGAGTTCCCCTGCTTGGTCAATGAGGGAGCAGAAAGAAGCTCCAGGATTTTAGAACACGGAAATGCCCTAGGATTTGCAGCACTTATGTTGGTAACAGGCAGAGGACATGCATGCTCTTGTCAGGAGCATCATCCAAGTGATGAGATTGCAAGGAGACCCTGCAGGCTGGAACGTGAAGAATTTCCCATCCTTGAAGCTGGATTTTTCCTTTTGATCAGTTCCTGGTGTGGTATCACTCTTGGAACAGCCTGAGGGAACAAGCTATATCATATATTGAATTGGAATGCAAACCCAGCAAAGGTAGGAGTGAGGTGCAGCAGCAGCCAACAAGCGTCGAGCTGCTTTGCTCAGGGCAGCATCAGAAAAAACATAAGGCAAAAGTGGAAAAGTGAGTGGAATTTATTATCTGTGCTCAGCTCTGTCTACACTGAGTGAGCACGGCAGTGTAAAATATGTCTTGTCTGAACACAGCCTCCGCTATGGTTGGTCAAATCCAGGTGAGGTGATATCAGGTGGTAGATACCCATTGGCCCCTCGGGAGAAGAGGAGGGTGGGGAACTCCTGGAAGCAGGAAGGTTGAGTCACTTGGTTCTATTCTCCTTCAAGCAGTCAAGCAACATGTGAGATTAGATATGTAATCTCTCCTGTTGCCAAAGTGGTAAATGAGTAAAGGAGGTTGCAAAAGGAACGGAAACTCATTAAAATGAAATTGTGTGTGAAAGTGGGCATAAAATAGACTGCAGGAAATAGTAATGAATAAAACTTCGAGGGAGCTGAAATTTTACAGATTCTTAGGTAGTGCTGCACTGCCAGAGCTATTTGCTGGGCATTAGCAATGTCTTCCCATTTCCTAGTGAATACAAAGAAACATGTAACTTTTTCCAGATAAAACCATCATAAGATATGGTGATATATTCCATATTGCAAGAGAGGAGAAACTCCCTAAGTCTTCATCTCTGAAGCTGAAAAGAGTTTCCTGTCTTGAAATACTCTGTCTTTCTTCCCAAGTAAATATGCAAATTATAATACCCATGGTTGTCTGGAAAACAAACTATAGAAAGTAAGCTAATTTTTCACAAAGATATACTCCTAATAATTTTAAAGTAACTAGAAGTTAGCTGGTATCTTCAAGAACAAATCCATGCAGTTCTTGTGCAGAATGGTCTAATCATGAGGCATGGGAGAAGGGAACCACTGGAACTCCACACCTCTGTCTGGTTGCTGTTCCAGCCACTGATTTTTCTCCTATGATTGTCAAGGTCATCCAGCCTTCCTGTACCTTGTTTCCCCAGGTGTAAAATGGGGCTTATTTTTCTGTAACTCATGTTAACACTAAGAAACTGAGATTGTCATGATTTCAATATGGTAGCACAGAGGACTTTGACTGCACGGTCAGAATTTAAACACATTCATTGTTTCCCTTCATTGTGGTCCTGCCTGCCCTGCTAGAAAAGGTGTTAGAAGAGTCACAACAATCAAGTTCTTTAAACATGAAGTTCTGACACAATGACAACTGCTGCACCTGGGACAGAGTCAGAGCAGAGAGCTCAGCTGTGACATTTTTCATAATGAGCAGAGGTCCTAAGATGAACAATACCAGGAAAAGGATTTTTTTATGTTAAGTAGCTTGACTGCAGAATCACCGAAGTTATATAGACTTCAATGACCCTGTAAATGCCCCAAAGAAAGACTCATATGGGATTGCTGTCAAGAGATTGCTTTGTGGATGCTGGCTGAAACACAAGGGCTGGCAAATGCAGTGACAGCTTAGATCCTCTTAGCCATAGAGTTGTGGTCAGTACGATTATAGAAAAGGCAGTAATTGAGTCAGACTCCAGATATAGTTGCCTCAGACCCTGCTATTCTGAATGCACCCTTCTGAAGAAAAGTCAGAACTACACACCCATGGATGTAAAGAATTCCTTACTTTGGTGGAGACAGTTTTGAGATCTTTACTCTCACATTAGCCCACCTTCTGAGGAAAAAGGCTGCACAGAGATCCCGTTTTCTCCTGATGCTCCACTCTGTCCTTGCACAAGTGCTTGCATTACAGATGAAATGCACCCATGAACTGCTGAGAATGAGCATGTTTTCCTCCTGCAAAGAGCCACACCTGAAGATAAAAGTCAGCCCTGAATGGAAACAAGAAGACGAGGCAAAAGAAATATAATGCATTCCTGCAGAGGAACGTGCAACTCCAGCACGTGGGTCCAGGTGCTGACAGTCCTGTACAGGGAGATGTAGCTCACAGCTCTGGAATCCTGGGTTGGAATTTGCTCTGGGATATGTCACTGGCCCACTGTGCCTGGCTGGCTGGCTGGCAGCCAGAGGGAGAGCAGTGCCTTCTGGCAACTGAGAGCAGAGCAATCGTGCTTCAGGCAACAAAGTCCTCATCATAGTGCTCCCAAGAGTAGCAGCAGCTAAGGGCAGATAGGATTGGACATTTTCCAAAATATCTGGAGCATGTGAACCTCTTAAGCCAGGCCTCCCCATTGCTCTGTTTATAACCTGGAACTAATAGAGAGGTGTCTGTATAGCGGAGCAGACATTAAAAGTTAATTACTGCAGTGTATGATGGCTTGGGCCAAATAAAGCTCCTAATACTTCCTCTGCATTTTTGACTTTCTTATCTCAGCCATCTCCTAATGTGACGTGGTGTAGGCCAACCCACTAGGTGTCTAGCAGCTGCAACTTACCTGCCCTTTCTGTATTTATGTATCTACCTCCATAATAAGGAGCTGCTAGCTGTTTTCCCACTCTGCTTGGCACCAAAATGGCTGTGTCTTCCAACCTCCACAGGTGTTAGTTAGTGCTGATGCCCCTTTCTACTGGAATTTTGCTTTGCTGTGGCACCAGTCCAACCAAATTTATGCTGCACAGCCTAGAGACAGCCAGTGTTTCCACAGGGCATGCAGAGACTGGCACTTCAGTAAGAAGAACCTGCTTCTTTTGTGCCGTTTGTACTCAGAAAAATGCATCTGAATCCTTCTCAAACACAATTTGCCTGACTAAGAGCAGCATCCCCCATTCAACTCATAACTACTTATCTTAAAAATATTCTAGCAATGACATATTTACAGAAGGAAATGGCTATATTTTCTCAAGAAACAGGAATGCTAGTTTAATTTCCCAGAAATGATCAGGGAAATTGTTTTTCATGAAATTTCAAGTTTCTTCAAGTGGACCACTAGCAGAATGCCATACTTCTGTGCTCAGTTCCACAAGTTAAGTTGCATTTTACATTTCTTCCAGCTGAAGTTTCAAAAATTAGCAAAGATCAGTTGTCATTATTTAGCTCTATATTTTGTGAAATATCTATTCTTGGAATTTTGGGTGGGATTTTTGTTGTGGGTTTTTGTTTGGTTGGTTGATTTTTTAAATACAGATGAAGTTTAATGAACAGAAAAATATTAGTGTCATCCATACAGAAAGATAAAAAAATATGGAACTTCGAAATAGCATACAGGCAGTGTTGAATATGAGCTCTTTAGACGTTGAATAAGGGATCCAGTCCTGGGCCCATGTAAAAACCTGTATAACTCATTCTATCCTTGCATCTCTGTTTACCTGCCAGAAATTAGTACAATGTGCTTCACAGGAGAAGCACATCACTCTATAGGAGAATAGAGGGAACTGATGTTTTCAAAGTGTTCCGACATCCTTTGGTGAGATCAAAAAACTGAATGTTTGCACACTTATTGAAAAATCAGAAAATCTTGCTGCCCTTCATTACTACAATGATGGAAAGCTAATGATAATGTAGCTCGCTGTCAAAAGCTGAA
The DNA here is from genome assembly GCA_024500445.1 of Entomyzon cyanotis. Lineage (NCBI taxonomy): Eukaryota > Metazoa > Chordata > Aves > Passeriformes > Meliphagidae > Entomyzon > Entomyzon cyanotis. The sequence continues at coordinate 9,921,871 of JAKEPQ010001009.1, forward strand.
GTCTGCAAAGCTGCAGAAGTATTTTTAAAACTGCTTTATAAACAACATTTCACCTAGATACTCTGCAAGATCATTCTTTGACAAAGGCTTAGCACTTACAGATAAATCTAGTAAAACACAGAAAGAGAGAGGGAATATTTTAATGTATTTTGAAGTTTATTTTCCTTAATAATTTTTAGGTCAAAAGCATTGTACATAACCAAGAAGTGCATGGCACTGAGTTCATCACTTTGGCTAGCACAGCTCAAAGAGGGCCAAGGAGATTACTGATACACTTCTGCACAGAGTATGTAACATCCACTGGTAACACATCCCTTGGGTAGCAATCTGTGGGCACATAACATAGATATAACATCTTCAACTGTGTTAAGTGTAGTCTGTGGTGTATATACAAAATCAGAAAAATATATTCCTTCTTGCTTATATACACTATATAACACAAGAATAAAATCTGGAATGGCTTGCAGTAACTTAAATGAGACCAGGCTTTCATGATTCAGAGCTTTAGAAACACCTCCTCAGCATCGTTTGTCTTGGACCATTGTGATAAAAAAGTTGCAGAAAGAAAGCAAGCTTTCTGGACAGTATTCCTCAGCCACCTTTTTCTGGTCGATGTAATCTACGTCTTCAACACAGTCTTGAGGACTGTGTTCTAGCCTGTTTTCAGTCACAGAGGCATCTGCTGGAGTCTGAACTTCTTTTGTGTGATGTATTGTGTTGTCTTTGGCAGGACCCACTGCTGTTAGTAGGCTTGAGCGAGTCAGCCTGAGGTGAGCATTTTGTGGGCCTTTCCTACATAATTTAGATTTTAGTACACTTTTGGGGTCTTGACAGATCTGCTTCTGCTTTTTTAGGGATCGGGAGACTTGTTTCCAGTAGGATTTCTGGTTTGCTGCATACTGTGCACAGCTAGAGGGGTCTCCAGAGAATTCACACCAGAACTCACTGTCACCGTGCTTGCACTGTACATGCACAGTGACAGCATCTGTGTCCATCACTGACCAGGTGCACTCTGCATTTTCTTTGGTTTCAAACTTGCCTTTAGGAGATGATTTTCCTCTTTTTGACTTCTGCCCTTTCTCATTTCCTTGGTTAGATTCCTTTTGTTTTTTCCCACCATGTTCTATGCCTTGTCTTCCCTTTTTTCTTTCCTTCTGTCTTTCACAGTTAGCTAGTAGCATCTGGGAGACAAGCAGCAACATACAAAGGAGTCCAAAGCTTTTGATCCTCATGGTTGGTGTTCTGCTAGTTATCTGCCTTCAAAACAAACAAACAAACAAAGAGATAAAAACATTTTCACTTAATGCTGGATTACATTTGACAGTTGAAGTTGTTCAGACATGGCATTGCACTGCTCTTTGATACCTATAAAAGTAAGGTTATCAGCAAAATTATCTGTCCTTTGTGTAAATAATACCTGGTTTCTAGAACCACTATGAATTATCCTTGTAAGGGGCTGTAGAATATCTTTCAGTTACTTTGCTATCTATGCAATGGGGAACAGAAGAATCACTGCCAGGACATCCTGCTGCTCAGTGACTGAAGTACCTTAATTAAAATCTCTATTGCTGTTGGAGAAGGACTTTGAACCTGGGATTTGTCAATCTCAGATGGGTATCTTAAGTTATAACAATAAAGCAGTTGTTCCCACAATCTCTCATTTCGTAAAATGATTCATAAGCATTTTTTACTCCAACCTCTGGCTATTCTTCAGAAATGCACCAAAGAGAAAGGAAACCACTTGGTTCAATTTGAAGAAAACTATTTTGTAGGCGTCCTGAAAATCATTGTAATTCACTGGTTATGCCAGTATGTCAAATTTGCTCTGAAAAAAAGGTTATGGTAGACTCTCCAGACATCAAAAAGTAACTATCGATGCATTCTTTTCCACCTTGACTGCTAAGCAAACAAAACTACCTTTTTGCTTTTATAGATAACCTGCAGTGTACTGGACTGTGTTTAAAGCCAACGAATTCCAGGGATAGATGTGCAACTTCAGTTTTGAAATGTAGCTAGTTAGCAAATTATTATCAAGCTGATCTCTGCATCTGCACAGAGCATGATTATTTCTGTGGGTGTTGGTCTTTATAAAGCAGCTTTTAGGATCAGAGCAGGGTTTAAATCTGGCATTTTGATAATTAAATCCCTAAATGTATTTTTCAGATGTTTCCATCATAGTCATTTCTGTAGCCAGGTTTTTGGGTTAGAAAGCAGAAATTCATGTGCAGCTACGCTAGTAAGGAATCTATTTGAACATTCAGTTATCTGCAATTATCTTTAGTTACATAAATTTAGAATGTAGAATACATAGGAAGCAGCATATGTGAGCAGGCCCTGTTTAGTTCTTGCTTGACTTGCTTCATGCCTTATACTATACACAGATTTTCACTCCATAAACCCCTCTGTAGGGAATCTCATATGGGATTTACAGTTCTGTTGTAAACACAGCAAATAATAACATTAAAATGAATAAAGATTTGACAGCAACCTTCTGTTGCAAGTGGAACAGTGCAAAAGTAAGATAACTAAAACACATACCTTGCACAGGACTCGGAGATTCCCAAATGCAACTCCCGATGCAATTCCCCTGTTTCAAAAGAGTCGGAGCTTGCTGGAAAAGCAGCACGGTGTTTATAAAGGCAGGGACACACCTTCGGGTCTCCAGGAAGACTGTTACAACACAATAGGATACTGCAGTGCCATGTTCACTTACCTCTGACACACCTCCCTGGAAAAGTGCCAGTTCTCATTCTTAAGCACAAAAAAATTGCCCGGCTATGGGGGTGACAAGGTGTGCTTGTGTAATTTAGGTGTTGCTTTAGCCAAGTCCGTCCCTCCTCATGAACAATGATAAGATCTTTATCAGATCATGAGCTTCTCTAAAATGTCTTTTACCAGCTATTGAGGGATGTATCCTGCAACGCCCTCAACAAGTTGCATTATCATTGTGCAGAATTTGAACATGATAATGAAAAGAGCTCCACAAAGCATTTCAAAGTTACCTTTCGAACTTTTTGTTATGCTGCGTCACAAAAAAAGGTATTGAAGAACTTTAAATACCTCAGATAACTGACTATTTGAGTAGTAAGTAATCCAGCCCAGAGGAGAGCCACTAAATTGATCAGAGGGCAGGAGTACCTCTCCTGTGAATACAGGCTGAGGCAGGCAATTCAGCCTGGAGAAGTGAGATTTTACAGCAGCCTTTCCATACCTAAAGGGGGGCTACAAGAGATCCAGAGAGGGACTTGGTGCAACGCATGCAGGAAGTGATGGCTTTAAACTGAAAGAGGTTAGGATTAGATTAGATATAAGGAAGAATTTTTTTTTTTTTTTTATAAGGGTGGTGAGACACTGAATAGGTTGCCTGGAAGGCTGTGGACTTCCCATCCCTGGAAATGTTCAAGGTCAGGCTGGATGGAGCTCTGAGCAAACTGGTCTAGTGGAAGGTTCCCTGCCCGTGGCAGGGGGTTGGAGCTACATGGTATTTCAGGTCCCTTCCAATCCAAACCATCCTAGGATTCTCTGATTCTGTGACTGCATTTAGGGCAGTGTTCATTATGGTGAGATGGTCATGAGCATGAAACTCAGAAACAAATTCAAGCTCCTGCAGAATTAGTGACAGAGAGGTGTAAGGTTCAGCTGCACAGCAATGATCCATTTTCCTCCCTTTCTGCCAGATTTTGTGTGTGTAAAGAAGTGGGTTTCATGATGAGTGCTCATTATGGGACCAGATTGAAAAAAAAAGCATTAGACAAATATGGAAACACATTCAGAGCTGGGGATAGGCATCCCTCTTTGTAGCTTGGTTGCTCCAGGTGGTTTTACTGAAGAGATGTGAGGCATTTATTGTATATGCTTGGGAAATACCAGAATAAAAGAGGGATGCAAGAAGAGAGAAAAACAGAAACTTGTGTGAGATACAGGCAGATACACCTCTCTAGCTCTTTCCCATCTGATATAGATGGAGTGATAAAAAGGGACAGAGCTATAGGCAAGGCATTTTCTGGAGTGGTTTGGCAATGAGAAGACTGTTAAATTTCTTTAAAAAAAATCTGAAACCAACAAAAAAAGGAAGAAAAAGTGCAATTCTGCAACATATAAATGTAAGGGAGAGAAATTCTGGGAATGGGATGCATTTACTTGAAATCCAAAGGGTCTGATCTGTGTATCAGGACTATCTCCTAATCTTTGTATGCTTTTTGATCGAGTTCAGCCATCAGATCTGCTTTGTGCACTTTTGATTGGCATGAGTATGTATGAAACTATTTGCAACAGTCCACTAAATATGAAAGATTTGTCGTTAACACTGGCAAGGGATAATGAATTAGAGGCAAGGATGACTCAGGGATCAGAAAATACATAATAATGTGTCAGGTTGGAAGGGAATCAGAGAAGGAGGACAATGTAAGAGGTAAGTAAGGGAGGCACTATCACGCTCAGGAATCCTAAGCTAATACCCCAGAGCAGGCACAGTACCATCTGAAGTGTTTAGTGTTTAGCAGGGGTCCTCAGAACTGCACAGCTGCATTAGTGTGGCTCTGTGTTGAAGCTAATGAGCCTCTCATCAGGGCTAATTACCCTGGGGATAGCATAAATCCAAAGGGTTATGCTAACCTCACGTTCTGGTACTAATTTAGGTACAACTTTATCATGCCTGATTGCTTGGGTAAACATACTATAAATTGATTTTTGTTTGGCAGATGAGGGTATAGGTTCAGCTATAGGAGTGTTGCGCAACCTGCTCTTTTGGCAAGGAACTGCCAAAGTTAAAAAAATCACCAAACCACCCGTAAATGCCTTCCTACTGCAGCTGAACAATGTCTCCAGACAGGTAAGAGAGGAAGGTTACAAGTGTGTAAGGAACCATGGGAAATGTGACCAAGCACAAGATTTATAGGAAGGAGCTCTGTGTTCCTGTCCCAGCTCTCTCTCAGAGATCTTTACCAGGAGATGCCAAATAGTCTTCACCTGGAAAGGGAATTTTCTTGTAGATGATGTTGCAATGATTTTTTTCTTGGTGTTTGCAAAATGCCATTTACTGGTGAAACCAATCACAAGGTATTGAAAATATTTAAGCATTCAGCCATCACCACTTCCAAAATTGCCTATTTTTATGGCTTTGACAAGCAAAATAAGTTTCAATGTCAGTCTCAGTTCAGCTGCCCCATTGTCAACAGGACGTATCAGCCTAGTCATGAAAATGGGGGAGGACAGGCAGAGAAAAGGCTGCACAAGTAAAGATCTGCTTTCTGCTGCTGTGGAACTCCCTCCCCGAGGTTGTGGCAAGGTGGACATGTCAGCTCTTCCTGTCTTTAGCGTGCAGAAACTTCTGTAGAGAATTCTGCAGTCAAATGTTTGTTGATATGGGCGCTGTCATCTTTGAGATAATCTGTCCTGAGCCAGCTGGAGCTCTTGCCTGACCTGCTTAGATGATTTCAAAATCTTAGTAAACCAAGGTTTACATACTTTTTTCTTCCTGTCATGCACATTTTAAAATATTACTTAGTGCCCTTTGCTGAGCTGAAATGCTGTTTGCTTGTAAACTGCAGGCACAGTTTTGTCACAGAACAAACAGTGCAGACAATTCATCAAAAGGCAATTTAACCCATGCAAAAAATGGCAAACCTGAACAGCTAATTTGGCAAGGTAATATTTGTGGAGAGCTGTTTATTTATTAAAATAAAAAGGCATAGAAAAAAATTGGCAACACTAGTGAATAAATGTAATCATTGAGAATTACAAACATGTATACCTAAATCCCAGTGTAAATTTTGTGTGGAAAATCTCAGTCCAGAGATACTCCTGTGCCTTTTGACTGAAACTTCAGACAGGTAATTAGCACCTTTAGTTTTTTGTCAGAACTGTTATAGTTAAATCTAGCTAGTGTCTTTCTGCTGTTTAAGCAAAGAGAGGAAGAGATTTTATCCTTATTCCTAGCTATGATTAATTGGTGTGGAAGAAGCATAGTATTTTCTCAGTTAGTTCTTATTGCTGCCTAAGTATTATCCACATATACATATATTTTATATAGGAAATTATTATCATTTACATTATTTGTTGCACTGGTGCATTATTTGTAAACTGCAGGTTCTTGTGGTGTCATCTCTGTGACATCATGAGGCTCTTGTCCACTCTTAACTTTTTCCTCACAGAATAAAAACTGAGTTTTATATACAAACAGTAAAATTTTAATTTAATTTATGAGTGGTAAGTGGTTGATTGAACTCCCTTGATCACCTACAAATGTGGCTCCATAGAATAGCAGCTATTTTTCAGTCATACATGTGGATAATAGGATGTTTTTCTCTGTGCAAATGCTCAGGCAGAGTGAATTAAAACAGACCCAGCATCAGTGATGTGAAAAGCCACTTACATTTCGAATTAGGGTCCATGAGTAGTGTCCAGCAGCATTCAGGCAATTTTTGGTGAATAGGTACACACTTTATTAGTATGGAATTCTTACTATAATTAAAACCAAGTGGGCTGTTCATGCACTGCTCACTAATGAAATACAATCAGGCACAGGCTGTGGGTGTTCATCATTCCCTGGGAACACCTGATGTGAGACTAAGTGTGTTAACAGATGTGGCAGTCACACCTCTCCCTCGCAGTGCGATAACCTTTTTACTGTGACTGTGGGCTGTCCTCTGGCACAGCATCCCCATCCCCAGGTAAACAGCTTCAGGCAAGGAACTTGTACCTTGATTTCCTTTTTGATTGTGTGAGTCGAGGATTTACAAGAGACAGCAAGCCAACAGCCCTAAGTGCTGCAGGCCTTCTACACAGCAACAAAATAATTGTCACACAGAGAGTGACACCTCTGCCAGCTCTTGTATAGCTCACTGCCTCTGCCCAGCACTTTGGAAAAATATTCCACAGCCTATTGGCCTTTCTCTGGAAGAGGTTAATTTAAAATGTAGTGAGGGTTTCAGGGCACTGAGATATGCTAATTAATTATTCTACATGGAGGTACAATTATTTGAAAAAAGTTGAGACAAACTCAGCAGTTAGCAATTTTCAGTTACTTCTGACTGGGGGTTAAATTCATATTAGTTAAATAAACGTAAAAAAAGGCACCAGATTCTCTCTTCATTGAGTCTTTAACACTGTCCAATTATTTCACAAGCTGGCCAAAACTGACAACTGAATTTGGCAGAACAGGATCCCTATGAAAATTATCATGAAACACAAATAAAAAGAAACAAACACTAGATAATTTAAGTGAATGTTAACTGTACATGTTAATCACAGAACAACAGAAACCATAACACTCTTTTATATTTTAAGCTAATGAAAAAAGAGCACTTTACAAGATTAAATAGTAAGGTTATTTTTTACCAAGCTCCAGTTCATGCAGAGGCTCACCTTTGCATTTAGGAACTAAATTCCTGGAACATTAGTAAATTGAGTGAACACTGCTGCTTCACTTAGAAGTTATCTCTCACTGAAACAGCTTGATCATTTTATCCATCATTTGCAGGTCTGGTATTACTGTTTACCTTCCTCGTCTATGAAGTCAGTAGTTTTTACTTGCAATGTTTCTTTGTTTACTTGCTGCATTATGTTGGCAACATTTTGATTAAAAAAATCCTGAAACTGATGACTGCCAAGGTGTAGTTTCTGTTCAGCAGAGGTTCAGCCCTCCTGGCTCCCAGCCTGTGCATGGCAGTCAGCAGTTGTCAATGTGCCTCTGACCTGCTCACTGAACACATTGTCACCTGCAGCTGGAAAAGGCAGGGTTTGCTTTCAGACCTGCAGAGCCTTGCTTCATCTCTGTAGGCAAGGACAGCAAAGTTTCCACAAAAATATAAGTGGTTTTGACTGACTCAAGTAGATCCAAGCTCGTGATGGAACATGACCATTAGGAATGTTTCTGAAATAATGAGGAAATCCTTCTTCATTAATGAGATAACACAGAGCAAAAACCTGCATATTGTACAGAAGACCGAAAATTTTGATGCTAAATGGAGTTTACAGTGTTTTGCCTTGACAGGAGGAGGCCTTCTGAATTCAAACAAGGGAAATTTGAGATGTCTCCTTCCCTTAATTTTATTGTGAAAGTATGTCAGACCAAGCTTAAAGAAAGTTTGCCAAGACCTTGAAACAATTCAGAGAAGTATAAATATTTGCCATTAAATAAACATGATTACCCTTTTCTATACAGGATGTTAAAGGCTGATGCTGTGATAAAAGTGATTGTTACTATACAAGACACAAGAGTTTGTGGTAAACATATCCAAATCCAAGCAGATCCTAAGATACTGCTTGCTTCTGATAATGCTACAGGACCACCAAATAAGAGATGGTATTTGATAGATAAAAAAACCTTCAACTGTTTTTTCTTCTTCTGTAGGATTTCTCTTTCACAGAATACAGGGGATATATTTTAAATGAAAAGAAATCTCAGAAGAGAAATAACATGAAATAAAGGGATACTAGACTGAAATGTGTTTCATAGTGATTTTTCCAATATCAGGGAGAATTTATTCTCAAAACCTGAATTTGTATATTTTCATTTACTGTTGGCTTTAATAAAACTTAATCACTTCTTTACCTTAAGCACAGCTAAAGATTCTCCAAGAACAGTCATTTCAAAGTCCTGTGTTTTATTTGAGCAGGCTGGCTGCTAGATTTATTAGCATAGATTCCAGATACTCAGGACATGCTCAAGTTGGTTTGGCAGCCAGGGGAAAAAAACTGTCGACTAATTGCTGTCTTATTCTACTAAGACTTTAATAGCTTAGAGCAATGCAAGAGCCTGTCTGTCTGACCAGAAAAGCTTCAGAAACATAATCAGGCAAAGGATGGGTCTTTCACAGAGAGACGAAGTGAGTAAAATAACGAAAAGATGTCATTGTAAATTACTGACTCCCTTTAGTTGCTCAGGGTAATTACAAGTCACGCACAACTATGAGAAGGCAGAATTGGACACATTTAATGGAATCATCAGACAGTATCACTAGAACACCAGGGACTGTCTTGCCATAAGCACTGAGCCTGATGCTCCAACCTCTGTCAGCACTGCAGGGAAAAATTCCCCATATGCTTTTCCAGTTGAAGAGCAGAAAAATGTTTTTGCATTAAGGCAATACTTGTAGAATTACTTCAGGAGGATGAAGGTAAGAAATGAGATTCAGCCCTCCTCTAGTTCTAATCCATCTTCTCAAAAATTTTTTTAAATGGGAATTTTAAATGAATTAGACATTTGTTTTAGTTTCTTTTCTGATGGGCACATTGGTCAGTACAGAATTACTTTGTGTAGACACAGCAGAAGTGCTAATTTATCCTGCCTAGGTGAAGGGAACCGAGATCAGTGAAGGGTCATAGTATGGAACATTTCAATTACTGACTAGAACAGTGGTGAAATTCTTCCACACTGTGATGTTGTTGCAGAGTGACACAGAATCAACATGAGTGGAGTTGAACACAGAGTGTGCACAGGCCAAGATGTGGTATATTAGAAATATATCCTTTCCTAGCTGCTGACCACTTCTTTTGAGGTTGTGTCTGGGCTTCTCTAAACCACAGATAATTTGAACCTTTTACTTTCAGAAATCAAAGCAACTTGGATTTCCTTTCTAGTTTTTGTCTAATATAGTCTTGGTCAAAATACAATGACTTTCAAAAGTCTGGTTTTGATATCAGTGATAACTCTGGTCTTTGTCTATTCTCATGACCTTTTGCATAAAGCTTAAGTATGTAAATAAATTAAGCTGTACCAATAAATATGCATGTGCATGTATATACAGCTGTGAATAGAACAGAATAGAATAGAATAAATCTATAATAAGCATTGGATAATTTGTTTCTGTCATAGTCATTAATTTCAGTGGTTTTATTTGTCTATGTGTTGAAAAGAACAGTGTCTATTCTTCATGGAGGGAGAAGGATGGATGGATCCACCTTGACTAAGAAACACTATAAACTAAGAATCTGTATAAACTCTCATGAGTCTCATCAGATAATTTTGTGAAGTTCAGCACTGGTTCCAAAGTGCAAGACGTTTCTTGCACTTGCTATGGAATAAACATTCATTTCATGCACACTTTTTAAGTGCAGTGGGAAAATGGAAACAGGAACCAAGAAATTGTTCCAGGAAAAGGGAAACAGGAAAGAGGAATGGAAAACCAAGGACTTTATGGTGTAGGAGACTGCTGGGTCTGGCTGGGATGTATTTAGCTCTTTATAGCAGCCCATATGGTGCTGTGTTTTAATTTGTGACTAGAACAGTGCTAATAACATACCCATGTTTTAGCTGCTACTAAGCAGCACAAAGGCCTTTTCTGTTTCTCACTGTTCCCCCTCTCCAGCAAGAGCCTGGGGTGTGCCAGAGATGGGAAAGGAACACAGCCAGGACAGCTGACCCCAGCTGACCACAAGGATATTCCATACTCTATGACATTACACACAGCAATAGAACTGGGAGTTGTCCTTCTAGAGTAACCCCAGCTTGGAGACTTTCTGGGCACCAGCCTGCTTGGGGGAGGTGTGAAGTAAATGTCTTTGCATCACTTGATGTTGTTTCTCCCCTTTTCCTTTCACTTATTAAGATGTATTTGTCTCTACCCACATTATTTCTTCTCCATTTTTCTCCCAATTCTCTCCTCCATCCCACTGGAGAGAGGGAGTGAGTGGCTGGTGGGAGGCTTCACTGACGCCTGGGGTCACCCACCACTGAGCCTTCAATCCTGCAAACAACTAGCAGGAGTTTTTATTTCAGTGGATTCCAGATGAAAAGGAACCAACACAGAGTGCACTCCCAGAAGTTTTCTCTCACTAAAAATACTGATGTCCAAGCCACACTGGCACTGCCTTGTCTCCTGAACCATGGCAGTCATTGAAGGTGAAGTCACAGATGAGACAACTATTTTGCTGAGTTAGATTATTACTTCTTTTGAAAGAAGCTATTTCAGTTACATAGAAAAAGTGGTCTTGGGCTGACACAAGCTATGCCCCCCAAGGCACATCAGCCCCAAAGTGTGACCTGTCCCCTGATGGGATTAGCCAAAAAGTTTATCCTCCATGATCCTTGGGTTATCCTTGAAACACAGTATAGGCTGTGAGGTTCCAGAGCTCACATCTGGAAGGGGATCTGAAAACTCCTGCTGAACGTCAGAAGAATGACTGTAAATGTCTGCATTTCACAGCTGCTGTGTGGGCTGGCAGTTCTCAGCATTTCTCTGAAAGCACAGAGAAAGGACAAAGGAAATGGACAAATCTTATTTGAAGTCTTATTTGCCATTTTCATCTGCCTGATCTCAGCATATTCTGGTATATACTGAATAGAAGCCACTAACAAAGTTAATAGTTTCCTGATACATCTTTCCAAGTTCTAGTGCAACTTGTTATGGTTAAAAAAAGCTGAAACGATGCACAGACCACAGCATTTATGATAGTTTGGGGGTTGCTCAGTTAACCTAGAGACGATACAATGTCTCTGAAGTGTTTTTTCTTAGATAATTTCTAACTCTACAGCTCCTCCATGTGGAGATCATCAATAAACAAGAAATTAATAATCTTAAACTTTAGGTATTAATATTTTTAATGGGTTTGCAGAGAACCAGCAATATTCTAAATATTTAGGACATTTTTAAAAAATGTTCAGTCCTGTTCAGCCAGAAATTTTCTGAAAAAGGGCGAAAAGCAGTAGCAGTGCATCAGAATGTCACTGCTGAAGGTGCAGCATTACAATTCCAATTCTAGTTTAAATTACTGCTTTCCCCTCTGACATCACATGTGGTTCACCAAGTAATGTTTTACTCATTTTTAATTCTGTTTCTTCCTCTGTGCCTGTAGAGGAATATCACATCTATGTCCTACTTCATGCCATCATGGAATTCAGGCATTTTTCTCCTGTATGAGGGTAAAGTGGACCTAAAGAACAGCCTTCCCATAACCACTTCCCATATTGCCTGTCCAGAGCCTTCAGAAACAGAGTCCTAGATTATTTAATGCAATATTTAATTACCAGATAGTGAATATTATCTCTGTGTTATTGATGACAGAGTCCAAGTGGCTTCAGGTTCTGCAGAGGGATCTGACAGGCTAAATCAGTGGACTGAGGCTAACTGTGTGAGGTTCACAAGCCCAAGTGCTGAGTCCTGCCCTTGGGTCACAGCAGCCCCAGGCAGTGCTACAGGCTAAGGCAGAGTGGCTGGAAAACTGCTCAGCAGAAATTTCTGCAGGTGCTGTTTGACAGTGACTGAACATGAGCCAGCTGTGCCCAGGTGGCCAAGAAGGCCAATGGCACCTGGCCTGTATCAGCAATAGTGTGGCCAGCAGGAGCAGGGCAATAATTGTCCCTCTGTACTCAGCACTGATGCTGTCACACCTCAAATCCGTGTTTAGGTTTTGGCCCCACTGCGAGAAAGACACTGAGGTGCTGGAGCGTGTCCAGAGAAGGGCAATGGAGCTGGGGAAGGGTCTGGAGAACAAGTCTTGTGAGGGGCAGCTGAGGGAGCTGGGGGTGTTTAGCCTGGAGAAAAGGATGCTCAGGGAAGATCTTATCACTCTCTACAACCTCCTGAAAGGAGTTGTAGCCAGGTGGGAGTGACCTCTGCTTCCAGCTAGCAAGTGACAGGAGGAGGTCATAGCCACAAGTTCTGCCAGAGGTTTAGATTGGATATTGTGGCTAGCACAGGTTCTTCCCGTGGGAACATTTTGCTATATTTCATAAACAAGATAAAGTTTGGATGTTTTGCAGACAACGTCTCCGGATTAGGTCAGTTCAGGCTTGGCCAATTGGGCCTAGGGGGAGGTCTCAGGCTGACCAATCTGGGGCACCTCTGTAAACTCTATATATATGGAAATCAAAATAATAAAGCTCTCTTCTCTCTTTCCTTGTCTGAGAACTTGGGTCATTCCTCACCTAGCGGCTCAACAGCGACAGGATATTAGGAAAATATCTTTACTTGGTAAAAGTTGGTCAGGTGTTGGTACAGACTGCCCAGGGAACTGGTGGAATCACCATCCCTGAAAGTGTTCAAAAGGCATGTGGATGGGGCACTTGGGGATATGGTTTAGAGGTAAACACAGTGGTGCTAGGTCAGGATTTGACCTCAGATCTGAAAACAAATGGAGCTAACCAATTTCTTTTGACAACAGTATTTTACAGTATAGTTGAGCTCAGCAATGTATCCTTAGACCTGCCTCATTTCAGCACCACTGAAAGCCCAAAACTGCTCTGAATTTGGACAAGCTGCTGACTGAGGTGCTCTCTGTAACTATGGTCTACACCAGCAAAGGGCTCAATGGCTGACCCACTGCTGTGGTAGGGGGTGAGATGGGGTGCACTAGACAGGATCAAGAATAAAAATTATAACATTTGGACAGCTTCTGAAAGAACAAAAAGAGATTTTTGAAGGTCAATAAAACCCATGAAACGATCTCACAAAATAATTTCAAACCATAATTTATTTAAGCATTACATAAAATAGAATAATTACAGAGGGCAAAAGCCACCTTTTTCATTGCTGTCTTCTTGCCATATGGACACTTGTAAATTTTAGTTTGGGAATAATCAATGAAACCTTGGCATTACCAAGGGCCCTCTCCTGTTAACCCATCAGTATGTTCTCTGTTGATCCAGCTACCCCAAACCATCTGCTTAGTATTTGCACAAAGCTTTTTTAAAATATAAAAACACAGACTAGGTTTTAAATATTACTTTTGTCCCTCTTCTTATCAGCTTTTTCTCCCATCTCCAAGTCATTGTATTTAAGGTAATGAACAGAAAGTAGTAAAGACTAATGGTTTTAATTAAGTATAAACATAACTAAACCAGAGAAACACTGCTGCATTCAGATGGGAGATTTACATTAAACCATGTCCTGGCACACAGAGGCAAATCTGTATTCACTGGGTACACCACAGATTTTAATGGCACACTATACATATTAATCTGCACTTTGCAGCATGACAGATTTGTGTTTGGAAGAACAGATATGCAGGCAGATACAACCACAAGCAGCAAGACCTGAGAAAATGATGGTTTGCAGGGCAGTATTTTATCTGTGTGCATCACACCCTGATGACAGACAGTCAAACCATAGGACAGGCTGGCTCTGCCGGGAGCCCTCACTGCATGTTCTGGGCACAAAGCTGGGGCATGTGAGGGACAGATTTTGCTTCCATGTGGATAGTCATCTAGCAGAATTACAAAACTGTGTGTTAATTTTTTGTTTCTGCTTAAATACACACGTAGAACTGTTTAACATCTCAGTTGCTGTTGACACATCTGCTCTCAGAGGCTCCCTTATGTGTCTCTTTTTCCTAACATTTTAAAGATGGATAATGATACATCTGTGTCACACAGATGCAAGAAGCCACATTCTTTTTTTTTTTCCCTAAACATACTGAAAAGTACAAATAGAAGGCAGTGTGGAAATAAAATATATTACAATTTAAAACAATGTCTACAACTGAGAAACTTATAGCTGAGAACAGTATTCTCTTGCATTCAGTTTTCCTTGCCAGGTCTATGGGCTGACAAGTGATACACTCACACAAAGCTGTTGTAGAAAGCACACTAGCAATTAAAATATTACATGTGTCTTTATATGGCACAAATTATTTTAATAAATTTTATATAATGCAGAAAAAACACAGACATGAAAAATTAATTACCTGAGGATGTCCTTTTCAGGTGGATTTCTTCCTGTCTCCCAGATATTTACAATGTGGCTTTCTCATCACAGATGCTAAAGTCAGTCAGTCTTCTACAGTGCTTTCTAGTCCAAGACAGTCAACTTTTCTTTGCTCAAGTCCTTGACTTTTCTTTGCTCATGTAAATTATGCTGTAGTTGCAAGGCAGTCATATACCACTCTTTGCTATTTGAGTTAAACTAAAATGTAGATGTTTTAAAAGGACCATGATATACCCAGAGGAACAATTTGTCTGGTGGTAAAGATTAAAAGTAATCAGTAATTTTGGATCCTGAGTTTTTCAAAGTCAGAAATGCTTATGACACAATCCTCCACCAAAAGAAAAAAAAAAAAAAAGAAAAAGGAGAAAAAAGAAAAGAAAGAAAAAAAGAGATTAATAGTGAGGAAGAAATTTGTTTGTTGCTTCAAATCACTGTGGTTGTTTCTATTGTGCTTCAAATGATGTATGTTCCTGCCAAAGAACACTGCTGCTGCCGAGGTGAAATATGTAGAGTTCTACAAAAAGTTTTATAATTCCCTAAGGCAAAGGCAAACAGTGTTTCTGATTTCTTTCAGCTGCTGACTTACCCTGAGCTGAGAGGATGTCCAGATGCCATGTGATCAGTATGAAGCAAAACCAAATGCTATGGAATTGATTCCAACTGGGCAAAAGATTTCAGGCCCAAGAGGGCAGGGGAGACACATGACTGCAGATGATGCTCTGTGTTGTTGTTGTTTAATGGCTCTCACTTTGTCCTGTCTGGTATATTGTGAAAAACACCTCCTGTCCTCCTGGAGTAGCTTACCTTCGTGGCAGACACCATGTAGATTTGTACAGAGGGGCTTTAACAGCAGGTCTCTGCTGAGAGAAAGTAGCGTGGGATGGGTCATGGGGGACAGCAGTATTTGGGGAATGTCCTGGGGAAAGGCAGATATCTTGTTCTGAAAAACCACATCTCCACCTGCTCTTGCACCCTCCCTTGGGGCAAACCCATGGCCAAAGCTCACCAACAGGACTTGAAAGACATCTGTGCTCCTCCTGACGTGGCTCCCACCCTCCAGCAGGGTCCTGCCAGCCACCCCTCCCCTGCTGGCCCTGCAGAACAGCCAGAATCCAGTACCTGGCAGCAAACCCTGTCCTCAGCACGTTCAGCACCCAGAGCCACAGCCCAGCCCAGCATCCCAGCAGGCCCCACAGCACAGCAGGGACAGCTCCCAGGGCTGGCACAGCCGCTCACCCCTGGCCAGGCAGCTCCGGAGGGATGCTCCTGGAGACCATGTGAATTCCCCCTGCGCAAAACCAGGTGCTGCTCAAACACTTGGGCTTCAGCCTAATGTGTACCATCTGAGGCCCCAGACAGCCACGACAGGCTCAGGTAATGTTTTCTGCTCACAGAAAGCCCTGCTGCATGGGCCTACTCCTGTCACCGTCCCACACTGACCAGCTCTCCCACATTATTCCGAGGGCATCCGATAACCTTCCCCAGCTGCTAACACGCATTTGGGGATTCCCATGGTAAATTTCTGGAGCACAGAAGACAGGGGGACATCTCCATACCCTGGTGAGAGCACCCATGTGCTCTGCATGTGCCTTGGAGCAGCCCAGAGGGGAGGAAGGGGACAGAACTCCTGCCCTCCTGCTGGGCTCTTTGGCAGAGGAAATGGAGAGGTCAGAGTCTGAATTTTGCTCACCATTTCCTTTGCTGGGCAGCTTCTAGTTCTCTTCAATTCCTAGGCACATTCTTCACTTTATTACAGCTGCATTTGTAGGAGGGCCCCCATGTTACACCAACAAGACAAATAAAGGGGCAACCAATGTCACCAGCGGCACATTAATTTTTACAGGCCCCAGCAGCAGTGACAGAGCAGCGCAGGCTTTTTTACATCTGCAGCCATCAGAATCTAAAAGGACACCTCTGTTTGCCCTCCTGACTACAATCTTTGTGAGCCCCAGGCAGCAGGAGGCACCATGGGAGGGTTATGCAAACAGTTTTATAACCTGCTGAGGAGGGCGGCGGGAGGGGAACACAAACTTCCACTGCAGATGAGACATCTGCTGAGTTTTATTCTCCCTCTGTACATACTGTAGCACAGCTACTCTGGAAATCCACACCTGCCCTCCTGCCTGTCGTTCAAGCAGTTTAATTTATATTCAAGATGGGGAAGTGGACAACATATCCATGAGACAACACCAGTGTCTCGACATCTAGTGACTGCACCTCCTCCACTTTGAGCTCTTAGTCCTGGTCTTGTGCATGTATCACCTTTTTTTTGTCACTGTAAAATGACCTGTGAACAATTCTCATTTGTAAGGAGAAAAGCAGAGAGCGCAAAAAAAAAACTCCTGTGCTGCATCTGACTCCTCTTCCTAGAAGAAAGCAGAGACTGGGAAAAGCAACAGCAAGAGAAACGGAAAAAGAAAGTGACAACCATAAAACTTCTACAGAAGCAGGAATAGCAGTTGGGCAGGTTTAGGTAATTTTAGCTTTTTCTTTGTCCTTTTATTTTTGTAGGAAATCCCTGTCCTGAAAATCCATGCCATATTAACTATGACATCTACTGAAAAATCAAGAATGCAAAAAAATTAAGTCTGCAAGTGATGCAGGAATGACCAGAGAAGACACTTAAACAATTCTCTCAGGAAACACCAGAGTGCACTACTGCATAGCTGAGATGATTTACAGGCACTCTGAGCAATACTGTGGAGGTGTGGATTTGGCCTACTTTGGCAGAAATAACCTACACACTGCAAACAGCAATTTTCTTAGTTTTGGCTATTTGATTTTAAGTCAAGCAGTTGTGATGTTTGGTGTTCCTTAACACCAACTTCTTAGTGATTTTCTCTGCTGTCAAATCCAGGTTAAATTAAAATATATACCAAAAGTCAGAGGCACTGAGCACAAAGCTAACCCAGATGATGCATCTGACTTAATCATCAGATCTGCCATCAGCAAGTACTTTAGAAAATAATCTCTCCTGTTCAGTTTGGCAGAATGGCTGATCCAAGAGCATTCTTTGCACTTTAAGGAGATACAGATGCTAAGACAAGTGTTCATTACTGAATAACCAGAACTTTTACAGTTTCTTCTGTGTTCCCATTGTAAACCATAGAATCATTCAGGACAGAAGACCCCTTCTGTAGTAGTCTTCTCCTTAAAGCAGGGTCACAGTCAATTCAGACAATGTTGCTTTAAACTTTGTCCAGTTGGTCTTGAAAATCTCCACAGATGTAGATTCCAGAGCTGCTCTGGGGAACTGACTCCTGTGTTCATCCTCCTTAATGAGAACGTTTTCCCTTTCACTTAGTCAGAACCTCACCTCTATCAATTTGTGACCAGAATCTCTTTTTCTCCTATCACACAAGTCAGTGAAGAGCCTGGCTCTGTATTCTCTATAGCTTTCTCATATGGATTGAGGATCAGCTGTTAGGTTCCCTCCCCAAGTCTTCTCCAGGCTGAACAAAATCTGTTCCCTTGGCCTCTTCACACAGGAGAGTACTCCAGTCCTGACCATATTCATAGCTCTCCATCAGACTTGCTCCAGTCTTTCTTGGATCTTAACTATGCATGTTAAACACACATCCTTTCATACACAGGCTCTCCAAATGTTTAGTTTTGCTTTTCTTGGAGGCTTCCCTTATCAAAGTAGCAAATACTTGTGATGCATCTATGGAAACCTAAACATGAGGGTTCTGAGGCAGGTGGACACCTCACACTGCACTGAATCAGCAGCAGAAGTATCAGCCCTGGGCATCAGTGGTCTCCCTGCCTGCAGGAATCCAGACAAACTTTTTTGCCTGCTGTTCCTCTGTCAGGAAAATAAACTCAAATTCCACCTCCACTTGAACAGATTTCCTGAAGTACTTACCTATACTGGGACCAATTAGTTTACCTAAAATGAACGAAACAGCAGGTTTCATTCACTCATAAGGTACCCAAAGATTGCACTAAACTCACCAGAAACACTTCTCAATTCATCCTTTCATTAATGAATAGCACTTTCATACCTAGAAGGAAACTGAAATGTCTATGGCTAGTGTAATGACTATACGTTTTGGTGCTAAACACAATTAAACACATCACTACAAATGGTGATGTAGCCCATACAGTCACAGTGGTGTTACACTGAAGTGAGGCACTTCAGTTAACACCACATTTTTAAACATTTTGAAAGCAAGATAATTTTAGTTAACTGACTTGCTGAGGGTGCATAGTGTTACCTAATGAAATGCAATACATGCCATGCACCACCTTGGTCCCAAAATCTCCACCTCTTTCTAAACTG
The DNA here is from genome assembly GCA_024500445.1 of Entomyzon cyanotis. NCBI lineage: Eukaryota > Metazoa > Chordata > Aves > Passeriformes > Meliphagidae > Entomyzon > Entomyzon cyanotis. The sequence continues at coordinate 9,940,798 of JAKEPQ010001009.1, forward strand.
TGGTGCTTAACTATAATCCTGACTATGTTACAAAAAGCATTTCATGAAAGAGAGGCCTTTGGTGCAAGACTTTGATTTCTGCTTTCAACAGTGAAACTTCAGGTGGTCGTTCCAGGCAGCACAGTACAGGGAACCCTTTGCAGCAGAGCTCTGCTCTACTGAAATGAGACACGAGCTCCCTGGGGAGCAGCATGTTGGCATGTGTGACATTTGTCCTCTGCTGAGCAGAATTAGTGATAGCCAGGAATTTTAGACTGTATCAAGAGTTCTACAATGAGTCAGACAGTTCTGCTGCCTCCTGAGCTCATTGCATATACACAGAAGATGGCATAAAGGGGAAAATGTTCTTCTGGTGAACTGATGAAACCTCTTTTCTCCTGCTAGCAGTATGATGGGCGACCGATCCTCCCAGACGTTTTCCAATGCAAGTAATTGTCTCATTTTGAGATGGTTACTGTTTTAGTGGATATTACTGCAAAATATTCACTCTACAGAGTGGATTTTGCATCATAAGTAACAGGAGTTTTAAAATATTTTGAAGCACACCTCAAGAAAACCCACAACCTCCCCTTAACATTGCAAACAGTTTCCTAATATCACTTTGATGCATTGTGCATGTTTGCAAATCAGACAATCATATTCATTTCTATGACAGAATTAGGTGAGCAGGTGTGCTACTGCATTTTTTACTCAGAGCACAAGAGCCTGGCAATGGTAATTGAGATCACAAATGAAAATTACCCACATTGGATTCATGGCAGAGAAAAATACAGCTTCCAAGCTTTACAGCTTGAAAATTTATCAGCATTCAAACAATATTTCTGCCTTGTACATACAACCTTCTGCACCAGTCTCCTGTGTTCATGACTTGCAGTTCTTTCCCATGTATTTCAGGAGATTTGGAGAAAGAAAATTATTTCAAGTTTTTTGGTACAAGGCACAAAGTTTAATGATTGGACAGTTATGATCTGTAATTGTGTAGAGAGAATTACCAATCTGTGGGTAAAGCCTGAGAAGTACTTCAGTGAACAATACCTTGCAGAAACTTTGCAATGGCAAACACAGAGCACTATTAAATTCTACAGTATGAAGTTTTTCCAGTTATATCCCAGCTGCAAAGCTCACTTGAGAACAAAAGAGATCATTGTTAAATAATAATCTATATATAACTGTGTTGTAAACTGACGACAGGCCATTAGGTCTTGTTTGGTGTTTTGAGGAGATTTAGGCAATTGCCCAAGTTGCCAAGTGAGTACTTTTCAAAGTATCTACTGAAACCAAACATTAATATTACTACTAACAGGTCCTGGTAACACTGAACTCTGCAGAGGCATCACTGTCAAGCACTTCTGATCTGCTATGCTCAGAAATGTATTCTTACATTACTTTCTTATTTCTACAATTTTTTTTCCTGCTGGCTGAAACTCATTATTGAAATATAAGCCTCTTAACATTGAAAACATTAATATTCATGAAAACTTGTTTACAGTGGGAAAGCAATGACTCAGACCTGTAACTTCTTTTACACATTCTACGGACAATACTGTAACTTTATACAAATAGTACTAGGTAAAATTTCAAGAAAGCACACCAAGTACATTTTCAAAAACCTGATTTTTATTTTGTCTGTACTAACTGTATCATCATTAAAAGCTTTCAACTCTAACAAACTGAAGCGAGTCAGTACACACAAAAACCTATGCAAGGTCAAGCAGATCCCTGGTTACATAAATGCAGTACACCTTGGTGTGTAACAAGCCCAGGGACAGTTAGTTCATCCTAACACTTTAAGCACAGTCACTCCAGTTTCACGCACTTTTCAGAGCTGTTAAAAAGTTTCATTTTTTTTCTTTAAAGAGAAAACAGCTAAAAGATTTATAGAAATTACTCATTTTTAAACCAAAATTCTTATGTCTAAATTACTAAACTGCAGCAAGGACACTTCTTCAGCTGTAATAACTTTGCTCTGCAAACAAAAAAAAAAGGGGAAAAAGAATTAGTCACTTTGCTGTATTAAGCATAAATTATCATTAGCAGCCTAAACACTTGCCAGCTCATGCTGCATATACTCCTATTGCTTTCAAAAGTTTGCCAGGTTCACTCACCAGCTCCTGGCTTTCTCTCTGAGCTGGAACAGAAGTGGGTATAAAACTAGTCATTTCTATAACAAAGAGCTTTGCATTTTTAAATGCTGGCTGAAAAACTGAGATTTACCAGATTTAAGTGCCTGCATGTGATCCCCTACTGTCCCTACAGTAACAGTCATGAACCAGGACAGTCCACCTGGGTTTACTCATTTCATGCAAGTGGTTTACTAACTAATTTTAAAAATTACAATAGTTAATTATTTACTAGCAGTTTTGATGAATAAATTTTATTCTCTCCATTTCTGAATGTAGTTTGTTCTAGCTGATGCATTTGTTACTGGATCTGATGCATTTGTTATTTATCTTAATCCCCTGGTGTAAATCCAGAAGCCAGCACAAGAGGGAAGAAGTGACAGAAGGCGAAAAATAAGCCCAATTCAAATAGAACTGGAATACCACAGGATTTACAGATAGGGCAAACATCTCAGTACATTCTGAAGACCTCACAGGAGGCTATAAGGGAGTCCTGGACCAACACAGATCATGGAAATTTAAGCTGCCCAGCCCCTCAAAAACCACAAAACGGGCTTTGTAATGCTAGATTTTAGCAAGCAAGCTTAGAACCTCCCAGTCCACATCCCTCAGAGACCCCCAAAATCAAAATAAAAGTACAATAGAATTACCCTTAGGTATATTTTACTGTACTTCCAGATTAGTTTACCTGAAGCAAATCCTTAACCCCTGAAGATGCCAATGATGTAGGAGCAGACACCATGCAGGGATTCCCAGCAATGTTCCCGAGCCAGTTTCATTGCTTCTGTTTCATATTCAGATCCCTGACCATGTTGGGTCAGGTCAGAGTTTTGCCCTGCTTCTCTCATAGGAATGAAAGCTTTCTGGACTGATTCTTCCTCATCTGCTAGATCTTCAGGCTCCACACCAGCAGCTATTTGCTTCATGAGAGCCTCTGGGTGAGCCCTTTGGCACATGGTGATCTTCAACACTTCTGTGGATTCACAAGCATGCGGGATCTTTCTGAGTTCCATGGCAATCTGATTCCAGTAAATCTTTGGATTATTTCTGAAAGCACGACAGACTGCTGGTTTGCCAGTGAATTCACACCAGTAGGACATGCCTTGGCTTTTGCATTCAATTCTAAGTCTCATCTCCTCATCATCCCCACTCCGGCTCATAGTGCAAACATCTTTGGTTTTAGTCCGAAATTTGATTTCTTCACCATTGCTTCTTTTCTTTGGCTTCAGCTTCTGTCCCAATCCTCCCATGCCACAGATCACAACTAGGAAAAGGAGAGCAAAACTCTTCATGGTGAGAAGAGTTGACCGAGATCCTTGACCAACACGATCAAAGAAGTGACAGTACTAAGTAAACTGCTGCTCACAATTTAAAGTCTTGGTGCACAAAGAAGCCTCTTTCCAGCAAAACACAGGGTGTAAGGGTTCGGCTTTTTTATAAAAATAATAAATCACACTTCAGTAGGCATATGCCCATAATTTATAGCCTGAGGGAGTGTCAAATAACCTTGGGAGTGTGAACTCCCAAGAAGGTAACAAGACAAGTCTTGTAAATGCAGTTAAATACAGAACTATAGTTGTATAACTGAGCAGCACATTCCTATCCAGGATGAACATGTCATATTTGATTTTTAACAGATATTTTCCATTTTCCAGCTGCTTTATAGCTATCTCCATGCTAGAGCTTGTAAGACCATATGAAATTTGAAAAAGATAGAAGTGCCAAAGCAGTATCTGCAGCTGCACCTGGATGATCATAAATGTCCTAGTAAAAAAAGGCTGATTTGTGGAATGGGTTTTCTGTGCATTTTCACAATAAGGATACAACTCTAACATTTCTTTTTCTCAGCACATGACAAGCAGTGGGGATGCATGGAAGGATCAACTCCACATTCTTTGAGCCATGAAAGATTTTTACACTTCCAATATGTAAGCAAGGTAAGAAATAAAACTTGAACAAAATAAGGTATTACATGCCTAAACATACACCAAACATTTGGAAGTCTTATCATCATTGTCACACCATGAGTTACTTTCAGGCAACAGAGCAAGACAGCAGAACTAACTTATCACAGGTCTCAGCAGCAGGAAACAGACCACAGAGCATGTCAGACAGATATTGGTGCTTTATCACCTTTTTTTTTTTTTTTTTTTTTAATACAGATGTTTTCCTCCTCATAACAAGTGAGCTCTAAAAATGCCATAAAACAACGGCAAGAGAACAGAGATATTTTAGTGCAGAATCCTGTTGCAGTAACTAAAAACAGAGATAAGGAAAAATCGCTGTTACTCCCTTGGCATTCAGGTCACAAGGAAAAATCCCTCCTGTGCTGTGGCAAGCCACAATACTTTTCTAGTTAGTAAGACCCCCACTTCTTCCAAAGTATATGCTGCAGCCAGCCTGACCTGACCAGCTCCTGGAAAGCGCTGTTGTATTGTTTAGCTATGCTTCAGTAACTGCTGGGTGCTAGAACATCTGGGTGTAAGACTGGCCATACATACTGGAACAGAATAGCATTTTGTGAATTCAGTCACTCACTAGGTAGTGCTAAAGAAAACAGCAAGGCAAAAACATTGCTTTAACACAGTCAGCAAGGCAGAACAACAACAAAACCTCCTTTGCTAGAAGAGGGACAAGAGTCCCTTACTGCTGTAGCAGTCCAGCTCACCTGGAAGCTGCCTGCTTGAAGATGGAGCCACCTGAACAGCCATTCTGGGTTATCCTGAACCTTGTTCTTCCAGTCCATGTGCCATCAAGTTCCCCATGACTAAGTATCATTTGACATGGAGAACAACCTTGTTTTCATCCCCCTTCTAAGGCTATTTGAACAACGTTTTAAGCACAAACCTCATCTCTAGTTTCTTGCCATTAGTTCCTCCTGTCTCTTAGTGGTGTGGCTCCAGCCACTTTACAACAATGGCATAAGCCTACTTAACACTTACAGTTCACTCCTCGGTTGTTTTCTGGGGAGTCTTCTCACCCTTCATCCAGCCAGATGGAAGAATCTTCTTGCCCATCTCACACATAATTTCAAGGATTTCAAATCCCTACTGCAAGCACTCAAATACCCATTCTGACAAACAAATGTAATGTTTACACTCTGTTATGCACAACAGCACTGAGAGTTCCTAGATTAGACGCTAGAGACATCTGTCTCTCCAGGTGTAATAATTGCTAAGTCCAAAACAATTTAATTTATACCAGTTTCAGATCTCTTGTTCTCAAAGTTTTTCAAGTCTAATCATGAAAACAAATAAACTACAAGGATAAGGAGAAATACCAAAGCTTGGACTCAAATATATTTCTGTATTACAGTTACTATGCTACCACCAAGTGCTTGACTCCCATCTGACATTTCAGCCCTGTGTCTGCCTGTGCTTCCGATTAAAGTCTGTGGTCTCTCATACCAGTAGAAACCAACTGTCCTTTAACAAGGTAAGGTAGGATGCCAGTAGTGAACTATGGGAGCTGGAGAACTAGCAAATGTTTAATTCTGCTGTCAGTGCTACTGGAACAGGTCATATGGATATCCTCCACAACTGATGAGCTTGAATCCTACATCTCTGCATAATTCACACCCTTGGTGGAAGCTGGAAGATCCCTCACCCTGAGTCAAAGTTCTTTCAGTCCTTCCTGCTCCAAAAGTGAAAGTCACATACAGCAAAAATTTTTAATCAGGGTAAAAAAACCTCACTCTCATAAGATTTTAACTTTGACCAACTCCTCTGAGAGACGTCTGCACAACAGAACAAGAGAGAACCAAACATAAGGTAGTTAAGCAAGTTCTTTTTTATTTAAATGAACTGGGAACATTTTCTCAAATTAAAAATAGAAACTTTTAAAAATCTGCAGTTCTGAACATTACATATACACATATGCTACATACTGTCAATTAGAAATGTTTCCATTTATGACATAAAAATGAAAAATTTAAGGTTATTCTGGATTAAAGACTGGTATTACTTTTCAGCATTTCTTTTAAATTGTATTAATGATTTACAGGATTATCCCTACTTCAAGACAACGAATTTTGCAACAAAGTTAACAATACTGAAATAGAAAGAGATACTATTTTAGATCAATATATTGACTACTTCACCTGCTGGAAGGTTTTACACTGGTAACATAGTTTTGGCCTTGTTGATAACTTCTGCTGTTAACTAATTCCGCAATTCAACCATATGCCTAAGCTCAAGGAAATAAGTCTAACAGTACAAATGTTAACTCCAATTGCTAAACAGATTTGAATTTCAACATTGTAAATCACAGTTTAAAAGTATTTAGCAAAAATACTATCACCGCCTCCAGAAGAGCCACAGTGATACTATTAAGGACATTACAGAAGTGGGTGTGAAAGAACAAAAGAAAGACAGAGAATGTAAAGCATTTTAAAGATTGCCAACACAGGACATCCCTCATGCTCTTTTTGAGTACTACTGAACTCTAGAAAGCTTCACTTTTTCACTATGTTATGCATCCCACACTCCCGACCCTCCCACCCAAAGTTTAAAAACAAACTTCTCCAAAATGCCCCTTTCAGATTTATACAGCAAAACCCACCAAATATTATATAATTAAAAAAAAAAAAAAAGAGGGAGAGAACAAAACTGCAAATGAACTTCTTAGACACACAAAGAGACACTGTGGATCTCATTACAATTATAATTTAGTCCAATGTAGTCATTCAAGAGCACCAAATAGCAACACTGATCATGCTGGTAAATTCATTTGTGAAGAGTATTATACAATATTAAAATCTTAACTAAACACTTAGAAGTTTTAAGAAAAATGTATATACAAAAGTCTCTGTATACAAAATGTATTTTTATGTAAACGTGTATGTACTGTATTTAACACAAATCAACAATTTAAGATAAGACCTTGCACAATTGTCAGAGAATTGCTAGGCAAAGGCTGTTAATCTAATTAATATATATACTATGATGTAAGATAGAAAGCCCAGTGTAAAAAAGTAAAAAACCAAAAAAAAACATTTTAATTCAAGCCTTGAACAGTGGTATTTGAGAGGCAGTGCCCTGATCACAAAATATTCTGTACAGTAGTTTATGGCATAACATTCAATAGTACATTTGGGATTTACAGTACAGCTGACATAAAACAAGTGGCTCAGGATTTGTCAGATGAATGGAAATGCCAATACACTTAGAAGAATAACAATGTACTCCCATAGAAGCGTCTTGAGCCTCATTTATATAGCCTGGAAATAATAACAAAAACAATTCAGGAAAAAATTTTAAGAAGACAGAATTTTAATGTTACTTAAACAGAATGAAGGGATAGATTTTCATATGAACATCAACATCACTGAATATTTTTTCCTTTATTTTTAGACCTTATACCACTCACATTGCAGAAATCAGAGCAGCCTTCCTAAAAATAGTAAAGTAGTAATAGACCTAGAATTGACTTAAGCTTATTACTTACCCCTTAACATTTCCAGTATGTGTTACCACTGTTCCACAGAGCTGCACAAGGAAAAAAACCACAAACCCATCATTTTCTTTTGCCCACAAATGGAACAGAAATACTGTGTCTAACTTAGGTGAGATAAGCTCAGCTGGCATAAGCTATTCTCAATCTTTTACTCATTTATCAAGCATGTTTCAAACAAAAGGAAATAGATTCATGGTTTTCTCCACCAACCTTTCAGGTTATCTTTGTTTCATGATAGAAATAAATACTCGGATTGCCTATTCAACACTCCTCTTTTGTGAATTTAATCCAGCCTCACATTTTGCTCTCATAAAAATGGTGGCTGCATTTGAGGTTATTTGTATCTTTGACATGCATATTAAAACGCCTGTGTGAGACACATATACCTCACATGGCTCTCACTTGTACTTACATATCTTAGTGTTATAAATATATTTGCATCCCTTTCCAGCAAAATTATTCAGCTGAATTTGGAGGATTAAAAAAACCCAAACCCAACCCTACAGGACTCTTTAAATCTCCAAAATTAAGGTGTATCTATTCAAAGTGATATCTCACAAAGTATCTCCAAAAATAATTTTCAGGAAATGAGAAAAATCAAGGATAGCATAAAAGCAAAGAGTACACTGAAATGAAAACTAAAATCAAGATTTTAGTCATATGGGAATGCCATACGGAGAGCATGTATGCCATAGTTAGCCATTTTTCAAATTATCTCAGCACATCAGAAGACAGCACTGCTTCAAACTGAACCTTTAAATTTTATCATGGAAGCCCATTTTGAGTAACTTAGAATTTAGGAAAAGTAAGTCAGGATTGAACTAGTGGATCATTGTGTAAATGATTATTTTATGCTAGTTATTCTTAGGTTGTTCAGCAACACTGAATTAAACTATGTATAAATGACTGAAATATCACAATAAAACATGCTATGAACCTCAAGAGTATTAACAGTCATATTAAAGATTCAAAGATCAGAAAAGGACTTCTAAAGCCTGAGAAACTATTCATTTTCTCTTACATAAAATACTTACATAAAATACATAAAACTGAGAGTCCTTCGATATGTCAGTGGAGAGTACTTTGGAATTAAACTCCTTGTCAGTTAATTTGGGAGTAGGCACCCTTAAGTTGCAGAACAGATCACAGCAATTGTGATCATAAATACCACTAAAAACATTGTTATATAAAGATCTCCTTCAGAAGGAGATACGGAATGAAGATTTGGTCAGCAAATAATTATTGTAAAATACAGTTCTAAATAACAATATTAACTACCATCATCATAATGTAACCATAAACTCTGTCAAGACCCAAACTTTGAGCTCTCAGTATTTTCCTGTTATTTAAAGCGTAATGGTACCTTCCCTGCAAATACTCAACCTACACATTCAGTCATGAAGTTGGCAAGGTAAGGCACAGTGAGCTACAGATTTCAATCATAAATTCAATCCTTCCTTAAGCAACTTGCAAATTTTGCAAACCCAAATAATGAGGCTGTGGGACATCCTGTATTATCCCTCTGGAAACTGAGTCTTGCAACTAGTTAATGTTTTACAGCACAGAAGCTGTAGAAGCAGAAAAGAAACCAAATTTCCTCCTTTTTTTAAACATAACTTGAGCATCTTGTTTTGTGATGCTACATTCTAGTCCTTCCTATGCAAAACCACCAGTTTTCTATATTCATGCTTTCTGTATACCTGGATCACTTGCCTTTTGTACAGGAGATCTTGTCTCACCACTTAGAAAATAAAACTACTCAAGAGTACAAATGCATCTCATCCTATCACTTTCATGTACTATCAGAGCATTTTAATAGATTTGTCAGTTTAGGGCCACCCACTGTGCTGACTAATTACCTGATAACCTGGATTTTAAGATCAAATTTAGGCAACTGTTAAGTTGCAGGAAATTACTACTAGATCTGCTGTTATGTAAAGAATATTTGAGAAATATGCATCATACAGCATTTTCTATAGTGAATAATCATGCAAAAAAAACCAAACAGAATTAAGAGATTCACTTTAAAGAATGAAGAAAATTGAACAGGTGATTGAAAGGGAAGCTAGAGTAAGAACACATGAAGGCATGCAGTTTCAGACTTGGTTTACCTTGTAAAAACAGGATTGTGTATACCATATAAATGCTCTTTATGATAACCATTATTACCATTTTCCGTACTGTAATAAAATAAATACACCAAGAAAGACCATGTTAACTATGAGATGCACTATGTACAGTATGGCTTCTAAGACATGTACATGGATGATGCCATCGTATGCAAAGATAAACTGTGTCTGTACAATAGAATATAACTTTTCCTTTATAACATTCAAGAGTTATGGTATAATTACAATTTTACATTGTATAGTATTTTTATATTATCCAAAAATCAATTAATTATTTTTTTATTCTTGTTGAGTTGGAGACTCTAATATAATATATCAAGTCTGGTGAAACAGAACATGTTACCTCTTTTGAAGTAACAAGTTGCATTAAAAATATAAACCCTCCCACATTAATAAAATAATTTTAAAAAATATCAGCAAAAACGTCTTATGTTTTCATGGATATATTTTCAACACTAAAAAACACAGAAAAGGAGGAGTAATTAACTATTCACTAATAAGTGAGTAATTTCAGCTGTACATGCCTGTTTCTGCTCTGCTGATTTGTGAGTTGTGCAATGGAAAACAACCACTGTGAAATGTGAGAAATGCAGTGCACAGGCTAACTGAACAATGAGAAAAAGAGTAGAAAAGAAAACAGTAAAAAAATTGATAGGAAAATACGTAAGAATAGTTATCATAAAGTAAAATGCCAAGTCCCTGAGACAGAGGAACTGCAATTGAAAAAGGAAAGACTGGTTAGGAATAACTAAAACAGCAAGAAGCAAATAATTAATTCAAGGAGGTTACAAATCAGGCATAATTCACCTTAAAAGGTTACTCAGCAAAGCTAATAACTTGCACATTTGGAACTTTTTAATATAAATGCTGCTCACAAAGCTCTGAACACCTCCTTGTGACATAAGTTTCTCAAAACCAGAGCCAGCATTATCTGCAGTCATGGCAAGTCAAGGCTGCCAAAGGCCACCTGCAGGAAGCACTTTGCAGGCACTGACCCAAACCTGCAGCATTTCACACAAACATGCAGTTCTAACCTGGCAGCACAGGTTTAAGGATTATAGAGCCTTCAAGTGAAACACTACGAAAAACATTTTAATCCATTTGCCATTTAGCTTATTTTGGAATATATATACTTACTCATCATACACATCCTCTGTATCCATTCTACGATAGTATTTAGAGAGTTTTACAGCAAAAATTATGGCAGGAATTAGAAACATTGAAGAGCCTCCCAAACCAAACCAGAAGGTATTCTGAAACAAAAGCAAAAGCAAGGAAAAAAGGGCCACAGAGAAAACTAATCAGAAAGGTACTGAACCCCTGCTTGATATTCTAACCATTGTTACCAGAAGAACATAGCAGAAATTAGTTCTTGCAGTTCACATCAAAATATGAGTTTCCAGCACTTTCTCAAGGCACTTCATAACTTGTTAACTGCAGCCCTGTTTGTGTAACTAATTTAATTATTATACAGTTGAACTGAGTTATCACCTGATGTTAAAATGATGATTTTTCAAATTTGATTTGCATTGGCTGGAGGCATTTTGACTTTCATGTGACTCAGCTAAGTTTTACCATCAGGAAAATCATGGTGTATCTCTCACCAGATGGTTAATGGCTCCACAATGGAGAATAGAAGCTATGTAATGTATGAGCTAATCAGTGAGTACAACAGAGGTTAGGAGGTTTTCATGGTTAAGCATTATCAAGATTAAACATTTCATGGTTAAGCATTTATCAGGGTTAGAGAGCTTTGACTCTGACTGATTACATGTATTACTGGTAGTATCATTAGGATCTGGCTAAAAATGCCATAGAGCTAAGTAATATCTAGGAAGTGTTTTAGGTACTTTCCAGGCACATGGTGTCTTACTTTAGTACATGCTGTTCTCTTTCCAAGCTCTTTTGGCAAGATGAAAAAACCAATATTGCCATTATATCCTGCAACAAGTCATGCTCAAAGTCTCCAACATACAGAAATTAATCAAGATCTGTCTGCTACAATTCAAGTGATAAAACCTCATTCAGGTTTTCTAGATTTCAGGAAAGATACTTGAAAAAGTTCTCCCTTGGTATTTTCCACTTGCTGGCTGCCCACACCTCAACCATGTAAGTTAGCAACAGTTACAGATGAAACTTCAGATCTTTCTGCTTTTTCCATTTTTCATTTCAAGGTGGTTCAGAACCAGTTAATTTTACAGAACTCTTGCTAACAGAAGCTTAAGTTTAGCAAAAACCTATAAAGTCCAGCACTGGTTTATCTTTGGACTTGATCCAGATCAGAACATATTATTTGCATAACTTTGTATGTGATACTTTATTATCTTACTTCAGAATAGTCCAGCCAGAATAATTAAATGCAGATGTATGTTGAAACAATTTTCCACTTGATGCCCCAAATCTGAGAAACGAAATGTTTCTTACCACAGAATCAGTTATGTAGCTGCATAAAAAAATATCTACTGCTGTATCTATCACATTGGCAATAGGCTTGCATGCTGCTACTTCCATGGCAATCTAAAAGAAAGATTAAAAAAATACAGTTTGAAGTATCTAACAGAATAAAATAATAATCTCTAAACTTGCTTGCAGTAATAGATTACTAAATTGTTTTTTCTTACCCCATCCAAACTCAAAATGAATACCAGTAGGATATGCTATCAACTGAAAGTCTTTTAAACATCAGCTTACTTTTTCAAAGGCTGCAGCTGAAGAGAGAAAAATTAAACTAGATGCTAATTACGTGACTTTGAACTATGCAGGGTCGGGTTCAGTGCAGTATTAGCACAAATGGTAGATTTCAGGTTGCCCTGAAAATGATACTGTTAAATCTGCACTGCATTCCAATCAACACAACTCATCATTTCCATTCTGCAAACCCAACAAAACTACAGAAGACTGATTTTCCCACTCACAGGAAATACAAATGGATTAAAACCTGAAACTACAAAACACACCATCAAAGTAACATCATTATTATTGTTATTACTACTACTACTACTATTGCTGCTACTACTACTACTACTACTGTTTGGCTTTCTTATTTTTTTTAAAAGTAGTTTCTCTTAATGAAGTAAATGCACCTTACCGACTCCTTGACCCACTCAGCGTATTGCTCAAAGTAGCCAACTATGGTATCCATGTACTTTTTCGTCTCCTAGAATCAGACAGAAGAGAACAAAAGCAAGTTAACCTCTATCTCCATGACACCATACATTAATGTACTTTGATCAAATAGAGCTTACCTGGACAATAACTTGAGAAGCATTGTTATTTATGAGATTCTGGGCAGCATTAACAGCACCTATGACATTTTTCACCTTAACCTGGAGAGGAAAAGATGGTATTTAATATAAACAAATCCCCTTACGGCTGTTGCAATGGCTCTACAGCAACTGCCAGGAACCTATTCTCTTGATAAACCAGTGTCACTGTCTTGTCAAAACCTGACAAAAATGTAATTCCAGGCAGAACAAGAGCCTGCCTAATGATTCGTGATCATCTCAATATTCTCCCATCCTGAAAAAGGATGTATCAGTGGTTACAACCTGGTATCTTTTCCTGGAACCTACATAACTAATTTATATACCAAGATCAGTTTAATCTCCCACTCCCTTAAGTGTAGAAATACTCAAATCAATGTCTATATACACACTACAGACACACACAGTGCACAGGAAAAAAGCAGTGGGCCATATACTATCACAACAACTCTTGATGACTAAAGTAGGATTCTGTACAGAAAGAATATGCCCCTAATCAATATCCTGAAGGACTGAGATGCTTTTCCAGTATATGTACAACCCCATAAAGTCTCTCATAGAACACACACAAAGGATAGTGTACACAGAACCTGAAAATGTAAAGATGTTTCTTAAATATACTTTAGAGTCAAACATCATCCCTTTCTTATCAACCTTACTTCATAGCCTCTTCCCTCCTGACCCAGTTTCAAATCACAGATTCTAACAGATATCTAGCTGCTCTGCTGTTGTGGATGGGTGAAAACTGCAGTGGGAAGCCTTAAGGTAGGTATGGCCCAAAAAGCTGTTTAACTATGACTATGCCACTAGTGTGGCTGGATTCTTGCTACCAGAGCCAAGGCAGGCTGCTGGCAACAGAAAGCTTTGCTTCCAGGAAAGGAACCATCCTGTTGTTCACTCTGTGGCAGAGTGAAGCCAGCTGGTCTGACTGTGGTGCAGGCACTACCTACAGGGGACACATGGGCTGCCCTGTGAAAGCCTCTGTACAGATACAGGATCCAAGAGCAAGGCTGATGGTGCACAACCAGGAAGGTAACGAGTACGACTTGAAGACACAGATCCCAGTGGGAGCTGGGCATAGAACAAAAGGTGGTTAAGGATGGGAATCACAAAGCTCTCTTGTGTCAGTAATATTTTCGCATTGAGTTTCACTGTTGTTCCCCTCAAGTTTTGTATTCAATGATTTTATAAGAAAACCCCTACATTCTGAAGAAAATTAATAACACGCTATAATAGAATGATATTGAAGCCTATTTTATCATCTGACAATTCAGTTTAAAATTCATACTCCCAAACATTTTTTCTCTTTATGCAGAAGAGAGATCTAAATCCTTGTTACTACCTCAATGCAATGCAATCTCTTGCAATAACAGAAGAGCTAGTAAACAGTACTGAAAATATATGCCCTGCATATGTGGCAGAAGGATTTAAAACACAAAAATCTTCCTGTTGGCAGAAAGAAAAGCTTACCATCAGTTCAGATGATGTCCTCTTCAGCAGCCTAATGCTCTGATTTAAAGTGCTCTATTGGAAAGAAGGGAGAAAAAAGGCTTCAAGTCATTACCACAGGTAAGAGCCCACCTGTTTTAAACTTACATTCATGCTTTGATCTTCCACAGATTATTTTGTTATTAATACTACATATCACATTATATACAACAGTAGCAACAACTGCATTAAAATCAATACACTGTGGGTTGAATCATCGAATCAGTACTTCACCAACAGCACTGATTTAACTAAAGTTAGAAGCAATGAACAGAGTAAGATTTATTTGGAGGGCAGACAAAACAGTTAAAATCAGACCCAAGTGTTCAGAAAATTCTGTACTGTGCAATTTCTGAAGGGAAAAAGCACTTACCCTAGCTTTAACATATTTCTTGACAGTCAGTTTTGTAAAAGAAAAAAGAGATGAGAATAATTAGGAGTTAATTAGGAAAGAACAGCATAGAATCAGAGTGGACCAGAAGACGTAATACTTTTCTATAAGTGGACTTTATTAGGGGCAGAAATACTGTGTCAGATGCAAGGATAAACTAAAATTCTTCATGTTATGCAGAGGAAAAAGCAACACCTAACACGCAGGAGATTCACAGCTTGATACTATACAAGTCCATGTCTGGCAAAATCAGGCAGAAGCCCTTTCTCATCCTTCATAGCATCAATAAAAAAGACTTTGGCTCTAAATATTACTCGCAGAGTTTCCAATTCCAATACTGTTAGGTGACTGCTCACTCCAAGAAATAAAATGTCAAAGTGATATGGCTTTTATTACTGGAGACAAACCACAATCAAAAAACAAAATGAGTGATTTAAGGGGTTTTAGGGTTAGAGTTTTGTAAAGTTCTCCCCTGCTGCTTCTTCTATTCATATATAATCACAAATAGCTGTAGAAAAAAATGGGGAAGAAAAAGACCATTATTTTAGACAGCATTATAAAACAGTAGTATTAAAGTAGGAAAACTATTTCTTAAACACATACTTTAGCCAGATTACTCTTCATTGACATGATCTGTGCTTACAGAAGTCCAGCTTCCTAACCTCTTAAAGAGATTTAGAGATTCATATTTTCTACAAGTACATTTCAGTATTGCTTTAATGTTTTACCATAGCTTGCTCCAGTGGAACGACTTGCTGGTTATGAATCATTCGAATGTTGTTTGCGTGTCCTTTTAAGGCATTTTCCAGTGCTCCTTTTGGCTGCAAAAAACGCAATTATGCAGTATTGTTCAGTAACCTCAAAGCTTTCCAATAAAGCAAAAAACAATGAAAGTTACACATCCACTCCAGAACAGCTCATGCCAAAAAATGGAATATGGCAAACTGAATTCCTCAACATGAGGAGGGGAAAGAATCACTGTATTAGTAATTCAAACCTCAGCAACTAAACTAGATATATTACCTTGCTTTTCTGGTTATAGCATTATCAGGACAGATTTAACTGAAGAGCATTTTCACATGGTGCACTAAGTTATTTTAAACACAGAAGAGTGAGCACATCCCCCTCACACTTGCCACAAGCCAAACTTCACTGCAAGAACCCTGCAGCATTGCACCCCAGCTGGGACGAGCATCTTCCAGTCAGGGACACTTGCTTTTGTTTTGCCAATGTGGACATCACCCTGAGGCATCCTCTGCTTTCCGAGTGGCACAGAATTTTAAGTAATTTCACTTGGAAAGGTGCCTGTGAAAGGTATATTCTATTTTTGTGGTTCCCACCTTTCAGTCAGAAGACACGAGTTTCTGCTTTGATTTTCAAGTCCAAATGCCTGTCTGGAGCTCATGCCCATTGCAAAATCCTGTAAGATTTTGGTTATACTCTCAGATATAAATTTATTTTACATTTCCTTTTGGTAGCAAAACCACATGGCTCCCTGCATACACTCTGCTAACTCCATTTTGGATGTGTAATAATGGCAGACCTCAGCACTCAGAGATGTGTTTGCTTCCTGTGAAGTGTTCATGAAAGCACTCAGCTGGGTCACGGAGCAGTTTCAGGATGCTTCATCTCCTGTACTGACAAGGTGAATTAATTTACCTAACAACACATATTAGTACTATTGCTCTCTCCTCCATACCCTGACACCTTGGTTTGATGCAAATTTATTATTTATTATTTGCTCTTTCCATGTAAAAACCTATGTTCAATTTTGTGCAAGGTGCCAAAAGATGGAAACTAGATACCCAAAATTAATTAATTCCAAATGTTTTTAGTTTATTTTTTAATTGATGGTTCTAAGAGCTATCACTAACAACAAAGTGAGATTATAAAATATCCTCGGAAGCCAGTACCATTTTTTTAACAATCTAACTTTTGTAATACCCTATATTATTGGGGTTTTGGCCTCTTTTGTTAGACATTTCATAGATTACACTAACTAGCATCACAAGAAAGAAAAAAACATACACTGTTACAGTGAACACATTTACTTATTCACACAATTATTTGTCTTTTATATGGAGAAATTACTCTGTCTGATCTATTCTCAACTCTGATGCTTCCTTAAGCTTCTTCTAATTGAAAAAAAAAATGCAAATAATATTTTCCATAATTTTCCACCAATTTTTCTTCCATTTGGGACCTTAAAATGTAAACACCATAATAGGAAATACTCAAATGGAGCATTCTGCTCATTTCTGAAGCAAATGGTGCAATTCACAAAATACACTTTCAAAGCAGAAAATGCACAAGAGTATACAAAAATCAATAATTAGCAACACCTAAAATACAGCTTATATGCAACATTGCCCCTCAGTGTTTTTCCTTACATGTGAGTGCACCATGTAGGTAAATATTTGAAATACAAAAATTCTGCCATATAAAGTCTACTTTGCCATGTATTTATACTCATATGGTATATAAATGATGTATGTTAAGTATTATTGCATACTGAATTGAACTTACCAGCTGGTCTGCTCTTGCTTCTAAATCATTAGCAAATGAGAGAAGATCAACTTTGGTAACACTTTTATTGATCTGAAAGATGTGAGCAGTAAGAAAAGAAGTGTGTTGTTATTACATTTAGAGACAGTTTGCACTTAACTACACAACCTACTCTGTCTAGTCTTTATTATTTTTAGTATTTATTGACCTTAACTTCTGAAGTTTTTTTCCCTACTGTTATGATCCTCCAAAACATGGTGTTTCACACAAAAGCAGATTTTTCCGGTTTGCCCATTGTTAAAGAAACATTTTATTTTACACTTCATCCCAGACATGTCTGTAGTTGACTACAGTCTCACCTCTGTCAAATATGCTGAAAAGTCTATCCCATCTATTCCTGATGCGCTGAAATTCAGAAGATTCTCCTTCCCAATTTCATCCAGCAGAATGATTTTGCTGAGGTCTATCTGAATATGTTCAATTTTAAGTGCTACATCATCTGTATACTGAGAGACACAAAAGAAAGCACAAAAGCAGTTTGCAGCCAGCACATATTCTGCTACAGCCCCTGCCCAAAGCATCATGCTTTTGCTGACTCCTCGTTTCCAGGAAGAGGCACACATTGATTTTTGCTCACATCAGTTTAATTCAGTTAAGTTTAACAGACTCTAGCAGGCAATGCTGGTGGTAATGCTCTTCCCTTCCCTGCAGTACCCACAGTATCTAGCCATGCCATGTTCCAACCTGCCTTTGTCTCTTTTATACCAATGGACTACTTGCCTTCTATTCTATTTTAACTCACATCCCTCCAGGACATGTTATCCTTAAGAATGTTAAGTTCTACCCCTGATCCTAAGAAAGGAAACCTTGAAAAGTCAGTATCTCAGTTGTGGCCAGGACCCTTTGCCACAGGACTGGACAAGACTCCCCTAAATACCTTTAGTGGTGACTGAAGATGACCTGGTTACTTTCACCTGAACTCTTCCTGCACTGCACCCAAACTATGTTATCTGCAGAGCTACAGTTGAGGAATCTGAAGATCTGGCTTCCTTCACAGCCTCCTGCATTAGTCCATTGTGGAAAATCAAAATAATTTTCCCTCTTAGTGGATCTTCCTTGTTCATTTTCATTGTATATTATTTGGGGCACAGACTGTATGTATTAAGTGGGTACAGTGCCTGGCAGAAGGGAATGCATCCCCAAGGGGTTGCTGTAATGAAGACAGGTATTACAGGCAACCCCAAAATTAGTGCAGACCTGTAATGGCAGTGCAGTCATGTATCATTACAGCTTAACTGAAAAGACAGTTTTATCCCAACTACTTCAAACCACACCCAGAACCATTCTTAGAACCAAGGTATATCATGCTGGATCAGCGTGAATCTGACTGGAATCAGGAGAAGTCACCAAGACAGGCATTTATATAAAAAGAAGACTGTCATTGAACACCGTTTAGCAGCCTTTGGAAGATGCTAAACTTCAGCCTTCCATGCAAGTTTCAGAGTTAAAACAAACATAATTATCAGTGCATAAAAAAAGCACGTCAGAAAATCTTCCATGGCTCATTGAGACTGGTAAAAAAAAATCTTATTTGTAAATAGAATTCTTTCTTTCAGATTAGCTTGGACAGCTCTTGCCTCCCTGCAGG
This sequence comes from Entomyzon cyanotis, assembly GCA_024500445.1. Classification (NCBI taxonomy): domain Eukaryota; kingdom Metazoa; phylum Chordata; class Aves; order Passeriformes; family Meliphagidae; genus Entomyzon; species Entomyzon cyanotis. The sequence continues at coordinate 9,959,796 of JAKEPQ010001009.1, forward strand.
AGGTTTTGTCTATAAAAAAGAAAATCCCAGATAAAACCCAGATATGCTATATGGTTTTTTAAGAGCCAACATCCTTCAGAAACAATCATGCACTCACTCCTAGTTTCTTTACTTACCATACTAATATTCAAAAGCTCATTGATGTTGAACAGGTATTCTAGGTGAAGGGAAGTATAAATTCCCTTGTTTTCCTTGCAATCACTGAAAAAATACAAACACAGATCAGCCTAAAAACCACCTTGAGGACCAAGTATTAAGAGCATGATTAACAATGTTTTCTTCTAAGAAAATAAATACTTTTGAAAGAAATACTGAATGTATTTTTTAAAGCTCAGTCTGTAAGAGAAGTGGTTAACAGTTTCTGAAAGATGCTAAGTATTTTATCAAATAGCTTGATTAGTATTGTCATACAGTATTATGCTGACTATCTCTTAATAACTCATATATAGGAAAAAACTGCTTTTTCTTCTGAATCACTAGAAATTCAGAATGTCTTCTGGAAAATGTGCAATTTTTGGATGTGCCTGAAATATGAAGCATAGAAGCCACCACAAAACCAGTATGTATAAATTGAATGAAATAAAAAGGAATTAAATATGAACTGAATTAAATCTTAATCATAACTCTAATACCTGTACACCTTTTCAAAAGTCAAGTTAACATTTGGATTTTTAAAGATGATGCCAGCAAGATAGTTTTTCCAGTGCTGATTTAGTAAGTAAGGTGTATCCAAAATCTAGAAGACAAAATTCAGTAATGTTACTATAATTCCAAGTTTCTTTATGTATTTATTCATATATGGTCTTTTGACACATAATCACATCTAAGCTTATCACACACTAATGAAAATGCAAGTGAAACAGCAAATTCAAACTCTCTGGTGCAGAAAGTGGATATTAAAGCTCCCCATCACCAAGGAACACTGAATCAGAAAAATCTGTCTCCAAAGGAAGACAGGCATGCAGTATTAACACTGCAAAGCAAATTAAACCAAGAAAGGATGAATGTCTCTATTTGGTTTGTAAGCAGAAAATAAAACCAGATCCGAACTCACTTGAAGTGTCCAATAAAAATGCTATGCCATACAGAACTGACAAGACCATTGCGACTCATGGGGATTCTGTTAATTGTTTAATAACATGAATAACCTCACCTTGAATAAATTTTTATCTTCAAAGGGCTCACAGACCAATTTTTCTACATTTCCACCTGTGACAAAAGTGAGCACCACTACAATCATCAGCACCCAGGAGAAAAGAAAACTGAATCCAACACCACTGAAAAAGAAGTAAGTTGAGTAAGTTTTTGCTTCACAGGAATATAGTGTACACGTATACATATATTTACATACATACACACATACTTGGGGCATCAGTAAAGCCAACAGTTAGAAGCTATAGCAGATATGAAAAATGATAGATGGTTGAAATACTTCTGTTTTCCAAGTATGTTCTTGCCCTCTGAATCATCTTAAATGTTTCAGCCCTCTGAAATATTTAGCTAAAATGCATTTAAAAGCTTGCATTTGTATTGAGCATGCAAACCGTTTTAAGTATTACATTTAAGGGCCAAAAACTGTACAATTTTCTTTTTTAAACTCAACTCTCTAGTCTTGTGCTTTCAAAAAAGTTTTAGGCAGGTTTCAGATATAATCTTCTGTACCCAGCAGAAATGACATTAAACTACTACTAAGCACTTTTCAACCCCAAACTCCAGAAACGCTCTCAGAAGGTCAAGTGCTTCTCGTCTCCCTGCGTGGCTTTTTTAAAATTTCAAGCAAATGTTCAAGTCTACTAAAAAGCTGTGAATTTTTGCTCACATTATTCGCCAGTACTCGCCTTATAATGGTAGATGCAGAGGTTTTATCTTTCAGCTGTGATCCTCAGTGAAAGAACAACCCCAAATCTGCAAGTCCCTCAGTGTAAGTATGTGAAATCAATATTTACTCCTATTTTGTTCTCAGCAGATATACATAGGCAACAAACCAAATTCTTTTCATATCTATGTCCTTTAAAAATTCAACCAAACCGACCTTCTACAGGTACCTTTATTTACTTTTTCACTCATAAGTGAAACTTACGCCATAAGAAAGTTCCCTCCAGTGTTGGAGATACAGCCTCGGGTTGTTGGGGAAGCATGTTTGTCATAACCACAGGTGCCACATAGCAAACCAAGATAGTAAAAGACCAGAATCAGGACCAACATGCAGCACAGAATGAGACAGCCCAGCCACCTAGGGAATAAAGGATAAAGTTCTTTGTTATTTTCACACCAAGAACACGCTGGAGACCTTCAGGAGACATCATGCAATATTATATTCCCAAATGGCTCACTCATGGTTCTGTTTGAGCAAGCAGTGTCAGCAAAGATAAAAATATTTGCTACATTAGCATGCATTTTGGCCCAGCACACAGTCACTGTTGGATTTCAGTCAGCTGGTACTGAAGAACTGGGGAAGAAACACCAGAGGAACAAGATGTTCCCAAGCTCAGTTACTGCAGGTGGCCTCTGCTGAAGCATCAAGGTGCTCCTCGTGGAACAAACAATTACTCAGAGGAAGCAGATGCTCAAACACCTGTTCAAAATTTATTCAAGAATCAATGGAGAAATTTATGAATGTGGACTGACCATTGCTGATAAAGTACATAGGTGCTCTTACTGGGAGGCTTAGTAGTGTTTTGCACACTCTGTTAGGCTTGTCATTGAAAATAACTGTATTTAAGGCTGTAAAAACCTAGGCTTTATGTGTCTGTGCTGTACTTCTTTCAATGAATGGAACAGTTAATGGAACTTGATCAGGAGAAAAATCTTGGATAGGAAAAGAACTTTCATTTTTTTAATTACATCACATAACAGTTCTATCTGTACAGGTAGTTGGAGCATATCCATTTATTCACACATTACATAGCTATCTTTCATCCTCTCCCAATTCACTCTGCACTTCTTTTTTCCTTCTGTTGTCACTTCTGTCAGCTTTTATTTTTAAAGTTCCCTTTTCTCCTCCCTGTATTTTTGTAGAGAAAAATCTGTAAAAGAAATATTGTAATGAACATGCATGGCCAATAAAAAGAAAAACATGAATGCTGACAGGCATATTTTGAAAAGGATATTTATTAAGAACAAATAATGCACCTGTAATTAAGAAAGGAATAGATAGAAACTAGGCTTATTGGTTTCATTTGTACTTGAAGTACTGTTAGGTTAGGTTTGACAAAAACAGGCATTTAAGTGCCATGTAGATGAGATACGTTCTCTTGTTGCAGAATAAAACATTTATTTGATTAAATGCAATATGATCTTCAAAGAAAATATCAATAAATTTGTGAAATTAAGGCTCACCACAAAAACCGTCAGATAGAAATGGGCTAAAGGTAAGATTCTAAGCAAGGCTCTAAAAGTTCAGTCTTCTGTTCACTTTTATTTATCACTGCATTAAAGCCTGCAACACACATTCTGCAGCAGTGAAACTGATTATGACACAAACACAGAAACAAATATTGGTTATAAAATCGACTGAAGTATCAAACAAAATGTAGGGAGAGTTTGATGAGCTTAAGGGACAGAAATTACTAAATCCGCACAACGATGGATGGTATGAAATGAAAAGCTTTACACTTCAAAATATGAGGTTACTCAACTATAAGAGACACAAAAGTCTCAAAGAATATGTTTTTCTCAAGGTACAATCAACCACAAGGACAAGTAGGAGCAAGCAAGGGTGCACAGAGATTTACAAGGTGTGAAGCAGAATCCCTGATGCTCCTCCTCAGCAGTACAAAAGGTGCAGTAACAAGGGATTGGCTTCAGGGTCTCTTCTGGTCCTATACCCTCACGATTTACCAGCAACTCAATGAAAACAAGACTTAGATAAAAGGTCACACTGGCTTTATGAAACAATCAGTTCCTTTTTGTGTTACATCTTTGACATCGACCTGTACCTATCCTTCCTGAAAAAGACCTGAAGGTCCACAGAGTAGAAACCACCTCTTGCTCTGTGGTGAAATGGCACCCAGTTATTGATTAGCTGCATTTTTGGCTTCTGCCAAAATGCCAGTACCAAACAGCCACTTGATAGCATCTTCTTTCACTGTGTTCATCTTTAATAGTTTACTTGCCTTTACAGAACACTAAAATATTACAAAATATTACCAACAGATAGATCCTTCAGTACAGCCTTATTTCTTGTACATACCTGTAGAAATCATACTGCTCCACTAGAGGAAAATAATCTTGAATATATGCCTCACTCTGTGTAAGATACACCATCAAATCTGCTAAAATCTTCTGAACAGGGAGCGCTTTTGTGAAAGTAGTAATATTTGAACCAACGGATTCCAATACGCCTTTGATATCTAAAAGAACAAACGTATTTCACTGTTACAGATCCACAGAGGAAATTTACATCTCATGTATTCATTATAAAATGCTATAAAGCCATTTGCCACATGGAACAAGCAAGCCATGAAAACAAGTGTGAGGAAGACAAAAGCAGGCAACAAAAGCATCAAGCGCCCATGTAGCACAATGGCATTTCAAAATGCACACTTTGTTTTTAGCATTCAGTTTAATGATGAAAGATGTAGACGTTGAACCAGAGTTCTTCCTCTTTCCTCTCACTATAACGAATGTGTCACTTTTTATCTAGCCAATTTAAATCTTGCTTTTCATGCAATATTGCAAATGGCAACACCGAGCAAGACAATTAGCCACTACATTTACAAAGCAGAATAACAAAATCTACTTAAACTCCATGCCTTGGAAATACAACACTGTGAGAGAAATTGGACTGCCTATATTGAGAATCTATACTAGTTATTTTCTACCTTATTAAAAGAGATTACCTAAATGAACTCATTGCAATTAGTTAGCAACACTCCTGAGGTAACAATCCATTAAGCCATTTTCCCCTCAGATTATGATCAAACATGCTACCCTCTACTTACAAGTCAGACAGACACTACTTAGATATACAAAGCCATGATTAATTCACTTGTTATACATATTGTCTATGTGTAAAATGCAGTTTCTCTGTACTCTTCCCTTCTTTCAACTGGAAACATACTTGAAAGAGTAGGATATATAACTACATGTTGTAATTTGGTAGTAGGCAACACTTCCTTTTTTCTCAAAAAACAACTGGACAAGTTTTTGACTGTTTCGATGATTACTCCTCAAATTCAACCAGGTAACAAATCACACTTGTTTTTGAAGTTTACAGATAAATGCAATTTTTTTCTAGTAAATTTATTTATTTTATTTGCTTTTGTAACTTAAACCCAGTTATTATACAAACAAAGCCCCAACAATTTATAAATAGATAAATTGTTTTGTTTGTGTTTTACATTTCAGATATGAAAAATGAGTAGATCTGCTCTAGATTTCCGAAAGAAAAGCGTATTATCAGTTTTAGAAAACTGACTCATTACAGGCAAGTTCACACAGTACACTATTCTTATATCAATACTGTGTTTTATTTTGCCCAGGAGGGGAAGGAAAAAAAACAACAAACCAGAAAAACTTACAAGGAACAGCTGCTTATATATAATGCAGAACAGGTCCACAATGCAAGAACAAAAATTAAAACAGATTAGTATGCATATGCTATACTACCACACAGGTACAGTCAAAGAGCAAAGAATGTAAAGCCCAAGTAACAAAACAACTGAGACAGCCATTTAAATTATCCTTAAGGCATATTTTGACTTTCACTTCACCATCCACCATATTTTAATACAGCAGCAGGGATGTTCAGTTTTTCTAACATCCCACTCCTAAATATGTCATAAACACATCGGTCAAAGAAAATTAGTTTTTCAACCAAACAAAGCATCAGTGTGAAGTGAGGATCACAAGATTTCTCATTACTTGAGCAGTAAAAAGCCTAACAGATAAAACTCCTTCATAAAATACCATATGGTCTGTTTTTAGATTTAATTTAGGGTCCTCATCAAGATACAGTTGCTTTCCACGTTGAATTTTTTTCTCTACACCAAATTAAAAAAAAAAAAAAAAAGTTAAGTTTTACATTTCCATTTTTAATGATATTTAGCCAAGAAAATATATTACTAATAAAAGAAAACAAAACCATTAATCAATCAAAGTGGAAAGATAGTTCGTCCTCACCTGCTAAAATGTTCCTGGTTTGATTCACCACCAAGTCTGGAGTATCATTAAATGCTGCATAACCCTAAGAATAGAAGGTGGAAAAATTATGGACTGTTTCTCATTGCCAAATTGTTTGCAGTTTTTTTCCCTTTTAGGATCAAAAGTACACACATACTAAAATGTATATGGGAATACTAAGAAAAATATGGTTTTATCACTGCATATTAGAAAAGGTGAAATCAAAATAGGAACTCTAAGTATATTTCAGATTCAGTTTTATCCAGAATATTCCTTGGGGAAAAAAAAAAAAATCTATATTTAAATACACATGAATCAGTCACAATCATCTCAAACTCTGCTGCCTGTCAGATCTACCTCATCTAACAGCCAGAACACACATATGAAGATTCATAAAGCAAAAGGAGCTTCTGTGCACCAGCCTAACACCTCCTGTTTGCAAGTCTATGCCTTCCAAACATGAAATGCATATTACAAACAATGAAACCCAACTGCTCTAGAGACATTGCAATGCCTCTTCAGCGAGAATGGGAAAGGAGTCCATGCTATGGGGACCAAGCTCAGTGGCTCATCTGGACAGAAAGGAGAAGCCATTGCAATGGATGCTTAAAACCTTAGTCCCTGCAAGCCCGAATACTTCAGAAGCAGGAAGGGGTCTAAACCCCTACACACAGCCTTTGGTTTCAGAAAGTGCCTTCTGTTCCTAGCACACTGTCGCTGTTGAGCGGCTAGCTGAGGACTGACCCAAGTTCTCAGACAAGCGAAGAGAGGAGAAAAGGAACTTTATTGTTTTGAATTCCATATATATAGAGTCTACAGAAGTGCCCCAGATGGTCAGCCCGAGACCTCCCCCTAGGCCAAATTGGCCAAGCCCGAACTCACTCAATCCGGAGAAACTGTTTGCAAAACATCCAAACTTTATCTTGTTTATGAAATATAGCAAAATGTTCCCACGGGAAGAACCTGTGCTAGCCACAGCACACATTTTCAGATTCCTAGATTTTTCAACTGCTCAAACTAATCCATCGTTTTTCTAGGTGAAAATTGTAGTGTTTTTTGTAAAGTCTTGCAAAAAATACTAATAGCAATTACACTTGGTCCATTGCACCCAATTTAATATTAAATATGTACATAATGAATTTGAATAAATATTTCAAAATAGCTGGAATACAACAGAACTAATTAAGAAACCATGGATTTTTTATTTCTGTAGTTTGAACCAAAAAGCAGAGAGCATGCTACTGGATCCACATTTCTGCCTTTTCGTTTTTTAGGGACTGTTCTTTCAAGCAGACAACTTGCAATACATTTTTGATCTTTAGTATCCTGGAGGTACAAAGCACTACATTCATACTCTCAAGTGTTAAATCTTGGCCAAAGAACGAGAGATATCCACCATGAAGTAGGCTGAGGTGGGAACAAAAGGATTCTGCTTGAGAAACCAAGGAAAAACAAGTGATATGCATATCCCAGTTTATTAATTAACAGTTTAAAAGTCTGTCAAGAAACATACCTTTTGAACCAGACTAGAAAGATCTATTTTAAGGACATCATTGACCTTTGCAAGCTGTGAGCTCACGCCTGGCAACTAGGAAGAAAAAACACACCTGAGTCACATCGAAGTAGCAGGTTTGCTAATTCAGTAAATAGTCTGAAGTTAAGAGAGAGGGTAAAGAAACTAGTGATCGGAAGTAGAATCTTCCAAACACTCATAAAACCTCTGCTGTAAGCTTAACCCTCAGCATTTTTGGGATGGGATATTATTTCACTGCCCAGAGCAGCACTTAACGTAACTGCTTGACACACATTTTATCCTTTTCTACACAGAAGAGGAAAACAGTGACTGGAATTACCCAGAAATCCAGAAAAAGGGAAGGTCACTTATCTCACAAGTGACAGCACACACCAAGCCACTGAGTTGCAGAAATACTACTGGGCTTATGCAAGGCAATCACACTCTAAGAGTCTGAAAAGTATCATTAAAAGATCTTACCCCACTAAAATTGGCATTGATGCTCAGCTGACTTAATGAATTCCTGATGATATTGCAAGTTGAGGCAGCCTGAGCTGCATTGCACGCGGAGTCATTGAGGGTGTTGCTTAGGTGCATTTTAACATCTGTCAGGTTTGCATGAAGTCTCTCTGTTCCCTCCTGCAAAACCTCTACAGAGACACTCACATTTTCCAGTGCTTCCTTCGTCTCTCTGATGGCTGCAAGGATGTGATTTTTTTAAAAAACAAGTGTTAGAAAGCAGCCTAATGATACAGATATGAAGAGAAAGTGCACACGCATCAATGATATGATATTCTTAACAATACTGATGCAATTACTGCCTATCTCCCAGAAAAATCCTCTAGCACAGGATATGTAATTATTGCACACAAAAATACATCATTTAGGCTTTCCTACAAAGAAATTAATGCGCTCAGGTTACTTTTGCTAAGATTCTATCCACTTCCCATTTTTCTACCTTTTCCCTACCTCTCCTTTCTCAGTGGTTTCAGTAAAGAACTTTAACACTTGATCATTAGAAACTAAAAGGCCATATCAAATTGTATTTTCAGTCTTTTGCTTATAATCCAACTCACAAATCATGCAGCTGCAAGATGAAAGGTAAGGAGATCATGTTGCATCTGCCAAGCATTAATGAGTGTTCCACACTGTCTGGCTCTAGATTTCATCCCAATCCCACCAAACAAACAAAAGAACCTCCAACACTGAACAGGTGTTTAACAGACAAAGAACCACACATACACAACTAAAAATACACAAGTTACAAAAATAAAGTGCACTTCACACAACACAAGGTTCTATCGTGGTTTTTACCTTTGATAGCCCTTTCCACTTTGACTTCAAGACAAATAAGTGAAATAAAGCAAAAAAAAGGATGACAAGTGAATGAGAAAGAATTCACTGCTTAAAAAAAACCCCAAAAAACAACCAAAACCAAAGTGACTCAAGTTCATGGGTGTCTTCCCTATGCTCTGTAAGCTGTACCTGATTACTGAAAAAAAGAAGCCTTAAATGAAAAAAATAATAAAGGAGTATTTCCTGTAAAGGGAGAGAGAACTAAGAATGAGCAATGACAAACTCAAAGATACAATGAAGAAATGATGATTAGTACTCTCATAATAAGCTTGGCAGGAAGTTAAGATTTTCAACCCTCTTCAATGACTGTTGAAACTAAGCATCAACAATACCACGTAAATCTTCATTTAGTTTTTAATTGTATTTATAAATCTTAAGATGTTTGAAATCTTCAGTTTAAAAGAAACATCAAGGCATGGAGAAAAATGTTGACTCATGGTTCTGCATAAAGTTATCCCATGCTGTGCCTATTTTACTATGGCAACAGAACATTATACATCAACATGTACATCTCACCTCCTGCCATTGTCAGAGCTGCATCGAGTGCAGGACGTACTTCTTTTCCCAGCTGTTCTTGAACTCTGGCTCCAAGCACAGGTCCAACATCTGTTGTATGGAGAGATAAAAAAACCTCCACATTATACACTAGTTCAATTTAAACTGTCTCTTAAACTACATGCTGTCAGACGCTTATTTAACAAATACATATATTATGTATATATACGTATGTATATATATATGTATGCATATATATAATATATACAATTTGATATACATATACGTATGAACAGATATACATATATTATTAAAATTTTTCTAAGACCTGACATTCAGAACTTAAGTGACAGAAGGTAATGCAGGGACACAGCTCTGATTTAGCTAGCTATAGGCCTATAAATTAAAGAAGTAAATCAAAATATGGTGGAAAATATTCACTATCACTTGACCACATAGGTAAAGACACACAAGAGTTTCAACAAACTCTACAAAATGTATTTCACTGCATTTACTACTTTTCTTGGGAACAGGATTTTTTCCACAATCTTAAAAGAAGTCCAGCATCTGGACAGGACTTTTGTGGCATACTCTTTCACTACACACTATGTTTTCACAGTGCAAGAGAAACTAAAAGGTAGATTCTTTTCCTTTCTCCTGTTCCTCATGTATCCAGCAACATCAAGGTCACCCACAAGCCAGACCTGCCAGTCAGCTCTGCTGAAATCCCTTAAGCATGTTAAGCCCCTGAACCCTCATGCAGTACATCCAGCACAGATCCTCACAGCCACAGTTATCCCCACCTCCAAACCCTCCAGCCTCACTGCCCACAAACAGAGATGAACCTCAGCTCAGCAAAGCGACACAGGAACACTGAGCAGGGTTGGGTGAAGCACTTTAATGTGACATATCCTTTAGATAATCACTCTCCCTTTTCAGATCACAGTAAACAGATTTTTCAGTTGTCTTCCTTTTGATGAGATGGGAATACTGAATAGTACAGAAGAATCCCTTACTGTCAGCACTGCCATATCTGGCTTGGGATGAGAATTTTTACCAAAAGAAAACACTTTTCAGCATTTTCTTAGGGTGGGCAAACTGAACTCATCGACAGCTCTCTAGAGATTTCTGCTACTGTTAATTCCCTTAGAAAAAAATCCTTCTGTACCCAGATGTCTCACACTTAATTCTGGTATTTCAAGAAAATAAAAGCTACCTCTATTTGATGATTGCTTTTATCACAGATCCACCTAGGTTCTGTTAACTAACATCATAAATTTGCCTTGAGAACAAATAAACAATTAATTTGAAATTTCAGTTTGGAGTGGCTATTTTCAAGCTAATACTTGAAATGCAAACGTCAATTTTTTATTATTATTGTCATTATTAGCACAGACTTAAAGATTACATCTATTTTTTCAGACCAGAGTGCTCCTGCTGATAATTAAGTAGGAAGACTACTCAAGTACTGCTTTTACGACTTTCACAAATATATTCAGTGTGCAATAAAGCCTCACACAGACATGACACATTAACCTCGGGGTATGCCAAGTTGGCTGCATTGAAAACTACCTTTAAAATACATTTTAAACCTACACAGAAGCAGAGATTCTGGGCATGAGAAGTCAATTTATTATAATTGGCACAATGCCACAGTTGCACCATTTGATCCCAGCAACAATCCTTCAATCCAACAATGCAAACCTGCATGCATTTATTAACACCTGCTAACAATGCACCTTGAATCATAATGTATACTGACTATACTTGGCCCTTTCTATTTGTAATTTTGGAAAGTGGATCTTAAATTAAAACAAAATCAGTTTTCTGGTTGTTTTTGTTTACTGAGAGCTTTAAAAGTGATGCCTCATATTGTAACTGTGCTGAAGTGGAAAGTGCAGCAGTTCTACTTCAAGTTTTATTTCCTGCTCGTCAACTGCTCATTCTGAAATGGCAAATACATTAAGCAGCTTTAGAAAGGAGATAAGCTTATACCTCAACTCCTAGCTGAACAGAGGACAAAGGCAGAACAAGAAAAATAAACAGCTCTCTCTCATTGGAACTAGCATAACTGCTAGTAGCTCTGTTCCCTGATTTTTGGCTTCGATTTCAAAACTGAGGAACAATATTCCAAAAAATGCTACAAGTACTAGTGCTTACTAACCTATAAAAATGGAAATAAAATAATACCCTGGCTTATTGTATAATAATTTAATAAATTACTTTTATTTCGGGAAATACTATGCATTATATCAGCTGAGACATTTTATGTGAAAAGGATTTTAGCCTCATTTACCACTGAGAACAGCACTTCTATTTGAAAACCGTGTTCTCATAAATAAAATTTCACTTTGCACTACAAGCTAATTACATTATCTAATTGAAGCTTTTAAATACATATTGCTAACCCCCTTTAAAATAAAAGTACTTACTATTTAGGTCAGAGAGTGCTTTATCCTTAGCTGTGTTGTACTGGCTCACCAAGTAGTCAATTTGCTGAGAAGAAGATGTTAAAAAAAACTATTAAAAGAATTGAAAAAAAGTAGTGCTTTTGAATGTGTCAAACTGTTACTTTGAAACAATCAAAATATTTGTGCAACCTGTCCAAATGCTAGCTTTCTGCTGTTTTGCATTAGCCAAGTATTATATTTGATTAGCAGAACTGCACAGAAAAAAGGTGTTTAATTAGGACATCTACTTTATTGGAACATCTCTCTGGTAAATGATTCAGCTCAAAAATATTAAACAGCAGGAACTGCAGGCTTATGAAGGCTTCAAATCAGTCAGGCAAATAAGGTTTTCCAAGTCTTCCACTCTGTTACTTCATTTTCTAGTGGCATGAGTTCCTCCTTCATGCAAAGATCTGGCATTGAAGTGGTGGCAATTTTGAAACAATTCATCAACCAGACTGACTTGTATCTGGGCAGCCTGTAAGAGATTCTCTCATGGAAAGGAGCTGGCTGCTCTGTCTTAATACAAATAGTTTTTCTTACCCCCAAGTCAATTTGGCCCAGTCTCAACTTCAGCTCTACCAAGAAACCATAACAGTGGAAACCAGCAACTCAGTTACCACCAAATCCTGGGTATGGACAAGGGGCTAATAAAGAACTACCCCAAGTGGAAATCTTACACTAATTTTGAAAAGACATTATTGATTTATTGATTTCTTCATGTTTAAAACAACACACTATGAATTTTTCTCCAAAGAAGTTAAAGTGGTGGAAAAGTTAACACACTTGACAAATGGATTTCCAATTTTAAGCATGATTCAAATGTGTACCAAAGTGCATCTGGCTTGCTGTCTCAAACTTTCTGTGAAACAAGAAAAGAAGACAAAAACCCCACCCTACAAATGACCTATTGATCACACAGCAGTGAATGCAATTAAATGACAAGGTATGAAGTGGACCTCCTTTTTATAAAACAGGAGAATAAAAAAATAAGAGTTTCTTACTAAGAAGGCTGTAGGTCTATTTTTGTTTATTTTCTTTTTTTTTTCTGCCTAGGCTAACCAAAGGACTAAAATTCTGCAGGCTACAGGTTTTGCATTGTCTCCAGCAATGTCACAGACAAAAGGCGATTCTGTATAACTAATACTGTTACTCCTCAATACTCATAGTCTGCAAATCTCCTGTGACATGAACTCTTAACACAGAACTTCTTTTTCAAATCCTCTTATATGCTGTACACACCTCATACTGATGAGTCAAGGACATCAGTTCAAATTTCAGAGCTTTATAGCCGATTAGTTGGATACTAGAACTTTTTCAAAAAACTGAAGCCCTTCTCCTTTCTGCAAGAAATTCTCACAAATGTGTGTGTATACATGATACTCTTGCACCTTATCTGACAAAATGACTCAGGAGATACAGCTGCTGACTGCATCAGCATCAAGTCTAAAAAATAGAAACTAATAATCCCACACTGAAACTAAAGAACTACTAAGTGAGACTTTGAGTAACCTCTGCCAAAAGTGATCACGTCCTGACACTTTTAATAATTCAGTGTTTTTATTAATATTTTAGCCAGTGTCTATTTTTTTTCTCTATTAAGGTAGTTACTTCTACATAACAGATTTTCTCCTCTGATGTTTCCGATTGTTGGAACCCAGCACACTGTCAAGGGGATTCTGGTGGTTTCTGATGTGACTGGATTGATCCTCCGGTGCCCAGCATCGGCTCCAGACTGACCAAACACACTGTTTCTAGAAAGATTATTGGCATGACCTCCACTTCTTGCCATATACCTCCACTACCATCTGTCACAACACCATGTGCACACAAGTTTGGGGAACAACTCCAGATAGGAAAACATTTGATGGCATCATCCCCCAGAAGTCTCCTGCTCTCACACAGCCCTGGCCAGCAGAAAGGAGCCCAGAGTTACTGCGACTGGGATGTTACCACACCTGTGGATTTCACATCACTGCGTGAATTCAACCTATTTCTAATTTATCAGTCATGTGGAAATAAAACAGATTAATAAAATTGAATTAAAATAATTAAAACTAATGAAAGCCAAGGCAATAGAACTGTCAGACTTTTTTTTCCCCCTATAAATTTACAAAGAATTGAAATTGCACATTGTCTACAAGTCTTCCTAACTAGCATTTCCTTTTTTTTTTTTTTCCCCAACACAAAACAATATATGCAGAGGACACTGCTTATGAGACTCTAAGGAAAACTTGAAAGGAAAGAATCTGTCCTGTTCCGTATGGTACAGAGTGACTCTGGTTTACAGAAAAAAGTCAACAATATTCCTGGAAAGGAAGTTATTGTAGCTCTGGCCCAGAGCACATAGAAGTACGCCCAAAATACATGGAAACAGGTGAGTAACAAGGAATCCCAGTTTTCATTTCATTTGATTCAGTAATAAAATTTTATATTTTCCTTTTAAAACCTTATTTTTCCAAATTATTTCTCTTCTGCTTGTGATCTACACTAGTTCAGCAGGAGGAAAAGGGCCTACAAGCATCAGAGCAGCATACCCCCACCGTACAGCTCAGCTGCTGTTCAAGGAATGCTGATCCATCAGGATAACTCCCAAGCACTTACTGCTGCATGAAAACATCTTACCTTGCACTGTTTATTCTATTATTCACTGCTTATTAGTGAGACAGACAAAGAATAAACAAAATAATGCAAGTGTGATTTGTACCAAACTGAAAGAAAGAATTCTTTTCTGCAATATTTCTTATTTACACCTCTTCCCTCCCACCATCATTCCCCATAAAGAAAAAATTCTTTACCGCTGGAGTGTCGTTAAGGAAAATTTTCATATCTTTAAAATTACTGTTAACCAGTTTCTTTGCTCCTCGGACTTGGTTAGTTAAATGCTGGTTGGCAGCATATGCACAGAGCACTCCAACACTACAAAAAATACAGATAACAGATATTTGTTAATGTAAGTGCACATTTTAACATAAAACAGAATTAAAAAATTATAGCCAAAAAAAAAGTCAACATTATCAAAAGAAAGAAAGGTCTCCATAAATTTACAAATTCTCTTTTTCTTACTACAGGTTCTCATAAGCACCATGAGACAGGCTACAAGACTGAGCCAAAAGGGCTAATATTGGACTACTAATTCAAATAAAAGAAAGGAAAAGCAATGTAACCCCCAAGTCTTCTGAAGTTACTAATGTACAAGTACTAATCCATTTGCATGGGTACTGTCAGAAAATGAGTACAGCCGAGGTAAATTGTATGAGACAGAAATATTACGTTCTTTTACAAGTATCATTAACCTTGACACAACTACAAGCAAATGCTCCCAAGTTAACTGTGAAAAAGAGTATTTTTCATTTGATAACTTCAGCAAGATTTATTCATAATGGTACAATTTATTTACATAATTGCAGGGATCTTTCAAAAGCACATGAATAGTTCCTATTAATGCTAAAATAATAAGCATTTCCTGATACTGAAACAAAAGGTGGAAAGTGAGCTAGACTTCCTGTCAGCACTGCTGATGATTGTTTTCTATTTGATCACTCCTCACTGTAAACTTCTCAGTATGGCATGGCAGTTCTGCACAAACAGTAAGTAAAAAGGCAATTAAAGGTCCCATGAGAGATTTCAAAGCTCTCTTATCACACATGAACCTTGGTTTTCTGTTTAGCTTAGGTGTAAAACAGACTTCAAGAGAAGGATGATTTTTGTTTTTAAACACCTCATATTCACAACAGCTAACCTTGCAGACCAGAAAAGACAAGAGTAACCACCAGAGTGGGAAGAACCTCAAAATCAGGCTGACTACAAACCCATCTGATGGGCTAAGCACTAACTCTGAGATTTAACCAGCAAAAAGCTGGGATCCACTCACCACAGGCAGGACATATCCCTAAAGGGCAGACACTGCCTTGAGACTGCAGTCAGGTGCATTTCAGGCAATTCCTGGATGGCACAGTTGTTCAGTCTCTTACTTTGTTCTGCAATTCAACAGCCCAGTACTAGAGAGGCAGCACCCTGAAAGGCCACTATGGACGTCCAAACACAGGAGAAGGGAATCACTAACACAAATGGTACTGCACTCCTTTCAGACTGTCAAACTTCCTAAATTGGGGTGCCAAGAAGACTTAGATAGTACTATTTTTAAATAAGACTTTAAAAAAAAAAAAAACCAATCCAGGCTTTCCATGGGGAAAAAGATACATGGTAAGTATAACTCTTGTTCCAAAGAATATGAGTTCAAAGGAAGACATAATACAGCCACATAAATGAGATGACGGAGAGCCAACAGGTACTGAAAATGGCATGACTTCTGTATCCCAGCAAGACAGGAGCAAACACCCTGATTCATGATGCTCATCTCGTCCTTCAGTGCATCAAAACCAAACCTTCATCCTTATTTTGCTTCTCCTACTTTAGCTTTTCAAAACAATGTAAAGGCTTGTTCTCCTCGTTAAACAGGTCTCAAGTAAAAGAATTTCTGTTGCTCTGAAAAATACTGTCTGAAGGAAAATTCTGATTTCAAAGCATGTTACAGGGAGAGATGGCAAAACTCTATGCTGCAGGTTGTGTCTTTTACGATTCCTTCACTAACATTTGCCTCAATGTCCAAAAATATTCGTAACAGGATGACAGTTTGACACAAAGAGGTTGCTTCTCTACCCAAAATTTCACAACTGTGTCTTCAAAACTGGTCATTAATTAACCTCCAGAAGTCACTATGGAACAAAAGGACACACACATTTATCCTCCTACTATACACATTTATTAACCTACAGCAAATGGAATAGTTTTATTTCTACTATGACCAACACTCAAGCAGCCACTACCATCAGCTACCACCCAAGTATGAGAACTCAGAATGCCTAAATACAAAGGAACTGAGTAACCTTCAACTTAAACCATTCTCTAGTTCTACAACAAGCACAGTAAACAATTTAATTTTGGATATAGGCAATATATTATTTCTTTTCACTCTACTGTGATGGCAATTGCTATCAAAACTTTTTTTAGCCTTTCTTTGTTAATCAGAAGACAAATTATCTCAAGCTATCAGGAAAAGCAAACATTTGTATATTGCTCCAAGACTTAAGAGTTTATAACCACATCCTTGTTCTTTAGACAAGACAGCATTTTATGTCCTTTCAATGCTATGCTCAGAGATCAGAAAGGTCAATTGGAAGCTAACAAAACACTACTTTGTAAGTCCTGAGCACAACCATCTTTCTCTTCAGCTTCCTAAATGGAAGGAATGGGAGGAAACAGGATAATGGAGATACTTCAAGCAGCCAAGGTACTCAGAACAATTGTGACTACACTCTGAACGTAACTAAACAAACACACAACCTGAGAGGAAAAATCTATTTATTATGTAACTGAGCCTTGAGTCAACATTCAGTAAGCAGCTAAAAGGAGAAAGTCATAAAAGCAGGAATAAAAAGGACATGCTTTTTCTGTAACAGGTTAAGAAAATTGTCTGAACAATTCTTCAGGAGTTCAATATTCCAGACAAAACTTTCTTGTCAGGTTTCACAGGTGGATATTAACTGGCATAGCAAGAGAGAGGGAGGAAGATGGAGAGCATACACTTAGGTGGTAATCCTGAAGAAGTCCATCCCCATAGAAATCCTTCCCAGTCCCTCCAGCAGCTGTCTACATGTGTGTTCCACAGTAGTGCCTTTAAAACAAAGCTCTGCTAGCAGAGGTGGGAGTTCAGGGTACTCTGAGGGATGCCAGCCTTGCTAAATGCATCTTCTGAAGTAGCACAGCTCTGGGTGAAGGAGTCTGTGACATTCCAGTCACTTGGCAGGGATTTGGGAGACCTGCTCCCAAAGAAGACCTCCAGTGCTGCATGAACTTAAAATTATACCCAAACAATGACTGGACCCACCTTAGTAATTTCATAGCACATCTCAATGTAACCCTGTATTGGTGGAGATCGTTCAAGTTTTCATTCTTTTTGCTCTGTCTGCAAGTAGCCATAAGCATTTCACTCACCCAGGATTAAACTCTTTTGGTTATTGTCACAGCTTACATATTCAGCTCTGGCACAGTCCTTTAGAAGTGTGATTTTGGGAAGACCTACACATAAACCTAAACTGAAGTTACATAGGAACTTGGGGGAAAAGCAGATAATAAATCCACAAGGAGACTTTTTGAGTACAGTACAAGACATGTAAAAACAGTTTTAAATAAACCTCAGGCTTCCTCCAGTACTTTTTGTTGGGGCAATAGCTACCAGTAGGACTGTCCTTTTGTGTTACAGCACAGCAGTACGCAACCTGATGTGTGCCTAAATAGATACAGGCATGGCATCTTCTCCTCCCTTGTGAAAGAAGATCCAGGAAGGGCAAGAGAATCTCTTTTTGTACAGAGGCATACTGGAGACATGAGCCTTCAATCAGTCTGAGATCAGCAATATCAGCCTTGTAAAGTTCTATCTCCCCCTGTACATCACTCACAGCATTAGATTTAACCAGGGAGTCATATGAGATTATCTCCACTCAACCTGCAGACTGATCTCAACCCCTGCCTTAGGGTAAACATCTGATACTCCTCATGTCTCACACAAAAGAAAAAAAAAAAAGAAAAAAAAAAAAGAGAAATTAAAGAGGCAATTTCCTTAGTTCTGGAAAGCATGTTACTAGGGATCATTGATCTGCCAGTTATGACGTGGAAAGAAGAAATATTTGCCAGTGCTGGGTATGCTGAATCCCACAAGGATAGCTGGCAGCAAATGCACAAGTTAAAGAGACCAACAAGGGGGCAATCTCTTGATTTCTCTACTAATAGGCAACATTCCTCAGCCATAATAGCCAGAAAGCAGCATCCTGCAACACAGCTTCCTGCAATGTGGTGGAAAGACAGCTGGCATACTCTGTGACCTACCTCCAGTTTCGACACGCTGAGAGGTAATTTAATAACTTACTGTCTTCAAGGCACCCTTGAACCATGAACAATTTTTGTCCTGTCATCATGGCAGGGATGCATCTATCACCTACACCATTCAGTTTTTGAGTCATTAAACTCTTCAGAGTCATGCTTGTAACTGATGTCTGGGAGAAAAGAGCATGTTCCCATATCTGATATCAGCCTGTCCTCTATTCCAGCATAAGCAAGGTCACCATTTGTCATATGACACACAGTAGTAGAAAAAGAAATAATTTTAGATTACAGTGAAGTGACAAAGTACATCCCACCTGACTAAACTGTCACACAGTATAGATGAAAAGACTTTTTTCTCTTTTAATATAATCACAAAATAAGGATAATAGGGAGGTGAAAACATGAAGTTGTTACAGGAAAACAGAAAGCCTGACAGCAAACATCATCTTTTGAAAGCAGGGAAAAGTCTTAATTGTAGCTCCTCATCATCCATTACAAACCCAGCACAGGATTATGCTCCTAACACCAACACTGCAAAAATGTCTCCAAATCCCAGGATTTAAAGGGAGTGCATTCATTGTTTAAACAACTCAGGACCCAGAAGAAAACCCATTGTTTCAAACTAGTAAGAACACCTGGAGTACAGCGAATACTGAAGGAAGCCACCTAATTGCTTTTCTCACCACCACACCACTACCAAGAACAAAGCAGTATGTGGTATCTCAGGCTCTCTGTGGGATGGGAACTGAACACAGGACACAGTGTCTGGTGTTCACAAGTTTAATGTAACATTCTGCAACTGCCGTTTTGAGACTGGCAAAAATGTCATTTGCCAAATGCAAGCATAATTTTTTGTTTGTTTCACACCTACATTCTGCTCAAGTAAGTATATAATGGCCTGTAGACAGCAACGGTAGCAGCATTTTCATAATGCAGTTACACCTTCTTTAATACGCAATAATTTTACTTAGTCTAATAAAATAATTTCTGCACCTGTAGGCTAATACAGTAATATTATTTGTCATATGACACTGCAAAGTAACTGCTATACCAAGGTTTATATTGTTCTCTTTATCACACTTGCCTTATTATTAAAGAAGCAACAAAAAGAAATGTTGCAAAACAGCTCCTCTGACAGTCAGCATTTTTCTTCTGTCTTTGATGCATTTCCCCACCACAGTTGTCACAGCAACGACACATACAGAAGCAAAGTCCCACAAGAGGCAGTAACAAAATAAATAGCAATCCCAAGGCTGCGGAGACTATAAAACCGATTTCATAGTAGATGGCCTGTAATTCAGACAAAAATAGTGGTAATAGCAGATATTACACAGTAACTGCAATCAGTATAGAGCAAATAATTAAAAATCACACTACAGACTAAACCATCTACTAAGTTACTGAGGTTATGGACTTGGTATATTTTGTCAATAACGGACAACTTTTCTAACAAAAAGATACATAACATTGTAGATACTGATAGCTAAGAATTATTTGGCTAGAGTATTAGCTAAGCAAACTACAAGACTAAGCGCTAAGAGAAAAGTAGGCTCACAAGAAATGAATGTGAATCAATGCAATGGAAACAGGTTAAAAATGAACACATCTGAATTCCCAGACCACAAATTTACTGTTTCTCACATCTGTTTCCAAAAAGGTTCCACAAATGTCAGCAAGGCAAACTAGAGCAACACCTCGTTGGGGGAAAAGAAGGCTTAGCTTTTTCTCCTTTTTATCAGTTAAGAGTAGAAAAATTCATATGAACCACAAAGGGACGTATTTCACAGGATGATCGATTACAATGGCAGAGGTTTCTCCAAACTGCTGAATTTAAAACTGCTTAGGGACTGGAAAACATGAAGAAGCAGACAGATTTTAAGATCTCTCAGGTAAAGACATTTATTCTGCTGCCAAACAGCAAAGCAGCAGCAACTAAAAAGGATGCCTTCAAAAGCTGGCAGGAGCAAAAGGTGGTAATGCAATACCCTGACTTGCTTTCACACTGCAAGAGCCCAGGGACCAAGAAGCTGGGCCAGGCAGCCCTGGCACAGCCCCACACGAGGCAATGTGGCTCCCAGGGGACAAGCTGTGAGCTGGCCGTGCTGCTTCTACCCGAAACAGGACCAGGGAGGTGTCTGCACGCAGAGATACACAGCACAGCGTGGGCATGCCCCAGGGGTCCTTCTTCTCTGATAAATCTCTCTTCTCCTTTCCTTTCCCAATCTTAGGAAAACGAATTCTCACACTAGTACTTTGAGTCCTCTTCTGTTTTATAGATCCACCAGCTCAAGGGCAAGGTGGCAGCAAAAGGATGAAATTGAGGCTGTGTAACTGTCCTGCAAAATAAATTGTAATTTCTCACAAGATATCAATCATGCTCTAGTAGTTCCAGCTTTGCTGATGCCCTTCCTCTCAATCCCTGATTACCAACTGAGCCAAATACAGCAACTACCACCATTAGCAGAGTTGCAAATTTCTGCCCTAATTACCAATTCTAGGATATAAACTATTTTATTATTATTATTATTATTATTAACTGTTCGTTGAAACCTGAGCTTCCTCCTTAAGCATATGAACTAGGTGCTTTAAAGAAGAATTTGGGTAGATTTTGCAAACGAATTACTGTTTTCTGTTCTAGCTAGCTGAATACTTCAGAAATTTTGACAGCATATGATATTTTAAGATCGGTTTCATGGAAAAACAGTATTTAAAGTAACATTAAAAATGGTTATGGATGTTTTAACAGAAGTAGTGCAGACATGGTTAGTTTCTTTTCAAAGCTGTACGTCTACCATAAGGCATTACCTGAAGAGTCAGGACAACATTTTCTGGCTGTGGAAGTCAAAACAAATGGAGAGTGTGTATAATACACAGGCAGCATGCACAAAAAACAAATCCCGTGAATAATGAATAATTAACCATGACAAGACCACAACAATTAACGACACAGAAACAATAACAAACAAGCCACTAAAGTAAAATAATGCACAGAAGCACCATTAAATAATTATGGGAAAATATTTACAATAAAATACATAGCAGCTATTTTCTGGTTTCCTCGGTGAGTGAAAGGAATCTAGGATTTGTCCAACAAATAATTCTGTCTTAAAACAATGACACACCAGTTGCTTCCACACTGAGCATCTATTTCATATAATTCCCAACATATCTCACAGAATGCCAGAGATCACATTATTTTGCAGTTTGGTGATTTCTTCATGAATTCCACCTGTCATAACTGATATGATATTCTTGACTAACTTTTTATTTTCAGTGCTTATTTTATTTTAGTAGCTCCAGCAGCAGTTTTAGGATCTTAACCCATTACCCACAAAATTCCACCTCACTTGTAATTAACCACGTAGAGGTTTAATTTAAATTGTTCATAAGAAAACAAGACAAGGCATTCAAGAAAGACTAAAGAAATCTATTTAACAGTTCTTACCTATTTTCTTATCTGTAAAACCAGAAAAACACTGAAAACTAAATATTCAATGACAGGAATTATAGGGGAAGCCAATTTCCCCATTGTTTCCACAATGGAAAATTAATTTCTTGTATTTTCCCCTTCATCTCTGCATGACAAGTTCACAGCTGATAGTGTGAGCTTTCCCCTTTCTCCTAACTGGAAGAGAAGTAGACAAGCTAAAGATGGCAAGACCCCTCAGCCCAAAGTCTGATGCATGAGAATCAGAAATGTTCGAGTTTTAGTGATTTTTTTTTTCAGCATCACAGATACCCTTTTGAAACCTCTACTGTACAGTGATACTTAAAATGTTCAAAATCGTATTTTGGACATATTAACATATTTTGTCCTGTATTAAAGGGAGGGTAACTAACCTCCCTTATGAATCTGGTTACCAAATATGATTTTGAACGTTTCAAGCAAGCAGCCTCCCAGCAGAAGTGAAGCAATGGCAGCAGCAGTGAGTTGGCTCCCCTGAGCAGGCACAGCTCAGCTGCTGGGCTGTCCTGGCAGACTGCTGCCCCTGGCAGGGCATGGGGAGATGTTCCTGGTTAGAGTCCAACTGGGAATATTAGGACACACTGCACAGAAGTGGGAAGGGTCTCCTGGGTCACTAATGCATTCTATAAATAGGTTTAAATAAATTATACAGAGGAATGGCAGCAGAAATTTAACAGGATAAGTAGAAGAAGCAGATTTCCTGTTCCTGCTACTGAAGGTCTGCTCTCAGTGCTTGGTGACCAAGTCTTCTCACATGTCCATTTCGGCCCCCAGGCTTCTGTGCTAGCACTATCTTTTGCCCAAGCAGAACCTTTTTGCTAGTGCTTCCTCTCCATATATATTTTAAAAGAGTAATCACACCTCTTAACTCTTTTCCTAAGCTAAGCAAACTCTTCCAGTTTCCTCTGAAGACACACAGGTTTCCCAGATCATCCTAATGGACACTTGGCTGAACTCATCCTAGTCTGAATACATTTACCCTGAATTTCAGTGATCAAAACCATAGCCAAACATTTCTAACTACTTATCCACACCCTTCAACAACAACATTCACACTTCCCTACTTCCATTGTAAAGTTCTCCAGGGGAAAATCTGGCTGGCTGGCCATGCTGGCTGCCTCACTGATACTTCTGACTCACTGATACTTCTGTCTTCTGAAGGACATTCCACTTGTCCTGCTATCTTTTCCTTTTCTAAATTTGTTTTGAAGTTTTGCACTGTATTCAGGTCAGAATTTGGACTGATAAATGGCCTGTATCTGTTCTGCTGCTTAAGCACTGCTAATATTTTAGCTGCCACCCTACAATCACATACCCTACAAAGGACTAGTCTCAGATTTCTCATGACTTAATACTATGCTTGTGGGCATGGATACCACCTATGGTCTATGGGTTTTGTCCCAAGAGTCTCCCATCCAACATCTACCTTCCATTCTTTCCTGGGTGTGCAGGAACATTTGTGATGCACCACTCTCTAGAGCCCCACCAAACAAGCAGATGGGATCAGCAAGAGTCACTTGATGCAGCATAACAACAATACCCACACACCAGCATGTCATGCAGAACTGATCAAGCTACTGGAGAAATAGGCTTGTGTCAGGAAGACATGGAAGCACCAGCGACGCAATCCTGATTCATGGCAATAGCTCAGTGTCTGTGTGCAAGTACCATAGTCATCCTCCTGATGGGTACACTTGCTGCAGGGACCAGAAGCAAGTAGCTCATATGAAGTAGCTTGTCCACTGCCTGGGCACAGTTAAATTCCTACTGCAGAAACTCAACTCCTTCAAAACTGTTTCAAAAGATGAAGGCTGTGCTCCACAACAGCCTAAAGATCAGACACCCATTCCATTCCATTTTCTTACTAATATATAAATAATATATTTTTAATACAAATCTGTCTTTTTGAAACAGTATCTGAAGCTTACATTAAAGATAAGCAGTAATGGTTCTAAGTTTTTTTTTAAATAAAAGCAGTATTTTTCAATACTTCAATCTTTTCAAGCCTTCAATCTTTGTGCAACAATCACATTAAAGCTGGAGTTTACAAGTCAGTCTTAACTATGAGTAGCTTCTTTACAGTGGCTTGTGGAATTTTCTTTGTAATTGGTCCCATATTTTCATGAAAATATCATACTTTTTATTCAAAAAATTCGTATTTGTATCCTATTCATCTAGTTTTAAAATACCAATTCCTGGTTTAGAAACAAAACTGAATTTCAAAGTCATAATCGTCATTATTTTATGCAGATACACATAGACAATTTACCTTTTGATAATCGCCCTGTGTATTTCCAAACTGCTGCTGTGCTAGTTTTCTGATGAGATCTGAAAATAAGCAAGAATATTCCAGAGTTTTAAACAACATAATTTATAAAAGCAGAGGAAAGAGAATAGTATGAATTCTACTTTTAGGTAGGCAAGATGAAATTAAGAACAGAAATCAAGAGCATAGGCAAGCATTTAAGTGTCCCCATAAATCTGTCAAGTAACAACATTTTTAATCAACTGTGTGTTTTATGAGCTCACAGGAATATAGCCAAGTTGTCTATCAATTAATCAGTTACCACTGAAACACAGTGAAGGTTTTTCCGAGGTCATCCTCTGTACCATAAAATCATAATTAAAAGTTCATCACACATGTATCAATTACTTGGGCAATGTTTTGGGTATCAGCTTTGCTTTATGTTTATGCCAAGTACATACACACATAAATATATATACATACACGCAGCATTAGATACATAATGTGCAAAACAAGCATGCTAATGATGACTTCTTGACTGAAGGGTACAAAGAAGAAGACCCTTATCTTGCCAACATTATCTAATCTTTTTTCCTCTCTTTATTTTTATATTTTCTTTTTTGATTTCTGGACCAACAGTGAGTATGTAACACCACCAAAACAAATCAGAAAGCCTAGCATATTACTATTTACTGTGCATTGATGCAACACTCACTCTAACTTATCCACAATATAAAAAAAAATACAGCAATCACAAAAAAAAACAAAGTAGGAATTTAACACAACTAGTGCCACCTTCAGTAAACCCTGGCAGCTGCAACAGATGGATCCCTTTTTTGAGACCTCACTGGCCTGCCATTACCGAGGTTTTGACAACCTCACAGGAACTAAGGTGGGAACTGTGGCTCCCTCCCAGTCACTTCTGTGACACCCTGCACTTGAAGGAGAGGAGCACCATCAGCTCTGCAGACACTCAGAGAAGCACCACTGGCTCTGGGTGTGCTCCACGCCATGCTGTGTAAAAGCAACAGTGTTTGGATGTCTGAGAGAAATAATTGACTGAACTTCTGGTCTCTGATGAAGAGGAAGCACATTATGAAGGAGCACATCACACCTCAAAGACCTCAAGGAGGAACTCTACCCCCTATGTTATAGAGAGCTGGACTTCATCCTACTATTG
The DNA here is from genome assembly GCA_024500445.1 of Entomyzon cyanotis. NCBI lineage: Eukaryota > Metazoa > Chordata > Aves > Passeriformes > Meliphagidae > Entomyzon > Entomyzon cyanotis. The sequence continues at coordinate 9,985,509 of JAKEPQ010001009.1, forward strand.
CCCTGTTTTTGTCTCCCCATTTGCAAATGAACATAGCTGATAAAAACCTCCAATAAGTTACCTAACCTGGGGATCAATAAAGGACCTGAAGGTGTGAAATTGACTGTTCACCCCCCAAAACTCCAAGGCTTCTCAGAATTTATTTTAGCACTTGTGAAACACGTTCAGGGAGGGCAGAGAGGCTGTGATCTTCCTCCTCTCTCACTCCACACGTGGCTCAGGAAAACAAATTCCTAAGCAAGCACTGCCCACAGTTCTCCCTCCTCAACACCCCACAGTGGGAACATGGACTCGACTATCACAAATTGAAGAGATCCTGAAGAGTTCCTCATAGAAAACTGTCCAAGGAAAGAAAACACACAACAGCAAGGAACCAACAGCAAGGCACCAACTGCTGGCTTAAGGCAGGAAATCCCAGCAAGGAAGCTGCAGCCAGCAAGACTGTCAATTAAAAAATAAGAATCTGTTAATGCATCACTGAAGTGCCAAGCCACAGATCATTCCTTGGACAGGCAGTACATTCCAAAACACTCACAGAGTGCTGGTAGTAGGTAAGCAAGGACTTTATGCTGAGGCAACCTCCTTTTGCAAAAACCATACATAAAATACGAGATAAGGCTGAATCACACAGTAAGAGCAATACAAGCAAAACATGTGTAGAATAAGCACCTGGGAAACATAAAAGAGTTATGAACCCCTGCAATTCCTTTCAAGCTCTGCATCTTGGCAGTCACGAGACTGCTGAAGAAAGGGCACACACCACTGTATGGGCAACACACAATTGATCCACTGCAGCAACTCTGAAACACCTCACACACTGGGAGCAGCAGAGTCCTCCCTGAAGAAACCACCCCAGGCAGCGCTGGTGTTTCTCCAAAAGTTTCAGCAACGAGGAGATACAAAGCTAAGTGAGGTAAAACTGCACAAACCCCAAAGGTGTAACTCACACTGGATGCTAGACGGTTTTGTCTTCTTCAGCAGAGGCAACATTTATTTCTTCCTGTTGATATCTATACTACATAAATAAATTTAAGAAATATTGCTGCATAAAATAATAAATACAATAATTTTTTTTCTTTTACAGCTAGATGGCTTTCAGCATACAGGGAAAGAGCTAAAACAACTCTCCTGTTTACATATTGATTCACTATTTAGCATTGTGTGACAGCCACTGACGAGAAACTTTGACCAGCTTAACTGGAATGTGATAGGAAGGAATAAAAAGGCAAAGCTTTTGTGATCCTCAGTGCAAGAAGCAGCACAGACTGTGTGCAGGTAATCAGATGCAGAAGCCAACTGCCCAGGATGCTGTGCCATCACTCTCCTTGATGCTACTCTGAAGGCAACCAGAAGAGCCCCCAGCAACCTGCTCTCACTTCCAGGCTGCTCCCAAACTTTGAGGTTCATCTTGCTTTGGAAAATAGTTGGATTTGATGTCTGAAGATCCCTTCCAATGTGAACTGTTCCAAAATTATCCTGCAATCATAATAACTTTCTATTATAAATTATTTAGTGCAGTAGTGAAAACACTGCCAGAAAGCATGTAAGAAAGCAAGATTTTATTATTGACAAAAATGTCCTTTGATACATTTCCTACTGTTGCCAATTGGTACAAGAAAATCTTACAAACATTAGCTTTTCCCATTAAATAAAAATTGAAGGCATTTACCCATTCTCCTAGCTGAGTGCCTGTCCCCAAAGTAAGTTAAATATTAAAAAAATCTCAAACATGTCACATGAAGTTTTACATACTTGTATAAAAACACACACACACACACACATTTATTTATGGACCTCTGTAGGCATACGCTATGCATATGAAAGTGACTACTCAAGAGAAACAGAATGCTTGAGACTGGAAGGGACCCCTCGAGATCATCCAGTCCAACCTCCCAGCTCTGGCCACAGTGAGCCTCCACAGGTTACCCAGGGCCATGTCTGGTCAGGTTTTGAGTGTATCCAAGGAGAAGAGACAATACTTAAAAAAAACCAACCCAACCCAAAACTTGCCCTGATTCCTTGTAATATGCTTATATGGCTCAGAGTATTCCTGATGCACAGTTTTATTTATATTGTTTGCATATTTAACAGCCTGTGAGTAAAAAAAAAATGGCAGTAGTCAACGTGAATATGACAAACTCATGCAGAACATAACACTTCGTAACTTTTTTTTTAATTTAGAGACTCTCAAGCTTGTTCATCAGAAAGTAAAACTGCTTTAGGTTTAATAATGAAGAAGAAAGCCTGAAAATAGGTACAAAAGGTTCCCATATGAATTGAATAAGTTTAATAGTAAGAACAATACAGGTTTCACACACAACACGATTGCTACACAGCCCATTTTTGCCCCTTAATTTTACAGAATGTGGGATTACCCCGTTGAATAAAGATTCCCTACTTAGATTACTTTGCAATGATTTTTCAGCAGTAACATGATGCTTCAGGGTGTTTTTCTAACCAGGCAGCACACAGTGATTGACCAGTCATTACCATGAATTTATTATTTCAATAGCTTTCAGTATTATCAGGATTAGACATATCCCGAGTTGATTAATTTCAAATGAAATGTGGAAGTTGTATATATTCCCATAAAAATATTTTTGGCTAGAATTGAATGTGAGATTACCCGCAGTTACATATCTATAGGCACAAACAGGCCTTGGTGAATTCACAGCACCAAAAACCTCCCTGCTCATTGCAGGAGGGTTGGACTAGGTGATCTTTAAAGGTCCCTTCCAACTCAAACCACTGTGATTCTATAGTTTTTACTGCATGGTAACCACAGGTACTACTGCAGAGCTTAAGGGTTAAGTGGGGGAACATCCTGTGCCAGGTACTGTGTAAACAGGAGCTGCATATGGCTACACTGCTCTCTCACTGTAGCACAATGAAAAGACAGCTCACATTTTATCCAGCCAGGGATTTTGGTCTGCTTTTATGAAGCACCTTTCCTCCCTAGCTAGAACACCTCATCTCTAGCATTCAAATAAGCTTTTATTTACAACTGAATTCAGGTAACTCCACACAACTCACTCGCATTATTGGCTAAGTGCCATCTTGAGGCTGGTTTCTGTTTCAAATATAAAAGTGCTAGGAAGGTGTGAGAAAAAGTGGTGTCCTTTATTTTCAAATTAACTGGATTACTTCTGAAATCTTGGCTTGACCAGCTGTTCACATTGTTTCACAGGACCAGTAATCCACAGCTTTAGCACAGAACACATTTTATCATTGGGGCTAAAGAGATTTACCTTGTGAGGCTCATTTACACAGCTAATTACATTACTGCTTTGCTGACTCCTTCCTGCTCTCATCACACATGCAAAATGCCATCTGCCCTAGTACATCTAACTAGCCAGATGAACTGTTAATTTACCAATGCAATTTGTGAAGAAATAGTAAGTACCTCTGAGGATCTCCAGTTAAGAAAACATAATCACTAACTCCTGCACTGCAAGAGTGCTGCATATATACACTCAATATCTCATTACTCTGGCAAGAAAATGAGGTTATCACTGAGTGTGCTTCTTAGAACTGCTCTACAGAAAGGGATAGCAAAAATAATAGAGATTTAAAAATAAGCTGTCTAGCTATTAAGTACCAACATAAATTAATTAAGAATTCTGTTGCCAAGGAAGCTTTTCAAATGTAGGTGACAGGAAAATAGTTGCGAGTAAAACCTTTGGGAATGCTATGCTTCCACTCCACTCAAAAAATTCCACTGAGCCAGTTCAGCTGTAGTGCAATTCCAGCATTAATCAAATTATGCCAGAAATTAATGTCTTTTTATGCATAATATATTAGGTTTCTATTCTGAAAGGTCTTCTTCAAACAAGCCAGTAAGAACCATGACTGAAGCATTCATATCACACAAAATGGAGACTTTTCCGAACAACAGGGGAAAATTACACAGATAACACAAATGATCAATTAATAACTACTTTATTGCAATCTCATTTTCATGTATAAAACAGTATTTCAGTCCATTCCTGTTCATCTATAATAGACAGAATCAATGGACTACATACACACTGAACAGTTCAGAACCTCTCTGAATATAGGTCAATTAGTCAGAAATTAATGAACTAAAATTACTTCAAACTTGGGGTTTTTTTTTTTTCCCAGTTTTGAGTCACACTAATGAATATCTCCTGCAAGGCCAAGAAAACCAGGAAAGCCTTTTGGACTAATCAGAGACAAAAACCTTCCAGGAATCTTATAGCAAGTTTTATGGCAAGTTCAGTTCATTGACATTTTAAAATACTTGCTTTGACTTGAGTGGGGCTTTGGTTGTTTCTCCAGAGCCTCAAGCCAACAGCTTCTACCGTGGTCAGATTCGGTCCCACTGAAGAGGTCTCCTTCATAAGGTAACACAAGGTTACCTTTGCTCCCCTTTACTGTCACTACCTCCATCATGGCTCTGCTCACTCTTGCTGTTCCCTAATCCCACAGCACTGCTTCCCTCTGGCTGCACTTCAGAGCAAGGTGAGAGCTCAGGAATGCTGATGGCTGAAGAATCCATCATGCACAATTGGTGACTGCAGAGAGGGAGGGCTCTGACACACTGCTAACCTTGTAAACTGTCCACTCTGTGTAGAGCAGGAAGGAAACTCACTCTGTAGGACAAGTGGGAAGTCTCATAGACAAGGAGATGTTCCCAATTCCCATACAATAAGAGATCACTTTGGTCCATAATAAGGAATCTAATCCAGGCATTCAGTCCAGACCACTCCTTTCCAAATTCAGATTGAAAAGCTGCACTCTCCTCTTCACAATATCTTCCTCAGACACACCTGGGACATAGCCCTTGTCCTTAAACTAAGAAAAAAGTCTCAGCCTCCTTAGATAATTTCTCCCCCTTCTTTTTAGGCAAGCTCTCTCTCTCTACAATTCACGGGGTTTTTTCCTCTGACTTACTGTGAACATCTGGTTGATCCAGCTTCCACCCTCCTGTTCTACACAAGAGGCCATTCCGACCTTCTTCCCTTCAAGCACAACTCCTGAACAACACACTGACCTTCCCTTGTTTCCGTAGCCCACACACAACATCACCTGCTTCCATTACACAGGTGGTGAAAGGAAATTCTCTGTTCAACCGTCTATTCACATGCATTAAAGAAATAATGAGCAAAAAAATCACCACGCCTTTTGGACAAGAAAAAAAGGCAAGTAAGAAAGGAACTTTGCTACCGTACGTCACTACTAGCAAAACAAAGCCCTAGAACCTGTTATTCCACAATGCCCAGAACAACTTGATCGAATGGAGGACAAAACCCAACAAATACATACTAAATTGCTAAAGCATTTTAACCTCTTATCTGCTATGGCAATCTGTCTTGTCACCCTCTTCTGCCTTCAGTATGCAATTTGTTCTCGTCAACATGATGATTGTCCTTTCCCATTCTTTGACTCTGCACTCTTTAATTACATGTTGTTATCCTGCAGCACTTTGGCTGGCAGAAAATCTAAAAACACACAATACACACAAGCAAAAACACAGTAAATACATTTTTAACTTCTTGGCAGACTGGTAATGCACGTGCTTCTTCATTCAAAATTGAAAGGACCAGCTACCAGACCACCTAGAAATGCACCTTAGCTCACAGTGCATGCAGTGAGGGGCAATGTGAGAGAGAGCAGGGAGTAGAGATGCAATATGAAGTAGGTAATGAAGAGATGAACAGCTATGAGCAGGATTGAAACTGTAGCATGGCCTACAGGGAAAGCTTTAGACAGAGCACAGGTAGGACTAAGCATGGTGGAACTGCTGAAGACAAGGAATTGCAGAGCAGCAACAGCTTCTGAGGTAACTAGAATGTGAAATTAAAGAGACTCCCTTTACACCCTTCCTGACAGAAAATAACATTGCTCCACTGAAGGAATAAATTATACAGCAGTGGATCAGACAAGAATAACAGTCAACAAACTTTGTTCATGCACACAAAAAGGTTCCCAATTTCCCAAAAACTGAAGTTATTAGTCAGGAAGAGCAAAGAGTTAATTTAAGTCTTCCACAGGAAATCCTTACACCTTAGAGCTGCCCCAAACTTGAGGTTATTTACTTGAAGTTATTCTTTAGTGCAGTCACACTTTCTCTTCAGGCACATTGTGCTTTCCACTGACATGCACAGACAACATTAAAGAGCCTGGCCAAGGAAAAAGTTTGAAGAAAAAAAAATAAAAAGCCACAACATCAACCATTATAGGACACATAGAATGAAAGATTTCTCCTTTGAAAATAACCTTTGCAGGGGCTTTCTGGTTGTTCCTTGCTACAAAGAAAGTTCTGTTCTTGCTGAAGTTTTGGAAGAAGAAAAAAGAGAGAGAAACCTTTAGAAAAATCCTTCCTTAGGAGGCTGCAATGAATTTGCATGCATCACGCAGACACAAAATGAAGTCGGAAGCTTTGAAGAAGTATTCCACACAGAAACTGCATTCTCTCTTTTTCTGAAGGCAACTAAAGCTCTGTAGCACACTGTGCCATGACAGCTATTTTTCCCCACTTGCTTTGTTTGCAGTGGCTACCTCAAATTCACCCTAGGCCACCATCTGGTAAGGATTTACAGCAGATTACGGGCAAAGATTTAACTTGGTGCACTGTACATGTTTGTCTGGTTTAGCACACTGCACAGGCCAGGCAACTTCTTGATAGGTTAGTTTGTGTAGATATACTGGACTTGTAACTTTGATCAAAGTAGCAAATGTTTACACTGTATGAACAACATTTTTCCTCTTTATCTCCTCAGGAGTTGCTGTTAACTGAGGAAAGCCCAGAAAATCCTCTCTTGCATAACTTGGATTATTGGAAATATGAACACAGATAATTAATTGGGAATGACATGCTGGAGCCCTGCTGACCAGATTACCTCAGTGACTGGCATTCTGGCAGCTTCCCTGAGACTCCTCAGCATTCCCTTTCTCTGCTTCCCCATTTTTGCAAGGGCCACAATTCTTCATGTACATTTGATAAGCCGGGCATACATATTGGTTTGAAGTGCTACAGAGACCATTACTTCACTTAAAAATCAAAGCAAAAGTAAAGATTGCCACTCTGAAAGGAGCTAATTACGCTTGATGCTTGGATTTATTCAGTACAGGTACAGGCAGGAAACTTTCAGCTGAGTTCAACAGCCAAAGCAATACTTAACTGTAGCAACAATATTCACATTCACAACTGTAATCACATTTTAAATGTGATTTAATGTAATTATTTTTCAATAAAATAATTTGGTATATTTTTTGTCAAAAGAAAGATCTTGACTATGTTAGGATGCAATACGAGTTATAATTTAATCACACAAGTGGTTTTAGATAAGAAATCTATCTGCTTATTGAACAAAATGTCAAAGTAGGTTTGTGGGGCTTCTTTGTAACTGGCAGGCTCACACTAAGATGTATATACTGATAGATTAGTCAGCTTAATCTACAGTGGCTGACATTTGTGGCAGCTGGTTTCCCTTCTAACATGAAGATAACTCACTTTTGGAAAAAGAAGTATAATCAAACTCTTTAATAACCAATATGGAAAAATTTAATACTGTTAAAAGAATTACAAAACCCACTAAAATTAATACTTTGCGTTTATTTTGCTCCAGCAACTTTTGAATAGTGCATATTCACTTGGAAAATGCACCACTTTGGTTAAGATCTGAAAGTTACCCAGACTGTCTTGAGAAGCAAAAACAATGGTGAGAAAAAGGGAGAGGAAAAAATACTGGAGAAAAAAAAAGCCCAACCCACTTGCCAGAAATGTTCCCACAGACAGAAAGCATGTAGCCATCTCATTTGGAAGGGGGAGAAGGCAGTTTAAATTTGGGAAGTATGAGCTGTCTTAATACCACACAGCTGTATGCCTATTTAATTTATTATTATTATTATTATTAAACTCCCAAGAGGCATTGCTGTTTGAGATATCCTGCAGGAATTACCACAGCCATCTGTGCTAATGCCACATTCAAGTACCCCTCCCAAGGAAAGTAACCCAGTGCCCTCAAACTCTACCTGAGGTTTGTTTTTGTTAGTTTCTCCCTTCTGTCCTAACAGTGTTGAAATTGTAACACTGAACTGCTGTTTTCTAATTGCTGTCAAAGCATATTTTTTCTCCTAGGCACAGCTGGCAGGCAGTATTATACCAGATCATGACAAGCACTGAGGATACTGCAGAGAAGAGATTCCAGATGGGCATAAAGAGCAAGAATTTCAGGTGATCAGCTATGCTACACTGATTAAAATATTACTTCCATATTTTCCATACAATACCTGTCTGAAAAAGAAATTCTTTGTTTACAGAATCCAGAAGAAGTGGGCAGGAAGACCTCAGAGAAGCCTTAACATTTGCAACTGTAGTTTTCTGTGGTAGCCTCTAGTTGATAATCTGTGTAAGCTTCCCCTCCTAAAACCTCTGTCTCCTCCCTGCCCATTGAAAGTCCTTTTGACAAGCAATCTGTTAGTTTGCTGTTCTGAATAGTTCAGGGGGAAAAGAATTACTCCTCTGATGCCTAAGAGAATTAAACAGCCAGCCTTAAATCTGCTTCAGAAATGTTCTCAGATTGTTCCTCATTTACATGGGCACGTCACCAAGCAGAACAGTTCTTAAATTCCCAACATGAAATGAGCAGTGTTTTTTTTAAACACTATTTCCTTAAATGCATATGAGTGGGCAGAGAAAAGAAGAGGCTAAATTATCTTGTATCTTCCTGCTGCTCCATCTTCCCCAGTATTTCCAACATTACACACAAGAAATTTCTTTCAATATATACCTTATTACCAAATAAAGGAGCAGTGCTCTTATCCCAACTCCCCACAAATGGCACCACCACTCCTTGCTGTATATAACACCTGCCACTGCATTTTGCAGTGCACCTGTCACACCTGCATTTTTGACACACACACTTAAGCCACTATTCTAAATTCACACCACAGCTCTACTCACAGCTGTGGAAAAAAACCAGAGGGATGTGGTGAAGGCACAGACTGCCACTTGACAACAGAACATAGCTAATCTAACAAGCCAATCTGACAGCTAACTCACTACAGGGCAGCTATTGCTCTTGCCCTTTTCTCAGTTCCTGCACAAGCAGTTCCACCTGTGCTCCCAACCCAGCTCCAGGATGAAAGCTGTGAGAAAACTAACCCACCTGCACAGACGGGTAGCTATCAAACACTAGCTCAAAAATGTAGTATATCACATCCAAACTAAAACTGAGACTTCACACAACTGGAAAAATGGCTGTCCTAATTTAAGTTTTCATGAAACATGCTAATGGCTACGGGTACCTGTGCAAAATTCCGTAGTGCTGGACTGCAGCATCTGCAGAGTCAGAGCCAGAGCACAGTCCTTTCACCTTGTGCAGACATGCCCAACATTCCTGGGAAAGTCTTAAGTTTAAAAATAAAAGGGCACTACCAATTACACATAACAGAGCTTAGCTCCAACATCCAGACACGTGCATTTGTTTTTGTAGGGAAGCTATGGAAGACTTATTACTAACAGGAAGCAAAACTAACATAAAAATGAGCTTTGAAGAATTAGTTACAAAAGGCAGAAAAGCCAGTTCGACACACACACAAAATAATTCTGCCCTATCAAGTTTAACTGAGGGGATGATAAAGTGTTTCGATTACTTGCTTTAGAACCTCACACGCAACAAAGCCAATAGATTAACAAAGTCACTATCCTAGGAGCTCATCAAACCTACCCAAAATAACAGGGGTTTGCATAAGCATTTTCTGTTACATTTTCTATACTAGCTACACATACAGTTTATTTTCACATTGAGTTACATGTTTCCTCTTTATAAAATATTAAAATAATTTAATAGCTGAATACACTCGTAATTTATTACAGAGATAACACAAGAATAACTTGTGAACTTCATAATCTGCAGCTGCTTTAAAGGCTGACTAGAGGAGGAGAAAGAAAGACAAAAAGGAGTCAGACAAAGGACCTGACATTAAAATATTTAAGTTCTGATCCTCAGTCTGATTCTCAAACTGTTCAGCAAGCAAGGTTCCACAGTAAGAAAGAATTGAAAGGTGTAGTCCAGGTCTAAAAATCAGCTTGTTCATGTTCCCCACAGACAAATAGTGCATTTAACTCTTTATACTACCTTTTGCTCAGAAAGTACCTGCATTCATCAGTTGATTTTTACATTAAAGTTGTATTCCTGCTTCAGCAGAAATGCTTATCTAGAATACAAGTCAGAAGCTGGAGCAAAGCAGCTCTAAGTTAATTGGTAAAGTTGTTCTGCAGTATGTTCAGCTACAGTAGGGTAAGGTAAACAGTCTTTTAAGTTTTTGTCTTATTTCACCTAAAAATAGGAGCAGGAGATTTATTCCTAGCTTTTTTCCTTTGTGAACTCTTTGTATTTTTGTTACAAGTCTCAAACTGTGAAGCCAAAGATTTGTTGGGCACATCCTGCTGGCAACTGGAATCTCAGATTAACATCCTCTTATTGCAACTAACAACTGTTTCCATGGGAACAAAGACAAAACTATGATAATTCACAGCAGCCACAGCATCATACTGACCATGCCCTGTCTATACCAAGTTCACATCTGAAGCTTTCCAACACAACAGACGACATGCAGTCTAGTCTCACAACCATGAACTGACATCTTTATTAATAAATGAATGCTGCAGTTTAGGACTACTTCTACATAAGAGAAAAACTGACAATTCCCTTTCGTAGATGTCCTCCCTCTTAGCTAAGTGACAGAAGCGATTTGTAATTTTCCTGTTATCATCTGTTTATTTTAAGTGGTATTGTTAACAAGAAAGAAAATGATGCTCTATCTTAAACAGTCCTCAACAAAAGGAGCAGTGGCACAATCATTACCATGCAGGAATAAAGGCATACTGAGATTAAAGTGACCTACTGAGCCTCAGGTAGCAAACCAGTGACCATACAGTCTTTTCCACTCCAGTGCATCATTAACTCAAAGTGGAGGCTGCTTCCCTGACTACCAGTTCACACTTAGGTAAATTCACTCCCATTTACAGCAGTACATCATCTGGTAGTAAATACAAAAGTATTTGGTGGAGTTGAAAGCAGAATATATTCAGACTCACTGAAGCACTGCAATCAAATATCCTAATTTCACTTCTTTTGAGCTAGTCTCTTGACATATCCAAAAAGCACAGTGCTGGTCTTAAGATTCAGCACTTTCAAAAAACTTAAGGCATCCTTGCTCTGGTTCTGTTACTGTACTTTACATGAGAACTATATTTAATCCAATTAACAACTTACTTATTAAATCTGAACTTAGATTAAAGTTGTATTTACACAAACTTGATGGCATGAACAAATTTCGAAGGGAATAAATAATTACGAACTGGAGTTAACTCTTCTGAAGCACCAGTCCCATCCGAATGGCGAAGTTTGAAATAGAAACATCAAAAGGCTTGCTTTCTGTGCCCATTTGTCATTATGTTTATTTTCATCTCTGAATCGGAATTAACTCTATTTCAAGATGGAATTTTAAAAAAACAAACAAAACAAAACAACCATTTTAAGTATGTAACTACACCATTAATACACTGAATGTGAAAATAGAACAGCATATGGCAAAAGAGATTATGGGGATTAGCCAATTAAATAGTATGACTCAAACTGACATGATCCTTCAAATCTGTATTTTGCAGTGAAGTATGTGGGGCCATGGGAACATGACTTTACCTAATGCAAATAACAAAGCCAAAGTTCTGAAAATAACTGATTTGGCAGAAAGTATCTTCAAGGAAGGAAGGAGAAGTATGAGATGTTCAAAGTTTACAAGCAAAGAACAAATTATTTACTTCTGGATGTCTTCTTTAATGCTGGAGTTCACAACACCTACTTGATGCAAAACTTAGTGGTTCTCCACTACCTGTGGAGAACACCATCACCCAAATATGCAGGAGCATTGTCATGTCAGATATATCCCCAAGTTCAAGAGATGTCCCACGGGACAATAACTTTGATCATAAATTCTAAACTCACTAATTATTCACACACTTAGGACACAAGGTATTAATTCTGACATACAAGATTACAGACCAAATTCTTGGTAATGTAAAAACACAGTAAATGTCTCAGTGAAATCAAGTTTCCATAATCATAAGAGAACAGTATCTTCAAGCAGGGCTTTAGGCAGAATGGAGGCCTGTGTCTAGGAGCTGAATGCAGATGGCAATCTTCACTATCAGCTCTCACAGAGACACAAACAGTTCACTTGCATATTTAACAGAAGGAAAGAGGCAAAAGAAGCAGAGGTGTCTGGAAACAGTGCTTCCCAAAGGTGAGATTACTGTCACCTTCATGCAACTGCCCTCATTACACCTTCTGCAAGATCTGTTCAAAAGAAAGATCCTGCAGGAAAACAGGCCATTCTGTTGCTTAACCCCTGGGACTCTGAGCACTTGTCTAAATAGAATTCATTCATTTAAGTTCATTTGAGCTCATTCCTCTACAGTTATGTCAGAGATGCATGCAGAAATGGCAAAAATCCAAGCAAACAGCAGTTCACAGATACCATACACATATGTGAGCAAGTAGACAACACAATTTAAGGCTTTATATTACTAAAAGTTTAAACGTATAAATTGAAAGCTGTATTACAAAATAATATAAACACCTTTTATACATAGCTGTAGCTAAACCACCATAAGGAATCAGTTACAAACCAAAGTAATTAGATTTTATTAAAGGTTCACCTCAATATAATTTTAAATGCCAATATTATACGAACACATTAGCACTTTTAAGAGCTAAATGAAACAAAAAGTATGTTGAAAAGTTGATACAACTACCACATCCACTAAAACACCATTTCCAAAAGCACCTTTTAAATCAATGCAACCTCAACAAGCACACAGCTCTCCAACATGCTAAGTTATCCTTTAGAAGGGACAACTTAGGAAAGGAATGGAAAGAAAGTCTTACTAAAACAAATGCAGTTTCAAGTCTTAATTTGACAGCTTTCAAAGGAACAAGAACCTACATATGGCTGTGTAATGGAACTGCCCGTATATAAAATTTGACCATGGATGAACAGATATGGAAACAAATGAAATTTATTTCAAATTTTCCATTTCCTGGGCTAAATTTTATGATATTATAACCACCTGACTGTTTATCATAATATACTAAACTCAGAAAGTTGTCTCTTATGGATTTAATGTTAAATACAAAGCAACTTATCCTCTACTTCTGTCTCATGTTGTTTCAGTTAAGAAAACAAGTCTCAAATGCATCAATGACAGCCTTGAGATATGTAAGCAAAGTTCTGCAGAATTTCATCAACATTTCATTTTCATTAACAACCTCCTCCCCATTATGCTTAGCAGAAAAATGTTCTTCTATAGAAAACTGTACACATTTCCAAGCCATAACACGTGCTACTTACAAAACCCTTCATATAATTTACTTCCTGATTATGGCCTTGGTATCTACTGTAGGGTGAACACATCAATAACGAATCTGTATTTAAAAAAAACCCAGTAGTTTATCTGCTTACCTTGAGGAAAAGAATTTGGCTGCACTAAGTACAGGAATGCATGTACTATTTTAAACAAAATTCCTATTGCCCCAGGTTCATGGTATGCACCTGTATCATACGTCTTGGCTGGTACAAATCCAAAATCCAAAGTTCCAGGAGGTGGTTTGTATATAGGCTGTACTTCTGAAATAGTACTTCCACAAAACAGCAGCAGCAGCAAACAGAGTTCCACAGCCATAGCGAGCAGTATTCATAAAATTGGAGGTAGAGATATTCGTCCAAGGAAGTCTAGAAATCTTCAATACATTCACTTGGGGGGTAGCTTTCTAGCCAGGAGAATGCTGCTGCACTCTCACACCTTCAATTCTTAAATGTATTCTTACTTCAGGAGCCTTACTACAGCAGCCTCTCGTGGAAATGACTCAGCGCACCATCTCTGGCAAAAAAAGAAACAGCTTATTAAGGTGTGTGCAAATAGGCAAGTGCAAGACAACCTGCAATCTTCTGTGGAAACTGAACGTATCAACAGTTGCAAAAGTGAGCCAGATAAGTCAGGGAAGAAAAAAAAATTGAGTTCTGCGAATGTTATACTACATACACTGTACTTGGAAGAGGTGGAAAAAACAATTATGCACAGCTCCAGGTCAGTGAGTTTTCAAAAACAAAGCAGAATGTTGGTACAGCTCCAAGGGAAACAAAACGAAAGGAGCAGTGTATGAATTGTGCTTCTGACTAAGTACAATATGTCATGTCACAACAATTACACAATACATTTAATTACCACCTGATGGTTTTGTAGTTGATGACAATTATTACAAGTCATACTCTGTATTTTTTTAACCTAAACCTTTCAACAAAACCTTCAATGCCAGATACTCCTGTCTTCGAAGACCGAGGAAAAAAATTATGCATTACTGAAAAGTTACCAAAACAAACCCTCAAACCAACAAAATGTCAACTTCTTGACAGATGACAATGGGTGTCAATAATTACTTTCTATTAATTCAAGCTATCTCAGCGCCCTCCCTAGGAATTGGAAAAGTCAACTATTTTTATTCACAGCTTGCTAAAGTCGAGTGTCACTAAGATGAGTTTGGATGTTTATACATGTTTGAGAACATTCTGAATCTACAAAATCATAGCAGCTTAATCTACCACTACTTAAGAAATGTAAACAGAAACAACCTGGGTTTCCAACAGATCAAGTGCCCACATCTTGATCTACATGAAGCCAGGTGAGACTCCTTAACTTCAGCATGCAACAGCAGGCTCTGAGGAAACACACGAAACTCAACCAAATAAAAGGCAACAGAGAAACTGCTGCCCTTCTCTGATTTTGGAAGCTGCACATACTTGCTGAGTGTGCCAGTGAGCAGCATGCTGACCTTCCTGCCCATCAGGCCAGGTTCTCTTTAGATGCCTTTGGTGATCCCCCAGAGTGCCACTGGTGGGGCCATGTGGGAACACACTGCTCATGACAAGACATCTACTCCCAACTGGGGAGCACTCAGCATTAAGCGCCTTCCCCAGGCACAGCTGGGCCTCTCCTGCCTTTTTCAGCAGCACTACCCAAGAGAAACGCCCAGTCTCCACCTTGGTGTTCAGACCATTCACCAGCAGGAATGACAGCAAAATAACACAAACACCTCACAGCTTCAGTCAGCCCAATGCTACACCAATACCTTGACTTCCAAGGTACTTCCAGCTCAAAGAGATGCTGAAGACTGAAGACTTAAATCTGTAGTAAGCTGAGACTTAAATCTCTCCCATGCTTTACAGTCTGGTAAAACACCAGCTACCTTTCTGAAAACCAGTACTTTGCAAGGAGTCAAAATCACATTGCAAGCTTGTTTAGTAGTCCATGCTGCCATCAAAGCATAGATCAAGGTCAAGAAAAATAAGGAACAAAGGAACACAAGATCACATCAAAGACCTGAAGACAGTTTTGTTTCTCCACTGTTGAAATGAGTTAAGAGGGAATGCTCAAACCTATCTTTTCTCCTAATGTTTTATGAAAACCAGTAAGAATGAACACTAATAGTTCTATGATTGGCACAATTATACTATCCTCATTCAAAAAGGTGATGTTAGCAACCACTGAAATATGATGCTCAATACAAGCACTCAGTAATTTAGAACACATAACACCATGAGTATTCTCCTATCTGGAAAAGAATGTTCTGTTACAGATTAATGAAATAGAAAAAAAGTTCAGATCCAAAATATTAATTTTCCTCCTTTAATTTTTTACTGAGACTAGTTTTCTTCAGCCTGAAAGATATTTTTAGTGAAATTTCATCATATGCATGTCTTACTCTAGGGCTGAACATAGAAATGGTCGGAAAGTGAAAACTGCTTAGGCTGCAGCTTATTATCAAATCTCCAGAAACTCTACAGGACAAAATACCACAAGACTTGAACTACTTCAGAAAAATTTATTTTGTGTTTGTTAGAAAACAGTGAAAATTGTGCAAGTTTGATACATTACCGTTCAATGTGGTTTTCTTAAAAAGAGGTTTGAACAATTTTTCTACGTCAGGCTTAGTTTTCTGGAGATTTCTCAAGTACAGTTGCAACACTTCAAAGAGTCAGGAAAAAAGCTCACACTTGGTAACTGAGCCTTGATACCAAAAGTAAAGGAAATGGATGTTAAAGCATCCATTTCAGGGAAATGTCAGGTGTGGTTGTGAAAGATGAAATTGAGAAGAAGATGACCTCTCTAACTGGTGTCTTAAGGCAAAGCTAGAAGACAGGGCATGCTCTATGTACTTTGTTTTGTTATACTAGAGAGGCCAGAAGAAGATAAAGTACACACAACATTTTTTTGTAATATTTTAGATTAAAGACAACTTAATGTCTATCTAATTGCACTAACAGGCAAACAAAACACTGTTAAAATGTTCTCCCAATATAAGAAAACAATCACTACACGCGCTAGAAATACACAGTCATATATTAACCAAGACAAAGTGGGCAGTTTTAAGACAAGGACACTATTGAAATTGTAAAAACAACTTCCTGTACTGCGAAAACTAACAATATTCTGCTAAGTGGAGAAACGTAAGTCTCCAAATCTACCTAGTTTTCAGTCAAGCTTTTATAAAATTCAGGTGAGTTTCCTTCAAATCAAAGAATCTGCAGAACTCTGACCATACGCTCTTCAGCTCCCTGTGCTGGCAAATACATCACAGTAAACATGGTACATGCAATCTAACTGTGCAGTTCCTCCAGACTGACACCGGTTTTTCTCTACTCTACATAAAACACTAATATTTTCAAGATCACATTAATAATAATCAGGAACTTGCAGAAACATTAATAAACCTGTAACTTAAGATGCCTCTGAGCATCTAATATGTATTCAACCTACTTAAAAATAACTCAGATGTAAAAAGCTCCCAGCAGTTCTCCTTCTCTTGATATCTAAAAGACACTTAGCTGGGAGCACATTAGTAGTTAAATATGCTAGACAAACAGCATTAAAGAGGAAAAATCTATCCATGAAGTCTGTAATTCTGAGAACTGCAAGAATGACATACACAGGAGTGACACAAAGAGAACTGAATAGCAGTTTATGTAATCTTCATTGCAGCATGTGGCCATCTCATTTCCTCAGACACAGTGTGGCATCACTGCAGTCAATGAGTTACAGGAGCTGCCAGTACAACTCTCCCCAAGTTCAAGTAAACACTGAATGAAAAGAAGCTGTGTGAAACTTTGAAAAGCTTACAGTAATTATCAAATAAGCTACCAATTTCATTACTACACACCCTGTGAAGTACTTAAAAAGTTAAATTAAAAGTTTTCATTATTATATGTGTGCGGTTTGCAAACATCCATTTTTAGAAGACTCAAGCTTTCGCATTTTATTCTACGGTTGACAATAATATTCTATATGCACAAGTCACTAAGTGTAACTCCTGGGGTTTTAAACACTACCTGTGGAGAACACCATCACCCAAATATCCAGCAGCATTGTCATCTCAGATACATCCTATCCTATCTATTATCAAAAGTATTTGCCAAAACCACCCTCTGCTTTAAGTTTAACATGGGAAGAGGAGACAGAGCTAGATGCTTTAGTTCAGCAAGTGCTTCCATTGTAGATCAACTCTGAATAATAGAGCTCAGAGGCAGCATGATGTCCAGCTCTTTTATCCAATGGGACTGGCCTCCTTCTGTTTAACACTGCAATCCATGCAAATACAACACTGCAGTGCAGTGATGCAACGATGATTAACCCCGTGAACTGAAATTCAATCAACCAGGGGCTAGACTGCTGAAGCTCAACGCGGGAGCCTGCTGGCAGTGAACCAGGATGGGCTGGGATGGTGGTAAATGCAGTTGTCCATAGAAGTCCCCACAGAAGTTCTGAGTACATTTGTTACATATTTTTAATTACACATTTGAAAATCCAAGTCCATAATCCCCTTGGCACAAGTGCCAGCAATCACCAGAAGTGACATTAAAACAGCCACAAAACAGACAGTTACAGGCAGACTAAAACTCCTAAGTATGTATTAAAGAAAACAAACCCACACCACCACCTTCCTATTCCAGAGACCCAGTACAGCAAGCCAAGTTAGACACTGGCAGGTTAAAAAGGCATAGTTTCCTAATAGAAAATCTGCCCTAAGCCTACCAACAATTACAACCTGTTGCCACAGGAGGATTAAGAAGCAAATAAACCTAAAAAGCACTAGGGACTGCAGAATAGAGCTTGGCAGCAGTGAGAAAAACTAAACAAACAGCATCTTCCACACAAGGCAGCCTTGGTACCCATCTGACTTGCCTGCTATATGTTCAAAACAAGTGAATGCTCAGGTCAGGAAAAAATGGATATTCAGACTCCAGTTTGCTTTGAGCAGCTTCTTAATCATTTCAAAATTAATAAACTAAAAAGACAAAACATAAAAAATCCTTCTGTTTTACAAGTCACAGCCATTTGCAAGCAGAAACATATCTGTAAAAATTCCAGGTGAGAATACCTTCCCCCAAGTATAAGCAGGTCTGATTTTCAGCTGAATGCCTAAATATCTCGAGTACATTTTCACTAAACAAACAAAATATATTTCGCTTGATTTTAAATGGTGCATTTACCCCTGTATTCATAGAGCATTCCCTGTGAAATTACTTTTCAGCATCACATAGAAAATTTTATAACACAGTGAGTCCAGCCCACATAAGGCAGTTTCTGGCAAATGTGAACTGATGAGAGCTGTGTACCTGTCCCAACACTAAGGTACTGCAACACGACCCCCATGTTTCCCACTAGCAGCTGGGACCAAGCCTTTCCTTCACCTTCTTTCCAATTACTTAAACTGTAGAGACCTCTTCCTCTGAGGCGCTGCCTAGTCCACGATCTGCAAACTGCAGAGGAGCGCGGGTACCGCAGCTCTGCCTCTGCCGGAATACCGACCGATGTGGTAGTTTTTTCAGCGGCTCCTCTGCATGTGTGCGCAGAAGACACAGCCCATGTTTACGACCGCAACTGCTCCTTCTCCCCAGCTCTCGGATGAGCTCCCCGGCTCACTGCAGAGCTCACCTCTGCCGAGGCGGGCTGGCGCGGTCTGCCCAGGTGCACAGCGAGCAGCCGCCGGCAGCAGCGCCTCAGGAACTGCTCCGAGGCGGGCGGCATCCGGCGCAGCGCTGCCGTGCCGAGCCGGGAGCCGGCAGGAGCGCACGGGCCCTCTCCCCGCTCGCATCCACCGCAGAGCCCAGGCTGGGATTCGCCTCCCTGCCTCCTCCCCGCCCCTGAAGAGCCGATTTCGAGCACAGCACAGCCCCGTCCCCGTCCGCCTCCCCAAGACCGCTCAGGCCCCACCGCCCGCCTCCCTCCTCCTCGCCCCGGGCAGGTGTCCTCAGCGGCCGTCCTCCTCCTCCTCCTCCTCCTCCCCGTGGACTGGCTCCCCCTCTCCCCGGAGATCTCCGGGGCTCTCCCGCCCAGCTCTCACCGCTCCTCTCTGTTCATCTGCCGGTGGCTCCCAGCAGTCCCCGACCTGTCCCCAGCCGCCGCTGCCACACTCGGCCCCTGGGGAGGGAACGCTCACCCCGCGCCCGCCGCCCCGCTCTGCTGGGCGGGCGGACCCGCCCCGGCTCCCCGCCGACCGGCCGCATCCCCGCGCCGTGCCGCAGCCCCCTCCCCGCGGCCAAACCCGTCCCTCCCGCCATCCCGCTCCCCGGCCCCCCTCCCTCGGCCGGACCTGCCCGCCGGCCGCCGCTCTGCCCCCGCCTCACCCCGCGCTCTCAGGGCGCCTCCATCCCGCCGCTCCCACAGGTCGCTCTCCCAGCCCCTGCTGAGCCCCCCGGGATCCCTTCCCACGGGCAGCCCCATTCCCTCGGGCACCCGCCTCCCTCGACAGCCACCCGCCCCCTTCACCCGGCTTCCCACGGAGCTCCCCCGCCCGCCGACCCTCTCCTCCCCGCCAGGGAAGGGGCCGCGCTCTCCCAGCCAGGACCTTCTCCCTCCCGCAGCGGGAAAGGCGGAGAAGCCTCATCCTCGCCTGCTGCCCCTCACGGCCCCGGCGGAGCTGCCCCGGGACCACTCCTCACGTACCCCCCGCCCGCAGCACTCACCGGTGAAGCGGGGACAGCGAGCCGGAGGCGGCAGGGCACGGCCAGCGCAGCACAGCCCGCTCCGCTCCGCCTCAGAGCGCCGCGGCAGCCGTGGTGGCAGTGCCGCCCGCGCATGGATTACGGAGGGCGGGCTCTGCCCCGGGCCGGGGCTGCAGGACCACCCCGACAGAGCGGGATGGAGGGGGAGGAAGAGGAGGAGCGTGACGGGTTTAACCCTGGCGGGATGTGCCGGGCGAGCGGAGCTGGGATGTGGAAGGGCTGCGTGCCGCGGCTGGTCCAACGTGGCGGAGCGGGTCAGGCTGAACCCGCAGCCCTGGGAGTACGCAGCGATCGGGGACCTGTTGCATCCCGGGCTGGCTCCTGCCCTGCTCCCGGGCGGGAAGGTGCTCCTCAGCCGGGCCCGGGCCGGGCTCCGCCCAGGCACATCCCGCCGCGCCGTGCCGGACGTGGCCGTGCCGTGTCCCCTTGGCGATACCCTCTGGGGCTCGGTTCGAGGTCAGGCGGTTTCCTTTCCCCGTCAAGATGACTTACCCCATTAGCTTTTGAAAAAAAAGAAATCTTGCTTTGCTCCTCTCGAGAGCTGTCCTTATTTCCTGATGGGTTTAGCATTTTCTTTAGGGCTGTTCTCTATGTTCCTAAGTGTTGTCTGTTCCTGAAGGCCAGTAATTTATTGGTAAAATTAGAAGTGTTTTTCTTACAGGTTGCTATACAGTAACATACACTGTCAAAGGCTGTTCTGTTTTCCTTCTGCCTTGTGCTGATTTTTTTTGTGCTTTTGAATTTTATTTGCAACTTTCGTATATTGATATGATTCCTCTATTGCAATATTAAAATATGAACATGATTCTTGCCTCTGTTACTAGACACGCTTATTCAGCATCACAAATGCATAGCAAGATATTTTTGCTGGACATCCAAGGTTATGCTGGTTCCTTGGAAATCTGTAGAATAACTGATGAAGAAGGCAGTTATTCTCTTTGCAGGCAGAAACAAATCAAGGCTACAGCTATGGCAGCACTCTGCATTGCTAATTCAAGCCTGGCCAAACACTGAACAGTTTTCCCACAGGTGGTATTTGGTGTTTCTGAAGTCTACCTGTGTTTCAGCTCAGGGCATCTGCCAGCAATGTACATCAAAGAACAAGCTGCCACACTGGCTGCACATAGAAAGGGCAATTATCCTGACCAGAGCTAATTTTGTCTTGTTCAGCAGGAGAGCATGTAAAGGCATAACCCAAAATGGAGTGGTGCAGGGCTCAAATAAAGGCTTTTGTCCAGGTTCTTGTTATAGTTGTCATATGCACCCTAAGGCATGTGTCAGAGAGGAGCAACACGGTAGCCTTGGGGAAAACAGAATGCCCTGACAGATGGACAAATGTGTTTAATTAGTGGGATAGTCTGAAAAAGAGAATTACAGGTCCTGTCTTAAGCTTTGGATGAAACTTGTTCCAAATACAAGAAAATATTCCTTCCTAATAATGGGTTGTGAGTGCCCAACACTATTGGTGAGACAATATGGTGAGTTTGATTCCCTTGCTTCCATTCAGGGTTAAACCAGAAAGGCCAAGTCTTACTGACCTCTGTGACTCATTGGCTGAATTTAAAATGCAGAGTGAAGGCATGTGGCTACAGTGACAGATAACTGCAAGGGTGGAATAGTCTGTAGGAACTTGAAGAGGATGTGGGAATGCAGAGGAGAAGAGTGTGGAATGCAGCTGCAGAAAATCCTGACTTGCTGGAGCCAAAGACATTTAGATTTTCTCTTGGGTTACTAATGTATACAAGCTATAGGTTTTCTACCATTTATGGCAGGCTACCACAGTACTTCTGGATGAGAAATTTTTGCAGTTCACATAAACTAGGACACGAAACTAGAGTTACGGGAAAAAGATACTAGCTTTCACAGAAAAATTAAACCTGACTCAAGGCCAACACTACTAATGGAGGCATTTCTACAGCAGACTAAGCCAACACCTATTTTGTGATTAGTATTATCCATGTATGACAGAACTCCTGTTTATTTTCCTGGACGTTGCTATCGATATAAAAAAGCCTTCCAGTCATATCTGGGTTTCTTTGTACTATTGGTGTCTAGCCTGAAATAAAGAACTTGCCTAAAGTGTCTGGAAGTGACTGAGTTAAGATAATTTATATTGTATTCGGTACTGAAAATGTGTTGTCTGAGTAGCACCTTGTTAAAATGTCAGAGTTTGTCACTGTGAGATGGTAAATGGAAGCATGACCTCTTCAGCTGCCTCCTATTACATTGCTGGCAATCCCAAGCATGTGTCTGACCTGAAACTGCTCTGAGCAGCTGGTGACCTTTCCTTGATGTTTCTTCTCTGCTAACTGCACATCAGGTAGAGGCAGACAACTGTAAAGTGGGAAATACTGCACCAGTTTGCAGCCCTTTCCCTGGCTCCTTGTCTCCCTGCCATCCAAATCCCAGCTGTGCCTGGGCTTGCTTAGCTGCATGCTCCTGTGGGCACAGCAAAGGATGTTCTGGTCTGTGGTTTGCCTGCATGTGGAACACAGACACATTAGAGAGGTGGAATGTGGAAAAGAGTGTGGAGTCTTAGCAAGCTCAGAGAGCATCAAGAAAACTTGTCCTTGAGGGAATGCATCATCTTCTATCTGTGGTCCTTTGTGCCTTATTAGGGTGATGGGGCGAAATTTAATCAGGATGCCTTCTAACTCCGTTTTTATGGCCAAAACTTTTAAATTATTTCAGCACTCAGAGCTGTGGTCAGGTTCCCAAGGCAGCTGAACCCCTAATTGCTCACAGAATTGAGGAAGCAGTCTTTCAAACCATAGCACAGTAGGTGATCAGGCCTCTGAAAACCTGCTATATAAGCATCCAAAAGAGGATCAGCTGGATGAAAAAACCTTGCCTGTACTCTGTGGTGAGCATTTGAAAATCTGGCTGCATATCAATCATCTCTGTTATCTCAGAGGAAAATCCTCAGATAACAGGAAGATACATCAGATTTAGAGCTTAACTATAATGGTTGTATCACGTAATTGATTTTTAAGTAGAGCTTGTGATTAAAGGTCTATAAGATAAATAGCCTTTTTCATTAGTTGGAGTCAAGCTAGGCATAGTGTTGCCTGAAGAGATTTAAAATCATAACTCCAAACTTTCCACCTCCTAGAAAGAAAAAGGACAAGGTAGAAAACCTCTTGTATTGTGTTGAGTAGTCCTCTGGATGTTTGTTTAGGGAGAGAAGGGTGCATAGAAGTGTGGGAGAGGAGCAGCAAGCCTTCCCTGCACCAGGGCTGTGGAGAAAAGTGATTAACATACACCCTTTGCCAAGAACATGTGAAAGAGTGACAGCATCCAGCATTCTCCCAGCATCCCAAAATCAAACCAGTCTACCTATTCCTCTTGCCAGCTCTACCCTTTAGCCCGATGCCTGCCCACTTTGCTCTGCTTTCTGTGGGTTACAACCCCTAAGTCCTTCCCTGTCTTCTGCCACCATGCACCCTGCCTAGCTCTGCCCTCCCACCTGCCATTCAATGCCACCTTCCCTTCAGGCCTGGCTTAGCCCTTTGGATTCTCCAGCCCTCCCAGTTAGCAAATGCTGCCCAGCAGCACCCACCAGCTACCTGCATAGCCCATGCCCTCCTTCTGCTCAGCTCTCCATCATCACTGTTTCTCTCATCTCCGACATCCACAGCTGCAGCCTTCCTCATCCTTAATTCTTCTGTGGGATGCAAGGCTTAAAGGATTACAGGCTGTATGAGTTCACAACCTGAACTCCAAGCTGTGAACTCTTCAAGGCTGGAGCCAGGCTCACCCAGGTGCTGCAGGCTCTCTGAGAGCAGAGAACTGGTGTTAGAGCAAACAGGAGGAACGTGTTGCTGTGTTAGACACAAAACATATAAAATTGAAAATAATTATTGGAATCCATAAAAAGGGTGGGAAACAGTCCAATTGTTGTGTGCTATGTATACTCTGACATATATTTGCTTAATTTCTTACTCCCAAGGAAAAATAAAAAAATGAAATAGACAATGTTACTCACATTAATTCTCAAGCTTAGAAAATAATGTGACGTTTCATTTCAGACCTTTGATTCATGCCAGTTTGGGAGATTATTTCAGTAGGATTGCCTTCATTTGAATGGAAGATTTATATCACTTTAGGATGCCTTCAGAGAGTTGATGTTTTGTCAGCTACACGAGTCTTTCCGTTACACTCTGTTGTGCCCCTTTCTTGTGACTGTGATAGATCTGCATGTCAACTAGTCAGGGAACTTAAAAATTATATTCGTTGTTTTTCATCTGAGGAAACAAACCAGTAGTAGTTGCTATAACAGATTTCACAGCTAAACAAAGATACAAAATGACAGGGCTTATGTGATAGGTGTACTTGGAGCTTATAGCTTCGTTTATGAGTTTCCCCCCCTCCCCCCCCTCTGTTTTTCCATCATTTCCATGTTTTATTTCTCCTTGCAAGCTTTGACTCTTGGCATCCTGATAAACTACAAAGTCAGGAATGCCCGAAACAAAAATAGGAAAGGCACATGTCTTTTTGACACTGAAACAAAATTAGTAACCAAAAGGAAAATCTAAATGTTTTTGGTTCCAACAAGTCGAGATTTTCTGCAACTTCATTCCATGGTCTTCCACTCTGTATTTTGTATTTCCACATTCTCTTCAAACTCCTGACTTGGTTCTGATGCTGTTTGGTAACAGGGTGGGGAGCAATAGCCATCTACTGCTCCAGATTTTGGTTCCAGCTCCAGCACCTTGCGCTTCTCAGGTGACAAAAGGGTCCTGGTCAGCCTCTTCAAGGTTCTTTCTGTTGTCTGATAGAGGACATGGCCATATCAGCAAGGGTTTTTCAGTTTGTTAGAAAGCAACTTATGGCTTGAGTAAATGCTTTTAGATGAAGTCCTGAAAACCTCCTGCACATGTGTAATTTCACTTGATAGAAAAAGAGATTTTAAATAAGGATTTATTAAAATTTATAATCCTTTTAACCAAACTTGAACACACAGTTTGTTACCTTCCCCTTCAGAAATGAGGGTCCTACCATGGGACACGTCCTTTCTCAATACTGGTAATTCCGTGCTTGTGACCAGTTAAGCACTGGCAACCAGTACAGCTGTTTCTTGTGATGTCCTGGTATCTTGTGGGGGACATACAGGCTTCAGCTGGGCAGGGTCCCACAGGCACAGTCACAGTCACAGTCACAAAGTTGAGTCCTGGCTAACAAAGTCATGATGCAAGTGGCCAGCAGCTGTATGTGGGACAGCAGGAGCCTAGACAGTGGCCTCACCCCAGGCTACAGTCATGGATACCTGGAGATGAGAACTGATAGATTCTTCTTCTCTCTTGTGGTTTATTTATTTGGGTTTTTTTAATGAATGCATTTATGAATTTCTTCTGAAAGCCAGGACCTGAGATGGACTGCTTGGACAGAGACAAAAGAGGCTGTAATAAATGGTTTACACAAACTGTGAATCCTATAAACGTATCTGTATGTCAGTAAGAACAGAACACTACAGAAATATTTTATCAGCCAAACCAAGTACACACATGAAAGCTATCACAGAAGCAAAGTCATTGATTTAGATAGTCACTTGTCAGAGAAAAAAAATCAGTTTTCATCTCTGTTTGCTCTCCTATGACAAGCAGAAGCCCCCTCAGCACAGGGTGACTATCCCATGCTTTCCACAAAATGTAATCCTACCTCAGGAGCTTAGCTGCTGCAGTGACCTTCTTTTGTCTGCTTGCTCTGTAGTAGATTCTGTCTGACATGAGTAAAGAAGATTGGAAGAAGGTTATTTTTAATATCAGTATAAAATAATCTGTAGCACAACAAAACATGAGGAAGGAAGGCATCCGTTCATTATGTTTTCAGGAAGAATGACACCACCACCTACAACATCTTGTAGGAAGCTCATAAACAACCTACATTGCAGGATTAACCTGACAGGGCCCCTTTGCTCTAGTTCCTATTATTAGCTTTACACCTAGTGCAAGTCTCCTCAAATGAACTATATCAGGTACAACAATTTATCTAATTCAGACTATACCTCAGCTGAAAATTTATTAGCAGGATAGTAAAGGCCTGGGTTTTATAAGCCCTTCACAGATATGTGCTGGGTACCTGATCCCTAAGGTTCTTACAGTGTGGGCAGAGAGCAATTTTTATCTTTGCACTGGTTTTGTGGTCTAGGTGATGAACTTTTCCCTCCCTCTCTTAATGATCAGCTCCACACTTAAAAATCCTGCCAACGTTTCTGCCCTTCCCAATCCCAAGCTCCCAGTTTTCACTGAACGGTCGGGATAGCAGCCTACTACACACATGCTTTTATCACACAAAACAGAAGTGCAACTTCTCCCCTTTGCCACCTCACAGCTCCAGCTCCCTCCTTGGTCCACTCAGGTTTGGTGCAAAACCATTCATTATGGCTGAGCAAAAGACTGCAGCCCTGATGATAACATGATCCAAACAAAATGACATTTTGTTCCTGTAATGATTCTTTTTTTCAAGGAAGGTATTTTCAGAATTTTGTGAAGATTGGCTCTTTATTTCCCTAATGTTCTCATTAATTTATTATTTCCTGTATTTTACCTTCCTGCTGATAAGCTATAAGAGACCAAGAAATTGTGAAGTATATCTACCGTTGAAGCACATAAGACATAAAAAAAGAAGAGCTGACCTTTAACCCTGTTCTTTCATCATTTTGCATGCCAGAATATCAAATTATTTTCATATAATAAGTATTTCATGGCAACATTAATCCTTTGAGAACAGAAAACACTTATGTTGGAGGACACCTGAGGTTTGTTGCTTTAAAGTTAATCTGTAATCTTAAAATGTAGCCTGAGTAAGAGGTGGCACACAGCTGTATTTGTGCAGGCAGCAGAGCAAGAATCAGCCTCATGCTCCAAGAGCCACAGAGTGCCTCTTGGTTCTGCCCTGCTGCAGGCTACAGCTTCCCTCCCTCTCTGCTTGAGCTCACAGTCGAGCTGATGAGAACACCAGGGGTGCATCCATGCTGTTATGCTTTTTGCCCTTTGCTCAAGTTTCCTGTCTTTGGCTCCATAAGTATTGGTTCACACGTAGTCTCCAGACTGGCACAGTTCAAGGAATAGTGAGGTCTGGGGCTGCAGGTCATTCACCTGAGTACATCCTGCAGTCTGCAGCCTTGGCCTGGGAATGGAGGCCCACACAGACACAGAAAACAGGCATTGCACACATAGTTTGAGCAAAAAAACAGACTAACTTTCATCAAGGCTGCTCATCACCTGCTTTCATAAAAGGGGCTATGGCAAGTCCTGCACTTTTTGGTCTGTACTGCACCCTGTGAAGAAAGGAATGGTCAGGTGTTGTTTCATAAGCTCCTTATTTATAGTTTTTTACCTTTTAAGCCAGAGAGGGCTGTTCTGATTACCTTGCATGTGATTCATATGCACAACATACGCACAGCCAGGAAGACTCATACTGGTTTCAGTATTCAGCTAGCAGGTGTGGCAGACTCCTGGGAAGAGGTACCTGGGTTTCAGATAACAGTAGACTTAGGTGTACTGTGAAATGTCTGAATGGACATCTTCTCTCATTAATGAATAAAATTTTAGCCTTCACCTCAGTAACCTAGTTTAATTTTCCAGTTTCTTTCTCCCTCTTTCAAACAGCCTTGTCATAGTGATGACGAGTATAGTGGCTTTACTGTACCAAGCTATATCAAAAAATTAGGTGTGGTGCCACTCAGTGGTAATAGTAAGTCTTCTAGTCTAGCCTCTACATCTTGGCCCAACCCTCTTTGGTGCCATTTGACCTTTATGAGATTATTTTAGTCTTTTCCTTTGACAAACTGAAGATATTATGATAGGGCAGCACCATTCTTGAATCTTGCCAGGTAGAACTTCTATGCTTTTCTGTTTCTTGAATTATGTATTAGAAAAAAACATGTTAAATGATAAAACAAGTTTTAAAAAGAGGGTCTGTTCTTGGAACAGGGAGTGGTCTAAAGTGGACATGACAGATAAAAGATTGGGATTTTGGTACCAATTCCAACTAGAAGGCAGCAGTATTCTCTTCACCATATGAACCCTGCAAATCCTACACAGTTGCTAAAGTAGAAAAGGCCTTTTGACAAATCTGGAAGCCATTATTTACTATTCTAATGCTTTATCTATAAATATGAGCCTCACTCATGTTGTGGCAGTCTTTCTGGTCTTTAATTCCCTGGACATTGAATAACAGATATTTGAAGATCTGAGATCTAACAGCTTAGAGCTTAGATGGCAAACTCCTGTTCCTATTTCTCTCTCTAAATGGACACTTCATTAAATTCCTCTGCATTTCCTTCTGCCCATTTGACGAGGCAGTCAGAGAAAGGCATTACAAGGGAATTAGGGGCATAGTCCAAAAGACAGTGATTTTCACTATATTTTGCTTAAGCTTTCTCTCTTTCTGTTGCACCTTACTTATCCTAGCATTTGCCTCTGTAGGGGTTGAATATTTGTTTTTGCAGATTTGTAGTTGTTACCCTCTGCTATTTGTAGTAAGGAAATAAAAAAATTCCCAATTTGTGCTGTAGTTGTAGAAGCAATCATCCTATAAAAAGTAATCCACAATTCACTGCAGTAAAATGTATTAGTTTATATATTCTGTATGAGCTGAGAGTTGGTACAGTAAAGGCATGTAATTAAAAAGTGCACATTAGATGTATTTTGAGCTTTCCTTAGCAGCTGTTTCATATTATGAAACATGCACAGTGCAGTGGTTTTGTAATTGGATTTAAGTAGATTGCAGAATCTCTCAATACACAGAGCAAAACCCAGCAAAATGTTATAAAAAAGTGTGAATAGTAATTCCGCCCAAGAGTTGCCAAAGAAAGAGAAGAGAGATCAAAACAAAAATATTTCCTGCCTCTGTGAATCCATGAAAATTCCCAGAAATACTGGGAAACATTCCCTGGGATGGGAATGAATACAGTTTACACTGAACTCAGCAAGAGGAGATATATGTGTGTTTTGCTATCAGCCAAATTTGAATTCTAGTATACATCACATGTTATTAGTTTGTACTTAATGACACAGCATACCACATACACTTGAAAAATTCTTCCATTTGGATTTCCATCCTAAGTTACTTTAGATTATAGCCATTTTGATATTTATTTTCTGTAAGTATCTTGTATTTTGATTTTGACTGAGAATTTCAATTTCTTTTTTAACCTTGAGGTTCTTCTGTGAGGGAGGAGGGGACAAAGTATTTTAAAATTGGAAGCTTAAATCACAAAATCATAGAATACCAGGCTGGAAGGAACCTCAAGGATCATCTGGTCCAAACTTCTTGGCAGAAGCACTTAAAGATTTAAAGTATGTACTTTCTTTCTTTCTGTAAGAGGGAAAAAAAAATCTAAGATATTTTTGCTGCTGAAGCAGAATTTGCAATACTACCAGGGACTGCTGTTCTATTTGTGAGCTAAGATTACTCTCAGTGAAATGGCTCAGCTCCCCGAGGTTCTCAAAATTCCTGTGATGCCTTTGCCAGATTCACAATACTCTCACATTTGTTATTTCACTAAAAATTATGTGTTTGGCTGAAATAAAAAGGAGAAATGTGCATGGCTGAAAAGCCTCAAAAGCATCTCCATGGAGCACCTGTGTGCTGAAGAGCACTGAGGATCATTTACTGCTTGACCAGGAGCTGTCCATCCCAGGGCTTGGGACAACAGACATGGGGATGGACATCGGGAATCTAAAGACCCTCCCTATGAATCCATCTGTCCCGCTGTTTCTCACCTTGAGGAAAACACTGCACTTGCTGCAGTTCACTTTACTGACTGGAAAATGGTTATAATAAAACTTGCCTTTTCTCACAGCTTTCTGCCCACATATATTTCAGCAGTGCTTCTGGAGCCCTTTTTGAAGAGCACTGTATGGTACAGTACAGTGTCTTGGGGAATCAGACAGATAAACGCCATGTTTAAAAATTATTTTTCTGCTAAATGAGATCATAATTGGTTAAATTGCTGGGTAGGCAAGGAATTCTTGCTCTTCTTACTAGATAAACAGACTTTTATTGCAAACAGTTCTTGTCTTTCTAAATCAGTTCCAGGAAACCCTATAATGTCAGTCACTATTAGCACTTGGAATAGCATTAAGAGCTTTATACAAGCTCATATTAATCTGTCTAGGTTAACCTTTGTATCCAGGCTGCCTCAGTTGCTGTATTTCAAATCTGCAGAATGTCATTTCTTCTTGGTGGGCAGGAAGAGGTTTAGCACAGATTTAGCAGTGCTTTGATCATAGTATGAAGTCATTTTGAACTTGTGGCCAAAATAATTCCTCCGGACCACTTTTATTCAGTCTTATCAATTGAGTTGTTTAATCAATTGGAACAAACTTGCAGCCTCTCCTTTTTGCTCCAGAAGCTGTTATGAAGAGCAGGTGACTATTGACACAGACAGTAGTGTCAAGAATATTGAATTTCATTGGGACAGTGGATCTCACAACAGGAGAAATACCACATGGGTAGAGAAACAGAGTGGGAAGGGTCCCCAGTTTCCCCTCCCAGCTGCAAAGACTTCCCAGAACATCCTGAGGCACTTGCCCATCCTGCATTCCTGCACCTCCCTTGAAGGCAGCGCCTCAGACTGTGTCCCTCAGGCAGTCTGGTCCAACACTTAATTATGCTCATAATGAGAAAGTTTTCCTAATATTTAACCTAAATATTCTTTGCTGAAAATTAGGTTAATTTCTGCTCATCCTTCTCTCAGTGGACATGGGGAACAATTGATTGTCATTTTTGTAACAGTGTTTAAAATAATGAAACATGCACTGGAACATGTTTTCATGTCCTTTTCCTGATCTTCTGGTTTCAGGAACAAAACCCAGTTCTTCAAAACTATCCTGAGAGTCATGTTGTCATTTCTGTCTTGTGACCTCTCTCCAATTTGCATGTGTCCTTTAAAACATATAGCTCCCCTGTGTAAACATGCTACGCCAGCTGAGCGCTCCATTCCTGTGGAAAGCAACCGAACAACATCTCGCACCATAAAGAGCTTTTTCATGCCCTGATGAATCTGCCTTCTTGGTAGGCACACACTCTGTGTGTGTGTGGGTCCCTGCAATATCCAGAATCTCTTATGCAATACTGCTGCTAAGGCATGTATTTTTGGGTTTGGGGTTTTTTTGGTGTGTGTTTGATTTTTTCCTCCCTTTCACTTTGCTTTATTTTATTTCATATATTTGGTTTAGAACTTTCCCAGTTTCTAAAGACTATTTTGAATAATTCTGTCTCCAAAATTCCTACTGTTGTCTCTCAAATTTGCATTGGTTGCATATTTTATAATGCACTCCTTTATTTGTATCATTGAGGAAAGTTTTGGAGGGCACAGAATTGGGCCCCCAAAAACTCTGCTTGAAACAAATTCAAATATTGTCACTGAACCATTGGTACTAAACATCCTGTTGTGTACAATGAAAAGAATAACACACCATCAGTATTCTTGGTTGCACGCAGGGCAGAATTAAATGTGGTTTTGTGGGAAATAGCACAAAACTAGGAGTTGGAGGGGTTTGATTTTGTTGGTTTGTTTGTCCCCAGCTTCTAATGCACATGGCAGAAAGTTATTATAACCTCTCTTTTCACTGATTTCCTCGTCTTTAAAAGCAAAACAAAGATGCTTGTGAAGCGCATGGCTCCTCAGGGGAAGATGCTATTGCAGCACAGGATGTCAGTGGTTGTGCTCTGGTCCTGCCATCACTCACAGTTGGAACAAGCAGTGCTGACCCCAGTGAAGCTGTAGGATGTCCCCTGTTGGGGTCAGAAGCCAGGCCTGTCCTGTGCCCTCCTCTGCTCAGGACCCTTTTCTTCTACCTCCCCTGCTAGTGCCTGGCAGTGGAACGCATGTTTGTGCTTGGCTGGCACTGGCTCTGTGAAACGTGGCTGGAAGCAAATTCTAATTGCAATTCCTTGTGTGCACCTGGCACAAACTTCAGCACTGCTAAAATGTACCAGGCACGAGTGAAAAAAAGGGGGTGGGACGACATTGTGTTCACGGTTGTTGCTATGATTTTGTAATTCATATTAAAGTAGTTGTCTTCTTTCCATTCTGCTTTTAAGCTTCCTGATAGTGATGCAAGCTAGGTTTTTAAAGCTTATTTGCAGAAAAAGGTTGTGACAATACTACAGCTTGAAGCCGCAGTGAGATTCGGAGTCGTGGGGGTAAACACAACTTGTTCCGAATGAAAATGTGCTGAAATGCTTGCTTGGTGCCACAAAGAGCACCGGGTAACCATCGGAGGAGAAGGAGCACAGCCCCAGCCCTGCAGCCCTGCTGTGCCAGGACCCTGGGCTCAGCCCTGAGGGGCTCTGGGCTCTGCTCCCAAACCCCTTTGCACAGCCTGTCAGACCCTGCCCGGCTTCTCCCCGCTCTGGGGCACTGGCTTCACTGGGATGCTGAGCCTTTGAGGGGCAAAGAAGAAATGTGGATGGTCCTGGAGGAATGATAAAGAAAAATTATGTTTATGACTGGCTGCCTGCTTGCTATTTAAACATGCAGGGAGACATTTGATAAATATTTAAGTAGCACCAATTTATCTAGTGCTGTACATGTTTAACAAGATGAATACTAAAGAGGATAAATAGATTAAGATTTCCAAAATGATTGTGCCAAATGTTTCTTTTTACTTCAGGCCTCTGTGTAGCAGGGATGTTTCCACCAGTGTAACTCTCTCTTAATATATTAATAAACCGTGTGCTTTGAAACCCCAACAAGCATATCCTGCTGCAAGGTAGCCATGCTGAACTAAGCAGTATTTTGTGCTCCTGCAATGCTTCAATGGTGTATCTGTATCAACAAAACATCTTCAGGTCAGACCAGGCTGGGGATTCTGTGCCTCTGCTCTGGCAGTCACCTTGAACACCTTTATTCTCACCTTGAAAGGCTTTGCTTTGAAAAAGGATGGTTTTAATGTTTAATATTTCCCTTGCACACATGCACACTTGTCTCAGCAAACTCACATGTAAATAGATGTGTATATACGTGAAATGTGTGACCTCTTTGTTTTTTTCTCTCAGTCACATGTGGTGAGGAGTAAGTTTGAGTGTGGAAGATTAGCTTGAGTACTTTGTATGACATAAAGCCTCTGTGAATCTCTCTTGATTAGTTCTCCTATCCTGACCCTAATACAGAGGTAAAAATATTTAATGGCCTGTACTAAATTAAGTAACACAAGACTGTGACTCAAGTATGCATGACTAAATCTAGTTTAGTGATCCTTATGCTTGAAGTGTGTCATCAAGCTGCCCCCAGAAGAGAATGGCTTAGGTAAACACTATGGGATCAGCTTGCAAAGGAAGAATCACATCTGAATACTTGTTTATGTTAGTCAAAACCATGCAAGAGCCCCCAAGCAGTGCTGGGCTTTTTCTTCAGATGGTAGAATACCCATTAGAAATGAAATTACAGTGCCAAGATTGAGAGCTGTTCCCTTTTATTGTGTTTTGGTTGAGAAAAAGCCTTCCTTCAGCCTGGCACCGTGCAGCAATCATGGCCATTAGCATGAGGGCAGAAGATTCCAAATATATTTGAGCCCCTTTTTCATGCTTTTATCTGCTGCCTCCACCACACCAGGGAAGCTCAGCTGAGACCAGAGTGCCATGTTAGAAACACAGACTCATCCTCCACAGAGGTTCAGCTTCACATGGGTCAGGACAGGACAAGACTGGAGAAAGTCTTGACAGAGCAGAAAGAGCTGAACTTCTGTTTCTTCACAGTGAACATCTCCTGATACAGCTCCCACTGAGGAATGGGGCAGAGCTGCCTCTGCCCCACACAGCCAAAATCCTTACCACCTGCAGCAATTCCTCTTCTTGTAGGCAAAGGAGGCAGTGACTGCCTCTTGTGGGGTTTTTGCTGTCCCCATCAGGCTTCTGCCTTCAGCTGCTGACTGTTTTGCCCATGTATTGAGCCACTTAAAGGAAGGGGAGAGTTTCCACATGATTTGGTGAATTCTCTTTCGAGCAGAAGTGGAGCTATAAAAACCTTAACAATGCTTTAGAAATCACATCACCATGTATGAGAAATATAGCCTATACATCCATGTATAAAACAGGATTTCATATTAAATGCATTTATCCTCATTCTGTCACCCGTGGAAAGTTATTTTCACCATTAGAATTATGCATTGCAACTTGTTTATCCATTCTGAATGCACTGGACAGGAGCTAGTTTTCCATATTCAAAAGCAAACATATATCACCTTCAAACACAAATATCACATATATTTAAGGTGCTTCCTGGAAGATTTAATTCCTTTATCAAGTTTGTTAGATGGCATGTCAGACAGGGACAAAGCTCTGTGTTTTGTATTGTAGAAAGATCTTCCTTTGGTCTTATAAACACACAGTAAGGGAGAGGCTGTTGAAGCTCCCTCCACAAACAGCAAGGAAAGGACACTTCACCACTGGGACAATAAAAAGCCTAATGGGAGTCTACCAAAGCCACAGCATTATTTAATTTGGGAGTGACTTGCCAGGAAAGCAGGAGTCCTGGTGGGTCAGAGGCTAGGGGCTGAAATAAAGACCAAAACAATGGTGCCAACTGGAGAGAGACCCAGGCGTTCAACTAGGTGCCCCCCAGTTGATCTGTGGAAATCAAAGAGAAGGTGGAGGGGTTTTCTTGTCCTCTGTAATTGGAAAAATATGCAGATGATTTATTTTCTCCAAATTTCACAAGGTCTGTTTACTTTTACTTACCTAAACAAGAAGGTCTGAAGAAGAACTCCCCAGCTTGGAGACAACACGATTTTTCATCCTCCTACTAGGCATGAAAAAGAGTTACCTGGGTTTCCCTCCACTGTCAACACCATGGCAATTACCAGAGCAGAGAGGCCGTAGATAAAATGTAGAAAACACTAGTTGCCTACTGGCTTCTGTGTTTACAATTGCTTTGCCCCAAACACAAACACTGTGGTCTATTGCAAAGAGTCATTTAAGGATGTGGAAGCAGAGAAAGAGCTCAGGGTAAATTTGTGCTGCTTTTGAGTGAAGTTTCAGTAGCATACAAACACTGGCAATGCTCAGCCTCTTGCTGTGAGTATCTTTTTTCCCTAGTCCTGGGGTGAATTGCAGTATGAGATACAGCCTTTAGAAAAACATTAATTAGTATTTCAATCCACAGCATCTAGCTTGAGCCAGCTGTTCTTTTAGATTCATCTACAGCAGCACATGCCCATTTCTGAGATTTTATAAATAAATTATACTGTGTGTGAACTTGTTTTCAGTAGTACACAAAGAGGACACACATTTTATGTGAATTTTCCCTCCAGCAACTGAAAAGTTCAGTATTTGAACGTCCTGCAACGGAGACCCTCATCCACAGACTTGCAAAAAGCCCCTTGTGATGAGTGAGGACAGGAGAGGTGAAGGAATCATCAAAATACCATTCCCAAATTGTCATAGTGCCTTTGTAATGGCTGCTGGGAGCTGTACGTGTCCATTTAGAGACTTATTTTGAGCATTATTGTCAGGCTCTTCCTGGCACATTCTCCTCTGTTTCATAAATAACAGGTCAGAGTTACTAAGTGATTGTGCATTATTTACACATCAGTGCTCTGCAATTTCTGTCATCCACCTACAGAAACCATCCAAATTCAACTGCATGCTTACCTATCCATTATGCATAATTTCCCAAGTCTCAGATACACACTTCAGGCCATGCTTTCCTACATTTTTTCCCTATTTACTAATTTACTCCTCCTTTGCCCTACAAATATATGTAATTAATTCTGAATATTTTATGCAAAATGCAATACTAATGGGATTTGAGTCTTGCTGATAAGGATTCAGGTTCCCTAACTGGTATTCATACAAAACTTAGTCTCTAGGTTTCAAAATAGATGTGATCCACAGTGCAAAGCTGCTTAAAGACACAAAAATAACAATGCTTAAAAGGAAAAAAAAAAAAAAAAGAAGTGTCACTCATGCAATTTCTCAAGATTTCTTCCTGAGCAGGAAGAACTACTTCTTCCTCAAGAAAATGACAATGCTGAAACCTCTCGCATTACCTGTTCGGAAGAAGATTAAAAAAAGAAAAAGTCCATCCTGAAGCTGACAACTGGTTCATGCTGCAGTAGTCTTGTTTTCCAATGTTCATTGTATTCACCATTGGGTCAGGCAGCTTAAAGGCAGAAGATTACACCCTCCCTCTTCTGTTTTGGAGTAACTGGCACCCTGAAGTCATTAAAAAAAAAAACCAAGCCACCAAACAATTATTTTAATTTCCAGTTGCAAAGAAACAGAGATACTTTTGTTCAACCTGGAGGCTTCTCTCAGTATTTTCTGGGTGCACCCAGTTATGCTATGACAAAAAGAAAGATTTTAGCTATTTGGTGTTTCATCCTCTATGGCTTCTTCTTTCTCATTACCTGCAATTTGGTTGACTGGGGGAATTTGAGTTTTATTTGCACTCATATGATATTTCCACTCCATGTCATAGTCCGTATCATACCATGCCCTCGTCACTCAGCATCCCTCTGTTACCCCTACAGGGTGAATTTTTGATCAGGGAGATCTCCATGCTCTCAGAACCAAACAAACCATTTCTTTTTACACTATTACGTTCTACATAATGGGGTTTTTTCATACAATGGGACAAGAACTCCAAGCCTATTGATGCTAATAGCCAAAGCAAAAGTATTGACACCTCTAAGCAAGAATGAAGCAGGGGTGACCCTTTATTTGACAGTGCACATCATAAGGAAGATCCACAGGAAGAAGGGATGTCTGATGTCCAAAAATTGCAAGCCCAATGCTCCACCTGTGCCTTTGTCAAGCATCTAAGAGCCAGAGCTTGTGCTGCCTTCACCTGTGTAGGACTACAGTCCCTGTTACATGAAGGAATCCAAGACTCTAATTCACACACTTGTGCCTGTGCAGAGTTATGCTGAAATCACCTGTATGGGAACTGCAGCTTGTAAACAGAAAAATTACTTGCCAGAAAATTATATATCCCAGATGCAAAGACTCGATTTTTTTCAGGACATAGTACTTACATAAACATTGAGAATTGACTGGGCTTCTTGTCAAAATACCATACAAGAAGTTTGATTTGTTTTCTGAGTAACTTGCCTTATTTTATTTTATTTTTTTTAATAGAGACCTCAGAGGAAATAGTGATCCTACAAGAAGTATTTTTCAGATATTCATCAAAAGAATTTCTGGTGACAATGGTGTTTTGTATTTCTGAGTTGGACGTCAAACAACTACTGGATAGAGCAGCACATAAACCTGGAAAATTTCTCACTGGAGTCCTTTACAGATATCAAATTCCAGCTCAGTCTCTCAATTGTTGAAAATCTGTGGGGATTATATGAGCTACTCTTGCTTGTGTGTGTGCAAATATCTTTCCTGATCGTTAGAGCTATCAGGAATGTTATTGAGTCTGGGAAACAGACACAGGCAAGTCCAGCAGGATGAGTCCAAAGGAACCTCCTCTGGCAAAACTCCAGCAGCTCCACTCAAACACTGCAACAGCTTGTGCAGCACTGACTGAGTCTCCCTTCAGAGCTCAGATTTCCAACATATGGTGGCCATAAAAGAGCAAAACCAACTTGCATTAATTGTGCAAGAGATAAATAAGCAGTAAAAAAAATTGGAAGATCAAAGATGGAGAGCTGATTAGTATCAATGGCAGATGTTCTGGAAAAAGTGGTCCTGACTGGAAATGAGACATTCTTGACAACCCAGTTTGTACACTAATTCACAGTTGCATTCATCTCCATCTCTTCACTACTGCCAGTGAAACAGGGTCTTGTTTGGAGAAGCAGCTGCTGTTTGGTGTGCTAGGGCACTGTCCTTGTCTCTGATGACCTCACTCTTCCATGTGGGTTCTTCTGTAAACCCACAGTGGGAACCACCAGGTTAAATAAGACACCATTAGGTTAAATGAGATTATTCAGGTGTTAGAAGGGCCCTGTAGCAGGAAATAAACAGAGAGGAGGGGCTGGATGTTAAAAGGTGGGTCACAGTTTAGGGAGGAAAATGTGTGTGAAGCCCCACAGCAAGCGTTGGCAGTCTAATTCAAACTCATTTCTTTCCAGCATTTACCAGGATTTACCATATTGAAAGCATGCCCACAAGGGAAGAGGACTGCTGTAGTAAAGTGGATGTGTGTCCCAGTTTGGCTAGGACAGGGTTAATCAGTACCATCCCTGAAAGGTGTGGGAGTAAGGGACTCCTGCTCTCTTTCAGGGCAGGGAAAAATGGTGTGGTGGGGAAGAGCTGGTTGGTATTTTGTCGTGGTTTTTCTGTGGAAATTATTTCTTTGTCTTACACCTTTTACTATTAATACTGTTGCCGTTACTTTCATTTTCTTTTCTCATTGTTCTTTCCAGTAAATTGTTCTTATCTCACTTGTAATCTCTGCTTTTTGTCTCCCACAGGATGAGGGGAGGAAGGGGAGCACCATCTGGTTTGGGAGACTCTCGGTGGAGGGAGAGGTCACTAGCTCAGGGAGTGCCATTCCTAACCCCTCAGCAATGTGTTTTCAGAAGTGGTACCGATTTCCAGAGGAAAGCTATGAATCTTGCTAGTTACAAGGCTGAGCCACAAAGCTCACTTGGGTGTTGCTTAAGTAGGTGCAGGTATGAGCACAAGAGAAGGAAGAAGAACTCACAGGAGGCCAGCAGGGACTGCCATGGGGACTGCAGCTGCAAAAGCACATGTAGCAGGACCCTAAAAGAAAGTCTGTAAAGACAGCACTTTGGGCTGTAAGGCTGATGAGATATTAAAAAGCACACCATCCTGTTTGGTCTTTTTCAGGCTCTGCCAAACAGTGCCAGAGGTTTTGCCAACAAGCAGTGTCCCATTAAAGTTGCATCCATGTTCAGTTTCCTCCTGCAGTTAAACAGCCTGAAAGAACTTTCTGATCTTTCCCTGTCTGGTTCAGTTGTGGAGCAATCCAGAGTGAAACCTGTGAAGATGTTAAAAAATTCCCTGTGTTACAAATTAGATCTGCACAATGATCTGTGTTGCTTTTGGGCTTGTCCCTGCATTACCGTGAACAAGTAAATGAAGATGAGCATTATATTGCTTTCAGACTCTTGTAAGAAAGCCTCCAAATAAAGCTCTCTGAAACTAAGGGAATGTTTAGTGTTTGCATTGAGGAATATGTGAAAAACAGCATTTGTTTCAAACAGTGTTAGTACGTCTTTGATCAGTTCTATAAGATAGAGATATGTTTGGATTTTGAGACAGAAGTGTTTGATTTGCATTTAATGATTTTTCTTGAAAACAAGTAAATTTGAACTACAACTTGCTCAAAGAGTTTGTTGAAGAAAATTGGTCTATCAAAATGCCTGAACAGACAAAAACTGCCTTCTTTTAGCACAAGGGAATTGCTGTGCTGTTATATTTCCAGGCTCCCATTCAACTTCTGCAGGTGAATACTGCTAGAAACAAACCGCACTCAGCCAAGTCAAGTTTTCAGATCATCAGTTATTGTCCTCAAGTGTCCACACAGCTCTGGTCATTGCCAACATAGCTTTGCAGCTCCCCTAAAAGTGTGGCATAGAGGTTGACCTCGACTCAGTACAGCTGTAGTCACCAGATAACAAATTCTCCAGCTAGTGAGGGAAATGCCTTCAGAGCATATCCCCTAACATGTAACCACTGCTGAATTTCATTCATTTTAAAGAACCATTTCTAGGCTGGGACTGAGAACAGACACACACATGGACGTGTTTTGGAGAATGTTGCTCAAATGAAATGAAAATAGAGTAAAAGACGCTTTTTCCATAGTTACCCAGCTTGAATTCTACTACTGTTTGCTATCTACTACAGCAATGACACCTGCCAGATGAACAGAGGAGCTGCAGGAGAGCACAGCTGCCAGTCAGATATGACATATAACTGGTTGATATGACAATTGTGTACTTTACCTCACCAAAGTGGTATAATTGTTTTGACATTGCCATACTAAATTTGGTCCAGTGGTACATCAGATCTGGAACAGACCTGCCATGTCACTTCTAATTGTACCATGCGAAGACACGAGGAGGTCAGGACAGAGGAAGACATTCTTTAAACTTAGATTTCTGAATTCTCAGATATGCATTAAAGAAGGAAAGAGAAAAAGTGTTCACTGTGTTATCAGATTATTATTAGCTCCAGAGAGCAGTGTGTGACTGTAAACTCAACAACTTGTGACAACAGTTCAGTCAAAGTAAATTGTTCTGCAAGCCATATGTCAGCTAACCTTGCTCACAAATAGGTCTGCTCTAATTGCTGCCTTGAAAGGAAGCTGCACACAGCTGAGGCAACTCACTAACGTGCTCATTACAGAGATGGGAATTTGGAGTTGTTCAGTTCTTACCATGATTGCTCTTAATAAGCCCATATAATTATATGATAATATGATGTGAAATTTCTTCTGTGGGTTCTCTGCACTAAAGGAGCATTTCACCCCGGGAGAAAATGTTTAGTTAAGGTGGCAAACCCCATTTTCTCACTGCACTCCTGCCACTCTCACAACACTCCTGCTTGCCATATTTCCTAAGGCTGGAACTCCTGGGGTCATCTGATTGTACAACAATCTGCAATTTATGTGTTTATTTTAGAGAAAAAGTCTCTAGTTCTCAGGGTTACAGACAAAAGCCTCCAGGTAATTACTACTAATAAAAAAGATGTCCTGGAGGTCCAAGAAAATAAAGTGGCATCTAAAGCTTTTTGTTTTTCAAATCTCATGGTGTGTATCAATCATGGTGGTTCAGACAGGGATGAAGCTGCCCTAAATTTTTTCCACAGAGAATGGATGATCCTGAAACCTGGTCTTGAAATCCCCCAGCACATTGCCTTGATGAAGCCAAACACAATGAGTAAACCAAAAGTAAATCAAAGAGCTTCTTTGCTTCAGGCAAATGCTGTTCTTTGGGATAGACCAGCACTATAGGTCCTCCCAGCCTTGTTCCTTATTCTGAGACACATTTTGGGTCAGTGAGCTAGATTGCCTGTTCTTCATTTCATTTCATGGATTTCTTAAGCAGAAATAGTTTTCTATGTCCCACTGTGAGAGAACATGCTGCTGTGAGGCTTAACTGAGATTTGTTGTTTTTGAGATTATTGGCTGGAATGTGAAAGCATGATATTACATTTGCACAGGGATTTATTGCACATTTCAGAAAGCAGAAAGCATTGTGGCTTGGGTGAAAGCTATTACAGAATTTGGGGTGTATGTTTTCGTAAGTCTATCACTTTCAAGCAGACACAAGCTTTTAGTAGTGCCAGCTGTTTGCTGGGGCAGTGACCCAGGAGCATCTGTAGTATATTTCCTAATTAATTACTTCAGATTAAAGGTATCTTTAAATGTTACTGCATTGAAGGGCAAGCCTCAGTGGTGCTTTCAACTTGCAACCTAGAAATTACTAATTGAATTTGTTTTAATTAGGAAAAGTCAGTTACAAGTGAGGAGTGCCCCTCATGATTCTGAAGATTTTTGTAAATTGCAATGCCCTGGAAATTGCTACCATTGCCTGATAACAATAGTGTGGGGTGGCTTTTGTGGGGTTTTGTGAGGTTTTGGGTTTGTTTTGGGCTTTTGTTTTTGTGGATTTTTTAAAAATTTGTTTAATTTCCTTGTTTGTTCATTTTTGTGGAGTTTGTTGGTTTGTTGGTTGTTGGGGTTTTTTTAACAAGTATTTGACTTCCATTTTTTACATTGGACGTTATAGACAAGATTGAGGTCTTTACACTAAATTAGCACTGCATAAAAATACATTGCACAGAAAACCTATCAGGGTGAAGTATGTCTCTGATTTTTCGTGGTCTGCTGGTATTGCACTGAAATTACAGGCTCATGGACTTCATGCCTGAAGTATTTTATATCACTTCTCATCCAAAAATATAACATCCAAATATTTGACACCTCGCTGGAAGTGTAAATGTAAAGATTATTGAAGTGCAAAGGAAATTGGGCAAAGCTTGCAGCTTTCATCTCCCCTTCACAGTGCTACATTGAGGATTTCATGTCAAGACAGTGGCATTGTAAGTGGAGCTAATCTTGCATCTTAATTGCTTGCTTCAGGTCTTGAAAGAAAGTGACGTTTGGTTATCTGTAATCAAGGTGTCAGGGTCCCAAAGCCAAGCCATTAATCCAGATTTATGGCTATTGCACATTAATAATGAGAAGTGCCAGTCTCAACAGAATATGCAAGAGATCAGTTTCATAAAAGTATTCATGTGCTTAAATAAAATTAATTACCATCTAAATCTTTTTAAAGTCTAGCCCAGACTTGGTGCAATTTGGCCATGCTGCTATGTGAGAAACGTCCAAAATTCATGCTGATGAGACAAACTAATTATAGATTTGCTTTATCAACTATAAGGTAGGAGCATAACATGGAAAAGAAGAATCACTCTGTTGGTTTTGTTCCAACAGAAGGTTTTTGTGAAACCTGGACAGGAAGACAGCCTCCAGTCTTGGGACCAATGCAGCCAAATTATGGAGAGTCTAGAGGAAAGAATCTTAAGCTACTTTAGTCTAGGAAGAGAGGTGATCAAAAAGAGGTATGATAACAGTCTTCCACTAAAAATATAGTTAGGAAGAAAGTGATTTATTGCTCACTCCACCTGCTAGGGTAAGGAGAAAGGAAATGAATATATCACAGGCTTCCTCTGCTTCTGCTCTTAGCAGGTAGCAGCAGAATAAAGATGGTTTATTATGCTGCTCCAGAATCCTGCCAGCAAGGAAGGATTCACTCATTGTTGTAGAAAAGAACAAATGTCTTGCCAAAAAAACAAATTACAGTCATCACTGCAAGGAAGAAGCAGCAGGGACTGGTGAAACTTCCATCTGGGTGTGATGGAAGGGCTCCTGCCCAGGAGATGGGCTCTCTGTCTACACCCAAGCAGTTCAAAGGTAGCCAAGAGTCACACAGGAAGGGACCCTACTTAGGTACTTAGCTACCAACTTAGGTACTTAGAAAGGCATGAGGAGGAGAGAAAACAGCAGTGATGCTGCTCTAGACTTGGGAATCCTAATCCTTATGCTCTAGGATCAGGTGAAGCCAAAATCTCCCTGGAGGGAAGCACACAGGTGATGTTTCCAAGATGGCTTTGTCACCCTCAGCCATGGGATGATA
The DNA here is from genome assembly GCA_024500445.1 of Entomyzon cyanotis. Taxonomy (NCBI): domain Eukaryota; kingdom Metazoa; phylum Chordata; class Aves; order Passeriformes; family Meliphagidae; genus Entomyzon; species Entomyzon cyanotis. The sequence goes on from JAKEPQ010001009.1 coordinate 10,028,672, forward strand.
TTGCATGAGCTGTTGAGGAAGATGGGAATCCTCTCAACAAGGGCAGCTTCTTTGCCTGTCAGCTTTCCAGGATGGGGAGGCTTTAAGTCAGATTTGGGAGGAAAAGGGTAACAGGAGCCCACTGGTAGGCAATAACAGCTCAATCTCAACTAAAGCCTAAGGACCAGAAAAAATCAGGTAGTTATTGCAAATCCAAGGGAAGGACAGGTAGGAATATGCCTCCACTGAACATTTCAGATGCTTGTGGATATTGTCTGGGCTGCACACCACTCCATTCCCTGAGACAGCAAAGGACAGGGACAGAGAGCCACAGGCCTTACCCTGTGTTTGAGGGTCATGGTGACTGACTTTGATAAGATTTTGCTTTCTTATTTCTCATCACTTAGGACATCACAAAACACTTCAGAGATTTATCTCCTATCTTCTCTATTCCTCATTAAGGGCCTTTGGTAAACATCAATTCTGGTGATAATTTAGCACTTTTCTCCTTTTCCCCCTAGAGGTAACTGAAGGCACATTAGTAGGGCTTTGCACATCATGAGAGCTTCTTACTTTATTCACATCACCCTTTTTTGTAGAAACACCACACTAAGACAAAACACAGCAGTACAAACCTACCATTCTCCCTACCAAATATACCACCAGCAGTTTCATGGGAACTCATGAGGATCTTGACACATCAGTAAGGAGGTATGTGAGATTTTTCACTCAGCTTAGGTCTTATCCTTGGCACCAAAACAGAAAACCTGGAAAGTGGCTAACAAAGTTGTTAGCAGATTTATCTTTTAGAAGAGCAATCTTTGGAAAAAGGCAAAAAGGAAATGATAGATCAAACCAACTGCAGTCTTCCACAGTTTTTCTGGGCACATAATCAGATTTGGGTTTTGTTCTTTTTAGTGTTTGAAGAGTAATGTGATGATGAATGAAAGCCAGCATAAATTTGTCAGATCATTTCAAACCAGTGCACTTCCCTTCAACAACGCAGTACACCATGAGGTGAGAAGCAGCAGATAATCACATATGTTGACTTTTATGAGGCTTTTGATACTCTTTCATGTGATATTCTCAAACTAAGGAAAGATAGTAGAGATTAAAACTGCTTGAAGCAGTTAACAAAGCTTCTTGGGAAATCCTGCTTGGGGAATATTTATCACTAGCTCATCATCACTCAGCAGTAAGATTCTGCAGGGGTCTCTTCATGCTCCATTGCCATTCAGTGTTTTTATTCAGTAATATTGGGCAGGTGCCAGAGAAAGGTGAAGTGCAGGCTGTGGATACACTGCACAACAGGAGTTCAAAACAAACTTGACTAACCACAGAAACAGATGGTAAAAAAATTGAATCGAAGCAGCTCTCATACAGGATTTTACATTTTGGCAGCAGTATGCTACAGCACAAGTGCAGGCTTGGGAATAATCAGGCAGTTCCATTGGAAGCATATAGTTCCTGCAGCATATTTGAACTCTCCTGGGTCAGATGTGGCATCCTGTTTTTAAGAGGCAAATTCCATACCAGGATATGCAGCTAAAAGCTGGCTGATGTTATCCTCAGGTTCAGCTCAGCTGGAAGGTATCAGCTGGAGTTCTGTGCTCAGAATGAGCATGGGACACACTCTCTGCACAAACAGAAGCTGAACTCATTGAGGGGGTTTAGCAAGAGCCTGAAGGGAAACACAAAGCAGTCTCAGCTGCCAAGGATGTAAGAAGAAAAGAGAGGGAGAGGCAAAATCTATTCTCCATGCCAAGAGTGGACAAAACGTAGCGGGGGTTAAATCTCGGGAAGAAAGACTAAAAGCAGACAGTAGGAAGGTAATAACAGCATTTGTGGTGTACATATTTACTGTTCAAGAAGGCTGTGGGACCTGTCATTTGTGATTGACAAAGATGCTAAGCAAATATATATCAGGAGATGCATGGATTGGACACTGCATTGGACAGGGCCTGAGCTAAAACAAGTAGCTCTATCCAGCTTCTGACACTGTGGAACAGGCTTGGTTAACAGGATTTAAAAAAAAATAGGTAAAACAAATGAGTACAGCAGTGAGTACTGGAACAAAACAGACAGACACAGAAATCCACCCCATTTTACATGGGACAAGTGGAACAAAGCCCATCTGCCTTCTTGCTGTGGCAGTCAAATCACACCATCACCACCACAGCACCACCCCTCAGCCCCCCGAGCACTCAGCTGTTGGCTTTGAGATGCAATGAGTCTCTCCTGATGCAAGTGCACCATAGGATTTACAGGATTGTATTTGAGGGTTACCAGTTGTCCTCATCCTCATATTATCCAGCAGTGAAATCATAATGCTGATGATTTGATACCCATCTCTCTGTTCACCACTGACAGGCTGCTGACAGCTACTCAGGGCATGAGATCACCCAAAGCCGGCAATTGTCTTTGGAAGAAGGAAAAGTAATTACTATTAAAATAAGACAACCAACACTTTTCAATAGCCCAAGTGCCCTTCCTTTCTTAAGTGGAATCCACTGAGAATATTTTCTTCTACAGACAGAATTTATTCAGTCTTTTATCTTAAAAACACCCCAAAGCTGCAGATTATGGCCTGGATGAACACTAGAATAACCATTGCAAATCTGACATATCCAAGATGACAGCAAGGATACCAGATTTAAGATCTATCTCATTTCTTTGGTGTTTCAACTGTAAGAATTTATAGCTAAACCAAGACCTGCAAACTGAGTATGAAGTGCATTTTGTGCTCTTTGTGTTCTTTGTGCTCTCAGGGACAGCTCACACCAGAGATTTTTTTTTTTTTTTTTGCTCCTGACTGTGGTTATATGAAACTGTGGAGCTTGTTTTTTGTTTCTTAGGGTCCGAAGTTTGGTTGGTGTAATCAAAAGCTTAGCACACCTACTACCCTCAGGCCCCTTGGGACAAAAATCCACATGACTGAAAACTGGGACTAAGGGAATTTTAGTGTTTTAGAAATGAGAATTGTCAAGTCAATTAAATAAAAAGCAATAGAAGAAATGGCACATGTATTCAGATCAAAAGCTGAAACTTGCCACATGCAATTTGCCATTTATAAATGTATAAAGCAGGTAAATCAATTCCACAAAATTACTCTGACACCATTAGCAGAACATCTATGTAAAGAATCACTTATTAAATAAACACCGGGACTTTGGACCTTGCTTTTGAGAAATGAGGGTCTAGCATGAAAACTGGCTGGAGAATTTATTCCTTTCTGCATGGAGGCCAAACAGCTCGTGGTCAGTCAGTGAATGGCTGAACAGACACCATAAAGCTTGAGCTCAGATGGAGCAGAATTCACTCTACTCCAATGTCAAAGTAATTTTAAGTGACTAAAGACAACTCAGATTTTTAGGTCAGCCCAACAGGTGGGCCCTCTGCTACTGCATTAGGGACATTGTCTCCCATCAGTGGTTAATGCTTAGCTTCAACACAAGGTTCATTTTCATTGCAGCTACAGCCCAAGAGACCCCAAAGGGCGCAAAGCATCAACCTGAAAACCATGTCTCACAGCTTCCAGGTTAGAGACACATGATACTTCAAGAGTTGTTACCAGACAAAACTCATTTATCACAGCTCCTGCTGCCTTGGCTACAGAAAGGTAGCTGGTAGCTATATTGCTGCCTTTAACGAGCGTGTCAAGTTCAAATCAAACCTGCAGGAAAATTTTGGTCTGACAGTCAATTCTGTCACCAGGATTGTACTTTGCAGCATCAACTCACACACCTTCCCATGTTGATTTAGTGTATCAATCCTCAGAATATGGTGTCCAATGCTGGATTTTAAGTTTCATTGCCACACTTCTCAGTACATCAAATGCATCATTTCCCAAGAATCCACAATTCCACTTAAACTGTCAGCATCAAACAACTGATTCCTGAGCTACCTTGATACTTAATGTATTTTCAGGAACAGCAGAGAGGGAGCCTACAAGAAAGATGGAGAAACTTTTTACAAGGGCACATAGTGACAGGACAAGGTGAAATAATTTCAAACTGAGAGTAGGTTTAGATTAGACAGGACGAAATTCTTCACTGTGAGGGTGGTGAGGCACAGGAAGAGGCTGCCTGGAGAAGTTGTGGATGCCCCATCCCTGGTGTTCAAGGCCAGCTTGGATGTGACTCTGAGCAACCTAGTCTAGTGAAAGGTGAAAGGCAGTGGGATTGGAACGAGATGATATTTAAGGTCCATTCCAACCCAAACCATTAAAGGACTTCCATGCACCTGTCAGGACTGGGCATCACAGGAACATACTCCTGATATCAAAAACGGTCAACAAAGTTATTACTGATGCTATCCAACAAACTGAGCATGTATGGGAAGAAAACCAACATAAAACCTGAGACTTCCTTGAAAATCAAAAATTGCTCTATTAAAAAAATACTTGCCTTGCAACATAGCTCTCATACACCAATTTAAGATTAGTGAGCAATTTCTGATATAAAAATGTGAAAGCAGTAAACACAACATAACATATAATGCATGCAACGTGTTTGCCTATGCAATACAGGATTTATCTAGCAAAGCTTCTAATAGAACTACATGAGTCAGCCTAAAAAAACCTAGAATCCAAGGTAGTGCTGCTGCAACACACATCTTTGTACTCACAGAAAATTGACTCCTTTCTCTCCCTCTCCCCCTGATGCTCAATACTTCCTTGCAGTTCATCTGTCAGGCAAAACTGCCTCTAATTGAGAATGAACCTCAGCTCTGCTTGATAGCATTGCTCTCCTAGGCAGTGGTGATGAATGGAAGCAATGACAGCCTACACAGCCTAAAGCTCAGCAGAGTTACAAGGGCACAATTTAAAATCTGAGTTTATTTCATCACAAATATGATAAGGATGTTTTAGTCAAAATTGAGAAATATTTTTAAGCCTATTGTGATTTTTGGATTTTTCTGTTATTAGAACTGTGAGCTTACTAAGGAGCATTCTTTGGCATTATATATTTACGATCTTTCTTAAAATTCTGTTGGCAGTGCTCTTCTAAATCAGGGTATACTGAAGTCCTAGAAAAAACCCAACTAGACTCAAGCTTGGTAGGTATAGTTGATAAAAGTTACTATGAAAAAGACATACAGAAATGATACATCAAGTGTTTTTTGACAGCCTTCAGAGTCTAAACATCTCATACCACTACATACAGAAAAATTTCCTTGAGATAAAGGTGGTCCCACTGCAGCTCCCTCTGCCAGCTGCTCAGTACTTACACAAAGCTATTTACTTCCCTGCAGTCAGCAAAATTAACAGTCCAAATTTCTCAGAAAGAGCGCTTACTCTGAAGAAGTTTTAGAAGCAAATTTTGTTTAGCACTTGTGAAGAGCATTCCGAAGCCATGACTCCACAATACTGAGTTGGTACAACTCCTAGTTTACTCACCATGGAGGAGCCCGGTTTATAAGACAAAATGTTGCAGTGTTTCAGGAACTTCACAGAGTTTGATTACATTTGTTCTATAATTAAGTTGGATCCATCCTTGCTCTCCACCACCAAGATTCACAACTGTAGCCCAATAGCTGAGCTGGCACAGTAGCCACAGCTGGGCAAATACTAAATACTGGCTTTAAAAGTGATCTCACCAACTATGCTGAGTCACAGAAACAAACTTTGAAATAAATTATTAGACTACAAAAAATTTTGCACCACAAAAAATTAAAACAAAAGTTGAAAAGTTTCAACGAACTCACCCTAAATTAAGAGGCGAGTAAATTAACAGCGTGTTTGTGATTGTAAAACTATTATACTTGAGGGGAAATTCTGCTTGGCTGATGAACATCTGAAAGGCTTCAAAAGATTAATTAAATAATCCTGTCAAAACCAGTTGTTTCTTAATGCTCCCAGAATGAATAATACTAATTATGAATATACACTGTACTCAATGTGTGCTTTTGGAATTAATTTGGCAACTGTGACTCTAGCTGAAATATCACTGCTTGCCTAGATTTTATTTTTGGAGGGATTTATCAGTTGAAGAACTTAATTTATTCACTACTTAACCTCTGATGCTCTTCTATATATCCCTGTTAAGACAGGAGCTTTTCAAGAAAACCTAAATAAACAGCTGTATTTATGGATAAGAAATTTGGTGTTGCTGGATTTTTTTTTTTGTTGGGTGGTTTGTTCCCCCTCAGTCACCTCTAGAGTTCTGAGAGGACCACCCAGGGTCAGAGAAGCAGCTGTGACCTTTCATTAAAGATCCACTTTTAGATATCCAAGGAATCCCTATAAATCATGAACAAAAACAGGAGAACAATCACAGAGACTGCAGCAAGAGGAAGGAATGAAGTCTGATGGCCTGCTGGGCCCCTGCCAGGCTTTGGGAGTTTAAGAGGAAGTGCTGTGATTGTAATACCCTCCACAACAGCGCCTGGAGTACACCTTGGCATTATAGTGACCCGAGGGCAATGAAGTCACAGCTCCACAGCAGGTAGGGATGTACTAGCCACATGCCAAAGCCCAGCTGTGCTGCTTTAGGCCCAGGAACCACAACTCAAGTGTCAAAACAAAGCCCCAGGGGGATTCAGGCCAGGACTCGTGCCCCAGTGCAGTGAGCCATTACCATTCCACTGCCACCACCATGTGCCCAGCAAGGGCTTTGCCTCAGCTGATCCTGCATTCACTCAGCTTTGTTGTGTAGGTGTTAACTCCAATTGTAGTAACTGACTACATAAATTACAACACCCTCAAGATACAGTATTTTTTCATTCACACTGTCTGTGCCCTTAAAAACCAAATTAATAATAGGTTGGCATCAAAACCTTTTTCCCCACAAGTGGCCAAAGCCAACTGCTACAGAAATAGATCTGAAGTAAAGCCACTGATAACCCAGTTCTTATGCTCATTCGTGTCCCATATTTGCAAGAATCCTACTTTATGGAAATTGTAATTTAATACATTGCATACTTTGCAAGATCACCAACTCTGAATACTAAAAAAGAAATATTGACGCTGTACTTTTCCTTTTTTAAACAAATATTACAAAATTGAATTTTATTGAGTTTCACACAAGATGCACTTATAAAATTGATACAGAATGTCATTCAACAGAAAAAAATGAAAGCAATTTCAAGCTTTCTTTAGCAACTGCTAAATAATTATAAAATAAGATACACCAAATTGACAGATAATCTTAATTTCAATGTGTGAACATCTCCAATTAGTATAAAATACATCAAAAATTAAAGATTTTCAATTTTTTCCACAGCACAAGCCCTCTTCTTTTTACTTTCATCCCTGAACATAACCACAGATTTTGGCCATTTCTCCCACTACTCTCATGGGAGAGGCTGAAAGACTGCAGAAGGGAGTTCCCAGCAGAGCAGACCAGCCCAGCCCAAGCTGTACAGCAGAGTTCTCTCACTACCAAGTCTGCTCAGATACGTAACTCTGTCCAACTGCCTCCATCTGCTATATTACTGTAGTCCTGCAAGTTTCAGAGATTAGCAGATACATTAAACTTTCACATGTTCATACAGCAAATAAACTTTGGCTTTCCCATTCTGACAAATTAGGAAATTAGCAAAGAGCAAATTGTCTTCATTTGTTCAGCACTGAAGTACTTCTCTGATACTTTCCCTTGGAAAGTAAAACTGGTGCTTACTTGAATGTCTGAAAGGCATTTTGGAAGTTAATGCTGTGTTTTAACAATATATGAAAAATTTATCATTAACTAAGGGGTCTCTTCTGATACAGCTCTCCAGCCTATGTTTTGAGCTCAAATTTAATCCATTCTTGGTCTGAGGATTCCAAACCTTCTTTTGTCAACCCTCCCAACTCTGCATCTCACACCAGAAATTAAGACGCATTTTAATGCTTAAATGCTCTTTATAGATCTAGTCCATCTACTTAAGTTTGACTACAACCAGTCAATTACATTAAATGGATAATTATGATTTGATTGTCAGTATGAGTTCTTATAGGCATGTTCTCAGGCAAGTTAATACACAGATGCCATTCTTCTAAGAGTTAAATGCAAAATGCAGTGCAATGTTCTTTTCTGCTGTGTTAATGCCATACATACAGTTCCAACATGACATTTGTTTGCCTCAATTAACACTGCCTTTCCTTAACATTAAAAGTGCCCCTTTAATATTTTTTCTACAGCAACAAAAAAAATCCTCAGCTTTTAAAAATAATTTTCTAAATAATTTGCCTCACAAGACACACAACACATGAAATGAATATGCTTCATATTAGCCCAGTTAAGCAGAACCTTCATTACTGTGATCTTTCCTTGGTGTTTTGTATTCAGATAAAATACTATGCAGTAAGTCTTTCACTTAAAGGCAAAATTTTATTCTGATTACAAGATTTTTCAAGATACATCTTGAAAATATTTTTGTTGACAAGAATAACTATCTTGACTTACTGTTTTATGTACCAATGCTTTATGCGTTTGTTGATATAAGCACAAGTTTGGAATTCTGCTTGCAGATGTTTAATAAAAGACAGTAACTGGATAGGCAAGCTTCCGGTCAAGTTGTCATACATTTCCAGGAATATCCTTACACTGGAGGAACCTTCATGAAAAACAGTGTTCTGGAAGCATGGTTTCATAACGCAGAACAGGATTATGCTTTTTTCCCAGTCTCTTTTCCAGAAAAGTGATACTGCAGCTCTGCCACCAGGCTAGAGACTCACGATCCACCACATTTTCCAAGAGGCAAGTTAAAGATCACTTACTTGACCTGACCAGATACCAAGCCAAGTTACTTGTAGAAAGAAATTAATATTTTTTTGCCATTAATAATTTAAGTTTTTAAATAAATATTTATGTGCCTTTTGGCAACTGTCCATTCTGGTAGCATCTGCTGTCCCAACAGCTCAGTATCCTTAGCACATTGATTTAAAAAAAAATAAATTCTTAGTCAATTCTGTTTCCACAAATAGTAAACCTGTCTATCTCCAACAAGTCTTTCTTTGCAGACCTGTGTTTTAATTCTGAACTGTCTTGGCTTATATCTTTTTCTTCTCCATCAGGAGTTGTCAGAAATTGATCAGAATTGCTTGTTACAAGTAAAGATGGCATATTCTCCTTCTGCTGCACTGGTTGATTGGTAACTGATGTAGATCCATTTTCATCTGTGGAAATTCCTGTTGGAACAGAAGACAATTACAAAGATAATAATGAATTTAACACAGACATACTGATACAATGTGTAACATTCAGATTCATCCAAAGCTATCCTGAAAAAGTGTGCTGCATCAAATCAGCAGAAGCAACAGAAAAATGCTTGCTGGAAGCCACTACCTCTTTTTAGCTATACTGTAAGAGATTTCCTTTTCTGATTTAGAAAACATACAGAAAAACAAATAGACAGAAAAAACAAATTCTACAGTAGTTTAAATAATCAGCAAGAGCATCAGCAGCAGATATTAGGGCATTAATTTTTGTGGTTTAAGCAAAAAGATTTTTGACAGTCCTTGTGTGAATCACACAAACGTTTTTTTCCTGAAATGAACAAAAGGAATCTCTGTGGCAGGAACTAGATGTGCCTAATCCTCTACATAAGTACAATAAACCTGCCTTCTCCAGGGATAGCTAATAAATGACTCATGCACTGCTACACACTTTAATAGCACTGGCTCCTAAAGCAGTGCTATTAAAGATGTCTATTTTTATTACTGTCTCTTACTTCAGTGGAACTGAACACTGGCTTCATTAACCTAAGATATTGGTAAGTAATATCCCTGTATTTTTTCTGTTCTTTGTCAAAACACTTAAGGAATTAAAATGCATAAGCAAATGGCAAGGAAGTAATTTTTTTTCTTATTTACTATCTCCTCACAAAGACTGAGTTATGGTTTCTAAAGGAATCTGAAAAAATCTGACTGATGTGGCAAATACTGCAGACCAGCCCAAGGAAATGTTATTTTTTGCAATGGCAGCACTATCCAAATTACTACAAAACCTTATTTCTGCACAGCATCTGTCCACAGTATGCCATCCATTACTTGAAGGTACTTGAGTTACCCTCTACAGTCTTATGCAAGTTAAAGGTACTGAACTTGCACTGAGAGAGAAGACAAGTAATGCTAACTGTAGAACTTGGTTACAAACATAAGTATTTTCTAACCCAGCAGCTTCCAGATGTAGCTGGTCAGCCTATAAATGATTACCAGTAATTAGAGCTTTCATCCTTTAAGAGCAAGTTCAAAATTTTATTCTTCAAAATTTTAACTGTTTTTGTGGACAAGGTGGAAACTCTTTAGAAATAAACTGACTTAAACTATAAGCTGTCAGAAAGGAGACCAGACTAATTATTTCCCTTACTCTCATTCTAATCAGATGGGTTGAGAGACTGTATTGAAAAAAACTGATAAGAGAGACATAGAGATTGACTAACATTGCGGAGCCCAGTAATAATAATGCAAACACACAAAAGCTGGGGGAGGTAAAATCATTCTTTCATGTTATCCAGATTTCTAGTAAATAAAGAGCTGTTAAAAAAATAGAAAATCCCAAAAAACCTGTAAAACTGAGCTTTTTCCATCACCAGTGGAAGCTAGGAATACTCTGAATAAAACCCACAAAAGCTTTTTGGTTGCTACTTTTCGCTCAAAATCTTTCCATTGGAAGAAATAAGCATCCCTGCTGCTTCAGCTCCAAATAGTCTTCATGAATTATATACTGTAAGTTTAAGGCTCAATATAAGGAAGTACAACTTACTAAGTCTCATATCCAAGTGTAGTAATAGAATGTTTAATTAAAACATTATCATCATGATAGTCCTCTAATGAAATGCAAAAGACATTCAGACCAATTAATATTGCATCCTTTCACCATGAAAGTAAAGCAACTATATGAATTTAAAAGTAAATGTCTGCACCAAGTTTCTTCCTGATGTGATTTGACACATGTGAGCTCTAGAGATTTATGACAAACACTGACAGATTCTTAACTCCCCCTTGCTGGCGAGACACTCTGACGACTAACAAGCACCTTGCATTTCAGGCTGTTCAAGTTGTTGGCAAGCAATGGAGTGAACACAATAAAGCCTCACTGTTAAGTTCTCTAAGGCTCTCAACTGAGCTTTTCCCAGAGGAAGATACAATCCAATTCAGTTGACAGGAACAATGAAGGTTTCTGTTTCCTTCTATAATGTGTCACACAGATACAATAATGCCATATTCCCATTATAAATTAACCGCTAATGCCAAGGACCTGCATGAGAAAATTGTGTTGCATAGACTTGAAACAGGGTAGAGACCCACTGAAATTCCTATTTGGGTTTCATACAGCTTTTCAGTAATGTGTTCGTGACAACTACAATTAATTATACCTATGCATAAACCTACCATGTTTTACACTGATTTCTGTGAGAAATATAGATTGCTTCCTTACTAAACTTAAGCACTGTCACAGATGTGTAAATACTCACTTATTTATGCAGTGACATGGCAGAGGGGGTTGGACTAGATGGCTTTAAGGTTTCCTTCCAACCCAACCCAACCCAACCCAACCCAACCCAACCCAACCCACACCATTCTACGATTATGATTTTAAAACAAAAGTGTGCTCTCTATTCCATTGCTTCTATCACCTCCACATATCACAGTGGAATCTTATCACAGATATGAGTATTTATTACCAAAAGATCTATGAACTAAAAGCAATAAATTCTATTACATTTACACACTTGTGTTCACAGCTGTGATATGGCAAAATTAAGGTCCAGCAACAGGGTTTGTACAGCCAAAGTTGTCACACGTCTAGTTTAAAATTAAATTTAGTTTAAAAAAATTTCACTGCAAACAAAACAAGACAGTTTGCCTTACCTTGGGTAGATTTAAATGTGCCTTGCTGTTTGCCAGCTGGCTTCCCTGGGGTGGCAGTCAGGATAGGATTGAATAATTTCTCCTCCATTTTTGCTTCTTTTACATATTGACATGATTTCCCCAGCAATACAATGCTGTTAAGGACTTTAAGAGATATTAACCTGGGAAAAAAAATTGTTTACATATTTGCATTAGCATATTAAAATAATTGCATATTATTCATACTGCAATTATTCATATGAAAATAATTGCATATCGTTAGTGCTAAGAAGGATTAGCTAACAAACTCTTTCAATATCAAGATCAAAAGGTAATTTTGTTTTCCTAACAATTTGTCTCAGATTAAATGCTTAACATTCTTTTTCCTCCAGAAAGTATCTACAGAAAAACATCAAATTTTATTATTTAACTAAAGGACTACAAGGACAGTTAAGCAGCCATTTAAGACATCAAATATTTAAACACAGAATTTAAAAGGGCCCTCAACAGTGCAAGTCCAAATTAAATGCACCCAAATTAGGTGTGCCCAGCCAAGGATCTCTAGTAAACTTGGAACCACAGGACAGCAAATACAGAACCATGGAATCATTAAGGTTAGAGAAGACTTCCAAGATCTTTGAGTCCAGCCATTAACCCAGCACTGCCAAGTCCAATATCTAGCTTTTACAAACTACAAGCTAATCATAGGAAGTCCTTTTTTGATATCACAGAGGACAGTCCATGAAACTCAACAAATCCAAAGAGACAACACTGCATTACCATCCAGCTGATGGCAGATTCTTTTTCTACTATGACTAAATTGCAGTACAAACTTCAGCAAATCACTGAATCTCTTTCAGACACCTGTCTTCTCAGTTGAAGAAAAGGAAGGCCTCATCTACCATCAAGTACCTTTGGGTTTATCATTCAAATGAGTTTTCTAAAATCTAATTTCCATTACTAGCAACACATAATTGAAGACCAATGTCCACTCCAGGGAGTGAAAGCTCACTGCAGAATGACAAGGAAAGAGTGATCTATTCCCTGTATGATGAATGAAATATTCTCTATGCAAATCAAGCTATGTAACAAGAGTGAAACAAATGCAGACTCTGAATTAATTCTCCAGTCTCTGAAAAGTCTGTTCATCATGTACATCACTAACAGACTAAAAAGACAATTTGAAGTGAACATTCACAGATCCATGGAGCAGGTCTAACTGCTTAATAATAGTGACCCAAGCACACTCCACTAGCAGCTCCCCTCTCTCGCTGAGTAAATGCAATCAGAACTTGTCAAACAGAAAAACAAACTACACTGCATTTTTAAGGGAATTTTATGCAATACATTTACTTGTAGAAGAAATTTAGAGAAATGGAAGAATGAGCAGAGCACACCACTTTCAGTACTCAGAAGAAAGTGGCATTTTAGTATCCAAGCAACCACAAAGAAGATATCATTTTATACAGGTTGAAAGCTGTGCTTCTCTACAATTTTATTAGATTATTGGGACAGATTATATTTCAGAGAGTTGAGAAGCTCTCATTCATTTTTAATGTTTTAGAGGTGTTTTTCTTATGCTTCTTATGTAACATGTTTTTGTTCTGAGAGAGTAGGTTTATACAACATAGTCTGACTCTGATTTAATGAGATCAGAAGTTGAAAAGGCCATAAATCACCACTTCAATGTATCAGTTCCAGATTCCCATCGAAAATTATGCAAGCATTTCTAGCAATTCTCCTTTATTCTTTTCTGCCAGCCTACCCCAGGCTCAAATTTTTAACAACAATGTAAGTTTGCAGTTGTTCAAAATTCTGGAAAAAGAAAACTCAGAATTTTTTTTTTTTTGCAAGACTCTTTAACTACAATTAAAGTTTAACTACAGTTGTTAAGTATCAATAAAAAATTAATTCATCCCCATTATTGGCTCAATTCTTTGCCCTGTTAACTGTTTGAGATTTTATCATGTCATTTCTCACATATCTATAACATTATATATGTGTTCTAAATATATTCTCATATATGATGAAAAGCTGAAGTTCAGAACACAAATTACTTGGAAGATGCAAGAGGCGAGCTAGCTCCAAGTCTGAGATAATAGCAGAAGTAAAAATCTGTTCTCACTTTTCAATAAGGACAAAATAGACCAAAATGTATTTACTTTGGTGAACTATGCCTTTAAAGAGCAGCATTTAATACTTCATGTTTATCACATTACTTCTTTTTGCCTTCCATTCTCCAAGCCACAGAGACAGTGAAAAATCCTGGGCTGGGCTGCAGCAGTGGAATGGTGGAGGTAGGAAAATATTTAATATATTGAGAAAAAGGACAAACCACTGAGCAGGATAAAAGTGCTGAGCTCGGTATACAACAGCTTGAATGTGGTAATCAGGGGAGAGTGCTTTCCATTATACAGAGTTGGCTTTAGGAAGAACATGGGCACAGCATGCAGTATTCTGGGGAAGAAATCGAAGTATGGTGCAGAGGAATGCAGCTAAAATTTTAGTATTTGGCCTATATGCAGTATCTCAAAGTCTTAGTTATCTAACACTAAACAGATGTGTCCCTACACTGATGCAGACAAAACGCATCTGAGCAAGCTCTATTTTTTGCAGATCAGGGTCAGATTAGAGATAAGACCCTACCTATTAATAAAGAATGTGTAGAAATCCTGTTCTTTTTGTAAGCTATTGTAAACCAGTGCTCTCCTCTCTTCCAGTGCAGTCTCCTCTCTTTCTGCTGACCCACTGCCTCAGACTTAGAAGTCTTACACTTCCCAAGCCTTGCTGCCTTCACTTACAAAGATGACTTGGTAGGACACTGGAAGAGATACTCCCACAGTACTGCAGGCAGGTTCATCTTCTGTCAGCAACTTGAATCACTTCATTGGTTATGATCAATTTTGTGATGATTCCAATATGAATCAGTACTGAGAGACAACAAACAGTGACAGTGCAGTATGCAGCTTTCCTAGAAACTGGCAATCCCTAGACAGTACCGAGCAAGTGCCTCAAGACAGGCAAACCAAATTGGATGTAAAGTACAATTATGCATGTCTCAGAAGTACCTATCAACTCGTGAAAAGTTAAAGGTAACACAAGTATAAACTGACTAGGCAGTGAAGGGATTCTGAAGGGATACTTGCAAAGCATGGGTTTTGGAAAACAAATTGCCATAGAACGTTTTCTTTCTTAACTAAAATTACTGACTCCAACCTTCTGAGAAAAGGTGAGCTTTGCATTTACTTTTTTTTTTACCAGCTGCTTCCTAAACTGAAGTAAACCCTGCATTTAACCACCTGAGAGAAAAATTCATAAACTGCTTACTTTTGTTGGCTTATTGAATCCTTTGGTCTTTTTACAGAAAGTTTCATTCCTCAAAATTCAATTTCCCTTTTTACATAGAAGTGTGGTGCTTGTCTCTCAGAGTCTCTCAATCTTTTTGCAATGAGTTATCTCCACTTATTGAGGGCTATAATCCACCAATGCAGTCACAGTACTTAGGGACAAATCTGCACTCTCAGATTATGAGCATAAGGGTTTTCCATTTATGTCCTGCTGAACATAAACTGTGTTTATACTCGTATCTAGAAGTATCAACAGAAACTTCTTTCACATATCTAATCAAATAATGGTGAATACCTTTCTATTGTGTGGATTTACTTACCCACAGTAGAACAGCACAACACAAACATAAGCTAAGACTCCTTGTACTTTTATTGAGCTTGTTACGACTCTGATGAGCTGTTTTAAGAATAAAAGTTGAACAGTTAAATCTTAGGACACAATTATTAAGAGAGCATTGTAACAGACATTTTTTATTTGGTAAATTCAAGAAAAAGTAGAAACAATTACATTAATAGAAATTTAGTCTAATGTTACCCTTGGTAGTACTAACTGTTTGAGATTTAGATTTGAGTAAGTATTATACTACCATTTAGTTGCAACATTGCCAAAACTGGAGTCTGACAATGTTCCCTCAACACTGACTTTCAAGTAAAATAAGAAGTGGAAAAAACCTCCAAAACTCAAGGGCTAGAAGGAGAGTTAACAAATTTTGAGGAAAATGTCAAGAGATGCAGTGCAGCAAGACAGAATCAGTGTTAGACACTATGTTAACCTTATGATTAATTGCTTCGTGGACTAGGCATATGACTTCCAAGTTTCACTTAACAAATGGATCCTGAAATTTGCGTTTTATTTCAGTAGTTTATGCAAATCCAGTCAATAGTATTTTTCCCCAACTCTATGGGAGTACATGATATTTAAGTTAATTCATATTGGTATTCTTCCAGTAAAATTGTGAATTAGCATACTTGCTGGCAAAGTGAGTACAAATCCCCAGCATTACAGTAACTACTGCTTGTCTACATGTGTGTATGGGGAAAGTCAGAGCAGCTATTTACAGAAAACATTCTGCAATACTTAATTCAGGACAGCATGTGGACACAGTTCCATTAATGAAGTGATTCATTTTATAGCAGCATGTACATGTAGGAGAGTCAACTATTCCAGACTGATGTACTCAACAACAGCTCAGGAGCTCAGTAACCCATATAAAAGAATATTGAGTCATTAAGCATGCCATTACAGGGACAACCACAAGGACTCCTATGCAAAATCAAAATAAACTGCTGCACTACTGTTAACCTTCTGGCAACCAGCTGCTTTGACTATTTCAAGTGAATGAACAGGGTAATTGCCAAAAGGAATATATGTTTAGTAAACACAGATGTAGTTTAATTCCACTGGTACAATTCAAGTTCTTACAAATTCTACAAAATTAATATACAGTTGAATTTCTATGAAAGGCTGAGAAAAAGTAATGCATTTATGAAGTCATAAGTAGTATGTGATATAGGTTACACTGAATGCTAACTCAACCCTTCAGCATCATTTCAGTTACTTCAGATGATAATTTCATCCTCAACACATCCAGCCAGCTATCTCAGAGGGACATTATCTCAAAGTGAGATCTTACTGAGAGAAAACTGATAGGAAAGATACAACTTACTAAAACAGCCAGTGGAAGAGGAATGAAACCCATTCGTCTGGAAACTGAATCACTATAATCTGTATATGCCTAGGAAAAGAAGAGGAAGAATAATGAACTACTTATACAAAGGAATGAGCTTATTTTAGCTTGGCACACCCTCCAGATAAGAATAAAGCTCTGTTAACAAACACTATACCAGTATAAAGTATACCTATTCACATTTTGGAATTCAAATGGAGATAGCTGTACTCTCAGACAAAAATGTAATACTACCATGACCAGTAAGATTAGCTTCAGTGCTCTAAACCAAGAGAAACTGGAGTATAATACAAATCTCTAAATCGAGAGCAATTAGGACACTGAATCCAAAGGCGCTGTGATATTTTGTCTGTGCATTATTACCAGCTTAGAGACCTTTTTGTATTAATTTGACTGATCCTCAAATACTCTACAGAAAAAACTGTTACAGGGATAAAAAAAACAATTATCGACCACACTAGCAATTTTAAATCATTCTACAAAAATCTATAAGTAGCCTTAAGATAACTGTGTTAGAATTATTTTGAAAATATGTTCATATTTGAACTCAAAACACAACTACTTTGCATGACAGCTTGCCTGCAGTATTGAGTATCATGCCAAAGTTAGTGCCTAAATGACGCTACTTTATTTCCCACAGAAGACCCTTAGGAAAAGTACTGGAGTCTTCAAAACAGATGATTTTTTATTACACAGGGTTTTTATTATAAAGAAGTGATTAATAATTGTTTGTAACTGAAGGTGTCTAGCTTCTTTATGATGTTTAACTACTGCACTCCTCACAATAGTCCAAGAAAACCACAGAAATTAATGTAATGAAGTTCATTAAATAGTTAGAGCACATACTGATGAGTGGAATGTTAACAAGTGAACCCTAACAAATCCTCATCCATGATAGGTGTGCTGTAAACAGCCTTCCAGAAAATGGTACTAATTAAAAAGACGAGTGGTGTGTGTGTTCTTTAAATACCCATGCCATAACAGTAACATGCACAGTGCAAACATCTCTATATATTTGTGCATTCTATCTATAAAGAAATATAAATTCTTAATGAATGCCATGTTTTAACCCAACACAGTTAAAATACCATGAAAAGAACAGTAATCTAAAATTACGTTAAGAACATCTTGTTAAGCTTACTTTATTCTATGTACCTCAGAAATGGTGTTATAACTATACCCTTACTGTAAGTGTATTTGGGAAAGACTTCTCAGCAGTATATTAAGTAAAGCCCAAAGTGACCTGAACAACTGGATAAAAATTATATAAATCACAAGGAAATGCTCGTTATCTCTTATTAAAGAAAGCAGAGAAGAATTTCAGTGCTGCAGGAGCGTAACAGTACTATATGTATTTCTTTAAATATTTGTTCCAATATACCCCCATACAAATTGTGTTAGTTAATACAGGAAAGTGCCTTTTATTTTCAGGCTTACATTTTTCTGTCGACTGCTAACAAGGTCAAATGCAAGACTGGCTCTGTATTCACTGTAGACCTGGAAAAAATCCATCACATCAGATGTGTGATTAATTTGTTATCACACTTTGTAAAAGCAACACAGATATTAATAAAGTATTTCCATAAAATATTATAAACTTATGCATTTGCTGAAAGAGCCAAAACCAGTTTTTCTGAGGTCTTGCACCCTTCAAGAGATGAGCCTCTACTTCTGCAATAAAGTAATTTGCACATATATGTACAACAAACAACACAACACTAGACTATGTTTTAGGAATTGACAGAGACTTCGTAAAATTATTGAATTTCAGGATCATCAGAAACACAAAATAACAGAAATCACATTAATCACATTTAGTTTTTCCCCCCGTAGTTTGTAATTGGTTTTAAGCTACATGAAATCTAGCCCTGGGATCAAATAAAAGAAATGAGAGAGCTTTCTTATATACTAGGCCAGTGATCCTATGAAAAAAGAAAATCACATCTGAAGACGAATTAAGCTTCTTCTCAGTGAACCAGTTCTGCATATTAGGAAAGAAAAGCATCTATTTTGCAGATAAGTGGCAGGACAACTTGCATTGCAGGTATTAAAAATTCTCGATAAAAGTCTGACCTATTAACCATAAATCTTCAGAACTGCATTAAAAACCCCACAAAGTTTATTAAATAAACCTTTCAAAATTGCCAGTCACTACCCCCATCCTCCAGCTGTTTCAGCACTCTAAAGCATGCAACATTTTTGGCTACCATGACTTCATTACTGCTCTTTTCCACACTCTCTATATGAAAGTAGGGCATGCATAAATGCCTCTGGCATGAGGGAGCTTATTAAGTGCATCTATTACACTTGTTTCTACACCACACAATGTAGTTACTTTAGAGATGCTGTAAAAGACAGCACTTCACAAGTTCTAATCTCATTTCCTGAAAAGTGGTTTTAATAGTGAAAAAACACTAACTCATCTCTTCACAAATTTATCAAGTGCATTTGAATTCACACCGTGTGGAACACAAATGGTCAATTTATCATGCTGCAACACACAAGAAGCAACCTCATCTACTGCTTTAAAAGAAGGACTGGATAATATATGCGGCCCAAGAAATTTCAGGAGTGGGAAACTAACACAACCTACTTCATATTAGTGCTCCAGGGACAGTGGGGAAAAAATATATCTCTGATTTCAGATTCCACTTTTAACACACATGCAAGGATAGAGTTAAAGCAGACTAACAAGATCTGTTTTTCCAAAAGCCTGAACTTTAACCTACAGTCCATTTTGTTAGGAAAGGCTACAAGCTCTGTCTAGACTTCAGAACAAGTAACCTTCTGTCAATTTAACTAATGATCACTTGACAAAATGATCTGCCAGTAATGTGAATTGTAGCTATTCCATGAACTGTTATACAACACTTGCAATAATTTATGGATCTGGAACTACTAATTTAGAAGCAGAGGTGTTAGTTCCACATTAAAAAGATCCTCAGAAGTACTTAGTATCAGGACATTAGCAAGCTTTCTCAAATGGTACCGTATATATGAAAACAACAATTTTTACATTTTCTGCACTGGAACAAATTTTAATATTTAAAAAAATATTATCAAAATAAAATGCAAATTAAATTAGCATTCAGCATTCCAAACAGGATACCTACATCTGCTGTGATGTCATTGAATTTTGTTATAAAGGCATGTTTCACAATATCCACTGCAATTTCGGAAGCAACCACCATGCAAACATCCGGGAATAACACCCAAAGATGATCTGAAGGTTGTAAAGACACAAATTAGGCCATTTAATTTAATGCCAGTATACAAAAAAAATTATAACGCTTCTGTTCAACAATGAAAAATCCTCACGAGTCTGAAGAGTCTGTAAGTTTACATCACCACTGAGCATGCAGTGTGCTTATTCTATTGCTGTTCTAAAAACGTAGCAGTGCTGTACAATCACATCACAGTTAGGATCAGATTCTAAACTCTTTACTTTGTAAACCTTTACCTCTAGTAGGAAGACAACCTAGTACAAATGTAAGTACTAGGTCTTACATGTTCAGTATGTATAGGACAGACAGAGAACCTGCCATTTGAGATGTTTAAGGTAAAATTTAGGTAGACTGGTAAGATTCAGGCAAAATACATCACACAGATTGGGGTCAAAATTATTAAAACAATGTTTTAATGAAATCAGTATTTTACACAATACTTACTAAATATGCCATTAAAATATTAAGTATAATAATATTAAATTATGAATAGTATTTTTAACATTATCAAATTTCAATCTCCCTAGCCTCCCAAAATAAAATTTTCTAGGGGATCCTTCATTCTTGGTGTACTCCAAGGAAAAGAAAGGGCTGGGAAGAAATCATTCCAGACACTACTTGAAATATAACTATGCAGGTTTATAGCCTAACAAAATATATTTCTAGCAGAAAGAATAGAGTCATTCTTAAAAGAACAACAGAACTAGAAAAATGAGAACCTAAGGTATTTTACAAAATTAATATTCCTCAATTAAATCTCTTGGTTACACTTCTAATTCAGAATGAAGAAATAAGCAAGAGATATAGCTGTTGACAGCACAGGAATTTTTCTTCTAGTTTACTCACCTGGATTCCATGAGAACTGTTCCATGTTTCTTAGACATACAATTAGTAGCAGCACGTAATTGGTGAACCTCTCCTTTATATCTAGAATAAAAAACGCAAACCTGTCAGCACCAAAGAAACATTTATTTGCATAGACAGGTATCTACTCATTCTGAGGTTCTATAATTTATCAATTCTTGGGTGAGAAAATATTTTCCACAAATTATTTAACTGGTTTTAAGGGGAGGGGGAAATGCTGGGAACCACACCATGCACAGGAGTTCTGCACTAGGCTGTGACCTGGTCTGTGCAATGCTGCCTCAACTTGGGGTTCCAAGCAGCAGAAGGGACTCAAGTTGTAACTTACTATCACCTCTTCTAATACATTAACAAATTATCTTTCTTGATAAAAGTCTGTGCATGCCTTCTGTGATTCAAAAAGAACCAGCAACTCCTATTACAAACTTGGAAAGAATGTATCTGTCTGTCCTTTCAAGCTATCAGCAAGGTACATTTCATTTTCTACAGATCATGGATATCCACATTGTTGTATACTGGGTTCAGCAGAAGGAAGAAAAAATGTTTGAAGACAACTGTTACACCTTAGGTAGAAGGTTCCTACCAGTCTTTCACGCTGCCATTTTAAAAGGGAACAGCAGGATGTATCAGCACAGTTATCAAAACCATAAGCACTCTAACACCGAAGCAGTCTGACTGGGGACAATGTCCTATGACTCGTCTCCCAGACAAGGCAGTCTTCTTTTCTACTTTGATGTCCTGTCTCCAGAGATGATGCACACAGCTTACTTCAGGAAGCATCACATTTTTCAGCTTATTAAAAAACACCTTCCTGAAACTGTATTATTAAAAAACAGGGTAAAGCCTAAAACACAGGGTCATCACAGTTTAGGAAGTCCAAAGAAGTCTTTTTAGAAGATAGAGCTATTAAGAAAATCTGTGAAGAGACTGTTATTACTTGTTGTTGTGTCAACAGTTTCCATCATCTCTGACTGACTACAGGCCAACAACAATGCTCACAGCTGCAATTACTATAGTGTAACATGATCCCTCATTTTAAAATAGAAGTTTGGAAATACTGGCAAGTCTGAAAAAAGGAGCAAAAAGAAAAGAACAAATCCTCTAAGAGAAGGAAAGAAAAAGCATACAGGATTCAAGAAAAAGGAAGTTTCTTGCACAATATAAAAAGCACCTCTAGGGGTAGAAAAATTCATCTGTCAGTATGGGGAAGGCACAGAGGAAGCACAAGTTTTTAAAATAGAATGAATGGCATTTATATGGGAGGTTGGGGAAGAAAAGGAAATCTTCTAGTACAATAAATTTAAAGCAGAAAAAAGGGCATAGGTAAAACCTAACTGCAATTTCTTGATTTCCTGCCAATAACACTCCAACAAGTGAAGTACATTCTTCTATGCTTCTGAATTCACAAAATACTGCTGAAATGACCAGAACACAGTATTGTCTGAAAAACCTAGTTACAAGATATACCTTGACACTTGTCACAAATGGATGAAAATGCAATCAAGCACCTATATTCTTTATCATGGCCATTAGTGACTTGGAAATAATCACTGAGTTTCCAGATTTTTGCCCAGAATCTCAAAATGGTTTCATATTCTATTTCCCACATAGCATACTTCCACGTTGGCATGAATAACATTGCTCACCATTGGTCAGCAATCCGTGAGACAACACAGACCTCATCTTCAGCTTTTCAGGTCCCAGGGAGGCCTGTGCAGATACACATTCTCAAGTGGAAAGCAAGCACCTTAATTCAGGCCTAACATTAAAGCACGTCTCAAGCTAATCCTCCAGACATTTATTACCTGCTTGGTATATGTTAGCTCACCAGTCCACAGGATTAAATTGAGAAGGGACATTCTGAGCTTTAAATTTCCTGTTATAATGCTGTAATAATACAAATTTTTCTTCCACTAATTTCTGAGTCTGGGTGACAGGCTGATACCTATTTTTCCCTTCTGCTTATTTTTCCTGTTCTCAGTGGCCTCCCTTCTAATCTGTTATCTCTGCTGCCACAGCTGTTCAAGGCTGTTAGGAGGGCGAGGAATGACTGTGACTGCTGCTCTTCGTCCTCATCCATCTCAACTGTCAGAGATGCAAGCAAGGGAGTCAGAGCACCTTACAGCAGCTTCAACAGTAAACTCAAACAATTAAAAAATTTGTTTCCTTTCTCACCCTCATGGACAAGGACAAAAAAGGCTTCAGGATATCCAAAACAACCATTGGTGATCAGTCCTAAATACCAATGAAAATTTCAGAATACGAAATATGTACCAATAATGTTTCATCATTTATTATGATGAACTTATTTGATGTTGTAAATATATATACATTTTTTTAAAACAGGTGAGGCGAGTTTCCTGTACTTATTAGATGATGTGGTGAACTACAGAACAAGTGAAGCTACATCCCTAGATTCACTTGCTCATGCTCTTAAGAACAACAAAGGCAAAGTATATCACTATATTTGTGAATTTGGCAAAACAGTGACAAACCACCAGTGTTAGTGCTGAGTTACAGAAAGCACAGGTCCTAGCAGGAGAAAATCACTCTATTCTGCTTTAGCATAATGACAAGTAAGGTGGAAAGAAAAAGTGATCTCTTTTTGTCCTCCATTTTGACAATCCTTAATAACATTGATATAAGCCATTTCAACTCAGTTTTGCGTGCACTCCACCAAGTATAGATGATAAGCATATCACATAACTGTTTTTATGTTAGGATATAGTATAGCTTCAATAACCCTTGCCATCACAAGACAGGGTTAAATGAGAACCAAAATGACAGACCAATGACACTTTAAATGGTCTTCAGCTACCTCCACAAGCACATGATTAAGATGCTTACTTTCTCATTGTTTATGCTCCTCAGTGTTAAAAACCTGACATCTAGCACTAATTCAGATATACTTATCCCATTGACCAGTCTCTTGTCAGCGCATACCATGCATAGTGCTGATGACATATTGTGCATGAAGTCCAGATAGGTATCAGTGACAGGAGGTGCCCCTCAGGGGTCCAAATTTGGATCAATGTTATGTGATATCTTTATTAATGACATAGATGAAGGAATCGAGTGCACCCTCAGCAAATTTCCAGATGACTGGTGAGGCTGCCACACCAGAAGGGTGAGGTGTCACCCAGAAGAACCTGGACAAGCTCGAGAAGTAGACCCTTGGCAATCTCAAGAGGTGTAATAAGACCAAGTGCAAGGTGCTGCAGCTGGCTTGGGGTAACCAGATATCAACACAGGCTGGGGATGAACAGATCAAAACCAGCACTGTTGAGAAGGACCTGGGGATTCTGGTGGACGAGAGGCTGGACATGAGCTGGCAATGTGTGCTCACAGCCCACAAAGCCAAACGTGTCCTGGGCTGCACCCAAAGCAGTGTGGGCAGCAGGGCAGGGAGGCGATTCTGCCCCTCTGCTCTGCTCTGGTGACAGCCCACCTGCAGTGCTGCATCAGCTCTGGGGCCAGCACAGCAAGGACATGGACCTGTTGGAGGCAGGACAGAGGAGGCCACACAGATGATCAGAGAGATGGAGTATCTTTTCTCTGAGAAAATGCTGAGAGAATTGGGTTTGTTCAGCCTGGAAAAAAGAACAGTTTGGGGTGGCCTAAATGTGGCCTTCCTGTACCTGAAGGAAGCCTTCAGAAAAGATGGAGAAGGGCTTTTTACAAGGGCACATGGTGACAGGACAAGGGGAAATGGCTTCAAACTCAGAGTAGATTAGATATTAGGAAAAATTTACTGTGAGGGTGGTGAGGCAGTGGCACAGGTTGCCCAGAGAAGCTGTGGATGCTCCATCCCTGGCAGTGTTCAAGGCCAGGCTGGACAAAGCTCTGAGCAACCTGGTCTAGTGGAAGGTGTCCCTGTCCAAGGCAGAAGTGCTGGAATTGTAGATGACTTTTTAGGTCTCTTCCAACCCACACCATTCTGTGGCTGTGATAGACTGCATTCTAATGGCATGTTGAAACTGCACTCTTCCCAGGGCTGGCCCTGAAGCCTGACACATATCATGCTACATACTACCCACACACACTTCAGATTATTTTGAAAGATGACACTGAATTTGCCTGTGCTTCTAAGCATCCTCTGGTGGTACAAGTGACTAGATATGATTAAATCTTGTCAATTGCCTTTAAAATATATATTTCACTATTTTGAAAAGGGAAAGGAAGAATTAGACATTACAGGACTTTGTACATCAGAACTTAGTGGTCACATATCAAAATCTAACCACAACACACCCTCTTTCATTAACGTAAGTCACGTGCCTATTAGGGTTGTCATATGAAGAGAGGTGGCAAACATTTATGTCAAAGACATGTAATGCACATACTGCCATAAACGCAGTAAGGGAAAAAAAGTAAGACGTACTTTTCTTTTTCCTCTTGGTTCTGTACAGTAAAGCCCAAAAAAGGATTGCACATAGCCAAATCAGATTTAAATACTTTTGCCTCACTTACATCAACTCTGTCATTCCAATTTTAATAGAATTCTGTGCCCATATTAATAATGCATTCCGCCCTTCTATAAATCCTTCTGAAAAATTGCACCACATACCCAGCGATTAATTTCCAGTGTGTCAGAGGGTATCATTGCTTTTAGAAAGCATGCAAAAGACATGAAACAAATGTTACTGGAAATAAAGATTCCTGGCACAGCACTGCATCTAGTATGGGCTAGTGTAATTAATTAACCAATATCTCAAACAACCAGCTACTGAACCCTGAAGATCTTGGGTAGTTTGCAGTGGTAACTAAAAGGGGCAGTGAGATCCCAGGAACAGAGATCCTGAAGTGAGGTAAGTAGTCTTTAGAATACCTAATTATTTTCTTCCACATTCCCTGACACATTATGCAGGAATTCTGAATCAGGAAAGAAAAAAAAAAATATCATGTTAATCCCACTGTTTATACATTTAGATCAAAAACTTATTATAAATTGTAGCATGTAAGAGGTGAAACAAAATCTTTTGGTTCACATTGCAGCAAAATCTGAATAGCTGTAGTGACAGCTACCTCTTAAAAAGTGACCAGAGCACAAGAAAGGATCAAAGACTGAACAACGAATCATCTAGGACTCACCAATCTTAAACATAGTCCCTACCCCAAATCCCTAATCCTTAAAACAAACAACTGGATTAAAATAATGGTATTAAAAACACTTAAGTCCACATGAGAAAGCAGCTTGAATTTCTAAGACCAAAGGTAAAAACAGAGGCTACTCAATATTGTGATCAAAGTAAGAGACTGATAAATCAGGAACAAAGAATAAAGAACAGAGAAGGAAAAAAGTAAAGAATTATAAAGAAGAAAACTGAAGTTCCTAAAACTTCAGAATAAATATGTTACATTTTTGAGATGAGATTTAAAAAACAAGGAACAGTCAGGCCTAACAACCAACTGAAGGAAATAACCTAATGCACTACATCTAATGTACTTCTTTGTATGAGGTACAACTGAGTTTTGTGAAAAAATTTAATTTAGAGCACAGCTTGAAATTAAAATAAGACATTTAAAAGCATAAAGGAAGGCAGCATGCTGGGCTTTCAACAATGATGAAAGAGTTTCTCTTTATAATTTGGTCTCCTTGTTCTCTAATTATGACCCTACAAAATTAGTTTACAGATAACTATTTCAAAAATAGAATATACTATTTAAATGCAGGAAAATATTTCTTCCTGAGACAACAAATAAAAGGTTTTCTTGTCTTCTGTACAGAAGTGTTTTCCAATGGCCACAGTGTTTAGATTGCCTAGGTGTACATTAATTTCCCAGTGAATGTCAGGGTGACAATGCAATAGTTTTCCTGCAGCTGACAAATCAAAGCTGTGGGGAGCAGCATGGTTGAAGTCACAGATTCTGTAGCTGCAGCCTCTAGCAGCTATACAAGCTCCAAGGTCTTTGTTGACCTGCCCTCAAAAGATAACAGGTTTATTTTTATTAGGTAATAATTAACCAATGAATATCTCATGTCCTATTCAATTAATTTTTGTGTAGATGATTCACCATTATTTTAGTCTTGAAGTTTTAGTGCATTAGCTGTTACATCAGAATTTTAAATGGCCATACAAACGTGACAAGGATCACTGACTCCACTGACACCAAATCCAAAAATGTAAATACGGAGAAAAATAGTACAGCCACACTTCAGCTTGTCATCCACCAACTGGTGCTGAGCATGATGCCAAGTGAAAATGATTTCACAATTTTCAGATCTACAGTGGGAGCTGTGTGGCACTTGCTATTCTGATGTCTTACTACATAGAAGCTTGAGCCAGGCAGGGCTCTGCAAGGTATTTCAACATGTGATACCAGACATGTCTTACAAAGTACAGCTTGGGCAGTTCATTTCTGTTTTCACCCTTAAATTCACAAGACAACTTGCTTTTGAATTGTAGTTGTAGTAACTTCTCTTGAACACAACATCTACTCTTGTGGTCATTGCTTATCTTTTCTGCCACATCATATTTATCTTTTGATTACCATGTTAAGAAAGGAGTTTCACCTAGTCATGAGAAATTCCTCAGATGCCCCTGTGAGATCTATATTATTTCCCTCAAGAATTACTGTATTTAGCTACTGTGTACTAATCAGTACCTTTACATTCAATTGAAAACATATGCTTGACAACAGTAATATTTTGAGCTGAGGCACAGAAAAGGTGGGGCAAGGGGAATCCATTCAGTGTGTCCAACCTTAATCACTTACTGCTGCCATTGCTGCCCTATGGCTGACTGCAGACCTCAGAAAACTACTGGAAGAAACTGATAAAGGTGGGAAATATATGGGAGCGCTTAGTGTTTTCTTTCAGAAGTTTAGTTCAGTCCAGGCATGCAGTTAAAGCACATTGTATTCTAGGGCACACAAGACACTCCAAAAGCTAACTGGAAGTTCAGCTGGCAGGACCAGACTAGCCTCAGTTCCAGGGTAGGATGAAGTACTGGCATAGCATGCCAACACAAGATGCACCATCACTTCAGCTGCATGAAATAAAACATTTATAGGATAGCACAGTGATCAGAATACATGAACTGAAACAATACTGTTCCATCCTTACTGAAACTGTGATGCAGTAAATCCGTTCAAGTTCAAAAGAGGTGAAAATCTCTTCTAAAAACCTGTCTGTTATCTCTGAGAAGAAAAACACTGCTATTTATAACCATACTGGAAAGTGTTCCAGGAGAAGTTATCTGTTTGAAAGGAATAAATTAGCTTGTTTTGTGCACTCTTCTACGTATGTACTCACTGCTTCCATCCCCACACTGTATAATGAAGAGCAGTACTTTTTCCACCAACTGATAAAGGGAGACCTGATATTGCTATTATGGATCTTCAATAAAAATGTCCACCAATAAAATATTGATAACCTTTTCTTTTTATGGAGGAAATTACCAGCAATTTCTAATATCAGTTTCTCATTTATTTCAGCATGAAAGAAGCCTCACCTTTAGGTAGGAGAGCTAGACGCATAGTTGTAACTATTTTCTGCATTAGTAAGAAACCTTATCTAGGTTTTCTGTCAATATTTAAGTAAATTTCACTTTAAGCATTCTCACTGTAAAGTTAAATATGTCTGATTTTAAAAACGTAAGTAAATAAATCTTGTAACCAGAAATAATACTATTATCACAGAATAAACAGATTATCAACAGCTGGGAAGATTTTTTTGGGGGAGGTTTAAGAGCATCTATGAGGTAGCTTAAAATTTAGTGTTAATTTTCTGTTATATACTTTTCTATGATATATTTAAGGTTTATGTAAATAGTCTTTCACCCAAAGACTTACAAAACATTTGCATGCAATATTGCAGTTTGCAGATGAATTAGACAAAAGTCACAAAAATAGTCAGAACTCAAAACCTGATGTAAGCCTGCTGAAAACTGTAACTCTCAATATAAATATATGAATAATCTGTTTTAAAATAAGTAGCTATTTTATTTTTTTAACCTATTGCACATTTGAGCTATCTGGTTTAAAAACTATGAGCTGGAATAAAAAAAAAAAATATATTCTATTTTCTTTGCTCATCTCTATAAATGGAAATGGGGAAATGCAAATCAGATATACTGAAGAAATTCTTCACTGTGGGGGTGGTGAGGCACTGGCACAGGTTGCCCAGAGAAACTGTGGATGCTCTATCCCTGGCAGTGTTCAAGGCCAGGCTGGATGAAGCTCTGAGCAACCTGGTCTAGTGGAAGGTGTCCCTGCTCATGGCAGAGGGGGTGGAAAGAGATGATCTTTGAGGTCTCCAGCTCAGGCCATTCTAAGATTCTACAAAACTAGTACAAGCAAAGAAGCTCTAGCACAACATTGGCTTTGAAATCAAGAATTCAATAAATATTTCAAATGGCTGGTATCAGTATTAGAAAGGATCTCCATCAAAGGACACCTGAACAGCTTTTCCTCATGAGACACACTGAGTACAAGTTCCCAAAATTCATACTAAGCAATGACACAGTTAACAAGTGCTAGAAGCATGCTTCCTAAGTACCCTCTACAGTTATCTTGAGAGCATATCAAAAAATAGAGTAATCTCTAGTATTTCCCTCATATGCCAGGTACTTTGTTACACTTGTTTTTTGTTTGGTGGGGTTGTGGCTTTTTGTGGGCTTTTTTTTTTTGTTTGATTTAGTTTTTTGCTACTTTGTTTGTTTTTGGATTGTTTGTGATTTGGGGGGGGGGGGTGTGTGTTTTGTTTATTTTTTTTGTTTTAGGGTTAGGGGGAGGTATTTCAAGATCCTCCCTCACAGCCACCCAACAACATGCATTCTGAGATCACTATCAATATAGGACACTATGAAGTCAACTTTTTGAAAACAGAAGACTTGATCACTTGGAAGCATGGGTATTTCAGCACACAGCCAGTAGGCTGTTTTAGCACCTCAAATAATAACTTTCCAGAAAAGAAATAACAGTGGTCCTTGAAGTGGATGTCAGTTTCATCCTACTGAACCAAACAGTAAAAGGGGTGATGAGAAACACAACTCAGAACACTCAAATTCACCCAGGTAAAGTAATTATAATAAGAATAATAACGAATACCCTGAATATGTTAAAAATATTAATGAATTAAAAAAACATCCTCTCACTTCACATTTTCTCCTGATCAGTACTGGTATACATACCGCTATTTGACATTTGAAAAAGATTGTTCTTCTCAAACTTCTTGAAAACACTTCCTTTTATTTCGACAAACTGCAATTTTTAGAAACAGTTAGTTAGTTTTTACTGATAAAAAACTGATATAGACAAGTAATATTATATAAAAGAAGTTATTTTAAAATATTAACATTTAAGGCATATGATACACAACGATAAAGGATATAAAGCTACATACTTACATTATTAGACATCATGATGGTAAGCAGTGATTTATTGTGGGAGTTGAAGGCCACATTAAGGGTTGTTGCTTGAACCATTATAAGAATAGCATGCAGGACTAGATAGCAGGGTTAAGGAAGCATGTTTGAAGTAATTTTTCTGCACAACAGTACTGAAGAGCACTGAACCTCAAATTTCCTATTTTGCTTTCAAAGTTTGACAGGAAAGTTTCTATATCTCTGTAAACCAGACTAAGAGCAAGACAATACTTACACATATGTAATATACCCACAGTGCTTTGCAGCATGCAATAATGATGCTAATTTTTCTTGTTCTAAAAGAACCCAATGACATTAGTCATAAGAAACATCAATACAATCTGAAGAAAAAAAGATGAGGTAAAGATTCAGAATTAGTCTAAAGATTTCAGAGAAAATAGGGAAAAAATGAAAGAATTGTAAATTCATCACCAAAATAATGGACTATGGTCTCTCTTTAGATTCACCGATTCATTGTAAGGTTGTTTCACACTAAGCACATTTGCATCCTGAATATGCATGAGTTTATCCCTTCTCTTCAAGAAAATATGTTCAAGCTAGATGCATTTAACGTTCCACTAAATAACAAAACCCCACAGTCTTCAAGGCTCTGTGACCCAAAATACTCAAATACAAATCAGAAGTAGTATTTTCCATTAATTACTCAATTATGGTTTTTCATTTTACTATAGGTACAGCATTATGAAGGGATTTTTTACTAAAGCAGATGGTACTGGCAATCTTACTTTGCAAGTACAGGAACACTGACTTAGGAATAGTATCAATTTTTCAAATGTATTAAAATAAAACAATGCAGAGCAATTATTTTTTAATTTAACTTTTGTAATTTATCAAAGAAAAAGGATACAGACATACAGAACTGCCATGAGGAAGTGAGGAATCACACCTATGTGAGCTCTTTTTCTTTCCTTAGGTTCTGTAGCTGTCCAATAAAGAGCATCTAAAATATCTTGTCCAAATGAAGAAATCAGACGATCAGCCACCTAAACAAGAACAACTTTACTGCCTTTTACTGCCTACTTTTCTTTCCAACACTTGAGTAAAATTACAGCTCAATCTAAAAAAAAGTTTCACATATTTATCACTTTTGATCTTTTAATTATTTCATTTCCACTCTGGATTTCACAACGATACTGTTTCCTTTGTATACTCAGCAGTTTGCTTTCCCTTTCAAAATTAGTATTCCCTTTGCAACAGTATTTGTGATAAATAATCCTATATTGTTATCTTAGATGCTTTCTTGAAAGATATTCAAGTACAGTTAAAACTTCAGCCTTTGATAAAGCAGTTGTGTCAAACTATCTTAAATGTTCTTCCCCATCCCTCTGAGTTTTAATAGGAAAAAACTCCAACAATGAAAAGTGAATTTCAGATGACAGGAAACATTGATTCACAGGTACAAAAAGGACTGAAATTAGAATTGGGTCTACTGTTTCCTGTATACTGGTGTATACATTTAATGCAAATGTCTGTGTAAAGTAGAATTCAAAATTAAAAATACAACACAAATACAACACAAAAACAAGTGATCAAGATAGACTTGAAAGTCTGCCAAAAAGGGAAAACTAGTTTTAAAAAACAACAAACACCTGAAGTGTAATCCAAAGAATATATGCACAAATACAAAAAAACTCTCTAGCAGTAATTCTAAACATAGAAAACATATGGACAGCATTTTGAATTTGTAATTTAATACCACAGCAAGAAAGGTCACATGGAGTTTCACCAGTTCCCAACATTTCAGTAGCAGCAAACATGTAAGACTGAAAATCATTACACAGAAAAACATTTTTTCTGCCTATACACTGCAGTTCAGTAATTTTAAAACCAAGATGCACAGGGCAACAAAACCAAAACTTCAAAAATTAAACTTGGCACATGTATGGCTAAAAAAAAGACCTCTCTCTCACTGCTTACTAATTCAACCAAATGGAAACAGTTAAAAATGGAAAAGTGATTATCTCTACTTAAGAAAGACAGGTAAGGTTTTCTCTTAGTGTCTTCCTGTAGAACAACAATTTTGGACATGTTAAATCAATGTGTAGCAATACAGAACCAGGTGCACAATGTACCTGCAAATATTGATCCTACTAAACAGAAAACAAGTTCTTGGGACAACACAAACAAACCTAGACTTAGGATCATTTCCTGGCTTTTTAAATTAAGAGTTCTCAAGGTAAAGGTACTGAAGTGAGGGAAGTCATACTTATTCAAGATACATTTATTGAATGAAGTTTCCTAAAATATGAAAATTGAATTAAAACAAAATTTTACAGGATGCCTCGGGTAAATGTACAGTGTGCTGCACTTTAAGAATCACCTATGAAATAAAATGAACAAAACCATGATCTGATGAATTATGATAAATCTGAAACTCCCAAACCCACCAGTTTGAGAGATATTTACAGTGGCATTGTTTTCGGCTTTTAAATTTTATAAATTGAAATTGTCTGCATTATTTGGTTCCTGCTCATTGTGATGACCCATTGAGTAACTACACCTGGTGTAGTAACACCAGCTACAGAATGCTTCAGATTTGGTAAGTTTTTGTTTACAATATTGTGAGGGTTTTAATAGATAAAACGGTGGCTTTGCTTTCCTTTCTATTTAAGCAGTCCTTGTTTCTTTGCTGAAAGGATAGAAAATATTAAAACCCACCACACAATATTGTTGCTTGCTTTTCCAAATATGACTTACCTAAACCCTACATGCCGGCTCCAGGCTCCAGCAGAATTCCATGGTGAGTGCTGTCACCAGCATAACGCACACTGGGGCTTCACAAGGAGCAGGAGCCGGTGGGTCTGAATCTAAAAAAGAAAAGTGTCATTTAAGCCAAATGTGCTGAATGCTCCCCTTAGCCTGTCAGTTGGGAGCATTCAGCACATAATTTGAAGATTTTGCATTCCTCATACCAGGACAATACTCCCTGGACTTGTCAACAGCCGAAAACATTAGGACATTGTAAACATCTCTGTTGCTCAGTGATTTAACTAAACTAAAAAGATCTTCCTCGTTTTAAAAACTTGTGAAAAAAATGTAAAGTGCACTGCTTTAAAAAAAGCATATTAACAGTTCCTTAAAAAGCACTGCTTGCATCAGTAGCAAAGAATTTTAATAAAAATCACCGAAGTAGTCTAAGCAAGCCAACATTCAAACTGTTGAAAGCTGACTATCAATCAAGTCTTTCAGTGGGATCCCACAAACATTTTCTGCCAATATTGCTGCAACCTGTCATGGTAAAAAAGCCCTTAAAAACATGCACTCTGCTTGGCATGTTGGGTTTCATGAGACACCATGTAAATTAAATATTGTTTCCAAATTCAAAGTCTAATGTCATTTTTCTAACAACCATGAGTAATAACAGACTTCCCCCTTTCCTAAAAGAAACAAATTCATGCAGCACTTTTCTTAGTTAAAACACACAATTTTGGTTCTGCCAAACATTTCAAAGAAATTCAATTCCCCATTCAAAATAGAATGGCACATAGCTTCCAATTCACAGCAAACACTGCAGTATCACTTCAAATTATGTGGTAAGCACATAAAGATGAGAAAGTACAGCACTAAGTGATTTGAAGTAGTCTTGAAATAAAGAGAAATTACTATTTTGAGCACATGGATTTATTTAGTAAGTGACAATCTCTCATCAATTATGGAACTACATATGGATCAGTATTTCCCCACACAACTAAAATCCAGATAGTAGCCCAGTGCCAATTTAATATTTGTACATATTTTTCAGTAAATGTAAAATCAAAGGCAACAAACAAGCTATGAATTAATAACTGAGGTGGCTTGTATGATATTTATTTCACCTAGTATAACAAAGTGTGTTCCTTATACAGTATTTTCATATTTTATGAGGGAAGAACAAATACCTTCAGACAAAATATTCAGATTTTGCAGAGTGTAACCCTGTTTCAGTAGTTTTCAAACAAAGGTACAACAGATGTTCAAACAAGGATTAATATGTCATTCAGGAATCCCGGAAACATAGTAGAATAACTTTTGTGTACAAAGCTCTGACTGAGTCCTTTTAAGAGGTTGTATTCCTACTATGTCCAATATTTGCAGGATGGAGATAAGATTGTAGCTATGAAAACATTATTTACTTTGTGAACCATTGATCATAGAAGTGCAATTAAAAATCTAATACTTTACATTAATAGCAAAACAGAAACTGGGTTTTTTGCCACAATTTCTTTTTGTCTTACCTCTCAAAACAGCATTTCCTTTTCTTGTGTCACTACACTCATTCACCTTACTGTGGCTAGCACAGGTTCTTCCCGTGGGAACATTTTGCTATATTTCATAAACAAGATAAAGTTTGGATGTTTTGCAAACAACTTCTCCGGATTGGGTCAGTTTGGGCTTGGCCAATTGGGCCTAGGGGGAGGTCTCGGGCTGACCAATCTGGGGCACCTCTGTAAACTCTATATATATGGAACTCAAAACAATAAAGCTCTCTTCTCCTCTCTTTCCTTGTCTGAGAACTTGGGTCATTCCTCAGCTAGCCGCTCAACAGCGACACCTTATTGCTTACATAGTCAGGTTTTTGTATGCTAGCCAGGACTGAGCTTAAGCAGTAACATGTGTCCTTGCACAGAGTGAAAGCTATATTTCCATAATGATGAATTAAAACACAAATTCCATGTTTTCTATTGTCCTCTTTCTCTGCTCTCTCCTGGGATCTTATCATTATTACAAATCAACAGTTTCTACTTTTCTTGTTGAGTTCAGAATCTCATTCACTCCCCGGC
Organism: Entomyzon cyanotis; assembly: GCA_024500445.1. Taxonomy (NCBI): domain Eukaryota; kingdom Metazoa; phylum Chordata; class Aves; order Passeriformes; family Meliphagidae; genus Entomyzon; species Entomyzon cyanotis. The sequence goes on from JAKEPQ010001009.1 coordinate 10,063,699, forward strand.
ATTTCATACGACACTTCTTTCATTTCCATTTCTCAAGCTTCTTGCTATGAAATTGATTAATAAGCTCCATAATTTAGGCATTATGAAACAGTATCTAAAAACTTATTGTTCACAAACTTGTCTGTTTCACTGCATATAGGCTTATTATCATAGATGTGTGCAGATTTGTCAGAACACCAGATGTGCCACATTCTAAGTACAAATACTGTAATATAAAATATTTTAGACAGTCTGAAAAAAGCATGCTTCATATTCTGATGCTACTATTCTTACCTCAAGCATGTTATAGATGATGTAGAGCTTTATGACGGACTGCCCCCTTATCAGATGGTACATCATAGAGTAGTCGACATAGTGCATCATGAAGTAGCAGATGACCAATATAACTCCTTTGAGAATGTCACATACCTGAGCAGGTTGCAGCAAACGTCTGTCACTGAAATACAAAGGGCAAAAAGTTCCACTAAATGTCATATAACCACAAAATACAAATGTTACTAAGTCAATACGAATTTACAGAGGCTGTTCAGCACGGATATATTTAAATGTAGTTTATTATGCCATTCCCATGCCCTTCACTCCAACACCATGACCATGATACACATTTACAGATCACACCCATGAACAGGATCACACTCCCTTACTTGCCACAGCCCTGCAATTAAAACACTGTATTTGTTGACAGCTCCCGCTTATTAATAACCCTCTGCATGCATGCCCTTTGGTTTCTAATTTACCTTCCCTCTCCAGCCAATTCTATGATCTTTTACTTCCTCCAGTACAGAAATTGTATTCACTATGATCAAAAAGAAATGAAGCAGCCATCTTCAATTTCAATACAATGAAACAGATACTGAGGAACAGGTTGTAAATTCTGTATCTTCACTTAGTTCTAAGCTCTGCAGCAGTAAATGCAAACAATTTGACATCAGAGCTTGAGGTTGATTGTGAACCAAATGCAAAAGTTTTCTACTAGAGTCCCATGAGTAACCCAGGAGACTAAAGGAATCATTACACAACTTCTTCCTACTAAGTAAAACTACACGAAGAAAACAGCTTTATCTCTATTGTCACAAGAGCAGCCATAAGCATCATGAAATTGCAAGGCAGTATTCACTTGTCTATTTATTAATTTAGTATTAATAGGATGCAAAGCAGTTAAAAAGCCTTTGAATTACATCAATAGAATTAGAATACAAAAAAAATTGAGGGAATAATTTCTATGACATATTGATTTTTTAAAATACACTGAAATGCTTTTACAGAAGTTAGTATTTCAAAGACGATGGAAACAATTTGCAGAATTCAAGTTATGGTTTTTTTTTTTTTATATTCTTAAATCAGTAGGTCATCCAGTGATTAGGCAATATTCCCGCGAACTGATAACACATTTAGAAAAAAAAAAAATTAAGAGTTATCATGTGAAAATGTACACCACTTGTAAAAAACATCCAAACAGTTACTTATACCTATGGACTCATTCTACAGACCCTGCAGAGAAGTCAAAAATCCCTGTTACCTCACTCATTCTATTTAAATCAAAGCTGGAGTGTTATACTTTGGGTTTCTTTCCTGTCTTCCATTCAAAAGAAAAATTACTTGAAAACAGCATCCACACATTATACCACTCCTGGAACCACACAGTGACATTCCACAATGGGCACATAGGTCATGCTCTTGCTGCGAGTATGAGCAAGAAAGTTTCCTGAACTCTAAGATTTACAGTATCACACTTTGAACAGAGAGCAACTGCTCCTTTTATTACATACTTTTTACTGCATAAACTGTATTAAAATTAATTACATTCTGAATAAAAGAATTCAACTTGGTCCAGCATATCAGAACTGCTCAGTGGCTTTCTCTCCCTAAGAGAAATTTTCTTGCTTTCAGAAGTCATGCAATAACAATATCCACACCACATCTTATTTCACCCTAAGTCCTCGACAAAATGCCTCAGTGAATTTTCCTCCTTTCTTCATCCCCCAAACTGAGTTTTAACTGCAAACACCAATTGAAAAAATTAAAGAAAACTGAATATGTACCTTTTGCCCGCTGCTTAAAAAGCCTATGACTGTCTTTGCATGATACACAAAAAATGCACCCTGCCCAAACTGCAAAACCACACTCTGAAAATTTACTGCCTTATTTAACTACATCTAAATTAAATGATTAAACTTATTAAAATATAATACTATATACTGAAATGTTTACAGGACTTAAGCATGATTATGATTACTGTTCATATGCTGAGTAACAGCATTTTCCTTTTTCTCCAATCTACTTCCATTTTGGAAGTAATTTCTGTACAAGTCACCCAGCCAACACTCAACCTCTGAAATACAGATTAGGATACAGTGGTAAAGATACTATTATTCCACAACAGTAATGCCAGGCCTAAACATGTGAAAAAGAGAATCATAATTTATTACACAGAAAATTAGCATCTTCATTCTTCCAGCCAATAACTATTTTAGCATTAGAGAAGTAGTGAGTACCTGGTAAACTGATGAACAAAAGAGACACCCACTTCAAAAGTCTGTCTTTTAAAAGTTTGGTAAGGTACCAATTTTAACGATAGGATGGTCTCTTACTGAAATACACTAGTGAGTAGAATCTGTTTATGAAGCTTCTGAAGCAGATTCTCACAGGATAATGCTTTGATGTCCACAAATCAATACAGACTGAAAATATCATGCCAAGGTTTTCAGGCTTGTAAGTAATATCAAACACGCTCAACCACAAATACAGTCACAAGTTGTGGATGTTCTGTACTGTTAACTCTCTCACTCCTCTGCTTGTGTTGATTTCATCCATATGACTACACTCAAGTAAAACCAACTCAGGAGAAGCCAATGTATATGCAGACAGCAATCATTACAGGGGAATACAAACTGAGAAGAGACTATACACAATCACGAGCATAACTGCTATTTTAAAGGTGGTCTTAACTCCGAAAACTATCTCAGGAGACTAACACTATATGAAGCTACACACAAACTTGCACACAGCATCCTATACACTGGTAAGATTAAAAGATTTTGAGAATGTGCTGTGTACAGAACAAACTTGATTACCACTGAGATTCAATTCAAAAGCTACCCTAAAGAGTCAGATCAACTACTCTCAATTGCTGCGCTTTACAGGAACTAAACTTTTGTAGAACAGATCCCATTCAAGTAACGTTTTTAGAGAATTTTAGAATCATTTAGGTTGGAAAAGACCTTTCAGATAATCGAGTCCACTTGTTAACCTATCACTGCCAAGTCCACCACTAAACCACAGTCCATGCAACTTTTAAATACCTCCAGGAATGGTAATTCCACCACTCCCCTGAGCAGCAGCCTGTTCTATTGCTTTACAACCATTTTGATGAAGAAATTTTTTCTAATATCTAATTTAAACCTCCCCTGGCACAACTTGAAGTCCTATTGTCCTACCTCTCAAGGTTACTTGGATTTAGTTTCTCAGTAGTCTGTCTGTATGTCTAGGAAAAGAACTGCAATAAACAATATTTTTTCTGACATTTTAATTAAAAATACAATCTATTAATGTTCTATTAAAAGTTTTACATAATTCCTTGCTATAACTTCTCATCCACATGAGAAGCAGAACGAAAAGTAATGTGACAGCTTCAGAACAAGTGTCCTGGTTTGGGCTGGGACAGAGTGGCTTTTCTTTTTGGTTAGATTTTTTTTTATTTAGTATGAGAATGCTGATAACACACTGAATATTTTGGTTGTTGCTAAGAAGTGTTACCTTGAGTCAAGGATTTTTCAGTGTCTCATGCTCTGCTAGTGAGGAGCTGCACAGAAAGCTGGTACAGAGTGTAGCCAGGACAGGATGTCCCAAACTGGCCAGAGGGATATTCCACACCACAGAGCATCACATCCAGTATATAAACTGGGGGAGTTACCCAGAACAGGGTCTATCACTGCTCAGGGACTGGCTGGGTACCAGGCAGTGGCTCGTGGGCAACTCTGTCACTTGTTTCTCTTGGGTTCTGTTAGACTCTCTCCTTCTTCTTTTCATTGCTATTATTATTAACATATTTTGTTTCAATTATTAAATTGTTCTTATCTCAACCCATGAAGTTTACCTTAACTTCCCAATTCCCTTCCCCACAGGTGGGAGATGAAGGGAGTCAATTTCAATTTCCTCAGTGTAATGACAGAAGAGCTGCCAGCATCTCAACCCCCTGCTCAATACAAGGGATTACTGCAAAAACTCACTACAGAAAACTGCTTTCTAGAAAGTAAGAAGACTAAGAAGATCCTGATATTTAAAATATATTCCAGTGTACTTTCACTGTACACTAGGAAAGACCCCTTAGTATTGACTAGACAAGTAATCTACAGTGTACCACTAACATGTTTCCAATTAAGAGAGATTAACCATGTCTACTGCATAAATCCATAGAAGCATTTTTATTGCAGCAGAATCATCTTCCGCTCTGGTAATAACATTTACAAAAGGATTTTGAGGTGTGGTTTTGAATACAATATGGAAAAGGGACAATTATTTCCTACAAAGACAAGAAAATCAAATAAACAGATTAAGTCTAATGATTTGTCACCTTTTGGCAAATACACAGAACTGCGTGCAAAGCCTGCAGTAATGAAATGATGTAGTCAGTGTTCAGGGAGAGCTAATCATTGCAGTTTTAGTATATGATCAGGCTCACACTGGTTCAATCTGTATTTGTCACAAATCATTCTTATCCTTTGCATTAAGCTGTTTAATACACTTAAACACACAAAGGCTGATGTGATTTCATGCCTGTCATAGCATCCTAGGTTTTGCATTAATTTTTCTCAATATATGTTTTTACTTATTGTTTCCAGTAACTACTCAACGACAACACTGAAAAGTACTTTCAGGACATCTTAAGCGCTAACTAATCAGAGATCATGATTAATATCACATACAAACTCATACTGCTGTAGTCATGCATACCATGAGTACTACAGAATCTCAAAGAAACAAAGTAAAAAAGTTCATATTAGTCAAGCTATGACAACTACAAAAAGGTCGAGAAACAAACAAGAAAAACATAGCATAGTGCTGGTAATTTCAATACCTCACTTGAAAGCAGGGACCCAAGTTTTAAGAATTAAGACATTACTGATGTGATAACTCAGAGTGTAATATTGCACAACTTTAGAAACCATTGAACGGAGATACGAGAAGCTGAAACAGCTCAGCTCACTTCCAAACACTTCACATTTTCACAGCTGTGCATGAAGCATGACAGAATATAGAAAGATTTCACATGAAAATGACATATGGGTGTTTTTGCTCATGAGTGACAAAATGAGAACAATAATTAAAAAGCACTACAATAATACAACTTTAATCATTCTGGTAGCAAGGTAACAGAACAGTAAGCAGTAGAATCTTTCTGTAGATAGCAGTTATTCCTTTCCTTCAAAGCTATCCCAGGCATACAGCAATGCTGCACAACTGAGTTCAATATTAACACTTCCCTGGCTTGAATGAACTCTGCTCTTAAAAAATAGTATCATGAGAGCCTTTGTCCAAGATGTAGTTCCTCTAGTACCCTACCAGATTCCAGAAATAATGTTACATGGTTTCAAAATTTAGCTGATTACACAGCTGAATAGAATTTACATTACAATTTTCACACCTCAAACCAGTAAATACAAGGATTCAGGGTATCTGGACTGTCCTTCAAATGCACCTTATTACAATACATGACTTATATCTTTTCACCTAATTAATTTCTGACATTACTTGAGCAACCTGGTTTAGTGGAAGGTGTCCCTGCCCATGGCAGAGGTGCTGGAACTGATATCTTTAAGGTCTCTTCCAAATAAAACCATTCAATGATTCTACGATGATTCCACACTACTTCAAAGATTTTTTCCTGTAAGTCATGCTCTCTAAGATGCTCTCTAGAGAATTCTACAAGCAGTTTCATTATGTTAAGTCTCAAGCTCCCACATAAGCTGTACAGCCTAGACTATCAAGGAATCAAATTTTAACACTTCTTCAAACAATAAAGTACCTTATTACTAAAGAGTAAGACTTATCCATTCTATTATCCACTATGTACAATCTTATATTGCTTCACTATTACTAACACAGAATACACAAAAATGTTTAAATGTGAGATCCTTCAATCTGCATAAATTCAGTGAAAATCCAAGAATTCCTCTACAAACTCCCTCGCATTGTAGTGTTAACCAGCAAATTATGACAATACAGAAAAAAAACCACACAGAGACTTCAATATTCTACAGCATGTACTTAACAAGGTGTCCAAACTCCTCAGCCTTTGGGTATATTTATCATTACATCTACTAATTAACACTAAATAATCCACTGAAACAAAGCCTTACTTCTCAAAATAATATAAACACAGAAATGCATACTTATGGGGATATACAAGCTTATTATTAATTTTAACATAAAGTGATGTGCAAGCCATACTACTATACCTCCCTATTCCACCACAGCATGTTTCTGTTTCAGCCCAGTCAATTGTTAAAAAAGCAGAAGCATGCCAAGCTCAATGCTTATCCCGCAGTATTTAAAGCAGCTGAAAGTCAAACTGTGGCAAAATTTCTACAATGCACTGATTGACATCAACCAAGAATTAGGAACTGAGCAAACCAGTTTGTTACAGAAAAAACCCAACTTTTTACAACACAATAAAAATCCAAGTTTAATACTCATGCTTCAAACTTTCCAATTTATGGTTTGTCCATGAGACACATTTAGCAAATGTAAATCCAAGTCTTTCGTCTGTTTAGAAAACCACTGGATCTGTGTATGTCCTCCCCCTTTGGAAAGCTAAAAGCAAGCAACTTTTCTTATAGTTAGGGAGAATTACTTTGCTATTCTATAAAACTAAACGAAAACACTATAAAATTAGAATGCTACCAAATATCCTGGCTACCCACAAACTTCTATAAATTTTAGGAAAAACAACAACAAAAATATTTCTTTCAAGATGACTTGTGATACTAGTAAAAAAACCCTCTCTGATACAAAATTAAGTCAAACTTATATCACGATCTATATAAAACACCTATCCAATGAAGAAAAATCTAGTGTGGAAAACTAGTGCTCATCATTAGCAGACGCCTCAAATAAGTGAAAGTTTAAGGAACCAGGTACCTGTCTGTAATTTTCAAGGCATGTCTATTTAACAACATACTCAAAATGCCATGATTCATATTTTATACAGTAATAAGAGTTCTGTCTCCATCTACTGGTTGAAAAACATTAGGTTCAATCATCCATATGGGCTATGACTACACAGATGGTCATACTACTGATCCTTAATATTTTTTACTGAACAGCGTGATGGATTTCACAGTACTTTACTTGAGTTAAGAAGCAAACCAGCTCAAGGCTTTTGGAGTGCTGGTATCTATCCCACCAAACTCTTTTTTGTTCCAACAGATGTACAACTGAAGTAACTCAGCATCAAGCAGAGCATTATTAAAAATAAGTCACAGTTTACCAACATTTGTCTTTCATATGTTGAAAATCACAAGTAGTTAATGCACAAGATTGCTTAAGCAAGTGATTTAAAAAAAAAAACAACCAAGACTGTGTGTTAGGTATTTAACTAGCCTTGCTTATTGATTTTAAAGTTGTTAAACCATTTGGAACATGAAATGCAACCTGGACAAAGAGAAATTTGTTCTTGCTGTATAAAAAAGTCTAAAAAAAAGTTTCACTACAGTTGTTCCTGGTATGCTTTTCAGAAACTGTCACTACCAAATGAACCATGTTTTCACTACATTGTGTAATCTGCAGAAAAGTACACTTGTCTGAGTACTTAGTTACTTTGGCATCCAACCCATATGTACTCTGAATATATTATTTTAAAGTTAACTGCACAGACTGTCATATGATGTCACATGATTTATTTATTTTTGTCTTCCAGGCCTCCTGGTGCTCCTCAATTCTTCACTAGTCTGATTACACACGGTTTTCTGGTCATCTTTTAGTGTTGTTTGGATTTTGATTCTTTTGTTAGTTTTTAAAAAAATCAACAGGCATTCAAGACATTTTTCTTATGTATCTACACAATTCATGCATTTTAATTGGTTCCTTTAGTTTAGACTATTTGGTCTCATCCAAATAATTCCAATTACTCTAAACAATTGCTCCTTTGAAGTCAACACATACAAAACTTCCAATACTGATGTCACATATACAGTAATTTAAAGACATGAGTACACTATCACTGCAAAAATGTTTTAGATGGGTATTTTCATCTTAATAACATAAATATACATTTAAAAGGTTTTGTAAGAGTAATGTTTCTATAAATAATGACACTTAAAAAACCCTTTTTATATAGGTTTATTGTTCAGCTAATAATACACTGAAGAAGTCTTTTAGCATGTTACAAGTTTGAGCATGTATTTTACAGCAAACATTTTCTAACTGGGTTATTTATTCAATGCTAACACTTTCAAACAGGCAACCATTGAGGTTTAGAATAATATATTTCAGTTATTAATATGGTGGTCTAGTTCAAGTTTTGCTTAGATATCTTTTCTTTCTCCATTTTACATCACAGATACTTGCATGGAAACTGAACAATTGGACTTTGTTCTACATGTAGTCTTTATTAAATTCTCAATTCTTCAATGTATCCTTCATTAATGAAGTGTGAGGTTGTAAATTTCTAATTTTACATGAAACACTAACAAAAATTATTACATTGACACATAAGGGGATATTTTCCTGTTAGCATAAGTAAAGACGTCAGGGAAAATAAAACCCAAGCAAGGTTGTCTGAAGGGTATACTTGCCCACATAACTACATACTAAAGTTTTTTAAAATGGACAATGTGATCTATTGGAAATATTGTCCTACAATTATGCTCAAGTTTGACTTCAGGGAAAAAAGCTATTTTGAACAAATCTGATTTCCAGTTTGGTATTTTAAGAGGTACACCTTACAGTATGCAGGACTTCACTGTTGTAAAACTGTGATTATACAGCCTGATAAGGAAAATACGTCCCAAATGAAGAATTCTAAGAAACTGAGAGCTGAGCTTGCCAAGATTAGGTGGCATTACATTTCTCAAACAATAAAAAGCCTCTACATGCACACAATACAGCACGAGACCATGCTAAGAACGAAACGAAACCAACCTTGCTGTTAGGCCCCGATGAGCGCTGTCTCAAAAAAAATCAAAAAAAAAAACAAACGAGGTTTCAAATAAGTGACAACTAGAATAAGCTTTCATTAAGCTTTTATTTTTTAAATAACAGAATCAAATTTAACTGAAGTCAGGAAACAAATATATACTAAAGTGCTGTATTTTATTATGCATGGAATTATCTATAGGTCTAATACTAAGATACCTGGCAATGAACTTCCAGAACTCCCTAAGATTTAGGTTAACCATTACAAAAAAACCTGCTTTGAGTACACACAAAAACATAGCTACAAACCTGATTGAAGCAGTACTTAGAAGAAACGTCTAAAAGCTTACGGCACTATACACTGAAGAACAGCAGGGGCTATAGTTTTTCCAATATATCCTTTTCTAAACTGGGCCAAATTGATCCACAGGCACTCCATGGGAAAAATGCTTTAAATCTGAGACCACTACTTATTTCCACAATGATGTAAAGTTACTTAAGAAAACATACCTACCACAAATAGTGCTGAATCAATTCCATGTGTTTGTTATTAAAACTAAGTGTTGGTTTCACCTTTGAGGTATGTTGGTTAATTTAGCCATACCATTCACTTGTAACCAGCCTTTTTTCTGATTACATGGAGATGTGTGAATTTGGCTGACAGCACAGAAGGAAAAAGAAAATCAGGATTTACTCACCAAGGAGGAATCCCTGTGACACCACATTCCATCCTATAAAGGAAGTGAAAGTGCTCTTCCCTTCGGTCTGATTTACAAGAAAGAAAGAAAGAGAAGGTTGTAATGTTGCTACACTATGCACTGTTATGGAAAGGAGAAAGCTACATATTTTGGTGGGCAGATGCACAACTTCCTCAATGGACTTCGGGTGACAATAGGAAGTTTATGGACTTAATAGCCAAATTCCTTAGCAAAAAAAAAAAAAAAAAAAAAAGGGCTTTGGAATAAGTGTGCAACAGAGGCTTAAAATTTACTTAATAGCCTGGTAATATGAACAAAGAAATAATGTCCATAAGAGGAATTCCAGTGTATTTGTTAGTTTTGTTTATTCTTCCAGATTTGCTTTCTTTCTATAGTTTCTTGAAATAATGCTGTTCTATTTACTTCCTATTAAAAAGGAGAATCCGTGAATTCACAGGAAGTCAATGGGAATTTTAAGAGGTACGCAGAATCCAACTGAAGTTATTCATGTTATTGCTGACAGCACCCAAATGCACTTATTTCAGAGAGTAGAGTAAAAGAAAAATGCAGAATGTGTATTTATAATCTATATCTACTTCCACATGGAAGAATTCACAGATTCACAGAACATTCTGAGCTGGAAGAGACCCACAAGGATCGTTAAGTCCAACTCTTAAGTAAATGGCAGGCATAGGGATTGAACGCCCAGCCTTGGTGTCATTAGCACCATGCTCTAGTTCCCAGTGGGATTTAGCTCCAGTGTGAGGAACTGGAGGTGCTGGGGCATGTGAGGGGTAGGTGGGTGCTGCTCACACAAAGCAGAATCCTGTTGGGCTTCCGCCATCCAGGCGCTGCCCTCATCCCTTGGGAAGAGCCCAAAGGGTCCTGGACCCACTCTGGGCAATGAGGGGTTGGGAACCCCTGGAGATGAGGTGTGTCTCTCGTAAAGGTTTTGTCAATCAGTCTTTACATACAGGAAAATTCCTAATCTTCTACTGTATATTCTTGAGAAAACTAAAATTTGGAGGAAAAAAAAGTCACTTTCCCAAACAAATACCTTCTTGCTTTGCGGAGATAATGTAAAATGCCTTTAAACATAATTAAATTGGGAATCCCACCAGAGTTTCACTAACATACAATTTTAGCTTTCATATCATGGTGTTTTATAAATAATATGGAAGAAGTTCTCCACATTCCCAGATTACCTTTTATTGGTATGCGACATATTTTCAAGAAAAATAGTAAGTTATCTCTATGAAAGAGTGATAATTATCTAGCCAGAATCTCTGGGTCTGAGGTATTGATAAAAAAATAGTCTGAAATGTAAAATGAAACAAAATGTACCTTTCAACCATGGATAGAGTTAGTTTTAGGAACCTGTCACCAAGGACTCTTATTCCAAACAGAACTCCACCAGGTCCACTTCTCTGTCTACATTGGCACATAATTTGCTAGAACAACAAACTTTTTATGCTGTCAAAGAATATTTTAATAAAGTGAGAGTAGTCTACAAGATTCAAAGAGAATAATTTAGGAAAGTTATTTTCTTGACTCAAAAAAAAAATACAGTAGAGCTGATTTTTTTAAATTTCAGATGATGTAATCTAATTTTGTGAAGCGTTTGTTAATTTTTTTTAAAGCACCCTGACACTTACAGAGCATAGAAGTAATGAAGTTGCACCTGCCAAAACTACCATCATGTGATGATTCAGGCTTTGCCAGTTTGATTACAGTAATTAAACCAGCAGTTTAGTTCACTCAATGATAGCATCTTGATAGAAACTTCTGACTGAAGTTCTTGAAGTTTTAAAACAATTGTTTTGTTAGCACCAATATAGCTCTGACAAAAACAGAACCAAATTTGCTCAAAAGGAAAGACCAAGTGATGAGGAAGGATGACTTAGAAGTCAAACCGAAGTGCTTACACTGTCTAGGCAGAAAAAGGAAACTATTTTCTTTGAGATACATTACTCTTTGTTTCCTTTCAGAACTCTGTAAAATTAAATATTACAGCATGTGGAAGAGGCTATAAACCACTCCCCCTATATTTAAGCACTGTGCATAATATACCAAAGACAGGAATTAGCCAATTTATACAGAATGTGGGTTTATTGTTTTAAAGAAATAATGGGTAATATGATCTTTCTCTACGTTGAAAAGAGAAGACAGAATTATGAAGAAATAAATAAACTGAAGAGTAAACTGGAAGGGAAAGAGAACACTCACTGCTCAATTACTTCACTGAGATTGAGAAAAAAGTCAAGATGAAGGGAGGAGCACTTTTATTTACTACACAGAATGGAATATGATGTGGCAGGTTCAAATAACAACTAGTTAACATTTATTTGATATTTGTAAGGAAGAGCAACCTAAAAGATAAAGAGCCACCTGCTTTGTAAGTACCTTTCGTCATTACAAATGTCCTCTATGTATTCAACTCTATTTTGTTACAAATACATAAATATGTATTTCCTGCACTGGAAGAAAATCACAAATATTTTTTTCTGTAACAAATAAAATAAGCATAACTACAAAATCAACAAAAAAACCCCAAAAAAATTCAAAGTGCAAGCCCTAAATATTTGGAAATAAGCATCACTGTATCTGAAGAAGTTCCATTACACACTATAGACATGAAATCAGAACTTTCAGTAAAAAGCCAACAACTTTAGAACATGAATGAATTAGACAAAGCCTCAGGTACTGAACAAGTAAAGAGATTCTAGGGAACTAAATTCCAAACACATTGGAGGAAATTGTGACAAAAAAATTGCTTCAGGCGTCATTACCAAAAAAAAAGCTTTCTTCACTCAAGATAATTTCAGTTTCACTGCATCTTACTTGATAACACTTTAAAGTTAACACAGTCAAGTTAAATAGATTAAATTGGCTTCTATCATGCCTTACACACAAAATACTGTCAAGCAGACTAAATATTAGCATTGCAGGTGCATGTACATATATATACACATCACATACTTGTGAGTGCATTTGGTCTTTCAAATGTCGCTTTCTTCAGGGTATTGAACAATAACCAAAACCAGCAACTGGTCTTTGAAATCTTTAATTGTAGCTTCAGAACAGCAGACAAAAGCAAAGCTGAGTTTATAAACAAGGAAGAACATTCTTAAACAGAAAAGTAGTAAGATTCAAACAATACATTAAAATCCATTACATTTACCTGAATTTAGTAAGAGCTCATACAGATATCCACAAACAGGCACATAATTGCCTTGTCATCAGGCAAAAACCAAATAGCTGCCATTCTTACACAGCTGAGAAAACTCTCTTGGCCTAGTAAGTCTGAGTTCAAAATTACCAGCACAATAAAACATTAGAGACTGCCATCTAGTGCTTGTGTTAAACATCACCAAACACAAGCACTTCAACTTTGGACTATATTTTAAAATATTAGCTTTTTGCAACTAGACTAGCATTTGCTCTAATCAGAACACACATTTCTAAACTATGCATCTAAAAGCCCTTCACATGTAAATACATAATAATGCAAATACAAGCAACTACACTGAAAAAAAAATTAAAAAACCCCCAGTAAACAGTAAACATAAATCAAGTTTTGGAAAATTCAGAAAAAAGACCCTGAAGTCTTTATTTACTCAAGAAAAAAAACCAACAAACAACATCAATACAAATGATCCCTTTATTTTAGGCTACTCTTCAGGCTTAAACAATCAGCTTTACCATAAAGTAGCAAATTTTATGAAGGACATTAATTCTATCCAATTTTTGATGCCTATGGCAAGGCAAACTAAAAATTCTATGTTTTAGCAACTTCTTAGTATTGACCTGAACAGAAAAGCAAGGGTTTAAAATCTAAAATTTCTTAATATTCTGATTTGTTTTCTCCAAGTTTTACTGCATAAGATTCTTTGGAGTTAAAAAAAGGACACATTTTATTCAGGGATCTTTTTGGCAAAGTTTTCCATGACAAAAGGAAAGCTTTTACTGTTAAAAACCAAACAATTCCTGTTTTAATATCAAAGAGCCTATCAAAAGACAGTAAGTCTAACACATTTTAAAACAACGTTCAAATAGATGTTAGATAAAAGAACAAACCTATAAGGTAAGATTACATCTCTGTCCTCTACTAACCTGAATATGCCTAAGTGGTGCTGTTATCAAACTGCTGTGTCTAAAGGAAGCAACGATGACAGTTAGTGATGGCTGGTAAAGCTTAAAGTTCCCACACACACCTTTACATTGGCTAGTTTAGACCAAGACTTCTATTTTACAGTGGAAGAAGTCATTAGTAGCTCAAACAGCACTGAAAGGCCATAAAATGAAGCACACATAAGAATGGTGAAATATTACTTAAGCGTATCAACACCTTTCTCTTGATTCAACTTACCGTAAGCCATAGCAAGGCAAAGTGATGAACCGGAACATTGCCAGAAAAACTCTCAAGGGAAGCAGGGTGAACACATAGAGAAAAGCATCCAGGCACAAAAAGATTCCAAAAAACATCAACTGAATTACAAAAATAAAACAGAAGTATGTTAGAAGTTTATAAGATTTACAAAAGGTTTATAAAAAATTATGTTATGAAAAACATATTTACATAAGATGAATTAACCAAATAAGCATAATATTCTCACTTGTTCAATCAGCTGAACTGTATGAAAAATTAATATGCTATGCACTTTGAAGACTATTCAGCAAAAATTCTGCACCACAAAGTCCAAGCAATGAAGGCTTTTGTAGACTTTCACAGCTCACTGAACTTAGTCTTTATTTAATAGATAAACTGCACTTGGATGTAACTGTAGCGCATTTTGCAATGGTGACTTTCCTCTAAGGTTACAAAAGTTCATGTTTTAAACTTAGGGGGGAAAACCTAAGAAAAAAACCTCTAAATGCGTAAATGTACACAGCCCTTTTCTGCCTACCTCCTTTTTTCAATATTATTTCCTCCCCCCAGAAATTTTCCTATTACCTTATAAATTTTCTACTGCACACCTAATTATATCTATGGTAGATCTCCTTCAGAGAATAACCACTTTTTCATACAAAGAAGAAGATAAAATATGAAGAGGTAAACTTCTAGTTGCCCTCAGTTTAAAAGTTTTCTCCTTAATTTACAGAAACATTAAAGCTATTCATTGTGGCAACAAGCCAAGCAACTCTATGATAATTAAACTAAACATAAACTCTGGAATTTGAAAGCTCCTATGTACCAGACTCTAGGTCCATGACATTCCTTCTTTATCTCTCTTTAAATGATTCTATGGTTCTACCTGAATGGAAGTCTAGACATATGCTTTTATGCTTCTGTCTGACCATGAGCTAGTACTTCTTCCTGCAAGGATAATCACACAAGAGCCAGCTTAACTGGCTACACAATTAAGACTAGCGACATCTAAGCAGACCTAGATAACAATGACAGATATGCATCTACATGTGGAAGTTGTATGTACTGTTGATGGGAAAAGAAGACACTGGGGTGTGGGTGTAAACCAAAGTACGATATGCCATCAAGCTACCTATTTCTTTTAAAATACCTTTTAAACTAGGTGTTGAATATTCAAGCACTGCAGATGACTGGAATTGACTCTTATCTATTTTTAAACTCCCTAACCCAAACAAAACAGAAAGATACCCTGTCATTTTGTCTCTGTGTCCTTTGAGGACATCTTTATAATCTCAAAACCACTACTTTTTCTTTTAGACAAACTTCTTCTCTGCCTGAGTGTAATGACAGTTTTTCACATTCTATAAGCTTGTATTAATATTTACAATTATTGCTTAATGTCCTCACTTTCCCAGTGTTTTTACTACATGCACCCGTTGAAATATAATGTGCTGAACGTTCTATTCCTTTCTGTAAACATTACTTTTGCTGCTCCATTCCAGATACTGAGGAACTAACACAAAAGCCTACAGAACTTTTCCATCATCATAACTATAATTTAACAAAGGAGCATGAAGTTTAATTCTGAGATCAACTGAAACGTGTTCCTTTAAAATGGGAGGAAGAGAGACCACCTTTTCGCTTCACGTAAGTAACCTACTACAATGAAAAGCTTCCACTAAAATAGTACAAGATGCTTGAGTAGAAGTAGTGCTTACATTGTAAATTATCTAGCTTCCCTAAATAAAAAACAGGCACTCAGAACAACAACAAAAATACTACCCTTTGAATATTACACCCCTCTCTAAAACTATGGATGTTAAATAAGTGCCTATTAATCTCCCGAGATTAGGCTGTGATAAATTTACTCCAGTTTATTCTCACTCTACCTGATTATAGTTTTCATTCCTATTCTGAAGTTACATTAGTAGGTAGTAAACAAAACAAGCCATTAAGAAAATTCTTCTCTTCCTAGTGTCTCACGTGCTTTATTTCAAGTAAGCAAACTTTTGTATCACATAGGCAAGTGGTTTCTGTACACTATTTAGAACTGATTTCTAGGTGCTGAATTTGATATTGCTAATATGTATACTAACATGGACTAAGCCAATGTAAAGAACTAACAAATTTATTCCATAATCTCACTGTAAAAAGATAACTATCATTTTTAAAATCTGTTTATTATTCAGTTTCATAATATTTCAGATTCAAAGTACAGACTGGAGTTTGATTTACTATGCATAACCCATCAATTGCAGCACTTACAGCATTAGCTTTATTTACAAATAAGACTGATGGTTATTACATGTTCTTACACACTGAAAGTTATATTGAAAAGCTATGGTGATGATCCTTCAGAATAATTTCAATGCCTTGGAGACAGCATATACTAATCTACATAATTAAAATGGAGATGATGTAGAGAGGCTGTATTGTTCAACTGAGTCTCTACCACGGAATATTCTAGACCAAGTGGAATATTCTATCATAAACGAGAATGGGTAAATACTGAGGATGTGAAGACACCATCCCTGGAGATGTGCGAAGCCTCCAATCCTGAGCAACCTGTTGTAGGTGACACAGCTTTAAGCAAAAGCATGGACTTGGTCATCTTGATGGGTCCATCCCAATCTCAATCATTCTGCGATTTTCTGCAGTAACTGACTGGGAATTTAGTTTGGTAAAACCAGGCCTTATCATGGCTGAAGGACGAATTTAGTGATACTGAAGGAGGAACGTGAGTGCTACTGACCAAGGAAATCCTAGCCACCCTTCCTCCCTCTGCCACTGCTCTTTCATCTTTAGTTATAAAGCTCTACTTCTGTCCTTGTGTAGGCTCTGGATCCTCAAGAATATTGGCTGAGCAAATCAGCTCACTATCCTAGCACAGAGCAAACAGAGCAGGGAAAGTGAAACACACACTGCCGAATTATGAGCTGATTTAACTCCTGGAATGGTCCAACAAGCACCAGAGCTCATGCAAATCAGGCAGTATGAATAAAGCAGGAGACTGAAGTGGGAGGAAGAGTGAAACAAGCTTCTTCCTTCAGTGTAAGTTAAATTGATTTAGCCCTATGTAACTTCATCCCTAGAGGTTTTGGGAATTTTGGCAGTATTAATTTTAACGTTATCATTACACTGCAGCCTCGCCAAACCTTATTACCAATGTTGCCTTACTCATCATCCTTGAGCATGCTGCTGCTGCCAGCTCCCAAATCAACATGGTTAAGCCAGAATAAAATTGGCTCACTGCAGGGCCAGAGTGATACCTAAGCTGACATAAAGGAAGTGGCAAGAATCCCTCAGGAAGGGCCATAACACTGGGATAGAGAGGGAAGATGTGGTTAACAGCGGCAAGAAGCAAAATGAAAGACTGTGAAAATTAAGTAAAAAGCTATAGAAAACTTATGTGTCACCATATTTTTATGAGACTGTAACCTTCCCATCCTCAGAGAATTTCACACCAGAAAACATCTTTGAAACAAATATTTTTTTAATGCAAAATTACATTTTGCTGTAATAAGTTTTCTTTTGCTTGGCTATTCATTTAAGGATCAGTGACATCTTTATATTTGAATTAATTTGTCATCGTCTGCAATTGTTTGTAAAAAAATGAGTTACCAGCTGCAACAAGCAAACAGGAAGAAAACCCTGAAACAAAAATATTTAAGTTAGAAACATAGAAGAATAATTATTATAAAGGTTTACATCTTGTTTTTGCAGAAATAGTGTTTTTAAAAGTTCCTTAAATATTTTAATTCAACAGATTTTATCTCTAAATTGAATCAGATATTAAAGCATACTTCACCTTTTCCAGCTCTTTTGGTATCCGCATGCATGTGTACACTCTCTCTCTCCGCTCTGTGTATTTTGCTTCATTGTGTTCAAGAAAATAACCTCTTGTTAGCTCAGCACTGATGAATCTCAGCAACGAAAGATCTATTCAGAAACACACATAAGCAGAAGACACTTTCAGGCATGACCTCCACAGGGTGAGAAGGTACTATACTTCTGTTACTTATTACTTGCTACATGTTTCATTTACATGGCCTCCAACCCAGAAGGTTTCTGCTGATGGTTAAATAACTTGGTATGGAAGGAGTTACAGGAGAAGCAAGTAAGGTGCTCTCCCATTCATTCCCCTCCTGCCTCCCAACAAACAAGTTACCTTTCCCAGGCAATCAGACACTCCACTTTTACAAAACATTATTCAAAGCCATTACACGAAATGCAACATGCTGACTGAATCTAATCCTTAATGTATTAACAGTCCTCCTAAATTTACCAAACTTTATTTTTGGCTTCTTAAAAGCTATTTTCTCTCTCAGCAACATCAGCAACTTGCTCCTTATTTTAAAGAATAGCTTTCTGCAAGAGCAAAACGTTCACAGATACATGATCCCGAGTGATTTAGTGCACAAACAGCACAAGCACACGGAACCTTTGGTGATCAGGTCTTTAATAACCAAAAAGCGTTCAAGCACATACAGGTCTCCTGCGCTTTAATAGCTGTGGATAAACAACCTGAAGGCTGACTGACCTGTGTTTAATTAGCTCATACGGCTTCTGAAAAAGACTTTGCACAGAGTAGCCTTGCAAACTAATAAGATATGAAATTAAAATTACGAAATTCAGGCTGTCAGAACAAGAAGGTTGAACTTAAGCTTCAACACTCATGGATGAGGTCTGACATCGTACCTCCTTGTAACACTTCAGAAGTTACAGAACATTACAATGAAGTTCAACAACTCTGGTTACTGGCATTTAAAACCAGAAACTCTCAGTGCTCACACAATGCCCAGAAGATGAAAATCACTTATCTAGACAAACAGATGAAAAGCTACAGACACCATGATACAAGCACATGTTCACAAATAGTAAATTCAAATTTTAGCCAAAGTCTTAGGGACTAGTGGAAGAGGAAGTAACCTTGCATGGTAGAAAGCACTACATTTTTCAGGGGAGGAAGAGGCTGTATATACATCCTTAGTAAAACAGCTTAGGTAACAGCTGTTAAGAGGGGAATGCAAGTATGGACACTCTGCATGAAAAATTCACCCAAAACTGGCTGAGGCAATGCCTTCTCAATAGTCATCACATTGAAGATGAAGACTTTAACAGTAGCCATAAGATTACAAAGAGTTTTAAAGCAAAGAAAGAATCAGCTCAAGCAAAAGTACAAAAGAAGCAAGAGTCAGGGTGTGCTTACAGACTGCACTGCCTTGGGTGGGGGATGTGATTAGAACTTGGGGGGATTACAGGCACTTTGTAGTTTGTGGTGGTGCATCAGTATTCTTGTATGTCTGGTACGGTGATTTATCATGTTGCTGATACTGATCATGGCTATAAAACTCACTAATTACCTGTTAATTATGTATTGTTAATAAATCATGTTTTCCTTTAAACTAGGAGAAATGAACCATTTTTCCGTGTGTGAGCTTGTCGCTGGACAGTGATTTTGATGATTTATGTATTACCGATGCACTTCTACTAAGTAGGCCAAAACCACTCAAAGCCTCAAAGGTATTTATTTTAAAACAAACCAAACAAGATGTTGCTTAATGAGTAGTAAAAAACCCAGTGTTTACGTATAAAGTTTCAATCAAAGTTCATTCCTTGAAATCATGCTCAGACCTCTTGCAAACTTGTTTTTTGGAGTCTTCCTTTGTAACAATATCACTTGTAACTTTTCTGGTTATGCCAATTTTTCCTTGTTTAAAAACTTGAAATTAAAAGAGGGATGTATAAGCACACCGACTAACTACTCTGTTATCTGCCCAGGTGTGTTTTCTTCCACCACAAATAACCAACCTTCTCTAACTTAAAAATAAAGCAATCCCAAGCAACTGAAGTTTCCTGCACAGTACATACATGCATCTGGGCAAACATCATGGAGTAACTTCTGTGTCCCTGCCAACTTCAGATATTCTAAGATTTTAGCTAATGAGCTATTTGTTCCCACTCCCTCTCACTCACACAAACTATTTTAGAGGCTTATAGCTGAAAACCAAATGATTTTAAGTTTTTGTCACCTTAGACTTTCATGCCCTATATATTGAGGGATAACCAATCCTCATTACTGAGGCTGATCAATACACAAGCTCCAGACTGTGACTGCAAAATTATCTCTCCAGTGACAGGGGATACACTGGAGCATGCAGTCACTCAGCCACCTCCCTTCTGAGCACTTGCTGCCACCCAGCACCAGCCCCAGCTCTGTGCCAGCTGTGAAACAGATTAGTGGCTGACCCTGTAGGAAAAACACAGTA
The DNA here is from genome assembly GCA_024500445.1 of Entomyzon cyanotis. Classification (NCBI taxonomy): domain Eukaryota; kingdom Metazoa; phylum Chordata; class Aves; order Passeriformes; family Meliphagidae; genus Entomyzon; species Entomyzon cyanotis. Next base: position 10,084,170 of record JAKEPQ010001009.1, read on the forward strand.
ACCAAAAGAACAGCATGAGACACCAAGGCAGAACAAAGTAATAAATCACTTGAAAAGCAGCTTAATTCTGCTATCAAAGCATCAAGCAACATTTTCTTTTACAAGTAAACACTCTACCTCCTACTTCAAATTCCTTCCCTACTTCAAATTTCCCTCTTTTGCTGTCGCAAAGTTTTAGACTGTGGCTCAAGTTTAATCTGCTCAAATAGCATACTCTTACTGCTTACAGTATGCTCATTTATCCCCCCACCTCAAGACAGGAAAGCATAAGCATCTTCACAAAACATAAAAGGACACAAATTCCTTCAAGGTAAGAACATAATGATTTACCTAAGTTATACTTCAATGCATAGCTACACAAAGGATAACCATTAACCAGAAAGGAGAGGAAACGTGGAAATGTGAAATGCATGGCATTTCAGTAAGTTCCTATTCTATAATCTAAGTTTAATCCTTAATACAACAATTCTAGGCACTCACTTCACTCCGTCAATCCTAAATACACATTTCTTCCACATGCACGACGATTAATCAATAAAGAAAATACATCTTTTAAAAAGTATCTCCTTCTCCTCTGATCAACTTCTCTTTACAATACTAGTCCTGTTTCATCGTGAAGAAAACCCTACTATTATTTAATATACTGCTACCCTTAGATGAGTTAGAATTTTTAGTTGCTCAATCAAGAAGCCTATTCTCATACTGTCTTCTTGCCATAAAGCGTCAGAGTGCACCAAAGATTTTAAACTATTTTAAAATTTAAAATCAATTGCTGGAACATAGTTAAGTACTCTCTACCACCTCCAACAGCAATCCCCTTTTTATAAAGTTAATTGTTCAGTTGTTTTTCAGACACATCAGTATGTATCTTGATAATTCCTTTTTTTCACCTCAAAGTAATTCATACTACTACAATCAAAACAATTCCTTTATAACTATGGAAATTACATCATCACCTTTACATTCCATAGTGTTCGTCAACACCCCAGAACGGCAGTCAATGATGCTGCATGTCCGATGATATAACACATCAGAAACAGACGCAGCACCCATCAAACTCAGAAGGAAAGCGTTCAATTGTTGGCACATTAAAGCAAAATCCTAGTTCCTTTTTTTTTTTTTCTGATAAGACCTGTGTTATCACATTCAAGCCAAGACTGGGGGAGATAGCCTTGAAAGTTTAACACTTCAAGCACTTTCCAGATTTTCAGCAAGCCAATCAGTAAGAACGTAATGCTAATAAAGTTATTTATAACCTTACCAACATTAAATCAATCCTGACACACTGACTGACAGTTTTAACGAAAACGGCAAGGCTATTTTCAAAAAATTACTTGGTAGATACCTGAAACAACCAGTTGAAATGTGAATGTAAATATAGCTGCACATTGATAGCAAAGGCCTTAACATTTTCCCTTGTTTTTCCTTATAAATCCTCAGTTGTCAAGTTTCATTTACTTTAAATCACTTTTAATAATCTGAGTGCAACTTCAAAGCTCTAACGGCAGCCGTTACTGCCAGCAGCAGAGGCAAAGACCATTACACTCACAGCTGTGAGCGTTCAACAAGAACTGGTAAGACGATGAAACATATCTAGCACTTCAGGAAGAAAGTTGAGCGAGCCCGCAGCCTCCCGGCCCGCGGTCTGAGCGGCTCCTGTCACACACCGCGCCCGCTGGAGCCGGGCAGTATCGAGCCTGACAGCCCGAGTGCCACCTCCAGGGCGTAACACACCTCCACGGGGGATGCCCGTGCTGCTTACAAACCCGCTGACCAGCCGCAGTTGACAAACTGCGTGACAGGGGACGGGGCCCCACCGCCCGCGTTCCCCTTCCCCAACACACTCGTGCGGAGAGCCGGGACAGAGCCGGGACAGAGCCGGGACAGAGCCGGGACAGAGCCGGGACAGAGCCGGGACAGAGCCGGGACAGAGCCGGGACAGAGCCGGGACAGAGCCGGCCACGCCGAGGAGCTCCACCGCACCGACCGGGCCACTTCACGTACCCAACCCAGGGGCAGGGGGCGAGGGAAAGCTCCCCGCGGGCCGCCAGGCGTTCCCGGGGCCCGGCCGGTCCCGGCGTACTTTCTGAAGTCGCTCGCCCAAGTTCGCAGAGGCGGGCGGCGGCAGCGCTGCCAAGAGCCGCCCGGCCCGGGCAACACCGCCACGGCCACCCCGGTTCCCCGTGGGGACTACCCTATCCCGGGTCCTATCCTCGCTGCCGCGACGAGGAGGCCGCTCGCCCGCCCCGCCGCCGCCCCTCACCAGAAAGGCTCCGCTTCTTCTTCCTGCCCCGGTCGCTCTCGTAGAAGCCCAGCGTCTCCGTTCGCTGCTGCGGGGACGGCTGCCCGGGGCCGGCGGCGGGCGGCCGCGGGTCGCTGCTCCCCCAGAGAGTTTTCGGCTCCCCGCGGCCGCTGTCCTGCCGCCCGTCCCCGCCGCTGGCCGGCGCGGCGGCGGCGTCGGCAACGCCGGCCATGTTCGCCGCCCGCTGCGCGCCCGCCGCCCCCGCGCCGCGCGCCTGCCGGTGACTCATCACCGCGCGACAGCCGCGGGCCCGGCCGCGCGCCACTGCCCCGCGCGCGGGGGCGGAGGGGGGTGGGCCGGCTCGCCGCCATCTTGCCGCCGTTAACCCCTGCGCCGCCGGGCGCCTCTGCCAGCGCGTCCCGCCGCCCCGCCCCGGAGCTCCCCCGGCTCTGTGGATCCTGCAGGCTCGAGTCACCGCGTTTGAGTAGGGGGACAGACCTAGCGGGGCTTCTGCCGTTGTCCGCAAAACGCGTTCGATGGTCACGGTTCCCCCACCCCCGCCCCCCACGGGCCGTGGGACGGCAGCTCAAGGCATTTGCAAACAACGCGATTAAACTTTGAGCCACGCAAATAAAGACCTTGTTCAAAAATGGAAAGCGAGCGGTGAATTATTAACTTTAAAGCCAACAGGGTTTCAGTGAACTCTGAGCACGCGTTGGCCTGGCCTGGCCCGGCCGCTTGAGGTCACAGCGCCGCGCTGCCCGGCTGGGCTGCCCTGCCCTGAGGGAGCCGCGCCCGCCCCGCCCGGCTGAGGGAGCTGCGCGGAGCTCCCGGGCCCCGCAGGGCGAGAGGAGCCCACCCAGCCCAGCAGCCCCGCCAGCCCCAAAAACAGCGCCTGAAATCGCCTGGCTCATGAAGGGCTGGGAATGCTGTTCGTTCCTGGCAGCGTCGTGCGGACGGTGATGAGGTTTGCCAGAGACCATACTAATGAAAATAATTGTTCCTGCCACAAAGTGCTTGTAATTCATCCCCAAACATGATTATAAGGAGCAGGCAGCTCAAGGTAACAGTGAAGCACTTGTTTTCATGGGCACGAGGACAAAATACCTGGCCTGAATTTCAAGTACGAGATCTCCTTCACGTTCAGTTCTCGTGTTCTTATCATGCATTCACAGGGCAGACCCAGTCAGCTTAATATTTAGCCACTTGCCCTTGGAAAACAAAGAATGCTTTATTCTTTCTTTGGAAGGCCATAGTAGTCTTCCTCTATAACTCTAAGTTAATTGTACAGTTGTCTCCAAGAGCGTTTTGAGATTTGGATAGACTGAATGTGCCCATTTTCATTGCCATTAGTAGTTCTAAATGCCCCAAATCTGGCATTTTCAGGCCAAATATTGTATTTTCAATCCAAATTTTGTATCCAATCCAATTTTGTATTCAATCAAATTTTTGTATCCAAATCCAGATCTTGTATTTTCAGACAGTGGAGCACTTTTTGCAGACACTGATAGTGAGTAATAAGAGTGTCATAAAGGGAGCTAACAGTGATAGCTTCTACACTACACATTATCAGTTTGGAGTTTCATCTTTTCTCTGTCGATGTAAAAAGCAGCTGGAAAAATAGGATGTAGAATACAAGCTCCACAAAGAACTGAAAAATTCTCTCAGCTGAAGGGGCTGTTGCAGTCTATGCAAAGTTATATGGTGCCCTGAGAGATGTTCTGCTTCTCTTCTTCCAGCTCTGTATAAAAGTTTTATCCAACCATAAGATGCTTTGCATGGGATTTAAGGACAACAAATTGTCACAACCTTGTTATCAGTCTTACAGAAAAGAAGGTGCTTGGGGCATCAAGCATCATCTAACATCTTATTCAGACCCACTGAGAAGCTATCTAATGAGTTGCTGGCACCAGTTGTGACAGCACATATATTTTTCTCTTCAGGGGTTGACCCAACATAACCTTGCTTAGTTTACAAGATATTCAGTTTTCTGCTTGAAATAATTCAGCTGAAGGCACAATAATACTATGACTGCAATATGGTTCAGCTGAGAATTCGCTCTACTTTTGACACTTCAAAACCACATTGAGCAGATATCATTGAGTTTCTACCCACGGGGCCCTTCTGCATTTTTTTTTTCTGTATTTACACACAATTTATAACCATAATTTGCTGGATTTTTAGTATGTTCTTTTCCACATGCAAATATGTGTGTTCTCCAAATATTATATGTGATATTTTGGCATGGTGGCCACTTCCAGAAAGACAACCCAACTGCAGCAAATTCCAGTGTTTTGGTATTTGAAGACTTGAACTAGCCAAGACAGAGGAGAAAAGTGAGAAAAGTGAGAAATGTTAGCAGTGTTCATTGAGGAAGTAGTGGTTCATGATCATATCTGCTGTTGGGAGTTATCTGGAACCATCTGCTCTTTGGGCCCGAAAAGCTGATTTTTTTTTTGCCTTCCATAGCTTATCTGCTTTGAGACATGCTATGGAGTGACTCTGCAGTGGTCAGAATCTGCTTTACAGTTTAATAACTAATCATGAATCTTTTTCCTGGAATGATTTTCTTACTAACACACAGCCCTGTCAGTGTTCCTACTGCTGCAGTTACACCTTTTGCCCCAAGAGATAAGTAGCAGGTGGGGAGGAAAGGGAGGATTGTTTCAAAACAATGTCTGTCTCTGAGAAGAAAAACCCAGTTTCATTCATAGGACTGCAAAAACCACTGGAATAGTGAATACAAACTGAGAAGTAGGGGCTACTTAAATTTTATTAGAAATGGCAGCTCTATTGATCCTTGGGGCTTTCTTTGCACAAGCTACGTAGTTTTTTGCCTTAATTTTTCCATATATGTAGTAGACTAATGTTCAACTACCCAAAAAGCATCTTATACATAATCATCACAGAAGGATTTTTACTAATTTGATATCAGAAAAGTTTTTCTGGTACTGTAAAGTATTAAAAGTTTTATAGTGTGTTCTCATCTGTGCTTTAGTCCCTGAGTACTCATCACTGCAACTACTCTCTCCCAGTGGGTAGTGTTCTTTTATTCTGGAGAACATTTTACATGGTTTAAAACTCCTCCCTTTCTTTAGTGGATTTTTTTCCCCCCACAAGACTCAACAAAAGGCCACTAAGAAGAAGACTCAGAAAATGCATAGTAATTTTTTTTGGTAGTGCTTTTTTCTGGCAGAACTTTGTTGTCTTTTCAGACCTTGCCATCCATGTCATTCATCCCCACCAACTCAGACACCCCCTCTTAAGAGAGATGATATATGAGTGATGTGTGTTTGAAAGATGTAAACTAAGATCTTCTTTTTAGATAGTAATAGAAACATGGGGAAAAAATCTATCACCAAAATTGTATTTCATATGAGAAGTAAATTGTGGACTAGGTTAGGAAATGTCAAAGAAGTCTAGAGAAACTCAATGTACTGCCCCAAGCAGAGTTAAGTGAAAAAAGAAAACATTAACTAACAATAAAGAAGAGGCAGATGTTAAAATGATGATAACAACCATGCAATATTTATAGCAGTATGAAACATTTACAAGTAATTGCAGTACTCAGAACTGAGTGAAAACATGTGGTTTCTTTCCATTGTAAGCTTTTTGTTAGTGGAGCTCAAACTTCTTCAGACTTTGCAATATCGTTCAAAACAGACTAGGTACTAAAAATTTGTGGTTTAATGATTTAATTTCCTGAGTCTCCTGCAAGAATTATCTTGAATTATGATCTTCAGTGTGATTTTCAATAATTTTTCAATTTTAAAAGTGTCATTGTTGTGTACACCTTCTGTGAGGAGGCAAGTTAACAAAACTCATGGTGAATTCAAAATGCTATAATGCTGATTTATTTCCACAATAAAATATATACGGCCCCTTTTGTAATATAAACAATTTATTTTGTGTTGGTTTTGTGACTTTTAGTTCATCGATCCACTTATCATGTGGGTGCATGTTCATTCTTCTGCTAAAGGCAATATATCTCTTAGCAACAACTGATATTAACAAACTTAGTTCCAAATCTTTCAGAGTTGCAGCTGTCATATATTTGCAAGGTACAAAAGTATTGGTTGGAAATGTAATCTAATTCTGTCTCAGTCAGTTGTGTTTGGTAGCTGAAGTTAAAAATATCTGTTTACGCCCACAGGAGAAAAATCCCGTAAAGACTTTTTCCTCCATTTTATGTTCAACGTCTAAGCAGCACATTAACTTTGCATGGGATAATCTTCACATATGAGAAATAATTGGTATAAGAAATTTTTATATGCCCACTAGCAGTCTGTTTCACTTCTTAAAAAAATCTCAATAGAAGATACACAATGCTAGAGTTTACCATATTTTTTCTTGTGTTGTAAGTTCACTAATGATTAGGTTGATTCCTGGGTTAGCCCAGGGCATTAGTCAACATCACCATGTCCTTGAATAATGAAAGTACAAATCATGTTATGCAATACTACAGTACCTGAAAGTCGGGTTTGACTTCTCACTGGTACATTTCCATTGTTTGTTTGCATTGGATACCTCATTATATAGCACAGGAGCTACTGCACAGTTAAAAAGCAATGGTGCTTTCCAGTGACATCATTATTTTCCACATCTGCCATCTTTGAAATTTTTGGAGAAATAATTCTTTTGAGATACTTTTATATGGCATTTTTTCATGGGACCGTAGTTCAAGCAGGACTGAAGGGAAGTGGTACAGAAAGTTACTTTGGTATTACAGGTTTTTAAATACACGCTCACATTATCATAAAAATAAAATTGATAATATTATTTGATTTTTATTAAGACCCCTAAGAGTCTCCTAGTGTGGTATTTTTATATCTTTCCCTGTCAGATATCTTGAATTTTTTTTATCAAGGCAATACTTTTTCTGTGACCCTCAGTGACAGTGTTTTCCTGCCTATGACCTGATCTCCATTTCTCAGTGTCACGATTTTTTCAGGTTTTATATCTTGATCAAAATGCCACAATACTTAATCTGCTGCTTCTGTTGGAGTGCAGATATCTGAACCTCTTACAGCTTTTATGTAAGAAAAGCAACAAAGCATCTTTTCAACAACATCATTGAACTCTGTGATGGGGTATTTCCCTATGAAGTTCAAAGTAAAGTTGGAAAGTAAAGTAGCACCAAGATTCCTAAGTCTCTTCAATTCCAAGTTACTTTTATCACAACCTTCACCCTGAGATGCTGGAAGAAAAGTTTTATAATCTCTTCTCTTTTTCTTCACATTACGTATTTGTAGCTGCATAATATTCAAAGATGGCTCTATACATGACAAGATAGTTTTCAGTGTTATAAAATAAGAGTGCAGCTGCCTTTGACTCCATCCTCAGCTGCTTCCTCAGGAAAGCTAAGCCAGACATGAAGTGTGAGAGGACTAGGTGGGAGGAAATCGGTGGAGAAAATGCAGATGGAAAAATGGTTATAAAGAGCTCCAAAAGTCAAGAATTGGGAAGAGGAGAGCACCTGGAGAATAGGGTCTCAGAACCTAAACATGAGTTTCCTGTACCTAAGAATGAAACTTCCAGTATCCTACAGAAAGTGGTTGGTGTTTTATTTAGGTGTCAGAAAATGTTACCTCTAAAAATGGGTTTCCTAATGTATAAGTTTCAGTCTACCATTTCTTCATATTTTTCAGATCCAGGGAGCAGAGGTGAAATTCCAAATTTAGAGTGTCTGGGTTTTTATGACTGACTTTACAAACCCAAGTGGAGATGGAAATCTCTGTTATAAGAATCATTAGCAATCAGGTTTGCTGTAAATGGTCCTATTGATTTTAAGAAGTTGAAAATCTCAGCTCAGCAAGAGCATTTCCTTTATGATAATTTGTGAAGATATTTAGGTATAGATATGTAGATATGTATAGATATACTCACATACAAGCTTTGTGCCTAAAATTAGATTGTGAGATCTCTAGATCTTAGGTCTCACACTTCTGGGAAACATCTCTACTCAGAAGAGAATCGAAATGTGTTAGATTTTAACATAAGGGTGAGTGTTTTCTGATTTTAGGGAATAAAAATCACAGAATCACAGAGTGGGTGAGATTGGGAGGGAGTACAGTGGGTCATTTGGTTCAGCCTTCCTGCTCAAGCAGAGCCATCCTAGAGCACATTGCCCAGAATTGCATGCAGATGGTTCTTGAATATCTCCAGTGAGGGAGACTCCACAACCTCTCTTCACAATCTGATCCATTAAGTCACCTGCACAGTACAGAAATTCTTCCTCATGTTCAGGTGGAACTTCCTGGGCATCAGTTTCTGCCCCTTGCCTCTTGCCCTGTTGCTTGGCACCCCTGAGCAGAGCCTGACTCCATCCTCCTGACACCCTCCCTTCAGAGACTGATAGATATTGATGAGGTTCCCTCTCAGTTTTATCTTCTCAAGACTGAACAGGCCCAGCTCCCTCAGCCTTTTCTCATAAGAGAGATTCTCCTGTCCCTTCATCGTCTTTGTCACCATCCTCTGGACCTGCTCCAGGAGCTCCATGTCTCTCTTGTACTGAGGAGCCCAAAACTGGACACAGCACTCCAGATGTGGCCTCACCAGAGCTGAGTAGAGGGGGAGAATCATCTCCCTGGACCCGCTGGCAATGCTCTCCCTAGTGCACCCCAGGACTCCATTGGCTCTCTTGGCCACAAGGGCACTGCTGGCTCATGGGCAGCTTGTTGTCCCCCAGGGCCTTCAGGTCCTTCTCCACAGAGCTGCTTTCAGCACGTTGGTCCCCAGTCTGTGCTGGTGGCCAGGTTTATTCTTTCCCAGATTAAGGACCCTGCACTTGCCTTTATTGAATTTCAGATGGTTCCTTTCTCCCCATCTCCAACCTGCTCAGGTCCTTCTGAGGGCTGCACAGCACGCAGGGGGATCAGCCTGGAGCTCTGCCCAGCTTTGAGTTGTCAGTGAACTTGCTGAGGAGGCATCTGGGCCTTCATCCAAGTCACTGATGAAGAAGTTAAACAATCCTAGGACCACTATTGAACCCTGGGGGACACCACTAATGACAGACCTCCAACTAGACCCCTGCCACTGATTATGACCCTCTGGGATCTGCTGTTCAGCCAGGTCTTAATTCACTTCACTGTCCATTCATCCAGGCTACAATTCCTGACCCTATGAGGATGTTGTGGGAGATAGTGTTGAAAGCCTTGCTGAAGTTGGGGTTGACAATATCCACTGCTCTTCCCTCATCTGGGCAAGTAATTTTTTCATTATAAAAGGCAACCTGATTGGCTGAGCATGATTCACCTTCAGTGAATGTATGCTGACTACTCCTCATCACTTTCTTGTCATCCATGCAGGTAGAGATGGCTTCCAGAACAGGGCACTCCATTACATTTCCAGGGATAGAGGTGAGGCTGACTGGTTCCTTGGGTCCTCCTTCTTGTCCTTTTTGAAGACCAGGGTGACATTTGCTTTCTTGCAGTCCTCAGCCACGTCTCCTGATCTCAGTGAACTTTCAAAGATCATTGTGAGTGGCCTTGCTGCATGGTCTGCCAGCTCTCTCAGCACTCATAGATGCATCCCACTAGGGCCCGTGTGCTCTTCAAAAATGTTGAGCCTCCTGTAGGATGAACTGAATAAATTAAGAGGTTCTGGCACACTTTGTTTAGATTTCTATTTTTGAAAATCATAGTTCATTTTGTAATTATACTTGCACATGAAAACCATGAACCATAGCATACACAGAAAAGGAAATGTATTGCTTATAAATGTATGACTAATGGCTTTGAGACCAGATCTTCAGTCATTGTAAGTCAAAATAAAGTCATGAACTTCACTGGACTCATGCAGTGTTCATGAGGTTGGGACTGGTTTTGAAATATTTGAAGTTTGAAAGAATAAATATTTTGTTGTTTAATTGTTATTTATTATTTAAACAATGCTAGAATAGGTACGCTTAATCCTCTGTGCACAATATAATGAGGGTGAAAAACCTTGTACAGAACTGCTCTTCTTGGACACACATACTGGTTTTTTATATCTATAGACACAAAAATGTTTATTTACATATATGACAACAAAATGCTGAAATCAAGGTCAACTTTAGGAGCTGAAATCAAGTTCAACTTTAAGTATATTTTTAATATTAAAAATATTCTAAAATCAGCCATTGTCTTTCAGGGAGGGGTTCAGTGCTGTGTTTTTTAATAGAATGATTTTTGCTTTACTTTATTTGTTGTTTTCGTTATTAACTCTTACAATTCAGTTGTCAAATGTGAGAACAGAATTTGGATCAAATTCAATTCTTAATTAATTTCAGTAACACCAATATAGTCTGTATGATCTTTCACATGTTAGTGTGCAGGTGTAGAGTTTTGATATATTCACAAACTATGTCTATCAAGATATCAAATTCGTTCTATCAATAGCATAGTTAGAGCATCAGGAGTGATTTCTTATGTGCCAAAGATCCTCTGTAGTAGCTTGATGAGATAAGAACACATCATCAACTGGAACTCAAAATTTCCTGTCTTTTTTTTTTCTCAAGTTTTATATTTTAAGCAGGCAATTTTAATTTGGCAGGCTCCACACAAGTCCAATTATCATTTGGAACTGCAGGAGGATTGCTCTATCTTGATGAGTAGCAAGATGCACTGGAATGTATTGGGATTGCTCTTTCAGCCCTGACAGATCATAAAGAAAGGCACTTGACACTGAAAATGCTTGATATTCCTGCAGCGTAACCCTACCTGCCCTACATTTGCATCAACTAGCACAACATTAACTAAACTTGGTTTTCCTTTCCATTTTCAAATTATTATTTTTGTGAGATTCTGTAATTTTCAGCAATTTATATACCCAAAGTCACTTTATGAGTTGACAGAACTCGTGGAGAGACATCAAGAGTAAAAGCTGAGATTCTGTTTGTCAGTTGCTGAGTTCACATTTGGAATACCAGAACATAGGTATTGGGGAAACCATCGGGGGTTAAAAAATCCAGCAATTTAATTGAAACAAAATGAAGCATATCCCTTTCTGGAAAATCTTTTGAAAGCACATTTTCAAACACAAGCAGATAACTAAGAAAAAGTCATGTAAATGATGTATCTAAACACTATTACGTTTAAAGTACTGACAACATTTGAGTTAGCAGGATTTACTGTGGAGTGCTAGATTAACTTCTATCTCAGCCTTATGAATATATGCTTCTTCATTCTAATGGCTTGTTTTGGCCTAAAAAACTTGCACCAATATGCATTGATACTCATATATTTGTTTAGAGCACCTGCACACAGAGATGCATGTTCACCTAACCCAATATTCCATAGAAGTGTTGATGAAAACAAGCCTAGACAAGCAATTATCCAACCAGCTTGCACAAAGATGACTCCCAAGCATATGGATATTTTTGTGGGCATTAGTCAGCTGCTTGGTTATGATAACTTGATCCAAAGTCTGACTCCGGAGTTATTTTAGTGACCAGGATGCCCTATTTTAGTTCTGTATTATAAATCCCTGTAATATAATTGCTGACAGAACCTTTATCGCAGCTTTGCTAACAGGTCATTTATGATCATTATGGCTTGCTAGAAGATCATTTATTCATTCATCTCAGGAATAAATGCTTGATACATAAATTTTAATTATTGTAGCCCTGCCCAGTCAGGATGACCCTTTCCGAATGACTGGAAATTACATGACTCATTCCCTCCTTTTTATATTCCCAACTGGTACATTCAGTTCCCTCCCAGTACTCCTATATTTCACAATCCATAACAATCATTCTCCCATTTCATTAAGTGAGATTGTTTGAAATGAAATCAAGAGATTTATAAATTGAAATAGGAACAGTTGAACGCCTGAGTGTTGCCCCTTGGATGAATGCAAAACTATCATCTTAATTGAAAGCAGCATACTTTATGGTAATATACAAAGTATACCTTCTGATTATCCTCAGAGCACAAGCATACATTTAAGTTGGAGTCCCTGATAGAGACTAAGAAAGAGATACCTGAGAATTAGCAGGAAAAAGTTGATGATATTTACAGAACTACTGTGCCTTTTTATGTACTCTTTCCTACTCACAGCATGCTCTTGACTTCTGATGCTGTGAATTAAGATTAACCATGATGTCAAATCACTCTTTTTGTCACTACAGTGCCTCCAGGGCACATCTTGGTTTTGCCCCCTTAAACATGTTTGGCTCAGGTCTTTGGCAGTCAAATTTTACAACTTTGCCCAAACAGTGCTGTGAACTTTTCAGACCTCTAACCCAACTTGAGTGAACACATTTAATGCCTGGCTGAATCAGCCACATGATGAGCTCCACAGTGTCCAGAAGGCACAGCCAGGAGCTGCCTGTTTCACCCTGGAAAATAACTGGTGTCCTGAAAGAGAGAAACACCCTCCCATTTGTTTGCAATGACCACTCAAACAATGTTATGCTAGAAGCCGTCTGTTCTAAGAAGTTAAGGAATAGACTGATCTTGGGCCAGCTCTTTCAGTGCAGCAAAGCCTGGTGTCTGAGGGCTTTCATGGATCATTGAGCAGATAATTCAGTGTTGAGAAAGTGAGAGCACTGTGTCCTACAGGGTTAGAGGCAGTTGGAGGTGGCAAGCAGCTTTGCAAGGGAGCCACCTGTATTTAAAATTTTAGATCTGCATTGTAGAATGCCATTTTAGATAGCCAGGCTTAAAAATTGGAACTTAAATTTAGGTGTGGGTCAACAACTGGACTTTGTCTCTTGTGGGAAACGGATTTCCAGGTTGGCAACTACTCTAACAGGCAGTTTTCTCATTTACTAAATATAGCTATTTGTTTTAATTTGCATAAAGAATATGGATATATAAGTCCCCAATTATTTTAAAAGCAGTATTTCAACTGGTATGGTGATGTAATTAGTTCAATGATATTACCTCATATCATTCCCGTAGTGGGAAGCTTGGTATGCCAAGGATCAAGTTGTTGACATTTGAATCCAACTGGAAATGAAATGCGTGGAACAAAAAGTAGAGTATTTTAGTAAAAAGCTATCTCATCAATTTGGATGCAAATTAAAAGCATCCCTGCTTCCCAGCCAGAGAGGCTAAGTAAGGGATTTCTCTGCAGTAGAAGACTTACAAATGACCATTTAAAATATGAGAAAAATCGATTATTGTATGATTAAGGCATAGGGAATGAACATGTTTCTTTCTTTATTGCAGATGTAGAATCATTATTTCTATAGCACTTTTTTCCTATATGTAAAATGAGGATATTACTACATATGACACCTTTTACCAGAATTGTGATGCTTGATCCTGGAACATAGAATCACAGAACAATTTGAGTTGGAACGAATCTTAAAGATCATCTAGTTCCAGTGCTGCTGCCATGGGGTGGGGTGTGTATATTTGTGTGTGATGTGTGTAAAGACTCTTTTATCTGTGAAATCTCTGTAATTCTCAAATAGGAAATACAACAGCAAGGGAAATACCCTAACTTTGGTTTACATCTGGATTTCCTTTTTATGATGGCTACAGTTGTGCATGTCGTCTTATAAATTCATTGCATCGTCCCTACAAATAAAGCACAACAAAATTTTATTCCAAGAAATTTCCTGTCTGAACAGGAGATTGTAGTAAGTACTAATGAAGTGATAACAATGAAAAATGAGTGAACTACAAGGGAATGAAGAATACAACTGTGAGAGGTAACAAAGCAGTTACTATGATATACACATTTTGCTAGTTTGTCCAAGAAACAAAAGGGAAGGACAAGGTGGTTTTTACAAGCTAGGAGGTTTTCTTTCTCAGTACAAGACCGATATGAAGGTTGCTGGTATAACAGGAAAATGACAGATTACATAAGTTATCCAAAGCACAACGACTTATAGTTATTCTTGAAAATAATAGCGGTTTTTAGATCTTTTTATCAACTTAAGCTTGGATTTAAAATATATATATATAGACCCCACATTAAAATTTTACTTTTGTGTTATTCCTAGAGTCATATAGCTACAACCATATAGCTACAATAAATTAACAACAGCCATTGATGTCTATTCTAATTGAAGAGAATAGTAATATCTAAGATAATTCATATCAGGATAAACACTCAGCAAAAGGCTAGCAAGGGTTCACTTTGTCATCTAGAGATTGTGTAATCATGCCTGTCAGGAACATATATAAATGTATAAATATATCAATATATTTACACATATATAAACCCTCACTCTGCTGAAAACCATTCAGACTATCTCCCCAGCTGAAATTGAATCAAAATAGGGGTAAAGAAAAGCTCTTTTACCAGCACATAGGTATGCTACACAACAGCTTCAAATAGGAAATGAAGCTGTAATATTCAGAATTGAATTGGCAAAGATTCAGTTCTGTCGTAAGAATTAATTTTCATTTTTTTGGACATGAATCAAATTTTAACTGATGAGAGTTAGAAAAATGTGCCTATAGGATCACTTTTTATTCTGGCCTGATATGCTTCAGGATTTCTTGCTCTTTCCTCATAGGAAATCAATTGGGATTGAAGATAGGCTGCTGGAGACAGGATACTGCCTCCTAGTAAGGCGAAATCTTATCAGCTGTGGCCATGCTTATCTGTTTATCCAAAACATGCACAGTGAATTTGTGAATTCCAGTATGATAGGTCTTTTAAGGACTGTACAATGAGCAATTACCAGCAGCAGAAAATTCACCACTTAAAACCAAAAGGGGCCCCAAAGTGACTGAGTGCTGCCCTTCCATGTTTGCACTCCTGTAAACGAGCTAGGTCAAGTGCTTCTGCTATATTCTACTTTCATCCCCTTTTGCAGCTTTGACAAAATTGGCACAGAGGTATTTCAGGCTGTCAGAGATTATTCATGTCTCGCTGCTCAGTGGCCACTGGTCTCTACCTCACACTGCTGTTTTAACCTGGACCACACTGGAGGCAGGACCAGGGCATGGGACTCCGTCTGGACTTCTACTTCCATGGGATCTTGGTGTCTCTCTTTGCATCAGCAGTCAGAAAGGGAAGATTGCTTCTGGCTGACTCACATGTTCCTAATTTGTCAGTTGTGAGTTTATGCCATTTTGAAGGCAAAAAAAGTGCAGGGATCATGTGTGTGATGAAGAAATTCCATTGAGTCTAAGTATGTGTGGATTATATGGGTATTTTGGAAACATTAGTGACATAGCCTATTGAATCTGCATACCTGTAAAATAATGGTAACAAGCCCACAAACTCTGTTGACATTAAGTAATTAACACTGTTAGTAATAAAACCAAGTGAGCTGTGGAAAAAATCAGCAATTAATTATATTTTGTATTTTAGAGACTTGCCACAGCTAGGTTAACAAAGAATGGCTGCATGGCCAAACCAAAAGTCTCCACAACATACCTGTGTTCAGCTGTGGTACTGACAGACTGAGTCTGCCCACCACTTGCAGAGCCACTATGAGGTGTGTCAAAGTTGCTGTGGGAGAATATTTGAAATAGGAGAAAAATATGCCCTGAGTAGTCTATCATTCCACCTGTGGCTTGGCTCTTGTAAGTTCTGGGGGGAAAAATAAGCAGACAGCACGAATTATGGGAGACATTTAGACTGGGCAAGGGTACTCCACGGGCTGCGCACATCTGTGGTAGCGTATATCCTTTTAATTATGGTTTTTCTTGGCTTTCTGTTGATCTCAGAGACCTTCAGCTCAGAACTCTCTTCACTACTCTGTCTTACTGATGTGTCCAGTTATTTATGAATAATTCCCTGAGTTTTAAAAATGCATCTTTCACTGCACTGTATTTTTCATTTTCGGTGTGGGCTTATATCAGATCTACATAGTTGCTAGTGAAGAGCTCTTGCCAGGAGTTGAATTATCACTGATTCTCTAATTCTAACATGTATATAAACTTTGTGTGCTTGTCTGCTTATAAGAACAATTTATCTTTAAAATTGTTTCTCACTACAGAGAAAATCGGAGAAAATCTTTGAAATTGTTTCTCACTATGGGGAAAATTGAAAGGATTTTTACAGAAATCTTTAGGAAAATGTAAACAAAATATTTGAATATGCTTCTATTAGATATTTAATGAATTTAGCGCCAAAGGTAACATGTTTTTGGCACTGCTAATAAACCTCACCGTTTAAAATGTAAATCAACGTCAACTAAATAAGCCCAAACACAAGGTGTGAGAACTCTTTAATTCTCTGCTGCCATCTTGTGACTGCTCCTGTCACCTGCTGGTGTGTAGCAAAATCCAGGCATTTTAAGTATGACTGTCCAGCTTGGTGGAGTCTTTTAACTGCAATGCTCTTTCTATTCTTATGGGGACAGTCCATATTGAACCAATAGCAGGGAAAAAAAAGAGAAAATACTTTGAATATTTGTGCTAATGCAGGTATCAGTAAGGAATGCCAAGCTTGGCTGTCCTGGATAGGGTGGTTACACAGTGAAGTCATTATCCATGCACATTTCTGAGAAGAAACCTTCTGTAGCCATCCACTGAGTTAATTTTTGCCTATGGTAAAACAGATCCACCAGAAGCCCTTCTTCAAAACATCCCAGAAAACACACCAAGTCAGTTTTTCTGTCACTGTGGGAAAGCAGCATGAAAACCAGGCAGCCTGTGAGTTCCCTCTCATCTCTGTGACTTGAAGAAATGGACATTTAGCATGGACTGAAATTCGATGTTGAATTAGATGTTACAGAGCAGAATATCTGGCTGTTCCTGCAGCTGGGCTTTGAGGAGTTTATTGAGGATGAATTAACTACAGCCAGTAAGGAAGGCAGCTCAGCTGCTAAACATGCAATAAAACAGGCAGTGCCATGCACTGTATCACAAGCACAAAGCAAAGACAGCATGGAAAGCATCTGTTTTGGGTGATGCCACTAAGGCTGAAGTTTTGCACATGAAGGCACACCAGCTTTCCAGCAGCTGATAGATGGCAGAGTAGATAATTGTGCTAAACCTTCCCATGAATCATACCGTGGAAACAAACTTTCAAAGATAGAGAACATATTGAATAACAAAACCACAAAATTATTTGAGGGTGGAAGAAGTAATTTTTTATTCAAATATCATCCAATAGAATTGGGATGCAAATTGTCCGAGGATGAATTTAACCTGCAATTTAGAGAAAAGTTTCTTATCACTCAGTCAGTGAGATTCCAAAATTGCCAACCAGGTGAGCAAAAGAAGCCTGGATTCTAATAGGATTAATCTTGTTAAAGTTGTTGAAAAAACACTGTCCAGATTTCCAGTTGCTGGTAGTTCAGTTCAGTGGTTGCTGCAGTTAATGAGACCCAGATTTTTGAAAGCTTTGGTAAAAATTACAGTGATATAAACAAATGGAAAGTGCTATATTTGAATAAAATGTTGTAAAACACCTCAACACTTGACAGCTACTTGAGTTGGAAAAGAGAAGAGCCTGAAGGAAATAAAGCTACATGCACAGAGAGGAATATGAAAGGAAATGGAAGAGAAATGAAAAATTGAAGCCTCTGTTTTACTCACAATGGGTTAAAACTGGCAGATTTGAAATTAAACACCTTTGGATCTAAGTGTGCCTAAATTTTCATTAGTACATAAGACTGATGAAACCTGGCAGATTCACTTTTTCCCAGGGAAGTACACCTGTAGTGAGTTGGAGCAACTTCTGTTGGAAGAATTTGTGGTGTGTATCTCCAGTTTGGAATATTGCATAGGGAAGAGTGAGAATTTCGGTTAAGACAACCCTATGGTATTGTACTGCTTTAAGTATTTTCTATGCTGTTTGTTCACCTTCAGTTTTGATCAAGTCGTACATGATCACGATGAATTAAGAAGTAACATTTTGTAGAAACTAGGTGGAGCTGTTTTTTTAGCACATGCAGCAGGTCTGGTGTGTTGCACTCTGTGTGCAGGAAAAATGCATGTTTTATGTGCACAGATGATGCATGTATTACCCATATTTTGTGACTCATGCATTTGCTAAACTTTGATGAATGCAGTGGTGCATTTCCTGATGTATCTGAGCTGACATACTGAGCACATTGTGTACATGGGCAGAGTGGCACCTCTTTTTCTATTAGAAGGTATTCTCAGACAGCTTGAGGAAGGCAATGGCACCTAGTTAAGTGAGTGGCAGAGACAGAGACTTCATTGAAGATTGACTGGTGAGGAAAGTCTTAAAGGGAGCCATATGTTGCTATTACAGATATTTTGAGATTATTGAGTTACAGCACAGGAATAGGTAAGATTAGTGTAGGAGAGGTGTGGCATTTAGCAGATCTTTTGAATATTCCACTGGATATAGCAAAGTAAAAATAAATACACTGCCATTTACAGGTGCTCAGAAAGTAAACAGCAGGCTGGAGATTGGAGAGGAGTGTCAAACAGGAGAAATTAAGCTCTTGGACCTGTACATGCCATGATGTTCCTCCTTTCTCATGGTTTGCTTTGACAAATTCTAACAGCATAACCTGCTCTCTCTGAGCTGCAGTGAGCTAGTGGTGAGATACTTGGCTCATATACCAACTATAGCTACATCCTTTTCTAAGCCTACTTGGTGGTTAGAAGGCAAAGCCATGTGGTAAGAAAACTGGGTTGCGTGCCATTTAGTAAGTCCTCATGGCCATAAACCTTTTCCTTCACCCTGCACCATTCCCCAGGGAGCTCTGCACACCTCCTGCATTCTGTACCTTAGAGATCACTCAACAATCCAGCTAAAAGGTGACATGCAAGTTGCAGCCATCTCCAGAGTCCTAACTTCTCTCCATCTGCCCCTGCAGTTCCCTGCATCTCTGGCTGAACAAGGCTGTGCTGTGGCTGGATGTGCTACACCTTGGAAGAACGGGGAAGTTTTTACCTTTGTGGCTTCCCTAACAGCTTGAATTTGGAGCAGGAAAGCTGGCCTGTGTTTGACTTATTCAGTGGAACTGCTGACTTTAGAAAAATAAATAAAATCATGTACGGATGGTTTTTGGGTGTGGGTCTTTGTGACTAATTCAGTGACCAAAACAGCGCAACCTTGGTTAAAATAATTACCTGTTAAAGTAATATATCTTTTATCAGCCACAAGGTTTCAAATAAACTGAGGGTTTTCTAATGTATTACAATCTATTGTTTTGCATGGAATGGTTCATTTTAGTTTGTAAGGACCACAGACATTAATGATATTGCTTAAGAACTGGCTAGATACTCATAGTTAAGTTTGCCAACATTCAAGTAAACAACCTGATTTTTCCGGGGTCATGCAGTTCTTTCAGTATCATTGTTTCCATTCTTTTAACTTTGCAAAATGCATGGGTTTTTTTTAAATTACTTTTTCTCTCAAATTTTCTGAAAGTTTTCTATACTTGCAATACTGACCCATGACTCATTTAACAGAGGAGCTTACTCTGCTTTTACCCCTCTCTCAAGTTAAAAATTTTACAAGAGCTTCCATTTCTGCTTGTGTTTGCCTTTCCATAACCTGGAATTTTCCTAAAGTCTTCTATTGCTGCCTTAATCCAGCCCTTTCCCTCATAGTTCAGAGTATAGGCAGTCTATGTACTTTCCCCCTTTCTAAAGTAATCTTCTAAAGTCAGTTATCACTTTCCTTTCTCCTTTGCTGCCTTAATCCTGCCTCATTTATGTTCTCTTTGCTATATCAGTTTGCAAGAAGCAAATGCTGTTATTTTTTCCTACTCCATGCAATCCATCACACACTATCTCCTCTGCCCAGATTCAGAGGGGTCAGCAAATGAATACTTTTTTGTGAGATTTCCATCTTCTGCTCAACGCTAATTAAAATGGAAGAGGTGATGACCTCAACATTAGGGTTAGGAAGAAGAATATGTGAATATGAATGAAGTCCAAAAACTTTCCTCGGATGACAAAATTACCAGTTACAAATGCTCATATAGTAAACATGTAGATACAGCAATGTGCTATGAACATGTGTTCTTCCCTGGTTCAGGTAATGTTGCCTGAATGCAGCATAGGTGGATCATGGCTAATGCAGCAATGTTTCCATAAATCATTTCCAAGCAGTATTCACTACCCTGCAATCTGTGTAAGAAAAAAGACAAGACAAGCTTTCAGGCACATGATGATTTTTGGGGTGTCCTGTGCAGGTCCAGGAGTTGGACTCGATGATCCTGTTGGCTCCCTTCCAACTCAGCATATTCTATGATTCTATAAGAGCCGAAAACAGGCAGCATGTATGAAAATTTAACTTTTTTGTAGGTCCTTGAACATGCTAAACCTCAAGAATGTGCCCCACATCTCCCATCCCTTTGAGGCACCCAGTTTAATTAACCTGCTTTCAGTACACTCAGTTACTCAGCTGTTCATCACAGCCAGCCAAGATTAGGGTGGACATTCACTCAGTGATGCCCATTGGAAACACTGTCTCTCCCCCAGATGTATGGCTGCTTGCTTATGCTAGAGGGTACTGACCTCAGGAGGAATCTTGTCAGCATTTGCTGCTCTGCTTCAGACAACCACACCTGTGTTAATCCAAACAGCTGATGAAACTGGTTTGCACTATTAGGGTGAAGGTTGCCTGAAGCATTTTAGCTAATCTACCCAAGATCCCTTCCAGGAGCAGAGCCTCCAGGACAGTGCTGGCTGTGCAAACAGCTGGGGTGGAATGGTTGAACAGGCATGTGGGATCTTGCAGAGGATGTCTGTCCTAACCTGAGACACTGGGAAAACAAAAACTAGTCAACAGAGCAATGCTGAATAAGGATAGAGGCCAAATCAAGGCTTTGTCTATCATTTGATTACCATAGATGGAGTTTTCAACTAGAATTCACTGCTGATGTCCAGATGTCCTCCAGCATCACAAGGAGACTTCTGCCTTGTGAAAAAAATTCCTTAATGCCCCTAAGATTACCTAGAGTACTAGAGTGTCCACCTTTGTAACCCAGGTACCTCTTCTGCTTCATCATTTCAGAAGACAAAACAGAAGGAGAATAAGCAAATAAAATTAATATTTAGTAAAAAATCTTCTGTATTGAAGCTCACAAGTACAGCTGTTAGCTTTCAGGCATTATTTCAAGTAGCAACGTCCACCTCATCCTTTCCTCTCAGTAAAAAAATGAAAAGCTAAAACCCAACCATTCCTTTTACCTCTTTCCACCCTCACCTCCTTAGTCAAGTATGTAACTCAATTCTTGCATCCATATTTTCATATTTTTGGTAACCCAGCCTTCTCTGGGTTTCCTTTTGTCTTTTTTCCCCCAAATATATTATCACCTCCTGTATATTGTGCTGTCTTCCTTCCCACCATATTCCTGGTATGTTGTATGCCTCGTGCTGAATGAGGACATTATCTGATTCCATGATTATAAATAACTGTTAACAGATTTAAATTAATGCCAGATTTAATATAATGCTATTCCTACTGCTGTGTTTCCAGTGTGTGAACACAGAATGGCCTCATCTGGGCTGGTTTTGGCTGCCATGGTTCTTTATCCTCCACAGTGTAAGCATCCTGTGGTCTGCATCTGAAGACAGGTTCAAAGATAAAGCATCAAAGACAGGAAAATATAATATATGAAGCAATAAAAATCAGTAAGCTTCATCGTGAATCCCTCCACCCCCTTGTTTACACATCTCCAGATAGCCAGGAACATCTTGCTAGATAAGATATTTTTATGTTATCTCCAATTTTTATTGCATTAGACAGCAAAGTTACATGGTCTGATGTGTTTTGCTAGGTATACACTCACTGCTTATTAACTGGATAAAACCTGATATTAGCTTGGCTTTGTTTAATTTCTAACGTTATTTACTCTGCGATAACTGAATAACCTCAGTTAACATTGTGAATTGTTTGCCCTGTAATGACCAGATATTCCATTACATTATGTAAATTATTTGCATAGTGATCAGGATTTAATGTTATTGGTAATTAGAATTATTTGCCTGCTGGTAATGCTGTATAAATGATCTGTCATTAATCACAGGGCACACCTTACAAAGGGCTCTAATGAGGAAAGCTGCAGTTTAATGTCACTAGACTATTGGTGTCCTCTGGGGCATTGTTTTACATCACCGGGAAGTGGTTTTTGTGTTTATTGATCAGTCATTGATCATTGCCATAAAGACCTGGGGCTTTGTAAATGTCTTTATTCCTTGGTGTAAGATATTGCCAGACAATAATTAGAGCATGCAGCTGATAAAACTTGACAGATTTTCACACTTGCAGTTTCAAACCACATGAGAATAAAGAAGTTCCATAATCCAAACCTCTCACACTGGTACTGATAGAGCCAAGGGCCCATCTTTGCCAAAGGAAAATTAAAAAAACAAAGGGTGATGAGACCCCAGCCAGCAGAGCATCATCTTATTCAGGAAAACTCTTCTTCCCCTGCAAAAAGCCAACTGATAAATGTTATTGCTCACTTTTATTAGGAAATGTTGCTTTTGAGCCGCTAGCAGAGAAAAAGACCCGGATTCTCAGTGTGGCATAAAAGAGAGCTTTTATTATTTAATTCCAACTTATATAGATTTTTCAGAGATCACTCAGATTGGTCAGTCAGAAACCTCCCCCTAGGCCTGATTGGCCAGGCCTGAACTGTCCAAATCTCGAGACACTGTTTTAATAACATCCAAACTTTATCTTTGTTTATAAAACACAGGAAAAAATTCTCATGGGAAAGACCTGTGCTAGCCACAAGGAACCACTTTGATTCACTGTATATTCTGCTTGCAACAAACTGCTAGTAAACTAGTTAGTGAGAAGAACAGCAATAGACTCAACCACTTTCCGACCCCTGTTTTTGCTTTGCTTTGCCTAACAGAGAATCCCATACTCTTGGAAAGCTGAGTGTGCATTTAAAGCTAGGTGCCAGAAAGACAGAGCTCTGAGCCCTGCAATGATGAGTCAGTGTGCAAGAGCAGTATCCACACTTCAAATTGGTAGTGACAATTTCTGTGTATAGAAAACAGAACCGTAAACTGCCAGGATTTCCAAGGTAGGAATTAGAGCTTAGGGCCCCAAAATCAGGATTTAAGGCACATTTCTATACTCTGCGCCTCCATGCACCCCGACAGACCGTGAACCTCAGGTATGCTGAGGTCATATGAGAAGTCTGAGGAAGACTTTCACATACCCACAGTAAGTGTAAAACCTGTATGTTTTGTCTTCTTGGGCTTTGAAGTTACTTAATATCAGACCTAGATGATTAACTAATGTTAGATGCTAGAGTTATTCCCAATTGAGACACTTTCTGAAATGAGACTCATGCCTAGGAAAGAGCCTTTCCTATGATTTAACTGCAAAGCATTTGGTGTAAATACTTTTCCTTAGTGTTTGAAAGAGCTAGTACTGTATATGAAAATGCAAATACTTGTCACAACACTTTCTGTAATTTTTGTGGAATAAAGAACTGTTTACCTATATAGTGATTCATTCAAATTGCAATGCCTGTTTATCATGCTAAAAGATTTGAATAGTCTGAAAGAAATATTTGTACTGAAAAGCTTTATTTAGAATCAAAAGGAAAATAGCTGAAACCTCCTGAACCAGCAAATGTGTGCTAAGGAAGATCAATGTGAATAAAATATGTCTTTTAATATTTTACCAGGAGAAAAAACAGCATAATTAATATTATTTTTAATTTTGACCCTCTTGTTTTTGCCTGGTAAAGTTAAACTAAAAGCATAATAATCATTGTACGAGGGAGAAATGAATAATAGAGGAATATGAAGAAGAAATTAATATAAATAAAAGGCTAATTGAGGATTGATTGATGAAAATAAGTATAGAATATGAATGATTTTGATGAGCCTTTCTCATGAAACCTGTGTGCTTCATAAAAGCTGAACTATTAAAGTCAGTAAAAGATTTGGAAGACAAGTGTTGCTGCATTCTTAATAAATAAAGACAAAAAGAAAGGGATGAATACATTTCAAAGTATTTGGAATTGTTTCCACCAGTCTGTATCTTTCATAAGATACATACTGACAGAATTAAACAGGCAAACAGTGAGATGTGCACACAGCAATACACTGGAAACATGGTGGGTATCCTTAGTTATTCAAAATACAGCAGCCACCTTCTTTGTGAAGAAAAAAGATATCAAATTAACAGTTTGTCAACTAACACTGTGCTTTTCTCACATAAGAACACTATGTTTCTCCAAGTCTTTTGGTAGACATGGACCAATGGCCCTATAATAACAAGAAACTGAGGAAATGTGTTCTACAGGTTCTGTGAGCATTTTGCTAAAATGGCAGCAAATGACTATTTATATGAATGTAGGGATGGATGTATTTTGCATTTTAGTTCATTTCATTTCACTTATTTTTTCCATCAATAAATGAAACCATAGAAGAGTACACTTTTTAATTTAGAGTTAGATTTTTTTTTTCCCTTACAATGATTCCAACAAATGTATTTCAGTTTAGGTTAGAATAGTGCCATCTATCAGACAGTGCCTTCAGCTAAAAACACTGGAATCCCACAGTCGTGAGCACTAGGCAGATGCAATGGGTAGCAATAGTCAGTCCTGCTGCAGATCAGCTGTATAAGAAAACCAAAGGCTCAGGTATGTTTTAAAATGTGGAAATCCAGACTCACATATTAGCTTTATCAGTCTGTGAATTTTTTTCCCCTCAACTTGGTCTGTTAATGAGATTTGGGAAATACCATCATTGAATCCTCTGAGTCTTTGCACATAGGCAGAGAAACATTACAGGGAGCATAGAAAGGCATTGGAATAGAGGAGTTTTTACAGACCTTATAGTTTCTGGAGGTTTTTCAGAACTTATTTAACTTATTTCCAGCTACACCCATGTATTTATTTATTTATTCCCTTCCAAGGGCTGAGCTAATCAGAGTTTAATACCAGGAGTTAGTATACAAAAAGAATATGAGAGGAAATGGCCTTATGGTCTGGAGAGGAGGGAAAATGCAGGACTGCCGTGAGTGCTGTATCCACCACATCCCAGACCCCTGCTCGTCCTCTTGGCAGTGGAGAATCAGTCTCTGTGCAAACTGGGGCATGATGATTCTTCTTGCTGAAAGTCCTCAGATGCTTTTTTGCTCATTCTCCCTGAAGAATCTGGAGGATTTCTAGTGATTCCTCTCTTCTCCAGGCTGAAGAGACTAGATGATTTGTAGCTACTGGATTGATGCCACACTGCAGAGACTGAAAAACTGCCTCAGCAAACTAAATGGAATTATATATACAGATATGCTAAAATATAGCCTGTACAGAAACTTACATAGCACAGATAGGCAAATAAGTGCAGGAAAACACTGACAAATTTGCTGCATAATAATTATTGAATTTACTTTAAAAAAAAAAAAAGCAAAAAACCACTTGCAAGGACAGGCATGTGTATGTTATAAGAAAAAACATATGGCACTCTCCCAACAGTTTGATTCTGAGCAATATTGACCAAACTTTGCTTAGCCTTCAGCTGAGAAGTAAAAAAAAAGTAACATCTTAGTATTATATGTAATACTACCTCAGTGCCTCTGTAATCCATAACGGAAGCATTAATCACTGTGCCTTTGTCATGGCAGCAGGGCAGTTTGCAGTCTGTCTGGGTGCTTGATTTATGAACAGTTGGTGGCCACTGAACTGCAGCAATCCACCAAACAGTACTTTCTTCTGCTTTGAGTGTAAATGTTACAGAGCACCAACATTACAGAGCACCAACATTATATTCTATTGAATATATACAAGGTTAAATTTGTAAGCTCCTTATTTATCACCTCTCTTTCCTCTGGTTTTCATGTCTTGCTTTTTCCTCCTCCATCACAAAAGGCATTGTTGATCTCATGCCCCCAGCTCACCACCTTGGTTCAAAGTCTGGGCTTTGCTGTGCTCAAGAGCCAGGATCAGCACCCTTCTACCTTCCAGCTCTGTCAAGGTGAGATCCTGTCGCAGCTGAGAAAGAAATGGCCTGGTCCTCCAGCCTATTGTCCTACACCTCTCTGTAGGTTTCCACTTGTTCCATGAGTTTCATATGAAGTTTGGAGTTTCAAGGTCTAGTGCAGATCCTTTTGGACATAAGTGCCCACTCTGGCCAAACTACATCGTTGCTTTGGAAGGAAAAAGGAAGGAGACTAGATTTGCATTTTGTTCTTTTGCAGATCCCTAAGAGCTGGGATACTCATCTAGAGCTACAATTTAGCAACACCTGGGTGTTCAGAGAGAGGCCCTGCTCAGTCCCAGCTCCCATTCCTTGTAGGCAAAGTGTCCTGAGTCCAAAAACATCAGGCTCCAGTCTCACCAGCATGTGCAGTGAAGTGGCTCCTTATCTGTGCATACCTGTGGTGGCACAACAGCTGTGGAAACCCACACACTTCCTCAGTGTGCTTACTCTGTGTGTCGTTTCTGTTGTGGTCTGCTCTACAGGGAGATACATCATTTTTGATAAAGTATCTACGTCCTCCCTTTTTTTGTATCCTCTCATTCCTTGGGCCTCTTCTGTGCTCTGGTCGGCAGTTTTTAAAAGCCAAGGCTGTGTCCAAATTTCTATTAATTACAAGACTGACAGAGCAGAGATTGCTGCATTTGGTAGTGCTTAGGAGGGTATTGCTTTGTAAACTGCACATTGCTATTCACCACTGCCTGTAACAAAGCACTTTTTGTTGGTTAATAGTGTCCAGAAAATAATGATTAAAATTAAAGCCTCTCAAATTCTGTAGAGTGTGTTAAGAAAAAGAAAAGAAAAGAAAAAGGCAATCACTAGAAAAGCTTAGGTTTTTCATGCTTTATCTCTTGTCTCTTGGTAAGAGAATGAGGAATGTATTCACAAATATTTGAAGAGTGGCTTGAAGAGATAGTGCTGCCCTACAGGA
Organism: Entomyzon cyanotis; assembly: GCA_024500445.1. Taxonomy (NCBI): domain Eukaryota; kingdom Metazoa; phylum Chordata; class Aves; order Passeriformes; family Meliphagidae; genus Entomyzon; species Entomyzon cyanotis. The sequence continues at coordinate 10,111,120 of JAKEPQ010001009.1, forward strand.
ACTCCTGGCATCAAAGGGCATATATCAAGGCATAATGGGATGAAATTAGGCAATAAAGCTAACCAGATAAGTAGTCTTTCATCCTGGAAGTACATTCCAAATGCTGCATAAATGAAATAGCAATTGCAAACATTTTTGGGGAGGATTCCTACCAGCGAGATCTTCCAGGTGTGGGCAGGGACAGAAGGCAGGGGAGGCTGAGCAGCACCCTTGTCCTGGCCAGCCCAGCATAGTCTCCCACGCAGCCCTCTGGCACCCCAGAGCAGGTCGAGCTGTGTTCCGTGGGGGTTCACTCCCCAAGGAGTCCTGCTGGAAGCCCTGACCCCTGTAAAGCTGAGCTGAACCAAAGCACTGTTACGAGGTTCCAACACACACTGCTGGAGAAATCCCTAGGGTAGGATCAGAAGCAGGGCTTGGCCCAGAGAGCTCCGTGAAGCCCCTGGCCCAAAGCCCAGTAGCTCCTTGGGATCCCATCCCTGCCTGCATGGGCACTGTGCCAGCGGCAGGGAGAGCAGGGAAGCAGGGAAGGGGAGGCATTGTCCCCAGGCACTGCCATGGCATGCACCGTGGACAGCACTCAGCTCTCGAGTGGGGACACAGTGAATGGCAGTGTGCATTCATTTAGGCTATAACCATAAGTGATGAGCTCAAATTACTGGCCCTTTTCTAAGAAGAGAGTTTGGGACAGAAGTTGGGATGCAGCAGGGGCAGGTCAGGTCGTGAGGCTGCAAGAAAGGGCATTGTGCTAGTTTGCTTTACCTCCTTTGATCTGCTGTTGTTTTTCAATAAAGAGCTTGTATTATCCTAATGATTTCTTTAAAATGCCTTAAAATTTTTAAAAATAATGTCGCAATAAGCAGAAAACCACCTCCACTATCCCCCACAAGATGGAGCTCGCAGCTCAGGAGCGGGGATGATGTTCTTTGTGTCACCGAAAAATGAAACGGTTTTACCCTCACCCTTTCTAATTTTTATCTTTTGCTAATATAATGCAGATTGGTTTTATACATTATTTATGGAGCCCAGAACTTGTGTAGGGAATGCTGTCACTCATTTTAATGATTTAGATATGTTTTTTATTATTATACTGTATAGACTTTGGAAAACCTTCATTTGGATCCCATTTAGAACACAGGAAGTTGCCCAAAGCTTGGATGTGAACCTTAATTTACTGAAATCCTTGTAAGGCTGAGAATATTTACTGCTGGCATTTATTGCTCCTGTGAGAGTTAGAGCGAGAGTCGGGGGGAGAGAAAGAGAGGAAAGGAAAGACAACAGTAACTTCAGCCAGAAAAGCAAAGAACATATGTTGGAGTTGTGCTCGGCTGCGTGCATGCAGAGCAGGGTAATCTGCCTCTGAGCTGCTCTGCTGGACAGGAGGTGCCTTACCTCCTCTGAGATCCAGGAGAACCCTACCAGGACTTGTCTTTTGAGGAGCTGAATCTGCTTTTTGTAAAGCTTCTCTTTATAAAGTGGTGTTCACCAGCAGTTAGGACACTCAGTTTGATGTACCCCATAAAGGATTGGGTCCTTTTTGTGCTGCAGCAGAAGTCCCTTTGGACTTCCCACTGTGCTCTGCAGGTAAAAACCATAGGGATTTTAGCTGTGCAGAGTTGCAGGGGTGCCCAAGGGAAATGTGATGCACAACCCCAGGCAACCTTGGCTGGAGACAAGGGAGAGCTGCAAACCCAGCACTGTCTTGCAGGGGGTGGAGAAGGCGTTGCAGCAACCAGCAGTAACGTAGGCAGGAAAAGATTTCTTAATTTTCTTCCTCTTTCCAGTTACTTTGTGTCTGCACAATAATAAATAAGCCTATTCAAGCTTTGTCATTATAACTTACAGAGAAAAATAATTCTAGGGTGGGTCAGTCTTTGCTCAGGTTATGAATGCAGGTGATTTCAGCAGTCTCCAGCTTTTCAGAAAATCTCAGAAAATCTCAGAGTTCAGTGCTTCAGGAAAAAGAACAGGTGCCCTAGTAAACCTCATAGTGTTTTTTACTTCAAAGAAAAGCAGAACAAAATATTTACATTTTTTTAAGGTATTTTTCTTTATGCTCCCCTGTTCCTCCAGCCCTCTTTCATTCAGCTGCTTAACCTGCCTTTCAACTGGTCTCTCTGGTGGCTTGTTTGTCCTGTGCTGTGACAGCTAAAACAGCTAATAAAGCAGCTGGCAGGAGGGTGAATGAAGGGACCATGCCAGCTACTGCCCCTATTGTGGACAAAGACCCAACAGTAAAAATTTTATATGTCCACCTTGAAATTTCCTAAAAAACCTGTATATTATGTAGAATTCTTAATTGAAAACAGTGTTTTGTGACTCTCTAAAGAAATGTAATATATTTTCTGAAGAGCTGTTTAATTTAAAAGATTGCCCATTTACATGAAATACCCACAACTGTTTGTTGCTATTATTACTGAAACAGCTTTTGATGATATACTGTCATTATTTTGAATTTAGTTATGCTTTGTTAGTATTTATTACCAGCGCTGTGAAAGGATCAAGGCATTGCTCAGCAAGGCATATGAGTGCGTGGTGAGGAGACACCTTTGCTCCAGAAGGTCACAGCTGGAGTTTAGTCCTGCAAGGAAGCAGGATGGGCTGAGCAACTGGGAGATGTCAAAAGCAGACAAAGGCAGTTTATGGAAAGCTTTCCCCCTCTTAGAGGCTCTGTATTGCATGCAATAACTGAGTGGGGCCCAGAGACACAAGATTAAGGCCAAGGGCTCAAAGAATAGCTCAGTTAGGAACATGATTCAAAGAGCAAGTACAAAAAATTGGAATATCTGTGTTCATGATACACTATCTAGATGCTTAAAGTATCATAGCACCAGATTGTCTCCTGCATAAACATGTGATGTCTCCTCAGTAAAGACCTCCTGAAGTACCTTGAAAGACATGCAGGTAGTTCAGATATGCAATGTCTGCTCCTAGAATTAGGAAAAGTGAAATGAAGAGAAGGAATTTGCAATTGCTTGTAGAGCTGGAAGGTTAGTGATCATTCTTTGTCTCTTATTGTGTGAGTGAGAGGGCACCCATCATCAACAAACTGCTAGGCACAGTTGTTCATTTTTACATTAGGATGTCATTTCACATTAATTTAAAGGCTCTAGTGCAAAATGTGGTGGCATGGTTTCATTCTTAATAATCTCATAAGGATTGCAATTGTGAGAATATATTTAAGCATTGGAATAGATACAGAAATTGTGAAAATTCAATCATTAAAGCTGTTTAGAACAAGCTGGACAAATATCTGCCAGGAATGACACAGTTATAGTTGATTCTTCCTTGAGGCAGAGAAATAGAGAGGATGACCTATTTACTCTGTTTTCAAGGACTTGTGTGTGACTAGCTGCAGGTGCTTAAGTGCAGAAAATATTCTGTATCAAGGAAAAAGACCAACTGCATTCAAATAAAGTTCAATTTAAGCTCAAGCTAAACAAGAAGTTTGTAGAAATCATGTAGTTATCCAGAATCCAACATAAATAATATCTAAAATTTCAAATGAAATTGACCTTTTAAGGAAATACATAGAAGACAGCATAAGAAATGCTCGGAAACAGCATCCAAGAAACCTCAGCTCTGCTTTCTAACATTATCAAACAAAATAAATTATTCCAGTGAGGGGCATTTTGTGTTTCTAGTTCCAGATTCAAGTGTTTGCCTAAAAATAGAAATTATCTTTTTTTTCTCTTTTCTCTTTGTGCCATCATAGTGTTGCCATTAAGAATATAGCCAGCAGCTACTTTCGTTAAGGGAAGCCTGTGATCTCAGTTGCAGGAAGAACAATGGAAACATGCTGTTCTTCTCAAAATGCCTCTGTGGATATAAGCTTCTTCTGCTCTGCTTTTTCATCATAAGCTCTCTGCACACCAGCGCCGCAAGCCTCAAAGCAGCCAGGGAAGAGCAGGATCAGCAGCCTGGATTTCTGGGTACCTCTGTCCCTTGGCATGGGCTGGGTGTGTGCTGGTGGTGTCTGCAGGTTGAGCTGCAGGGTGACCAGGCTGCTGCTCTGCATTGCTTTTGCCATGCTGGTGCCATGGTCTGGCTGACAGCCTGCAGTCTGGATTTTTTGGCATCTTTCCTGGAAGGGCACTCTTCCTGTACTTCATGCCATATGCTAGAAAGGTAGCTGGGACTGATGGGCAGCCCGAGTTTCTCATGCTGTGGACATTGGGAGCTCAGCTATAACCAATCCTATATCCATAAATATGCCCTCAGAGAGCCAGGGCAGGGAGTCTGGTGGGCTATATTCTGACTCTGATTATTTAAGCAGAGTATAGATTCAGCCTCATACTGGGAAGTCATTTCCATTTAGGAAAAAGCAACCATTTTGAATGACAAGTTTTCCAAACTGCCCATCAAATTTTCTGCAGAAGAGCTTCTAAAAGTAATGATGTTTATGGGGAGAAATAGTTGTTAATGCTACAACACCATGGTAGATTATAGGGCATAGTCTTCCATAACTTTAAGTACTTGAAGAGTGCAAAGAATTGTCTATTTTACAAAGATCAGAAGATCAGAGGAAAAGAGCACTACTTTTACTCAAGATAACATTTTAAATGAAAATTAACTCCCAAAATGACTGTCCCGGTTTATTTACAAAACCCTAAAAATGTATAGCTATCTTGTGCTTCCCCTGTTAGCAAGGTGGGTTTATTTGGCAAGGCTGTCACCTTCTACTATCATGTTTTTTGAGGTCTTCATTGACTGCTTGATGGACCTTTGAGTTGACACTGTTTTACTTGAGGATATCAACTGCTAGAACGACATTGTCTTGTTGGCTTCATTTGATGAATTCTTGCAGGTGGGATTCAATCAAATGTGTAGCAAGAAGTGTACAGTGATGGGATTATTTATCTTGTCAAATGGAGTCCCTGGACATAACTATCAAGCTGCCATTGACACTGGAATATAACCGGCTCTGTATTAAACTGTCCAGCTGTGATGTGAAGAGCACACCAGTTATTTACTTAAGAAGCATAACACAGAGTGCTGAGGATGTTTGAGAGACTTGACAGCCTGTATAGCAGTAACTGCTGCCTCAGTAGCCTTTTTGAGGATGTCCCAATATAAAATTTTCACAAAACTTCTCTAAAAGGTCATGTTTATATCATATTTAGTACAAATTCATGGAACATGCCCACAATTAGGGGTTTTATTTTTAATGATTTCATCAGTTACTTCATTCAATGTTGCAGGGTATGATCAGCTAATGAAGTTTCTAGATCTTGCCCAGCAACAGCTTTCATCAGGCTTCTCTAGCACAGTTGTGGCACCACTGCAACTTGAAGAGATCTCCTACTGGCGCAGCATGTTGCAGTTTAACCTGTCAGGCAGTTAAACACCACTCAGCTTCTTTCTCACTCCCCTCCAGTGAGATCTGGGAGAGAACTGGGAAAAGGGTAAAAGTCATGGGCTGAGATAATGGTAGCTTAATAGGATAGAAAGGCAAGGGAAAATAACAGTAATGATAAAGGGATATACAAAACAAGCACTGCACAATGCAATTGCTCACCACCCACTGACCTGTGCCCAACCAGTCCCCAAGCAGTGGCCACTACACCACAGCCAACTCCCCCCAGTTTTTTTCAGTATGATGCCATATGATATGGAATATCCCTGGGGCCATTGGGGTCAGCTGTTCTGTGTCCCCTCCCAGCTCCTTGTGCACTGGCATCCTCCTCACCGACAGGCAGTATGAATAGTCGAGAAGTCCTTGACTTATTGTAAGCACTGGTCAGCAACAACTAAACATCAGTGTGATGTCAATATTACTGTCATCTGCAATCCAGAACACAGCACAGTATCAGCTGCTAGGGAGGAAATTAAGTCTATCCCAGCTGAAACCAGCACACCCCAGTTTTCCTGACAAGGCTTTTTCAATTTGTTGTTAAGGCAACAATGACCTGAAGAGACCTTTCAGGCATTAATGTCAGCTTTAGCCAGTGAGACTTGTGCAAAAAAAATATACTGGTACTGGAGACTTGACATGTCCAGTCTACCTCCCAGAGCTGAATCCCTGTCATATCTAGCAGACTTGTTTGATGAAGACCAGCTGTAGAGGAGGATAGTGACCACCTACATGTCTGATGTAACTCGACTTCAGAGTTAACTGTTGACCTAACCCTCTTTGGATCCTGTATATCTACAGCAACTAGATAAAACAATAATTAGCAACTTATCTTAACTACAACATATTTTTATATAGTACAGTTTGTGCACAAGTTTTTTATTAATTTTAACTATATGGAGAGTTAAGAAAGTCTGTAGTTTTGAGATGTTAAATTTCTTTAAATAACCAGTTTATTTTTAGCACAAATTAACAGATTTGTTTATTAATGCTCAGAACACTCGACCTGTTTCTAAAGAATGAGAACAGTAAGATTGAAGAGGTGTATCATTTTTTGTCCTTAATAAATATGGTAAATCTCTGCTCTGGAAGCAAGAAAGAAGTCTCCCTAAACCATAGAATTGTGACCAAGGTCTTAATAGCAGAGCTGAGAACCTGTTAACTTTATGATCGGGTGGAGCAAGTGAACTTTTTGAAGGAGATTCTTGAAGTTGAGATGTTTTACAAAGGATTTGCTGTGGATTGAACCCAATGCAGGGAGTGCCTGAAGCTGTGCATTGCCTCTTCTCCATCCTCCTTCCTCTGACAGGCAGCCCAAGAGCAGGGGGGCTGCACATCCCTCCAGTGCCACATTTCATCCCTGTGGTACCTCACAGATTGTTTTCTGCTTATCCTTTAAGTACTCTGCTCATCATAAACTGGTGTGTGATCCCAAGCTATGAAACCACTCTTCATTTTAGACACAAGAACCAGCTTTGAGAGGTCCCCTATGTTTGCAGAAAATCTAAGCATCAAAAAATGCTGTATATTAACACCTATCAAAGTCTGTGATTCCTGGTATTCATGGGAATTAATTGGCTGTGTGAATTTGAGAATTATACGGGTTCACTGCTAGAACTAAGTCACAATTAGTGCCAAGTGCTTTTACCACTAAAAAAGCCCCACGGATTAGGCCTTTCAGAAGAAAGAAAACCTGCTTCTGAACTTTTTGCCGCAGTTGGATACTCAGTCATAGAATAGTCTCCATACTGCCAGTACATTTACAATGTAAACGCTTTCTTTTCAAGGTCACGGTTTTAAAGCACTAGACTGCTATTGAAACTGCAGGGGCAGAGCCTGAACAATTCTCCTGGTTTTCTAAAAATAAGGAGCTTTATAGCTAAACTGCAGGATGTATTTTAAAAGAGTCTCAACATTTTTCTTTTTACTGCTACTTGTATCCCATCTCTACCAATTTTTACTGCGTTACACAAAGGCACATTTATCGCAAGGCATGGCATAAAATCAACACTCTTCCATTCCAGCAGTTAAGCCTCATCTTACAATGTTTGTGATGTGCCCCAATATTCAAATGCATTAAAACAAAACCTGACCCACCAAAGGGAATACGGATTTACAAATAAAATGACAGAAAGGGAGAATGCCTACTTGGCTAGCAGTAGCTATACTTCTTAGCTAAAACGCCTATGTTGAATTTTGCATTAAGAATGTTGTATTTTTGTTTAAAACCTGCATCCCTCAAATACCTCATGAAATACTGCAAGATTCTGAGGCATGAATGAAGTAATTAGTTCATTGTAAATGCTTAATTCTAATCAATCAGGGTTTAGTATTCCCAAACCTTTGTAGCTCTCTTGTTTAGCTTTTGCAGTGTTTGAAAATATTTATTGATCAAAGGGTAAAATGCTTTTCCTTGTTATTGGAAAAGATTTGCTGTTAAAATACTTAGGACTAATCCCCTTAAAATACTGAGGAATAATTTCTGAGCTACTCATTTGTAGCTAGACAGACTGACAGAAAAACAATGAGATCTTGGCACACACATAAGATTACCAAAAGATCATCCAGGTAAGTAAAGGATCATATACCTGCTCATGTCCATACTTTCCAGGAGGCTGTGACAAATGCTCATGTGTTTTCAAGTTTAGAGTTTATCTCAATGTGTACTTGGCTGTTCTTACTTCAGATTTCAGGGTGAGCTACTGTGCCTGGAGCCCAGCTGACTGATTTTTCTGTCCCAGCTGCTAAGCACTGTCCCAGTGCAAAGGCCAACAAGTGAATTTAAGTGCTACCAGCCTTGTTTTCCTGGTCCTCACTGAGCACCAGGACTGAGGAAAAGCAGATGATGGTGAAAACCCTTTGCATGGATAACAAAGACTCATCTCTCATTTTCTTCTGCAAGATTTTCTCTTTGGCTTTTAGTACCTCATTTAAAGCTGAAATAATTAACCTCTCTTTTATACACATTTGAAGATCTTGTTATTCATTTCTAAGCAAATCAAATATTGATGGTGTGTTATCTGTCATTGACAAATATGGTAAAAGGGTAATTTTTACACACAAACTCTTTTTTTCTCTATTCTTGTAATTTAATACAAAAAATAGAGTTATATATGCAGATTCTGTACATAAATTTTTTTAAGTCAGACAAAATGTGGCAATTTAATTGTCCCAATCCAAGTATATCTTAGCTGAATTTGGGTACTGGAGTGTAAAACTTCATTTTCATTTTCTAAACATTTTCAGTTGCATCTGCATCTTTCAACCTTTTTTTTTTTTTTTCTTTTTAATTGCTTCTGTTAAAATATGCAGAAAAACAGTGGGTAAACTCCATCAATTCTTTTAAAAATAGCAAAATTGTAGTTGACAAAATCAGTACAACTTTTAGGGCAAGACTCAACTAGGAAATATTTCCATCCTTTAGCGTATAGAAACTTACATATGGTTTGCTATCACTGCTGCCCAGCGCCAAAGCCAACATCTCAGTCTGTGCAAAGAAACAGGAGGACAGTCAGTGGGTGGGCTCGAAGCATGAAACAGAAGGAGGGAGAGGGAGTGAGCGGGGGAGAGACTGTGTGCATATGTCCAGAGGAGTTGGGTAGTTAGAGCATCCGTTAGGGAGATGAAGAACCAAGATTCATACTCTTCTTCTCTATGATCCACAAAATGTGCTTAAATTCAGCTCTACCAGATCCCCCATGAGCAAGTTATTAGGTTACTCTGTACTTTCCGTATGTCTCTTCTTAGAGGTATTCTATTATGAATAAATAAAAGATATCCCTTGAAGCAGGAATATTCTGTTCATCTTAATCAACAGGATTCTATATGTTCTGCCTCTCTTTGTTCCTGTGCTAACTATATCAAGTGAACAGCAGAAGTGGGACAGCTGGGAAGTTTCATCCTAAACTGGCCCAGGGGATGGAAGTCCATGCTGTGAAGGGGAGCAGAGCATGGTTGCAGGATGTGTCTCACTCCCTGGGATCCTGCTGGAGGAGCATATCTGATCTGAGCTAGGTGTCCAAATCCAGGCGGGTCAGCCTCTGTCTCCTGTGGCTTGTCCTCTCCTCCCAACTGCAATTTTAGCTGGCAAAGCAATTCTCTCTTCTCCCACAAGTGCTCTCTGCTTCCACAGGTTCCTAAATCAGGAAAGGAGATGGTATTAGATGGCAATCATCTATGAGTAAGATATTTCAGTGGCTAAGTTACTTCGAGGATTTATGCATAGCTTTTACTAAAATCAGGGGGAAATGCTCATCTAGATTCTTCTGCAAGTCAGCCCTTAGGAGTTTCAATGGGAAAGGAATGTCTGGGCATCATCTGTGTTATTAAATTTTATTTTTGATGCCTCCATAGATTTTATAGTTTTGCAAAAGCACGTAGCAAACATGGAAATTATTGCTCATAGTTCATCCAGGAAATGTGTCATAGTACAAGATGGACTGAACATAAAAGATGGTTAACAAGTATATGGCAATGTTCTGTAAAACTGTTAAATAGATCAATAAATAATTCCAGTGATAGCATATTGAATTTCAATAGTCAGTGAAAACCAACAGTTTCAAAATGCTGAATTTTGCTTTTCTAATGACTAAGTCTGTGTCACTTTACCATAAATACACAACTTTAGCAATTATCATCAAGGCCCTATTTAACAAATTTCTAATTTTAACAAATGTGATTTACTGCAGTAGTGCATTGTTGATACGATACCTATTCTTTATTCCTTGATGAGTTTAACCCATAATGTGATTATATAAGTAAAAATGTCTGCAGGGATTTTTTCAGTAAGTCTAAGGAATAGGATGGGGGAGTAAAGCAGTATTTGTTATCCTTTGGGCAGACAGAACTGAAGGTCCCCCAATGTTTGGGTTCACTGACATCCAGAAAGTTGGCAGAATCCAATCTTTAGGGAGAAGCTCAGCTCTCCTAGCTTGCCTGGGTAAAAGGGTTTGCTCCAGGACCTTTGCTGTGGTTAGTCAGTGTTTACATGGGGAGACCTTCAGTACTGTTGTGCTGAAAGTTGTAGCACCACCCTTGCCACCCTTCCATCTCAGAGACCTGAGGCACCAGATGATAAATGGGAGGAGTCAGACACTGATTCCCAGTCAGACTTCCACACCTGACTGGGAATCATGGGCATCTTTACAGGAAACAGAGTCTGAAAAAGTAAAGCATTTCAAAGCACTGGTTTTAGAAGAAGTTAACTGAAAATATTAAAACCAGACCACTGTTAATCAATTTGTGTAGCAAAAATGCTGATATGAAAAGCAGCATTATTTTATAAATGTAGCAGAAAGAAGCCTAACACCAAAATTCTTTGTAAAGAATGTAAAATCCAGTAATAGCCAGCTAGTCAATTTGGCTTAAGTCTTGTCTAAGCTTTTTACTGTTAAGGTATGAGGAAGTGAGGACCTCTTTTCCCTGCAGATGAGGACCTTCAGCTGCAGAGGACTGCTGCTGTAAGACGTGTAGATCTCCATTACCTAATCATTAACACCTTATTATACAAACATTAATACAGACTGCGTTGTTACAAATAAGGCAAATGGATGTATTTGCAGGCAGACTAGGTGTATGCATTGGTGTGTATTCTGGGACAAGCTAAACCAGCCTGATTTCAATCTGTGGTTAGTCCTACCTGCACCAGTTCATTCCTTTTTTTCACCTTGATTTTTCTTTTCTTGTCAGCTCTTCTGACCTAACTTTGGCAAATAGACTTGCTTTTTAAAACTCTATATAAGAAAGTCTTATAAAATGTGCAAACATCTATCAGCATTGCTACATCTCCTCAGGCATACTCTTTCTGCCTTATTCCTTATGCCAGGATCAATCTCTTTTTGTTTTTTAAGCTGATGTTTGTATAGCACCCAGTCTAATAAGGTTTTGGTTTCTCAGGTGCAGCTGCATGGAGCAGTGACCCAACAGGATGAAGAAGAGGTGTAATTTAAGGCCCTGGCCAATGAAAAATGAAAAAAGAAGCTGAGCACAAGCAGAAAAAACACTTCTACCCTCTGAAGTAGTCAGACTTAGCTATTAGACCATGCACCAGACAGGTGGCCTACAGGGACTGTACCCATCAGATGTGTTCATATTAGGCATGAAATATATCCTGACAGTGCCAAGAAGCTTAGAGCTCTGGGTGGTACCTAAACAGGCGCCAGATTAAGCTTCTGTCAGGAGTGGAGAGTTCACTGTGAGCCAAATGGACTTCCCAAAGTGGGAAAACATTTCTAGGTACAAGTTTATAGTGAAAAAAAATTCATTATAACTTGCTAATTTGGACACAATGCTCAGAAAAGCTCCTGTGCTTCATGAGTCTGTTGTTAGGCTGGAAATTAAAGGGTACAATTATAGCCACTGAAAAAAAAAAAAAAGAAGGCTACAGATATGTCGCTGTTGAGCCGCTAGCTGAGGAATGACCCAGGTTCTCAGACAAGGAAAGAGAGAAGAGAGCTTTATTGTTTTGATTTCCATATATATAGAGTTTACAGAAGTGCCCCAGATTGGTCAGCCCGAGACCTCCCCCTAGGCCCAATTGGCCAAACCCGAACTGACCCAATCCGGAGAAGTTGTTTGCAAAACATCCAAACTTTATCTTGTTTATGAAATATAGCAAAATGTTCCCACGGGAAAGACCTGTGCTAGCCACACAGATATGTCATGCTTTCTTGTCTGCAACCCACTCAATAGCTTCCACGGGTAAACAGTCTGGCACATGGCCTAAAATCTACACTCACCTGTTGGGACTAAATTGTCCAAATACAACCTTTTAGAGCTTCCTTTCCTTTCACAAAAAATAAATTTATTTGCCATGCAATTACTCTTCATATCATGGTGTGTTATTCCTCATTCCTGCATAACATTGTCTTCTCTGGATAAATAACAAACACTAAGTCTGTATGGCTGATGGAATTTGAGAATTTTTCTGGGTTGATCTGGTTGTTCTCACTCTGGTTCATCCCATTCTCCACCACTCTTCCCAACTCCCCAGACCTTCTTGAGTTTTACAGCAACACTTTAATGGTTTTGTGACCTACTCAGCATGAACATTATGGAATGTGTCTGGAAGTTGTAGTTTGCTACCTATATTTTAATCCAAATGTAGTAATTTAATATAAATATCGGGTTCAACTTCTAGGTACATAAAGTATTTTGATGTTGACAATGAGCTACTAAAATCACTTCAATCCATAGGGAATTAATTATGTATGTGAAAAGCAGAAAATTCTAGAGGCACCATTTAATGTGGAGAAAAAATATACCAGCCCAATAGCTATTGCAACAACTTTTTCGTTAAAACAGCAATAAATTTTCTGCATGTATGAGATATGCTGATAAGGCAGAAAGTTTAGTAACTTATACTGCTGAAAGTTGCGCCATCACCTGTAATCCCATTGCTTCCAGTAAGTGTATTAAGTATCAGCTACTTCTGAATAAAAATTCTACGTGGAAAATTACATTGTTATTTTTGTTTGCTGTGAACATTATTTAAACAAGAGTTTTCACATTCATGGCAGCAATTTGTCTCTGAAAGCAGTATATGATTAGGTCTCCATAACAATAATAAGAGAAATATAATTTTTTGTATTTTTAGGTAAATGTTTTCACATTATGAAGTATTAATGCCAAATTACATGTTTCAGCAAATAATCAAATTTTGTTTCACAGAGAAAATATTTATACTGTTTGATTTGTCTTCCTAGTTCTTCCTCATTTCTGTATAAATATATGTATATATATCCTATGGTAGTCAGCACCAAGCAACTCAAATTGGCATGAAAATATTACCTCACATATACATTAAAATGATTTATAAAGTGGAATCAGTAAAAAAAACCCAAGTGGACTATTTATCACAAAAAAGATCATAGTTTCTGACACTTTATTTAGTTCATTTATATATCCTGAGCTGGAGCTTTAATTGATCTAACTTTTCTTGCCTTCACCAGCACTGATCTAGCAGGGACATGCATGTAGCAAATCTTTGGTTTTGATTCTAGTTTTGCTGCTAGCTGAAACCATGAGCTGCTTTTCCAGTTGTTCAACTCCATGTGAAAGCTCAGGCAGACCTTTAGGAAAGTGGACATTTCCCTGGAGAATACAGGTTTCAGCTCTACTCTGGGCCATTTGTAAAAACCTTAACAAAGGACTCACAGTTTACTGTAAATCTTAAAGTGGTCAAGGGCTTCTTTTTGTTTTTAATTAGTTTGGGTTTTTTTGTTTGGGAGTTGTTTGTTTGGGGTTTTTTTCTTTGTTTTTCTCTGTAGGTGCTTCTGCTCCCAAAAGATCTTGTATTTTTAGGGGATGTGGATTAGTAGATACTAATTCAGAACATTTTGGACTCCTCTGCTCTACTCAAAATTACCCTTAGCTGTATAAGACCATGCTGTGTTATGCCACCCAACACCACACAGAAATTTCTGAACTTGTTGGGGAACATTGTTATGTTTGTGATGTGTTCTTCTCTCTTCTGGTCCTGGAGAAGGCTTGGACTGGCACTGCTTTTTAGGTTGTTTGCACTGGAATTCACTGAGCTGCACAGAAATACTTGTAGCCTGGGATGATCCAAGCCTGGATATAAGGCCAAGCTGATCCTTCCAAAAGGGAAAGTTTTTCCCATGGATCAAACCCTTACTTTGGGATTGCCTTCTTTATTTTGCAGCCTGCGTGGTGACCCTTTGATGACCATCTATACAAGAGGACTCTGTATTACACTGTACCCCAAAGCTCATCTTCACCCAAATCAAACCATCTCAGCTGCTCTTCCTGGTTTAAATCCTACCCTAAAACATCCTCAGAGGCTGTTCTGCCTTTTCTGTGCTGCCCTTTCAGGCATCAGACTTGTCAAGAGGAGTCTTTTGGGTTTGTCTTTGTGGGAAAGGTTGATAAAGAGGAACACAAACAAAGTCCTGAACTGGGATTGGGGGGGTTTTGCAGCCTGAACTTCCTGTGTTCCCATTCTGCAAACGTGTCTCTGACAAATTGCTCAAGGGGCAAATCCAAAGGGAAGGCAGTGAACCTGTCAGACCTGCCCAGTTTGATGTGAGAGAAAAGGAGTTGCAGTGCTGCAGACCCAGGCATTGCCATACGTGGTGTGGATCTCAGTGGGGTTGGTTCCAACACATTAAATGCAACCTGCGCCCCATCTGCGCTGGAATTTCACTTCACCTGAGTGCAGGTTTTGTTTAAGCCTTCTTTTGCTCCTTTGTTTGCTTTTCTTCATGAGTACGTAAGGAGGGCTTAGGTGAGGAAAGGAACAAGTGACTAGTCCAATCCTGCATGCCGTTTGGATGTGTCTCTTGAAGCGACACACCTCGTTCCCATAGGATGCCCCAGATAAGTCAGCAGTGCTCTGCTGTCAGTGGCATTAAAAAGCTACACCTCGCTGCTGCAGCAAGAGCTCTTGCCCTCCCTCACAGATGAGACAGGCAGTGCAAAAGGCTCAGTTCACCATTAATGGGTTGCAAACTTTGCTTTCCTTTTTGTGCTCTTTCAGAATTTGTAAGGCATTGCTCACATATACGGACACTCTCTTCTGCTGTGGGAGTTTTAAGCAGCTTTAAGTTCTACCAGTAGATAAGTTTTAACTGGATCCCTGCTCTGCCAAAATTCTACTGCACCAGTTTGGCCAAGCTGCTGGTTTTATTTTCTTTTAGGCACATTTGCACAGTTTGTTAACACACTGTAAAAAGCCTAAATATCAAATTACAACATCTTCACATTTCACTTATGCACTCTTTAACTTCCTACAAATAAATGCTCTCCATCTTATAGTCCAAACTACCTTTGTGCATGGTCTCTGTATTTGCTGTTTATTTAGGAACAAGATTGGGGAATATCAGACCATTTCAAATGCTGGCTTTGAAATATACTCTCGGTATAATTTTTGGATTATTCCTTTTTATCACATCTTAACTTTGAATATCAAAAATCCTTCTCCTGTGGATAAGGCTAGTTATTGCCAACCTAATTTCAAATGGACTTTAAAAATTCAATCTTTTTAGCTCTTTAGGTTTGATTGTGCATGGCTTGTAGGATTATAGCTTCTTAGTTTTAACGTCTATTTTTGAATGCTGGTTTGGGGTCAATGGTTAGAAACTCTCAGTATCATTTTTAGTTCTGAAATATCCTTTTGATTTACATGTCTGAAGCGACAAAACCTCTTATTGTTATCATTTTTGAAAAATTGCCAAGATACAGCCAAATCTTTCACTGCTTGCTGCACAGAACTGGTTCTTGCCTTCGTGTACTGTAGAATTCATTATTGTAATGCCTTGTTTACTTACATTTCTTTCTGGTGATAATAGGCTTTTCAGCCTTCAGCATTCAAGCCCTTTGTCCACAGAGGAAAAGAAAAATCAGGCAAAACATCAGGCTCTTTCATCAAGCTTTTCAAATCTCATTTCAAAAGTTTGCTGTTAACCATTTCAGCACCACAATAGAGGAACAAAAACCTTCACAATAAAAGATCCAGAATCAGAAATACCTCTGCAGGGAAACAGCTTTTGTTCCTAAAGCTGTTTTGATGCAAAGCATATCTTCCAAGATGCATATTCCCCTTTCAGTAGTAAGGGCTGCCTACCTTCACATGCCTTCTCCAGTGTATTACTTTCAATAAAGTCAGAAAATAATGTGGTAGCATCCTTCCTATTGGCATTCTGTTCATGGTAATAAACCCAGCAAAGTACCAGATGTAACTACTGGTCTGTACTTCCCTAACTGCATGAGTTTTCTTGTCCCTTTAGAAATGGCAGCCAAGGCTAATGGGTTTCAAGGAGCTGTTGAATAATTTTCAACCAAATATATTTCTTTTTGAACCCAAAATATTATCTGAAAAAAATTACTGACATTATCAATCACATTTTGTGAAAAATGCTTTTTCCACTTTTTAAAATAGAAAGTGTTCGCAAAATGTTATATTTTAGCTGTAAACATATTTTGTGTGACTATTAAAGATATAAACTGGGCTTCCTTTACCATCAACAAACCTGTAAACGTGACAGTGTATGTAAACTTAATAAGTAGGTGAGGTAATTTTTAGAAGTTTAGTTTGTTTGTTTGCTTGTCTGTTTTGGTTTTTTTTTTTAATACTAACTTCACTGCTGTTATAGTTCCTCAGTCTTTCCCCCTTTAATACCTTCTTCATGATGCCTTAAAGTTTGTGGTACCTTGCTGGTTTGATATCAAAGTCTGGCTCAGGAGAATGTTTTAGAAATTTCTTTTTAATTTCAATGAACACAAATAAGTGATTTCAAATAAGTAGGCAAAGGGCAAACCTGTCTTTCTCATATTGGACCAGCATCACATCTCAGAGAAGATCTGCTCATCAATGGAACCCTGCTTGTTCTGGGCACTGGACATGGTGGTGGTTCAGTGGGAGGGAACAAGAGAAATGTGTCACGGCCACTCCTATAGTGAGTTCTTATGATTTTGCCAAATATAAAGCAGCTGGCCTGAAATTTCCTGTGCTTCTTTTCTGCCCCATGTGATACTTTCTGGAGATCTTGGGAATCAGTATTTCAGATGGCTTTTCCAGAGTTAGGACAGATTTCTGGCTTTTCCAGAGTTAAGACTCTCTTTCTAGAGTTAAACACTATTTTTTAACAAAGTCTCTAACATGCTCATAATTATAGCAGAATTTGAAATCTGGCCAAGGGGGTTGGTTTGGTGTCAATGACATTCCTTTTTTTCAAGCTCATGAAAATTCATCTGTGTTTTCTTCCTGCTTTGTTGTGACACATCATAGTTTTGTGACCAATTCTCAGTAGATTTCACCTACACTGTGCAGACTCCATCTTCTTACAGCTCCTGCCTGCCAGTTAGACTGTTCTGTGCCTGAGCCATCCCCCAGCACGACCAAAACATATTAGCAAAGGGCTGCTCAGACTTCCCAGCAAGCCTGCAGTGCTGTTGAAAACATCTGCTGAGTGATAGTGCTGCCACTGCCCATACCAGCAAGGTGCTGCTTCTCAAAGGCTCTTGGTCTACAGCAATTGTGCATCTTCCAGTGATTGATGAGGACTGTTGACTCTGAACCTCTTGAACTTATGGTTAGTTTGGGGTTTGTTTGGTGCTTCAGCTCTGGCTAGACACTTCTAAAACACCCAAACTCTTCCCATGAATACCTGTGCTTCCCCATACAACACAATCCACCTGGAAACATGGCACAGGCCCCATAAGTGTAGTGGGAGAGTATTTTTCCTTTTTTCATCACTTATGTAGTGTTTACTGATGGCTAAACACCATGAGGTGAATTTCAAGTTTAAAAATTGGAAGCATATTTAAATATGGAATCTGAGTGTTTTAATAAATTGCACTGATTTGAAAATTGAGCATGTTCCTATTTAAATGTAAAAATAAACAAACCTTTGTGAGTTGAAGTAAGGATTCATGAAAACAAACATTACCCTGTGCTTTATAAGCATCTTATCAATGAATAATAAATTCTTTTATTCCAGGAGTCTTGTAATAATATAAAGAGTTGAATCTGTTTGGAAACATATTCTTTAATGAGTGCATGCTGCAAGAATATCCATCTGTAAAGCTGAACTTTAGCATTCAGGTAATAACTGTGCTGTCAGTTTGTCATCTATCTTATGGTCAGCACTATGGCACTAAAATAATTAAGAATTATTAAGTGTCTTAAGATCCTTCATTTGAAATGCTGCATTAGAAACAGAATTCTCATAAGTTATTTTTCTTTTCAGTTGGCAGATAAGTTTCTTTTCCTTTAAGGCTCCTGGAACTTGGTGAAGTCCCTGCATTCTGTGCATTCCTGTGGGTTTTGAATTGCATTTAATGGGTGAACATATGAATACGTAAAAATGCTTTACCCCCTGCCATAAATTATTCATACCAATAGGCCCCTCCTGCTGCTTCTGCACAGCCTGTGGAGGTTGGACACATGGACAGACTGATATTTCTAAGAGCTTTAGCATGAATCATGTTGGAGAGGTGTTAAGACAGCCAGCAATTCCCTAAAGATGGAGTGTATGTGCTTTCTTCTTGGCTCATTTGCTCATAAGAAACTGTTGACTTATTCCCCAAGTAGAATGCATTAAAAAAAAATCTTTCCATGTACATTAAGTAAAACACTTCAGCCTTCATTAGCAGGTCTAAAAGTGAGCAAGAGCATTAAAGATAATACTTGCAAACAAGTTAGATATGATCCTGAGCCTACAACAAGCAGCTTTCAGAAGGCATTAAAGCAGGATGGAGACTGCAGCCTGTAAAACACCAAATCCATCTGACAAAGGGAAAGGGAGAGAAGGAGAATGAATATGTGAAGCAAAGGCAGGGAAGTTCATTGGTGTGAGGATACTGCATTCCCATAGTCCAGAGCAGCTCAAGCAGGCTGGCTGGGACAATATCCTGGAAAATGCAAGCAGAGGTCTGCATGTACAGCTAATAGTTTTCTGGTTATATATGAAAGTCTTGACAATAGGGTTTTCTCCCCCCTTTCATTTTGTGATGCCAACAGATCCCCATAGAGCAGAGAGCAGCCCTCTTTGGATGTCGATGGGGTTTGCACACATACACAAGTGCTTTGCTGAATTAGGGCTAATGGCACTGATGATATCAGTGTGTGAAACTAGAGAATAGGGGTGTAATTGACTCATGAACCAAAACCCAGAAAGCTGGTATTAAAAACTGCAAAATTAGTTAACATTTTGTCTTGGCACCCTCAAGCAGTGGAAAGCAGATATATGAGATTTTAAGAAACTTAAAGAGGTTTTTAATTGCTTTTTTTTTTAAACTTTTGTATTTTATGTCCTTGATTATTTTCTACTCATGTGTTTAAAACTAATAACAGTGTTATTTAAAATCATTTTCTCTTACACCAGAAGACATGAAGCACTAAGACATAAAACCAAAACAATTATTTCTCCCATTAGGAATTACTTCTTGACAAAAACAAGCAATGTGTTAAAAGAAAAAAGACACAGTTCTTCAAATCTTCAGTCAGAATCAGAGGAAAAACCCTCTGAAGTGAATACCCATTGCACAGGCAGATCAATCTGTGCAGATGTGCAGAATTTAAGGATTACTGTAGGATCCTTTTACTGACATTTCCTTTTCTTGGTTTCATGATTGCTCATCTTAAAATAAAACAGATTAAAATTGATTGAATTTCCTTACATTTATGTAATTAATATATTCTCATTAGAAATCAATTAGCTCTGATAATTCCCATTGGTGCCATGGTTGATAAACGAAATGCCAATCAGTATAATAAAAACAGTGAAATATAATTTCTTGTTGTTCCAAGTGATGATCAACTAATCAGCAGTAAATTTAATCAGAACATATTAACATCAATCAGTCATATTAGTGCTTGCAAACTATAATAACCAGCTACATCTGACAAGTCATTGAAGTTTTTCCATAAAAGAGTTGTTGGCCATATGCACATTTAAGTATATGGGTTTTATAAATAAGTGTGCAAACAGTTTAAACTGATAAGAATATCAAATTTCCATGAATGAAGTAGTAAATGTCTGTTGCTTGAACAGCCTACAGTTTCTAAAATCTATACAGTGCTTTAGTGTTAATGGATCCAAGAGAGTCTTATAATCAATGCCAGCTTTTCTGCATGTTCTGAAAATGTGTCCATACTGCTTGTTCAGAGAAGCTTTAGTCTCTTCCCCCTTGCTGGTGGGCAGTAAGTGGGGAGAAAAATGGACCTAACTGATGCATTTTCTTGGATTTCCTCTCCTTAATTAAATAGTAAGGAGGAGATAAAATGTGGAACCCCACCTGTATAGGACCTGCCTATCAGTGGGGACTCAGGCTGCAGTCAAAATGGTTTTTAGGGCATTCCAAAAGTTTTATTGGGCTGTTTTCATCCCAGTCACCAAAATTCAATATATTTAATGATGAACTGGATGTCAGGTATAGAGAATATGTGGGAATTTATTAATTCCTATGGTGTAAATACAGACTTTGCTATGCAGTCCCTGACCTTTAAGATGCACATATTTGCAGAGTTTAATTCTGCA
This sequence comes from Entomyzon cyanotis, assembly GCA_024500445.1. Lineage (NCBI taxonomy): Eukaryota > Metazoa > Chordata > Aves > Passeriformes > Meliphagidae > Entomyzon > Entomyzon cyanotis. The sequence continues at coordinate 10,131,469 of JAKEPQ010001009.1, forward strand.
CCACACACGTTCATGGTAATGACTGAAGATCTGAAGAAGCACTTTGAAGGGTATTTATTTGATATTAAAAGAAGCATTTTAATTTGTCTTCAAATAGACCACAAGTGTACATCAGAGCAGCATACATCTGTTTGGGGTTAGTTTCTACAGCTGAACGAGTATTTTGTAGTAAATAACCTACTTAATTGTTTTAACCTTTCTCTGTTTGCATATATTTGGAAGATGCTTTATAATTGTCTTGAATTAGTGGAAATTACTCTTTCAATAGGGTCTCTGAAGATTACCTGCAGATTGTTTACATTTGAAAGACTTACTATTCAAAATTAAAAATGTAAGATAATTTTGAACTTCACTTGCTGCATATCATTATTTCTATTCACAAATTAGGAAAGATTTCTGATGAAACTGCTCTCAACTACAAGTTTAAACACACTTGGTGAATAGTGTCATTATTCTCAAATATTCTTCAGCACTCCTGCCTGTGAATTCATCTGCAGGAATAGTCACAGAAAGTAAATGGAAAGAAGACAAACAGCCAAGACACATTCACTGTTTTACTTGAGTGAATATTCTTAGAAAATATTTAGAAATATTGGCTCTGTTATTAGTTATATAAATATTCATACAAATCTGTCTATCAGATTGCCTCCCTGAAATTACTCAGGCCTTTTTAGGAACTTGGAGCAAAAAGTCTCTTAAAAATATATTTCTGCACATTTTCCAGACATATAATAGACTGGATATGGCCTTATAAATTACAGGCTTTCCCATACTCATCCAGTCATGGGGCCAAATCTCAAAGTTAACTTTAATGGGATTTTGGCTCAGCAAGGTTGGAGGAAGGGCAGCAGAATTTAGCTTATGATTTATACTGCTTTCAGAAATTGCTCAGTGAAAAAAAAATACAGCAGTGGTACTTAGGTAGTACAGTTGCATGTAATTTATTTTCTGCATAACCCACATGAAATTTAATAAGATATAAAAAGTCCCATTTTTGACTGAAGTCTTACAAATTCTAGTTTTAGTGAAAATAACTACTCGCTTCTCAAATGAGTTGATCAAGTAAGGCAAAAGGTGGAAACGTCTATTCATTCAAATGTGTTTTATTTGATTATTTAAAAAAAAAAAGGAATTGCACTTCATAAAATACACTAACATATGATAGAAGTTAGGAAATGTGCTGTAGCTGTGTTCTCAGTGGGGATGAAAAATGAGAATGCTCTGGTAGTCTAGGGAGATAGGGTTCAAACTCCAGGGCCAGGATCTATAGTAGTCTCTAGGATAAAAAGACTGATTTTCATTAAAGACAGTGGTACCCGCTGCCTAAAACCCCCAAAAAATAAAATAATAAAAAATGTCTTGTATATGTAGGGACTTCCTTTGTAGAATATCATAAATTGGAACAATTACCACAAAGAAAACTTTAGTAAGCTATCAGCTTTGGTAACATTTCCATGGATTTTTATGTACACTTGGGTGTGTTTGATAACCAGATACCAAGACAAGGTGGCAGTCAAACCCTGATGTAGTAAATTCAAACAGATTTGTGGCAAATAAATAAAGTGAATAATTTTGTTTATTGACTTTCTAAGGTAAATCTTAAAGCAAAGCAAAAGAAAAAGCAAGGCAGAGAGCTGCCTGCATCCACTGGAGATTACACCCAGCCTGCCACCCAAAGAGTAGCTGCAGCCACAGAGGCTTTGCTGTGCACTTAAGGAATTAGGCATCCTCTGCAGAAGAAAATGATACAAAATGTGTAATTATCTGTATGCTTCTACTTAGGTCCAGAAGTAATTCTTCTTATGGAACACATATGTTGATTACAGACCCAGGGACTATAAAAAACCACAACCCAACCCAACCAAACCAAAAAAATTCCCCAAATTCCCCAAATTTTAATTGCCAGCAATTCAGTAAAACTTGTGCCAGGTAGCCACAGGGCTAATATATGCCTGTTGTTCTCTACATCTGAGAGACACTGGGTTTACATTTGGAGCAAGGGTGACTCAGATTGAAACAGATTGCCTGAGGCATCCTCAGTGCTGGAGATCTATAAGAAGAAATTAGATAAATATTTGTCAGAAAGGCAATAGATATGGCTAACCCTGCCCTAGTGCAAGGGGTTGGACCCACAGTGGCTTCCCAGACTTATGATTTAAAAGACAAAGCTATGTATATACAGCTACAGCTTAGGTCAAAGCTATATATTCAATAAACAATAATTAGAATATCCTCACTATTATATTCTTTTGGCACCTAAACTTAGTTTTAAATTTGACCTAAAAATTTTATTTCTCTAGAGCTAAATACAAAAATAATCACAGATTTTTTTTACTTCCTTTTTTTTTTTTTTTTTTTTTTTTAAGCAGGGATGCTGTTGCTCTATGCTCAGAGGTCTTCACTAAACATTTCGAATTCCACTAAGGGCAAAATCTCTCTCTCTCATGCAGTGTTCTCAGAAATGAGGTCAGGCATTTCTCAATCCCTGGCAAGAAAACTTTCTGACTCATTACTCCACCACAATGCATCCAGAATTTCCCCTTGGGTCCCAGTCAAATTGTTCAAGTGTTTTGGAAAAATATATCTTTGACATCCCAAGAAAGGGAATACAGAAAAGATGTCCTCCTAGCATGAAAGGATTAGAGTCCTCTTAGACTTGAAGCAGAATTTTTTGCCGTTTCCAAGATATTATTATTTATTAATTCATGCAATGGGTTTCACAAGCACTGAGGTACTTTATAGAATTACAAATTCTACTGCAAAAACACAGATATGAAAGTTCTGTTGTTACAGACACTGCTGACACGTGACCAGCTTTCTTGTAGGACCCAGATATCATCAGAAATCCCCACAAATGTGGCACTGAAATGTCTGAGCTTCTCCTGCATGATTGCTGAGGGCTTCCAAATTCCCCAGAGCTTCTTGGCCCTGAGTTTTAAGACATCAGGTGCTCACTTTAAGCACTTTGAAGGCCTCCTGTATTTTCCTTAATGATTGAGCATATATGGTTATGTCCTGAAACTAAGGCAGCTCAGCCAAGCCTGCCAAGCAGTACAGTTTTCTGGGAGGTCTGGGATCCATTTCTGAACCATGAAAACTCACATTCCTTTTCCTTGTGACTGTCCAAGATCCGATCTGGGCGCATCCATTGCAAAAACATGTTGATGCATTTCCACTACATCCCTTCATCCAAACTCAAACTCCAGCAGGTTTGAAGTGACCTCTGAAGGTCTTCTGGTGCAGGCCTTGCTCAGAATAGGTCCAACCATAAGTCTTGTCTTCTAGTTTTCCAAGGAGTCTGGTTTAAATACTAGCTTTGTTCCTTTTGTCTACTTCCATTTTTTTGTTGCCAACACATTTTTATATAAAATTCCTTAAAGAATTCTTGTGGCCAGAGATGGACTTGTGTCTGCCATTGTCATAACCATGCAGGTAACACAGGTAACTGGCACTGCTGCCCACTTTTGTCTTTAGAGAGCCTCTCTGCCCTAACAATGGTTACACAAGAGGCATCAGCCCTGCTAGGGCTCAGGGTTGGGGGGAAGGAAGGACAAAGGACAACACTGAGCTAATGATGAATTCATATTTCTACATCATATATCCATTTTAAGGAAAGGGAAAAAATGGGGTAAGAAAGGCCACTCTCACTGTGTTGGACTTGAAAAAAATTAAAATCTATCCCTCAATAAAATGGCAATACTAAAAAAAAATTGATAAACATGTAACATCCTAGTTTGTGAGAAAGCAGGCAAGATGTCCAGTAAGGTGCTACAAAGCAGCCACAAGTCAAGACAGGTACCAAGAAGAAGCTTTCATGAGAAGGGAAGCCCTTGTACATGTACCTGGCTGACCATCTCTCTTCTTCTGTCTGACCATCTCTCTTCTTCTGCCTCTTCTGAATTGCTCCTATAAACTGTAACACTGACTTCAGTACTGGAAGATCAAGGATAAAATGTTTGTAGGATCCAAGGTGATCCCAGGCACCAGACAAGCCCATTCAGATGCATTCATACCACCTACAGGATGGCAGTTTCTGTTTTAGCTTGATGTAAGTAAACATATATACAAAATCAATTAGACTTAGATCAATTAATGATCTTAAAAATGCAGAATTATGTTTTCACAATTAGCTGTTTCTGTGCTGAGTTTAACAAGGCATAAAGCAGAAGAAAACAGCACTGCTTTGCTTCTTGCATGGGACTTGTCCTGGAGCTGGAGAGCCCAAGGGCTGGAGGGCTCCAGGGTGCCTTAACACCATTTCATACCTCTATCCTCACACACACTACAAAGGCCAAGTCTCACATGGGTACCCCACTACTGCCACTTCTGGTAACCACATTGTACAATCTTGTCTAGAAATTTCTCTCTGACAGAAAGATAGCTTTTCCACCCCACTGATTCCTTACTGGAAAGCAGTAACAGAAAATCTTTCATTTAGCACAAGATTATACATCAAGGGCAAGTGGTAACACGCTGCTTTAGAGAAGGTGAGGTGTTATGCTAACATATTATTGTCTAATATTAATAATCTGATTTAATATTCAATATTGCTTTTTGGTGTTTAGATAAGAATTCAGCAAGCTTTCTCAGCCATCTCCCACACTTCAGTTTCTGGAATATTGTGTGCCTGTCCCTCACAGCACTTATTCACACATTAGGAAAATATTGACATGGTGTTGTTATCCTACTTGTGCAAAGGTCTCATCTGCTGCTGACACGTCGTTCCTTTAATCAGCCGTAAGAGTGCCGCTGTGTCACACAATCCGTGTCAGACATTAACGAGCTCGACCCAGTAGCTCTTCAGCATGCACAGATCCCATCGACTGAAGTGGGAGTTTTATATGTTTAAGGGCAGTAGGATTGGAGCAGTTCCAGAAAATGATCCCTGCCTGCATTCACCAGGACAAAGTGAAAACTCTTGACTTTCAAACAGAGCATCACTGGGACTCCCTACACCACATTTTTCATCCCTTTTGGGTCTTAAGTAGCCAATGATTATCCTCATCAAGAAAGGATTTGACTTTTTCATTCAGGGTGTCAGAAAAACTTTTTTCTTCAGTCTGCTACAGTGTGGTTCCTGGGAACTCAGGACTCCAAGGTTTGCAGGATCAGGCCCCAATTGACATCATTTCAGGAAATCTCATGACAAGAAAAACTGGCCTTCTACCAGAAAAATGATACACATAGATTTTGTTGCTAAGACCAAAAAGATTAGGCCCACCGTCAAGAGCTGCCTGATTAGTTAAAGATGTGCCTCTTGAAAACACTTTTATCCCAAAGTAGCATTAATGTTTCCCCCATTTTTTTACTGCTCTGTTTTTGTCATTAAAAATAAACCTGGCATATTTTTGCTTTCTCTTTCTGAAAGAGCTTTTTTCCTTATTTAAAGAAGTTTAAAAGTCTGCCCATTATGCCTCACTCACACCGAGCTGCAGCCCAGGCAGCCAAGCAGTTGTAGCCCAGGCAGCCAAGCAGTTGTAATCCAGCCAGTAACTCCCTGGGCTCCTCAGCAGACAGGTCGGACAAAGCTCTCCCTGTGAGCTGCGCTGGTGATGGTTCCTGAAGCAAGGTTTGTGGGAGAAAGCCACAAAACCAGGAGTATTGAGCTCTTACACACCTCACCTGCTTCCCCTACTCTTGCACAAGAGATTGTTGTTATATTGGGCACTGTAGAGGACATTTCTAGTTTCTTGGGCTCCCAGCATTTTTTATGGCTATTGTGAATTTTCAGAAATTTGTATGAGAATGAAGTCTCACCAGTTTATTACTATTCTGGTTTTTCTACCTCATGATAAATTCATGAGCCATACCACAAGACAGACACATTACATGTTGTGTTAAAATGGCAGGGCTATTCCTCCCACCTTAGGCAACACACTGAGGTGCTGAAGTTAAAAGCCTCATTTTCCACTTCTTGCCTGAGCAATGGATTCAGGTAGACATCTCTGGGGCATTCCTTGGATTTTTGGGTGGGCAGAATCAGCTAATAGAAAAACCTCACTTCCCTAACAAAGACATTGTCACCTCCTAACTTATTTTTGATGAGAGACTGAATACTTAAAGCTCTTCCCTCAAATCTGGATTGGGTTCAGAAGTTTTGCAAGACTGAAGAAATCTAAGGGAAGAAACAGGGCAGATAACAATAAAGGAGTGGCAAATAACAGGCTTGCATATACTATTCCAAACAAGGATTTTCTAGAGGCTGTTTTTTATTTTTATGGGGTGTGTGTGTGTAATTTAGCCTTTGTTTAGCTTTTAAACTGCCAGTGAAAGAACAAAACAGGGAGCAACTCAAAATGGATATTGACTTGGGCTCATCTTACCTTCTGCACTCTTTTGGTGCTCTGTTGCTATATTTTAAGAAGGAAAACTACCATAAGAATGATTTCAGGGCATAAAGCTTTGATTTGGAATTGAAATTTCTCAAAGCTTCAGCGCATGTGAGGGGAAAAATGTTCTTCTGAGCAGGTCAAATGTAGACCTCAGTTCTCTCGACATTCTGGCATAGTCAGGGATCTGGGTTTTCATTTAACCCCATACACATCTCTTCAGCTTCTCTCTTCTCTCCTGGGGATGCAAGGAATGGAAGGGTTGAGGGGGGAGAGGAATTTATTTCATTAAAAAATGGAGAGATTTTATTATATTTTTCTGAAGTGTCACAAAATTAGAAAATGAATGGAAGGAACAGTCATTATGACATCTTGTCATTCCTACTCTGCCTTTTCTCCAGCTGCCATCGGCTGCTCTGAACGTGCAGCTATCTGCAGATCTCTAAGGTATGAATCATCTCACACATTGCCGAGGTGAAACCTGGCAACTATTTAACAGCACTGCTGCAACACTATGGAACATTTTAAGACAGGAAATTAAGAATACCTGAGCCAACTAAAGCCACAGGGGGAAGTTTAGATGGACAGAATTTAATTACCAATTTTGGAATTTGGCCAGGACACCAAAACTTACACCCCAACCCTCCTGTAAAGTGCCATCGGACTTTAATACTTACAACTGTTCAAAACATCAGCTTTAGATCTGCTCCAAATGAGAACAGCGCTAGAAGTCATCCAAGACCTGTTAAGGTATTCATTTACTACTGACTGACAGGAAGGGTACAACATACTGATTCACAAACAAGCTAAAGTAAAGCACAGCAAGCAAAATATCTCTCCTAGCAGCACTGGAGGCTTAATGTTTTTAGAAGAATTCACTGTATCCTCAGAAATGAATCAAGTAAAAAAAAACAATATATTTTATTATCTCAGCAGTCAAAACATCCTTGTGCTCCCCTTGCAGAGCCCCCAAATATACTTCAGTGCTCAGCCTCTTGTTTATTGCCATTTGTAGCATGGAAAAGGGACACACTATAGTGAATAACAGTGTGTTGACTTAAAAGGGAAGATTAAAGCCTGAAAGTCTATACATTTTCACTTCTCACATTATTTTTCTAAAGCAAGCTGTATACTATTTAATGTTTATTTGTGGTGAAGATGAAAAATTCTTTCTGTGGGTTATCTTTTCAAGAGGAGTAGGATTTCTACAAATCACGGGTCTTGAAATTCCTTAGGCTGAGGAATTATGTCAGCCCTGAAAAGCATGGGTTCATTATTCACATCGTGTTACTCTGTTGACATAATTCCCTAACAGACTGGGACATGAGGTGTCCCATTTTGATACTTCAACCTACAGCCACTGCTTTTGCCTCCTCTGAATAGTAAACACTTCTGTCTCTGAGTTCCTGCTTTAAAAAATCCTTTGAGCAGTATATATACATATAAAAAAGAAAATCTGGGTTAGTTGTGGTCCACCAGCAATTTATCAAGCAGTGTTAGTTATGTCTGTGGGATATTTTTCATTATCTGAGGATTATTAATAGAGACACTATATACATAGTGATTATTCCTTGACTAATAATTGAGATAATATCAATATGAAGCCTAGTTTCATTAACACCTTAGTAAAGAGACTATGATGTGAAGATTTTTTTTATTCCCTCCAATTTGTAATCAAAAGTTATTTAATAGTAGAATCAGTCTTTACTTATAACTGAGGTTGCGGACTTTGGGAGTTGGCAGAGCCAGCTGCTGGGCTGCTGGGAGCCAGACTCTTTTTGATCTTCACATTGAATGGTTTCCTTTGATCACCTAGACAATAGATCATAAAAGAACAGAGCTTTTACCCATATCTCCCTAAATTTGCAGGTAAATAATGAGATGGTCTGAACTGAGGCTGGAGTGTAAGATTTTTAACAAACAATTCTCCCCTTTGAAGTAGACTTAGTAAAATTAGCATATAAATGAGCAATGCTGCTACATAAGGACATGTGGCTGAAGAAGAGGGATAATTGGAGTGAGTGGGCTAGTTTCTAAATGAGGTCGTTTGCGAATGGCCACAGTTAGACTACAGGTGTGTTCGTTTTGTGAGTCGAAGAGGAGAGTTGAAGAATGGGGTTTGCTCAAGTTGGGGAGCATGACAGGCATGGAAGAGGACTGGAGCTTTGTAACTGGGCTGGAAAGTGCAAGTTCAGGCAGGAGGCAGGGCAGAGATTGACCCTGCCTCTGCAGGAAGAAGTGTTCTCATCAGTGCTGTGGAGTCAGGCTGTGGTCCATCACACCAACATTCACCTCTGTCATCTTCAACTGACAGTGCTGTGCAATATTTCCTCCAGGAATCTCCTCAGAGCCCCCTTTGCTGTGCTTAGAAGAAAGACCATTAGGCTGAAATATCTGCACCAGTGGTTGCTGACAGGAGCTGCATGAGCTGAATTCACCAAACTCAAAAAGCCAGAACAAGGATTTAGTGTGGTGAATGAAGGTTAACATTAGGATTTTGAGCTTCAGAGCTTTGCATTTCACCAAAATCAGTGGAATTGCCTGCCCCAGTGGGAAACTCCCACCTTGTTACATGAAACCTTGGACTCTTCTCTCTGCATGGCCGGGACAGCTCCCCAGGGATCAAAACAACCTTGTCCATCCATGGCAGGGACACATGGCTGGAGTTCTCTCAGTAGCGGTGCTTCCAGATGTACTAAATGAAAAAGAAGTTAAATCAAGTAATCAAGTACGGATATTTTGAGTCAGCTTTCAACAAAAATTTCTCAGTGTGCTTGAAAGAATCATCATGCTCCGTTCACTTGCTCCTTTATGCAATTTAGCAAAAGTCAAACTTGAGGTTGACAGAGCACAGTACATGGAAGGGACCATGATCCCAGTGGCACCTGAATAGAAAACAGGATAGTGTGTGGTACAAAAATGGAGCTCAAATTCCCTCTGTGACTGGCTTTGAGGATAGATATAGACTAAGTTTCTGTGGAAAACATCAGCATATTCTGGAGCCACTCACTATCCTTTGGCCTGGATACTACTGAGATCACCTTTACCCTTTCACATGAGATGAGATCAGCCCTTCTTCAGTGTAACCCACCTGTAACATGGGAGGCTGAATGCTGAATCTAGCTCTTCTACATCTTGAGTGTTAAGGGCAATATTCTTTTTGAAGATATAAATGACATTTCAGTCTCTTGTGAAGGTATCCTGAAAAAAGAGTTTCTGTACATCAGATATTCCCTCATCATAATACTCCTTTCCTGCCCTTGGAGACCTGTTAGGACAGGACTTTGTGCTGCTAGCAAGCACAGCATCTCTCCAGAATCTTTGGCTTTCTGCTGGAGCTCCATCTGAGGCTTTTTCAGGAGGTAAAGAGTGGCACAGTGGGTTGCAGCAGCCACTGGTGCTGGGGAGAGCCAAGTACCTGCCCTGACACAGATGAGTGAACCTAGAAGGGGTTTTGGGGAGGATTTTTTGAGATGCTTGAATTTGGGTGGATTTGGGAAAGAGGAGCTTAATGCTGAGCTATAGAAAGATGTGGGAATGGCAGAGGCTGGGGCTTCTCCAGTTGAGACCTGGGCAGGTTCAGGAAAAGGACCAAGGGAAGGCTGAAATGGATGGGTTCAGAAACAGGAATTTGTCAGAAGAGAGAGGGAGAGCTGGGACAAGGACTGGGGCAGGAGGGTGATAGGCATCAAAGAAAATGGGTTTATTAAACACCTCTGGCTTAGATGTTGTGTTTGGGCAGTCTCCTGTCCTGTTTTCTTTCTCCTCCCTCCCCGGGCTGGTTTTTTTTTTGTTTGTTTTGTTTGGGTGGGTTTTTTTGTTTGTTTGTTTGGTGGTTTGTTGGGGTTTTTTATGTTTGCTTGTTTGGTTGGTTTTTTGTGTGTTTTTTGGTGGGGTTTTTTGTGTTTTTGTTTGTTTGGTTTGGGGTTTTTTTGTGTTTTGTTTCTTTGTTTATTTGTTTTCCTGCTGGCAACAGGAGTAGCATAGCCCAACTCAACAGAGCTGACTGGTTCCAGAAGAATTGATATGAACTACTTCTGCAATTCTGAAATTTTCTGTCCTCACCTCTTATATTTATTAGTTCAAAGTTATTCACCAAAAGTTGACCGGAATTCTCAAACTGGTTTGCTTCTGGCAAATAAACTCTTCACTAAAAACATATGTGCCCCTCACTACACTAAATGCAGGCAGTCTATTTCCTTGCTGTTTGGCTGATAGCTGGCCCCTTCCCAGCAGCACAGAGGAGATGGAAGGCATTAAGAAAAGCTCTGAATATTGCTGGCTGAATAGTCTGCAAAAAGGGATAAGGATGACAGGAATGAAATCCTAGCACTGTTAAGAGGCACTTGGAAGATTTTGCTACAGTTTCTATTAAAAAAAAATTAAAAATTCAGTGGGAGTCACACAAATAAAAACCATGCACAGCACTTTAAAACCACACCAGTGTGACACCACAAATACATTGGAATTTTAAAAAAACCAATAATAAAAAAGGACCTCAGTTGTAGGCAATGCACTTTAATGGCTCAGCTCAGTATGGAATAACCTCAAAAATACATTCCAGAACTGGTTTCTCCATCACATGGCAGAAAGGGGCAAACAGAACTGCAAATACAGAGGTATGGCATCTGCTAAGACTTCAGTGCCTGGCCACTGCTCTAGCACACTTGTCATCCCTGCTGAGCACATTTCATGGTGGGGCAGAATCTGACTTTGAGCTGATGGGTTGATCTGGAAGCTGCAGGCAGCAAAGCTGGGTAATGGGATCACCTTTGTGAAAGCAGGAGGGTGGCAGAGACGCTGAAGGTGGAGCTGGTGTTCAGCAGCCCTGAACATCGAGGGGCCCTCGGAGGAGTTACTGTGTCAGTCAAAATACTTTCTGTAGTAAACAGGGGGGGAAGAGGCAGAGAGCAACAGGCTCAAAAAGGAACTGAACCATTGTCCTGTTTTGGCTGGGATAGAGGTAATTTTCTTCCTGTGGCACAGTGCAGTGGTTTGGATTCATTATGAGAATCATATTGATAACACACTCATGTTCTGGCTGTTGGTCACTGGTGCTTTCTCTAAGTCAAGGACTTTTCAGTGTCCTGTGCTTTGCCAGTGAGCAGGTGAACAAGAAGCCAGGAGGGAGCATGGCCAGGAGAGCTGACCCAAACTGGGCAAAGGTGAATTCCATTCCATAGGACATGTTGATTATGTAAACTGGGGGGAAAGCTGGCTGGGAGGCACCAGTTGCTGCTCAGGGAGGGACTGGGTGAGGCAGTGAGTCAGTGAGCAATTGTAGGATGCATTACTTGTTTCCCTTGGATTTTATTCCTCTCCTTCTCTTATTTCATTACAATTGATATTGCTATTATTATAATTCGTATTATTATATTTCACTTTGTTTTAATTATTAAACTATTCTCACTCAACCCAGGAGTTCTATATTTTCTTTCCTTGACTCTCCTCCCCATCTCACCAGAGGATGTCTGTGTGGAGGGGTGGGTGGGGTGTGAGCAGGCAGATTTGTGATACTCAGTGCCAGCTGGGGTTAAACCACAACAACTGTGCTGTGTCAAAAGCTTGATTTGGAGACACCAGCAAGAATTGTATAAAGATCTCCTTGTCTTTAGGCTAATGGAGTAGCATTACAAAAAAGGTGTGTATTCTCTAAATACATTTCCCAGGAGAAAGACCATGCTGGTGGCCTAGGCAGGTGACACAGAAGGGGGAGTTTCCATTCAGGGGGTATGAGGTGTTTTAATCAGGGTTTCAAGCAGGTGACACCTGCTCTTGGGGCCTCCACAGAACTGAAAACATATCTTGAGGCTTGATGAAGCATGGAACAGAAAAAGAGCTTTGTTTTTCATACAGGGGGATCCATTTGGTAGCATTGGGAGGGAAATATTTCACTAGGAAATAGGTATAATCATCAAGGAAAGATAGGAAACCGAAAAATCACAGGATGAAGTAGGCTTAGTAGCAAAACAACAGGGGGGTTGAAAAATTACCAGAAAAGTGATATTCTCAAAAGTACAAGCAATAGCACAGGCTCCACTGAAAATGAGGTTAGTTTTGGAAATTAACATCACATCTGTCTAGTTCCAATAATCCTTGTCCATTTTAAAATGGAGCTCATGACACAAGATATCTGCTATAAATAATCAAATACATTATAACCTGGACATATCCTCTACATCAAATAATCCTGCTATAAAAACTGAGAATAAAGGAATTTGCTGGATGACTAGCACTTAAGAAATTGTCCCCTGGTGGGTTATTTGCAGCCTATTCTCTACTTCAGTAGGAGTTTATGTTGAATAACTCACAGCTGTGGAAATACCTGCACAATGGAATTTAATACTGCTAATAAAGGGATCCAAATTGGCCCAGCTCCACTCAAGACTCACTAATGTAAAGACATACAAGTGTCTGGGGTCGTGTAAAAGGCTGAGTGGCCTCAGAGCAGGGTTGTGCTGCCAAAGGGTGGGATGGGGCTGTGAATGAGCTGGGCAGCCCCGAGGGAGCTGTGCTCCTCATCAGAGCACTGCTGGCTCCCCATCAGGGACTATGGGTGTGCCACGAGGCCAGATAAGCTCTGAAGCCTTTTGTCTTTGTACAGAAAGTGAGGTCCTCAGCACAGTTCTTTTGTGGGAATTGTAGGAAACTCTGCTTTTTAGGAAGTGCTTATTGTGCTGAATACACAGAAAGTGCCATAAAGCCTCATGTGTGCACAGTGGCCACAGTCCAGTCAGGGTTGCCCGGTTCTGGTCACATTTAAAGCACCAGCTACCTTATCAGCATCTTGGGATGAGCCCTTGTAACTGGAAAGACAGAGTCTGCAAGCCTTTATCACTATTTTCTTGGGTTTCGATTTTTTTTTTTTTTTTAATTGCAACTCTCCTGGATTAGTCTATTTTCAAATATTGAAGGGAATCGGGGAAGGAAGGAGAGGAGAAAGATGGAATAACTGATGCTCTGGGTGATCTATATCATTCATATGTCCTTCAAACTACCTCTCTGCAATGTTTACAGGCATATTTCTGTAGAGAGCTGGGCAGGACACAATCTGTGTATTTCATTCTGAAGCGTTGTGGCTCAGTCAGGAGCCTTGAGAAGGGAACCTCATCAGCCCACCCCTGGCTAGTTCGGAGGTGCTTGTATTTGATATTTGACTTCCAGCTCCAGAAAATTTTAACCATTTGTTTTAAGCTGAAAAGAAATTCGTGGTGCTTGTAGTTTCATGAAAATCATACCTGGAAAAAAATTTTCAAAGTGCAACTTAAAATTTCAATGCCTAGAAGGAAACAAACAAACAAAAAAAAAAAGCATTCTAACCAGCAAAAAGGTTTTGATAGAACAACAACAAAAAATGTTAAAGAATCCTGATTTTGAAGAATCATTATTTCTGTATGTCTACTCTGAATATTTCACAACAGCATGCAGTCATGGAGGCAGACATTTTGCAGTGATAGTCAAATGGCCACAAACCTTCCCCTAAGGAAGGTGCTGGTCTGGAGGAGATTGCAGGGTACTCAGATGGAAGGTGAGGTGTAGGTAGGTGAGTATAAGAGTCCCAGAAAAGCTGTGCCTGCAGCTGTGACAAAATGACTCTACTGGTTTCAAGGCAGGGCTGTCCCTGATTTTTCTTTTTTCTACCTCAAAGAATATTTCAGATTAATCCACCTGTTAATCAGCTAAAGGAGGTTGTTGCAGTTAAGAAATCAGAAGTTTTTGGCACTAACCTGCATGGTCACAGATGATTAAAAAAGAAAACAAACAAGTACAATTAATAAAATATTAAATACGATCAATTTTCCATTTTCCCTTTTGCGTCTTGACCTTGCAGCTATGTGCCCATCCTGGTACTGGAAGTGCCTGCATGAGGCCCATCGCTGGAAGGTTTCCTTCATTACTGATTGCAGTTTTCTTCCCCTGTGTATGGGCTTTTCTTGGAAACTGCTGTCTTGTAGATTGCCACTTTCAGAAGGCTCAGACTGTTTGAAGGCAATTATTATACAGACCACTCCTTCCTTCCCCAGCAGTTCCCCTCCCCACTTGAGAACTGGCCATGCTGTGGGTCTCACAGAAAAATCATAGGACTCAACAACTCTCTTTCCATTTTAAAAGCTCATATCCCACTATTACATGGTCTTGAGCTCAAAAATGTTGCCTCCCTGTGGAGTGCCACTGTTCAGCCCCTCATTATAACCAGGCCATTAGTTTTTTTTTCCTGCCTCTCACAAATACAACTGGCATCTACAGTAAAGCCAAACCCTGCTGTGTGAAATTTGAGTTAGGCCCTTCTCAAGGAAGTCCTGACTTCTATAAAAAAGGGGGTATATTTAAAAATGATACATTTTCTGGAAGAATGAAAGCTGATACAGGTTTGGGGGGGTTTTTTTGGTGGTTTTTTTTTTTTTTTTGTAGCTTTTAGGCTGACATAGCAGCAAAACAAACAAAGCCAGCTTGAAGCTCCCTGTCCCTGTTGACACAAAGGCCAGCAGAGGAGATAGCTGAGATATGCAAAAATGAAATTGCATAACTGCTGCATAGCTCAGGAACCACAATAAAGGTTCTTGATTGCTGTCCAGGGACACCTTAGCAATAAGTGCAGCTCTTGCAGCACTTCCCACCTGATTCACATTGGAGGAGCTGGTGGTCTAAGCACAGATACAGACAAAGAGCTGCTGACAAACTCAAATTAAAAGATAGCTGTCTCAGTAGCTCACCCTTTGTTACCACCCTTTGGAACATGAATTTAGCCTGGACGGGAGACTTCAAAGAAAATAGCTGAAAATTTCCTTTCAGAATGGAGTTTGCAGTCAAAGACAGACACAAGCCCCAGTATTGATCACAGTTCCTAAATTTCACACCTTCTGTCTGCTGAATTTGATCTCTCTTGGCAAGCTGGGAGCAACCCACCTTGGTTTTGATGGGTTTGTCTGTGTGGAGCAAATGTGAGTCCTGTGTTCTGGTTTGCACATGGCCAGAAGAAGATGGAAAGTTAAAAACTTGGTGCAAAATGACAAATTTTCATAAACTATCAAAGAGAGATGGAAGAAAATAGAATGGGAAAAAAACCCCAGCATCTGAAAGGACCAAACACCAGCTCTTAAAAGCTTTCTCAGTACTCAGACCCCCCAAGAGATTACTCAGGGAGGATGAAACTTCATGTGATGAAATGAGAGTCGCAGTCGAATGTGATAAGGAGTGTTAAATGCCTGCTTTATATCAAGCATTTGCTAAAATGTCTCCTAATGCATTACAAAGGAGACTCTAACCTTATACATTATAGCTGTTCAATACAAAATTATGCACAGCATCTCAGATGAATTCAGAGTTGTTGAGACAGAGCTATTAATTAAACTGGGGTGATACACAACTTGAGGATCTCCAGAGATCCGGCAGAGTTTCTTTCAATGTAATATAAAATACTGCTACACACAGATTCTAACAAGTGCTCTGCATGTCACCTTCCAACTGATATGATCTTGGACATCTGAGAAGTACTTATATCATAGGGCACTGTACAGATTTAAAAAAACCAAACAAACCAGACCCCCCAAATCCCCAAATTAAAAATCCCCACCCTTGTAAAATCCCCACAACTACAGACAGAAAAAAAAAGAAAATGAACCTGAAGAAATTTGGAGTCCAGCCATGAGCACTGACCTAAAAGATCCTGAATTTTGTTGTCCAACAGTCATGGAGGCACACTGGGTAGGCATTTATCTAGTTCAGCTGAAGCACGTTCCCTTGCTAATATGCTGTAACCCACAACCTGAATTATCAGGGATGGTTTCAGTATCTTATTCAACGCTAATCAATCTCATCCTGATCCCTGTAAAATTGATGGAAACAGAATTGGGAATTTCTTGGGGAGCTGGAGTGTTTGTGCTCTGTTGTAGATGGATGCTTTTTACAAAGTTTTTGATTCTGTATGCACAAGTGAATTATTTCCTGATGTCATCTTTAGTGCATAATGGTGTTTTAAAATGTGCTTATGAATTAAGACTGCCCATAGACCCATTAAAAATTATTTCTTGATGTGAGGGATAAAGCTCTTTTATTTCAGAAGTGATTCACAGGGTCATGGAAGAAATGCTTTTACAGTTAGATTGCTCCATCACTGTTCCTAATAAAGCCTCTCCCCTTAAAACGACTGATACTAGTTGCTGTCAAAATAACATGGTAAATTAGAACAAATTTTAATACAATGGTCTTTCAGTGGAAATTCATATTTTCTCAAGAAATGCATGAGTATGGTCCATAAATTTAGAGACTTTCATAAGTGGCTCTCTATCTAAAGGTACCATCTGCCATTCTGCAATGCTGGGGTATCACCAGGCTTCCTAATAGAACCTAATGACATGCTGGAGTAACATCAGTTCTACGGGATGTTAAATATTCAGTAGCTCCTCTTACATAGTAGAAGATTCTGGCCTTAGCCTTGTATAAAAATATGCTGTCAAAAAGCTAGAAAAAACATACAAATCATCCAGTCCTGCACAGTAAAACCAGCTGCTGGGGTTACGTGTGCCTCAGGGCAGCTTTAATTTGGACATGCAATATATCACCATAGGGCTACTTGATCAGAGTTGCAGTCTCAGGAAATATTTTCAGGACTATTCAATTTCCATTAGCAGTTTCTCCAGGATATATTAGACACAAACTGGGTTTCCTTCAATATCAATCATTCATGTTTTCTCTTTCATCCTGTCTTTGCTAAAATGGGATTTTCATGGAGGCCGTGAAATTGCAAAATTTAGTCTGTTCTATCATTTAGACTCCTTTAATGGTGTTTTGCAGCCATGGCTGGGTAGGGAGCCTCTCTCCACCCTGTTGTTAGAGAGCACCCAGCGGTGTTCAGTATTTTGCCTTTCCCTTGGTAGTGTCCTCCCCCTCTAACCCCTATGTCTTCCTGCACACTTCAAGGCTGATCATCCTTGGCATCCTCAGCTCTCTGGTTCAGGGCCCTTTTTGCTCTGCTCCCCAAGGACACAAGCTGGTTGTGCTTCCCAAATGTGTGAGAGCAGTACCTTCTCCAGGACCGAGGTTAAAAATTAGTCACGACTTTCACAGAGGTCTGGGATGCTGCAAGAATGCAAATACTAGTTATACCTCCCATGGTCCACATTATTACATCCATACATATCAGTGCAGGTTTCATCATATGATGGAACCTGAGAAAACCTGATTTCTGAAAAGACAAAAAAGCTGTAAATACTGCTTATTTTTGCTTGTTGTGGAAGGAGGGAAACAAGGAGCTTTAGGAACTGAAATGGTCTCACAAGGGGCAGCTGGTGAGACCAGCTGGTAATTCATGGGGGTTGAAAGTTCTCTGAGAAATGGACTTTGTTGAACAAAGACCCAAAAAAATTAATAATTCCCAAACAAAGCTATTAAAAAACCAACCAAAACCCACCAGTGCTTATGCCTCTTGCATGGTTTAAGTTCTTTGTAACAGCAACCAGCTTGGTTATCAGTGTTCATATTTGGTCACTTTAATAATCATTTTATTCAGCTTTTCCAAGTAAACTCCTGGAATTTCCTCCCTCTGATTTGCGAGGGCACTTCGCAGGGCCAGTGTTTCCCTCCATTTAGCTAAAACATACAAGAGCTTTCTTTTTGAAAGTATTTCAGCATCATGAGATAAGCTTCCTTCCTCCTTTTAATAGCTCCAGGGCTCCCCGGGGGAAGTACCAAAAACATAATTTCCTTCCAAATTCTAAGAGAGATACAATGTTCTGGTAGGTGGTGAGATTAGATTACAGGAAAATTAACTATTGGTTTCGAGCTTTCATTCTTCAGGCTGCAAGCTCAGCTCTCACAAACCTGTTGCTTCAACTCACCTGTGGTGTTTCTTCCCCTTTCCCACTGCTCTGTGCCAGGCAGTCACAGAGCACATGGAAGCTGCAGTGTCACTCAATGACAACCACTGACCGAAAGCCGTAAAATCCATTAGTTCATGTGATCGCTGTACTTTAAACCCCAGCCTGTGGGGAGGGATCCTGAGGACAGGGCATGAGCACTTGGGATCAGAAATAGGATCACAGGCTCTGTCTGGCTGAGTTTACCGTGTCATTTCAAACAAGGTACGAAAAGCCCCTGCAGCAGCCCAGGGCATGGGGGTGAAGGGTGCAGCAGTGAGGAGACTGCGTGTCCAGCTGCTGTCCATCTCAACCAATTCCTCAAGCTGGCCCATTCTGGACATTTCTGTTATGAATAAATGAGTGACTAAATAAAATCTCCGTCTGTTATTCACCCTCACCAAACAGGGTGGATTGATAGTTTGTAGACGAGGGTTTTGAGGAGATATGGAGAAAGTGTCCTTCGAGATTAATTCAAGGACAGCACTCTAAGGACTCTGTTGCCCATTTTTCAAGCATTCCTGTGTTTATTTACTGAAACAACAGGAGTAATATGATATCATAAATCTTTTAAAAATTGAAATAGTAGTGCCAGTCTTGAAAGATTAATAATAAGGAACGCCTTTTAGAGTGTGCTCATGGAGACGTAATATGAATGATTAGTGTTTTTGAACATTAGAATTACAGTGTATAATTGTAATGTTATAGTGGTTATATAGAAGCCAGAGATCCCTTAATGGAATACATTGTGAATTTAATTATTTACATGGAAAAATCAGGGCTGATATAGTCACTGAATCATAAAACTACAGTTTCCTACATTCTGCAAGTGTTATGAAGGAGCAGCATTGCTATCCACATTTAGGTAGTTTTAAATTCTATGTTACAACTGATATCCTTTGTGCTCTAGAGCCTGGAGTGTCTTTTAGGCTATCTTTCTGCCAGGAGTACTGTATGTACCAAAATTCATTGAACAAGGATTTTGCTTGTAGGAGCATGGACCCACATCAGGGGCCAAGCTTGGTTACTGGGGAGGGGAGGGAGCTGTCTCTCCTAAGAACCAAGTGGCCATGCAGGGTGCTTTGCCTTGAATTCCTTCTGCACTGGTGGTTTCAAACCTGTTTGGTGGAATCACATCCAGCAAAAGCATGATTGAAAAAATGTGTATATATGCTTAGAAGACACATTTCCCTAGGCTGGCTTCTGGGTATACATACAGCCACTCAGAAAATACCTAGAAGTTCTTTGGCTGCTCTTATAATGTCAGCAATATTGAAAGCAGAGTTTCAGGGAAGAACAAAGCATCACTCCCCTGCACTAAAGGCAGGATTGTGTAGATTCAGCATCTCTCTGCAGACAGTTCTTCCTGTGTTTGCTACTAACAGGGAGCACCTTGCAGGGCTTCCCAGGTGCCTGGGGATGCAGGTGTGTGCTGCTGTCCTCCTGGCTCAGCTGAGGAGCTTTGCAGGCTGGGCTGTGCTCAGAGCAGCTGCACCACTCCCGGGGCTTCACTAGTGCCCGTGAACAATTGGTATGATAGCAAGGCAAAGAAAGAAGGAGGATTTTTTAAATCCTCTCATCCCCAGTTGAGGGACTCATCATAAAGCTATCAGACAGAATGCAGCAGAGTGGAAATCCCTGCTCTGATAAGCCCTGGCCCTGGAAGGCGAGGGATGCAAAGTTCAGGATGGAGTTGCTCTGGCACTGCATTCCCTCACACTTGGCTCCACTGCTGTAACTCACCTGTGGTGCTGCACATCGCTGTTGTTAGAGAGAGAGCAGCAAAGCAAATTGAGCTGCAAGCGATTCACACCTAACCACAGACCTTCCCTTCAGCTGGAAAAAGACTGCACTTCACTAATTCCAGGAATCCCTGGTACATGATCCTGACCATGGGTGTATGTGTGTGTTTTGCATGCAAGGAACTGTAAATGCACCTGTAAGAGCACATTTGTTAACACAGTTTATTGGCACACTTATTGGCAAAGCATACATAAAATACAGTTGTATTATATAACACACTGACTCACTGTGTCTTTACATGATGAGTTGAACATATTAATATGTAAATGAAAAAAATTAGTTTCTTTTATAAAGTTTCACATAAATACACGGGAATAAAAACCAAAACAAAACAGAACAAAAAAGTAAAACAAAAAATGAGGGCTTTACAAAAATATTATACAAGAAATATACTATGAAAAGAAATAACAACAAAGCCAACTCAGATACAATAATAAAAACACAAAAGTTTTAGATTTATTAAGCTGCCCACAAAGTTAATGGATTACATGGCTTTAAAATATCTGGATCAACAGCAATTTTACAAAGCATAAACTCTCATAGGACTGGGTGTCTTTTTCCACATAAAAATATTTCTCATGTCTTTGATGAAAAAAAGACATTTCTTGTTTCAGTATTTTTATTAAATGATGGATAGAGTATCTACTGGCATCAGCTAAATGTAAATTAAAAATGCTGGATCCTTTAAATGATTAACCGATGAAAGAAAAGTTAAAGAATGAACAAAAGTTACTTTAAATTACTTTTCCTTAAAAGCTGATCTTTTTTCTGAAACAAGAAATTTCAGGTGCAAGTTGAAAAGCAGAAAATATATTACAATTGTAAAAAGTTTTACATAGTTACGTTAATGAGATCCTGAGCACTGATGACTTGTTAAAATATGGCCATTGTTTGATGAGGAAAAAAACAACCCCTTCCAATAAAATGCACTGTCAGAAACTTGCCATGAGATGCTGTTTAATTTGTAATTATTTTAATCGAGGTCAGTGCCAGTATCTAGTTGTATGAGAATACTTCCAAGGAATGTATATGGAAGTTTATACAAGAGTTTTCCCTAACAAAAAAGAAATTGGATAGCTTTAGTTTAGAAATAGATACTGTATCATTTGAAAGGTGTTTCTTTTAAATTTTATTTTGAAGAATGCTGTGAAACAGTATTTAATAACCCACTGAGGTACATTGCAGTGGGCATTGCTGCAGAATAACCTATTGGGAAGCTTGTGGTGTGGGGTTTTCAGATTTAGTCTCCTGGTTAGCAGGAGGTTTGCTGTTCCACGGGCTGTTATTTCCCAGTGCAGGTGAATTGTTGAAATCTTCTTCATCATCCATGCCATTTGCTGCATCATACTGTGTATTCTCTAATCTAGTGATAAGCCTTTCGTCTTCATCCCCAAATTCGCCTCCCATCAGAGTTGGTTCTCCTACCACCATCACATCCTGTGAACAGCACCCAATATTTGTTATATGGAAACCTTGAGAGAGAAAAAATCAACTTAAAAAAATTATGTTAGAGAATTTGCATCTCTTAACTTTGTGATATTTGAACAACAGAGTTAAAAGTTCCCACATGGTAGGAACGAGGAGAGGCTTACACATTATTTCTAATTTAATTAACAACTATAACACATCTCTATAGCTGCATGCTCATGGCTCTGGATCTCAGAAACCCCAGAACTGAAAAGCAGATAGGCTGAAAAATGTGCCTGATTTTAAGGAAATAAACAGGCTATGAAACTGCCTTTAAACTCCTCCTTGAAATATTTAGCTTTTACCCAGTAAATCTTTCCTGAGCCATTTTCTTTGGAAAGGCAACAGGGTGTATCTCAGTTGGAACTTGGTGATATGTGTATTTTAAAAGTAGTTTAAAAGAAACCACATTTCTTATCCTCAGACTTCTCAAATGTGGAGCACAGCACTCTAATAAAGATGGTAACTCTCTTATCCATAGCCAGCCAAGCCCTTTTACGCATCCAATATACTTGACATTCTGCTACTTAATTATGGTAATTAATTTAGGTAAAGTTTTCGATAAAAACAATGTTCACACTGATTTGACAATTTGCATAGCTAATTAAGTCATTAGCAAAAACCTGCTGATTGCCAACAAGCCCTGAATTTACCATCTGTTATTTCATGGTGCCTGTCACCTAACTCCATGTAGGCAACCCTGCCGCCAATCTGTGCAGTAAGAGGACCAATCTGTCCAGCTGGTACCGTAAAAGCAAGATGAAGAGTGCTAATTATAATTACACTGATGAAGCTAGTACTCATCAGAAACTAAAGCATGCAAGAAAGAAAGAATTCATCTAATCACTGCTTTAAGTACAAATTGTCCTTCCATGAAAACAAGTAAACCGCCTACTGTACTCCAGTGCATCACAGATTTGCTGCAAAAAACCTAAGCAGCATGGGATAGAAAGGTGCAAACTTGAGATTGGAAATCAAAGGTGCAAAGCCAGAGAGCTCTCTTGTTCTCTCTGTTCTCGGGAGATTCAGGCTGCTGTGCTAACAGCTAAAGAAATATGTGGGATGCATCTTTTCATGCAGCTCAGGTGTCAGGGCATCAGGTAGTGCTTGGTAGAAGTGCAGTAAATCCAGATGTCTAGCTTTGTTCCTGCTGATTTAACAAGCCCTTCCAAGAATCCTAGTGAACAACAGATTCATTTTTTAAAGGATCTGTTCCTCCTTATAAATGTAAAAAGCAAACAGAAGACAAATGTTTGCATTTAATAAGGTTTCTTTTTAATCAGATATCTACTTCCTTCACCACGAAACAATACAAATTATTGCCTGCAAGTGTTTATGCTATTTCTTGATATCCCTCAGCAAAGGCTGGCATGCTACAGAAGAATGTTTGTGTCACATTTTCAGCCTGTGCTATGTAAAAAATTTGTGAGTATATGGAAATTGTTACATTATTTTTTCTTCACTTTGTCTATATTTTGTTACTCCACATATCCATAAAATATTTGGTTAAATGAAACTCACACACAGCTTTGTGACATAGAAGTTTAAATGACAAAGGTGTTCATAAGCAAAAGTTTATTCTAATTTAACCCATCCCTCTAAAGAACAGAAAATATATAGTGTGCAGGGCTGAACCAGACCTGATCCCATTGTATTGTGAGAGCATTAATGACAAGAGAGACCTGGCAGAGGACAGCAAGTTGGGTGTGAATGTGCAGGGTTATACGGCAGGCAAAAAGGATCACAGTGGCTGGAACATGGAATCACAGACCGAGGTGGCAACAGCTCCTTTTACTTCAACTTTCTCGAGGACAGACCTCAATTTCTCTCTGTTGCCACACCAGCAAGAGGTCAGCGACTCGGATGAGACTTCAACAAGCACATAAAAAATCACTATGGGGCTACCACAGCTAGCTGGGGAGGCCATGTGAAAGAATTAAATAGGTATTACATCCACCAAATGATTAGGAGGGGGAAATGTGCTTAACAGCTGCAAGTGCTGAAAGGAAGAAAATCACTTCAGGCCAATCTGAGGAGATGTAAACTAGGGTACTAAGATGGCATTAAGTAAACAAAAATGTCATCCCCACTGCTAAGACAATATTCCTGTTCCTGATAATGGCAGGCTGAGGATTTATGGCCCCACTAGAACAGTGCTAGTTTTGCTGCTCAGGTCACCTAACACTGGGCTGGGAAAAAATCTCAGTCTGTGGTAGGAAACATTCTTGCATCAGTGGGGAGACGTTCTATGACCTTGTAAGTATTTCCACCTCTAATTTCTCAGGTTCCTTGCAAATATTATTCCTTTAGTATAATGACTCCCACTGAGAGAAGTTTGCACTTGTATTTCCCTCCATGCTATTGAGTCTCTCTCTCTCTCTCTCTCTGGGAATTGAACTACAATTATATTGAGGTTAGTGGAGTTTTCCCTCATTCTATTTAAAGATAGATATCACAGCATTAGTTACAGGACATTTGAAAAAAAAATTTCTTGACAATCTTGCCACTTTTAGTTACATCAGGCAAAAATAGTGTCTCAGGAAGCGCACATGCTGTTTCCTCCCCAGAGGATTCTGCTCCTCAGACTGAAAGCTGAAGACCCCACCAAGTGCACCCCATTGAACCTCCACTCACTAGATCCCGTGCAATGACCACCAACCTCTGAGGAGGACTGGAAGTGACTCCTTTTAGAGCCCCTCAATGCTTCTCCTTAAATTGGCCAGTGGGGGTCACTGCTGTTGAATGACACAAGGCTCCATCCCTCCCAGGGTTGAGGCTGCAGCTCTGGAGTGCTCCTAGCTCCTGCTCATGGAGTGAGAAGCAGAATCCAAGAATTAAACCCTAGTCTCTTGCACGGCAGCACACACTGCTATGGCCTAGTTATGGTAGCACATATTTGACTAAATAAGTTTAAAAAAGATTTAGACTGTAGTCACTCAATCTTATTAATTTACTCTGTGATTAGAAACAACATTTTTGGTCAAGGAATGTCTCATGATAGTAAAATATGGTTGCAGTGAAGCACTGTAAATAAAGCAGTGGTTGTTTTACATTATGTGATAGAATGTATTATTTTATAATATAACCACAAAAGCAGCTTTCATGTATATCATACCTTTCATCCTGAAATAACCCTAGTTGCCAACCAACTTAAATTGATGCATATAAACTGTACACAGAGATCACTTCACACAGCACTCAAATGAAAGCACTTCTATTTAACAGACTGGTCATTTCTAGGCTTCATCTTTTTTTTATACCAAGCCTCAAAATTTAGCTCTGCCCTGTCCAGTTAAGTAACTAAACTTTTTAACTTGGGATCACCTTATGTCTAAACAGTGTCTTAGTGATGTTTGGAGGTAAAAATATCTGGTGGGCCATGTAAAATTCCCCATCCCTGTGCCTGCCATCTTTGCTGCTGTTAATACACAGCTCAGTGTGTTACAGTGATCAGTTTGTAGCTCTGTTGTCACAGTCCCCAGAA
Organism: Entomyzon cyanotis; assembly: GCA_024500445.1. NCBI lineage: Eukaryota > Metazoa > Chordata > Aves > Passeriformes > Meliphagidae > Entomyzon > Entomyzon cyanotis. The sequence goes on from JAKEPQ010001009.1 coordinate 10,156,407, forward strand.
GCAGACAAACAGTGCTTCACAAGCCTGAGATAATTAAAAATGCCTGGAACTCTCAACTATATCGTTCAAGCACATCTCATACTCCAAGGACTGAAAGTTGCACTAATTTTTAGTAGTTAGCATACCTCTAAGTGTTAAGTCAAAAGAAGAAGGGTTCCTCCTCCTGCTTTTCTTCTTATGGAACTGTGTTAGTGGTAATTATTATAATAATTGACTTTTCAGCTCCTTGGCACAAAAATTATTGATGACTGAGAGCCCCACTGCTGCCCACACCCATAACAATCACTGCTTCCACGTGAAAAACATCACAATGATGTTGGTATTGAAATGATCTTTAGAAACAGAACTGACACTTTAATTAGGTTTCAGAGTAAACACTTTCTAGAGAAAAATCTTTCACATCTCATCATAATCTTCATTGTTAACTTGACATTCTGGTCTTGTTTGGAATATTTTTCCTAAAGCAAAAAAACTGGAAACAAATTTATTCTCTCTCATCTCCTTACTACTAAATCTTAGATTCTGAATTGCACAGTTCTGAGACATGGAATAATTTCTGACACTAATCTCTGGCCCTGGTTCTACAACATCCATTACAAACCATCAAACCTACCCTGTTTCTGAAACACATAAGAGATTGTACTGCCCCCTGACACATTAGCAGGTTTATTTATGGATTTGGTTTCTGAGGAGCTTACAGAGAACTACAAAGAGAAAGAGAGATTATTGAGGTATGTAACTTGTTTAAAGAGTGCAAGGAGGTTCTACTTAAGACTCTGGATGTAACTAAGAATGTTTGAATTACTCAGTGGCATGTAGTGATGCTTTATTCTTTCCAACACATGATATTTCACTGGGTTCGTGGTTACAGCATTGCACTCAACAGGATCTTCATTAGTAAACGAAAGCAAAATCCACCTATTAGTTTCTGTGGTGATGACTGAGAGCAGTCTAGATCAGTGCTTCTTAGAGTTTGTGAGAGCTATGCATTGCTATCAAGTTTCAAATATATGAAAATGAATTAATGTGCCCTGTTTTTATTAAAGTTATCAGAGAGTGATACTTAAGTGAAAATAGCTGTATGGACCCCTTCTGATGACCTTGCTTATACCTGCAATCCACAGATGACAGTATACAAGTCACTGCTCTACAGTGCAAGGGTTTGGGCTTGCAAGAAAGTTTTATTTGAAACAGAAGAATATGAAAAATGCTAAGGAATATGATTTTAGCCAGTAAGAAGGCTTGAAAACTGAGCAAAGACTTGGGAAAATATTGCAGCTAGCTTCAACTACTAGTGGAAATTATTAGCACTGTGTAAGTGGTAAGACAATGACACACCCAAATTAGACAACTAATTTCTTTAAAATCATTGGAAGGCTTACATTAGAAAGGTAGGTTTTTATGAACCTTGCAGAAGGAGTTTTACCCATCTTTGCTCTTTGTCTAGAGGAAAGAGGAAATGGGTAACTCCAGTTTCTGCCCAATGGGCTTTCCAAAGATCAGATGTGATTGAGAACATGAACAAATCCAAGTTTAAATTACTGGCATCTGCTGAGACTTAGGCAGCTCAGTGGACTACAGCTTCTGGGTCCCTGTCCTGTCAGTTTTCTTTATGCATTATGGGAATGCTTTTATGGGAAGCACTGGCAGGACTGAGCCTGCATCCATGAGAGCCTGAGAGAAGAAAACTTCTGCTGAGGAAAATGTTTTTGTATCTGTGCTATTGGACTTACTTTAGCAGCACTTAGTTCTACTTCCATCACACCACAGTGTGTTGCCTCGGCACCTACAGGCTTTGGGTCAAAAGTATCCCTGGACAAGCAATGAGCCAACCTAAGCATGAGTTGTGTGGTGCAGTCATGTGGCACATTGGCTAACTGCATTTATGTTATGAATGTAGGAAATGTGTAGGAAATATGTAATAGGTAGAAAAGGTATTAAACAAGGGACTTGGGCCAGAAGAGTCATGTTGAGAAGAGATGCTGATGGTCTGCAATCAGTAGCCTGAGAACTAACAGAATCTCAGAAACCACTGTTTTCCCCACCGTTATAAGAAAAAATGGGTGTAATAGAGTACAGGTGACTGTAAAAAGGACAAAACTTTGTATTTTATTTACCACAGTTGAGAAAGTATAAAAAATAATGAGAGATAAGAGGATGGACTGAGACTGAACCTTTTCAAATTACTGATGAGAGGGAAGATACCCACCCAGTGGTAGAGAACCTTAGGATGCTCTTATAGATTGCCATTAGAGATGTATCAGAATGTGTCAGCACTGTGGAAGTGCTAATAAATTTAAGGCAGCACAAGGAGCACAAATGATACTGATTGATCAGGCTTCAGCCACTGAGCTTCAGGGTGCAGTGCCAACCTGACCCACACATGGAAACACAATCACATAATTTTACTTCTTGTGCTTGGCTCTGGATTGTCAGTGCTGTCCCTGCCTGGAGAACTGATCAGAAAATAATGCAGGTAGAGGAAATGGCAAAAGCTGCTCCTCCTACTACTAGAAGAATGTCTATATGAAAAGTACCATTCCCTCTTATTGATTAAGGTTTGCTCAGCCCAATGGATTTATCTGAAGAGCTGGAATGGGCTGTGGGGAAAATAACAAAACTCTGAAGTTTCAAGCTTTGCCATAGCTGATGATACTTCAGCTGCTTTCTGGACACTATCCTGAACATGGGACATTTGCCTCTCCAGGCATGAAGACCTCATTAAAGAAACAGAAATTAATGGTGTGAGTGAGAAGTGTGGATGAGGTGTATGGTAAGTTGCCAGAGTGTATGCAGCATTAATGTAGGAGCAAAACAGAATAACTACTAATGTCCTAAACCAAGAAACATCACATACAATAGAGGCTAAGAAAACACTGGTTAACCAGGACTAATTTACTATCAAAGAGAAAACAACAGAGAAATGTAAAAGAGACAGGAATTAAATGTGGTTATGGTGGAGAGACTGACTTTGCTGGCAGGGAAAAATTCACTGGAGAAAGAGAGAAAGTTGGAAGAGATGACTTCATATTAATCCAGGTTTGATATAGATATGAGCTCATTGTGGGGTTCTTCAGAGAGGAGGATGAGAGAAATGGAACTGAAACTAGTTCTGGTTATGTGAGTCATCTGGATAGAAGATGCAGTGATTCCATTTCTCTGCTCTAATAAGGCAAGGGGAAGTGCTTTTAACACGGAAAATGAATTATTTCAGTAGGGTGGGGTTTGTTTTCTAATGAGCAGGAAAGTCCCATTCACAGAAAGCTTTATGGTCAAATGAGTATTTTACTGAATTGAAAACTGCCAAATTGTGTCCAAGGATCTTTTGTCTTCTGTTGCATGTAAAGGGAAACCAAACATTAACTACTAAATGATACACTTTAGGGTACAGTTCTGGGAAAGAAACAGAAAGCAAGTTGCTGCTACCTGCAGCTATCTTCAGAAAGCAATGGCAACAAGGTCCACTTCAAAGAATGCATAATTTTGAAGAAGCGTGTGGTAACATCTCTTTATTAAACTGAAAAGTGTTGAATAGTTTTATACCAAAATATCCTACTGCTAAAATTATTTTGAGTTCTGTCTACTCTACAGGGTGGCCAAACCATCAATTCCATCTGGTTTGCTATCTTTGCTGTGGGGAAGATGGGAAGAGCTGTTAGTATGTCAAATCGAACAGCTAAGCATTTTCCACTTTGCAGATGGAAAGAAGTGTCCTAAAAATGGAACCTGATCCTCCATAGGAAAGAGTTTGGACCATTTTTGCCACTCTGGTACGAAAGCAAAGAATATTGAAAACCACTAAGTATGCAACATCCTGAAAGTAAATGAAGACTAAAAATCCATCCCTCATACCATGACAAACTTCACCAACACGTCTCAGATGCTCAACTATTATCTCCATCAGGAAGAGCAGCCTTGACTACTTAATTTGTCAGGAGTAGCTTTTCAGTACCTGAAGTCACCTTCAACATCAGTGGGAGTGAAAGGTAACGATCAGAGGGCTCAGTCACACTCAAACACACAAGTACACACGGCTACCACTGAAGCCAACAGAAGTCCTCTCTCCAGGAAGAAGTATGCAGAAGAGAGGCAGGGGGTCAGATTCTGGTCCTGCTGAACTCTGCGTAGGGAATAGCTGACAGAAAGTGATCCTACTCTCGTTTAAAGTTGGGGACAGCAGGGAACTAGATGGTTGCTCAGTTTTGCACTTCATTGCTGGGTTTTCTTAAATATGGTTGAATACTGATCGAAGGGCTTTTTTGGCAGACACCATCAGTGGGGCAGAATGGTGCCAGCCACTGGAGATCAGGTAGTCAGCCTTCTGACTGCTTTGTGCTGCCAGAAAAACAGAGAGATGCCTATATTAGGGAAAGAATCTGACTCTGGGGATGTGAGCCATGTGAAAATTTTAATATGACAAGGAGGAAATATGAGTTTAATGTACTGAAGCCCAAAGCTGTAAACTAGTGGATTGCTAAATCAGTTGCTAAACAAAAATCTTCACTTCTTTTTACTGGTGTTAGTCTACTCTTTTTTTTTATCTGGGTATTCAACCTTCCTGGGAAGTGTCTGTTTTTTACCTATAATCTTTGTCAGGTTTCAGAGGAAACCCTAGTCCCTTCCTATCTGCTGATCAGAAATCCAATAAAAATCCCTGCATGTTATTCCCAGGATATGACTTTATGGTTCCTATAATATCAAATTAATTTCCCAAGCTTTAAAATGCATAAGCTATCTCCTTATTGACTAAGGCACACTTTGTCACAATTTGGGGTCTGATCACCCCTACACTGTGACTAAGGCAGCAAATGTGACGTTATTAAAGTGCTGGTACAGTTGCTACTCTGCAAACGACTTGGTGTCTCCCTGCACAATTAGGATGTCAACAGTTCCAGCTAGCAGGGTGAGACCCATATTCCAGGGGATCTGCAAGTGGAGTGGTGGGACAAAGAGATAACCTCTGCAGGAAGGTAATCCATAACCTGTTCCTGTTCAGCATCTGAACCTGGCACCAAGTGGAGGTAAGGTACTGACATGAGAGAGCAGTGGCATCCTCAGGGACAGCTGTCCTGCACCACTGGGACACAGCCTGGCTCAGCACCTGGCAGATGGAAGTCAGCAAGGCTCATGCTCTGTCTACAAACACGAGGCCTAATCTGAGTCCCACCAGTAGTGGAAGGACTCCTCCTGACAAAAAAGGGGAACTGGCCCAGGCCTTTAAAAAATCACATCTGATCTTCAGGACACTTCTGCTGGTGGGTCCTTCATTAAAGCTGCACTGCAGAACAGCTTCTTCACACCTTTCCGCTAATTCCCAGCTTCCACAGCACGCTGTACAAGATTGCCTTTTGCCTGTGATAGTTTTGGCTCAAGAATGCACCTTCTTTACAATGTAAGGAAAGAATTAAAGCACTGTAAGTGATTCAGGCCTAAAAGGAAAGTGAGACTTACAGGTACCTGACTTGATAGACTCAGGTTTGCGGCAGCTGACTTTTTCTTGCTGTTGGTACTATTTGCGTTGTTCCCAGCACTACTGTTGGAAGTGCTGCTGGTAGAGTTTTTCCTTTTTCTCCGTTTGGTTGTTGGTTGTCTTGTGGGTTCTGCTGCAATAAAATGATAAGAAGGAAAGCAAATGGCAGATACTGTAAAGTATGAGCTAAAATGATCCATAAGCAGAAGTGCTAAAATACTATTTAATCTGGTTTTAAATTTTTAAGTTTAAACACATAAACCATAGAATGATATTTGGACCCAAACCAATAGAATCCACTTTCAATTTTTCATTATGGATTAACAAAGCTTATTGTCCCAGCATTTTCTATAAAGATATTCAAAAGCATTTTACTGACGGGAGTATCGTGTTAAGTATCACTATGGTCAAGGTGACAGTGGACCTTGGTGAAGGACACACAGCAAGAAACAGCGCTAAACAAAAATCCAGTCTTACTCTGATGTAGGTCACAGCCTCAAACGACCAGCCAGAGACAAAGGCTGAAGGAGCTTTCTACCCTACTGCTGCCCTCGATGAGGCACACAAGCAACCCCCTTTGAGCTCCTTCTGCGTCCTGTGTGGCTCCACCTTTAAATCTGCTGTCCCAAGAGAACACATAAAGTGTGCTAATGCCATTGCCCTCCAAACTCAGACTGAATCAGGACAATTACACAGCTTTGCTTAAACTGGCAAAGCACAGAGGGGTAATTGTTCTTCTCAAGATTTGGCCTGGGCGCCCATGTGAACAGTCTTAGACATACAAACCTCTGTAATCTGAAAAAAGGGAGAATTATTATTTTGAGGTGTAAGAGGAAGGAGATTAGGTCCAGGCCTGTAAATAACTTGATATTAGTCTCAAAGACAATTAATTATGAATTGTAGCTGTAATTTCAGAGTCACAGCAGGAAGCAGGATTACATAAACGATGAATTCTAATGGAGCCAGTATGCATTTTGCATTCCATCTACACATATTTTTGTACTAAATTATATCCTAGTCATAGTGAAACCATCTCAGTGTGCACATCTATAAATCAGTTGTGTCAGACTGAAATCATAAAATATCAGAATATTTTTCAGGCTTGCTATGGGAGCAGTGTTAATTTTTATTACTTTCCTTTATAAGTAAACTTTCCCATTGCTTCTCTATTATTTTTACTATAAAGTAAGTGGAATATTGGAAGTAAAACATACCTGGTGGGGCCACCATTCTCTGCCATTTTTGAAATAAGCAAGTCTTCAGGCAGTCCCGAGGACTTAGATTGTAAGTTTTATGTCTTGACATCAGTTCCTGCATTGGCTCCAGTATTACACACAACTGGAAGAAAAAATCAGAATAGAACAACTTCATCCAAACAAAGCCTCTGTTGTTCAATATTTACATAGCTGGAAATTATATTTTTGGGGTTTTTTTTTACTCTTGCTAACAGAGCATGCCTTGTACAGTCCAGTTCAATCTGCACTGGGATTGCAAGATCAAAATTCTGAATTGGGAAAACTTTCACTCGCTATTTATTATCCTAAGTATTATTTGGATATATCAGATAAACTTCAACTCTACTCTCCCAGGCTACAGAGATTTCAGTGGACTAGAAAATGTTCATGCTTGATTGCCAAAGCTGCAAAGATTAATTAATAAATAAAAAAATGCCCATAGTGGATGATCATTCCCATACAGCGAAGTGTGCTCTTCTGAAATGCTGCCTGCCACAATGAGGATTTCTTATAAATGATCTTTTATTTTGATGTTGCATGCAAAATAACCCAGGTAATTTTGGGCTTTTTTTGTTATATGAGGACTATACACTCTCTTCGTATTATATGAATGACATATATGAGGGAAAAAAGACAAGAATTTTATTTTTCTTGTCTGCTTGAATGCTGAATATATAAGACAGAGATTTCTGAAAACATGGAATTTCAAACACCTTCTTCAAAATAGAGTCTTATCTATTTTCTATCTGTTCACTTAATAATTAAAATCACTGTCCACTGCTTTTTACTCCTGTTAGCACAGCAGATCCAGCATAAAGAGCCCTGAGCTGCTTTCTGTTCTCTTCTGTTTATAACCACAGAATAGTTTCCAGTCATTTAAATCTCACTCAAAGCCATAGAAGACTACAAAATTGTATACATGTAAACTGAGGGCTTACTCTTGCTTGCAGAAGCCTTGGTTTTTATGCATCTTAAATGTGAAGAAAATATCCAGGTTGACCCATAGGTTCTACCTGAAATTTGCGGGGCTGGCACATAGGAGGAAAAGGTTCCTTACTTACAAAATGAGCACATATGATAAGGAAGTAACTGGCACAGAATAAACATGGAGCCTGCATGCCATTTTTAGTCCCGTTTCAAGGCAGAACTGCATTTAGAAGCAGGGGCAGGTTTGGCTTTTTTTTTTACCAACAGAAGTAGGGCAACAAGTGGATCAAATTATTAGAAGTTAGAATGGCTACAGAAAATGGCACAACTTAAAGAAGTCTTGTTTTGTATTATTTACTTAATTTTAGCAAGTTTTGCTGAAGGAGCACCTAGGATTTACTTCAGCAGGAGATGTTTTCCCTTTGTGCTTTCAAAAACATAAAAGACAGGAGACAAATTCTCCTCTCTGGGCTGCGGAGCTGAGCAATGCTTGCTCCATTCTCCCCCCGTGCACCCCTCTCTCATTCATTTAAATGGAGATACAAAGTATGCACAGAAAATACTTGAAAGGGAGCTGCCATGAGGACTGAGACTAATTCAGCATTTAAATATTACTGTGTATTGGCACTGCTGTTTGATGAGCCTTTCATTAACAGCAGTTAAAACAGAGATAACATAAAGCAGCAGGGAGAATGAAGAGCTTCAGTATGAGAAATATTTTTTTCCAACTGCAGAAACTGAATCTGCGGTTGCCTCATTGACTTTTTTCTTACATAGTTTTTACATATTTTTTGTAAATAAATACTTACAAGATAATCTAACAGACAGAAAGCTGCTATCAGATATTGCACTCACTTCAGGCTTGCATTTTCATCTAGTTCAATATTCTATCAAAAATTAAAATCATCAGGTCTGAAAATATATGCAGGATCCAGTTTATGCTGTGAAAGAAGCATGTGTATTTTGTGTTCATATTCAATTTATTCTGAAACCTGCAGGTACTTGCTCAGGTTTTGCATGTGTGTATGTGAGAGAGAAAGAGATTAGTGATCATAATGGACACCATTGTTTTGGTTCTCAAAAGTCTGGGTTTCTGGCACAGCTGCCTAAATTTTCTCGTTATGAGCTGATAGGAGCAAGCATGAAAAAGATATCTGTGATAATTCAGAACAAACTAGTTACCCTGGGCAGAGCACTAGACTCACACAGCTCTACTGCTGCTGGGACTAAAAATATGTAAATATACATGTAGGTTCTTCCAAGATTTCCTTAGGGACACTTTATTCATGACACACTTATTCTTCCCTATATATTTATTATTGGCAACAAAGAGAATGTTTCTTCTTTATCATCTTGGCAAAGATGTTTGCTATTGTACTCTATCTGTAATGTGCATTGAGAACTACACCATCCCTGCTGCCCGTGGATATCTTGACTGCTAATCCTGTATATAATCTCTTTCACTTCACACACAAGATTAAAATGGGATACAGAACCAAAACGCAGAAACACTTGATTGATCTCACATGCACAGAGGAAAAGGTAAGGGCACTGAGTGCCATACTCTAGGACATGCCACAGCCTCAACTTCTGGGTACTTGGGAGCTGCACCCACTCACATGAATTCCTCTTCTGGTTTTTGGGGAATTCACAACCATTTTCTTCCTCTTAAGTCTGAAAATTGTTAAGGTCAGCTTTGGATACCTGAGTAATAGGAAGACATTGCACTCTATAATTTTAAATGGATCTAGCTCATGTGAATTGGGCATAAGTGTAAAATGAACTGGATTAAAAATGATTGATATTAAATCTCACAGTCTTTTGCGGTGACCTTTGAGACCTACTTGAAATCTAAAGTGACTCAAACCCAAATCCTTGAAAGAGGAAATGATTGTGCACCAATTATCTTAAGTCCAAGGAACTTGCCAGTGACAATCAGTAGCTTGGTTTTTGCAAAAAAGTCAGATAAAAAATGTGGGGACAAGATACATTTAAGAGCTTGGTTGGCCAAAACCAAGCTTGGTTGGTGTCTTTAACCACTGGTGAGCAGGTAACTGGCAGGCTGGGTTGACAGAGTGAGTTCTTAAAACAAAGCTAACAAAATGTTTTATACTCCTGCATTCATCGGCATATAGAAGAACCTGAGGCTTGAACTGTCTATTCCCCACAGATCTAGTCTCCCTCTGTGAGATTTCTTCAAAACATCTATTTTAACATTTTTTTCAAACACTGGCTAATACCAAAATGTACAAGTTTTTACTATAGTACTATATCAATACTATTTGGAACACCAACAAAACCAATCTCTTCTACAAGCAGTTTCTTCACAGCTTGAAATCAGTCACCCAGGAAAATAGCCTGAAGACTTCAAGAATTTAGTGCAGTGACAATGTATGAATTCAGAAATAATTTCTACGTTCCTAGGAATGCAGAACCTTTAATGGCAATTCTTGACAAGACAGATATTTCCAAGTCCCATGCTTAGGCAACACTAAAGGTGGGACTCATATGCCTGTGCATAGGTGTCTAGTACTGGCTGAAAAGCCCTAGATGATGTTGGATTTTATCCACCAGATCGCTCTTGCTGTCCCAGAGGGACACAAAGCTCCACGTGGATGTTTCAGGTACTAGAATGTGTCTAAATTGTGTGTGCAATTGAATAAAGCCTAAAGTTCAAAGAAAAACTATGTTTCTTTTAGCTTTTCAAACAGAGTTGGAGCAATGTGCTTCATACTAGATTATATACATCCCCTCTGCAGTACTAAAACCTACTGAAAGAACTCCACATGATGCTTAGTAACGCAATATTATTAGAATTAGTTTCTAGCCATCTTATCTGAGCTCATCATGATGATGTGTGACCATTACTCAGAACCATTGCTGTTTCCCTGTCAGAGCTGTGAGGTGGAGCCAGCACTAGGGATGAACACAGCACTTCACACTGAGAGATCACTGGCATGGGCAGCCTGGATCTGTGGGTGCCCAGTACACACTGCGACCCATGCACACATTTTGGTACTACATGCAGTGACAGTGATATTCCTGGAGTTCCATATGGATGCTATGGACAATTCATCAATTACAGGGCTTGGATCCAACTTGACAAAATGGTAGTGCTACACCCTTGGGGCTCCGGGAAGTGAAAATAGGGAACATAATAAAGCACATGTTTGGGGGTTTTTCTTCTTTTTTGGTGTTAATAAAACACATCTGGAAGAATTTAATTTATTTTTAATGATTTATTTGGATGGGAAGACTAGCATTTACAGGTTTCAAAAACCAGTGTGTTTCAAGAAGGCAGTTATGTGAGGAGATACCGGTGGCACTGCAGACAGGAGTGAAAGGGTTCTGAGAATATGGATCTACACGTAATTTCCTGTAATACTTCAGTTATCAGCAGAGCCCAAACTGGCCTTCATCAGTAAGGGCTCATATTCATCTCTGAGATCAGTCCAGTCACACCAAGAATAGTTTTAGCCTTATGATTTTTGTTCTGATGCTGGGTTTTTATTCTATTCTGAGAACACATGCTCATTCTGGAAGCAGTGAAGATTAGCGACAAAGACCGATGTGAAAGCCCTCTTCTACCTTTTGCATACCATAAGCTAATGCATTCTATTCCTAATTGAATTAGCGATTACCCTCCTCAGTGAAGCCTCTTGCCTGCGCGGTTTGTTGGCGTTTGCGGCAGGGAAGGCAGCTCTGCGGGCGCTGCCGGCGCTGAGCTGCAGGTGGCAGAGCAGTCCCAGCCAACAGCCCGCGCTGCCGCCGCGCCAGCAGCACAAAGGAGCGCCAGCCCTTCAGCTTTTCATGCCTCCTGCATCTTAAAGAGAAAGCGGCGAGCCTCGACTCTTGCAACACCTAGCTGGTGACACTACATAATCACCCAGCCCGTTTCTTTAAATCAGGAAACATAGCTGGTCAGTAAGTGCCAGGTGGCCAGCGAGTCCCGTGGTTTACCAAAAGAAGTAAGTTTTAAGTATCTTCCTGTGGTTGCCCACTTTGTCTGTATAAGTAAAAGTTTCCCTAACTACAATTTTAAAAAATGGAAATAACTAACATTTTTCATGTAGGTGACACTTACACATGTTAATGTATAATGTAACGTCAGTTTTTTCTGAATGAGCCAGCGAGGAACCAGGCGGCGAAGAGAGTGTTCCCTGAAGTTCTACTGAAATGTAGTTTTAACTCTTTGATGCTTGAAACTTCTGCTGGTCAAATGTCTGTATTAATCACTTGAAAATTATAGGAACTGTTGCATATTCAGAGCTCACATTGATTTACAGCCCTTCCTAAAAGTGACAAAAACCTCATTTGAATGGGAATGTTAATCACTGGCTAATATTCAGGTAGGATGTTGACAGTGAAAGTGTACCTGGAATACAATGTGCAGCCTTGAAGAGGTTCAGTGCTCTCTTTTAGAGCTCATTTTTTATCCTCCACAAAGATTCTGAGTTATTAACCACTGAATCTAAACACAACGACATTTTATTTATATGCTGAAATGCAGTCTTCCCTCTGCACACCCTCGATGTGCTCTAGAGAAAACAACTCCAGCTAATGCTGCTAGAGAAATTCTGGCCCCAGCACATTTCCCTGGGAAAGCTCCCATTTCTTCAGTGGGGCAGGATTTCTGAAAAGAACTGAAATGTCCCTGCATATCCACATCCACTGTTTTATGAACATCTACAGATACACATTTCCAGAGGTTCATGATATATTACTGATACACCTGCAGTGAGGAAGGGGACACACGATGGGTATTTTCTCAGGCCCTGTAAAAAGGCTATACCTGAAAGTCTGACTTCCTGGAGTGGTTTCAAAACCCTGTATGAGTGCTCTGGAGCCCCAGCAGCACAGCACTGAAACAGAAAAGCATTGCTGCAGTCCTCAAAATACAGTTCATTCTTTGGAGTTAGAAATAGAGAAAGCTCATAGCTGAGTTTAAATTTCTCTGCTTATGCTTGTTTTTCAGAATTAATGTAAGTATCATTCCCCTGCAGAACAGAGGGAGGAATGAAAATTTCCTAGGAACATATTGCTGCTTCTTTCACTGGCCGGCTTGCAATTCACTGCTCGAAATAGCATGTGTTTTTTAAGGATCACATGTGAATACAGAACATTTTCATCTTAAAGACCATCTTTGTTTTCCATTAAAAACATGGAGATATAAATGAGAAATGTTTTGGGGTTTTTATGAACTGAGAGAAATGAGGTGTTTTTTTACATACTTTTTTTTCTAGAGGGGAGTGCTTTGGCTTTGTTCTAAGCTCTTGCCCAGCATGTCAAATCAAATACAAGTCCCTTCCATCAGTACATTTCAGTGGATCAGCTATATCCATGCAGGTCCTTCCCTGCAAGATAGACTTTAAGCCAAAAGAAGGGGCATTGAAATTCCCATCACTCAACTTACTATTCTTGCTACCTGCTTTCCCTTTCTGAAGAGCCACTGTGCACTCCTGCTGAGATGTGGAACTAATAAATGTTCATTGTACATCCCATGTAATGATATACATGGAATAAATAAATGTTCAATTTTGACAGTAGTTAGTGTAGCAAGCAGCAAATTCAGTAGCTGCTTCAACTTAAATTATAAACCCAGTTATTTTAACCTGAATATTCAAAATCCAGTCTGCACAGGATCATTTATTTGAGTGAAACCTAAGATGAACTTTGGGACAGAATGAAAAGCCAGCTCTTAACCCCAATAGCTTAAGTAGTCCAATACCACAGAGTAATCCCTAGCTTGTTTACTGTGACTACTGTTCCCTCCATATTTCCAATTCCTTCTGTGCCAAAGATTTTTTAAATTGGCAGTGTATAAACAGACTGAAGTCCTTGGGCTTACTGTACAGGTAGGAAAAAATATGAGTTTTGATATCTACAAGGAGGTAGGAAACTGCTTGGAAATATGGTATAGGCTTACTGTATTTACTCCTGAATTAAAGACATTTGATTTAAACAGATAGTAATGAAAAGGTTTTAAAACTGTCACTAAAAATACTTTCTTTAGGCTTTGACTTAAAATCTCATTGACATGAATGGGATCACACCTCTGAAAGAAATTGCTTAAGACTAGCTCAAGACTCAGCAAGACTGCACTGCATCAGGTTAAACTTAAACTCATATTTTAAGTACATCTCCAAAACCACATGGAGTGGATATTTTGTGTTAGCTTTAAAAAATACAGGACGAGTTTCTGCAGCACAATACCATAGCAAAAGCAGATTCTGGGACAAATTCCATAACCTGAGATTTGCAGGGTCTGGGATATACTTAATAGTCATCACTCTGCACAGGAGAAGGTTCCATGTTTTGGGATACCATGCTGAGTCAAGAAATATTTCTACTTGCAATCACCTAAGAAGCTAGGAATTAGAATTTCCAGCTTAACACTTGCAATATTAATGAACTTTTGCATCTACAGCTTATTATTTGTACCATACTAGAGATATACCTGTATTTTACAAAATACTGCGCCCCTTGCTCCAGAGAGATTTCTATCTCAACTAGATAAGAGGTAAAATACTAAGCCAGAAGTAATTTGGCAATAGAAAGGTATGCACATAAACCTGACAATCTCATGTAGATATCTACAAGTCCCTTGAGGACTACCGATATATATTTAAAAAGTTCTCACATGTTGACACTTGGAAATGTGGTGTTTTGCCTGCTGCACTTTATACAAAATGTCATTAATATCACTGATAATTTGATTATTTAGGAAACAATTCTGCCACGAGGCTCCTGGCATTCACTATTCCTTTTGTGTGTGTTGCCAACCCTGGAAGACACAGTGGGATGACACACAACTGCTGAAACTCCATGCTGGATTCACTAGTAAATACTGAGCACTCAGTAATGTTTATTCATCCTGTGCTATGCCCTGAATGCCAGTCTAGGACTCTCCAGTTTCTCACTAACACCCAGAGGTAGCAAATGATTTCTCAATAATGCAGTATTCAGCTGCTCAATTGCTCCCAAGTTACATAGCTCATCATGTTTTTACACTGTTCTGTATCTGCAGCCATTTCAATTCCCAGCAACAGTGATAATGGAAAGAAGCAGCATTCATTTCAGGTAAGACTAAGCTTAAAAAACATGTTTTTCAGGCAAATACTATGAGTGGATAGGAAACAGATCTTAACACAAAACAGCCATCACAAGCATTGCACCAAATTCTTGTTAGTGTGTTGCACCCCAATTTGATTTCTCCTTCCCTCCTTTTATTTCTTCTCTTTCCCCCCCTCCCCCCTTACATATCAGCTAGATAACAAGTTCCACCAGTGTCCTCTACTCCATGCACTTCAGAGCAATTTAGGTGACTATGGAAACTTTGTTAGCTCTTGTGGCTATTAATTCTGCCTTCCCTTGTGGTGGCACCATGACAGCATCAAAACTGTGTCTGTCAGCAGGGAACCCAACTTCCTTTACAGTTCAAAAAGTTTCTTCCTCCTTCCTTGCATACCAGCCAGGACTGCAAGTTCCTCACTCCCTGCAGTGCACCCAAGCTAGAAGAAGGGCGCTGGGTTTAGCAATTCCAGAACCAGGAAAGCAGTCCTGTCAATGTCCCTGTTCCTGCAGAGCTGCTGCTGAAGTGCTTGCAGACAGCTGAGCACTCTTCCCTGAAAAGAGCCTCATTTGAGGGCCTACTTAGCATCACATTGTACTAAACTAGGCATTTCTTACGGTGGATATGATCAGTCTTAGTGACATCTTCAGTTTGTAAGTAATGAGTGTTGGGAAGCACCTTCAAAATGCCACATAATGAATGTTGAACTGGACAGATGTGCTCGCCTTTCCCCGTCTGAGGGGAAGCTGGAGAGCATTTGTGGAGATGACTGACATAAACCTTATTTAGTTATCACTTTGTCAGTATGCTCATCATTACAGCATGTGCTGGAAGGAATTCTGTTTCAGAATATTCTTAAGCATTAAAAAAAATATTTTAGGGCTCTTAGTCATTGCTGTAACCATTTGATAACCCTTTCCCCTCAAACTCGGAAAAAAGTCTTTCCTTGTGATTTTGCTTCATCTTTTTATTTAAGATCTGCAGTTTAGAAAGGGTTTAGAAAGGACCTCCACTGTTTGTAGTTTTGCTCCTCTCTTTGAAGTTTTAATATTGTTTTTTAAAATGATTTCTATTTTTTGATTCTTTGCAAAACTTTGCAACTTTAAATTATTCACTCTTCCTCTCATTACCCAGACATTAAAAGAATGTCCTTCCAGCAAACGCTCTTTTTCCTATTCACCTCCTGTACAATGGGTAGATGTTTCCAAAACCCCCTCCTTCAATAGCATCACACACAAGTCTTTTAATTTTGTTTTCACCAGCTGGGCTCATAGCTCCTCCTGCACCAAAGTGAACAGTGAAGGTTGTCTGTTTCCTTTCCCTTCCCTTGATGACAAATCAGACAAAGTAAGGGCACTTGGTTTCAATAACATAAGTAGATATTCCTGGAATCCCAATGGCAGAGGTAAAGTGCATCCAGTTGCTGCACATATTTTCAGCTAGTGAAAAAAACCAACTTATAGGAGGAGTCTCGTCTTCTTCCTGATGGGCTTAGTTCTGAAGGCCATAAAAATCTACAATCTGAATTGTCTAAATCTTGTTTAACATTGTCTAAATCTTTTTAATGGATGTCCTGGTGCAATCTGGCCTCATCCAAATGATACAGATTGGCATTTTCTTCAGTGAGGACAACCTACTTCAGCCTTCTCCTTCAGCAGAGATCTTAACTGAAGGAAAGACCAATACATCAAATCACAAAGCTGTACCATGAAGAAAAGCCTTGGACAGCCCATCATATTTTGTGATTCTTCTCTCACAATAATCTATATAGTCAGTGATCAATGGGAAAGATTTGTGTCTTACACATCTCAGATCAGAATTAAGCTCTTAAATGATTTTAAGAGAGACCATAAAATTTATCTTTGTAATTTAATTTAACATTAGTGTTAAATTACATTGCAAAGTGCATCATGTTGACTGCATGATATGATCTTTTATACTGCACTCAGTATTGCAGTGAGTATCAATTTCAGAGAGCTTGTCAGGACAAAATTAAATTTTAATGTAAATTGGAGCAGATTCATTAATTTCAGTCTATACTGGATTTGGATGGAGTTCCACTGTTAGGTAAGGTTTAAGGCTGCTCTGTAGTAATTAGGAGGAGGAACTAAGCACTTTGCACCAAATATTTTTACTTAAGCCTTGTCCTGTCAACTAATAACTCCTTTTAAAAATCCAATTATAGGTTATGAATTGACATAGAAACCCAGTAGCTATTGTTTTATCTCACTGTGTTTCAGTGGCCTGGTGCAAAGCACATGGCATTTGAAAGCTTTCTTAATTTCATTTTCTCTAGATAGTTCAAAAATCATACAGCTTACAATTTGTTCTCATTTCAATATTATTGCCTCTGCTTCTAACACAATCAACAATTTTATTTCTTACACAGTATCAAGTTAAGAACAAAACAAGGGTGACTTTGGAGACTGTTGTGCACTTCAAAAGAGGTTTGTTGCTCTCTCATTCTTTGCCAAGCACAGATATTTCATAATCAGAATTCCTTAATAATCCACCATCACAGCCAGTCCAAACAGTATCTCTAGGAAACAGCATCGGAAAGGTCTATTTCCTTGTTTGCCATCTCCCATCACTATCACGTGTGATGTTGCTGCATGACATTTCCTTCCTGTCTATTTCTCCAAAGGCAAACAAGCTCCTATTCAGCAGTTCTGAGTCAAATCCTAACACCTGATATTTCTGATATGCAAACTGTTAGCTTTTTCTATTTGTGCAACAATGAGACCTTATCAGTTTTGCCGCTTTTCATTTTGACTATGAAATGCATCCACTATCACTCTTCACCTGTGTCCCTGGCAGCTCCCTTAGGTTCAGATGGAATCCGGTATGTTGTTTGTCTTGTTCAAACTACTGTTGATTCAAAACAAATCACAGCATTATAAAAAAGATCAAGAGTGTAGGGACTGCATTTGAATGCTGACAATTTTTAGTGTGCAGCTGTATTACGACTCAGAAATAAGTTTAGGAATATTTTTGTGGTGAAGTGGTCTGCAGACAGCAAATGCTGATTTTAAGTTACCAAAAGCAGAACAATAGAAGATGGTATGCCTGGCCAAAATACAAGTCCACAAATTTAGTGACGAGGTTGAAGTTTTTGGTTTGCGTATGATTTTTGAGGCTGCTTCAAAATATATGCCACAGATTAAGACAGTCTCTATACTGAAAACCAAAACATCACATTCAGCTTTGACTTTACAAATTCACTTCCATACACTGTTCTATTTTCAGGTTTCCTTGTACAAGAAATCATCTTTCCTTCATACAATAGATACACATGAAGATTCATACAGACTGAGGCAATACAACAACTGTGATTCATCCTTCAGACTAACGTGTACATAGCAACTCTAATTTTATTTACAACCATGAAAAAAGAAAGCTTTTTCCAGAATATAAGCAGCTAGCTCTTCTGTGTCATGAATCTCTCCCCCATCCATATAAAATCCTCTTGTTTCTATACTGCAGCTCAAGCACAAATGCAGTGTTTTTCACATAACCAGTTCTATTTTTAGCCTGAATTGTAGGAAGTCTGCAGCATTAATAAATGGAAGAGAAGTACAGAAGTACAGTGCATGGTAATGTGCCAATGCAAAAGCTACCTTGGCCTTTAGCCAATGAACTGTGCTTAGATGTTAGAGCAATGAAAGTAAAAACACCACTTGTAATGGAATGATTAATAAGCTGACAAACTTCCATGCATTTATTTCATACTTTTTGAATGCCAACTTATTAATACCAACATATTTTCTTTTTATTAGTGATATCTCTCAGCGTGAAGCACAGGCACATATATATGTATATGTATTTTTATACATGCAATTGAGGTTTGCTTAATTCTGTGTTCAAATAGAAAGGAGGATACTTTGCAGTGCAGACCTTGACGTAGGAGAAAAAAGAATAAGGAGGGAGCTTTTCTTTACAAATTAACATTGCAACTCCAGTAGGCATAAAACCCATTTTTTCATTATTTTCTCTCCTATTTACTCTGCAATTCCATTGTTTGGTACCAAAATTCTGAAAGCAAAAATGCTCCAAAGCTATTACCCAGAGGACAAAAGTTCACAGTTCTTCCAGGGACACGGAGTCTTCTGTAATCTCTTCACTTCTCACCCAATCCACAAAACTTGTCCCAGCACTGTTATGCTGTGGACAGATGGATGTTTATATAAAAGACCTTGTGCCTGAATAAAATTCCATTTCAGGGTTATGTAAAAACAGCAATTACTGGGAAATGGAACTTTTTAATTAAACGTATTCGAAGAAAGTAGGGATTAATGACTTTAAAGTAGGGAGTATTTAATGCTTGCAGTCATAGATCATCCACTAGTGAAGCTGTGTTATCACCACCAGGCAACGATGCTTTTAAGTATCGATGGTGTGTGTGTTAATAATGCTTCAAATGTGTTCATGACAATATAATTAGAAACAAAACTAATGTATATTATACCTATTATTTAAATAACACCTCAATAACCTTAATTCATAGCAACATCTTCAAAATAAATAAGTATACACTTCAGATCAGGTGAGTTGTCCCTTGGCCCAGTGAAGTGCAAATAAACTACACATTGAACCATTTAGGTAATGCTGATGTGGTAGGGTATGGTTCCTGATAATTACACCAGAAAAATGTAATAACTGCCTATCTGATTTGCTGATTTGTAGGTAGGAAAGAAATGATAGCTTTGAACTTCAATTAAATACAGGCAATAAAACATAGGCAAAATTATTTACCAGCTCTGAAATTGTACCTGCACAGATCAGAGCCTGGGTTGTGCACATCTTAAAAATCAAGCTGTAACTGTGTACCTCACATGGATCAAATACAATATGGTGAGAACAGAAACCCACCCACAAAAGTCAAAAGAGAGAAAAACCGAAACACCAACATTAGCTTTGTTTTTCTGTTAAGAATTTTATTCAGGTACAGCAAAATCAATACTTGTCCTCTGACTGTACACAGTGTTACTTGAGCTGTTCTGTCAGGATCTATATAGAAAACAGAGATGGAATTTTAGGTGGGTGGATTTGATGATCAGATGGAGGTAAAACACAATGGCATGTGTGGCCCCTGCTCCCCAGAATGACTGCATCTCGCAGTGCTGTGGGGACACTGGCACTGCCTTGCACCACTTGCTCACAAGTGCTCCTGGTCTGAGTATGCTGTGAAAATTATCCTCAGGGAAACAAAGGGACAAGTGCCATGGAGCTGCATCTGGATGGGGAGAGTCCAGCCTCTTCCCACCCACCCACCCCACCCTACAGCATAGCATGAACAGGAAGAGAAAGTACCAACAGTAGCCACAAAATGAGACTTCCTACAGATATGGAATAATCAGATTGCCCAATCTGCCTGGCCTTTAATAAATTAGATACCAGATCATTCTGCTGCGTTGTAACACACATGATCCTGTACCTCAACTTGACCTCCCTTCACTAATCTTCTGAGACATGAAATGACTAAAATCTGTGCTCCCTCTCTGTCCATGTCCAGAGAGACTTATGGCGAGAAGTGAGCTAATAAGCAAATAGGAAAAAATCTTCTTAACCCTTTGCCTGCTTCTAGTTTTCCCTCCCTGGTTTATGATCCCATTTATGGGCCCTGCAATGGTTATCAGCATCATCACATGATACTTGTGTGTGGCCTGGCTGGTCCTGGTGTGTGCCTTGAAATGTCTGTGCTGAATTTCTGGGTTAGTTGTACAGGTGAAATGGAAAAAGGAGAGAGCAATAACACACAATTGTTTCACCAAAGAAGCCTGTCAAATTACTTAATCCACAGACTACTTAGATGAAAAACCGAGCCGCCAGCAGAAAAGAAAATTTTCTCGGAAGTCTTTCAAATGCAACCATTCATTTGAAATTCTCAGTACCAGCAATATTGAGAAAGGTCTGTGTGTGTATCAGTGCTACCAACTGCACTGCAGCACTGCTCTCAATGCTGTTAAAGAGTGTGACTAAGGTTGTGCTTCAGCAGCACAGCAGCCCTGGTGTTAAAGCTCCTGGGTGGGTATTGGTGATGCAGACAGCTGTGTTTGTAGAAATTAATTTGACCAGTTCAATATTCTTCAAGAATATTTGACACATTACTTTTCTATCAGCATGCTTTATGGCATACAAGGAATCATCTGCCAGCTCCATTCCACCATCAGATCAGGTATTGTCCAACACAGACAACAAAGTCAGCCTCAAGTCCATAATGGATGCTCTGTTACTATAACAGAAATGTAATTTTGCACTCATCTGAGCCAGTCTAAGTCTATACGGCTTGATGATTCAATGCACAAGGATACATTGCTAATGGGTGTGTAACCACAGACTTACAGATATGTTATAAAGTATAATATTCTGAAATGAAAAAGGTGAGGCCCTTTGTTCAGCCCTCAGGGAGGGTGCCAGTGCAGAACTTGTGTGCACACAGCTCAGCCCTGCCTGCTCCCAGCAGAGGGTGGCCCTAATCACGCTTATAGAAAACCCCCTCACCCAGGTTGCTCCAAGAGTGGCACCCAGACACAGTTTGGGAGACAGTGAGGTGGCATGGGATAAATTGAGAAAACATGCCACCAGGTCGCCTGGGTGAATATTTACATGCCAGCTCTCAACTCAGTGCCACAGGTCTGTCTGGTTTACGAGTAGAAATGCAGGCATGGAGCATCATCTACCCAGTGACAGCTACAGGTCTGGTGACTGGAATTGTTTGTTTTCCATAATGAAGAGGAACCGGATTAATTGGACAGATTGACGTTTCTGGATCAGGAAGACAAAAATCTGTGGTCTTTCGCAAACAGCACTGTCCATACACCACTGATGCATGCAGACAGTGTGCAGTGGTGCTGGTGCTGCTGGGGACACTGCAACTGTTATTTCCAGAGAGGTCACAATGTCTTCAGAGCTCACAAGAAATGGTGCCTGTTGCTAGAAATTCTGACCACAAAAACAACTCTGATTTGGCTTTTTTTACTTTGTTTATATTAAAAAAAATGAAATTTACACATTCTTATGTGAGTAAGGCAATGTGAATTTCAGTTCTGGCACAAGGTTTCTGTAATTTTGCCTATGCTAACACATCTATTTTCTCCAGGCAGTTTAGTGCTTTTAGAGAGCAAGGACAGATTTTGAACTTTTTTTGCTAGTGTGATCACAGTAATGTATCCTCTATCTTCAAAACAGCTTTTTAATGTGTTCCAGCCAGGACTGAAAATACCACACAAATCACAGAACAATCGTCAAATTCTCATTATCACCCCTAGCGTCAGGAGAAGTCAGTTTTATGGAGAAGGAGCTACTGAGACCTCAAGATTCCTGTGGTGTTTTCTTTTTTTTTTCCACTAGAAAATAGCCTCTTGGTAGAGCATATAGCATCCAGAAAGACCTTTTAATGTTTCCCCAAACTACTCTGTGTCCCATCTATATAATAAGGAAACTAATAATTCCATAATTTGAAATGGGTACTGTGAGGATACTCTCTGCTCTTGCCAAACACCAGTTATGTCTCAGTGAAATTGAAGCCACTAGGCTCAGTTTGGCAATAAGCCAGTGAAGTATAATGACCTATGATACACACCAAGTCGGACTGAATTCTATTGTGATGCCTTATGTGCTTTAACACAATCACTCTATGAATCAATGATGCTTTCATGATCATTTTGGAGTTGTTCTGACACTGTAAGAACTTAAATTTAAAATAAACAATTACTGCTTTTTACTGCATTTTAAAGGGACCTTTCTAACTTTTATGATCACATTCCAGAATATTGTCTGATTCAACACCAAAAGAAGGGACAGAGAATTATTATTTTCC
The DNA here is from genome assembly GCA_024500445.1 of Entomyzon cyanotis. NCBI lineage: Eukaryota > Metazoa > Chordata > Aves > Passeriformes > Meliphagidae > Entomyzon > Entomyzon cyanotis. The sequence goes on from JAKEPQ010001009.1 coordinate 10,178,930, forward strand.
TCTTTTTTTTTTTTTCTTGCAGCTAAACCAGAATTTTTCAAGTCTTTAAAGATGGGACTGTATTTGCAGCTCTTATGTGTCATCTCACACAAGGAAGCCATTTATCACCAAATTAAACTTCTGTGCAAATGCCTTTTGACTTCCACAGCCATTACCTTTTGCAGCACAGATTGTTAAGTGTAATTATTATCAATTAAATATGTAACAATTAATTTACATTTCCTATAGCAATTTATATTACAAGGGAAAAACTGTAACTTCCAATATTTAAGCAGTCCTGATGAAGAGACATAAACACATATTTTCAGGGTTTGAAATGGGTTGGTATATGCTAATATACCATATGACACTTCAGATGCACCAGCACTTCCCAGACTACTGGAATAAGGGGATCTTTTTCCATATTTTAGTGTTCCCATATTTGACAATGCAGAAATCCAGTATCATCTTTTGACTAATACACATATTTTACAATAGCATCTGAACAGTGTTTCTCAGCTTCTAATCATATTTTCTAGGAAAGCATTCTCAGTTATATTATTGATCTGGAGATCTGCTGAAAGGTTCCAAATGTCTCTCACATGCTCTAGTGAACACAAAAGAGTCTTAGCAAGTGGCTGAAATGTCTAAACCATCTAAACACAGTCAGTCTGTGGCTCTATCCTGGTGACTGTGTCCAAGCCCCAACTTTGCATGTACTCACTTACAGCATCCATGTACATTAAAAAAACTTGTGCTTCTTGTTCTCTGTGTAATAGGAACCATGCTTGTGGTTCCTACGGTTATATAGCAATTCCTGTCTGAACTAGATTCCAGAGTAGATTATATTAAGCTCCACAACCTTCCCCACTCCTAAAAATGGCAAATGAAAAAATCAAATCTCTGAGGCCTGTGAAGTGACATCATTTCTTCTTCCCTCTCCTGGCTGCAGATTTGTAAGCACCCAGATTTTTGTTTTCATAGCTTTCTGAAACCATTTTTTTTCCAAATGTATTTCAACACACAGCCCCGTGTGTCCACTATCCTTTCCCCTTCTGATATTTGGTTCAGCAGATAGTGCAAATGAACTGGCATATACAGTATTTGTTTAATCCTATGCTTCTTTGAATTGCTGTTTTGAGACTAATGCAGATACTTTATTATGGTGAATTGTCTGCATTATGTCCTTGCCTATATTATTTGATTTATCTTGTTCTTCCCAAGTGGGTTCATTCTGGGAGGTGCTGCTGAAGAATCATACAACTTGAAGTGCCCTTTTATTACCTCCAAGGAAAGGTGGAAACTCTTGCTAAGAAATTTCCTGAAGTCTATGAAATGGCACAAGGTATATAGTACAACTAGAGCCAGAGATTTCCAATCATTAAAAACATTCTGAGATTGAATGGGAAAAGTATGAGATCATTATGGCATGAGTCAATTGATCATGATGTGAGGATAAATTAGTCTGCAGACACCACTGACCAGCAAAGCTTTAGCAGGAATATGGTCTTTCAGACCACTTGTCTTTAAGCTTTTAATTAGTTTTGCAGACTGCAAAAGAACCCTCGTCTGGGTATTCTGGGAAGCAATATGGTATGTGCACCATGAAGTGAACATTTAGGGTGTGGAGAACATAAAAATATCACCACAATTTTTTATGTTCACTAAGTATGCCCCAGTGTCCCCAACCCTCATTAATCCATGGCTAAGTGGAGAAATTAGTTAAACTTTTCTTCTGAAAAGACTACAAGTATTTGTGTCCAAGCTGTGATTGACTGGTCCATCATATATTGAATAAACTGCTACTTGGGAAAAATATTAATTCAGAGACATTAGTACTCATTGACTGTTTTCTCCCCCTTCTCCCCCTCTCCCAGAAAGCAAGGCCAGAAGAAATCATGTGGAAGGTTTAGGAAGGGACAGGATCCAAAGGACACTACAGTGAGGCTGGTGTTTCTTAGGTGGCAAAGCCAGCTTAAGCAGCACCATGCTGTCCCACTGCTGTGCAAGCACTGCTATTTGTGTGGTTGTACAGCAAAACAGCTGGGGGAAGAGATCTGTCCAAAAAATAACTAAGGAAATAGGCAGCATGTGGGCAGAAATGTGTGGCTGAAATTGGTGATGTGGGACAAATGCTGCTCAAGAAACTGGTACAGATGGACAATCCATGTGTGGGTTTCTAAGGGATGGGAGAAAGTTTTCTGCTTGGTGATAGACAAAGGCATTTTTTGGATTGTATTCTGAGCCAGATTCTTGCTGTCTTCTTTAAGAAAAGCTATCTTATTTTAGCTCTAATTACTGCTGATTGTCTCAGCTCCCCAGAAAGGGTCACTCTGGCATAGAGGCTGATGTTACTGTGGAGGCTTGTAGCTCTCAGGTCCAGACTTGGAGGAGCTCTTGGGGATCACCCGTACAGATCTATAAGTAAAACGACATCACAGCTGGGGACCAAATATCTCTGGCCAGCAGCCAAGAGAGATGACAAAAGAAAAAACTGTATTTAGTTCTATATTCCATTTAAATTTCTTTTTATCTGTGTACGACTCTTCTAGTTTTCCCAGTAGCCCAGTATGGCGAAGAGGGGAAAGTGGTATTTAGAAGAACCTGTTTCCTGACAGCAATACAAAGAATGGTCATTAACTGTCAGGCTGAGCCAAAGCAGTTTTTCTGCCTATTTTCATAGGAGCTGTCCTTTGATCCTGGCAGAGTAGCAACACTGGGTGTTCACCTTCATCTAGGGTTTGGTATTACAGTACCATGTAAAGTACTAGGAACATGCAAAAATACCATGGTTGCTCAGCCATTTAAGATTCAAGAGAGTGTATCAGAGTATTCCCTGAGCTTTGATACTCTACAACCTCGTACTCTCTATTCTGAATTTAACACACTGTTGGGTTCATACCAGGATAAAAAGAGGCTGCACCTGGGCACAGATAAAGTTAAATCTTTATTTTTCATGACTTTACTTTCCATGCTGAAAATTTTTAAACTCAAGTGTCCCCCATACTTGTTTAGTACCAAGAGGACAAAACAGGCTGGCCAGGGGCAGAGCATGAACATATCTGAGGATACACAAGCTTCTCTCCCTGGGTTTTACTGTGTGGAAAACGCTGCATCCATTCCAGAGAGGATCAACCCCTATGCCAGCACCACTGACCAGTGAAGCAACAGGGTTGCATAGCCACTTATGTCTGGCAGAGGAAAGTTGATTTTCTGGGTATGACCATGCCCAAAGATTGTTTTGGGGGGAATTCCTGGAACCTCCCTTAAGGGAAAAAGGTCAGCTAGTATGCCAGGATGAGCAGCACCCAGCTGACTGCCAGCCCCACTGAGCACTGGGGGCAGCAGGCAGGGCCACAGTGCTGCCCCACTCCACCTGCACAGCAAGTCCTTTAGCCAGGAAGGCCACTCTGTGCTCCCCACAAGATGTGTAAGAGGTCTAAATCAAACATTCAGAGAAGAACCTAAATTACAAATGCGCCCTGCCATTTTATGTGGGAAGATCAAGCAACACTCTCTGCTGCTCACAGAAGAAAAACTAAATAGAAACTTGCATGGTCTCTAGGCAAAAGTTTGAGCCACCTAACAGTCTAGCTGTAAAAAGAAGCACTCTCTTTTTCCCCTCTTATTGACTACAAAAGAGCCCAAGGTCAGCAATAAGCAAAATGAAGGCTCAAAATACCAACTCCATGTGCAGGCTTAAAACAAAAGTTAAAATTATATCAAATCAACAATTACTCATTCCCATGGTGTTCCACCTGCCCTCATTAGGTTATAAAGAACAAATGTCAGAGATAACATTCAGGAAAAAGGTGTTCTTCTGATAAGGAAAATAGCTTTGTAGCAGTTCCTTTGGGGGGAAGTAAATAGTCTTCCTTCCCTCCTTTTAAAAACAGACCAGCAGATCTATTACTAGATTTGTACTAAGTTTCACACAACAATGTCCTTAAACTGCTGTGTCTTGGTAAAAAAAAAAGTCATAAGGTCCCAAGATTATTAACTCAGTGATTTCCAGATAAGACTTGCAGTTTACATGTAGAAATACCTTCTTCCTAATTGCTAGCACTGCAAACTCTTGCTTGGACCTTGAAAGTCAAGCTGTGTTGCTTCTGTCTCTCATGTATCAACACTGCACTTGGCTCTTAAGAATTCTGTTGTAAAAATGTGACTCAGAAAGGAAGGACTCCTCTAACCTGTGCAAGCTGCCTCACTTAGCAGCATGAACAGAAGACCACAAAAAGGTAAATTCTTACTTTACTCAGAAAGATACTCAAAGACCAGAGGTATTCAAGAAGGAGCTGTTAATTTTTATTTTCAGATTTTTAGCTTCATTTTGTGTGCTCAGATATACATTTCCAAGTGTTATAGGTTCTCCATGGCATTCAGGAGTTGTCCTCACATCCTGGAATGTATTCCGTTATGTACCAGTTGGTCACTTTGATGCTTGGCTGCTACATGCCTGCCTTCAGTGCAAGCAGCAGGCCTCTTCCAGAGAAGGAAGTTTCTTTCTCTACTAGAAGTGCATTTGGGAGTGGAGTAAAAAGAGGCTGCCATTTCTCCTGCTACCTGACAGGGAAAATTGTTATTACCTACTGTGATCCCAGGGCACAGGAGAACAATAGTAGCCTTTTCCTGTGACAGAAATAATAGATATACACAAGCATGTGTTTCTGCTAATACAGAAAAAATAGCCAAATGAAATGGTGATAATGATATCAAGAAAATAATTAGAAGAGGTGGTCTTAAAGCTCATTCTCCGTCTGTGACCTCAATAGTAGCACTAAATCAAACATCAGAAAAAAAATGGATCCCAATGTACCTACATTTAAGCATTCAACTCCAAGAGTATGAGCCATAAAAGTCCTGTGTTTCACCTACCTTGGTTGAGGTGAGCCTGGTACATACTAAAACAATTCAGAATTCACAAAACATCATGTTTAAGACTGTTAAGACATAGCAGCTCTAGTAAATGAAATGTGCCAGCACTGTTCTCTGGCAGTGAGGCCAACTGGCAGAGAATGTCCTACCTTCATGAAGTTAAGCCTTCTTTATGCACCAAAACAGGAGACTACATACAAATTCCCTTCTAGCTATGGACTGACTATCATGCCAACTTCTGAACTGTGCCCAGGAATTCTTTGAGAGTCAACAGAGCAGGCAGGGACAGCTCTACAAGAGTATAAACAGTGCATTCAGATACCACAGAACACCACTAGATGCTGTCTAATAGACAAAGATGAACATAACCTGAGGGTCTTGAATAGGAAAATGAGCTCTATATCTGATAGACCTGGATGGCTTGAGCACACAGAAGTAGAAGTTGTGTATACAGGAGAGCAACCACTAGCGTCTTCACTCCAACCTGCTGTTCAGTCACTCTTCAATTAAAAAAAAAAAAAAAAGAATCCTGAAAGCAGACTGGAGAAGAGAAGTCCTTGTTTTTATTCAGCCATGCTCTCCAGCAGCTGAAACAATCTGGCTCCTTTTCTGACCCAGGGAGCCATGCCCTCCTGGTCCCATCATGGCCCAGCCTCAATAGGTTGCTCACAGCACCCACTATTTTTTTTTTTTTTTTTAGCCTGTCCATGGTGTATGAGGCTTTCAACTCCCTCAGGTTAAGCAGCACGTTCACTATATGTGAAGACTTTGGGTCAAGGGTTCTGGAGAAAGCCAGATAAAGCCAGGCATCGCCTCCCACCTCCCATGCTGTGCTGTAAAAACAAACAACATAGAAGCTGGCTGGAACTGGGATGGCACAGATGACTGTGGTGTCCCCAGCAATGAAATCCAAAAAGGTAAGACTCTAGCTGAAGGCTGCAGTGAAGCCACTATGTCAGACTGTGGCTTTATGTCCCTCTAAGCATCCTCAGCTTCTCAGCTGTGCAATGGATATAATGGCTTTTATAACAATATTGCTAGAATAATAATAAAAAAGCAAAAATATCAGATACTATGAGGATGGGAGCGCAGGTAGATCTAGATTTTCAGAGTCCACAGAAAATGAGAAGGCATAACATAATTCATTATGTGAAATGGCTTTACTTTGCTAGGACTTTCAGGCACATTTTCAGTGATGACATGGACATATACTTTAGTAAATGTACACGCATGAACTTTTTTCCCCTCTCCATAATTACTTCTATTTTATAATAGTTGCAAGAGGCTGCAGGCAATGCATTTTCTTGTACTTTTTGGATGGCTGAAGTCATCTGGTTTTCCTGATGCTTTGCAATTTATTCAAGGTGTTTAAGACTGATAACCAACCACAGATGCACTCCCAGACTTTCCCATTGCTGCAGTAACACACTGCCTGAAATGGCCAACAAATATAGGGGTGAGTTTTTTTCAACTAAATTGAGGAAAACACAAAATTTTGTATTAATATAAAAATATCTATATGATAAGCGAAAAACCAAAAAAGTTACCACAGATTAACCCCTTCAGTGTTTTGTTTAAGTTTTTTGAGAGCTCCTGAGTGGGAAGTTGAATTGCTCATCACCAAAGGTGTTTTCTGCACAGTCACAATTCCTATGATATTCTAGATTCATACAGCCTTATTCATTAAAACACAGAAAGTTGAGTGTCAATAAATGGATGATTCGAACAGCTCCTGCAGATAGGAGTAAAACAGCTAATGGGATCTGCCCCTATTGCATTATTCCTAAGGCACAGACCATCTTTAAGTTAGACTGCAATGACAAACGGTTGTTTCCACCTTTATATACATCACCTTCCATGATTACACATATAGATGAATAGCTTTTGGACTGCATCTGTAACTAACCTCAGACACTGTTTCAAGAACTTGATTTCAGCCTTACTAGTAGGAAGCTGAGCAAAGATGAAATGTATTAATTGTTTGGAAAAGCATACATTTAGGTACCTGAAAGAAATGAGCGTGAGCAAAATGTAAGCAAAAAAGTGTTTAAAAGCAAGCTTTTAAAAGCATTGTCAAAGCAAGCTTGAAGAATATTAAATGCATATACTTCTTTAAGTTTTTTCCCTGTTTTGACCTGATTTTTTTTTAATAACTTGGTATAATTCCACTGAAATCAACAACCTTCTTGCTGCTGATATCCTTTGTTCTTTCTAATCTAATTTTTGTTCAGAAAGAAACTAAGGGAAAAAAAGAGAACTTTGAACAATGAAATCAAACACTGGAAGTTAAAATTCTAAGCTCCCTTTAGGTTCGCTTGAGAACATAAATTAGGGGTAAAAGCTGGCATGATACATTAAGTACTAAGCAGCCACAACTTCTACTTACACAAAGGCATTATCAAGGAGCAGTAACAGCCTTCATAGCAGTATCAAAAAAAGTTGCTTTCCTCTTTAATTTCGCTTAAAGGAAAAGGTGAGAAAAAAGCCTAAAAGACCATTCCAAACCAATCAGCATTTAAAAAGTATGTTTTCCATTTTGATGTTTCCAGTGATTTCTCTAGTTTTCTTTGCTTTTTAAGGAAGTGGTCTTCAGCAGAATTTGATGCAAGAAATCTGGGAGGACTGTGTAAGCAGAAAAGCACCTTCATAGACAGCAACCTTCTCAGTCTTCTGGGGGGCTACAGTGCTTTGGTTTATGCAGGTGGATTTTGTTTCTGCTGCTTTTCCTCTTCCTTCATGTATTTCTGACAGTGCTTTGTTTTATGGGGGTAGATTTTGTTTCTGCTGCTTCTGCTCTTGCTTCATGTATTTCTACTAGTCAGTGAAAAAGAAAAAGTTCTTGAACCCTCTCTGGTGGTTTGTTTTGGTCTATAAGGAAGGCAGCCTTTTTCCTTTAAAGAGGGTTTGTACTCAGAAGAGGCCTGAGAACTGTTTGGCATCTCCCTGTGGCCTCAGCAGAAGCTGAGATTAGCAGAGGCTTCAGAGCAAGCCTTGGAGGTCAGACCATGACAGTGTCCACATGTCCTTCACTGCTGTGATTAATCTGATCATGTTCATACCTTGTACTTCAGGTAATGATATATGTAATGACCACAGGAGAAGCTTTGCACCCACTTATGTCCCTCTGGAGAAAGGTCACTGCTTCCCAAGATGTTACTCCAATTTGTATACTTGTGTGATTGAAAGCAGAAGTTTTCCTTATCATTTATTATAGCAACAGAAAGCTTACTTAGGTAGTAAAGTGGCCCACAGTAGGAATCTAAATATTAAAATAAGACTATAGGAATCAACCTATCCTTATATTGAACTAGAAAGAATTCAAAGAAACTGAGAAATAAGAGACCAGATGGTCTTCATAATACAGTCAGACACCAAGGAGGTGCCCAAAAGAAACAAGTATAATGAATATGATATTTGGTGATAACATTGAAAGACTTCAAGAATATAGTTTGTTCTGACTCATTTGTCGTTCTCCTTACACTGTTAACTATCATAGCGAGCAAGCTGTATTTCATGTTCTGTTTCTTGCTGCAATTATTTTAGTAAAATGAATTCATTTTTAAAATTACATTGTTCAACAGTACTTAGCAATAGAATATATGATATACTCTCCTTTGTATGGCTGAGCATCTCATCAAACACTCTGCTAAAGAAAATCAGTAAGGATCCAAGGATACACTAGAATACCACCATGATGTTGGGAGAGTTATAAAATACAGACTTGTTATTAAATAGATTAATATATGTCAAATGACACCATAACTCTAATATATCTTGTCAAAAGCTAATCGGTGAAAAGGTCTGGTGTGGTGTTTAAAAGATTGAAATTTACTTCCTTCCTTTGTGTATCACTATTAAAAGATTATTCCATTTTAAATTTCATTACTTGGACTGGAAAGTCTCTAGAAAGAAACCTCTGCCTTCTTGTAGACATGGCACCTACATTCCATTGTGGTTCAGCAGCAATACTGAAAAGCTGGACTAGCAAAGCACCAGAATGAGACAAGTTCTGCTCCAGAGTACTGTGATCTCTGCCTAATCACTAACACCATTTCATTTAGACAGTGGTTGTGTTTTCTTTGAAGACTTTGATCCAGCATGAGTGAGTCCAGTCCTGCTTTATAAATAAAATGCTATGAAATCTTAGCTAGGGAATACAGCTGTGGAGTTGTTTTTTTTTCATGTGACTCATAGTTACTTTATGTAAAACAATCTTATCTTGGTAGAAATGGTGCACAGTTCTTTAATTAAATCAGCTCTAAGTTTTGCCTGAATGATTAATAAAATGAGAAAATTCTCTGTCTTGCTATGAAAACTCTATTTGTTTGTATTCCTCCATCCTTTTCTATGCTTAAAGTCTTTCTTCAAATCAGATCCCCAAGTTGATATTTGTTCCTTTGGGCTCACCTAAGAACTATAATCTGTGGTTAATCAAGCTAATTTTCTTCTGTCACAAAAGTCCAAGCTAATTTTCTTTTGTCACAGAACTCCAAAAGAAAAGAAAAACAAAAAAGCAATAAAAATAACCATTTGTTGTTGCTGTTCATGAAGCATGACATTTTCATGGCTAAAACCGCCTAAAGGAATAGAGAAATTAATTTCAATAAATTGGATTTTATGTGTATAAAATACCTCAGAACAAATGAAAAACTATGAGATGACATTTGGATCAAAGCAGATATACCCATTGACTCTAATGGATGTTGAACTGGATCTTTGATTAACAAACTGCCTTATTATGAGTAATCATGAGGAACCAACACCAAGTAAAAAAGGTAACAAGGCACAGGATTAAGGAAACAATTCAGAGCAAGGAGGAATATTTAACACAGCACAGTTTTCTAGCAGAACACAGCACTAGAAATGACACAATTCTTGTGTCAGTTCTCATTGTCTCTGCTCACAAGCCTTATGTGGGCATCAGTACAGGTCTGGTTCAGCACCTTTGCTCATTGGTGCTGCCAATAAATTCTCCACATTACATCCTATTACATCCTACCTGAAACAGGGTAAACACAAAATCATGGGCTTCCATTTATGGATTTGATACACCTGTCGATATTCCTTTTAATTGCAATAGAAGGTATGCTTAGAAATCAAAAGGAATGCACAGGTCTGCACACTAATAATGGACATCAATATTCATACATGTGTGCAAACAGCACAGAAAAAGTTTACTGCAGTTTTCCGGTAGGAGAATAATGACAATTATTTGCAAAGTTAGTGAACAGTATGGTTCTTAGGATACCTACAGAAGTGGGTGATCCATTTATATCGATACAGAAGTGTATACAGATAGAATTTTCTTTTCCCCTCAGAAGCAGTGCAAAAAATCATCCTTGTCTCAGTATGCTTATTTTGCTTTCAAGTTTTTAAATTATGGTAATCTGTTCCGAGCAAGTGTCTAAATTCTACTGCTGAAAGTCAGTAGTCACTCCAATGAAATGAACACATTTAGAGCAGTGTGAAACAATAATAGGTCAGACACAATCAATATAATGTTCCAGATCCAGAAGAATGAAAGGGAAATTTACACCTTTATGGAATCCCACTTAATCTGTTGGATTCCCCAGCTCTTCTTGTCTTCTTCTACCAGTGTTGGCAAATTTGGATATGGGGTCCACCTTGGACAGGTGCCAGCTGATACCAATCCATACTGCTGCTCTCTTCTCTGCCCAGCACAAGTGGCACTTGGGGAGCTATTAGGGATGCTCATAATTTAGGTGAAAAGGATTAGATTAGTTCCGTCACCAGATCAGTCAGCTGACCTGGCTCCAGCTGTGCCTGCACCAGTACAAGGGAGGTGACCACAAGACAAATTTAGCTTTGGGTGTGCAGTCCCTAAGCCAGACTAATAATCGCTAAACTATTTTACTGCTTAGAGTCAGATTTTGGTATTTAGGGGTTCTGTTGTGAATATAAAATGGTGAGAGTACAGATTAAAAAATGGAAGTGTATGGACAGACCAAAGTGACAAAGTGCATAGGTCTCCTCATGAAACACGAGGATCACACAAGAAGGATAAAGGCTTTTCAGAAACATCCTAGAAGTAGGATCAAAATCAACAACCCAAAGAAAATCTTCCATTGAAAAGTCAAATTTTATCTTGAGATGCATCAAAGACGACCTCTCCAGCAGAGATGAGTAAACAGAAATGCTGCTTTACCTACAGAAAGAGTGACAGGGGAAGGGAAGGGGATAAGCAGGCTAACCAGTGAAGTTAACTATTATAGAAAATTACTTTACAAGGTTGTATGAGCTAGTTGCTTGTGATATCACAATAAACAGACTCATAAAATTAGCTTTATGAAGATAAAAAACATGCGTGGGTAGGATACAGGATTCCCTTACCAGATGAAGAGCAGACCTTAGGGTGGCCATAAGCTTTCCACTATAAGTATTTCAAGTTCTAAAATAACTCCTTCCAAGAACAAAGATTTGAACCACCAGCTTTGCATTAAAGCCTATTTCTTGACCTCTTTGGAGCACTCACTCCTCCCTGCATAACAATTCATACCAAACACTGATGGTTATTCAATATTAAACAACTAATTAAAATTTTTGCTGTTTTCATTGCTTTGAACAAGAAGCTGGTTTGGGCATTTTCAGGTCTTCATACAAATTGTACCTCTGCAGGTCTCATTCCTAAACTTAATTAATAGTTATTATTATTTATGACTATACTGCATACTAGTCCAAGCTTTAAATTGGTCTTCTAAAAAGAGAGCCTGTGGCTGTGTTCTTGGACCTTTTTTCTTCATCTTTTTTCTTTTCTGAAATAACATTATTAGTTCAAATCTTGTAGCTTGTTTTTATATGACTAGTGCTTTGTCTTTGTCTCTCTTTTTCTCCCTTTTACCCTTCTGATATTTTTAATTTTAAACTGCTCCAACCTAACTTCATTCTGATTTCTCACTCATGGATGCTTCAAGGACTCACATCACTGATTATCATCCTTCCATTCTCATTAGTCCAGACCTTAATTTTATTCCAAAGGTCATATGGTCTGTATGTCCAGTGAGCACAGTAACTGGCTTGTGTTCATATACACACACCTTTCTCCTTAGCTGATACTCACAAGCCTCTTAGTGATCTCTGAGTGAAAACTGGCCATTGCCATCTCCAAAATACTGCCAAAATCTGTCATTTCTGCTCAAATCCCATTTTGTACTCCGATCTCTGCTGTCTCTTGTTCTCTGTTCCCATTCCCTCCTTTTCACTGAATTCTGAAATTTCTGATATTGACAGACATGAAGATCTGTTTCTGAGTCATTAGGAGCAGAAGAGGACACTACTGCACCAGCTCACTGTACTCTCCAGTCTGGTTTAAAATTGCCATCTGATTTTTTTAAATGCTATTGGGTTTGCTCCATCTTTTTCGTTTCTCATGTGCTGCAATTTTCCCATTTGTTTTAGCAAAATACTTATAAACCAAGGGATGAAAAGCACACTATTATTATTTCCAACAATATGAAAGTTATCTTTCCAATCCATGCCCTATCCAGAGATTGGTTCCATCTTTGCTTTAGAAAATGTTAAGTTGGTGCTTAATTCTCTACCTATCCCATCTTCTGCAACTCTCCCATTCCCATTCTCTCTGATATTTCATTATTATGATGAATTAACCCCTGATATAACTATTCTGTGATGTTCTTTCTTTATTAAAAAAGTGAAAAGCTAACATTTGACTGAATGAGCTTTTGCAAAGAATACATTTCTTCCCATTTGTTTTTCTGAAAGTAGCATATAACACTGTCCCTAAAGCATTAGATGCATAAAAGAGAGGAACAGAAACCACTGCGATCATTACTAAAATAAATGCTCAGAAATTACATTACCAGAAAAACCTTGGCAGAGTCAGCTAATTACAGTTGGCACAGATAGATTATGAGTAGCCAGCTACAGTAATCTGAATCCTTCTGTGTGAATGCTCTAGTTTTGACTATATTTTCCTGTAGAGAGCTACCCCAACCTGGATTGGCTTAGATTGAAAAATTCCATCACTTATAGGAACTAAGACTACAAAATATTGTGTCTGCTTTCAGAGTCCACGGTATAGAGGATTCTTTAAAATTTTGACAGCTTTCATATGAAAGTCACCAAAATGATTAAATAATCCAAACCTCCTCTTTGGAGTGCTTGAGAGCCCTTAACAGAACTTCACATTCACATCCAGTAGGATCCAGCATCTGAACACATCCCGTTTCCCTGGCACCCCCATTCAGTGCACAGCACAAAGCTAATGAAGTTCTCTGTGCAGGGCTTCACTTGAGCTACTGACAGCATGGAAACAGGGCAGAAGCAGGGGACTGCAGAACAAGAAAGGATAGTCTTTAGAGCAGCCCAATGCTCTTTTAACAAACTGTTCCTGTTCCCAAGCTTTACTGTGATACTCAGTCACAGAAAAAGAATTTTCAATAGTGTGTTTCCACAAACACCTTCTACTTTTTCAAATATAGAGCCAGCCACATACAAAAGACTGCATCCAATGGCAATAGTTTTGTTGTTATTACATGGGGCAAGATGAAATCCCGAGCACTCTGCAAAATCAGGCTCTTGCTTTTTCAGAATGGCCACCTGCCCTCAGCTGTCCCCTCAGACTGCCCAGTGCCCATCCATGTGCCTTAATGCCACCCAGGCACCCTGGGAATGACAGTGCCTCCTTATCTGGTAGAAGCCATGCAGCCATTCAGGTTTGTCCTGAGATGAAATCATAGAGTCATTTAGGTTGGGAAACACCTCTGAGAACATCGAGTCCAACCACCAACTCAGCACTGTAAGACCACCACTAAACCATGTCCCAGAGTGCCATCTCCACAGGTCTTTTAAATACCTCCAGGAATTGTGACTCCACCACTTCCCTGGGCAGCAGAATGATGCTGGGGAAGACCCTAAAGGAAATGAGCAGCACTGGAGCACTTGCTAGAGTGAGAGGTTGTCATCCCATGCACTGCATGCAGTGGGGAGTCTGGGAAACACAATGCCTGGCGAGGCAGTTTGATGATGATGACATAATGTAATTCACAAAGGGAGATGTGTGACTAAAAACATAGCATTTCCTTTCCCCCAAGCACCTGACTTTGCACCCTTAACAGGTATGTAAACTTTCTCCTTCTTTGCTGAAAATATACCAAGGTGTAAAATATTGACCAGATAGCTGCCACAAACTGTTACTGATTAGGAGCAAAATAGCACCAAAATTATTTGAGCTCATATATTTCCCATGCTTGAAACTGTATTTAGAAAATCAAGTTTCTCTGCACATTAAAGGAAACAGTTGCATGTATGTCTATTTAGCATGTGCAAAAGAAAATTTTGTGTACACAATGGGTATACATACAAATGGCTTTTGATTACAATGTAAGTAGTGCCTTTAGAAAATTGTGTCCCATTAAATAATTCAAATTATCCTCCTAGCAGAAGAAATCCAGAAGTGTCTAGCAAGGAACTAAATTAGTGAAAGTGAGGACTCAGAAAATATTGTCCTCTGTGTAGCAATAGTAACACCTCGTTATTGTCTTATATAGAAAACAAACAAATTGGATAATTTGTGGCTCAGATAAGCAAGCCCTGGTTAATAGAGTCATACAGGATGTAAGGGGAAATGGGAGTATGCATTCCCTGCCTAGATACCTCTCCTGACGCAGAGCAGGAGTGCTCTGCCACACTGACTGACTTTGCAAGGAGCAGATGCAGATTTAGCTCCATTAACATCAACAAAGTGGCTACCAGAGCAGACCACAATATGGGAGGACATAACAGTTACATCTGGGGAAGAGCTCTAAGAAATCACTCCAGCCCAGCCAGTGTAAGAAAGCAGAGACAAATTTTGAAAATCAGCTAAGCAAGATACAACTGTACTTCAAGGCTCAGGCCAGGTAGTCCTGCCTAATTGACAGTAGGGGCAGACTTTTTAATAATGTCAGAAATTTTCAAAGAATTAATCATTTTATAGATGGCAGCAAGAAATACCTGAGCACCAAATTTTGAATAGTGCTGCCAGTATAGAGCTATTGTTTTTCGAGTATATTCAAATCCATTATGCATTGAAGATATAAATAAAATAGCTCACCAACTAAAAAATTACATAGGAAAAAAAAAGGTAACATTGGGACTAAACTGTTGTAGCTTGGTGGAAACTTCTCAATGTTATCTTCACTTTCAAACTTTGTACAGGATTCCTGTTTGTTCCTGGTCTCATACTGACTGAGACTAGGTCTTGGCCTTATTATCTGATAGTTCGTAGTATCTACTACTTGATGACTTGATAAGAAATTACATTTTAAAAAGCTTGATATTAATTTAAAACCTACAAGGTTTTGCTCATTATTTCTGAGACAGCCTATTCAACTCCTAGTCAGCAGCTACAGCAAAGTACGCTGACCCCATTGATGAGGCAATCAATTATGCTGGAACAAAACAAACTTGTAACTAGAAAGAAAGGAAGCCTATGGTTTTGTACAGAGCCAGAGAAAACAGAGAGAAAGAGCATTTGGCAATTGACACAGGACAAAACATTTCATTTACAGGTTCCAAGACGATATATTTTAAATTTGTATTAAATACGATTTACAAAATCAATGTTCTTCTATGCTGGACAGCTTTACTTGGAGTGAATGAAGACAAACCAGGGCACACATCCAAAGCTGTGGCTCTACAAGCATGTGGCACTCAGGAATGGAGGTTTACATGCCAGCAACTGCAATT
Organism: Entomyzon cyanotis; assembly: GCA_024500445.1. NCBI lineage: Eukaryota > Metazoa > Chordata > Aves > Passeriformes > Meliphagidae > Entomyzon > Entomyzon cyanotis. Next base: position 10,194,494 of record JAKEPQ010001009.1, read on the forward strand.
ATCCCAACTAGCAATGATTTAGCATTCTATGATGTCTAGAGCCCAAAACCCACAAGCTATGCCTTTATATCACAACCGTCTGAAATCCAGGTTTAAATTCTGCCTTTAAAGAAACTGCAGCACAGCTTGCTGCTGTGTGCACGTTGGAGAATAAAAATGATTAATTCCGCCCATCAGTGAAGTTTTTGCTTATGAGTATCACAAGCCTTTGCTGTGTGCAGCAGAAAAAAAATTTTATGCTTAGTTTCTGATCCTTATTCAAAACCAGGCAACAGTGCTAATTACTAAACACTGGGAAGACTGAATAAAATATCATAAAATGCTGACTTAAAACCCAACAAAACAGAACACCTAAAACCTAAGTACATTTACCACATTATTTTGGTGCATGATTTTTAGTGCATGAGCTCAGAAAAGATTTTCATGTTAAAATTAACAGAGGAAAGTAACTGGAAAAAAAGCAAATCAAAATGGAAATACACCATTTGATACAAGCTGCCATGATGAGCCAAACATCTGAAAAAAAGCACAGAATGATCAATCCCTCACCACAAGAAAAAAAAAGACATATAAAGATTGGCTTGAGAAAAAAAAGATTTCCTCTTGGAATCACCACAGCAGGAGCCAGAGGAAGCTTTGCACCCAGAGACCTAATGTCGTCTGTCAAGCTAACAAAACTAGTCTGGAAGAAGAAAAAAAGTAAGACTTCATCTTTTCATCCCCTTCCACTTCACTGCTCATCTCCCCAGTGCCTATCGTGATCCCAGTTTTCTTTTCCTCAGTTTTTTCCTCCCTCTCCCTCCTCTTTTCTTGCTTTTTTTTTGATGCTGACAGAGGGAGCAGCATGGGTGCCTGATGCCAGCTGCCTCCTGACGGGAACCCTGCCTTTGTCATTTGCATTGTCGCACTGAGCAATCACAGACTGTGGCACAGAGGACCCAGAAGGGGTCAGTGGCAGAGGGAGTGCAGTGAGTTCCGCCTGGCCCTGGGAGCCTCGCCGAGGCTGCAGAGCTCCGTGGCGGCTAGCTCCAGCAATGCTGCATCCCATTGTGCGCAGGGGTCGAGCAACCCAGAATGGTCACCACCTTGTGCCACTGGACAGCTTGCAAAGAAACCACAGAAGCAGCAAACCTAAGTCAGCCACTTTCTGCCCAGTTTGCCGCAAGGATGTAATGCAAAACTTGCCATGACTGAGGAGGAATCCCCAGTGGGACTCTCTCTAGGACATGCTCTAGGATGCCCCACCACAAAGTAAGGGCAGCGTGGCTGTAGGGCTGCCAAAGCACAAGAGCTGCTCTCTGTACTAAATCACAAACCAAGCCAACCACGAGAATACAATGTGCATTACACAGACATGTTAATCTTACATTTACACATGGAAAAACCCTACTGCAATGTATTATTCCTCTGAGGTTTTATGCCATATTCTTCTTTCAGGTACAATAGAGCAGACCTGCCCTGCACAACTCAGGCTGTAATTTGAACAGTAATTTTTACATTAACACCTCCTAGGCAACAATCAGCAACGGTTTATGCAACTGGGAGAGGAAGTACAACTACAGGCTATCTAGAAACTGTAAGGATACAGCATCTCTGTTCTGCACATTGTCTCCCCTGGAGTTCAAAGCACTCTGGGGACAGGACTCCATCCATCCATAGGGAAGGTATTACAAGATTCATAGAACTGAATGAAGTACAGCTAAATTACAGACTCAGGTACAGCTCTACATTAGGCTGAAAACAACTGTATTTCCTAGTGTTCATGTTGTCTTTAAAAAAATGCTTTGAATATATACTTGCACAATCAAAAGGAATAAATTCTTGGTCAAATTAACTTGGTGTATCATTGAGCAATTCACCTCATTTTGTCCACTAATGGCACATCTATAAATTGGAAAAATCTGAATTTTAAGCTTGAAATATGAGCTCTACAAATCTGTATTTCTGTGTATGCATTGTAAGCCCACACCAGGGAATACGTGCAAAAATAAAAATAAACATCTAAACTTTGAATGCACTTTAAGGGTCAAAAAGCAATGGGAACAAATGCATTATTTAATCGGAAAAACCACACTCGATTCAGTTCAAGGCTAAGGAGGAAGCTCAGGCTCCCAGAGGCATATGAAGTGAGGACTGCTTTGAGGGACTGCTGCAAAGAGGTTTGGAGCTGAGCTTTCCCTCAGCCTTGTCTCTGCCAGGGAGAGGTGGCAAGGTTGAAAAGCTGGAGAAGACAGGCAGCTTTTAATAAGAATTAGCTGCCATTTTCTCAGGCTCAGTGAAACAGGGAGGAAAAAATGTTGGGAACTTCTTGCTTGCAATAAAATAATGCCATTATTCAAAACTGAGAAGAAAAATTTTTAAAAAGAGGGGCTACACACATAAAGCTTGGAGTGAATGATAAAATTCTTAGCCTTTTTAATAGCCCATTGTTACCAGCTACATCTCTACTACAGTGTCTTTGTTTTTCCTTCACCCTCATTAAGGGTTAGGTCAATTTCTTACCTGACTGACACAGGCGCTGCTCTCATTACTTTGACTCAAAGCCAACAGTAACTTTTAAAAAATGCTCACAATAATCAGCAGCTATGGTATGCTTACCCTGAGGTAGTTGAGGGTGAAGTTTGTCAGACCCATTCGAGTGATGTTTTTGGACAGCTGCTCCAGCACCTGAGGGTCTTGTGCCTAAACAACAAAGGAAAAAAGAATTTTCACTTTGCTTTTCATTGGGCTTTTTTTTTGTTATGTGCTTAGTGGAATGTAGGGAGGGTTCCTTGAAAAGCAGTGCCACTGCTATGGAAAAACTACACATTCTAAATTTATGTAATAAGCTAGAGTTCCATATGCATAGGAAAATGTAAAGCATTATGAAATTGGAGCAGACAACAGACTGCTTTCCAGTATCTTCCTTTGATCCCTGCCCATCCATTTAAAAGATAGACCTAAGAAGTCTGGTCATGCAAGTGAGCAGAGCCCCACCAAAGAGCTTCCTGAAGGATTGCAGTGCATTTTGAGCCTTCTGTCTACTGGCTGGGAGTCCCAGGAGACTAAACGGAAAAAAATCAAGAATAAAGACTATATCACCTACTTTTTGTGGGTAAGAAACTGCAGCAGAAAAACCTCATCAAGTATATGACATTAAGCACAGTCTGGAGAACCCTTCTGATCTAAGTTATTTTCCCAGAATTAAACAGGGAAAATGCAAGTCTAGTCCTTCTCTGACCCTAGCCAGGAGCTTTACCTGTGAGACCAGCCTCCTCTTTAAAATGAGATCAATCTCATTACTAAAATTAATACCTGCTGGTTGCTGTCTCACCTGCTTCCACTCTGAATTGAAGCAGCCTCCTAAATATATAATGTTGCCCATGGCCATCCTCATTGTCCCTTAATGGGACACTGTTGAAGAGTTCAGTTGATCAATCCCCTAAAATAGCAGATAATCCTGGGACAGAAATGGTGGGGCAGATTTTCAAAGGTGTTTTCTTCAGGCTTGTAATAGCGCTTTGAAAAAAGGTCCAGGCTGCTTAAGCTATTTAAAATTCCTTACTAAGTATACATCTTTATCTATGGATGTCTAAGAAACTCAATGTCAAAATACAGGAACATCCTTGGGTCTGTGTTTTTACCCTTTATAAAACCATAGTCCTGCCACTGATTTTGTATATCAAGGCACTGCTAGTGGGAATGCTTCTATGCTGAAGAACTGAAAGTGTCAATAAAAGTATGTTCTTTGTTTCTCCACAATTTACCTTATTATATTTTGACTTTACCTGGTAGAGTATTTAATATTTTAATGTTTCACTGTGTGTGTTTTCATTCAGTAACAAAAGAAAATCATGAAATGTGGAACAAAAGAAAATCTAGATTAAAATTCTAAAGGTTTCTAAGTAAATACATGGTAATTTCCTATCTTCTGTCTATGCAAGGGTAACATCAATTTACTTCATTTAAATAATATTTGTACCTACAATAATAAAAATTCACAGATTTTTGTGTAGTTCATATCAACAGAAAGAGATTTTGGACCCAAATCATACAGACCACCAAGTGGGATTAAAAAGAAAATTATGTGCTAAAACAGAATGAAAACATAGCAACAGTGGCAATAATAGAGCACTGAGAAACAAGGGAGTGATGAAAGAACTTGTAAACAGACATAGTTGCAGGCAAACCAAAATATTTATAGTTAATTGCCTTGGGTGTGAAATTTGCTGGAGTTCTTCATAAACCTAATCTCATCTCTTCACATTAGGTCAAATGAATAAAGGATTACTTACATGCATGGCTAGAATGCTGCGTGGGACTAATTCTCTGTATTGTCTAATAGTAAAGTGCCATGTTTTTATTCTCATAAGATCATCAAAAGTAAACTCCAAGATAAGACGTCCTTCTGTGCATACCTAGAATACATAAAATGAATTAAATAAATTCCCAGGAATTTTGTTTTCAATGGTATTGTATCATCGATAAAACAACATTCAGAAATATCAGAGCAGTATTCTATTGTTCATCTCTGCTAGATTAATTGTTTTTCATTCTCTTGGGGAGAAAAAATGAATGTGGGAAAATTACTTCATAGGCCTCACCTCAGAGACAGTAACTTATAATGGTATGGATTTTATAGCATTTTACAAACATAGAATATTGTGCGCTAAATCTTATTTATTGCATCAATTCTCTTCCCCTCACAGTTTGCTCCTGCTAATTAATGGCTGAACCTTGCAGTGGAGGTGACTGTGGTGCAACTGAGTGCACTTGATGGCAAGTTGCTGAACCAGTCATTCCCAACCTGTTTTAGGCTGTCCTTTCCTTACTATAGCTTGGCATATAAACCTTTCTTTCGTGTCCAGCTGGAGTAGGCAGTGCCCTGAATGCCTGTGGCCAAACCTGGGGGTTTTTCCTAAATTTTCCCTTGTCTTTTCCAATTGTTCTTGTCTTTTCCAAATATTTTGGAAAAGCTTGGTTTATTTTTTTGTGGTTTTGGTTTTTGTTTGCTTTTTTTTAGTTTCTTATCTAGTTTTATTAGTCCCCTCATCCAAGGAAAGCCAGATGGGTGGCTGCCATGGGGCTCTGTGAGCTGCACTGCCTCAGCTTTGAGAGCAAGGGGAGCAGAGGAGAGCCAGGACAATGGAGCTACTTCCACAGAAAGTGGCTCACACAGCTTTGTGAAGAATCTTGTCTAAGAAAGGACAGAAAATACAGGAGGAATAAATGCGAGCAAGGGGGTACTACCTATAAATGAAAAATAAAATAAATTACTGGGAACTTTTAAACAACTCTCCACAATTTTATGTGGCAATAGTACTGTGGCTGTGGAGTTCTTTAAGGTGAAAAATACAAGCCCAGCATAGTATTATAGCCATATACTGGGGGTAATGTGGAGTACTGAAAATGATATCTGATTTGAAAATTAACTACAACTCATGATACATTTTTTTAACTGGATATTTAGATGTGCAATTCCTGTTCATGGTAGGCTTGCAAGTGCAGGGTACAGAGATATTTTGGAAAAAGGTGTAATGCCTTTCAAAAGAAAAGGTTTCTACACCTTTAATTTTAATACAGCTGGTATTTGATTGAAAAATAACCATCCCAGACTCAGCTGAGTCTGTTGAGCCTTTTACAAGCTCCAACTCAGGCTTGGCCAGCTCTCACTTGGTCAATGTTCGGCTTTTCTGGTTAATAGTTCACTACATGTCATTGTCGTTTTTCCTCATTGTTTCTACAGAAACACATAGGTAATTTTAACAGGCATGCTATATAAACAAATTCCTGCAGACCACCTGTGAAGGAGAATCTTGCAACAGGTTCTCATCTGCCCTTTTCAACACACCTTAGTGATGCCTTCAAATATTTAATGTGCCTTATGTTTCACCCTTATTTTGATTTTCACATCACCTGCACTATGATGAGAAGAAATTACACAAGGGTACACATGCACACACATAAGGATTCACCGAAGAAGAATATTTTGTATTAATGTTACTGTGTCGAGGCCAAAGATCCTGGTTACTGACCAGTTAACATGAAAATATTTCAGGTTTAAAGTAAGTTTTTATAATAATACCTGTGGTTTCTCAAATGTTTCTTCTCTTAAGCTCAAACCGCCAAAGCTCATAGCAGATTTTAGGCACTGGCATTAACAAATTTCAATAGAAAAACTTAAACACATTCCTCATATTACAGTGGTAAAAATTTATACATCTTATAAAGGAATTTAATTTCCTTACATGAAGTAGAATTTTACACATTGCTTTTAATCAATAAAATTGGCACAGTTCTTATTTTAAAAGGGCTATTTTTTTTTCCTGAAAGCTGCCTTTTACATAGAATCCAAAAAATCAAAAGGGTCTCCAATTAAGAAAACATTTTCTGTTGTGCTGAATTCATGTTACCGTACTGTGAGCTCTGACATTTTGTTTCTGTGGTAACCAAAATCAGCTGATTAGTTGGCATGGCAACAGAAAAGATGTAATCCCAGCAGACACACTCTAATCAATGCCCCCAGCACAGATGGTCTCCGGAGGATCAACAAGAAAGAGGCTGGCAGGCATTCAGTGTATCACGTGGTTGCTCTAGACTAGGCCAGGAAAAAACTAAAAAAGAACATTTCTCAAACTAACCAATAGCTTTTTAACCCCTTCACTGCACTTATTAATTGTAGGAATTTCAACTGCTTGTGCCCATGAAAACCAACCAAGGTACTGTGCCTTATTGCTCACAATCTCATTCTCCTAACACTGGGCATCTTTGCAAGTGTTCCCCCTTTATTAACTACCATTTCTCAAACATGAGTTGCTGCTTGAAAAGAAACCTAAAGCTTATACAAAGCTGGGCAATGCCTGGTATTATTAGAAAGGATTAAAATCGCTGAGTTGCAAGGGCTTCACCAACAAAATCCAGCTGATGGCCCCACTGTTGGGAGCAGGAAGAGAGTGGTGAGTGCATGGGGTGCTCACAGCTTTAGTGGTGAAAGCAATGCCCACCTCTGCCAGTCTGCTGGGACACATAAACACTGATAACTGTAGAAAACCAGTTTTCCTACACATAAAGGGGGAGTGCCAGAGTTGGAGTAAACACGGTGGAAGCAGAGACTTAGGAGGACTCCTAGAACTTTCATCTACCTGAAGAAAAAAGTGCAGCATCTCCCAGGTAAACAAACAAACAGTAGTCTTGGCTTCAGTATATTACAACATTTTATTTATGCCACTGAACTGTTATAAATTCTTTATACTATTTATTTATATCTTGATAAAATAATTTTTAAGTGCATGACACTTTACAAGGACCTCTTAGCCTCTAAAGACAAGCTGGACTATTCATATTCTGACTGCTAGGCATGCTTTGGCCATATTTGTTTGAAAAGAGATGGAAATGCCATTTTATATATTCACCCAATCCTGCTGTATGCAGTGAGTTGCTCTAACTAGCAAAATGTTGAAATGAATAAAATACATTTGATTCTTGATTCTGCGGATTCTTGATTCAATACATAATGAAACGTGTTTCAGTCTTCTTTTTAGCGCTTAGTGAATTTGCAGCTGAGAATTTGCTTGTGAAACTGAAACAGTTTGTAGTTTTTCATTAACCACCCCCCACCCCATGGTAGTTTCACTGGGTCAGATTCAGATATGATCCAAGGAGCTACACAGTAGTGCTTATTATGAGAGGTCTGCTTTGTTCCATCAGCAATACTGTGAGAGTAGGAATTTACCTTTGGGTAAAAGATCTGTGCCCTCAGTATCTCTGCTAGAAGTTAAACAAGCACAGCTGAGACAATATTCAGCTCTAACTGATTTCTGAGTGAGTAATATATTCTCTTCTCCCCTATTCCACCAACTGCAGTGTTTTACTTCAGATTTGCTCTTACTAACAAGTCATATTTTTAACATACAGGCATTAAACCTCCTAACTGTTCTAGAATCCAAATCGCATCCCCACCTGAACTCTTCTACCAGGACACAGAGGTTTATACTGGAATCTGCAAGAGAAATATCAGGGCTGAGGCAAGCTGTGCAGTGCTAGGGCTGCAGCAGACAGAGATCCACTGCACACAACAGGACAGTGCCACAGGAGGTAACTGTGCCCCTCACTCGAGGTGGGCACCCAACCCTGTCCATTCTGTTCATCCATCTCTGACTTGCTGGATGCTAGCCTCCTTTCCAAAATAACAACACTGCCCAGTGCTGCCATGATAAGTAAAATAGTCTAACTGAATTGAGAAAAGCGTTCTGTATTTACTGGTTAAAAAACCCCAAACCGACCCCCTTTTATTTGCTGTTGCAGTGAAGCTAACACAAAGGGAAATGACACAGAAATCGCTTCAGGGAGCTCAGCAGTGAAGCAGCTACTGTGTAACTTTGGCACATCTCCTGCACATCGCCAGGACTGGCAGCTCCTCACGAGCAGTGAGGTGGCAAAGAGGTGCTAACAGGAATATCAGATCTCTTCCCTGTCTCTCTGTGTCTGTGTAAGCCACAGGGGCTGGAGGGGCTCAGGCTGCCTGGCTCAGCAGTGCATCACACACCAGCATCCTCCTCTGCCTCTGAGCCACACCCCAAGGGCAGAGAGGGCCCTGCAAAGGCATGGGACTCACATATGTGCCAAAACATAAACCACGGAGACCTGGTCATGATGCTGTCAATAGCCTGTGACTTAAAACCTCCACAGTCCTGTTGGGCCAAGGGCAACATGGATTAGCTGCCTTCTCCTGTTCCCCCTTCTCCTTTGTTCTTTTCTTCACAGAAAAGTTAAAGACAAACAGGTACAAGATGGAAAAACATTATTTCCTGTTAATGTATTAAAATGTATTCACTCCCATTTTGAAAACAGTTTACTGATTTTTTTTAAATATAAGAAATTTTTTGTTTTAATTTTTATTTTTCATCCTTTTGGTACTGCATTTATATATATATATATATATATATATATATATACACCCATTTTATTTACAGGACTAGATGTACCCAATGCATGGAGATAAATCACTATCAATTACAAATATTGAATATTCACTAACTTGATCTAGAGCATGTTTCAATCAATTGACTCCTTCCATTGACTTCATTATCCTTTGGATTGGCATCCTACTGTATTAAATCACAATTTTCCTAGAGATTTATTGTACTAGGTAAGTATCAAATGTAATGCATACACCCCAAATGGTAGGTACCAGCAATGTGAAATCTCATTGCTGCTTTAAAATCAAACCCAGAGAAAAGGAGATGGGCAGGCTGAATTTAATTCACTTAAAACTGATAGTTCTGGCAACCTGGCATTATGTGCTTCTCTTGCAATCTTTCTGGGAGAATTGCAGGAGATACCCACAGAATTTTCCAGTCACATAATGAATATAGCAAACAGTAATTAAATGGCTCCAAGGGTTTTCAGTATTAGAAATAGTCTACCAGAAAAATTCAACAGCCAATATTTTTCACCCTTATACACACTAAAAAAGAAAACAAAAAACCGACAACATGCTTTATTGAGTCTTCCCTGTTACCTTGGTAAACATGGGTTTTCCATGCTGAGTGACCATGGTGCATTGATCACAGTCCACTGTGATGGATGAGTTGTGGTATGACTCTTTTGAGTGCTTGAGAATGTAATACAGGTCTGTTACACCTCCTTCAAAGACAGTGCTAAAATAACGAGGAATGAGGGTTCTTCCAATTGCTGTGAGGAAAATACAAAGCAGAATTCAGCAAATGCTCAAGGTTATAAAATCTCAAACCATTTGCTAACAGCACATGAATAATTTTAAGTGCAATGAAATCAAACTTTCATTTAACGAATATAATACATGTTCTTTCCCTTTTGTAGAAACAAAGTTGTGCCTGCTCCCACTGAAATCAAAGAAAATGGCTGACTCCATTCAGAGGGAGTGGGCTCATCACATTTAATCTTTTTACATTGATGGCAAGTTAGAGTCACTCTTGAAACCATCTGCAAGGTTTTTTGTCCCGAAGTAATTATTATACAAAAACCCACATGATGTCAATTACTACTAAAAGCTGAATATTACCCATAAGTGTATAAATACAAGTGGTGTGTATTGACAGAAATATACTCCTACACCCAAAAAAGCAAAGCACATTTATATAAGGGGGTTGTGTACACATATATGTCTGTTTGTGTGTGAATTTATATTTATATATTTATATATACCCACCCATACATGCACACACACCCATGCACATGCACTCTAGATTCAATAGGAGGGCTACTACTGAGAAATCAGACTACTGGGGATTGAAGGAGGACCTGAGCATGGAAAACTAGAATGTAATGTTATACAATATATGACTACCCACAGATCAGTCTGAGATCTCTCTTTAGACCAGCATTTAGGTCACAGGCTACAAAGTCTGAGCAGATACCTGAACTCACTTATATGCACCACTTGAACCCCAAACTATGCCCTAAAGGTACCCAATTGAGCGATACTTAGTTGGGCAAAACTCTCACTGAAGTCACACCTCTCACTTCAGTAGCTGTGTCAGGTAAGTTTTACAAAGCCTAATTCCAAAAATGTAATAGTGAGAGTGAGTTTCTGAGTGTACTTCAGATGCACAAACTAGCAGCAGCCCTGACATCAAAAGCAATTATCTCATATGCAACTGATGCTTTCCATGTCCTTCTTTACAGATAAATTTGAATGTAACCACAAGCCTGGTATAACAGAACACTTCAGTTTATAATAGATGGATACTTCCATACCAAATGACTCATTTCTTTGCAAGCATTAATCAATCCACAGTAATTTTGAGTGGTGGATAAGTAAAAATTGCTTCCATTTGATAGGGAAAAACCAAGCAATCTGGATGGTCTCTTGGAAGAATGAGACAGAAAAGTCACCATCAACAGGCAAGATTAGAGTTCATTAGTTCCTAATTCTAATTTGTCTGTTAGGACTGTGTGGTGAGTCATGCATCCCTCATTTGCTGTATACTTCTGAGAGTGATTTCTTAAAAAGCTATTTTCATAGAAATTTTGCTCACATATGAATAAAGGCTCCTGAACTTAAAAATGCATTTGCAAATGGGTGTTGCAAATAAAAAAATATGGAATTTTCACAGTAATGAGTACTGTTTTTGTTCTGTGCATTGCAATGTGGAATATTGTATAGGCAGTCATAATGCATATTGTATAATAAAAATATGCAAATATAGAAAATAAGGATTTGTTAAACCTTTTGCTGTAATATCAGATATCATTATATATGTAGTTTAATGTACAAAAATATACCACACTCTCTGGAAGTGGCTGACAATTCAGTGAATACATTGAAAGAATGTTAAACAACTCTAGATCCTTAAAAAGCTCCACCCATTACCCATGCATATAAAAATTTTTTATAGTCTTTTAATTTAATTTAGAAAAACTGAAGTCCAGTGTATTAGCATAGGATTTAATTCATGGTTTAACTCAAATTTCTTCATGTTGGTGTGGTATGTAGTAAAAAGTGAAATTTACCCATCAAGTTAATTTCTTGCTCCCCTAAGGCTAATTAGTGCAAATTAAATTTCCTGCTAATCATCTTAAGCAGCAAATGGGCGATATGAAAATCCAGCATTCCTACTGATTGTGATAAACCTCTATTCATGTGACTTACACACTGCATAAATATCTTGAAACTATTTAACTGCAGTTTATAGACTGTTCCCAAAGTAGCATGGTTATATGGTGTTGCTTTTTGCCCTGTATTTACAGCTACAACACATTAAAGAAAGCTAGAGATGCATTAAATAGTTGATTCTTATTACTAGTAAGCATTTTTAATAAAAATAATTTCCTAGTAAGTGTTATCTGTGCTTGCCACAGGGATATGCTACTGTGAAGAGCAAAGTGGGAGACCAGAAGGATGAAGAGGAATAGAGGTGCTCACAAGGATATGCTCCATGGAACCTGATTTTCCATGACAGATGCATGTGCAGACCCTGTCATTCTGTAAAACTGAAAATAACTGATGCAAATATCCAGCATAAATATTTAGAGCTAAATATTCAGCTCCAGAAGAAAGAGTAATGGAAATCTGTGTTAATGAGCAGACCTGTCCTCAGCTCACTAAGTTGCCTTGCCATGGAAGACTGAAGTATGTTCAAGGTTTTGGTTCTCTTCCCAAAGCACTCTGTGTCTTAAAAAGATCATTTCATTTCTAGGATAAACATGAAACTCTACAGCAGTAACAAGGGGTTGTTTTTGTGCAGGAGATGGCATTTCCAAGAACAACAAAAGGCTGTGGAATAGCTCTTATGAGGCCTAGAGATCATCACAAACCTTGTGCCTATTTTAGTGCAAAGGACTTTTCCTTGAATTTTTCTCTTTCAAAACACAATTGTGCAGATGAGTATGCAAGCCCACATGTGTGTGCACTCCCTCCTCTGCTGCATGCATACATACAATTGTTCCCTGGGCAAAAGAATGAGAACATGGCAAAGGCGCTTTTCCTTCCCTGCTTGCCAAAGATGGACATGCTCATGTGTGGATTTACAAACTCCACCTGTGCCTGCCACTGTACATCAGCAAGATTTCAGCAGCACCATGGATCTTCTGCTAGTGATTGCAGAAGGATCCTTCCTAGGAGGACCCTGAATAATGTGGAGGCAGGATTATGGGACAGCCAGATACCTGGGGCCATTTCAGGATGTGGTTCAGCCATCCTTGTGCCAGTGAAGTGAATTCACCCCTTGCAGAGCACAGAGCAAGCTTGGCCTTGGTTTGCAATTCTCCAGTGGCAGCCACAGCAATAACAGAAAGCATAGTCTAAATAGCATATCCAATCACCACTGGGGCTGAACAAAGCTTTATGTGCTACAGCAGTTGGAATTCCTTCATATTTTGGAACTTGGCTTCTAGTCCACAGAATACATGTTCAAAAATGTGTGTCCATGCATGGTTTTGTAGGGTAGGGCCCCTCCTACCACACCACACTTTCCTAAAGGAGCATCACATGGAGCCCTCAGAGGAAGCACACAGACCTCAGGAGCTCTGAGCTGAGCATTTGCAGTAGCACTTTGAGTATGGAGAAGTTCTTGTAATTTCCTTTCCTGATGTCAGGGCTTTATTCTTTCTCCAGTCTTTTTGGTTGTTTACATGGGTTATCTTCCAAGGTCACGGTTCAAATCCCACTACCTCCCTGTCTTCTCCCCCTCCTCAAATGCTTCCCCTTTTTCTTTTGCTTAAGGACACTCATTAACCTACCCAAAATCTATATGATTTCTTCATTCTTTTTACTAAAGAAGGCCCAGTTATTTAGTCTGTCTCCTTGTTCTCCTCCACGCTGCCCAAAATGCCAACTTCACACACACTTTTTCAGTGCTCTTCCTACCCAGACAGGCTTCCACAGCTCCTTGTCCAGGGCTCCCTGCCTTAGCAGCCTAAGAACTCCTTCTGGATCTTGATTTGGTGGGTTCCCCCCCCTCCCCCCAGTTCTCTTTCTGTACTTTTTCCACTCTGTCTACTCGTAACAAGCAGATTCTTTCAAAAAATTAATCCCATTTATCCTTCCTTCCTTCAGCTTCTCATCAGCAAGAGACCAGTCAAGAGGACCTCTTCCCTCTGTGCCTCCCACCCAGCCAAACATCCTCATTCCCTGTATTTTTCTCATTGACTTCCAACTCTCCCTTACTCAATCATCCTACATCTTCTCCTTTCATCTCCCCATTACTGTTTCTCACTCCTTTATCATATCAGTGTCATGTGGTCCTGATTTTCACCCTCTCTTTTTTCCCCTGCTCTTCCATTTTCTTTGCTCTACATTCAGGTCAAGTTCCTTCCTTCGTAAGGCCACCTGGATCCACCAGCAGTGTAGAAGGAAGGGTTTCCTGCTCTTGTAGGCACCACTGGCTGACCCTTCCCTGTGGGTTTTGTAAGGGAAATGACCATGATTCCACATAGCCCTGAGCTGCACAATATCTTGTTATTCTATGTAGTTGGCATGTGGATACCCCACTGGGCTGCTACTATGTTCCTGGGAAGGGAGACATTGGAAATTTTAGCTGTCAAACTCTGTAAACCTCTGCTGAATACCTGAGAATGGGTGGCTTTCTTTAACCCAAATATTTAGAAATCTGATAAATTCAGTCAGATTTCCACAAAGAGGACAAAAGGGATACCCCTACCACAAAGGTGAGCAACCCTACCCAAAAGCATACAGATTTTTAAACATTTAAAAAACAAAATTGCAACACTTTTGTAACACAGAAAAAATACCTTCATCTACACAAATAATAACAACAGGCTTTTACTGTCCCATTACCCAGAAAAGACCATTTAATAATGTGAAATGTGACACCCCACACTGAAAAATACTGTATATAGTAGAAGGAAAATTCACCTGCCCCTTAGCATTCAGGCATTAATTCCAGATCACTGGAATGTTGTTTTAAATTACCATTTTGTCCTGGGCAGCATTCCTTCCTAGCTATCTGAGGATGGACCATTTCTTATGAGAAGTGGATACTGCCACTTAATCTTTGCTTGATTTGTGCTAGCAGTTGCCCAGATAGCAAAGCAAACTGGCAAAGATCAGCTGCATTTAGCAATAAGAACTAGTTACTTATATGAAAATGTCGAAAAGAAAGGCATCTCTGAAATGAATATTTTTCACGAAACAGAATGCTGTCAGCCACTGGCATGACTTAAGTTCAGCCAATTTTATGACAGCTTGGCTACACGTGATTCCATGCACCTTTTCCGTGCATCAGAGACCAAAAAACTATTTTAGAATTGAAGTAAGACAGATTTGTGACACTCTCCCAAACATGAGTGGCCCAGAAATCAATTAACTCAATCTATGAACAGAGGCAAGAAGCTTTATAGGTCAGTAACAGTTATATTCTGTATAATTCCTCAAGTATCACACATGGGGAATTCTAAAGAATAGAATGAAACCATCTGACATTAAATGGCCCAATGCCTGCCTCTCAAAGAGAGATACACTGAGGTCACACTCCTGCTTTTTGGCCTGGGCATGGAACAATGATGATCAGGGTGTTCCTCTCTCACCCTGATGCTAGGAATAATTATTTTCATGCTATCCTTTTGTTTATTTTCCCCTTTAAATATGTTTCCCTGAGCATAAAACACTTCATTCTGCCGGGAATATGTTTAACTCTAGAATTATTTTTCCATCCCAAACTGAGCCAAAAAGTCCAATGATCTCTAGATGGGATTGTCCATAACTTGTTCAGGGTTTTTCCAAGCCTCAGGTGAGCTGTGGGTAGAAAGCCAGCCAAAAAAGTAGTTTGAAATATAATTTTGGTACCACCACATGGTGGGGTGGTGTTGGTACTGTTGTATGGTTGGGTTTTTTCCCCCCAAGGAAGATTTGAGTAAAATAGAAAGTAAACATGTTTTTCTAGTTCACAGGAAATTGGTATTATTTGTGGGCTAGGAATAGTAGAAGAACATTTCCTCCCTTTGTGTGCCAAAGATAGGCTGTCCAATGCCCCCAGTACAGAATGAAGGGTCATGGCCTTTTTGCAGAAGCAGGGCTTGATGGCAAACCCCTCCTTGCTCACTGAACTGCCCAAGTGTTGCCTTTACAGTAGAAGCTCTCAGGATCACACACTTGGATTTCACATATACACCATGTAAAATAACTGCTAAGTTGGTGTAGAAAAGAAACAATGGATGTGTTAATCAGTGAAATGAAAATATTGGTTTTATTGTTTTCAGGCTGGTTTTTTTGCAGTTTGAATCCTGTCAAGCCCTCTGTCTTTAATTAAAGTTAGGTTATAAAATAAGTAATAAAACAGAAACAAATAAAACCAAAAAATATAAAAGATAAAAAGCCTTTAAAAGATCCACAGAATCAGCGACAGAATTTAAAAAACCACCCTCTGCCTATAGCTTAAAGGCATTCCGGAAGCTCTGGTGCAGCCTGCAGCTGATTATCTCATCAACATACTATAGATGGGCTTGAGGAACTCTGCTGGCTAGGGCTGTGGGGTTTTTTTTTTGGCTCCCAACACAAAATGTTGAGCTGTCCCATAAAGCTCTAGGCAGACTATGAGAATCTGTTGCTTGAGAGCTTATCACAGTTGGATCTCAGTAATTAAATGGAGATGTAACTAACTCTCCTCAGCCAGATGCAGGGACTAGGGAAGCCAGGAGACAACAGCCCATTGATTGCAAATGAACCTTCCTGGGCACTGCAGAAGAGAGCATGAGCTTTCTGTTAATTGTTAATTGACATCTCTGGGCATGGCTAACTAACATCTGTGTGAGCCAGAGCTTGGCATGTTCATTAACATATGTTTCTGTAACTGAAGTAAACAAATCAGTGCACACAAAGCAAAACCTCATGGAGTTACTTAGTGATATCATTGCTGTTATTCTGCCTATACTTCTATTTACCCAAAATTGTCCCAGTGAAAGAGAACATCAGCTGTGTTTTCTTCCAGACACAGTCCATCTGTCTGGGATGTGGAGGGAGGGATTCCTCTCCAAAGCTGGACAACAGCAAGGCTCCAGTTTTCTGTACTGTGACCTGCTCTCTGGAAGAGCTGCAAGGCAGGATGCTCATGGGACTGCTCCTCCACCTCTGTAAAACCTTATCTGCTGAGTGGATTTGAACCCAAACACAAATCTGTCAATTCCTAGGAAAAGCTACTGTCAGATTTGATAGTGTGGCATGGAAGGCAGTGAAAAGACAGTCTAATAAGTCCAAATTCTGTCTCAGAGACATGTGGGCCATGTTGATTAAACCACCCACATGTATCCAAGGCAGAATCTGGCACACACAGACCTGTCCTTTTTTAATCCCTATCTAGCGTGTAAGACTGGGCTTCTATCATGTACACTACTTACAGAATAGAAACTAGAATGTATGATTAATTTCCACTTATAGAAATTTCTAGTTATTTATACAAATTCAACATTAAGAGTAAATGTATTATATAAAATCCATACAATAGTATTAATGACAATACTATATTAGAGTACACTAGTGTACTTTTAATAGCATTATACTTGTAATACACTACATTGTATTTACACATTCAGAAACCATTTGTATAATCTACATACATTGTAAATTTTAAGCTGCATGAAGTTTGGAAGAGGGTGGAAGTAGTACCTCCATATTGCTAATAAAGCACACCCTTTGAGGAGTAAAATTAGCATGTTATATATATTCTTCCCATGTACTTAAAATTGTGTTTTTATTTTTAATTATCTATTTAGCACCTTTTGGATATTGTGGAAATCTTATGTTTCCAACCAATTCGCCTTTGTTCTCAATTTTGTTACAAAATTACAAAGTGGGATGTGCAACACACATTAAGTACTGTTACTGAGTGATTTGAATCCTCCCCACAACCAGAACCAAATGGTTTTGTTTAGATCCATGATACTTTCATGGTATCTACAGTATCTTATTTATTTTGTATCAACAACATTGCCTATAGTTAAAGACTATAACCCAAAATATTAAAGCTTATAAAGTTGCAAATGTCTAGGGGTTTTTTTCCAATTCTTTCTAGCCTGTGTAATTCAATCATTGTGGTAGGTCTGACTGTGCCTTTTCTCCAGTATTTTCTAACAATATTTTACTCTGGTGAGGATTTGCGTATAATTTTGATTCACTTGGCAGTGTATTTCTTTTTTTTCAAAAGAGTGTAACCAACACTTCAATCCTCTAAAACACACTTGAGTCAAGAGCAAGGAACAGAAACTATTACAATGAGACCTGAGCTATACTCCCCACACCTTATGACCCTTATTCTCAACAGACACATAATCTGCACCTCAGTCTTAAATCCTTCATCGCTCTGAAGAGAGACAATATTTCACTATAATTCATTTTGGTACAAACATTCAGAAAAGAACTATAAAACCCCCTACATGTCTCAGCACAAAGCTAAACTGCATCAGCGTAATTTTTAATTAAGGCTCAGCCAGCCTACATATTACAATAAAATCTTCTCTTTTTCTTATTATGCTGGCAGCAGACCACCAGTCTTTAAAGAACTGCTCACTACAAAATTCATTCATCATATCTTGGTATTTCAGCCCCAGGCTAAGAGAGTCTGGACTATGGAATGTAGAGAGCAAGCAGCAGAGTCCAAGATCCCTTTCACAGGAGAGCACCTGGACTTGGAGAGCACCTGGACTTGGAGAGCACCTCTGGGCATCACCACACCCTCTGCTCAGAGCAGGGGCATCTGCACTGGCTTGTCTAGGGCTGTGTCCAGTTGGGTTTTGAATATCTCCAAAGATGAAGTGCAAGTGTTTGACCACCTTTAAAGGAAAACAGTTTTTCTTGTGTTTAAATGGAATTTTCTGTGTTTCGCTTTGTGCACAGTGCCTCTTGCATTACACTGGACAATACTGAGAAGTCTGACTCTTACCTTCTTTACTCTGTTCCCATCATATATTTACACATTATAGGCTTCTCCAGGCTGCAGAATCTCAGCTCTCTCAGCCACTCCTCACATAGCAAATCCTCCAAGCCCTTTATCATATTCAAGTCTCTTTTCTGGAATCACTCCAGTATATCCATGTCTTGCCTCTAAATGGTGAGTCCAGACTGAATATCCTACACCAGATGTGTCTCACTGGAGCTGAAGGAAAGATCACCTCCCTCAAACTCTCCCTCACACAGCCCAGGAGGCTGTTGATTTCTTTGCTGCATTGGCACATTGCTGGCTCACAGTCAGCTTCATCTCTCAGCTCCTTTCCTGCAGGTCTCATAACCACTGTCTCAGGCTGAAGCACAAATAGCAGAGCACCAGCCCTGCACAGTTCCATACCAGCTTCAAGCTTTAATTTTTTCCTGTGTATCCATTGACAACACTAAGTACTTAGGGAGTCTGCTACTTGATCCTAACATGAAAACTCAGAGCCCATACAATTAGTTGTTTAAACAACTGAATTAGGCTTCTAATAGTACAGAGCAGGCCATTTTTTACCCCACATTAAAAAATTCAGAATTTGTCATGGCAGGCAGATTTATCAGGAAGCATATGGTCTAAGATGATTTCTTAGGCTGGAGGGGAGAAATGTATAGGTGGTTTATCCATATTCTTGTTCCACAGACAAAAAGACATACCTTAGATGAGGAAGCTCCAGTTTTAACTATAGAACTTCCATGTCTTATAAATCAAAACCATCACTCCTGTAATGAATATTTAGCAAAGAGAATATTTGTATTTGCATAAAAATTCTATACTCTGAATGCAAATAAAGCCAGAACAAATGGTTTGCCTGCTTGCAGTATACAGCCACTCACACTTCTGTCTGTGCTAACCATTCTTGCTGAAGAAGGAGTAGCTCAGTTAACTTTGTTCAACAACTGCAAAGAAGAAAGTTTTAAAAGCAAACCAAAGAGGTTATTCACAGCTGTATGACAAACCACTGTCAAAACATAACAAACCACAACGAAACTCAAGCAGAAAATGACAAAATATAAGACCATAAAAATGATGGAAATCATGCAGGACAGGCATTTTAGATGAACAAATGCAATCTGTACCAGCATAAAGGACCAACACAGCAGAGAAAATGATACCCAGAAAAGTTGTCTGAAGAAATAAAGGCAAAAACATAAAATTCAAATGACAGGACACCAAAAGGAAGGGACAAAAACCAGGGAAACCATCCAGTTGTATTAAATCAAGCACACTCCTGACCCCTGACTTCATCTGACCTAGTAGAATGCTAAACATGGCATGGAAAAAAACCAATTATGTAAAAACATAAGCAAAATGATGTTAAGATAAAGTGACATTTGCCATACCCTCACATACTGCCACAATCCTTTGAAGCAGGTACCCAAGCTGGTCTGAATCAAAATCTAGACAGAGACCTCAAAAACAAAGCTTGGGTGCTGCAGAAAACAGCTGTTTGCCTTTCTGTGGTGAGTTCATGCTGGGAATGGTTTAAGTGACCAACCCACATATTTCACAGCCATGAACTTGATTACTCTCTTAGTGGTCTAAATCAAACAGTTCCATGAAAATTAAGCATATCACTGGAACCACACCACTTGCTAAGAATTTGGTCATTATGTTGGGGATCTCACTTCCCTTCCCTTCACCCTTCCTCCTTCCTCCCCCAAATTGTATAAATATTCCAGTTATTGTTACAAAAGCACATAAGATCTGTTGTGCTGTATTTTCTGGAGTGAAGTTGTTCTCAAGACAGACATCTATAGATATAATTCTACCAGTTTCTCATCTCCAGTCTCTCCTATGAACCATGTCAAGATGGGAAACTGAGGCAGAAAAAAAAAGTCTTATATGTATTCTAGAAATACTATTAAACATGTGCAGCCTATATGAGGGAAGAATAAACAACTGAGAAAGTACTAATCTAAAAAATGCATAGGTCCCTTTTACCCTTAGAAACATTGGAAGAGAAGCTGTGACTGAGACAGAGTACCACATCCTGTGGAGGGCTTTCTCCCTTCTAAAGTTCCTGATTTTCATCCAGGCCAAAAAAGCAACATCACACACCTTTAATTAGCTGCAACTCTGATAAATTCTATTTTTGGTTTCAGTCCTGTTTGTGTCTGCCAGAATAGCACCTCACCTTACTGCCCCCATGCCTGATGAGAAGCCTGAGGACACCATTCATGATGTGAAGTCTGAGGCCACGCACAGGCTGCTGGGACCTCACAGGGTTTAGCTCAGACAGAATTTACCTTTTTTCTTGGGTGCTTTCTGCAGCTCTCCACAAGCTCCCTTCTACTGAGAGAGAGCAATAACAGTACTTATGGCAGCTAGTTTGAGTAGTTGAAGCTATTCCTTCACCATGGTTATACAGTGTAAACACAGTAATTGTTTCTATAAAGCATATTTTAGGCAGACACCAACTTGCTCTGCTAACACTGTGAGTAAAAAGAGAGCATGTTACTCTGAGTAAAAGCTACATGTTTTCATAGCTTGGCACTGTGTCTGAGGAAGCAATTCCTGTGAAGAGGCAGCATATATTGGTTTGGGCTCCGAGAGAGATGAAAATGGCCACACAGCATCTGGTCAGCTTGGGGTGTGGGACAAATAGGCTCATATAGGCATTTGCCACACAGGCAGGGCTGACCTCCTCACCACTGGAAGAATTCTTTTCCTGGCAAGACTGAAACCCATAGGCTGGTCATGTAAAGGAGAAAGATAGTCCTTTTCCCAAACACAGGACTCCATGCTCAAGCACTGTCAGTCAAGCATCACAGCATGGTCCACATTCAGGTGAAAAATATCAGAGGTGAAATGGGATGATGTGCGAATCAAAGGGGACATAACATAGTGGGGAGTGTGTCTGTAGAACTGGTGGGAGGTGAAGGGTTATGGTGACTCGATAAAAGATATACATGGCATTCTCAAAATCCTCAAACTGCATTGAGCACATGTAGATTGATAACCAGCATGATTTTTCTGTTAAATGTTATGCTGTAGATGTATGAACAATATCTCACTAGTGGATAATATCAGTTGTCGGTTATATACATGTTTTATAACAACCAGAACACTCTTTTTCAAAAAGCTGTTGGTGGTTGGCTTTGATTTCTTTTTTCTTTTTTTTTTTTTTCTGCAGCAAAGCTTGCTTTCCCACTCTCTTTCAAGCTCAAGCAAGCTAACTGCAGAGAAAGGAAAAACGGTATTGAACACACTGGACAAAATAATTAGAAAAATAGTCTACCATTTAAAAATGTTTTGTTGGTTTTGAAACTGTGCCTTGTTTATTGCCCTTAAATGAAGGCAAGTGCCTGTGTTCAGTTATACAAATCAGATGTCTGACAAAATAACATGAAATAATAAAGAAGCACTTTCAGAAAAGGGCAAGCAGTGTAGTAGGTTTATAAGCTTCAGTCAGAACACACATTATACATAGCTTTTAATAAAATTTTATGCAGTAAGAAATGCAGAATGCTCTTAACTCGAAAAAGGTAACATCAGTAGTAAGTACTACAACAAATCTGTGCTGAAGTTGAAAAAACCACTTCCTATGTTTTCTGCCCTTTTAGCTGTATGATACATTTGTTCACATTTCCCAGAGAGTCATTATATTATCTTCTTGGAACAGTTTTTCTTCAATGACTCACTGTGATTTCTGGAACCACCCTAGATGAGATACAGTTCCCATGACAATCTTGAATTGTGACTCTCAGGACAATTTCAGGAACTCCCTGAACATAAAACGTAACAACCACCGCACAGGATCAACCCAAATGTCCACCCAGACCAACCTCATTGCTTAACAACAGACTAACTAGAAACCTAAGAAAAAATTGGGGAAAAAAAAGACAAGTGTGGCATGGTCCTTGGCCTGGCCCATCACACCTATTTCCAAAACCAAACAGGTAGAAAGCTACAGAGGTGATGGTTGCATACAGTTAGACATGCAAGTCATAGCTACTAACAGCTGCTGACATCCAAGTACAATGACAGTGCAGGGAACCCCATGTGCCAAATGCCACCCTAAAAACTCTTTATTTAATTACAGAAAAATATACACAGACTTTATTATCTCAGGCTGAAAGCATATAAAAAAATTCTTTTGGAATGTATTTTCCTCTCACAGAACTTCAAGAATGAAATTCAAGGTGGGAAGCTCTTTTCTAAAGATTTAGCAATGACTTTTATCTATTTGCAGTGCTTGATAGGGTTACAGTGCAACTCTCCCAATAAGAATTCCTGTTGACATCAAAGAGAATGATCTCAGATAGATAACTTGATGTTCTGATATCTTAATATGTAAATGACCATGCAATTAAAAATACTTCTTTGAAAAATTAAGTATACTTTTTCAAAATCTACCAAATTTTAAAAATGTACAGAAATCACCTAATGTGAGAAATCTAATTTAATTTGGTATACTTCAAACTCATTGCATCAAACAGGACTCTGAATAAAAAGTAAGATACTCCACCTTGCACTGTGGACGTGAAAATATATTGCTGTATACATACGCATTTAAAATATCCCCCTGACTTTCAAATAATTTTTACACATCTCCCAAAAAAGAATTTTTTTTTTTTAACATCAGCATTGCAAACTCAGCTCAGGATCTGGAAACAAATTTTTGTGGCAGCTACTGCAGTGAATAGTGAACTGACTTATTTGTTTAAAAAACCTAGTACCATGTAAGAGTAAGCTTGGTAGAAACCAATCATACTTTTATTAGAAGACAAATAAAAAAGGTGCTGGAATAAAATGCA
This sequence comes from Entomyzon cyanotis, assembly GCA_024500445.1. NCBI lineage: Eukaryota > Metazoa > Chordata > Aves > Passeriformes > Meliphagidae > Entomyzon > Entomyzon cyanotis. Next base: position 10,217,652 of record JAKEPQ010001009.1, read on the forward strand.
GAAAACACCAGTCCAAAATTGTTCTGTTGAGAGTATCCATTACACAGAAGAGTAATAGAAAGTAACGCTCCTGCAAAGTTGTTTTTTTCACCATAACCACAGAAAAACATCTCTGCCTAAAATCAACCTTCCTTCACTGCACTAATGCACCAATACATGAATATTTTAAAATTATTTCCCCCCATTAGGACTGATCTTACTTCAGACTTTATTCACAAATACTGGCACCTCATGAATCTTCACTTAAACAGCAGGAATTCTGTTTGCATAACGATAAGGAGAATTAAAGAAAATAATCTTCATTTATGTGAAGTTAGTCACCTAAGAGGTGAGGGCAGAGGAGGAGTGCTGTACTCTGATGCAGGCCAGGTAGCTGCACTGTTTCTGCTCCCCACACTTCTGGATTGTGCCAACAAAGCATGCTGAACACAACCTGAAAACATGGGCTCTACTCTGCAACTACTCTCTAATACAAAGTGAAGCCTGTGTATTTTTTTTTTCAGCAAAATTGTGGGTTAATTCAAACCTAAAATGTCATTTTGCTACAAAAAATAGAAATGAAGGAAAAATTGCCCACAGTGAAGCATAAAACAATTTAGATAAATAGGAGTTGTTCCCAGACCTCTGCACAAGCCTTGGACTGAACATGACATTTAAAATTTTTTTGGATCAGCACTCTTGTATTTCATACAGTTCTTTAACCACATCCCTCCTATCCTCCTGTTCCTAGAATCAGCACAACTAGAAATAAAATTAAAAGGTTGTTCTTGCATACCTCACATCTGGTTAGAGTTAGGAAGTGCTAAAAATCATGTGAGGGAGTTTATTCTTTCAGGCTGTTGAGCTTGAAATTCTTCTTGTTTCCTGCATTTGCAAGAACCTTGGAGGGAACAGGTCCTTAAAAAGGGATGGCTATATTGCTTGCCATTGCAAAAGACTGAAATTACTTTGTTGGTCCAAGCTATGGCTTTGAACGTAGAGATAACTCATTAAATATTTAAATGCATGCAAGATAACATAGAAAACAATTCACAGCAACCAATGTGACAGTAAAAGCTCTCCTCCCCAGGCTCTGTACCTCACAGGTTCCCACGCTGAATGCATGATGTACCACAATGCATGGCACACAGCTGCAGACAAGATTCATGGGGTGGTTTGGGTTTGCCACACCACAGAGCCTCCCCTGTCACTGCCATGATGCTGGTACAGGGTACAGGGGCCACACTTCTGAAAGAAGAAAATACCAACCCTCCCTTACAGCATGTGCTTTGTGTCCATAATGTGCCTCCTTCAGGAGCAATACGCATTTAGCAAAGCAATTCTGAATTTCTCCAGGATAACCATCTATGCCTACACACTCACACAGTATCCTACAGGGGTGGAAGAGGAGCTTCTAACTACACACACATTTTGTCAGCAGAGCAGCATGAGTCTGATTTCCCAGAGCTATTCCCATGAGGTGGTGTGCAGCAGAGTCACAAGCAGTGGCTCTGAATGACTTCTGTCACCTTTAATGTCTCCTAAAAATCCACCGCTTCCAAGGCAGATGGCAGGTTACACCCCCAAAGAGCAACTTCACAGGAAGCCTTTGCTCTGCGTGGGGATGCTGCGTGGGGAAGCTGAACTTTTGCTCCTCCTCTTCTATTTCCACCTGCTTTTTTCCCCCTGAGTTTCATCACTTGTATGTCATCCCATTCACATTTTACTCTCCCATGTTGTAAGCTGTCTGCTCCATTCAGTGTCCTTCAAAGGGTACTCACATGGAAGTCACTCACAAGGTCACCCAAAGCATTTCCATTGAAGGATTTGTGTTTGCCGCTTGTTTGCTAAGTTATTTGTGCTCTGTATGTTCTGAGTCGTGATAAATGCACCCAAACCTTCAGAATCATAGGAAAGGTGATGGGAATGGTTTAATTTCAAAACACAGGTTTTCAAGCAACCATGAGAGGATTGAAGAGCAAATGGAAGTATTAACAAAACAACATTTTTGTTTACTGCATCAGTTACAAGTTACACTTGAGGAATGACTTTCTTAACAGGGTCAAGAAGAAGTGGTGTTTACTTTATAAGGAGCAAATTTTAACCCAAATGCAATCAGAAACCCAGAAAAATTCTTACTTTTCTCTTTTTTTCAAGAAATGTCTATGTTTACACTTCAGTATCATAGAAAAAATTTACAATATCTATGTTGTGGGTGTCTTCTTTTGTCTCCCCAGTGATTCCAGAAATTAAGAATATTTTGGTATATTCTATAGTCATCTGTTTAAAATAAAAACCCCTTTATATAACTAGCCAGCTGACGTGGAATAATAATCTCCTTTCCATACACCATGCTGACTGTCCTGACTGTGGTGCTTTGGGGAGACATGTCCTAGGCAAATGGAACAGTCCCTCCCTGCCACACAGGCAGACTAGTCCCAGGAGAGGGACTGTCAATGGATGTTTCTTAAAGGGCACAGTGAAATGACAATTATGGGGGATTCTTCCAACTACCTGCCCATCTATGAATCATCCTCTTAGATTTACCGGGAATTACTATGTTGTCTTTATTAAATGTGATTTGAAGCAGAAGTCTTGCTGAAACATGGAATAAAAACTATACTCCTGGTGACATTAGATGTGCTGAAGGGAATAGTCATCGGCCACTTGTCTGCTAACCACAGGAAAACACGATTGCAAGATGGATGATCCATATTATTGATACCACAATGGTGTCACTGTGATGGAAAACTGTACAGGTTTTCTTTTTGTCTTTTTCACTATTTTTTCAGAATTCATCACTGACAGTAGTAATATGAAACTGCTCTTATTTGAAATGTAGTGGCCCAGAAAATACATAAACTGATGCCAGTGTGTCTGCTACAAAGCAGAAGAATCCCAGGGGGCTCCTGTTATAAGATTGTTCCAGTACAGGTCAACTGTTGCAATATTCAGCAACCTAAATATCATTAAAGTAGTTATTCCCTACTATGTCCTTTCCTAACTAACACTTTTTTGAGCAAAAACTTTGATGCCTCCTCCAGTACATGTTTTTGAATGTGCTGATCTTGCTTGTTCTTCTGCAGAAGTGAATTTTGCATATTCAATGCTACAAAGTGGTGTGTTCATGTGGTTCACTCTACAGCATAGTTTTGCTTCCTGACTCCTCTGCAAGGGTATAAGAGACATTCACTTCATATATTATTTAACTGGTAAAATTAGGATCCTCATTCCCAAAAAAAGTTCTAGAAATGTAGGCTTATTTTAAGAGCAGTTTTCTACATGATCTTACATGAAGTTACTGCCATGGAAGGCACTGACAGAAGGGAATGATTCCCTTCCAAAGTTGCAAGATATATCTTAAAACCAGGAAACCAACCATTGTTTTTATTAATTTATGCTTTCAAAGTGTGCAATACAGAGCTCCCCCATTCCCCACATCACTGGGGACAATCAATGGCAGCTCAGTCTTTCCTGAGCCTTTGAGCAAACTTTCCTGTAACTCTTACAATTTAGACAGTCTACATGCAATACCATTTGTTGCTGCAATGACTGTCAATTAACATATGCAAATTACAAATTAAAATATGCAAACCATATGTAGATTGCACTTATTTTTAAAAGGCTTACCTAAAGAGGGGGATGTAGCTGTCACTTTTAACAATAGCAAACACCTAATAGCAAACGCCTACATGTAAAACTGCTAAAAAGACACATCCGTGGCACAGCATGGTTGAAGCACATCTGAACTTACATCCTCTTTCAAGATGCAAAGTAAGTTTTTATAGGATTCTTTTTGGCATTTGTTCATGATGTGTTGCATACATATGCCTACCAGAAAATGCTTTAAAACAGGATATCTGGAAATATTGCAACAGATAAGCCTGCAAAGAACAACCTTTCCACCGAATTTGTAAGCGAGCACATAATGCTCTACGAGACAGACGGCAAATACTAAAACCATGAATGTACCATGAATAAAAAGGAATGACTTGGCTTGGATTATTAAGTCACTGCTTTTCTCTGAAAACTTGAGCCCTAAAATGGAATCACAAACTCATGAGGAGCTCCAAATTCTTCCTTAATTTATCATTGTTTTCCTTTGAAAATCTTGAGAGCAAATTTCAAAGCCTCTCCCATGTTGTCTATAATGTCCTACAGCACACAGTAAACTGGGGGCAATTGTTTCATCAAGAAGCAATTAATTATTTTTACTCATGTCATGAAGATGGGTACTGAACATGTGGGGAGCTGAAGCAGAAAGCCTAAAATACTTTCCCTGAAAATACCACTCGTAAAGCCTGGTTCCTATCCTACGCACAGTTCAACAAAAGTGCAGTTGTAGGACAATAAATGTTATTAAAGTACTTATGGCAGCAACATTCCAGGAGCAGTCACAGTAGTATTGGGCAAACACATACTATTTAGGTAATCCCTCTTTATATACAGGCATGAAACACATTGTTTTAAACGTATCATCCTGAGAGGGGCTAAGGACAACTTCTTCATGTGAGCAAAGCCCGTGCTCAGAGGCAAACCCCCACGGGAGGCAGAGCGGGAGCAGTGCAGGACATGGCCAGCCTTGCTGTCACCCTGCTGGGAGCTAAAAGCTCAGGAGGAGACACCACAATGGCCTTGTGAAGGGTCCTGCCCCAAACCAGGGCTTGGTGGTGGCTGAAGCTGCCCCAACAAGGCAGTGTGGGACAGAAGACACTTTCTGAGGTGCCTCACCTCCAGAAGAAGAGCAGTATCAAACAGCAGGGATGGTCACTTCTAAAATAACCACAGCTGTTTCCACGTGTGACTCTGCTCTAACATTATTTAATTGTAATTTCAGCTAACCATTTTGCAGTAATTGATGGCTGAATAAGAAATCCAACAACTGCCTGTATGGCTGAACAAATTATACTCTGCTTATAATACCTTCTTAACTCAGCCACCCACTATGGCTGAAATATTTGATTGTTAAATTGATTTTTCATTAATTTAATCTTCAAGGATGATTATTATTCTGAAGCTGGACCACACACAATAAAAATAGGCATTTTATTAGTCATATAGTCACAGGGCACATAGGGAAAAAGGCATGAGCCCCGGCTGATGTACAATTTGTTGTTCCAATACCAACATGCAGAACACCATTACCTCATCACAGTTGGTCTAATAGAAGCAAAAAGAAATTTGGGTCCCATTATTTCTTTTAAAAATTCTTGACCTTGAAAATATGAAAGTACTTGGAAGAGATTATTAAATAGCTGTAATAATAAAAAATAATCTCAACACTGAAATTTTAAATTAAGGAAACCTCTTTCTCATTTCAGAAGACATTTGTTATCAGGAAGACAGTGTGTCTTGAAATTATGCTCTAATAGTTTCACAGTAAATAAATGTTTTTAAGACCATGGAATGTCACTACCATAAAATACATCCTTGCAAAAATTACAATCAATTATCAAAAGGTCTTCAACACACTTTACAAATACACATCACTGAAACTACTCCCACAAATGTTTGTGGGAGAACAAGGAGATGTTAACACTTTATCCATGAAAACTTGCTAGCAAGAAACTATGCCTACTCCAGTGAATAAAAGACATGGCCAGCATAAATTAGGGGTCACTGCAAACCATCTCAAAATTCCTACTTGCTAATGCTCTCAAATTACCTCTTTTTTTTTTTTCTGGCAGTCACCATTTTGTAGGTCTTAACTATCCCAGCAGAATACTGCTGACCTCCTCATGGTCTAGAGAGGCTAGTTTTATTTCTAAGGTTAATATTCTCCCTTTTGGCAAGATTTTCATTTTATTTCGGGAAGTAACCCAGGCCCAAAAGGCTTCAACAGGAGGCCCATCAACTAATGAATTAATCATCTACACCAAAAATGCCTAAAGCCCTGGGCTGACCTGAAACTAGATGTCTCAACCAGATTAGACCCACTGAGGACCTCTCTTTACCATTGGATCTTTAAAAAATGACAAACGAGAAGAAATGAGGGAAAACTATCTTCTATATAATTTCTCTCCATATTATGTGTACATAAGAATCATAACAGCTTGTGTGATGAAGGTGTGGGGAAAGGAACTGTAGTAATACAAAAGATATAGATGGTTCTTGACATATGTCCTTTTTGCTGCTAAGCAACATGCCAGTGTACTGCATTCTTTTTCTGTTTCAACTTTCTGCAAAAAGGATGTTTATAGTGGAAGCATTGATTTTTTGCAGAACCCCATGCACAACCTTCTGGAGACTCTGCCATGGTAAAGCAGTGGATACTGTGCTCTGAATAGAGCCCAGAGGATTCTGTAATTGAAATACTAAAATATTTTTCAAACAAGACAAGTGCTCTCCAGTAGTGTGAGCCAGGCAAACACAAGATGCTCACCCCCCCTTAAGAATTTTCTTCTCCTTTCTTTTAATAGCAACTCTTGTCATTTAAAGTGTTCTATTAAGACATACTACTTCCCCTCCACAACCCTCAATCCAGTACTGTAGAGGAGTAAAGTGGAGAACCACTTCATGGTTGAAATTAGGACTTGCTTTGTTTGCCAGAGCCCCCTTTTTTTTTCTTGCATGTATTTTTAAAATTATTTTTATTTCCTAAGGTTGGAGTAGCCCATTACAAGTATTTTTAATAGGAAAACTTTCCCTTATATTTGTTACTGACAAGCATCTGAGGATCACCAATTTTAGCTAACTGGAGCCTTCACATTTCTTAACCTGATAGAAATTATGTGCATTTGAATTTCTACTGGTGGAATTCACATTGCAAGGATCTTAGCTTCCAGGAGGTTCTGTACATATTCTGTGCCAAATTCAATCTCTTACTTCAGTAAAACTTACTACCACACTTTTCCAGTGAAGTAGCTGGGGAAGTCAGCATGCAATAGAGAGAACAGGCACTATGTTTTCTGTATTTTTTAAGGTTTGCAATTGTGTCAGAAAAGAAGTAAATAATATCAGTAAATTGTATTGGTATTAAAGGTGTTTTATGTCCTCTTAGAAGCCCAGAAGTTTGGTTTGCACCCATTTTCTATTTCCTTTGCCAAAATTAAGAAATGTAGATTTCACATAAATGACAATAATTCCATACCTTTTTTTTAGAATGAAATGTAGTTTTTGTACAGTCTTTAGAACCTCTAATAAATACATAAATCTTCTGAGTCTGAGTACTTTTGAGCACTGCTGCAGGTATGAATGAGAACATCTGAGTACTTTTGAGCAATGTTGGTATGAATAAGGATGACTCTCATGGAAAGTTTGTGTCTTGCTGTTCAATATCAATTTGAGGTTAAATAAGCTAACACAGTCTAAGCAAGCTGTATGCATTACATATGATGCATACACAGGTGATTAAGCAATAAAGAACATAAGACTTCATTAATCTGCAGATTTAGTTCCCAACTGACTCAGCAAATCACATCATATGAAAATCACACCATATTATCTTTTCCCTGAGTTTACTGAGCTGTTTTAAAACCAGTCCATTTCTCTCTTCACTGCCACTATGGATTCAGACCCCATTGATCTGATCATTAGAACTGTTCTCTTAATTTCCAGCCTATATTCGCTCATATCCACTTGTTTTTAGTGTCAAGTGCCATTTCTCTCCCACCCTGCTGTTTCCCCCCTTGAAAAGCATGTAGACAGCAACCTAGTCTCCTCTCACCCTTAAATTACTGGACTAAACGAGCCACAACCTTTTATTTTCTTTGCATTATGTAAGCTTCTGTATCATTCTAATCGTCCCTATAACCCTTCCCAGAACTTGCACCACTTGGATTTAATCTCCCTTAAACGTGGGTGTACAGTTTTTCAAAAGCAGGCTCTCCAGCACTGCTACAACATTAACATTTCCCCATTGCCACAGGAAAGATCTCATTTGATACTTTCAAGGATCACATTGCTTTCTTCACAGCTGCATCACATTGGTGACTCACAGTTATTCTATGACTGATTGTTACACACAGGTCTTTTGCCTCCTCTGTCGTTTTCAACTGATAAATCTCTAGCAGAAATTCTTTTCAGCAGCCCTTAAGTGCCACTAGTACTCCTAAATTTCATCTCATTTCTATTACTTTAGTCCTCAAGGTCAGAACATTTTCCTGTGTAATATTCTGATCATCCTTTTTATTAATGATGCCTCACAATATTTTGCCACCACCAAATTTCCATTCCTCCAGTTCTACATTTTGTGCCAAAACCATTGATTAAAATGTTAAGTAAGTCAAGTACTCTAGATTGATCCTTGAAAAATTCCACTGATATGTTCCTTCTAGTGTGACAGTTCTCCATTTAACATAACCTGTTGTCATGGCTTTTTTATTCAGCTCTATTCCATTCCACAGTGCCACTACTAACATCCCCCCTGTTCAGCTGGACTAATAATTTCCCATGTGTGATCCTGTATCAAATGTTGATATTTGACTAATATCAGACCTACCCCATTTTCTGAATGTCTAGTTCCTCAGTGTAGACTGGAATATTAACTTTGATAAATCTATGTTGCATTTGTTTGAATGTTCTACTACCGTGGTTACAAAAAACTAATTTAAAGGTCAGACAAAATGAGAGTGTAGCAAATCACCTCTTAGGAAAATTGTCATTAAAGAAACTTTATTTCACAGCAACTTATGAAATAAAGACAACTTACATGCAAAAAATTAATGAAAGCACTTAAAAATCGGCTATTAACCAGCAAGGATCTAAAACATTTGCAAGTAAAAGTGTAATTTATAATGTAGATTTGGTACAATATGTGTAGCAAGAAATAAACATTCTTATATGAACTCTTGTTTAAAACATTACTATCCTCCTATATCTATTAACAAACTAAGCATTCAGGCATCTTCACAATACAGGAAAAGAATTGGAAAGTACAGATCTGTGACAATCTACTCAGCTTCTTTGTCATTGACTACGGAGCATAGCAAGAAAATAAGTGCTAGGCAGAAAAATTAAAAATGACAAATACATGTATTTTTGCTCTTCAAAGAGATAGCACATTTTCCAGGCTGGTTAGAGACTTGATTAGTGACTGATTAGCATTGTGCTCTAGCAGGGGTTTTGAGTTTGCTCTTGCTAGAAAGTAAGTGAACACAGCTGTTAGCCTAAATTCAGTAGTTATTTTATAGCTGTGGAAAGAGTTTTGGAAAATGTTCTGCTCCACTGGACCCATTTTTTCCTGGAGCTGTTTAGATCTTTACTGGGGAACTGTATTTACCCAGAAGGCAACCACTAAGCACAGATAACAAGGATGTTTCTGAGAGCATGTAACTAAATTAACACGCCTATCCACAGCTGAAAGGAAGGTCTGACCAGGCTGTAACACTGCAGCTTGCCTGAGCTTTAAACATCATGTTGAAAGGAACCACAAATAGTGAATATGGCAGCATTCTATCTCATTTGAAAGGATGTGCTGGATGAAAGACTGCCCAGGACCAGACCAGAGGCCAGCTGTGTCTCCTGGGATTGCCTCACTGCCTTCTCCTGCCTTCTGGAGCTCCAGAATGTCCTGTGTGGGACATGCTGGGGGTGCTCCTGCCCTTCCTGGTATGATGGAGGCTGCTGACATGACCCACTGTGACTCAGGAGGGGTGTATGACAGCTGTGTGGCTGCCCTGGGGTTGACTCCTGATTTGCCTGGATCACAGGACAATCACCCCTGTAGTCAGACAATGGGATGGGGGAGCCACCAAACATTTCCCACAGGAAAGCCTATAGGCTACTTCAGCCATAAGTTTGGAAACACTGCCAAGAATATGTCAAACCACCAGTTCCCTCCAGAATATTACATAAAGGTCAGTTCTGCAGCCTTAGCTCCAAATGACTTAAAGATCTGGGTGTGGGATGTTTAAAAGCCTGTTTAAAGCTCAGGAGTGATGACCCTTTTTCTCTGGTGTAGTGTCACTCTCTATCATATGAATAAAGTTAGTTTCAGCAAGAGCTTCCTTCTCTTGCTTCCGTGCTTGAAGAACAGGTTTTGAATTTATTTCCTTCACCCTGGAATTTATTAATATAAACCTGTAATGTAAAATGTTTCTAGACTTTAAATATGATCTAGTCATGGTAGTGAATGGGTTTCTATGCCATCACTGCACTAAATTTAATCCTGTTTCCCAAAATCATTACAGAACACTAAGAAATGCTGATGTCACCTCAGAGATTCTTGGTCATTGAAATTATTACTTCTGGTACACACTGCAGCATACATGAAGGCAAAGTTAGAGCTAACAGGAGGAATGGTGGAAAAAACTAGCCACACATTTTTTCCAAGAAGGAAAAATACAAAAAGTGATTGTAGACAGCAAGAGCAACATGGGAAAAAAAAAAAAAAAAGGTGGTCTGGAGACTGAATCAGATGATGTTAATTAAAAGATGAAAACTATTGTTTTCTGAATGAAGTTATCAGTGAGAACTATCAGGCAGAATCCATTTTCCCCTACACTTTCAATATCAGAAATGAAAGTTCTCAGGTATAGAACCAAGTACACTGGCAAGAAACAGCTGAAAAATTGAGGAAAACTAGCCATTCCAAATTTACCACAACACCTTCTCTTCTGCTAAAATATTATATATGTATTCACCACAGATACAGTTGAACATAAGAGTAACTCATGTATTTGCTATGTGACGAGCCAGACGGTACATCATTTTCTAGAGCAGTAACTCACATGACCGTGGGACTGAACTTCTCCACATGCTTTGAGCAGTGCTTTTGCATGGAACTACAGTTGTCTGAGCAGGAAAGTCAGTGGGGAGGGACCCCAGTATTTCACGTTATGGAAAGTAGGAACAAAATAGATAAAAATAACAGAGTTCATTACTGCATGAGCTGCTTCTATTACCAGAGGAACTACAGGTGCCAGAATAATTCCTTGTGTGGAGTACATATATCACTGGAACTTGAAGTATCTCTAATGACAACATTGTCTTCCTGGCAAAGTTCCTCAGCTGGCCTTATCTTAGATGGCTCACGTCTGCCAGACCAGACTCTGTAGCTCCACCAACAAGCAAGGGGTGCCCTTGGTGGTATCTGGGCTCCTGAGTAGCTTCTACAGACTGTCCTGGTATGTCAAACATGCATAGATGCAACATAATCTGCTGGAGAAAATCCTGCATTTTGGTTAGTTGAAAGCCATAATAACAACTGCTTGCTTGCTTGCAGGTGTAGTGCAGCAAAAGGTCTGCATGAAGTTCCTTCACACCTCTGCACAGTGGAGTGGATATGAAGTAAATAGAATTTAACTAATCAAGGTGAGCTTCTGGTTAACTACTACTTCTATTTTTTAATTGTTTTAATTATTTTAATAATATAGGTTTAGTTTGCTATGGAAGAAGAATAATTCATGGTTTATTCATACAGATATAATGATGTCAAACAGCATAATGAATCTGTAGCTAATGTTTAAGCTTAAATAGCTCATTATTGTATAAACTGTTACCTCATTATTTTATACATATGTCGAAGGGTGTATGTCTGTGTACACCTACACAAACACATTCCAAATATAATCACCAACAAATCTTGATTACAAAATAAAGGGAAAGCTTTAAAAATCTAACAAGTATAATCACATAAATTTTAGAAAAATTGCATATACAGACCAACATGCCAAATAGCTGTCTTGACAGTTTATATTTGGCACTCAGATGATGAGTACCTTATATCTAATAGTCAAAGGTGTCACCTAAACAGAATGCTTTTCAGATATTTTAAACTGTGTAAAACTCAACATACCCTTTCTAACTTACAGCTTTTTTTTTCCAAACTATGTGACAAATGTGTATACAGTTTAAATAAAATAAATAGCTTGCATCCAATTTGCAGATTTATCATACACAAAGCTCTTCTGAAAATTCTTAAACACTGTTTTTACCTTCATACATAATATGTGAACATACACATTTTAACCATTGCCAAAATTTTTTTAATAGGATTTCATTCCCTCCCAGAGGATTTCAAAATCAGAATTCAGGACCTGAGTTTTACATCCTCACTTTGAAAAAATATAATTTGCCTTGCCATTTATGAGGTTTTAATTTAAATAATCAAAAATTACATTAAATAAAAATCATATGTAGAAGAGTAGCAATGTATACCTGGACATGACCTACAGGACGAATTAAGGTAAAAGCTGAAGTATAATCAACACTCTGGCCATTTTGGTACGCCAGGGTTAGATTTTTCTCAGAGTGAGAAGCAGTTCCTACTGGGATGTTATTTAATATGGTAGAACAGATTCTAACCAGCTGCTCCTTTTATATCCAGGGAAACAGAAAAAACAGACGGGATATGTCTTACTATTACTTTTGCAAGCTGTTACTTTGAACAAGCTACTTACAATACAGAATATAGCTATTGATTCTTTAATGAGTGCAGTACATAGCACAGTATTTGATCTTGAATGCAAGGCATTTCTTGCAATGGAAAGTTATTCTACAAGGGAGTACAAAATTAATAAACTATTAACAAGAAAAATCAACAGCACACAGATGCATAGGTAAATACAAAAAAAAATAAACAGATAATACCATTCCTAGTATATTTGTGAAGAACCATACCTATGTTATTATATTAACTGCATTAGTCATACCTATGTTATTATATTAACTGCATTAGTCATGTAAATCATAACTAGGTGAAAAGAACAAGTCTGGGTTTTTTCCATACAGTCATAGTCTCCATATTAAACCAGCTAAAAGTCAAACTTCTTCAAATGGAACAGTAAACCACATGCTGATCCATGACAGCAAATCTTGATTTCCAAAGCCAAAAAAGTTTCAATTGTATATATCCAAAATGTTATTGGTTATCATAATTTTCTACATATCAAAGATTATTGCATTTTACAGCCCTATGTTTTTAATTTTATCAGCCCAATACAGAATTTGACTCTGATAGTTAGAAGCTGAATATTGTCATAAGTATCCCATGTCCCTGCTGACCACTCACTTGACAGTTGACCAAAAATTTTCCAAGGAAACCCAAACCCTTCCACTTTTAATTAACAGACTGTATTTAGCAGTCTTCCCAACAAAGGGTATAAGAAATCTTGTTAAATAGCTACAGTAGTCAGTTAAAATGTGGCTATACCCACACTGCTTCCTCTCTTAAAATACCTCTGCTAACAGCAAAACTGTATCTCACCTGGAGAAGAGCTAGAAAACTACCTGATAGAGTACTAAATCTCAATACTTTTATGCATTTACAAGATATCAAATGGTATTAAAAATGGCCAACTACTACTCTAATGTATCTCCTCCTGGAAAGACTGAGGAGTCTATTTCCACTTTTCTATCACAGTGAATCTCATGGAGAGTGCTACATGCTTCAGTGCTGGATACACATTAGTCCTGTAGCAATTTTTCTGGAATTGCACATTAGAGAGGCTCATATAGCCTAGAGATAGATTTGCGATTAACTGATATTTCTTATTAAAATCCTAGGCTGGACTGGCTGAATATTGACAGAAAACAGATTTGTACCTAATGCAATGGAGGAGATATTATTTAAATATTTAAACTGCAGTTAGCACTGTGCATTTCATCTGCAAACCATTCAGTAATCTAGGTGTGCTTTATGAGATTATGGGATGTTCATTGGCAGATCAGGAACAAACCAGAGAGGCCAAACTGCTGAGTGACATCTTTGTCTTATTTCTTAGGGACAGTTCTTACTGTCAGGGGGTTTTGTGCAAAAAGCTAAGTTTAGCATGTTTTTGGGGTACACTGCTCCATTTCAGTGTGTGCAGATAGATCATCTTCCCTCTTCTCTGGTTCCAAAGAGAAGTGACCTGGGGACAGTGTGTGTTTACAGATGTTCTCACAGTAAAAGCTGTTTGGAGGAAAATATTCAGCTTTTCAAGCAAGTTATGTGTAAGTGTGTAATACCTGTTATTAAGTACAAACCCCAACAATAGCAGCACACAATTCCTGTTCAATTATATGAGGTATCAGGTGTCATTCAAAGGACAAGATCCAGCATAGAACATGACAAGTTGAATGTGTTGGGATATTCTAGTGAAAAGCTGGTATATCAATTCGATTTCAGCTCAGGGATGATGAAGGCACTTTCTAATGCTTTTGTGCAGGGGTGAAAAATTAGTTAGTAAATGATGGCAAGAAACCCTTCTCCAAGCACCAAAACATGGTGTTAGGTACTAAGGATCCTATTCTCTTAGTAATAAGATTTTATGACTACTTCAGTGGTTTGTGACTATTTTACCTTTCATGAGACTTTAAAATTAAATGTAATTTCAAAAAGTTAACTACTCCACTGTGGATTTAGATTCTGTGTACATCCAAAACAGCTGTCCTATACATTCCCTCATTATGCACCTAGGGAATGCTAATAAATAAATAAATTAAATACAAAACAGGCACATGTTTTCTTTCTCTTTCAACAGTGAGAAGTTCAAAAGAATAAACATTTTCTATTGTTAATTAAACAATATATACACATATTCAAATCCATTTTTGAAACACATTGGCTGAGAAGAGAACTGAGCCACACACCAAGACAGAAGTCAGTAAAAATTACAGCTGTCCATTGCAGCTGTGGTATCCATTATGCTGGGATTTAACAACAGAAAATAGAAATCCCACTGGAGGCCAGAAAGCTAGAGAGAAGAATGAACTATAAATCAAGCAAGTACATCACAGTTGCACTTTTAAATGACATCCATCCATTTGAGTTATCTCAATAATGGATAGGTAAATTGTGATGATATTATAACAAAATTCTTAAAACACAACACTGAATGTCATTGCAATTTTTAAGGATACATTTACTGAGAACATCACGTTCATGTGACTTTTTGTATGTGTCTAATTTTAAAGTAGAGATGCTGGGCTGATTTTTCATTCTGAAACTTATCATCTTTGAGATGCACAGTGCCAATAGGTGTCTTAACAAGGGCTGGAACTGCGTCTTGTTACACGAAACTGAAGAGGCTGGTGGGTGTATCTGTCCCATGTGTCACCCATCAGGCACAGAAGGGAGGAACAAGAGTGTGTCCTTTGAGGATATAGTAAAAGAAGGTTTTTCAGTTCTGTATGATGGGATATGCCTGTTCCCAGGGATATAACCTACAAATAGAAGCACCCCTAAAAGAAAGGTGATGCACAGATGAAAACTTATGTGCCTGCAGTTTAACTTAGCCTTAGTTGGTTATTTTTGTGAATGGGTATATGCTCAAATTAAAAACATCTAATATATTGGCACAATTTTTTCCAGTAGGAAATTAGGTTGTAACCTAAGTCCTGACTTGAACCTTAAGCTCTCAGTGAGACAGCAATTAGTGCAGCCAGAGAGGCACTTCTCATTTTAGGGGCCTAATCTGACCCTTTCATTCCTCATTCCCATCTCACCAACAAAACTGACCTATAAGTAAAAAAAAACAAAAAAAACCCAAAAAACCAAAAAACCCCACCAGCCACCAGCCTCCCAGAATTTCTCCTTGTACCATTACAAAATACAACTTGGAGACTGGAAGAATTCAGAAAGAACACAGGGTTTCCTGTGTTGTCGTGGTGTTTGGGCTCTGGCTGAACTCCCAGTGAAATCCACGGGATTAGCAAGCACTGGCTGTCAGCTGTACATCGCAGGCCTTCACAACTGGGACTTCACAACAGCTTCTATGGGATGAGCAGCACAGGGTGTGCAGTCACCAGGAAGAATTAAACTAAAAATTGTTAAGCAGTTGAAAGGAAGTCAGTTTCCCTTACCAAATCTCTGGGTCTGTGTCAGGTCCTTAAAATTACATTCATGCTCTATGGCTGATTCCCCAAGGTCTCAGCCTGTCCTCCGAATAATCCCAGGAGGATTGTGCCCAAAACATCCAGTGAAAACTCGAGTGCTGTGAAATGGAGTGGTCACCAAGCAAACCACGGCTTTCCTTTCAGCTGCCTGGGCAAGGTGTCAGCCCTGAAGGACCATGCCACAGGGGAAAGTGGATCCTCAAAGAAACAGTCCTTAGCACATGAGCTCAGTGAAATGGTGTTTCTTGGGGCAAATTTCCAGGGTATCTCCCAACATCAGCTCTGGTGATTAATTCTGCCTGCGGGTTGCAATTTCTTTTTTACAATTTCTGTTATTTACCTCCTGTCCTATCCCAAGGTTGTTTTGTATTATTTTATTGTCAGTAGTGGCACTGTTTCACATGACTGAACACAGCCACATGAGACAGAACATGCCAGGTCACTTTCTCACCTTTTTAAGGGTGGTCTAAGCAGTGTAATTGATTCAATTGCTGAGTCAGCTAGTAGTTGCCTGGCTGAGTGAGAGATCATAACTACTTTTTAAAGAAGAAAAAATCCATACTTTTTTTTTGCTTTAAAATAATTTGAGTTATTCTAGTTGGTTTTTTGTTGTCAAATATGTAGGAAATACCTAAATGCTAAGAAAATTACTCAGATTGAGGAAGAGATATATAAACATTTCAACATCAAAAAGACCTCACAGCTTAATGACCTTCTGTTATTACATTTTTACATTTGTATGTAATTCTTCATTTCTCTTTTGAAAAACCATAGTATGATTTCAGCATGACTGCAAAACCTCAAAAATTGTATTGTTGTTTCTATGGAACAAAAACTTTTCCCAGTAGTCACCCTTTTCCATTTATCTGAAAATGCATTGTACAGAGAATTCAGAGTCCCTATGAACTGTGGCATAATAAAGCTCTTCGAAGTTTTTTTAAAAAGTGGCTGGAAGTTGTAACTTTCTGAAAATAAGTTCGCTGTTATATTCTGTATAACTTCAGCACCAAATCCCAGTCCCAGCTGTCCATCCATGCCCATACCTGAGTTTTTCTTTATTTAAAAGCTGAGAGAGTTCAAACACATCAGACTTTTGGTCACAAAACAGACTCTTAGAGTATCTGCTCATGGAAGGCTCTTTATGCAAGTAGAGCTAAGTCAACAGATGCCCCAAACCAGCCTCCTCAACATCTGCACCTCAGCACAGCAGCAACTGTGGCTTCACCCCACCCTTGACAGTAGAGGACTCCTGCACCCAAATACCCCCTAAACAAGCAAAATGGAAAATCTGTATTTGCATGTATCTTCACTTCCTCTTCCATAGAAACAAAAAAACAATGAAAAAAATACTACAAATCACAATAAATTTACAAAAAAAACCCCAACCAACCAACCACACAAACAAAAAACCAAACCAGGAGTTACATGTAGTCTTTTTTTTTTTAATACTTTTTTTGCAACTGTTTTACACACACACACACAAAAAAAAAGCATGAAAATGTAGAGTGCTAGGGTTTGTAATTTAATTGCCAGTATGTGTGTAGCCATATTTTAAAATATTCTGGATTTTCAGGCAGGTAAATTCATAATGTGAATACGACATTAATATTGTAGGATATGATTCTGCAAAAGAGTTATGCATCTGTTAAACTCTACATATACAATGAGCCCCATTTAATTCAGGAGCTGGCTTAAAAGAGTACTGCAAGTGATACAGTTCCAAAAATAATGAACTGCATTATTCATTACATGTGTAAGAAAATAGCATGGTATATACATATGTATGTTTGCGTACATTTTTATTATAGACAAGAGCTCTGGTTAAGTTTCCCTAATATTTTTTTTTACAATACATTGGTTTCAGTTGCTTACATCTTTGCCAAGCTGTAATTTTTTCGCTGAAATTTTCCAGGCTAGAGGTTTGCCTCAGATGAAATTTTATCTTTTAACTTTCAACAAAAGCAGTTTCTGTCTCTCCAAAAGAAGAAAGCATCTTAAGAAAACATGTTGTTTGTTTGTGTTAAAAAGAAATTAAAAAGGGCTAAATGTTTTTCTTAACCGGGAAGTTCATATATCTTGACGAGTGAAGCAAGAATGGGAAGTACGGAAGGATGAAGAGACAAGGTAAAATACAAAAGTTTCCCTAATATCTAGAATACAGTTGTACTGTAATTGAAAAAATTGCTTCTCAAAATTCTGATTACTAATGTAATTCACAGATATGCTATGTCTGTCCTTTTTTTTCTCTATATCTATATTTCTCTCTGTGCCTTTATGTTACAGACACATGGTCCCTTCCTCTCCTTTGCACCTACTCTAGTGCTTGGTGCAGTCAGGTGGCAAGACAGTTTAGGGAGCTGCTATGGCAGGAAAATAACCAGCATTTAAAGTAATTAAGCTTCTATGGACCTGTACTTTGAAAGATGTTATGCAAATGAAGCTGGGAGGGGAAATGCGGGAGAGGTAAAAGAACAATTTAATCTAAAAGAGAACATTGATATGACCAAAAAAAAAGCTGTAAGCAAGCATGGAGAAATGTAAACTAGAAATTACAAAAATGTTTTTAAGCATTACCACCTTGTATTCTAAAATAACTTTCTGCCAGTAATACCAAGAAAACAATCCTAAATAATGGAGCTTGACCAATTTAATAAAGGGATTATACAACACGGTGGCCTGTGGTACCACACTGTTGGACTTACTGCGTTTCTCTGTTTTACCCCTGAGCAGTGGCACTCAGAGCCAAACTCCCTGCTCACAAAAGCAGCGTCCCTTGGTGAGCACCGGCGTGATCTGCCGATGCCCTCTAGAGCATGGAGGAACCCATGAGGGCTCAGCACAAGGTGTACCTCAGTCTGCTGTGACACTAGGTGTCTGCAGGCAGATTGTAACCCACCCCACCAGGCTCTCGTGCTGAGAAAGTCACAGGTTACTGACGGTGTCACATTTCTGCCCTCCTTGCACTTACCACTCAAGTGCCTGCAATTGCTGCTAATGATGCAGGAGGACCCTCTCAGCATCACACCAGAAACTCAAAAGTTAGAAAACAACTCTCTTACTTTTGCCTTTTCAGCTCTATATTGAGGTCTTGTCCTTGTGCGCATCTTACAATTACATGAACTCTGTTTATTTTTTCCACTGGTGTGGGAAAAGATAATTTAAAAACATTCTCCTAATATTCTATATACGGCCTGACTTACATATGAAAATAGTTACTACCTATGAAACTCATTTCAACACATTTCTCAGGCTGCCACGAAGGTAACTCTCTACTCCAGTTCCTCATTTCACTGCATGCTATAGTTCATGCATTCCCTTAGGACACAATTTTTATTTTTAGAGAAGCCTCTATTTGCTGACTGTTGTGAAAGGAACACTCAGGAGATGCGATTAGCAGTCACTTGTTTCAGTAAACATTGAATGTAACATATGCCTCTCAAGTAATGTGTATCCAAACATACAATTTACAAATAATTAACATCATGTTAATTAGTCACATTAATTTATGCCACTTTGTGGAATTATTTCCTCAGAGTCTTTAGGAATGCTGCCAGCAGTTTGAGCCAAAGAGTGTGAAAATTTGCTTGAAGTAACTGTTGTGACTGGCTGTGACACACAGCTTGAACAACAAGCGACGAGGGGCCACAGAGCCTGATTGAAGAGCGGGAAGGCGCCGAGGTGGATTGGTGCTGGCAGCGCTGGGCGCCGGCAGCACCGGGGAGCTCTCCCTGGGCAGGGCTGGAGCACATCCCCGTGCTTCCTTGCATTCTGCCCCACGCCTCTCTCAAAAAACACATGCAGGAGGTGCTCAGCAACATCCTGACAAACCCTTGTAATTACGGAGGGATATTTCAAATGATGAGTCTTAGGAAAAAAAAAAAGCTGTTGAAACCAAACATAACTTCGGAACTGATAAATGCCAAAATTAAGCTTTAACTTCTCCAAAACAAAAGAGAAGCCATTTGGAATACTGGCACAATCTCAAAAAAATCAGGCACGACTATTCTTAAATGTGTCAGAATGGAGCTACTAAACACAGCTGTACATTTCAGTAATACAATATGAAATGTGCCTTGTAGAGAAGAAGAAAAGGGTTGCTGTCTGAGAATTGAGATGGTGAGGCCAAACACAGTAAGAAACAAAAGAAGCTATCTGCCATCACTTATGTTTTGTAATCAATAGTTCTGCTTGCATAAGTAATGATACATTAAAACTATGTAACATTTGTATTGGGATTGCAACTGTTCAATTTTTAGGAAAAACAAAATAACTCCAGATCAGTAATTGACTGGGCAAAAAATTGCATCACCAATTTCTCCTAATGCACCTGAATTCCAGATTACAGGGATATTAGAAACATCCCAGCTACCACTATAAATTCATTACATTTTTAGAAGAAAAAGAGCAGACTGAAAAAACACCTCAAATGATAAATACATACAGCATTCTTGGAAGGCCACGCTATGACTGATAATTAGACACCCAGAGAGGTAGACAGACACAGGCCCTGAGAAATGTGTTAAGAATCTTTTTTTATTAATCCTTCTTCCTGTGCCAAGGACCATGAGCCATGATGTTAATACAAACTGACTTATGCAGGCTTTGAAAAAACTACCGTGTTGTCCCAGACTTGGGGTTTCAGTGCAGGGAAAATCCCCAGTGGTGCCTGTCTTGCCTTACTGCAGCATGAGCACTTTTGCTCTCCTTCAGCCAGACACAGTGCCTCAGTGAATGACTTTAACTAGTAGCTGAGAAATAAAGGTTTTCTGCTGTTGCTGTTTGCACACCTCTTCAGAAGCAACTGCTGTGACTTTAAACAGAAATGATGATGAATGGTATGGGCGTGATCTGTTGCCCACTGAAATCCTGGACAAAATCCTCTTTTCAAATGATCCACATTTCAGTTTGCATTGTGTACTTGTGCACACTACTTGTATGAATGAGCACATTAGCAAACTGCTGCTGCCTCTGCTTCTCAGCAAGCCGTATGGAGAGTGACAGATTAGAGTACCATAGACAGTGCACATTAAATGCCAGCTGAGATAGAGATGACACACAAAGTTTTGCAGCTCTCTATCACCTTTTACACACTTGTCCCACGTACAGCTGTAGACAAAAGTATCCATGTGCATATCACTGCAGGTAGTACAAGTAAAGAATTAGTTTCCCCAGTCCATGAAAGACATTTTCCCAGAAATATGGGAATCATTGTAGGTTGTCTAGCCCAACCAATTCAGCTAGATACAGAAATAAACAAATAAGTAAACAAGTACCATATAATACACATTATATACAATTTTACATGTATGTGTATATATATATATGAAACCCACTATATTCCAAGTACTACAAGTTGTTTTCAGGGATGCTTATCTGGCTTACTTTTTCTTTTATTGTCTTTATATTTCAAAGCTAATTAATGAGACTTGTAGAACAGTATCTGAACAAGTGAAAAGCACCCAGTAAAGCACAGAATGCCACTGAGAATTTGAAAGCAGGGTATCTTTCACAGGGCTTAGGAGGTTCACTCAGCCCTTCCAAGTGATTGGGAAGAAAGCAGTGCAACTCTTCTTGATCTAAAAGCTCACTTCTTACGAGCATTCTTACTGCACCTCCTTTCCAAACTTATTTTAAATGCTAGGAGAGGTATCCTCTCTTTTATTTGAGCTGATGATAAAACATCCATTACTGCTCAGATATTTTTGGAACAACATGTCAGAAAACAGAAGTATATCTTTCAAGGCTTTTCAAGGAATAACTTTAATGACTTAGTTCAGCTTCTCTAGGGACACCAGCATCCTTAAATTCAACATCCTCCAAAATAAGGATATTGAAAATATTTATGTAGGCCTGGATTCTGTGCAGGTGCCCTCTGTACTTGCAGGGTTGTGGTACCTTCCACTGCTGAGTCTGATTTTTTGACAATTCAATAAAATGTTCTCCTTGTCATTTTTAATGCTAATTGTGAGCCTTTGGCTAGAGCAGTCAGTCTCTCTGAAAAGCCCCCACAGCACATTCAGGCATGTCTGACCATATGGCACCTTATTTCATTCAATAGAAACTCTTCAGTTCTACCCAGTATTGTACCATCTCTCAGCCCCTTCAATGGGGCTGTTGTGCCCACCTGTTGTCTCCCATGCTTCCTTTTGAGTGTAAGTTCTTTTACAGTCCTTTCTTATATATAATTCATTACATGTGCATATACATCAGCCACACAAAAGGAACCTAAGTACTAGATAGCCACAAAACAGACCACATTAGAAACGTGTGCCATTAATTAATAAAAAATCAATGGCAGTTATGCTGGAGACATTATAAGAGAGAGTAGTCTAATGCAGGAGACAGTAAATTAGTTTCTAGTTTGGGTTGAAACATCATTTTCTAAATTAGTTTGAATTTAATTTATAATTTATACATGCTGTGGCTGAAAAGAACTGCTCTGATCATCCAGTCTGACCTTGTCTATACACAGAATACAATTTTCCTGAGATGCAACTCTTGTAAGAGTTATCTCATTTCATTTAAGTCTCCAACTGACAAGTCTGCCACCTTCCTTAGTGAGCTGTTCTCATGCTAAATTACCTTAATACAAGGAAAATCTATCTCCTTTGAGGCCAAATTTGTTCAAGTTCAACATTTACCCACCGGACTCTCACGTGCTTTTGTTTGCAATACCTAAGCTTCCAACAAGCCTGTCTTCCACAGGTAATTATCCATGTCCATTCCTAGAGTTATGTCTCAATCACAAACTGACTCAGCTCTTTCTGCTCCTTGGATAATTCCTCTAAGACTTTTAATTGTACTTTTCTGTGCCTCTTGATTCTATAGCATTTAATTATAGCAGATACTGTTTCACATTCTCTTTCACTACAGATGGTAAACTTCTCATTTCATCCACTATTTCATCTCCTACTTCTCTTCAAACATTGAGCAGAATTATTAACTGAATGTTTCTGTATTTTTTTAATTTTTGTATTATTTGATTTTATATTCTTCATATTGCAATGGGCCTAGTCTTGGATTAAGGTGATTTTTATTCCTAATATCCTTTAAAATATTTCTTACTTTATTAATTATATTTCTGCTTTTATCTTACTGATTTCTTTAGCTTCTCTTCTTCACGTCCTTCATTTTTAACCTGTAATTTAAATTCAGTGCTTCCACTTTCATTTTTCCCCATTATTTCTATATTTACTTGTGTTACTTTTCAAAGATGATTCTATATGCCATTATCACGGATTTTTCAGAACATTTTTCATGTTTTTAAAGCCATGGCTTTTGGATCCACCAGGACAATCTCTTTCCACAGTACCAAAGACTTACAATTCCAATATAATTGCCATCATTTATGCCAGAAGAGACTTCAGCTTTGGTAAAAAGGTGGGGTTTTTTAAGTATGAAGTGCAGACATTATTTGCTGTTGCAGCAATTTCTATTCACATATATAATGATCATGAGTTGCATATGCAACAAATGCTTTTCATATATTCAGTGTTAACTCCTGGTACATCAGAATTCCCTGTCCTGCACAGTATTTCCTGTGCTAATGAATGAGCATCTTTGCTTTAGGAATTCAAAGGTACTTCTGATTCTGCACATATCCAAATTCTCCATCATGCTGCAACTTGGAAATCTTTATGTTCACTAGGATTTATGTGCCTAATGGGGAAAGCCTTTTCTTAAGAGTGGATCAGGTTTAACAATGAGTGCCTTAGTTGGAGAGAAAGAAAGAATCTGGGATTTCATTTTTGTTATCTACATACACTGAAAAATGATGAGCCATGTGTCTCTTCAGAGACCTGGAGAGCTTTTGGTTTATATTAAGACAAATCACTGAGATAAGAATGAAGGCATTATTTGGTCATTTCCTGAGACCATGTAAAATCATTCCCTGAGGTACACTTCTCTGACTTTTCTCAACCTCTTATTTACCTGAATTTTAATCCAGCTCAACTGTTTTATTTAACCACTCTGCAGTGGAGAGCACTGTAGGGCCCATATTACATTCTCCCATAACTTTCAGTCTAAACCTGCTCTTTTTCATCTCTCTCCCTTTCAACAAATGGACTTGAGCTTTCAAGCAATGGTGGTCAGTCCATACCCACTCAATTAAAATGCTCTTGAAAAGTTTCCCAGAAGCCAATTCCTTCTTTGTCGAGCAGCTTTATGGTTCTGCTGTGCAAAGAGTTGTGGTAATGAAGCTGGGGGTAAAGACACGATGTTTCTCAGTACTTCGATAATCTAACATCTAATGGTCTGAACATCTAAGAACAAAAGGTAGGATCTTGGAGAGAACAGCATGTCTGCTTCATGGTGTGTAGAGTTAAATGTGGTTCTCAGTGTTTACATGCGGATGCAGAAAATATAGCCTTTAAATTCTTATGTAAGCAGAAGCATAACTAGAGACAGGCACATGCAAGGAATTCTTATGAGAAAGGATTCAAAACAGAGATGTGAAATCTCTCATGGGTGAGGGTTTTCATTGTTGATGTGGTAATCTTTCTATCTGTTTATCACAGAAACAGCCAGATGCATGCAAAATCACAGTTACAAAACAAATTCAATTTACGCAGCCAATCCTTGGAGCTGTATGTTTGCATGTGCAATATGCACTATTAGCCTGATAGTCACTCACAACTAAACTTGTAAGTTCCTATTAAATATATTAAAAATACAATATTTAAAAGCTTCTTCAGTGTCTTGATGCAAATGTGCTATAGTCTATACCGATGGGTTACTGACTATATTAAAGTCCATACTGAATGGAGAGAACAAATTTGTTGTAGACATCACATATTTATTAGTTTCCAGGAAAGGTTATGGTCTAGAAAAAAAAGATATTTTTAAGTGTTCCTAGGATCCTTATGTGTGTCCACATGAAAGTTTTTCTGAAATTCTTTTTTTTGTTCCATTTCTGAGAGTTTTTTGAAAAGTGAAAATTGGATCCAGTTTCTTTTTAACACTAACAGACTCAAAAAATATGCATGTCAGAGTGAGACTGGATTCCATGCAGGAGGGTACTAACCAAAAAAGTTCACCCATTTAACATGGGACTGTGTGCCTACATGGACAATGTGCATCTAGAATTTGAAACAGCCTAAACTTACTTTTGATCTTAGGCTACCACATTATCTTTGCACAAACTTATAGTCAACCACGAATTGTAGGAAATAATTTATAATAAAACTGCAGGCAGTGGCTGCAAGCATAACCAATGTGGGCAAGGATGATCAGCAGTGCACAAGGCAAGCAGAAACATACAGCCAGATTCTACCCTACTGATGTGGAACCACACAACCTGGAATCCAAGGTTACTTTTTCATAAATGTCAATATAGAATTTAAATGGTACTTTAAAAGGCATTTATGCTGTATTTTCATCTCTTCATAATGCTTTATCTGTACATGAAAAATATATAGTCAATGGAGTGAAGACAACAAAGGTCTAAAGGAAACTTGGGTTTTTTTAGTTTTTTTCATCTGCTTTGAAATCTTCCTTAGACATATGTTTTTGGTTAAAACAAACAGAGTTGAATAAATCAGTTGATCAGCATTCCCCTAGAGCTGCCTGCATTAACTTTCTTGGCATGATCTCATCACTTAAGTCAATATGACTTAAGAGTTTCTCTAACAGTTTATTTGCCTCTAATTCTATACTGTTCCTGAATCTAAATTTCAGTCTACCGAACAGAAAAATGGATAGCACAGAGATTTACTGTCACAAGAAGCAGAAGTTTCCCTTGCAGCCCTTAAATAGTGAGCTGCTTTTTTCAGACATAGAGAGTTCTCCATATGGTAAACTTTGTGTTTAGGAGTAAATCAGAAGTATTCCAGCAGGAAAGTAATCTTTGTACCTGTACCTTGGTACTCCATATTACTAAATCCAATACATACATCTATCTCTCCTCTCTCCAGACTTTGCTACATATCATTTGGCTGAAAAAGCCAGACAGTCTATTTGAAAAACTGTATTGTGGGGAAATGCCACGTGGATGTGTTTGGAGACACTGGCTCTTTTTCTCACCACTTGTGAACACATTCAGGGAACAAGGAGATGCAAATCACCAATTTGTTCACTCAGATGTTTACTTATTGACTTATTTTCCTAAGTGACTACATACTTACAGCCAATAATGAGGCCTTCGTTTTCACCTAACAAAGGCGCATTTGGAAACGAACAGATGTAGGATGCAATTTGGCAGCCGCTGCCTGTCCCCGGTAGCGGGTTGTACAATCAGGCAGAGAGAAAAGAAGAAGAAATGCACTCATACTTTAATCCTTGCACCGTCCAAGCAGGGGGCTGGGGGCACCCACACAAATGGATCAGCTTTTGTGGAGACTAGGAGTGCGGAAAGCGGCAGGGAAAGCCGTGCAGCCCTGCCAAGGGTGGCATTGCGGCCAGCAGTGGTGCAGCAGTGCCGGCAGCCAGGGCAGTGCCGAGCTCCAGCAGAGCCCCACGGATGGAGGCTGTGTCCCCTGGGCCGTGCCCCGTGGGCACGCTGTGCCGGGAGGGCAGCCAGGCGATGCGGGGACACGCAGCACCCTCCCGGTGGTGCCCCAGCTGCCGCAGAAGGAGCCTGCAGTCACTTTGGGAAACAAGCCTGAATGAGCCGGGGGCTCTCTGCACAAGAAAAGACTTTCTGCATCAGTGAACAGATTCTTTTCCCTCAGAACCACTCCTGGCAAAGGCTAAGCTTTCTCCCAGGTCTGCCTCAGCCTGCTGCTAACTAAGCATGAGCAGGTAACAGCACAGCCTGGCGTGCAGTCTCCAAGGGGCCTTCCTTACCACAAAAACTGGCCATCAGCAAAACAGACAGCAACAAATATTTCTGCTCTAAATCAGCACTCTCGGATGAGATGCCTGGTGAAAAGCTTTTGCACTGAAGCAGTGCAGCAGTGGGAGCTCACCAGGACCCTGAGCCGCAGCGGCACAGACTCCTGCACCCCACCTTCCCTCCTGGGAGCCCCAGCAAGCTCAGCCAAGAGGGGTGGCCTTCACACAGCTGAAAAGTACCTGAAACCACAGTAAAACACACATTTTGGCATTCATTCAAAGAAGCTAGCCGCTTGATTCTCTTCCTTTGGTCAACACTGAATTTCATAAAACAGAAGAATATTTCAGATCTACACACAGAAATGGATTTAGTTTTCTAGGCACACACCATTATCCTCTTCTCATATAAACAGAAGTGCTTCTAATTTTTTTTTTTTTTTTTTTTTTTTTTTTTTTTAGTTCTGGGTTTTGTTGTTTAATTTGAGGGGTTTTTTTGCTGTTGACTTACTTCTTCGAATTCACATGTGTTACTCCTGAACACTCCAGTCTTCTTACAAGAAATAAATCTAAGGTCCTGACCACTGGGGACATTGGAAATCTTATAAAAAAAATTGAGGGTAAAGTGTTAGTTTTGCCCAGTTTGCCAAAATCTAATTTGGGTTGTCACA
This sequence comes from Entomyzon cyanotis, assembly GCA_024500445.1. Classification (NCBI taxonomy): domain Eukaryota; kingdom Metazoa; phylum Chordata; class Aves; order Passeriformes; family Meliphagidae; genus Entomyzon; species Entomyzon cyanotis. The sequence goes on from JAKEPQ010001009.1 coordinate 10,244,831, forward strand.
TTATGTCTTTGTAACCTTCCCTTGTAATTTCAGCTGGATAGAGCTGCACACTATTACCATCCTTTGTGTAAAAGCTGCTTTCTTTGCCAGCATTTCTGGTGCAAGCAATTTCAACCCTTTATAGATTGTGTCAGACCTTCAAATTTCCTTTTTGTTCTAGTGAATTCTTTCTGAGACAGACTATCCACTGACATCAACAACAGTGTTACCGAAATAGTGAACAAAATCTGAAGAATGGTAAGAACACACTTGAGCAAAATAAGCATGCACAGATGCTTAAATTTAGGCATCTCTATGTTGAACTGGTTCTGTGTTGAACTGGTATACTGAGCAGAACTGACAAAATTTGAATACACTGAAGTATATTTTTGTCCTATTTTGTCTCATCAACTTCTAACTCATATATAAGAAATAAACCTATTAAGACATGAACAATAATAAGAAAGTATACCAGACTGTTAGCTAAACAAAATAGAAGCATGGTCTCTTGGTATTCTATCTGGCACAAAAAGCAACCTGTCCACAGCAGAATATTGGATCTCCTGGGGAAGAATTAAGAACAGCTTTGAGTTTTGTACAAGCATTTGTAAAGAAGGATTACATAGAGTTGATTATTTTAACTTCAATATTTCTGAGCAAATTCCCCCATTTCCCACCAAGAAAAAAAGCCCACAGCATTTATCTGCTTCAGTAGTTCTTTACTCCAGTTTTAACAGAACCAAGATATAAATTCAGGACCAATACTCCTTTTGATATTTAGTCTACTTAGCTACAAATACAGAAATGTTTAGTAAAAGACTGTTACAAGTTGCTCTGTAGTGTATTTTTGGGGAGAGCAGCTGCACTTTGGAAGAGGCTTTCGTGAGCTACTTGCCCTAATTAAGCTTTAATCTAAAAATCCCATTATGTAGATCAGTTGCATTTATAATTACCCTTCACATTTTACTGGAAGAAGGAACAAATATTTTCGGATTGCTTTGTAAAGTTTTAAGGCTTGCATTTTCCAGAGTAAATTGCACAGGAGTCACATAGTTACAGTTGTTACCATACAGAGATTTGCCAACACTCTGCTTAGAACCGAGTTGATCTCACATCTTTCAGTAGAAATATTTTACATTTTTCTTTTAATCCCTACTTTATTAGTACTTCATATAGCCAGCAAGACACATTCCTTCAATTTTAAGTGCTTAGAATACATCACATCTGAAACATTTTTTTTTTAGGTCAAAATAGACTGCCTGGAGTGGATGGGTTCACAATGAATGAGTGCAACAGGAAAACAAAAATAAAAATGGATACTGCCTCACAACAGCTTGTTTGACTAAATCTATTGCTGAAACAAAAACCACGATTCCTCTGCCCATCTCCTAAATATTTCCAAACACTTCACACTAACAGTTTACAGTGTGTATGTTACACAATTCCTACAGATTGTTGAAAGCACTGATGAAAACAACCTCCGTGTAATACTGTGTGGTGGTAATTGCACAGGAACACAGGCACAGGGCAGAAGCACAGTTTGCATGAGGTGTCAGCACACTTGCTCTTGATTGGTATGGAATTAGTAGCCAAGGAGTAGCTGTGATTTGACCCCCTTTTCACCTACATGTGCTTTCAGTCTCTATCAAAGATGTCTGATTTTCAGCTTTACCCATGACTCTGACTTCTTTATGCAGAGAAAATACTAAAGACTGTTTCAGCTCAGCTTATTGTCAGATGAGTAACTGCATACATTTGTGCTGGAGAGAGTTGTGTGTAACTTCACCTGCAGCAGGGGCACAGGGGACAACACTTTTCATCATGGAAGTCAGACAGAAGAGCTGCAGTTTGTACAGCAGTTGCCTCAATCTGCCTTCTTCTAGCTGAGCCAACATAGACCACTTCTGCAATCACAATCAAAGGTGTAATGAGAGACAAAAACAATGATAGCTCCTGTAGGTGGCAGATCCACCTATATGGACTTTTCATATAATACACCCTCAGTGTATTTTCCCATAAATCCCATTTAAACATCACAGACAGCACCAGCATCTGGGCAGGAAACCTGCAAGGGAGCCTAAAGACGGCGGAAGGGAGACTGCAAATTCAGCAGAGGCCACTTCTCCCCAGGAGCCTGGACTGCAGCCTGTTTTCCTCCTGCAATGCTTTGAGCCATCAAGCTGTTGGACATACTTTTTTCAGGAAATGTAAAAGTCAAGGCTTTTTGAATAGCCTGTGCCACTCCATAGAGATCAGGAGCCCTTATACACAGATTTCTCCATGGGATGGTAATGCCACTGCTTTTACTGAATCACTTCAGAAGTTTGTGTCAGGAGAGACCTTCCTTTCCCAGATGTGCTGGTTCCTGCATCGTGCTGATTTTCTGGACACATTTTAACAGCTGTTGCAGCTCACTCATGAGCTGGCCACTATGATTCAGTTTTTATTCTACAAAAATAAAGAATCCTACCTATTCTCCAATAACAGCCCAAATCATTTCAGTAGCACTAATGCAATCTGTAGTGTTTCAGACCATTACTCTGAAAACAGCAATTGTGCCCTGTTTTATAAGTGCCATCTATGTAACAATTTAAGTTTGTAAATCACCTCTGAATCCTTTGTGATGAAAGGTGCTATATAAACTCAAGCTATTATCATTCCTACATTTCACTGCTCCATAAATGAGATACTACAGCAGCTCCACTCCAGCAATATGTTTGTGATCACATAACCCTTCATCCCTGGTATTTCATTTTTACTGGAATTAGTGATTAACATGAACATCACACCCTTTCCTACATCCCACTCCTCTGTGGGGTTTGGATTTTATGCCTGGCAACAGTGCACTGACTTTTTGTAAGTGGTTTTGTTGGAATCAGAGAAGAGCAATTAAACTGGCTATTAGGATGCAAAGTGTGCAGGTCAGTGCAGCTTCTGCCAGGCCAACCTACCTTAAAAACACAGCCCTTAGAGTCACACCCATTTCTGAAAGATCCAGAAGACTATGGCAAAGCACTTCCTGAAAAAATTGCAGCAAATAGCTCCTTTACAAACAATGGGATTATTTCCATGGTATTCGCTTTACATGGGCAAAAGTTAAGGAAAAAAATTGGTGATTTCTGGAAAAAAATTAAAATAGGAGGCAGTCAGTGTCCTGGCCTTCATTTTCCTCTGCTTTCCTCACAACTTCTCTTATTTATTTCCATGGGTTTTCTCTCAGCAGGGCCCTGCTGAGCAGATCCCATTTGGACAGTTTGCTGTCTCCCCTCCCCATTTTTGACTTGCCACAGCAACCTGAGGGAGGCGATACTCAAAAGAGAAAACAAGCTATGACAAAAAAGTGAAGAAAACATGGCAAAGTAAAAGTCATTTGAGAGCATCCAGTTGATATTTCTCAGCAGTGAGGGAGAATGAGGTGCACCAGACACAGTGCCAAAATTTCTGTCACCAGTGTAAATTAAGCAACATGGCAAAAGCAATCAGAGAGTTAAAAGAATCTTCTCTTTGCCCTTGTTTGCCTCATTTCTTGTTTTTCTCTTAAACTGCACCACTGGGATGAACCACAAGACTTCCCTTCTCCTTATTAAAAAGGCAAAAACTGCTTATGCAGCAACTGCAGCAGGGCTCTGTTGTTAGCAGATAGTAAGGACGTATGGAGATGAGCTACAAATGGTATCCATATCAGCAGAGACACTTATGGGGAAAAAATTGTTCTGTGAACATTACAAATTCTGGCTCTAATTAAACATTCATCTCTCACTCTTCTGGGGGTGGAGAAGAAAATCATTGTCCTTTTATACTGCAGTTAAAAGTGGAAAACATTGCATCCAGAAATACAAAGAAGAAATATTTTTCTATTCTGTGACAGCAATGAATGCTGAGGGTTATGCTGACTGAAGGTAATTACTACAGCTCTTTGCTTGTTCTTTAAAAAAATAAAAAGAACTGTTCATGCCTTAAAATACTGCCTTTTAGAAAATATCTGTAAATCATTCTGTGATATAATTTCTTTAAACAGTTGGTTCAAGTGCAGACATGATTCTCCCTTTGCTGAGCTTTCTGGCCTTAAAAAATATGCTTGAAGATACGTATATATGCAGTTGAACAAAGAGACACAGAGAGAGAAGGAGAGGTGTTCCCAGGTGAGATCAGGTTCACTGAGGGAATTAAACACTCTTGCTTCCCAGGTCTCTGGTGAGGTAGATGACAGGCATCACAAGTTTCATAACTGTGCAAAGAAGAATAATCCAATCATTAGATAGGGATGGACCAAGGAGCCAAAAATGACCAGTCTCACCTGAGTCTCTTTCTTGCTTTCTCTCACAGAAACATCGGATGAAGAGTGCCAAAACCTAGAGCTAAGCTGCTTTATGAGAATAACTTAGTGACATTTTGGAAGGGCTTATATACTGATTTGGGAACCTCTCCAGTTTGTTTTATCCTCTTGTCTGTTTAAATTCTTTTCCTGTTATCTGTGCTTTCCTCCTTTGCTCAGATGGTGAATCCTCTAGGAGTTCACTGAAGCCTGAAGTTCTTTCTTGTTGAGGAAAGAGGGGTTGTGGTTGTGTCTATCTATAGTAATGAAACATTCCACATGATTGATAATAAATGTTTCTGACTTTTCACATGTGCTTGGGAAAGGCCTCAACTGCCAAAGTCCATTGTCCATACTATGCTCCCATTTGGCTCTAATATATAGGGAAGGGGAAGACTCACTCCAGTGTTTTTGAAGATCTGATGGCAATGCACTGGAACTCACCTCTATGGAAACATGTGGCACCACCCAAAGCAGAAGAGAAGGAAGAGAAGTCAGTGAAGAAGCAAAGAATCACAGAATATCCTGAGTTGGAAGGGACCCACAAGGATCATCGAAATCCAATTCATGGCTCAGAACAGGACAGCTCCATGGATCACACCATGTGCCTGAGAGCACTGTCCAAATGCTTCTTGAACTCTGTCAGGCTGGTGCTGTGACCACTTCCCTGGGAACTCTGTCATCAGGGAATATGTTTAGTGCAGTAGCTTTGTGTGCAGCTGCAGTGCAAGCAAGAGGCCATGAACTGCCAGCCTTTTGTATGACAAAGGACACAGGGATCTGTGGGACAGACACTCAGCGACACAGCAGGAGCTGACTACCCAAGACTTTCACCTGCTTGTACTCCAAGCATATAAAACCACTCATTTTTTTAGGGCCCCTCCTCAGAGGCACCCAGCTCAAACTGCTATTTATTATTGCATCATGATTAAACTGTTGTAAGGATTGAGACATCTGAGACTCTGCTATGGGCAAGCTGGGGCTGAGCTGGTAACAAAACCTGGTCTGACTTGTGGGAGTGTGGGGTGTATAGCTTTAAATGAGCTTCACTCCTAGCTCAGGTGGTGTGAGAGTGACTGCCAGAGTGGCTCCTCCATGGTAGATAGGAAAGTTTCCTTAACACTGTTTCAGTGCCCAACCACTCTCTGGATGAAGAGTCTTTTCCTAGTATCTAACCTGAGCCCCCCCTGACTCAGCTTCAGGCCATTCCCTCAGGTCCTCTTACTGGTCACCACTGAGAAGAGATCAGTGTCTGCCCCTCTTCTTGCCCTCATGAGGATATTGAAGACCACAGTGAGGTCTCCCTTCAGTCTCCTCTTCTCCAGGCTGAACAGACCAAGTGACCTCAGCTGCTTCTGGTATGCTTCCCCTCAACACCCTTCACCACCTTTGTTGCCCTCCTTTGGATACTCCCTAATAGTTTAATACTTTTTTATTGTGGTGCCCAAAACTGCCCCCAACTCTCGAGGTGAGGCTGCCCCAGCCGAGAGCAGAGCAGGACAATCCCCTCCCTGGCCTGGCTGGCAATGCTGTGCCTGATGCCCCCCAGGACAGGGTTGGCCCTCCCTGGCTGCCAGAGCACTGCTGACTAAGATTCAGCTTTCCACTGATCAGGATCCCCAGGTCCTTTCCACAGCACTGCTTTCCAGCATCTCATTCCACAGGCTGTCCATACATCCAGAATTATTACCCCATCCCAGGACCAGAATCTGGCATTTGTCTGTGTTAAACTTTGTATGGTCAGTATGAAGTGTGCAGTAAACAAAACTCATCTCCAGGGCCCTGAGAACCATAATTTCTGTGTTTTCAGTTCAACACCACGGACTCTATCCCCCTTGCTATTTTTGGATGGCTCTGCAAAAGTTAATCAAGACAGAACAATACAAAGTGACCACTGAGTCCAAAAGATAGGAGTAACTGCTTTCACAGCTTCTCATCTACAATGCCACTGAGAAGAAACACAGAAATCCAAGTCTGAGAAATGGCTGAAATCTAAAATACTCTTACTGAATTGTGTATTTCAGATGAAAGATTAAGATAAAACTTTACTGCAGAACATTGGTGTTCATTGCAGATGATTTGTTCATGGTACCAAATCAGTGAACTCCAATTTCTTTTTCAGCCATTTTGTCCTGTCAAAAACTTGGTCATCTTGTTTCTTCCATGCATTCTGATTTTCTGACCATAGAACTCTAATTCCCAAGCAACTTATATTGCATCTGTATGGACTAAGACCTAGATGGAAAAATGACCAATATTCTGCTCTTGCAGTTACTAGATGATGTCGCTGTTGAGCTGCTAGCTGAGGAATGACCCAAGTTCTCAGACAAGGAAAGGGAGGAGAAGAGAACTTTATTGTTTTGAATTCCATATATATAGAGTCTACAGAGGTGCCCCAGATTGGTCAGCCCGAGACCTCCCCCTAGGCCCAATTGGCCAAGCCCAAACTGACCCAATCCAGAGAAACTGTTTGCAAAACATCCAAACTTTATCTTGTTTATGAAATATAGCAAAATGTTCCCACGGGAAGAACCTGTGCTAGCCACAAGATGGTACTGAAGGAAACAGAAACCTGAGATTTTATTTCTAGCTACATGAGGAGTAAGTATTTTAGTGTGTATGAGCAGGACAGCTGAACAGAAAGGACATGGTTTTTCCAAACCATGTAGATAAGTAGATAAAAGTAAGTAGATTAAGTAGATAAAAGTTGGATCTCTCGTCTCAACTCCTATCTCTGACTGAAGAAATCTCCTGCAACCTTTCAAATTATTTATCTGTAAAATGAAAAGGAATGGTTTGTTTTCCTTCTAGGTCTCTTAGCATTTGTAGTAAGCTGAAGTGTTAATAATACCACTAGTCTAGCAAATTATGCATAAAAAAATGATGGGATTTCACTGAGTTAAAACTGCTATAATCCAGATTGTGCTATACAATATAGAAACCTGTTCTTTAAAGACCCACCATTTAATTTCTGGAAGAACTGCCAGTTACTTTCCTTTATGAAGGAAAATGAAAATAAATACTTTTTAAAAAATAATATTAATCATTAATAGGTTATTTTGTCACTGATCAGATCCTAGACATGCAACTTTCAGAATACCTTCAAACTTTTAGCCCTGCTTTGAGAAAAAGCATGGAGCAGATGGCCTTCAAACACCTCTAGCAATCTAAATATTTCCATGATTGATTTGACTGACTAATTTTGGTTTAAAAGGGTATTTTTCCTTACCAAAGGATGACAATCCTCAGAGTTTGTAAACTGAGCTATTCAATGAGGCACAGGTATTACAATACCATCCTATTTCAAGGTTCACATCACACTAGGAGGTTAAATTAGCCCCCAAAATTGACAAAAGGGATTTTTGTACATTTATGAATCAGAAATATAGTAAAAAATTATTTCCATAAATAAAAGAATTCCATTTTAACATGAAATCAAAGATGAAGAAAATCTGGTTTTACTTTAAGCTACAGAATAATTTCTTAATATGAGCTCAAACCTTTACTGGTACAGCTAAATTGCATCAAATCTTCATGTGAGTCAGTGGAGTGTACCATCAAGAAATAAAAAATAAATCTCATTTGTTTTCACCTAAGATAAATAAAAGAGAATAAGATATACTAAATAAAATGTGCTTCTGTAACACAGAATTCTTTGTGGCTCTTGACCATATTACTAGTTTTTCCCTTTTAATAACCAACATCACTTGAGTATAAAACATCCAGAGACAGCTATAATCTATCCTTCACTTTCTTACTCAGGTCAAATATTTGTGGAAGGAGTGGGTCTTCAAATTATAAAAATACACTTGCATAATAGTCAGTTTGACAGTAGAATGAAGAAAATGTTAACCTGATCACTAAAATGATGCTTGTATTCAAAATATTACCAGAGAGATTAATTTTTCTATCTGTATCTTCTGACATGATAAACAATTAAGTAAAATAATTATAATTTATAATTGGAATTATTATTTAATTTCAGAGCTAAATATTCAGATAAAGCTTTTCATTATGTAACTTCTACTACCATTTCACTCATTTTGATGGAGAGGAATTTGCAAACGTGACTGTAACTTTGCAAAAATCTTCAAGAACTACCACCATGAATAAAGATGTAAACGTGGAGACCCTCACAGAATAAGAGTAGGAATTGCTGGCAAACCTGACAATCAATCATGGTAGAAAAAGATTCTATAGGTATTATCTTTAATAAGTCTCAAAGTTACAAATGCTTAGGTCTGAGCTCAAATCTAAAATTAAGTTACAATAAATTAAGAGTTTAGTTCCTGATCATTGTTTTAATTTATAATTTTCTCCACCTAACTCTTATATGTATGCAGTAAGTACAGTTTTGCAAAGATTTCTAGCAAAATTCATGCACTGCATGACTGTATTGGTCTTCATCTCCTGGGAGTCAGAAGTGGTGGCCTGTGTGTGAGAGCATGTCTTAGGCTCATTGGAAGTGCCCTGAAGAATGCAGTCTACCACAAACGAATTTGAAATTAAGTGGCCAAATGTAAAAATATTATGCTCTTTAAAGCTTATACTATTTTGATCTATCACTTATAAGCAGTTAGTTTGTGACACGCTAGCTAAACATCTGAGAATGAACTTGCTTACTGGAAAAGTTCATTAAATTGATTCTTTTTTGGAGCTCAAAAACCCAGTGTTTTATATTCTCTATACACTGGCTGAGATGTCCCATATTGGTTTCACTCTCAAAAATAATCCCACTCTGACAGATTGCCTTAATCTCAAAAAAAACAATGCAATGATAAAACCATTATTGGTATAACATTCCCATATATTCCCTTCCACCTTTTTCCAATAACAATGCCCAGATTCTCAAATCTTGGGGTTTTCTGTTTCATAATTTTATTGTTGCTGCTGTTTGGGGTTTTTGTTCATTTCTTTGTTTTAGTCTTTCACTGTTAATCTGCAAGGTTTGCATCAATAGCCTTCACAATCTCGTTACAGCTTTCTTGTTTCAGTTGACAGAAATGTCTGATGAACACTGAGGTTGCTGCTGCCTTCTGTGTAGACCAGCTGAGGCAGAGAGAGATAAAAATACAGACATTGCTACTTACAGGCTACATAAATACTTCTAAGGCAACAAAGAACCACGTGCTAGGGGTGCCCTCTTCTTTCTGCAGGCATTACAGCAGTAATTACTTGCCAACAGTGAAGTTGTGCCTCAGCCCCATCACCTGCCTGAGCTAAACCAGGAGCTAAAATGTCTACTTCTTCAGCTAAAGGATTAACATGGAAACATCAGAAGAGTTCTAATTAAGCTGTGGTGTAAACAAGACACATCACCATTCAGGCAATGCCATTTGCCCTAAACATGACAAAATGATGGGTGAAAAGTGGCATTTCGATCTGTTCCAGAAGAAAGCCGAATTACAACGCTTGCTCTTTCTGAGGTGACTTTGCAGTAGTCTCACTCACTTCAGGCTAAGAACAATGCATTTATACTGATCAGAGAGGGTTCCCACAGTCTGCACTTCAAGCAGTGGTCCAGAGATGTGGAAATCAAACTGAAGTTTGGTTGAACAACTCAACAATTTTACAACACTCCTTGCTGTCCCAAATTTATCACATAGGTAGAAATATACTACTCACACCTGGACTATATTGTATGTGTGAGCCACCCATTTCTCTTAATCCCTTTCTCTAGTCACTTATTCTCTAAGAGTCCTTTGTGAGACAAATGTCATTGCCATTATAGTATATATACAGTTATTGTTTCATTGAACATATTGTTATTGCTATATTATTGTTATATTGACAAAATGATTGGTATGGTAAACCACATTAGAGAAGTATTTATGGCTCAGTATTCTAATATTTTCTTTCTCCTGAGATCTACTGGAAAAATAATGGCAGGGAAGCTACACTGAAAACTCAAATCCCTTTCAGGCCATCAGGATGTTTAGCGGAGGACTGAAAAGAAGATTATTATCATAAGTATATTTAGCACATGCGAATTTCTCATCAGATAGTGGTCAGAGGCAAAATTAGCTTTGAAGCAAGTCAATACTTTACAGAGACAGATGTGTTGGAGAATGTTTAAGAAATGCCACATAAATTAAATACAAAGCTTAATATATTTTCAAATTGTTGGCCTGCCTGTGATACAATTAGTAAAGATATTAAAGTTTATCCATAGTGGTGCACTTTTCTGAAATATCACTGATTCCTTCTGCAGGAAAGAGAGAGAAGTGAATTTAAACATTTTCCCCAAAACATGTAATTCCATATACAAAAAAACCCCACTCCTGAAGCAGTAATGCACAGAAGAATAATTACATTAATGATGTCCTGTCTATGTTATTACATGACAATCTAATCAATATGTTTATTTACTTCAATAGGGTAACATTTCCCTAAGTGATGCGAACATCAACCAGTCCAAAGACAACAAAAGATTATGAAGAAAATGAAATAACGTCATTATTACTGCCTATGAGCAGCTTGCAAAATGAAGACTGGAGGCAGGCACAAAGGTGCTAGTGGGGCTGAGGTACTATGCTGAAAAGGAAAAACAAAGTTTGGTCAATGAATAAATTGACTCGAATAAATGGAGAAGCAGAAGTGAAGCAGCTTTATAAAATTATTTACAGTATCACGAGAAAAAATACAAGAAATTTAATGGTATTCTTTTTGGCTTAAGATGGAAGTTCTTCATAAGCATTGTCATCTGGACAGTATAGGTTAAATTACAGATACATTTTATGCAGGAAGGCATTGCAAACAGATTGATTGAGGACATAGAGTCTGCCTACTGCTTGCACAAGACCCAGCAGAAAACTACAAATGTGCTTTAGCCATAGAGGAAGCATGTCTGGGAGTATCTCATGCCCTGCAAGAGCAGTACTCAGCTAAAGTGAAGCTCATGACAGAGTGAATTCCAGGCAACATCCAGAGCACTGCACAGTGCGCTGCACAGTGCACGTTTCTTGTCTGATCACCAGGAGAGTCTGCTCTCCTGCACACTCCATCCCTGCTTGGATAGGTCCTTCAGACTGAGTACATCTCAGCTAAGAAATCTGGCTGCTTCAATTTCCTTACATCTTATATTAGTCCTCCCAAAGGACCTGTCAGAAGTTCTTCTTAACCATGTCAATGAAACAGGACAGCATATTTGTCTCGGTCTTTGAGAAATTCAGTAAAAGTTCACCATTTTCTGAATCCTGAATTCTTCTGCAGCTGAATATAAATGCACTTAATATGGAATCAACATTTACATTGGCTGATGTCTAATATTCAGTAAAACTGAAAGAATTATAAAACATCACAGAATCGGGAATGAAGATGTTGAGTTCCATTTCTTGCTTCATCTCTGGCTTGTTAGGCAAACCTGGACAAGCCATTATTCCTCTCAATGCCCTACAGTCCACTTCTACAAAACAGACGTGCAAACAATGTATATACAAATACCAGAAACCTTTAAGATAGGATACTTTCTCCTTAACTGTGTAACATTTGCCTAAGAATGAATCCTTTCCTCCCAACAACCAGTATCTATAAAAGGGTTAATTCAAAAACACCCTCAGAAACCAGAGAACTACAGGTACTCTTGATACCCTGAACATGTAATATTTATAACAGTCATACAACTTTAATTTTACTTCTTTGCCTTAGAAAAAAAAAAAAAAAAGAGTGCAATTTTTCTAAGCACAGCACCGCAGAAAAAGAAAAAAAATGAAGCGCTCGTTAGTTTGGAATTTTCCATTCCTTTTTGCTTCTGCCTGAAAGGCAGAGGACTGTGGGGGTTTCATAGTGGAAAGAATTTAGGCCTGTCTCCCTTTGACTTGCAAATTTTAGATACAGTGTGCTATCCATCTACCCGGTTGGCAAGGATTTAATATCCCTTAAGCCAGTCATGAAGCATTGTCTCCTCTACCTCCTCCCTCCCTCACCCTTCAACTTCCGTATAAAAGCTCAGAATTTACACTCATAACAGTGGTGGTCACTAGTGTCACTATAAAGTGTCAGCAGATAGAGGTCTGGCAGTGATACTGCCATAAACTCTGTATTTCCTTTAGCAAAATTATCTCTCACCTGTTAAAACTCATGCTGGTCCAAAATACGGTGCCTATGCATGAAATACCACAATTAAAAAATAATATTTTCTCATTATGGACTACCAAGTGGCAAGATGTTTCCCCATCACATTTTCAGCACTTTATCAATATGCATTTATATGTCCTCTTTTAATATTTTAGTTTAGAGTAGGCGGTAAAATAAGAGACCTAAAATACTAAACAAAAAATGCAATCAAAAATTGTATTATCATTGAATTCACTTTAAAAGGTCTTCAGAAAAAAAAATTCTGAAGCAATTCCATCTGCTGTCCTCAAACCATACAGGAGTTCTACTGTGCTCATCACAGTGGTTATATATATTAAAAAAACCACTTGTCCAGTATTTGCTTGTGGGGCTTTTTCCCTTCTTTTGATTGACTTGTGCTTTGAAAAGCAGACTTTTCTGGTGAAGGATCTAATTAAAGAGACAAGCATGTCTAAGCTAAATCTGTGTACATTTTTAAAATTGCTTGATTAGTCATAGGCACAGGTAGGACTGAAGGAAAACCTGCATATTTATTGTGTCACAACCCCCCTGCTTTCAGGGGCAAAAGGTAATGTGTACCTAAAATCCCACTTGTACATGTTGCTCTCTCAGCTGGACATGACCTTTGAATGTAAAAAGACAGGTTGGTGCAGACATTATCTCCCACAGGGGGAAATGGTGGGCTGCTTATCATCCCATCAACCTCAAAGCCTAAGTCACACTTGACATCAGACTAATGTCACTGAAATGAATGACATGCACCTATTAGATGGTACTGAGGAGCAGATAAACTAGAAAACTCAGGTAGTAAGATGGGGCCATAGAGGAAATACTGGCACTTTGTTTAATGGCTACTGTGCTCATTTCAGTCCGTGTAATAGGAGAAAAATAATATTAATACTTCAAAACTCATGTGTCATTTTATCAAAATCCACATAAAGGCATAAAGAATAGTTAAAGACATAGTCTTTTCTATTTCATTACCAGTGCTTACACACTACAAGAGTTTTGTATGCACCTAGTTCCAAAATAAGACAAGATTTTCAGCACAATGATTAGAAAACCATCTGAAATGCACAGCACATTTTGTGTAAAAACCCACTGTGTCTTCATATTATGTGTTAGAAGTTCTCTTGTACAAACTTTCAGATATGCTTCTCTCCATTTTTTCAGAGGATGAAATAAAAGTCCTACAGAAGAATCTAACAAAGCTCACAGTCCCACTTTGCAGTCATGTTAATGGACAAGGTATAGCAAATCAGCAACAAATGGATCAGCAGAGCAACCTTATCAGTAAATCACTTGCCACACTCTAAATAGTTGGCTTTCAAAATGTTGCTTGCGTTACTTGAAGAGCTATATTGATTTTATATCTATCCCTTAACTTGTCTGTGTTTAAGTTTAGAATCTGGAAATAACAGTTAGCTTTCAATAAAGTGCTATTTATACAATCATACTGCAAACAAGGCTGAATTTCACACATACACGAGTGATAACCTGCCTGCCTTCCTTCCAAAGCAAGGAGTGTACTGACAGCTATGAAAGGATATGTCTTTTTTTTTTTCCATTTTGGTGGTATTGTTTGTGCTTTTATTTCCTGCTATGGATCAAAGAAGGAACATCTAGTGGCTTTGTTTCTTCTCTCCTATTAGAAGAAAAGAGTAATCTTTATTTAACCAGTAATTTATTTATTGACATTTTCAAGCTCTGGGACTAAAATGATTTGGGTAATTTAATTATGCTTTCTTTCTTTCTTTGCAGTACATTTCTGGAGATGTTTTATCTGTGGAAAATTTTCCAGGTTTTGGTTTTGGTTTGTTTTTTTTGTTTTTTGTATTTTTTTTTTTGGGGGGTTTTCTGAGGGGGGGGATTGGTTTTTTTTGATGGTTTTTTTTTTTTTAATGCTCACAGTGACTTCCTGTCCTTTTGCTAGAACAGGATTCAAGGCCAGGACCCAGCTGCAGAGCTCACTGTTTCAACTGGCACCACACCATTACCATTTTGTGCCATGCTGTCTGTACACCGGGCAGCCAGAAGAATGGTAAGATAACCAGTTAAGCATAAAAAAGTGCAGAGATACCAGAACTACTTACACTCAGTCCTAAAGTGTCTATGATTTAATTCTAGAGAATGCTGTATTTTCAAATAATATTAGCAACATTTTACAATGTTTTACTGTACAACATTTTCCAATGTTTTGCAATGAAAACATCCCACTGTCATAATCTGTGCATCTCCATTGCCCAGCTCCATCCACTCCTGCCAACAAACACATATTAAGCATTTTTTCCATACAGTCTGCCCTAGGTTAACCAATTAACAACATAATTAATTTAGCAGTGAAGAAGATGGCTTTGATATTGTGTCATTCTGTACTGGGGAAGCCTGGCAGCTAAAGGCCTAAGGAAAAAAAGCATTCCTTCTCTGAAATGTCCATGGGGACCAAGTCCAATGGGGTCAGGAGCGTTACTGGCTCTGACAGAGCGGGACATGCCAACAGGCAGAACAGGCCTGGGCAAGCGTGAATGATGTGTCTATTTGGCAGCTTTTCTGGAGAAAACAGCTTTGTAATAAAGACAAGGGAAATATGAAAATCACCATATCCTTCTACAACAGGTGGATGGATCTGCTCTTGGTCTGGATCTCTGATCTCCACTGACATCCTCCTGTGAGGAAACTGGTGAAGGAAGGCTCTTCAGGAAGGGTTTGTACACCTCTGCACACAAGAAAGAAGCTGCCTTGCTCACCAAGCACTGGCTGATTTCAGAGTTTGGGTTTGTGGGCAGGGAGTCAAGCCAGAGCTGCTGGAGGGAAGTTTTAGGGAGACTGGATCTGACCCTGTTGGAGGGGATATGTCAATCAGTGCCTGTCAGAGGAACTTCAATTGGGTGAGGCTTTAGATAGTAAAATTGCATGGTGTTAAGTGCTTGGACCTGCCACAGAGCTGGTCTTTTGAGTATGTATCGGGTTGAACAAAATATAGATTCATGGATAATGGGATTGAAGATCTACTTCTGAATTGACAGCCAGGTGACACAACTGCACATGAAAGGAAGCTCAGGGAACAGTTAGGGAGAAAGACAGGAGGTGCATGGGAGCTGGAGCTATGGTAGAACCTGTCAGAGCTCAGGAAAGCTGCTGTGTGTCCAGGCAAAAATAGCTGTTCTTGAAGGAACATGACACAGATTCCTTCTTCTGCCTTATGTCATCTTATCCTGAGGACCAGTTTGAACATTGTGGACAAGAAGACTGTAGGGATCCTATTGGAAGCCTAGCAAAAAAATAAATTAATAAAAGAATTAAAATTAAACTTTGGTAAAGGACTGAGTGGAATATGTTATCCTTGGAAAGATGGCTGGTAAAAAACCTCACTAATCTCTAATCTAACGAAAATTAAAAATATGCAAGATACCTAAAGATGGATTTCAAATACTTAAATGGGGGATTGATGTTATCTAGAAGTGAAGAAGCAGAGGCAGAAGATGTGGCAAGTGATAGATGAGATACAGACCCTGCTACCTGGATCATGGTGTATATGGCATGATAGATCTGCCAGATTTTCTGTATTGTGACCATGATGTCATTTCAAATCCAGAAGAGGCTAAAAACACTTGTTCAAAGTATTTTCCTTCTTTTTTTTTCTCTGGGGCAGAGTAACATGACTGTGTGTGCAGGTCAGCCTTCTTGTTTGTGTTAGGAGCATCATGAAGGAGATCTCTGAGAGCTGAGGAGAAGGAGCTGCCTTTGCCTTAGCAGCTAAAAATTGAAAGTCCTTTTGACATGTCCCTCGTAACTTACAAAACCCCAGCCTCAGGTGCCTCCACCCATTTTCAGAAGCATGTTGCACTATACTCAGCCCTTTCACTAAATTAACCATATGCACAGAGTCTTTCCTCCACTACACACCCTGTAAACTCAGAGAACAAAATTTTGTTCTACTTCTCAAAAGCTTGCAGCTCAGTCAAATCAAAAGCAATTTTCTGTAGAAAAACTAACAGCACTTCTTCGTGAGAGCTATTTCCATGCCAATTTCAATTTTTTACCTACAGCTGAAAAAGCTGTCAAAGTCCACAAATATTCTCTATAAAAGTGGAAAAGTATGTTTTATCTTGGCCCATACCAAAAAACAGCTCAACCCATGTTCAGGCACCAGGGATTCCCAGGTAGGTATGCAGCAGGAGTATTTTTAGCCTAAAAGTGAAAATTCTGGCAAGTTTTGATTGACTGAAACCAAGAAGTTCAAGTGAAAACTACTATGCAAGTTTAACATGTAATGCAATCCATAAGAGCCTGTAAGTGCATCTGAAAATTTGCTAGTGACCCTCGCTTCAAATAATAACAGCAAACAAAAGGCATCTGAGAAAAAATAGGCTTTGTTTTCATGTTTGTTTTGCATGCATGGCAGAGGTTGCACATCATCAGTTCCACCCTTCCCTGTGCAGAGGCATTCACTTGCTCAGCTCCTGCCATTTGTTCAGGCATTGCAGGTAGTAACCAGGTGAAAAAGAGCTGGTTTGAGGTTCAGGATAATACGATTTAAAGCAAAAAAATGCAGCAGCAAAAGAAATGGATGAGTTCTAAAAATCCTGCAGTCCTCGTGGGCCTTGGGTTGCCATTGCTTGCTCTGCAGTAATGAAAATCAGGCCACCTACTTATGTCCTAAAGAGAATTAAAATCTAATTGAGGCATATTCCTTGGAAAATCCTTGCCATCACCTTTAAGCCTGTGATTCTATTCCTTAAAATGCAAATAAAACCAACAAAAATGCTAACCCTAACCTAGCAGACAGTAAAAAATACCTTGCCTTTTCAGAGACTGCTTGCACTCAAATCCTGTCTGACATTTACCTCATGCAATGTGGTCTAAGGTGAAGAAAGGAACTCTTTTTCCCTCCCTCACAATTTCAACTTCTCACTTTGCATGGAAAAAAAGTTATAACAAAAATTCTGTTTCCATTGAAGGTTATGCAGAGTTTTAAGCAAAAAACCAAAAGAGTTAATTTACATCAAGAAACCAAATCAGCACATGTAGGAACTAAAGCATGTGAGAAGCACTGAGATACTTGTTTGTTTATGATAATAACTTTACTTATTTACATGGGCTGTATGCTTCCTCTGGTAGACAGAGCCAAGACACAACTTATAAGAGATGCAGCATGATAAAGTCCATCTATCCTTCTCTGATAAAGCAGCAGTAAAGATACATACAACCTTTTCTGCTTGGGCATTTTCATTACTTCTAATGTTACTGAAAGCCTAAACTAATATTAACTTCGGTATTATGTAGTTATTCCTAACATGGTATATTATGTAACCTTAAAAAAAATCTCTGAGAACTATAAGCCAGAAATAATTAAAAATCAATGTAAAATAAGCTGAGTATTGTTCTGCATGAAGTTGTCTTCTTATATTCAAATATTTAAACTTCTAATATCTAAAAGGAATATACGCAACTTTAAGAAAATACGTGTGTACAGATGTGTAAATATATAACTGAAAATTAAATTTACACTACTAAAATTAATAAATCAATCTTATTACTGGCAGTCAACAGAATTTTCTGGACTCATTCTTTTCAATGGCAAAGCTGAATGCACTTTCAGAGTGATAATTTCTAGGGTTAATTGTCATAGCTTCCTTGACGCAATCTTCTCCACCAGCTTTATTTTATCTGCCAGAGCACCAATATGCCATGATTAGCATAAATTAGACTAAATAAATTCAGTGGGTTACTATATTATTTTATGCTAATCCATTTATTTATTTATTTTTAAACGTTTCAAGGTTAGGGATGGGTGAGCACTGCGATGGCGAATTCCTAACGCCAGCTTGTTCAAATTCAGCTCAGAAGTGCTTAAAAACTGCGTGATTTGGGGTTTTTTTCAGAAATGTTAAGGAGAAAACATTTGGTGTGAAAAATGTCATCAAGTACAAACTGCTCTGCCATTATATGCTGACCTTTTACGGATGTACTGGTGGCACACTACTGTGAGGCAAGGAACTCAATACATGCAGGTCCACAGCACAGGGCAAGGGAAAAAGAAACTCTAAGTAAACTTGCTTGCATGACTCCAATGAGAGGCTTTCCTGGTGTTAATATATATAACCTGACCTCCAATTACCCCAAGTAATGTTCTTTCAAATTTTAAAAAGGGGTTTGCACATCTCAAACAACTGGTTCACACCAGCTGCCTGCAGCATTACTCACAAAGGCTCTCCTTGTGAATCTGTTCACAAAGGGAAAACTGGAGGCAGCTGGAGAATGGGGCAGTGCTGCACATGATCAATCAGCTGATCATTTAGCTGAGTTGGTGCCTCTGGAATGGAAATTTTCTTGAAAGAGATGTGAAGAGCACATGTAGCATGTTTATCACTGACTGACTCTCTCTTCAGGAGAAGTACTAACTTAAAACTATAGTCAACTCATGTTTGGTAAGACCACTTGTTCAAGGTAAGTATTCAATATTCCATCCTATCTGTCAACACAGCTTGTGCAAACACACTGTACCACATCATGTAAAAATAAAACCAGCAGTGAGATTCACAAAACACTTTAATTTGCTTCTTGCACATGACAGCACAGTAAAGACATACATATGCTGTTCTGATTTGTCAAGTGTGCATCAATGTAAGAGGTGATGAGCACAGAAGCAGACCTTAAACAAAATGGAAAGACAGGATGAGATTTTTGTCAGAGTTCTAATGAAGTAGGTGGGTAGAATAGCTGAAGTAGAAAAAATATGGTGAATCCAACTGCTCTTGCACAAGCACTTCAGCTTTTCATTTATTGAAGTTGTTAAAATTATCTTTGTTCTCTATTATCAAATTTAAAAATATTTTCTTGTTTTTCCAGTTATACATAAGACAAATTGCGACTCTTTCTTCTGTTCCAAAGGAAATGAAGGAAGAGTATGACAGTACAGATAAAGAAGAGACACAGTGCCCATGTAGGCAGGGACAGAATTAAATACAAGGTTCCAGCCAACAGCAGAAAAAATAAAGGCCATGTCCAGAATGCACAGTTAAGATAAGAAAATGCAAATTTTAAGTGCCCAGGATAGAGAAGGGACAAATTGATCACTTAAAGTATGTTTGTATAGTCTGCTAAATTAAGTGATAGCCATAGCATCTCTTATGGTCTTTGCTTAAATTAAGTGCCAAAGTGCAAATGATCTGCGAGTATTCTGAGCATTTCAAAGCAACAGAAAACAGAAGAAGAAAACGTCAAATAAGAACAATGTCCCACTAATAAATCACAAATTTTTAGCAACCATTCAAAAAGCAATGTTGCAAACTGACTAGGCCTGCCAGTGGACTGGCTGATCTAACCATGTGTCCTCTCTGGGTATCACAAGAGCTAATGTTTATAGGACAGGAAACATACATGCCAGCACCTTCTGCCATCCCGAAGTGTATGCCAGCAAGAATTTGAACTGAAAGCCTTCAGTGTGGAAGTCAGAATGGACAGCAAGGCAGAGTTAGAGCCTTTACTCAGACCTTCTTCATTTTCAGGGCTCATATGCTGTGGATGCCAAGTCTCAGGCATGTCTCTTGTTTTGCTGTCCCCTAGGCTCCCTCTTCCCCAAATCCAGCAGCCAGATATGAGCCTTCCCTGCTGCTGAGCCACTGGGCAACTGAGATGAGTGCTCTGCTTAAAGCTGAGGTAACCCTTGTGAGATCAGCACCACAGCAGCCAAGACCTTGTAAGACCCAGACCTTCATGAATTATATGAGAAGTGTTGTCAGTAGTAACTGTTGACTATGGAAACCATTTCAGAAATATGTATGAGTTTAAAGCACTTGAAAAAAGGGCAGTTAAAAAAAAAAGCATGAAAGATAGCGGATGCATTGTATCACATAAATCATAGTAGCTTTCCTTCACAATGATTTTCAAGATGATATCTTAAAGGATCAAAACCTATAAGCATTAAGAAGGGTGTTAGATGCTGAAAGCCATCAGAATCCCTTGTTCTATCACTCTGAATACATTATTGCGTCTCACTTTATAATGCTGAAAATGGATAGATTTTCAGATAAAAATTAGGAGAAGCTGAATTGCACTCCCAGTCTGGATTCTTGTAATGTATGCATTTTCATAATGTTTTCTGTAAAGCATTCAGGGAAAAAATCGCATATATTTATGGTCAAATTACTGGCAGCTTAGCTTTGCAAATGCTGTAATTTAACTGTTTAACAGTAAATTAAATTTACAGTTTGTAATGTAAATAAATTCTTTTTAATTCAAATAATAGTAAATAATATGTGTATAATACAAATCCTGTTTAACAATGACAGACTATTTTCACAACAGATACAATTTACTTATTTCAGCTTTTATTTATTGCTAAACAATCTCACAATAAGAGAGATTGTTTCCAACTATAAATGTGTGTTAAAACATTTAATACTGGAGTCTTGTCATATTGATGTACAGTAATAGAATGCCATAAAATCCTATTCCAAATTGCAAACTCAAGCATAAAAATTAACTATATGCTAAAGAGGACAGGTTGAAATTACTGCTATATGGTCACAAAGTTACTCTAAAGCACTGGTTAAAATTTTAATTCTGCTTAACACATTTAAAATAAGAAATCCTAAATTTGTTCAGTATTTCTCAAAGAATCAGAAAGAATTTAGGCTTCAGTTCTGCCAGGATGATCTCTGCTAACAAATGTTGCTACTCTATCAAGCTGTTCTGACTTTAGTCCTCTAGGGCGTGCAGAGGCAGACAAGTTTGTAAGATAAGGGCCCTTGTGTTAAAAATTCATAGGAAAGGTCATGTTTCTACCATTTCTGAAGTGCTGAGCAGATCAATGGAATGCACAAAACAAGACAGTGAGACACAGAAATTGTTTCCTGCTGACTGGTGCTCCTGGAAGCAGCGCTTGGGAAATACAGAGGGTTAAGGATTGCCACCACTAACCAATTTTGGGGCATTCTTTGCCTCTGGCCTGCAACAAAGCGAGGTCTGGAGACAGAGAGTTCCTATTCCACCTGCAGGGGCAAGCACAGGGATACCTTCAAAGGCCCCTAATGAAGTCTACGTGCTGAGCTCAGCCAAGATAACCCACTTCTTGGAAAACAGGACACAGTTATGTGGGAACCTCATAGCGAGCAAGCACGGGTAAATCTCTGGTAATTAATTCCCTCTGGTGCTGGCCTGTGGTGGCCTTTGTGCCACAGGGAGGCTGGCCATGCCCAGAGCAAGAGTTCCTCACCAGGCATGATGGGCACAGTTGAAAATCCCACGCTGACCAAGGCTCACCATAAACACAAAATGAAACACGGAGCTGAACAGCACTCCTCTGCTTCAGGTGCTAAGATTTGAATGTGGCCATACACCCCCTGCCTAGTCTGGGGCTGCAGCCAGCCCCACTGGAAGCTTTAGCTTTTCCCTTTGCATTAAGTCCTCAACGTGTATCTTTTTGTATCCAGCACAGCCTGACCCCGAATCCCAATCGCTAGCACTGAGAACGTCACAGCAACACAGGGTTTATCTCACACAACCACAATTACCCTTTTGATACTTGTCTTTCATTTATACCCGAGACTCTTAGCTTGCTTTCTATTTCACCTGCTTCACAGAGACCAAATTTACCTCCCTTAGCAATGTTTTACCCCGCAAATGAACACTTTGCGATAGATGCACTACTGTACCTTACACGTGACATTTCCTGTAGAGCAAAAAAGGCTCTTAAAGGGACTTTGTGACTTTACCCTACTGAAGCTGAAGAAGCCCAGATATAATTAAGGATGGCAGTTGGCTGGCAGTCCCTCAACAGCAGCCGCACCACGTCAGTCCTTTTAAAATCAGCAAAATAAAAAGCAGGTCATTCAGAACTGTGTTTTGGGGCCAGACACTTGCAAGAGAACTGAAAATGATCTAAACTCACAGCCTCGTACCATTCAAAAGTACACCACAACATATAAAACACTCTTATTGATGATTCGGAAGTAGAGGTCTTAATAGTTATATTTCTGAAATCTCTGAATGTTATTTTCTGAGATTTTCCTCTTCCTGTATAGCCAATGGTTTTATAAAAGGCATTTTGTTTAAATCGTATCTGTTATATACTCATATGTATTCTTTTGAGGATTACATGAGCCATCCTAACTCATGCTCAATAATATTGCATTCCACACACATCCCCACTGAAGCTGATACAGGATTAGGTTCTAGCTAATATGAGGACAAGCATTAGAGTCTGACCCCTACTACAGCATCTTAACCTCACAAAGAACCCAAAGTGGTTTACAGATTGAATATGCAACAATTGATCACTCAGGCTAGGGTGTCCTTAGGAATCTCTCATCAGGGTGCCAGCTGTACATGAGGTATGATAAGACTACAGCTAAGATGGCACATTTGCAAACACAAGCCGAAAATATCTAGAAATCTTCTAAAATGAGGGACAGTCTAGCTATTAAGAGCAAAATCAGCTACCATCTTTTAGCTGTTTCAACTCACTGACAGCTGGTTCAGTCTTCCTACAAGTAGCTCTAGTTTATTTAAGAATGCTTCATTTTGCCTGTACCACCACTTTCCATTTGCTATTTCCTGCTTAAAGGAAAAAAAAGGTAGAGCATTGAAAATGTAAATTATATAAATAATGTATCAGAAAAAATCAAAACAATTAAGTCAAAAGCATTGCTTTACTTGTTTTACAAATTACAGGAGTTGAGACCCATGTCTCCTCATGCTGCCCCAGAGCTGTGCCAGAGCTCTGCCCACTACATCACACTGCCAGCAAGAATGCTGCCGAGCTACTCCTTGCATCTTTCTCTGCAATGGAAATATTCCCTGCAGATTCTGCTTGGTTTAGTCAATTTTTAGTCAACTGAATTTCCAAGTGGTCATGTTCTGGTGGGTGAAAAAGCTGTTTTCCAAGTGCTGTAGGGAAACATGATTTTATTTCTATATTTGTTTCCCTTGAATTTAAAAATAAATGGAACAAACATCTCTATCACAGGTTCTGAAAGAAGCTAAATTCTAGACCAAGCTAAAAATTAATTTTAAAAACATCCATTTCTTCCAAAGTGCACACACCTTTGTCAAAATAAGAAAGTGAGCAGTACTGCTAAATTGATGTGTTGTCCTGCCACTCCGCCTTGTGCTTGCTTGGCTTTCTTCTATGCATTTAAAAATACTGCAGATACTTTCACACAGAGCATCTCTGTAATGCTTTTCATTTATCTGGTCCTTTGCACTTCCAGCTAATGTCTAATGCAGGAGGTCCCAGCTCTGTTGTGAAGGCATCTGGTTCAGCTTCACAAGAAAGCAAGCTGTGAACCACAGAGTCTGTGCAGGAGCTGCACTGCTGGACCTTAACAGCAATTTTCACTTAGCTCTCAGCATCTGGAAGCCACTTTGCATTGAAGTGATCCTAACTTAAGCATAAGGTATACAATGCTCAAAAGAACTAAAATTAATAAAA
This sequence comes from Entomyzon cyanotis, assembly GCA_024500445.1. Lineage (NCBI taxonomy): Eukaryota > Metazoa > Chordata > Aves > Passeriformes > Meliphagidae > Entomyzon > Entomyzon cyanotis. The sequence goes on from JAKEPQ010001009.1 coordinate 10,268,638, forward strand.
AAGGAGAAATGCTACTTCTGCCTGTGCTCAGAAATCTGTTGGCAGGGTTGTGTGTTCCACTCCTGCACAAGAGACAAAGCAATATGATTTCTATTAAGCTTTCTAACCGTGTCACAGCAAAACTGGAGCCATGCCACCGACTTATATTCACCCCCCAGTAAAGACAGCAGCTTGCTCCACCTCTTATTTGACTACAAGGATTTTATCCAGAACACTGGAATTTCTGCAATGAGAATTGTGCCTGTTAATGTCATGGTGGTCTAAGTTCAAACCCTGTTTATGACAAAAGCAAGAGTGTCTAATTATGACACATTCCTGAATACAATGAGTCAACCACAATCAAGGAGCAGGATTTGATAAAGTTCTGCCGCACATTCTGCTTTAAAACTCCCTGTTTTCATGTGGAGTGGACACATGAAAACTAGGCTGCATGGGGGAAAAATTAACAAATCTTTGCAAAAAACCAAAGCTGCATAATCTGTGGTATTTCAGTTGGTCTTTATCCGCAAAATCCCAGATCTTTGTTTAAGCTACAAACAGACTATAAAAATCAGCTTGCTGGCCTCTCTCCTTATTATCCACATCCCTGCACAAATCAAATGAAGCTTTTGCTGTAAAGCTGATAAAAAACACCACACACATGAGCAAGCCGATGTATTTAAAAAGTGGTTATCATTTCTAATCCTTTCCTCTCTCTCCAGGGAATATCATATTTCCAAGGAACACACAAAACTCCACCACTGAGCACACATCAGCACTTTACTTGTTTTGATTAGGGATTTTCTAAAATAACAATGAATGAAATAGTCTGGCTATATCGTTGATTTTTAGCAGCTAGGGAAGCAATACGACAGTCATCCAATTGTTTAAAATCAGTGAATAGCCAGGACCAGTTCTGAGAAATATTTGCACTCTCATAATCTATTTCTAAACCTCACCAAATGAACTACAGTACCTGGTTTGATATCAGGCAGATGCTTTTGCCATTTCTTTGTAGATAGCCTTCTTTGTAGAACCCCATGTCTAACCCAGAACAAGAGAAGTGGCCACAGATGCTAAACTTATGCCTGAGCTCTCTTAGCAGACTCTGGGATTTGCTTGAGATTCAGGGTATTGACTGAGATGCTCTCCAGTTCCACTTCTTTGCCAAAGAGAGCAAATTTTATTATCTAATTTAGACATATCCAAATGATATGTCTAGATCCACTCTAGACAACCAAGTTTAGATTCATGAAAGGCCCAATACACATTTCACACAGATGCAAGTCTAGTCTTGCAACTTGCCACAAGCCAGTGAGTGACAACACTGGGAAACCAAGGTGGTGTAAGATTCAGGTCCCACCTCCAAGAATGCAGTTTTTCAAACTGATTTGTTACAGACTTGAGCCAAAAAGTAGGAAGTCTGACTAATAGCTTGTGCAGGGAGGTTCAAATGCCCCTTTTCACACTGTCCACTTTAGAACTTTGTCCACGCAAAGACTGTTTTACAAATAAAACTGCAGCCATGAGTTATGATTTTTAGACTCTTGAAAATATACATAAACACACACGCACAAAGAATATAGAACAGAAATAACAATTTAATAGACAAATTTTTGATGGATGCAGAATGGAGAAAGGTTTTTCAATGTGAGCTTGAGCACAGTTAGTCTTAAATACATGGCAAAGGTTTGTGTGTCAAACACCATTAACATTTCATGTCATGTGTGATTTTAAACTTGTGTAACACACCACATGCATTATGCTACTTAGATCCTATCAATTTAGCCATGTCCTAAGAGCCTCACCCTTTACATGAAGGCAGTAGGCCATTTACATTTACATGCATCATAGGGAGCAGGGTGAGGTAATAGCCCACTCCCTGCCAGGCAGAGGCTGACCTTGAAAACAGAAAAGGACAAGGAAATGGAGATGAATCTACTAATGCAAAACGTCTTTGCTCTTTGTAAATTTTTCAGTGTTGGTAAACAGCAGGAACAGCACTTTAGAAGTTGCCAAAGAAATTTGGGAATTATGAAATATCAAAATGAAATTTACTCAATGGATTTAAGCCAGTACATCTGTAGAATTTTCTCCTGTAAATAAGGTACTTCTGTTTCAATTTTCTGATACTTTTTGTCTTTTTTTTGACATTAAATATATAAAGCAAAGGCTCAAGCCTGATTTGCTTCATAGACATAGCATAGACAAATAGCTGTTTGAGAAAACAAAATTTAATTGAACATGGATATGCTGTTTTAAAGGAATGGAAACAAAACTGACATTAGAGAAGGAATAAGCATGTATTCCAGCAAATTCTCCTCTCTTTAGTGAAAAGAAGTTGTCAGGGTTCTGGGATATTTTAATTTGGCAATTTCTGTTAAACAAATAATCAGATAAAACAAATAAAAACAGAAGTAACACCTGTGTAGTCTGACATGACCACAGACTTAAATCGGATTCAACTTTTAACAGCCGCCCTCAGGTGCCTAAGGAATCATAGCAAGGTAATTCAAACACTGTTAGGCCAGTTTTCAATGGACTTCTGTCAGCTGAACAGCTGATAAAAGCCATCTGGATGATCAAATACTGCATAGTTCAAGATACAGAAAGTGGTGAATATATGTAAGCCCAATCAGTCTGAATGACAGATCTGCCTCCTCACTGCCTAGTTTTTTGTTACTGTTTTTGACAGCTATATATATTCCATTTTCAACAGAGTTCAGAAGTCCAGGCCCTATCTATATGGCATTTTTAATTCACATCTACACAAATGTCATGGTATTTCTCTAGGGGGAAAAAAAGTGTAGAAGCTGATTTTTGTGTCTCCTAATAAAATTATTGTATAGTTCATTCAATTATATTTTTTTAGCCATGTATCTGTATGGATACCTAACAGTTACAAGACAAATGACAGACATAGATAAGATGATGCAGTCGACACAAGCCGTCACTACTACCCAAAAAGATATGACTGCAGAAGTGGTATGGAAGAGGCTTGGTCTTTCACAAGGAGCTAACAGGTTACCTCTCCCACCCCAAATGAGATAGCTGTGAACCACTAACAGTTTAGCCACACCAATGCACAACTGCCATGTGATTTGAATGAGTATTGCCCTTTTCTATCAGATATTTAATAACACAAAGACACCAGAATTTTTCTTCTGCCTCTAAGATGCCTTCTCACTTATGAGAAACTTGGAATTATAGACCGACAGTATCCTAGATGCTAAAAACCTAACAGGTGAAAATGCTGGCTACTTGCATGACAAGCTTTTTCCATGGTACAGATTTGCTCTTTAAATGTGCATTGATATACAGGTCTGCATTTTCAACTCCACTAGTGATATCAGCCACCTAATCTTACAGTGGCTTGCCACACACATGCAGCATTTATGTCCTCTGTGTGCCTATGACTATCCTCCCCTCAACCATACAAGTAACTTTCACTGATTAGGTGGAAAATTACATGTGTTGGAATCTTGAAAATGAGGACAATTTTTAGGGCCTGACACACACATACTATAGGACTCTGTTGTGGAAACTTGTTGTCCATGTTCATCATCCTCACTGCCTTGGTAATAAGGAATGGAAATACAAGAACACATGAAAGCAGTACTGGTGTTGCAAGCAAAGACAAACACTTTATTGCAAATATTATGACCAAAATTCATACTATCCAATTCCATCTAAGCTGTAGATGGACTTCTATTTGCAGGATGGTCAACTAGAAAGTCTTTACAGTTGATTTGTGTAGAAGATAACTCTCTGATGAAGCTCCCAGAACCTGTGCATGTGGAAAGACAGTTCTAGCTGTCTGATATCCATCTCCCATGTGTGGCAGTTTAGAATAGGCAATCAAAAAAAAACCATCTGAACTTGTCCAACAGCAAAAAATCTTACCTGAATTAATTGTCACAATCTGAATAGACAAGATTTTGATCCTTTGTTAGCTGCATCCCTTAGACCTCTGCTTGTTGAGGTATTACTTCAGTCACAAATCACAGTAGAAGGCAGCAGCTTTATTTAGCACATATAAGATATTGTTTGCACAGTATTATCTACAGATTTTGGTTATGAATTAAAAAAGAACAAAGTTTGCAAAAGCACAAATTTTCAGGACAGTTACTGGACAGGAATCTCTGCATCTAGAATTTTTTTAACCACCAGGATCATAAAAATGTCAGCGACAAAATAAATGAGAGCATGGTAATTTTCCTCATAGCAACTACAGGTTATATGTAAAAAAGCTGAAAAAGACTGTGTGCTCAAATGGAAACCGTCTCTTCTTCAGTGATAATATGATGCAGTCAGACGTACTGTGGAAGATTAGAACTAACCTGCAAGGTTTTATTACCTTTGATTTTTAGCTCTGTGCTACATAAAACTAATTTGTATTTTGGACTAGAAAATGCGGGATTAATGTTGGCAATGTGGAAAAGAGGTTTTTTCTCCTGTGCAAGATCTGTGAATTCTTCTCAGACCTCAAACAGTACTTACAGCAAGAGAAAAATATCTGCTTTGCATTTTATGGTGCCATACAACTCACAAGAGGTCCAGTTTAGATCATGCATGCTTTCAAACTTCTGGTTACATAGCTAGACCTCATTGACTCTGTTCTTAGTATCAGACTGGATCTCTTAGAATGATAAGTAATTTAGCATGGTATTTGGTAATTTTACAGATCCTGTGAAAACAGTGGTTCCTATGCTATTTCAGCACCTTCTACCCAAAATGAGGCAAAATATGGCAAAGGAGACAATACCAGAAAAATAAGAGCCATATTTAATAGTAAAAGAAAAGCTTAACTAAAGAAATAATTTTCTAATTACACAGCATCTTGTCCAAACCTTCAGGAAGGACGGTCTAAAGAAAAAAATCTGGGTTTTTTAGTGAAATTTCAGGAATTACAACTCAGAGGATCTGTGTTCTCTTCCTATCATCCATATAAACTAGAGGAAAAAAATTCATACTGGACTCATTATTTCCAGAATTTTCAGAACACTACTTATCCAGGTCATATGTTGTCTTTCATAAGAGGTAAGACCTTGGAACACTCAAAAATTAGATTTAAAAAAAAATAAAAAATCATCCATCTTGATGCTACTTTAAACAAACCCCACAACACAGAGAATTGCGATGTTGTTCAGGTTCTAGGTTTCCCTGCATGGTCCTTATTTTCTACAAGCCAAATGCGGACCCTCAATTACATCTTAGCAAGGAACACACTAAAATAAGTGTTTGTGGTCTGTCCTTCTCCTGCCTCCTTCTGCTGCGTTTACTCCCCCAGCAGATACTACAGACTTTTACAATCCCTCATTTTCCCCTGTACCAGATACCCCTCAAGGTCTCAGGTCCCATTCCCTGGCAAGCCTCAGCAGTGACCTTCTGTCTCCAGCTAGAAGAATTTGGTCCTGTGGTAGGGCCCCTGCTGGTTTTTTTCATGCACTGGAGAGGAGGGGATGATGTAAGTGGCAGATAATAGGAGCTTGGGATAGCCCAGATCTCCAAATTCTACAAAAACAAGAACAAGAAAACTGTTCCCAGCTGTGTTAAATTTGTAGACTGTGACACTTTCTGAGATTCTGAAGTATGGTATTCCTTTAATTCCAAAAGACACCTTTCTGGCCACACAGTGGTAGGACTAATGAACATCTGTGTTCCAAGAAACTTAAAAGAAACAGCACAGTCTGATCAAACTTCAAATGAAAGGCAGGTAGTCTTCCGTAAAATTCTGCATAGCAGTGTACTGCTTTTTGAAAAGGGAAATAAGGTCTGAACTGAATCTTGCAGTTCATTACTTTGACAAAAATTTTTTTAAAAAAATCCTAAAACTTGAAACCAGAGAAATCCAGATACCTTCTAACAGATGGCTCAGTTAGGTGGGATGGATCAGTAAAGTCCTACTTTCAAAGCATTTCAAGGATCACAGGATCATATACTAGCCAGAGTTAGAAGGGACCTTAAAGATCATCTAGGGATTCTTGCAACTATAAGCCTAAAAGAGCATGGTGAGGGGAAAGTAGGCTCAACACCTGGAATGTAAACATTCCCAAACAGGAAAAACAGATGGTTCTTTCTACTAAGAGGCAGGGAGCAGTTCCTAGAGCCAATTCAGCTTCCAGTTGCATGGGAATTACAGTCATTCTAGAGGCTGCAGAGAAGCACTTCAGTGTGCCACAGAGCATGGTACCATGCACTGACAGCTTGGAGCTGGGAAGGGTAACGAGTCCTGCACAGAGGGGATCCAACAGGCTAGAGCCCCTTCCTGCTTTCTCCCACTTTTATGTTCTCAGATTATGCAGAAGGTCAGGATGTGACAGTGGATGAGGGAACTGGGCACTCAACTGCCATACAGAAAGAGCTGTCAAGAGGACTGACTACTTAACATGTCATGTTAAGTAAAAGCAAAGGAGAACTTTGAAACATCACTACCCATCCTCCCATACAATTTTATTTTTATTAGATAGAAAATTGGACTATCCTACTCTGCAGCATGTCTAGAGCTGGAGGACTCTGATGATATACACCTTTAGCTAAGTATCTGTCCTAGGTTACAATATCGATTTATTTAGTATTCTATTACCACCAGCTGTGGGGCATTAGCTGTTATCTCCTGCTGTGACTCACCCCTGATAACTGTTAATGAGCTATCAAGAACCAACCCCATGACTCATGGAATTATCTCATCCTATTGTGAGATGCTCCACCCAGGAGGGAGGAGCCAAGCATTCCCACCTGGATATAACCTGGGCTTTGGAACTGCACAGGAGAGTTCCTGTCTCTTGGACTCCCAGAGGACAAGAGCTAAGACTGGACCTTCAGCTGGAGACCAGACCTTCCACAGGATCACTGTTTCAACCTAACTACTTCATTTGGACTGCTGCCACCACCCTAACAGGGTGTCAGGTTGTATCTGACTCTGTTAGTGTTTTTCCTTTTATTGTTGTACTTATTTTTAATTTTCCTATTAAATTTATAATCCTAACTTGTGATCTCCCACTGGTTTGTTTTCACATTAACATAGTATCTTATGACCTTTCCAGCATCCTAAACTAATTTTCATTGCACTTTTGGCAATAGATAAAATTGGGTTGATTTCAAGTCAAAGGATATTCTCATGAGGTCCATGGGAAAACAAATAAGAACTTGAGTCACTTGTGACACATCTTGAGGAATTCAAAGCATCAGATTTAATCATCTATATTAAATATATTATCCCTGAAATAACTTCCTGTAGTTTTTGAAGAGCCTGAAAAAATACTGTGGATTGGAAACTTGAGGAAGATCACCTTTAGTGCCACTGCAATTGTAAATAGCAATGATGGCAGACAGATGAAAGCTTCTCTGCTGTTTTGAAAGATAAATACATTACAGCAATCATAAAAGCATCTTCAGTGACAGCAAAGGAATCTATACAAAAGCTTTGTAAGAATAAACAGGATATTAGCTGAGATTCATTATTGCTGCCTTTGTAGATGTCTGTATTTAAGCTAGTTCAGCAACAGGATAAATCTGATTGCTGCTATTCTCACTGAGCACAAGGCATCTGAGATGTGAAACAGGAAGTTAGATTTCTTCTGGAAGAAGAAAAAGAAGAAAATGTAACTTTTAAGAAAGGTTTCCACCGATCTAAGTCTGTCAATGGTTTTCAGCAATCCCATTAAAGAAGTCTGAACTACATTTGAAATAGGAAAAAAAAAAGAAAATTCCCTTTGAGGATTTGTAGACATTTTCACATCATCCAAGGAAATTTTTACATGTTTCGTTAAGTGATTTTTATGTTACCTGTCATCCCTACAACACGAACTATATCTACTGTTAGTTTGAAAAATAAGGAATGAGTTAAAATGTCGGTACATATTTTTCCATCCTTTAAATTTTACCAACCAGAGTTAGAGAGAAAATGGAAAAAAAAAAAAAGAATCCCATACTCTGTTTTGTACTGAGACAGGGAATTCTTGCTATTTATGTAGTGCTGGTAGCACTGGGCAGAATTCATCCAGGCACAGGCAACTATAATTTACAGTGTTGGTGATGAGAGAAGAGGGAACGATGCCTACCTGGACTTGTGCAAAGCGTTTGACACTGTACAACACAACAGCTTTGTCTCTAAACTGGAGAGAAATGCATTAGATGGATGAACCACTCAGAGGAGAAGCGATTGTCTGGATGGTTGTACTCAAAGTGTTGTGGACAAGAGGCATTCCTCGGGAGACTGTACTGGGACCTGGGCTGTTTAACACCTGTATCAGTGACATGGACAGTGGGATCAAGGGCACCCTCAGCAAGGCTGTAGATGACACCAAACTGTGTGATGTGCAAGGCTGGTGAGAAGGAATGTCATCCAGAGGGACCTGGGCAAACTCAAAAAGGTGATCTGGGGGCTGGAGCACCTCTGCTACGGAGATGGGCTTAGAGAGTTGTGTTGTTCAGCCTAAGGAAGAAAAGGCTCCAGGGAGACCTTATAGTAGCTTCCTGCACTTAAAGGGGGCTACAATGCAACTGGGAAGGGACTTTTTACAAGGTGACAGAACAAGGGGTAATGGCTCTAAACTGAGAGAGGGTGGGTTTAGATGAGCTATTAGGAAGAAACTCTTTACAATGAAGGTGGTGAGATGCTAGAAAAGGTTGCCCAAAAAAACTGTGGATGCCCCACCCCTGGAATGTTCAAGAACAGGCTGGGTGGGTCTTTGAGCAACCTGGTCTAGTGAAAGGTGGTCCTGCTCATGGCAGAGGGTTGGAAACAGATGATCTTTTAAGGTCTCTTTCAACCCAAACCAAGTTATGATTCTATAACTAAATATGGTATAACTTGAAGTATAATAGTAGAAACAAATAACAGAAAAATAGAGTGGCAAATAAGGAGGAAATCTGAGAAGGAGCTGCTTACTTCAGTCCAGAAAATCTAAAACTAAGTCAAAATTTCAGACTAATATTTTGATGAAGAGTGTTGGATCTCTGCCATGAATTAATGAGAAGATTGTTTTTCTTTAATAGATACCCAGCTAGCTGGACACCAGTTTAACAAGGTAATTATCAAATGAAAGGGAACTGTTGTATTGCTGTGAACCTGCATAAATACTTTTATAATTACTGATGTTTTGGTGTATCTTTGTTTTAGAAGACCATGCACTTTAATATTTTTGCATAAAGTATGTTCAGCTAAGTTGTCTGAAATAGGAGGTTTACTCATAAGTAGTCAATCAAATATTATCTTTCCTAAATTGTTTTTCAAATAGGAAGGCTATATATACATGATATTTTACGAAGTTTTTTCTGCCAGAAACCTGGGTACACTAATAACTATTTTATGAAAAAGCAAAAGTATAAGTTTCATAAATGATGGTGAGACTCAACACATAAACCAATGTTTTTAATAATGATTTTTCTTTTCCTCAAATGTCTGTATGTAATTGAAAGTATGGATATGTTAACGGCAGGTTTACATGAACACTTGTGAAAATGACTGTAAGAATTATTGGCCCCTGAAAATTTTTCTCTGTGTCCCTTTGACTCATCATTGCATAGGTAAGGCACAAGAGTATATACCAAAAGTCTGGGTTTTTTTCACAAACACTGTTGACTTGAATATAATTAGTATATTAGAATCCTATTTTCTTGTTGCTTCCTTCCTCAATAACTAAACTAGCTAGACATATCAAATGTCATTTCACAAATTAACAGGGAAAAAAATAGTACAACTATGATGGTATAAAGAAAGAGAACAGAAAGATATAAGCAGTTGAAAAGATTTTTTTAAAAATCTATAATGTTTTCAGTGAGAATGAAAATTGTATAGTAATGTGCACATGAAATGATGAACATGCTGTTGTAACACAGCTGCCTGATGCAGGCTCCCTGCTCTTTTCCTCTCATATTAGAATTGTTCCAAAATTTCAAGGTAAAGGCCTCATGGTTGTCCTTTTCAATCCTCCTGACTTCTGCTTTCAAATTCAAAGCACACAGAAGAAGTACAGTTTAGATCCTATCAACAGGTCTAGAGAAATGTGGCACGGTCTGGTGAGTAAATGTATCAGTTTCCTAAAGACAAATTATATATGCTGTGCAATTGCAATAAACCTTACTTTAAAAAAGAAGTGACAGAAGGGGAATACTCAATTGGCAAGACATGCAAACCAGAAAATTCTCACATGCCAATATTATCTCATTAAAGCCTTGCTTAAAAATGGTTTTAACATGCTCCCTGTAAACAATATCTTTTGTTTACTGTCTCTGCTATTAACTAGCACTTTCAGTAGACACTAAGATGTCTTTAAACAATCATTCAGCTTAAACAGACTTGAATGACTACTTCATGATACACTACACAAACAAGCAAAAGTAAAATACTGATATTCTTCTCCTTTCTAGTAGGACAGCTAAGAGCTGCGAAATGATGAATGCTGGTTCTTGCTAACTCTCTCACAGACCACTTCACTTCATTATTTTCTTGTAACAAGATGCACTTGTGGTGGCTCTGTCCATGGAAAGCTCTGGTCTGTACACTGTGCCACATGGACCACTTCTGCTGAGAAGCTACACTGCCATTGCTGTCCTAGCTAATGTTCCCCATGGACATTACCCTCATTTGTATTACTTCTTTTGTGTGCTGTGGGTGACCAGTGCACTGATCAGAATGACCAGGTCCACACAGCTGTGTTCAGGATAGCAATAACTTGCCAAAGAGAAGGCAGCATTGATCCTAATTCTAGCAGCTGCAGCAAGAGCCTCACCAAAAGCTAATGTTCCATTGCAGTGTGCTCAGATGCCAGGGGTTATTCAAATTGAAGCTGACAGCACAATCTTAATCCTGCTTCCCTGTGCATCTGTATTGCAATATTACAGACTGTAATTACATGATCACATATTTTTGCACAAATGAATTTGATAGTATACAAATTTACTACAATCTAAATATATATGTGCACCTTCTTATAATCAGAAGACATATCAAGGTATATTAATACTTATTTGAAATCATGCAGTCCACAATACATCTGCTGACATATTGGTTACATTCTGTTGAAAAAGTTATTGCTAGGAGCAGCCAAAGTTATATTTATTATATCTGAGCTCTCTACTGTAGAATCACACCATCAGATTCTAAATAGGTCTTTTGTCTTTGTTATTATTAAAGAGAATTGATGGGGGAAAGAAGCTTCAGAAGAAAGCATTTTGGGATTTGAGACTGGCTTTCAAAGTATGCCAAGAGCATGCATGATGACCTTATTTCCTGAGGGATGTGGCTCCCATTCAGCACTCTAGGACTGTCAGATGGGGCTAATTCCTTGACCCAACATGAGGGAAGTGGGTCCAAGCAGAAAAACAAGCTTCTGCCAAGTATGGCTACTGGCTTACTCTGAGGAAGGTCAGCAGCACCGGAGGGGGTGAGACACAGCTGTAGAGCAAGGCTGCAGACTTCACAAAGGGTGGGAGACTGTGTGCTGAATAGTCCATCTTTTCCACATCTCTAGAGCAAAAAGAATGAAGCAGGTGGTTGAGGAAGAGGAATTGTCATCAGACCAGAGAACAGCATTGTCATATGAACATAATGCTGATCCTGAATATGTAGAATAGATTCCTTCAGGACTTAGATTGTTTTCATGGAAGTAAGGGAGAAGAGCAGAGGGCTATTACCTCTATGGCGTAAATGATATCAAAAGTAAAATTAAATTAACTTTTCAATGCAGGATGGCACACATGGCATCTGGCAGGAGGCCTAATGAAGGATTTATCACAAAAGAGTTCCTGCTCCATACCTAAATTCACACTCACTTTTTAGCTCAGTTAAGGAACACTTTTCTGAAGTCAGTGGCTGAATCACCTTGCTTTGGTCCATGATGTGGAGAGGTCTCCAAGCTCACAAATTGCATGCCCTTCACAAGAAAGGAGCTCCAGCAATGCACCCAATGCATGCCAGCCATTAGCAGGCAGGTAGCTCACTGGACTGGGCTGGACCTAGTCTGAAATAAACCTCTGCAAAACATGAGCTGTCTGGAAGTCATGCCCTCAGCACAGTAACTCCTACTGCACTGCACTGCCTGCTAATGTCAGTGCAGCATCCAGCCACCAGCACAACAGATCATAAATTAAATCAACAAGCTGGCCTTGAGAGTATGAACAGTACAAACTTTGCCTTTCTGAAGATGATTGGAATGTATTGTCCTGACCCTCCATTTAGTCAAGAACCTTCTCCCTAGCATAATGCAACTCCCAAGTTGTACACAAATTCATACTACAGGCTGTGCACATTCCACTAAGCTAAGTTTAACCCTTCTCAGTATGAGAGATCCTCTGTTTCATTTGCCTTTTAAAACTATTACCTAGTTACATTAGTTGTGCATGCATAATGGAGAAAAGAATATCAAACAGAAACAGTCTGGAAAGGAAATACATTCCTTTGTTTTCCAACTTGATATGTCTCTTCTTGGTGCAAGTCCATGTTGAGGTTCAAAATCTCTTTGCCTGGACATTTTCTTTTTTTTTTTTTTCCTTTTTTTCCCCCTTTTTTAAGACCATGACCTAGAGCATCCCTTTGGATTACACAATTCGATGCACAGCCAGCCATGCATGTGCAACTGTCCCTAAGAGCCAAGCCTCAGTAAAATAGCTGGTGTGCCTACAATCTTGAAACAAAAATAGCTGTCAAATCAAAGCTAATTTGCCACAAAAGAAAGCACACATCTACAGTTAGGGAATACCAAACTAGTTTGAGTTCAAAATTGCTTTAAAAAGATAGGGACTTGATTTTATAAGAGAAAAGTGTATTTTTAATCTCTCTAATATAATTTAATAATGGATGAGTTGATTTTCCTTAAGGCTAAAGGTGGGGGTAGGGTGGGGGGGGAGGAACAAATAAAGGTATTACCAGTTCTTGAGAGGGAAAAAAGTTTTGAAGTCTGTCAGCAACTAAAAGAGGGGAGGGAAACACAAACAGTTATACAGCAGACTGCTGCTATCACATGTGCCATGAAAAATATGTTAATGTTCCCTGGACCAAGGTTTCATTTTACCTTATTTTAGTGAATTAAATCATGTACTACAAAGGAATTTGGATCTGAATGAAAGGAACAAGATTGATATCAGGATGAAAAGTAATGCTATATTAATTCAGGTTCAGACATTAAAGACAAAAATAAAATTGAATTACACAGTGTTCTAATATTTCTGGACTAGATAAAATTGTATATAAAAACCTTTATCATAATCAAATGGAGATGGGAGTAATGGATTTTTAATAGACACAACAAAATGGTCAACATCTACTTTCAGGTACCCAGTGAACTGCATTGATGGAGTTGACTCAAAAGCTGCCATTGGACAGACAGCTGTGCACTGGTGCTTCTCTGCACATATTCCTGTACTATATGCAAAATAGTAAGCTAAGATTAGCCCAAGTCACAGATAAAAAGCATTTGTTTGAAGTTGAATGGTGTGAAAAAGGTAACATTGATAAGGAAGGAACAGCACTTTCACTACACTGCAGTCAAGGGGCAAGCTTCCTTGGCTAGAAGGATCATTTACATGTAGGCAGTTTTTTCTGGAGCAGAGGCATGGAAGAGACATCACCTAGACTCTGCATGTGATAGTGCCTCTAGCAACAAAATTTTGTCAACCACTGACTGTTTCCACGACATGTCTTGGCTGGGTGGCAGCAGTGAAACAGCCTTAGACAGTGAAACCACAAGGCTAACAGGTGATGCAGTGTGCTAGGCAGCCCAGAGCTTGCTTGCAATCCTTCTCCTGGTTTCTCATACAATATAAAATCAAGACACCAACACTCTGATTCACCTGAAACAAGATCCTTCAAAGAAGAGCCTATCTGGAACAATGGGCCTGGACTAGCACTTTTTCCTGCACAGGCAGAGCTGGACATCAGTGTCCTTCAGGAGCCAACATATTCCCAGCAGTTCAGTAGAAGAGTAGTTTGAACTCCACAGAAAAAATAGAATATCATAAATCTCAACCATTCTGTTCCAAATCCAATGCCTATACCTATAACCTGTCCTCTCTGATGTAAACTTTTAATAGTATCTATATATTGAGTTCATTTGTCTTAAAAAATCCTAAGCAAATACTTCACAGAGACCCCTTCTCTGTGAAAATAAGGAGGGAAGAAACAAGAAATGCAAGGTACTGCTTACACTGCTATATGCACTAGAATGAACTTAAAATATTATGGTATAAAACCTGTATGGATCAGAATAGTGGAACAGCAAAATGTCAGCAACATTTTAAAGGTAATATAATTTGGAGTGCAGAATTCAATATGATAAAGAATGATAGTCACTGTATAATAGCTGAGCCTTCCCATACACAGCAGACTTTAAAAAAAAATCATGACTACATTAATTCAAGGAAATTTTCAATATGGAATTGGGAACAGTATCTCAGTGTCCAGAATCAGCTTTTGGGTCTATTTCTACTAATCATGGTGCTGCAGCTGACCCAGTTTAAATGTATTTCTATAAAGATTCCATAATTTTTGGTGATGTTGCATGTTGTGTTCTCCTAAGCCATTTAAAAATATTGCACTACAGTAAATACCTAGTGCCTAAAAAATAAGGTGCATCATGTGGAACAGCTCTACTGCATCACAGAAATACAATGTAAAAGTCTTAATAAAGTTTTATTTGTACATTTAACACAAGCATGCACATTTTGTGTAATAGAACCTACACTATACTAGGATACATGTTTGTGTATCTATGTTCTACTTGTGTGTGCATACAGATCTGCAAGACTAAATTTGTGGGCAGAGGAGCAAATATTTTATTATCTGAACTTAAAAAAGATCATCTGCACCTACAAGCCTTGTCCTGACAGTGTGCTAAAGCCATGAAGTATGCAACACCACTTGCTGCACTGGTAAGAGTAAATGCACAATACAGAATTTATAAATTATTATAAAGTTATCATAATATACATAAACTTCCCAGAATCATTAGGAATTATGTTCTGAATCATCTACACCTGAGGATTCAAAATGGGAAGAAAAAATCTGACCTATTGTTTAGTTATTCAGTGTTCTATAAAAGGAAATTTGTTCCTAATATCTTCAGGCAATCCATGTGCTCCAAAGTGTTATAGTTTATACCAACTGTGGATAAAACTACTATACTTAATTAAATGCCTCTCTTTATTTTAGAAATGGGAAAACAATATGAAAATATCCTCTACCACAAAACTTCCATTTTTTTAATGGTGTTGCTTAGGTAATTCATAAAGTGAGGTATTTCACCTCTAAAAAAGAAACAACATGAATGTAACAAAAGAAAAGAAACAAAATGAAAAATGCAGAAAAAAAAATTCTTGAAGTACTAAGGGAAACATGAATATTCTGACCCAGTCTTGTTTCTTACAGGAACTCTCTAACTATGTTAGAACATTTTTCTGCAAGAACATAACATATATTAACCAATAATCTTAAAAATTACCTGATAATATTAGAAGCTGAAGCAATAACTATTGAATATTTTCAATTTCATGGAAAAAAAAATTAAAATACCTCTAGTACAGCATCAGTTTTATTTCTCAATTTAAAGAAAAAATTAATGTACTGACAACATTTGAAGCCAAATACAGTTATTCAGCAAAACAAAAAAAGTAATGACAAATTCCTCACAATTGCCATTACAGTATGCACATGAAATAATTAAGAAATTATTTAACCTGAGTTTTAAAATAGTGAGAAGTTGGGTAATATTTTGATGTAAATAGCTCTCGATTTCCATTATTTTGCATGTGTTTCCATCATTTTATTGACATCACCTCCAGCAGAGAGAAAGAACTGAATGCTACATAATTCAGACCAAATGGGTGAACAAAAGCCAACCACAACAAAGAGATTATTTGTATTGGGCAGGGGGAAAGCCCATAAATCACTGGGATTCTCTCATGTAAATTTTGCCTTTATTCTTTCAGCTTTCAGAATGGACCCAAGACACCTATAATGTATCATGTCCTATGATATTATGATTTCTCCCAAAGAGGGCTTATCACTTAATCTGTTTATACAGCAGCAGAACCAATCTGACTAGGGTTTCAGTGTGCCACTGCAATGAGAGGCTCCATATAACTGTGCAATATTTACATCAGGAGTTAGTAGCCCTTACTACGTTAGCAGACCTTTCCCAGGTGCCTCTTCACAGACACAGGGACTCCCATATTGATTTGTACAACACACTTAGTTACAAGCAGAAAAAACCCTGGGAACCCCCTTTGTAAGACATCTGAAATCTTGCATTATTTGTAGGACAGTCGAGAAAGAGGCTGATAAAACAGTTTTCATTACAAACTTTTCCATGGAGTACCATGGAAAAGTTTGTAATGAAAATGAGGTGGTGTGTGTACACACAGGTAAAACACACACATGTTGCATGTGGCTGGCACTTTGCAATGAAGCAGCTCTTTTTTTTTTGTATCTTGCAGGTATTGATAACTCAGCAGTGCAGGAACACTAAGCCAGCTAACAAGACTGCAGCTGGCAGAGGTGAAGGTCTAATTCATATCTGCTAATTGCAAATCAGGAACTAGCAGGAATTATTCCTTCAACACCTGTCAGTAATAGGGAGAAAAAGAAAAATGCTCTTTCTGAAGGAAATTGGGGGAAGATTCATGTGCAAAGCCTTGCTTAGCCAGCAGTATTAGAAAAACATTATTTCTACTACTCAAAATTAGAAATAGTAAGGTGGTTTTAATCACAAAATGTTTAGCATCCAAGATGAGAAAATTGTTCCAGAACTGGTTATGATGACTGAAACTGAACTGAACAGGGGACTGAAAGCTGGCACTGGCTCTGGGACCAGAGGCTTCAGGGAATCAGTGGTTCAGCCCCCAATTAGCGGAGGCTTCACAGCCTCCCCAGGGAATCTCTCCATGCACCTCGTTTTTCTCGCTGGTAAGAGCAAGCCCCTCAATTTTTTTTAATTTTTTTAAATGCAATTTAAGGCCTGCCTCTCTTCTCCTGCTCATCATGGACATGGAAACAAGCCATATGAATTTACTTGATATGTCTTGTTATTATGTTCCATTTTTCTCTTTCCTTTTTGCCACATCTTCTCTTCTGCAGAATGACCAACTCAAACTCTGTAATTTTTCTTTGTAAGTCTTATTTTAGACTTTTGCTTTCCCCTGGACATTCTCCAATCAGACAACATGTTTCTGTACAAATGCCATCCAAAACACGCATTCAGTACAGACAAAGAAAAGGCAATCCCAGTCAGTAGGAGAGATACAGCTGGTGCTTCAGAATACTGTATTCACCAAAGCTCAATGGACTGGGAGAAAATAAAAAAAAACTATGCATGAATATTAAGAATCTGTTAAAGAGACTTCATAATATATCCAAAAATGTTACTATAACATGAGAAAGAAAACAACTTTGGCAAAAAATGTTAGTAGGAAAATGAAGGCAATAATTAGAAGGAAAAAATCCTGATAATTATGATGATTATGAAAAATAAAACCAAAGATAACAAAGGGGGAAATGTTCTGTAAGAACATATTATGAAATATAAAATATTAGAATGAGATGCTGAAGTTGGCAGTCAAAAAAAATCCGTATATGTAAAAAGTAGAGAAAATAAGACCTTGAAATTTAGCAAACCTTAATTTAATTTGGGAACAGAAAAACTTTCAATATCGATATATAAGAAGCTTTTTCGTTCTACATTAGGAAAGAATGTTGATCTTGTGTGAAAAGTGCTTTCTAGTCCACCAGCAACTAAGATGGATCTTAAAAAGTATCTATGAGAAGTAAATGTTTTGAAATTAGCAGTTATAAGGCGTTTTTTCACATTTCTATCTGGTGTTATAAAATATTAATTAAAAAAATAAAAGAACTACTGAGGGAATTTTAAAAGCCCACTACTGCTGTGCTGATATTTAAGGGACACTATACAGTCAGAGAACATCATAACATAATACACTTGCTTGATATCAATCCAGACAAAATAGTGAAAAAAATTATACAGGATTTAACCGACAAAGATTGAAGTGAAAGAGATGTAATTAATGCCAGTCAACATGGGTTTATGCAAAATAGGACTTGTCAAACAAATCTCATTTTTTTCTTTGATGAGCTCACAAAAGTTTGGGTGATAAAGATAAGTGGATGGGTACAATACACTTAGACACCTCTAAGGCATTCAACTTACTAGTGCATTACCTATATTCTTACCAAAGTTTATTAACATACATCTTTCATAGAGCATTTGTAAAATTGATTGAGAACTCTTTAACACATCCATTTTAGGAAGTAATTGTTAATTAGAAATCACTGACTGGAGGGCAGAGGGGCTAGTGGTGATCCAGACAATTGTGGACCTCTTACACATGATTTTAATGAAATTTTTACCTACCTACTGAAATTAAACTCAAAAGCATTGTCAAGGAACTTTGAAAAAACCCAAAACTAGAATAGTGGTATATAAAGATGAAGACCATGGAGTCACACAGAATAATCTGTCTCACAAAGCTAGGCCAATTTACTGTGTTGTACCTGAATGCTGAAATCATGTTTAATGACTGTGATTTCTTGGGCAAAAAAAATAAAGGGAAAAAAGAGAGATGATGTTCCTGGAAATATAACAATCTGTTTCTCTTGGCAAATTTAATTTTCTCTCTAAGAGTTATAGGAGAGAAGTTAGATGACCATTTTAGAGAAACCTGGGGTGATAATGTAGCATGCTGGCCCCTCAAATCATCTTTTTGAAAATAGTTATGCAAGTGGGAAATGTGTGATGAACTTTCCCTGTTCATTCCCAAACTATGTTTATAAGAAATATCTGCTAGATGTAGCTTCCCACCATTAACCTCTACCATTAAAAGGTTTTTGATAAAGGGCTATAAAGTTACCTGCATTGCACAGGTTATAAAAACAGAGACAAATTCAGAATGAATCTGTTGCAGCTTCCTGGCTGTGTATTAATTAAATAATTTGGAGTAAAATCTAAAATACACTTATGTAACATATTCTAAAGGCACACAGAAAAACTTAGATAAGCACTTCAAAGCTGATGATTTTGCCTTTTGATCCAAAGTTCACTCTGAAACTATTGTGCAGAAAACTCTTTTTTTTTTTTCTTTCTATCTATCTATCTATCTATCTATCTATCCATCCATCCATCCATCCATCCATTCATCAAAAAATCAAGAAATGAAGAAAAATCAAACCAGGTTCATGAGCCAAGCAGAGAAAATGAACAAAAAGGGCATAAAATGCAAAGTATGATATAGTTACCTTGTACATTCCAAACACAAACTGCAGTAGAAATTATAACACAAAATACATATTCAATTATCAGCTACAGATTCAGAGCAACAATAAAACTGAAATCACTATATTTTCCTAGGGATGGGGAGAGCAAAGAGCTCAAATTGTTCCTTTTGAAATTTCTACTGTGTAACATTATGCAATGCCATATAAAATTGGGTGATGAAAGCCTATAAAAAGTGCCTGAAATTCTCAATATATTCTACATCTATAAGCTTTAGTAAATCCATTTTGAGGACCTCATATCTACCACACATGAAATTTTTTTACAGCTACAAATGTGATAGCTCATGCTTTTGCTTCCTCACGGTATACAGCTCCTCTATGGACAGAAATCATTTAGTGAACAGAAGAGAAAGGTAGACAAGCTCTAATTTTCTGTACAGTGGCAACTGCATTCATTATGCGTTACAGTAGCACTCTGCCCTGAAAGAGTTAACTTTCTAGCTCCTATTCTCTGCAGTGCTGCATAAACACTGCACATTATTCTTACTGAGCATGCTTCATCTTTCCTGTCTCCACAGTCTTGGGCTGTCAATCACCTGTCAGTCCCCACCACATCAGCACAGTGCGCATCACCAGGCTGTCAGCACAGCAGCTGATGAGACTCTGCTAAGAGCTGTCAATCAAACTTGTTTCTCTTATCTGTTCGGGAAATATTTTGTCTCTGAGAAACAAAGAACCTGGGCAACAATGGATCAGAGTCTAGTATTTACTCTTTTACAGGGATAGAAGCCTCTGAACAGGAAATGAATGCTTTATCCACAACAAGGAAACAAAAATTCTGCTCCATTAGGCATATTTTATTTTTTTTGGTTTTGTTTAAATCCTGTTTATTTCTTGACCAAAGAAATCAGGGCATAATATATTAAAACAATTTTCTTTTTGCTCTCACTGTAGAATGAACTTCATGTGTTTATTTCTTAGGTTCTATAATTCAAGGCAGTGTAAGACAGGTAGCATCTCTGGTTTTGGGAATCTTTTCTTGTCTTTAAGCATTGGAATGTGTGAGGTTTCTCTCCATCTCAGGGTAGCCAAAAAGCCAGACTAGAGAAATGCATAATTTACACCTTTGTTAACTTAAAATATACCTTTATTTTCTGCAGCATTTCTCATTAAAATTTCAACACAGAATTCAGTAATATGAGTAGGGTTCATTGATAATAGGAGACCAAAAGAATAGCTGAGGGGTATAAGCAAGTAGGAGAAAAACACATTTTCAGTGGCTGTTCAAAAGAAGATAGTATCTTCTTTCTGGAATTCTGTGCCAGGGAGAAAGAACTGCAGAAGGTAAAGTTCTTGAATCTACAGAAATCAAATACTGAAGAAAGACAAAAAGAGCTGCAAAGATGGGCACAGCAGCTATTTCTGGTCTGACACAGAATCCCTGCATGAAAAAGTTAAGCTGGGCTTTCAAGTCACATCTATCCAAGGCACAGTATCGTTCTGCACAGATAGCTGGTCTAGGTCTAACAAACCTGGCAATCAAATTAATTAACACCAGTGGATCACTGAACTAACAAACCTCTGCTCTTCCCAGGGCATAAGTAAGTACCTTTACATCTGTGCTGTGCAGATATAGGTACACTTAAAGCTAGCTGGAGTATCACTACATAGTGCTGTCTTATGTGAAGCAAAGTAAACATAACCCAGTGACTTAAAATCCCCATTTTGAACCATATCTATTTTTCCCTACAAATTAAAGAATCTCAGAGCTGACAGTCTAGGAGAAGCATTGAGAACAGCAAATGGAAGAAAACTGCTTTTCTCAGTACAGAGAGGAGTGCTGTAAAACACGGTAATATGAATGAAAGACCTAAAAATATTTTGTGTTTTTCATAAAGCTTCGGTTTTGGGCCATGAAATTAAATAAGCAACTTAGTTTTTTGAGACAAAAAAAAAAGGTGTGTTTACAACCCTTACAATCTCTTGGACAAAACTGTATATTAAAAGTTAAAACAAAAGGAGAGGCAAATAAAAGCAATTTTTAAAAAAAATCTTCTACCACTTACACAAACACTGATTTACTGGCCTGCTCTGAACATTTACATTGGCTGTGGGATTGGACTGTTCAGGTAAGAGCAGAGGGCAGAGAGAGCCATGTGGGAAACAGGCTATGACAGGAAACTCCTAGAAAGGAAAAGTTTAAAGCAAGCACAGGAAGAAAGCCCCCAAAGGAATTTGGGAACTGCACTCAAGATTAGTTCCCAGCAGCCTCCCACAACACACTCGAGGGGCTTTGAAGAGGGAACCTGGGGCAAAACACCACGCTTCTGCATGTCTCTGATGGCTTAACACAAGTTCTGGATAGTCCCTGAAAAGAAGGAGGGGAAAGAACTGGGAATTGCCATAACCCAGAGAAAAATGAGGCCATGGACAGCGAAAAGGTTTTTCTCCTTTCCACACACTGACACACACAAAGCGGTTTTTAAAATTTGTTTGTTCCAAAACAGAATATTTTAGTTCTCTAGAAGAGGGAAACTATTGCCCAAAGTTAAAAAAAATAAGGTGGTGGCCACAACCAATGCAAATAATGGAAGCAAATTTCTCACAGGCTGAAGTAAGACAAAGCCAGGCAATTTTGACCTGAATCGTAGAGCAAAGACAAGAGGTTGGCATCTTTCATCACTTTCAACTTTATAAACAACTTCTCAAAGGATGCCTGTTTCTCTTTTCCTGGGCCTTATCTTGGTTCCCTCCAATACTGAGTGTGCCTGCAAGAGTAAGAACAATTTGTCTTTTCTCTTTCCTTTCTGCCTGTTCCAATGTGTTTAATGCCCTCTACATCCTAAAGAGCATACCCACTAGGCAAGAAGGCAGGTGCCTTGCTGGAGACAGCACAGATGAAGAAAAAAGCACTTTTGTTTCATCGCTTTCCAAACTCCATGTTTGGTGCTGCAACCACGTGCCACATTCTGGCTCACCTCACAGGAGCCACAGCCCATGATCAGCCACTTCACCAGCTTGGAATAGAGGTACTGGGTGTCATTATGGTTTTTGGGAGATGCCAAGAGCATCCATAAGAGAATAGCAGGGCATGAGCGTGGCTTGGGCAAGCAGAACAGTCCTGTACAGGGAGCAAACTGCTCTGTTCTCAACTCCTGGATGTGGTTTTGGACACAAACGCCCAGCTAGGAAGAGAGAGCTACTCTCAACATGCAACCTCCACTCTGCAGCCACCACAAGAAATGCTGAAGGTGTCCCCAAGCAGGGACCTGGATAGCATGGAGGCCAAGACTGCTCTCAAAGCCTCCTCAGAGGGCAATGGAAGTCGCAAACTGGAACAGCACAAGCATGCTCATCAGAGATTCACTGAGTTGGAATACTGCTTGTGTCAAAAAGAATCACTAATACTGTAGGTTCAGAATTCCATAAATATTTACTAACAAAGGAAAGGAAATATGCATATATATGTTAGAATTAATAGCAAAAAGCCCTCTATGCAGAGCTTCAATTCCATACACTGAGAATAAACCAAAAGTAACAACAGCTTGTGCAGAGGTCAGAAATTAATACCAGAGGAAAAATCCTGTGTACTAGTTGCTTTTAAAAACAGGACTACAGTAACTTGATCTTTCAATCATTCTTATCAGCAATAATGCTAAGAATCACAGTATCACCCCATACCAAACTGTCCCAGTTACAGACAATACAATCATTATCAAGCATTTGTGACAACAGGAGTATTTTACACTTTGACAAATTCTTTCATATGCAGCACTGTTTTCCAGAATCACAACTCCCTCTGATCTAACTGGACATTAATTGCTTTTTTGCTGATGTATCTGTGCCTTCTGGACTGATAACACAAGTAGCAAATCTGATATCTGACAAGTTGACTCACCCTAATCAGGACAGATCAGCTGTTACCAACGTTGCTATAGGCTGTAATTTGAGGACCTTTACAGAGTTATCACTTGCTTTGAAAGGCAAGAAACTGTAATTCTGCCAACACTAATCCCAGAACATGCATTCAAAGCGGTTGTTATTTTTTCTCCAGGAGAAGGTAACACTTGTCAAATAAATACCTGAGATAATTGATAATAGGGATTAGAAGTATGCGAGTGATACACTGACAATCATTCACTCTCATGGAAAAGAAGAACCTCGCAAGATTCAGAACATTAAGTAGAGAGCACAATCTGTCACCATGAAGCAGGGGTCAATCTGAATGGAGTGAAACAATTGGCAATGCAGTTTTTCAATGTTTACTTCTCTCTCTGTTGCTTAGTGCTAAAGCTGAGTGAATTATTCACTTCAAATGATTTGTTCGATGAATTCTATTCCTTTTTGCTGCTCAACACATGCAGGCAATGGATGCCAATGCCATTAGAGTTATTCACTGCTTCACTTTTATTCAAGCTTTCATTTAGTGCTTTATTGAGAGTATTCTAGACTTCCACTGCTGCTCAGACAGCATCCAAGGCAGGTCCTTAATGTGTGCAAGCAGTATAGATCCACACAGTTGATGGAATAATACTCATCCACATCAGCAAGGATAAAGCTTTTAATTTGTTGTTATTCTGATCCCTCTTTAAATTTGGAAGCCCTTCCAGCAGCAGTATTTATACTTGCTACAAAGTTCCCTTTCTGTGAACAATTTTGCCCACAAGACTCAAAGCTTGAACTTTTGCAGAAAACAGATTAACAAAGAGCACAAACACAGCCACAAAGCACATTATTATTAAAAAATCCAAAGATTATATTATATTATTTGCTTCACTCCACGAGGAAATAATTTATTTTCATGTAATAAAATTCAGAGGAATTGAATAAAAAATGGATTCCCAATTCATGGAATTCCTTAACGTAACTTAATAGTTACTGAATATACACAAGTGACTTTGTCATTGCCAGGGTTGCATCTGTCTTGTACAGATAAACTGTGCTTAGAAACTCAGACGTAACATTAGAACAAAAAATATACATTTCTTACTGTATCGCTTTGGTCCATCTTCCAAACAAAATGAAAGTGTTAAGGTTGCATCATCTTCAAAAAATTCAGTTGCAAAGGCATCCCACCAGAGGTTGTCACTATCCTAGGAAGCAACAGATCATTCACTTAACAGGAGGCAAATGAAAATATGTTCATCTGTTGTAAAAGAAATTCAACAGGATCACACCTAGTTTGGCTTCTTCACCAATGGTTTTGGAGTGCAGATGTCTATATGATATTTCAAACAAATTTCCTAGATAAAGTTCTAGTTCTAATTTAGGAAAAATCCTAAAGTGTTTAATTTGCTGTACAATAAACTATCTTTCATTTTATCAAGCATACTAAATATGTAAAAAAATTGTTTTCCATGGAGATTTTTTTTCCAAATGTTACATATGGTTTTATAAATCAGTTGCAAATAAAGCACTTATGGCTTTTCCCACCTTTTCTGGGCTATGTCTCAAATGCTTGGTGCTAGTAATGAAAAAACCCTCAGTACTTAATTCTATAATGTTACGTCATCATCAGCATGAGATGACAAGAAAGTTATTTAGAAACCAAATATAATGGCCATTCCACTCCAATGCATTTAATATAAATACAATGCTACTGCAGGTTGATTAAATACCAGCTTAAATAATTACTCAAATGTAATTGTTGTGAGAAATTTTTACTTTAAGTGTGATACAAGAAGTGAAAAAAAATTGTTAAGATGACTTGTGTATACTTTAATTTACAGTAATACACATAGCTAGAACATGCGATTATTAAAATAGTGAATAAGGTAAAACATATACCAACACAGCAGTGCAGGTTGTTTCTTGACTTTAACAATTGAACCAGGCGTTTTCAGACCTGGATGATCAACAACAGGCACCCAAACCTCAATGTCCAGCACCTGAGCAAGAGGTCCAGCTTGCAAGTGTTTTCACAGAAGTTGGGCAACACAAAACCCACCACACGTTTCATTCAAAAGCTATGGATATATTTAATAGCTGGATCAGAAATTTTGGTGCAGTCTCTTCTGCTCCTTTGAGGCCCCGAGACTTAAACCACCTGTAGCACACAGGGTCAGTAACAAAGCTGGAAATTCACTTCTGAAGATGCCCCAGCTGCACTCCTCAGACCCACTCTGTCACACTCACAGCACCTTCCCTTCCAGTGTGCAAGGCCAGGTTCACTCAGCACAGGCAGCACTGAGCATCTCTCAATGCCTGAGCAATACAGATCTAACACAGAAAACACTTGTTCCCTTCACGGTAAAAAAAGGCTGAGACAAAACGCCAATTCAAAAGAAAATATGCATCTATCATAGTCAGTATGTACACAGGCAGAGCAATCTGGGGATTTTAGTTCTGCTGCTGTATTTCCTGATGATGTTACTTTTGGATTTCACTCCAAAATGTTGAGCAAGGTACCCTTCCTGTCTCCCAGTTTCACTTTGATTTTTGTCAAGCATCCAATGGAGAAATGGTAAGGACAGGTTTTAACAATCTGGCTCCTACCAGAGACCCTAGAGAGACTTCTTGTCTGAGTCAGAGCCTGTGATACATTTTCCTTGCCAAAGCTCATCCCACCTGGCAGTGACAGGACCATACAGCCCTGCGGTTCAGTCACACAAGGAGGTATCAAAGCTGTC
Source organism: Entomyzon cyanotis (assembly GCA_024500445.1). Taxonomy (NCBI): domain Eukaryota; kingdom Metazoa; phylum Chordata; class Aves; order Passeriformes; family Meliphagidae; genus Entomyzon; species Entomyzon cyanotis. The sequence goes on from JAKEPQ010001009.1 coordinate 10,294,471, forward strand.
CCACATCTCAGAAATCTGTTGCCACAGAGAGTTGCTGCTCTTTCCTGGTGTAAATCTGATGAGTGTTACCGTGTGCAACCACGGCTGTGTTGAGTAGCCAAGCAGCCACAACAGTAAGCACGAAACACACAGTGGTAAGTATGGAACATCCACAGGTGTTCACCCAGCTCTGCAAGGGACCCTTTGCCCAGCACAGCCTGCTGGGGAGCATCCCAAGCCCCTACAAGAGTGTAATGTCCAACAAGGAGCTATGAGCTACCACTCTGCCATTTGGCAAAGGAGAGGCTGCAGTACCACTGAACTGTACAGATCCATCACAGGGAAGGAGGAGCGGAGGGAAGAATTTTAGCAATGCCACAGACCACATTTGCAGTTCTTGATAATGCAGTATGACTGGAGCTACTCATACAGCATCCAACGACATGGAACAAAATGGAGAGCATCGCATAGCCAGGATATAATTGCACATGGGAAAGATAGAGAAGAGCAGGGAAAATGCAGGGCCTCACCTCAAAACCACACATCTTTGCACTCACACTGGCTTCCAAGAAGTCTTGAAAGCAAGGAAAATGTGGAAATGGAATTACAGTGGATTCTCTCTGTGGTTAGATGAAATACTCAGACTCTCTCACAGTTTGAATACAGTCCAAGGTCTTTATCTTAAGCTTTTGCATATTTTATGTCAGGAAGAAGGAAAAACATAAAATGCAACACCCCACCCCTAGAAAGAAAACCCAACCTTAAAGGAGTATATAAATCCTGTCAGGCTTGGATATGCTCTGCTGATTAATTTTCTGCCCCACCCTTGTCACAGGTGGGCCATCTACTCTCAAAGCCAAATGTGAACAAAACCAAATGAGGTGTCCCCAGCCAAACTGAAATAGGAACCAGTTATTAAAAAAAAAAATCTCCCTTTTTTTTTTTTTTTTTTTTTTTCTTTTTTTTGCAAAAAGGGGATGGTGGAGGCAAGGCTGCCCCCAGGCATCTTTAACTTATGCTTTGACAGGTTACGGGGGATTTTGCCAGAGTAATTATTTTTCTATTCAACAATAATGAGAAATTACCATGGCAACCTCCCTTTCACATAGTGCACTCACATGCTCAAACATTGAAATAATGGCCTAAACATAACAAAAAAAAATTAATTCTTTAAAAATATTTTGTATTAAAATAAACTTAAGGAATAGGTCAGAGGAGAGAAGAGGGCAGAGACAGCCAGCAAGTCGGGTCAAAAGTGAAGATGCCATGCTGCTGTTGCCAGCTACCCAAGCAGCAAAACGTCTTCTTCCACAACTGTCATTGTTCCCTCTGATCCCCTCCACCCCTGGTATTATTTGCAATTTGAAGCATGGCTCAACTCTGAATAGGGTCTCCAAGTAAATGGAATCCTACAGTTTCAATATTTTTTCCTGACTCTGATTTCTTTGGCAAAGGTAATCAGATTTTAAGTACAATGATGTTCTTTTTCCCCCTCCATCTAAAAGTCCCGTATGTTCACTGTGTGATCTGAAAGTCAAGCTGGGTTCTTCTTTACACCTTATACACTTATATGATTAGAAGTCTGCTAGCTAAATGAGGCTTTTCTACTTGCCTGTGATAGACCTTGCAACTGGAATATGAGGTCAACTAAGACTATGGCATTTTCTCCAAATTCCTGTATTTTTGTTTAACGACTTGGAAGGCAGAATGGACTGACCTAAGAAGTCAGTACATTAAATCACACATAAAAGAATGCAGATACCTCGCAGGACAGAACTGGAATTCAAAATGATTTTGATAGATTGGAGAAATGATCTGAAACAAAGATGAAATTCAATAAAGTGCAGTGACAAAAGCACAAAAACAAAATGGGGAATAACTGTAGAAAATGGTCCATCAAGCAAATATGTCAGCAATCAATTGCTCTTGGAAGTAAGAGAAACGTCTTAGGTACAATACTCTTCCACTCCAGCAAACACATCTCTGGAAAGACTTCAACCAGAATAGTCTGTCCACTTCTGGAGTACTGTGGCCAAGTCTGGGCCACCCACTTTTAAAGGATTTAGCTGAGAACCACTGGAATCAATGAATTTAAAGACACATGCAAAAAAAGCAAGCAAGCCCAAAAGACTCAAAGGAAGAAAGGCAGAACGATCTAGCTGTGTTTTGTATAAGACAGAAGAAGCTCACAGGGAGCATGATGACAGTGCTCAAGTACATGAAAAGACTGCTATAAAGAGGAGTGAACACTTGTCCTTGGTAGCTAACAAGGATATAAGAAGTAATAATTGGTTCAGTTTGCTGCCATTACAGGTTAAGTGGTTTATTGCCCTGTTACAGATTTCTAGGCTAGTGTTTTGCAGAGGGGAAAGAGCTGCAGAACATGACTGCTGTGTTCCCAAGAAGAGTGGATATAGAGATCCTGCTGCCCATGATCCTCCAGCAGAGCCACCCCTGTACAGCAGCTGCACAGATCCTGCCCAGTGAGAAACTGATTTTTGGTTTCACCCTCACATTGCTTTTGGCTGCACATGTGTAACAGGTGTAAATAGTATATTAAAACAGAGTTATAGAAACCAATAAATATGATTCTGAATACACACAGGAAACACATCTGTTCTGAGGTCAGACTTTTTTTTTTTAATAATCACTTTTTAGGGAAAAATTAATTTTAAACATCAATCTTGGCATTGGACAAGGCAAAAATAAAGAGAGAGCGCTTGGGAGCTTACATTTTTCTTCTGGCATCTGCAACCCTTCCCTATTGACACTTACTATTTTCAGAACTCTATACATCTACACTCCTGTTGGCAACATATATGTGTCTCATATTCTTTTAAGTTAATGTTGCACAAGGAACTTCTGTCTCCCTAAGGAAAGAATGGCATTCCTTCCCTCCTCCTGTTCCCAGCAAATTAAACTACACTTGAGCTTTCAAAATGCAGTTCAAGATTTTGCCATTAAATACACCTGTAAAATCTCCACAGCCATTAAAAATTACAAAACTCACAAGTACCAAAGTCTGACATTAAAGTTTATACTGAAAGCACAGACCATGAAAAATAAAATGTCCAATTACAAGAAACCAATAATTTTACTCATTAGTTTTAAATTAGACCCATCTTGTCTCTACATAACATATTTAAGATTCTGATACAAATTTCACATGAGTAACAAATTAATAGGGATCTATAGATCTTATTTTTTTACATTTGGAAATTCGAGTACTCATCTGTAGATCTGGCCCTGAAAAGCACAATGGTTTTATAACCTGGCATGGAGTTTTTAGCTATTTGTATACATTCAGTATGGTCACAGATATTATGAGTCCTAGACTGGCTTTTTCCTGGAAAGAGTGAGAACAGAGTGAAAGAGTGGAATGCTCTATATGTATGTAGGTGGGAAACCTGTATAGCCAAATGGCTCTCTGTTTTAGGAGAAGATGCACATCTATTTCCAGTAGTTTTGCTAGGAATATGTGGTACCATATAGTTAGTAAAAGTACCTGAAAAAGAGAACCAATCTGGTTACTCAGGGCTGTTTGTGGTTTTTAAGAACCAAAAAAGTGGTTTTTAAGAACCACTTCCATCGATTTTCCATTTGTTATTCTATCTCATTTATTTTATCTCAAATATAAAGCACATTTTACACAGAATTAAATATACCTTTAATCTTGCAGCTAGTGGTATCTTACAGAATCTCCATATCCCCTTTCCTGCCAGGAATTCCCGACTCTATTCCTTCCATTTTTTATTTCACACATATTCATTGTTTTAATGGTATTGTTTTATTTCACTTACTAGTGTGGCTGGATTCCATCTCTCAAACAATGTGTAGTAAAACTGGCTGAAAGATTTTAAGACTTGGCTTTGGTCATAAGTAGTTTTCTGTTCCATTATACACTTGCAACTTCTTGCCAAAACTCTGCTCTGCTCAATGGCCAAAACATAGTCTCTTCAGCTCACTTAATAATTAATTAAATTATTGTTTACATTCCACTCAGGAACTTATCTTCAATTGTACAGTAAAAAAACAACACCGAGTTTCTGTTTTATTGAAAAGGCAGAATATAATCATGCAATAGATCCCCACAGCAATACCTCCTCAGAGAGAGTGACTGGGGGGCAAAATGGGGGCAACATCTCTATTTCCCATGTAAATCTGGAGTAGATTAAAAAATCCAGTGGAATTCCAGGGAAAAGCTCATAAAAGGGTGTTTCTCTTACACATTCACTGGAAATGCCTAATATATCAAGGATCCTGTTTTTATTGCCTATAAATCATTACACTATCAGGCAACAGAAAATCAAACATTAATTATTTGATTTCAGATACAAATGGGAGTAACAACAACAAAAAAATAGAAGAAAAGGAGAGAGGCTTTGCAAAATACACAAATTGATTTATGTAATTTTCTTGCCATACTCTGAACCCAGGCATATGAGAATCAGCATCACTACAGCAAAAACATTGTGCTGTAATGACTCTGGCCATACGACTCAGCTTTGCAGATATTCTGCTTTGAGATAATGTCACTTACATCTCACAAATAGCAAGTCCATGCTGAGAAATTTTACCAGGGGTTCAGATTAACTGAAACACCCTGACACTGAAATGAGGACAACAAACATTTTTCTTGTGTTCAGAAGGATGGCTGACCTCTTCCACTAACATATGCCCAAATTAGATACCTTGTGTTAGAGAGTAGTTGTGGGAATACTCACTAGGCTGGCAAATAGTGAGACCAGTCTATACACAGCTATAAATGAACAGTTATTCCACTACATCTAAGGCACCCAATTTTTCCATCTACACAGATGCCACATGTATAACAATTTGGATATCCTTTTAAAATCGTAGTCCTTAAAATTACAGAGATTTCTAACTGAAGTTGTCAGGAAAGAATGACAGAGACATACCTGGTTCAGTCTAATAACAGAATCAGAGAAGAATGCCTGGTCTAAAACCTATTATTTATCAGTCTTTAAATTTTACCAAAGCTTGTGGACAAAAGAGAAATGAATATCTACTCTGTGCATGTTTGACTATTCACCTACAGCAGACAGGAGATTGCAGTTTAATACTCCTCTGTAAGCAGTACAGAGCAGAAGGAGTTAACTTATGAAATGTGTCATTTCACTGGCTTCTTTAATTTGAATTCATTATTTCCATTCCTGGAACTTGTGCACAAGATTGAGTAGGAGAAAAAAAGGGGAAAAAAGAGCAATGAAGCTGGGCTCAAGACACACTCCACTGCCAATTCCTTACTGCCAACATGGCATCATGCTTGAGATTTCACAGCAATATCATCATTGACCAGCAGAAGATGCTCTTTTGTCCTTTTTAAATATATGGGATAAGATTGCACTTGGTCTCTAAGGATAAGACCTATATTCTGGCTGTGTGAACAAAAAGACTGGGCATTAACACCTAAATTGTGCAGTTTTTAACAGAAATATGCACTTCCACCCACAGCGGAGTATCTGCTCGTACTTACTATATAGACAGTGCATACTAAATCCATATTCAAAATTGTTTTAAATTTGAGTCCTTTTTTCAATAGGCACAAAGATGTCTCTAGCTGACTGGAAACAGTAATAGATTTTCTTAGTAGTATTCTCAATCCATGATCATTGCAGACAAATCACAGACCTGAGTTCTGTGTTTATCAAAAATGAACCACAGTTACATTTCTCTATTCTGCCACAGAATACCCCACAGCCTCTGCCTTTGAGAATAGTTTATAGAGATGGAATATTAAGTGTGTCTATTATCTACTGTACTACTGTCAGCCATACAAATGTTCTTATTTTATTCTGACATTTTGACCTGGTTTCTTTTTTACCTTGTTTACTTCCATCTGTATGAGTAAATGGAAGCTACTATGCCATCTATCCGAATGAAAAGGCAATAACTAGTATTGCCATGAGTGAATATAGAGCATCAAATATTATGTGTCACTAGGGCACAGAAAAAAAAGCTCATATTCCCAGTAATATTAGTAAATGAGTCTCTCTAGGTCTGTCTACCCAACTGCACCAACTCCCAAGGCTCTAAAATTTAGTGAACACAAATCCCTTTATCATTTATTACAGTGAAGATAAAATTATTACTGACAGCATTAAAATCCTACATTGGAGCATGATGAAGACAGTCCTTGACACCTCCATTCCACACTGGACTCTCCTCACCTCTTTGATCACTGAAGTCTCACAAAAGCACTATGTGTATTAGAGAAAAATACAAAGCTGGGACCTTCAGAGGTCCCTGATTCTGAAAAACTACAATCTAAACTATGATCTAACAGACTATACTTTGAGAGGTTAAAAATGGCTCTTCAGCTGAGTTAAAAAACGTATTCTGCTATGTGTTGTGCCTTATTCTTGTGTGAGTCTAGTGATCCAGGTAGGAAAGGGAAACACAGGTAAGACAAACTATCCTTCCACTTGCATTCCAAATTCTTGCAGAAGTATCAAACAGTGAAAGAGCTAAGTAATGCAGCTACAAATAGTTGATTTTATCATAAAAAAAAGATTATATGGGTTGAAAAGACATATAGGTGAGGAGGTATATATCTCTATATACACAAAGAAAGCCTGAGAGGGATTATTTACAAGGGCATGTAGTGATAGAACAAGGGGGAATGGCTCTAAACTGAAAGACAGCAGGTTTAGATTAGCTATTAGGAAGAAATTCTTCACTGTGAGGGTGATGAGGCACTGGCACAGGGTGCTCAGAGAAGCTGTGGCTGCCCTGTTCCTGAAGTGTTCAAGGCCAAGCTGGATGGAGATCTGAACAATGTGGTCTGGTAAAGGGAGCCCTGCCCATGGCAGGGGGTTTGGAAACAGATGATCTTTAAGGTCCTTTCCAACCCAGACCATTAGACACAACTCTAGCACAACTCTACCCAGCAGGCCTTGGTGAAAACTGCTGCTAAGACTCAGAAGGAGAATTTTAAAATTAAGGATATGCTTAAATGCTTTGCTGAGCTGGGATCCACCTAAGCTTTTGCTAGCCTGCAAGTCTAATTAACTCAAGATTATGACTACCTATTAAGCTTTGCAAACCAGGTAAGAACATATAAAAATAATGGACAGCTCTGTCTAACCAAAGAGCTGTTATTTCTTGGGAAGGTACAGGAAGTGGAAAAGATCAAGTATATTGTATGTCCCATCTCCTATGGAGGACAGGATATCTCATGCACAAAAGTTTAATTTAGCAACAACGAGTCAGAAAAAAACAATACAGAGAGAAGTATTGAAGAAACCACTCCCTTTTGTTAAAATTTACATCATATCTACACTTTAAATTATATATTGCTGCATTTAAGTGTTTAATAATGTAACTGTGGTTTTTGTTGTCCAGGTATCACCCAAAGAAATTGTAACAGCACTATATAATTCCAGACAGTACAGAGAAGTAAACATTATGGCACCTTACAGAAATTTTGGCAAGAAGCAACGGTAAAGCACAAATATGAGTTCTTTGTTATGTATTGGTAATAAAAACACCCCTTTGTATTTCTTCTACATAAACAGTGCATATTCTTTAAGCAAAAAAACCATTGGCAATTTACAATTTCATAAAAGAGATATAGTCACCTTCAAATTATGTTACTTAAAAGTTCATTCACATTTTTTATTCAGCTCATGTCAGAAGCCCCACTCTTGTGATGATTTTAAAGGATTACTTCTTTAGCATAGCAAAACTACACTCCAAGTTAATTCCTGTATGCATTCTGTACTCATTAGGACTAGTAATCACAGTTGTTTTTGTCAGCTGGCGATGTCACTCTATCCACAATATTATCTGTGTTAAATGTGTTTCAGAATCTAAATTCTACTTAAGAGAGAGATAAGAAAAAAGGTAGTGTTGAGGTATTAAGTTATTAAGTCTATATTTTAGACTCTACTTACTTGTTCCACTTTTCAACACTACAGCATAGTAAGTATCATCTGCTTTGGTCATTTGAACCACTAATCAGCTGCAGTTGTCAGATGCTCAGGTCTTTGAAAATAATACAGCTACATTTATTGCTTGTAATTTTTAATATACAAACACATGTGCATTCAAACTTAATCAAACATTAAGGCAGAGATTTTCAAAGCTAATTAAAAGACTTATGCATTCATTTTCCATTAAATTAAGTGGAAATCAGATGTTGGAATATTCTATGCAAGGCTCCAAATCCCAGCATGGAAATGGAACTTGTTACATTTGCTGAATCAAAGCTGGAGGGTGACAACAGGGCTGGGATTCATTTCACCCCAAGACAGTTGTCTAAATTCATGTGAGATAAAAAGCCTCCTGGAGATATCTGTCTCTTCACTGTCTGTAGAGGGAGCCTAGAGAATGGTTCAGTCTAGCCATGTAACTTTTATAGGGATAAAGGCAGGTGAGATAAATCCTATTCTATATACCTACCAAGAATTTAAAAGTCAGGAAGAAAACTAGTTGAGGCTTTGAGAGCTTAGTGAAGGACAAAAATATGTGAAAAGCTGGGTGAAACAACTGTGTCTACTTTGTCTAGATTTTTACAGACTTGGCAGGAAAACCTATAAATGATGTTCAAGTTTTTTACTTGCAATGCTCAAAGATCTCCAGGCTGCCAGGTTCCTGCTGTTTCATATAAAAAGCTCCAAGTGGCAGACAGAAGTTGGAGAACTGGTTAAAGATTTCTGCCAGTATGAAATGCTTCAAATGAAGAAGATGTGATTATTTGCTTGGCTTCCTAACTTTACTCCCCAGCTAGCCACGGTTGGAAATAAAGGCCCTCAAACCCTGTATTTTATCTCATACTGTATTTGGATACAAAATTCCTGTACAAAATACAATTAAACTAGAGACAGAATTGCTGATATATATCTTCCTGCATCCTTGGTTATCTGAAATATAAGGAAATCCTAGGTCAAGACAGCACATACCAAATACTAACATTTCTCATGCATTATCCTGTGACCATCAGATTGCTCAGTTACTCCTCAGTTGCTCCTCAGTTGCTCCTCAGTTGCTCCTCAGTTGCTCAGTTTTTCTGCAGTGTAGCATCACCCTTCTCAAGCACACAACACTCACTACTGGGTGTATATACAGCCAAGGCTGATTAATGAAGGAACAGTAATCAGTTCAGGTTGCTTTGAGAAAATCAGGATGGGTTGGGCTCCAGACACTTGCATATTCTCAGTAAACACAATGGTTTGCAAGTTTTGATGGTGAGAAGTGAGCAGTGCACTTTTTAAACTGACATTTGCATTTACAAATTAAAATTCTGATTCAAATGGAGATGTCTGAATCACGTGCTTGCCATGAAAAAAAATCTACTTAGAAGCAAAACTTTTACTGTTATTGCTGCTATAATATTGTAGAACAGTGTAACAGATCACTGACAAGGCTGTTACGGTTGCTAAATCAAAGGATATACTGTACTGAAAGGCACTGAAAGAAATACAGAGAGAATGAAGCACTGAGGTTGTGATAACAGAGTGGGTTTGTGTGTTTGTTTTAATTATTAACTTTAAATTTTCACTTCAAAAGAAATGGGAGAATTTATGCATGCCAAGAAGTGTTCCCTTTCAAAAGTCGGTCTTCAATGAGCAAAGTAAGTAAAGCTTTTTTCTAAATGGCATCTCTTATCTTGTCAACCTCATTTAAAATAAAAGGCATCAATAGTAATAATAAGAATGCAGCTTGGTGAACAATTCCTTCACAGAAGCCAGCTATTACATACTGTAACGAATTAAAAACTCTAAAAGTCTATGCAGGTCCCCAGAGAAATGCTATTTAATAAAGCAAACACTGATATTGAATGTGACAGAATTCCATTTGCTTCAGAATCCTATCCAACTGAGTTTGGCTGCAGCTGAAGCAATTAGAGAAAGCTGTGATTTAATCATTATGCTAAAACCCTAGACAAACAAAGCTCTCACCTACCAAGTGGCCACTTAGCTCTATCACTACCACTAGAATGTATAAAAATCCTTGTAGGATTTCATTTGCTGTCAGTCAACTAGTAGCAACATGAGCAATTATTTACTAAAAATGTCTATTTACTAGCTACCCTACTGCTTAAACATGAAAAATGTATAAATCTAAATTTACACAAAGTAAGCAAAGCCAAGTGTAACTACATATGTCAGGGAAATCGCCCACTAAGGTCATCCTTGTAGCTGAGACCTGATATGATCCAGTTGAAAGCTCATAACAGGTAATACTTTTTTTTTTTTTAAATATGTATTTATGTTGTATATGATAATCCACTGGGGCCTCACCTCTGGGTCCATAAACATCTAATGAAATTTTAAACATCTTTTCATTACAGCAGTAACCTCCTATGAACTACAACCAATCACTTCAGACTCTGTGGGCCTGTTAAATCAGTAAAACTGATTCACTTAAGATTTCTTAGTTTTCCATAGGAGGTATTAGACATTTCCTATTTTCTAATGCAGTCAAAATTTCTCTGTGTAAAGTTGCAGGACACAAAGAAATAGAAAAAAGTGACAATTTGGAAAAATTACTTACAGAAAATTTGTGAATTGGCTTCGAAACTCTGGACTTTCTTGGTGTGTTCCTGCCAGCCAACAAGCTACATTGTGAAAAAATTACTAATGGTCTTTCTGACTTTAATATTCACTTTAGTCAGAGAGCCAAGTGACTGACACCTTGGACTGCTGATGTAGATTTTTACCCTCACTGCCTGCTAGGTGAAGTCATCCCCTGGCAAAGAGCAAGCAAAGCTTGGAAAAAAGCAGTTTCCTTCCTCCCCAGCTTCTTTAAGGAATAGGATCTAGAGACATGGTGCATACCTATAGCCTAAAAAAACCTAACAGTGTTGATACAAAATTTTTAAAACCACAAAGAATATGAAATCTGTGAGAAAGCTGAGACACATAGAACACTATTTTAAGAAAGCAAACAGTTTTGCATAACATGGATAAGTATTCACAAAGTTGTTGCAGAGGAGACTGAAATAACTTAAAGAGCTCAGAGAAATGCATGTATAAAGCAGCTCAGACCTATTTTCAAGGATCTAAATCCTCATATCTTAACAATAAATTATACTGTTGGCATGGCATTGTTTGTCTGTTTTGTTACAGTTGTGCATTCTAACTAAAATATACAATGATCATGTTGAGAACCCTTAATTTTTTTAATTACAATGTGTTCCTCAAGAGTGCCATAAACCCAGCACATCCACAGTTTCAGGGCTTTTCTAAAAGATTTGTGTTCAGAGTACTAAAAAGCCTGAGAAGGCAGCAATAGCTTTGACAAAGCCAAGAAACTACACAGTCCCATTTCTGGGAATGTGTTAACTGCCAGAGAAGCTGTCATCTGAAAGTGAGACAGAAAATCAGAAAAGATTCAGTGCTAATGTCTTCTTAGACTAGGGGAACCTTATGTCAAGCTCAACCCAGAATATATGGATCCACATCAAGCAGCTTGTTTTCTACTAGTGCAATGACAACCACTGTGAGATGTTATCATATTTCTTTGCACTATGTTTTGTCAGAACCTACAAAATTGGTTGTAGCTGGATCATACTCTAGGTCCTCAAAGAAATATTATATTGAAATATCATGGATGCTCTTTGGAAGGTGCTGGTTTCAGGCACTGGCTGTTCTTAGGATTTTCCTTCTCTAAATGAGTTCTTCCACAATCACTTGACTTTTACACCTGATTTCTGTTTGGTACACTGAAGGATCACCTCTCTGCTCTAGAGCAAAATGGCTACTTTTTGTTTTTCCCTCTTGCTTCCTTAGTTCTATTTTCTGATTTATAAAGTTTTTTCTTGAACCAGATGCAGTGATACAGACATGCACATTTTTTTGTTGATACTCTCAGCTTCAGTAATAGTGTCTCCTGGATTAGGTCATCTGCTTCTTAAAATCATATATCAAGTTATCCCTGGTCTGAGGCATTCCAGAATTATTCTGAACTTTTTACAACCTCCACAGGTAAGGTTTGAAAGCTGCAAGAAACCCATCAGAAACTGCCAGGTTAGCACAGAGCCCACCATGTATCTCATGGCATACCAGTAAGGACAAAGGAGTGTACTGAGGATCAAATATGCTTTGTATTCAGCTAGCAGTTCCTGTGAATGGGCTTGTTCAGAAAGGCTCAACATCTGGCAGGGGTCAGGTCTGGACTGAGTCCCTTCCAACTTGGTTCAACCCTCTCCAGTACAGCTGACAATCACAGGCCTTCACATCCTAAAGTCTCAATGGACTTGCAGAACAAGTACAGAATCAAAGCAGCTTCCCTGTCTCTCCCTGCAAATACTCATGCACCTTGATCTGAAGGGACCATAGGCAGGATTACACTGTCAATATTCTCCTCATTCCTCTGCCAATATTCCAAGCACTCATTAGAATCAGTCAAAGAGGTGACACCAAACTGCCCAGGGCACATGGCCTAGAAACTGCAGAGATACTGAATATTTTCAGCTGTATTATGCAGTATGCAGATGAATAATCCTATGGGTTGTAAGCTGGTATCTATCTATCTATCTATCTATCTATCTATCTATCTTAGCTGAATCCAGTGGTCGAGATGGGATGTGAAAACAGAAGTGCACTCTATGTTGTACATGATGAGTCCTAGGGAAATATCTATCAGACCATCAGTGGTAGTGCCTTGCAAACATAAAAGGAGACACAGTGTTCCAAAATGTTCCTGTGAGAATAAACACAGTGTTCAGGGATAATAAATGTCCCCTTAAGAAATTTAAGATGAAAAGGTGATACTGTATGAGGTAACCATTGCCCTAAGAATTTATGTTTCCTACTTGAAAAGATCTTTTTGCCCTCCTAGAAAATGTCCACTTTCCAGGTATACTTCACAGATAAAATCAAGTAATCCTTTTGTACTTCCAAGATATCCTTTTGGATCTTAAGAGAGAAAAATTTAAACTCAAACCCATGATAAAAGAAACAGAAACAAGTTACAGTTTTTCCACTTTGACTAATACTATCATAAATAGCTCAAAGGAAACTACTATGCATCATGTTCTGTTTAGAAAAAAAAATATTCCCATCCAGATAATGATCAAAATAATTCTGGATACCTTCCTGATCTACAAGATCTACCCGAGGTGAGATGCAGCAGTGTCTGTTCTGCATGGTGCAATGCTGGAGCACACAGATAGAATTGTAGGTCAACATTTGAAATTGTTGGTCTTTAGTATCTGGTTTCTTGACACAAGCTTAGAATAACTCAGTTCTCTATTCTTCTGCTGAAGACTTTGCACTCTGTAGCTTGTCCTATCAAAAACTAACTTGAAATCAAAGCTCTCAGGTCCTATAGATAGATAATAAAGTGTGACTTTTTTAAGAACAGGAGTCTACCTTGATGCATGGTTGCAGAGAAAAGCTAGAGTGTCATGAAATGCATTTAAACATGAGCAACAGAAAAAAGGGAATTCCAAACCCTTTTCTTCTTCAGTAGGATGACATTTCCACCAATGGCGTGATCCTTCAGAGCCTGGCTCTGTTTTGGGTAAAAGCACAGAGTGATTTACCTATTTTGTGTATGTTCATTCTCATGGCCATCAATATCAAATAACTGGAAGCTCACTTGGAGGCAAGGTGTTAAACAGCGTTTAAATTTCTCATATGGAGAAGAAACCATGATCATCATTGATATTCTCTTATTTTATTCAGCCTCTTTGATATGAGTGTTGGTATCAAAATGAAGTGACCTGAACATATTAAAGATGATGCAAGTTTCACTATTCCCCGTTGCATATAACCTAAAAATTACAGTTCATTAATATCCAAACAGATCTGCTTTGGGGAGACCTGACCAGAATCCAACACTAGAGTCACAAGCACCTGAGTACTGCCTATGTGTTTTTAAAAGGCCCAGAAGCAGCATGTATTGTACATTATTCCCATTGCCTTCACCTGCAAAAGTGTATCTCTTCTTCAGTAAGTGAATAACTAGATAGAAATTTAATTGTTTTTTCTCCAGTTCTCAAAGGAACTGTATTTTGCACCAATATAAAAAAAAATCAGCTTATTTTATCTAATTCATGACATGCTAACCACTGGTAGGAAGAGAAAGATGGCAGTTCCCATTTCCTTCATGCTTTGATAGAGAGTCAACAGATAAGTAATCCAAACTGACAGGTCTTTATGACTGACCTCCTGATACCTACTGGTGCATAAACATGGAGTTGTTAGAACTTATCACTAGGGCCAGGGTTATCCCCTCTTGACTAGGAGTCTGCCAAGTCCTAAATAAATAAGCTAAAAATAGAGTTCCAAAACAATGTGTCCTATTTAGTGGATTCTGCCCCTAAAATATCATGTCCCAGAAAATCTCCAAACAGGAAAGCTGAGATTTCACCATTTCTTGTGTTTAGTTCCCAGACGTTGCACAAAGCTTGGTAGGTAGGTAGGTAGGAAGGCCATCGAAATGTCTCTCCATTGCTGTAGTGTCCCTGTGGGGTCCACACGGCGACCAGTGCTGTTTAATATCTTCATCAGGGACACATGCAGGGGGATTAAGTGCACCCAGAGCAAGTTCACAGACAACTTAGAGCTGAGTGTTCAGTTGACACACCTGAGGGATGAGATGGAATTCAGAGGGACCTGGACAACTCAAGAAGTGTGCCATGGGAATCTCATGAAGTTCAACAAGGCCAAACACAAGGTCCTGCACTTGATCCAATGCCCACAATATATGGATTTTGGAGGGCAAAGGAGGAGGAAGGAATGGTTAAATTACAACAGGCTTGAGACTAATCTCATGGGCCGAATGCCAAAGAGCAGTCAGAGACCCTAAAGTCCAGTTCAAATGCACCAAGACTGCTTTGCAACATGACCCAGTAAGTTGAGGCAATCACAAAATTTACTTCTCAAGTGGCAATGCAAGTACAAATTAAAACATTAGCAGGGGTGAAGAGGCATCCCCTCTTCCCTTTCCCAGAAAAAATTAAGAGGAAAAATAGAGCTTATTTCTGTGCCTGTTTTTTGAAAAGAAAATTTTAGGTTCTTACTCTCAGGAATTGAGGTAGGCAGCTGTGTCTGGGTGAATCCCAGTTCAGGTATGATTCTGAGCTTCCACAAAAAACCAGAAAATAATCCCCCTTTTTAAAGACCACCCCATCAAGAGTTTAGTGCACAGCTCAGCAAATGGCTAGTTTGAAACTCTACTCCGAGGTGCGTGGCTTTCACACCATACTTTACATGGAACCAGCCTGTGGTTGCATTTCTTTCTGGGTGCCAGGCACATAGCTGTGAGATTACTAAATCTTACTTGTTCCAAACTTAACTGGTTTTAGCTAACATCTAGGCCTCTCTGCATGTGAGAAATAATCACCAAAATAAGTAAGAGCTTTAAGTTTTTCGTTTATGAGAAACAAATACTCCAAATGTACTATACACTCACTCCTAAGGGAGATCTGTGGCTCATCTGAGGACAACTGCACTGAAGAAAACCCCACTGACTTTGGAGAATCCCTTCACTTTCTGTGACAGAATCTGTGTGACAGGAATCAGAATTTGGCACTTAGGGCAAATTTGGAACTGAAATGGCTCAGAAACGCTTGACAGGTGCTGCCTGTGAGAGAGTCTTCCTATTAGTTCCTTCCAGGGGGAGGACAAGAAAACCTCTCTGATGGCTTAGCTCTAGAAGTCTCCTTGCCAGGTACCTGCCATATGCCTAAAGGCATTAGAGGAACATGGTTACATTTATTATCATGAGACTAGCTGGCTTTGTTAGAATATCTGAAACAAACCCCACATTTTTTAATGGCCTGATTTGTTTTTGCAGAAAGTTGAATCTTGGTATATGAGCTGTCATATCAGATTCTATTTTATTCTTTTATGTTTACAAAGTATTGCATAAACAGGAACAGCTGGTGTTGATTTATAAACACCAGAGTTGTCTTGAGAGTTTAGGTATTATTTTGCCAACATTTAAACCTAATCATTTGCAAGCAATTGTTCTGTACCATAGTGGACAGTGGTTCTTTTTCTGCCTAAAGACAAAGATATTTTCTAATAATACTAATAATGTAATTCTGAATTACACTTAGAAGAAGGATCTTATGTGTATCTGTCTATTTATATACCTGTGCGTGTGTCTTGGTTCATCGAGAATTTCTTAGAGAATGCCACAACATTCACTGCTCCAACTTTTTGTAAAATTACTGCAGCCTGTTGTGAATAGCCAGGCAAAGGGCTTGGCCTCTATGACAACCTGCATATTATTTGCACATGTGAGTACCTTGAAGTAAGATGTGGAAATGCAACCAATTGTTGAACTTCATGTTTAACCACCTTAACCAGGGGACATTTTCCTCCATTTCATTCACAGTACAGCTGCCAAGCTCTGAAATAAATATTCTCCTCACAACAGTCTCTTCCCTTATATTATCCTGATTTGCTCACATTACAGAAGCATGCTGCACACTGAAGAAAGTAGGAATCACATGATCTAATACTGTAAGATTCAGGTAATTGAAGAATTTATTATAGGCTAAAAGATGCCCAATAAAGTTTCATAGGCAAATTGAATTCCTGCATCTCCAAGTGGTGGCGTTGATTTTTTTTTTGTGAAACTCGGACAGTTTTTATCTTATTCTAAGTTTTAATAAAGGAAAACATAAGACTTGGTTAACAAATCATTAAAAGATAGCAAACAAAGAGTAGAAATAACTGGAGAGCTTTCACAACAGAGGAAAGCTACCAGCCCAACTCCCAAGGACCTGAGATGTTAGGTGGAGTCTTGTAGGACTTTGAAAGAAGATGGATAACAACATGAAAAATTTCACCAGGCATGGAGAGTCACTCTGGCTAGCTGATCTGAATGCAAAGAGTTGTGGGAAGCTTAAAATACTAAACAACAATAAAACAGCAGAGGGTATTGCTGAATGCAAAGTAATGCATATGAGGGAAAACAATCCTAATTAGATCTAAACCACAATGGACCCCAGCTATTATCACTCGGCACAAAAATCTCTGAACCATTATGGATAATTCCATGGAAATGTTGGTTTAATGATATGTAGTAATAAAAAAGGCCAACCACAAGCTTTTAAATTGGGAAAAAAGGTAACTGGGGATGGGTACAACAGAGGTTTTCAAGTCATAAAAGTTCTGGACTTTCTTTTCTGTGATTAGGGAATGATTATTCAGTCTAAAAATCATCATTGTAATAAATAAATTACAAAAAAATCTGAGTGAACTTAATAAAATTAGCTCACAGTTTTAAACCCAGTAAGAGGAAATAATTTTTCATACAATGCCCAAGCTGTAGAACTCATTGCTGCCGGGCTTCAAGTCACAAGCATAAACAAATTTTAAAACATATTAGGTGTATTAGCAGAGGCAGAATACATTGGCAATTCCTGAACGCAGTGCTCCAGGCACAACCTCCCATTTGGGATGAGCTGACATATCAGTAAAAAATGTTTGGTCATTTCCCAGTTTTGCTCACTTACCCTTTCCCAATCCATCTGCCGCTGGTGGCAGCATAGTTGACATCTGACCCCTCTCCGCCACAAATCTTCCCTTCTGCAAAGGCTGATTCCAAGGCCTGATCTTCTGTGTAGTAAATACTAAATCCTGTAACCCCCTTTGGCTTCCAGTTTCATACCAGTGTCTCATCCTCGATTAACTGTTTCTCTGCTCATATCCCTTTCCCCCTTGCTTTCCACCAATATTTCCAGAGATAGAATGATTGCTTTTCTCAGTTGATTCCACTCTCCCACCTGCCTTCGTTACACTTTCTCAAAGATTTTTAACTTCATCCAGTGTGATGCCTTTCATAACAATTTTATAAGACAAAGAGCACCCTGCCAAATTTCAAATCCTTATTCCCAAACAATAGGATGGGCAGCAGAGTGGGGAAGGGAGGGGAAGCT
The DNA here is from genome assembly GCA_024500445.1 of Entomyzon cyanotis. Lineage (NCBI taxonomy): Eukaryota > Metazoa > Chordata > Aves > Passeriformes > Meliphagidae > Entomyzon > Entomyzon cyanotis. Next base: position 10,312,316 of record JAKEPQ010001009.1, read on the forward strand.
ACAGCTATTTCAGAGCAAGGTTTGCCAGGACTTTTCAGTGTGGTCAAAAAAATATATTCCCCTTGCCTAATGCCTGGAAATGTTTGAGTAATTTTTTCTGAAAATTTTCCAAAAGAGATTCAACTAAGAAGAAAACTTAGAAGAAAACAGTGTGGAAAGCTTCACCTCAGAGATGCCAAACACTTAAAGCCCAGCAAAGGTATCAGCAACTGCAAACTGGAAGCTTTCATGGAGAACATTAGACAACCTTAGTAAAGCCTTATCTATTACAGCACCAAAGAGAACAAAATGCAGTACTAAACATGTGATTACTGATGCCTTTGTTATAATGAAAACATAGATTTCAGTGATGGGTGTTGGTAATCATTTCATTGGATATTATTTTAAGAGTGCATTATTTTATTTTGCAAGATTTCATCAAATTAAAAAAATCCTTTTTGTCATGGGCCAGAAGGACTTTTAAAACTAGAAGTAATGATAGCACCAGCCCTGGCAATGATTGCAACAAACAATGCCCTGCAATTTTCTTTGTTTACAAGTATCCACAATTTTTTTAATGACTGTATTATGACTGATTTTCAAAAATGGGAGACTAGCCTTATTTAAAATGTGCCCTATTAACTGAAGAAAAGCCAGTTTTAAATGCAGTTAAATAAAGGGATTCACAGCTAAGACTGAGGCTGGAGACAGAAATTTACCCCACTGGGCACAGTGAAGCCCAATTCACCTTCTTGGCGATGGCCAGCAAGCTCTCAGCCTCTGGTGCCACCACGTCCCTTGGTGATGGCACTATGCAGGCAGAGCAGGGCACACAACACTGAGGCCCTTGGGGTCAGCAGCTCCTCTAAACCAGGCAGGACATGAGACCAGGGCTGAGGGGAATCAGCTGCAAGGATTTGTACAAAGTCCCTCCCTTTTCTCTGGCCTGTCATATGTGACTGTCACGAGATGCTGTATAGATACAACCAAAATAATAAAATATAGATTTGCATATGTGACTTTTGAGTTTCCTAGCTTCTCCATGCTTTTTTTAAAAAATAGTGATCAGTTAACACTGACCTTTTTTATTAATTATATCTAAGGTAATAATTACAATCCCCAACCATCTAATAATGGCCAAGTTCTTAGTTCCCTGAAGAGTGATTAAAGTGTCTTGTTTATGGCTCTGTAGACCAGAACTTTATTTTTCATTAATCAAGAAGACTTGACTGAGCTCACCTGTTTGTCTTCTGAATGCAAACAAAAACAGTTTCCAGATGAGAGAAAGGCTACCACCCGTTTACAGCATCTGACCATTAACAAATCTACTGTATTCAATCCAGAATTCTTGCAGGTCATCTTCACATAGGGGCGGTGGTCTACCTCCTGTATTTACAACACAGGAACCCTTTCAGAACTTTGTCACTAGCCTAAAGGTAAAGGCAAGCTATGTACCATGTGCATCTTCTCCCAATAAAAGCTTACAATGGAAAGTCTACAATAAACTTCACTGAATTTACAAAGATAAAATATTTAAAGTCTTCATGGGTTCACTCCAACTGGACTAATACAGGGCTGATTTGGGCTATCGTAAGAGAATGCAGTGGACAACAGCTCTGTGACTTGCATTTGAAACATAGGAAGTTATTCTGCAGGCTGAATAAATGACACTGGAAAACAGGTGACAAAAATATTGCTCAGAGAAAACCCCAACTCCTGCCCCATTGTTTACAGTCCTGTTTTCCCTATGAATCAGCCAATATACTAGCATTTAAAAATAACCTTGCATTGTGAATTTGCTATCAAGTAGCTTTAGTTTTTTCAGATGAAGAGAATTTTAAGCTCAAACACAACAGAGCCATTCTCAGCTGGCTTTGATTCCTTGCACTAGAAGAAATTCTGATTCTTAGATTGACGAGAGAGAATTCAGGTAGTTTGCTCAAAGAAGGACTCTTCTGGACAGGTAATCACAAATTTTATTTCTTTTTTTGTTGATTTTTTCCGTTCCCCTTTCGAGACAGATCAAATTTCACACAGAGAATCACGGAGAAACAATAAACAGGGAAGCCTAGAATAGCATTTTTGCAGAAACAAGTTTCAGGATAGAATAACGCTTTAATTTTTTCCAGGCTTCCCACAGTATTGCTGGCAAGCCTTGAAAGCTGTAGAAGAGCAAGCAAACGGATTCCAAATCTCTACCATAGGCCAGATTGTACTCAGCCCTGCATGGGACTGCAAGAAGCGAGCCCAAGGGGAAAGAAAACAAAGAACCTCCTCCTGTGCTGAGGCATAAAACAGCAGGGAAACATGAGCACTGTCTCATGCAAAGATGAATCATGACATCAGTTTCTCCCAAAAAGGGCTGGGAAGAGTTCAGGAGTGACTGGCAGTTGTCCCTCCTTGGCAGTGGCCATCAGAGCTGTTCAAACATGAGAAAACATCTTTGCAAAGGACTGCTGCATTTCACCTGCCAAATTTCTGTACAACTCCTGAGAGGACCTCAGCCAAAATGCACACTGAGACATCTTTAAAAGCAAGCCCTTCCTCTTTTAAGCTGTCGCCAGCACAGGCCCCAGTATCAGACTACGGAAGGGATATCTGAATCCCAGGAAATAAGAAATTCCCAGGAACAAACATAGAATATATGGACTCACTACAGAGACTGGGTTTCTGAGAGATTTTCGGAGTGGCTTTTTGGGTTTTGTGTTTTTTGTGTTTTTTGTTTGTTTGTTTGTTTGTTTTGTTGTTGTTGTTGGTTTGGTTTTTTGTTTTGGGAGGGGTTTTTTGGGTTTTTTTTTTGTTTTGTTTTGGGGTTTTTTGGTTTGTTTTTTTGGGGGGAAGTATTTTACATCTGTGATCCCAGAAGCTGGGTAAATATTATTTCCAGGAGAAAAAAAAAAAAAAAAAAAGCTTTGAGTATTTTAGAACACTGTCATCATATACTTGGAAAGAGGTAAAATATTCTGTCATTCCCACCTGGAAAGGCATAAAATGAAGAATGGGTGCTTTGGTTTTGTCACACAACAGTCAAAAGTGAAACCAAAATGCACTTGTTGCTTCCCCATCTAGAAGACTATATGTTTTTACACCTTATCCTTGATTCAGGTAAACTTTTATCAGCATTATCAGGACTTCTGAATTCGGTGTCTCTACTGGTGGATTTACAAACTAACTAAAGCAATTGATACTGTTTTTCCACTGAAATATAACCTCTTTTTGACAAAATACTGCTACTTATTTAGCACACGTGCTTTATCACTGTTCATGTAAAACAACTCAACAATTAAAGCAAAGAAAGTGGGTCAGATTGGAGGGTGGGAATAAAAACATCTTCCTGACCACCAAACAAATCCTTGCCAGTGAAATCCTCTCTTGCTTCTTCCCATTTGTTTCTTCGTTCATTCAAGCTTCAAACTTTGCTCCTAACCGAAATTGTCAACTACAGAGGATAATTGACAGGATAAGGATAATAAGGAAGAACCATTTCCTGAAGAGACCTCATGGTCATGCAGCAATAATGTTGGGGTTTATTTTGCACAGATTTCTGTCACTGCACCTCCTCTGCAGGAAAATCTGATGAAGATGGGTGTAATCAGAAGACCTACAAAATTTCTCCCTGCTTTTGAAAACAGCAAACAATGTTCCATGTAATAAGTTATCAATCCACTCATATGAAAACAGTTTCCTTTTTTAATTATATGAGCACAAGACTCCTTTATTTTTAGCAGCATTAAAAATTAATATTTTTACTAGAGTGCTTTTAAGTTATAGGACTCTTTCTTTTAAAAGTAAACACACTGGAAATTAGTTCATCAGTGTTAAATGAAGATATGCACAAAATTATTCAAACAGTACCAATGATCCTTTTCCAATCATCAACTAAAATTTGCAATTCACTCTCTTAAATTATATTATTATTTAAAACTGCTAAAACATCAAAACACCATGGTAAAATATTTTTATCCTGTACAACTTAGTTCACAAGTGTTTGTGTCTTGTTGATATATTGTGACTTTAAAAAGTTCCTCGCATGCAACAACGCAGGTGCATTGGGTACATGGTAGCCTGTAACAAAAATACCACCAAGCGATCTTCCTCTCTCAGCTGCGTATCTGGAATTTCATTTATATATACCAGCTGTGGATGCAGCAGCATGATCATTTGTTATAGCCAAAGAAATGCCAAAATTCTTATATGATAAAAAAAACCATGTCCTTAAAATTTTAAAGAAGGATGCGTTGATGCATCCTTCACAAACAAACAGTCAAACAAGTATTCTTGGCAGCACAGAACTGTTGACAATTTTTAGCTCAGTGAATCCTCTTTCCCTTTCTTTCTTTTTTTTTTTCCCTTACACTGGCCTAACTCCTCTCTTTCCCTTACACTGGCCCCTGGCATGTTTTATATGAGGATATTTAATAGACCCCATCAGCTCATAGTACACAAGGCTCAGAATTGGTTGCCTTCACTGAATAGGCTGGGAAAGCTGCCTCAACAAATCTGTTCATGCTTAAGGTCTGGTCGCTGCCAAGTGACGTGCTCAAGACAGCTGCCTTTCCATCTTCTGCTGTTAGTTTAACTGCACACTCAAAGCAGAAAGGACAAAAGATATGCTCTACAACTACGCCAAAATGACAAGCAAGACTGCTCTTAGGCCCAAAATTCAACCTTGCTGGTGCAGAGCTGGTGTCTAATTTTCTCTGGCTCAAGAGATTTGAAACAAAAAAAGTAACCAGTCCTGAGTTTCATCAGTCTTCTGGAGTGTTAGAGACTTGAGAAAGCTCAGATCTTCCTTCTATTAGTCATAATAAATACATTTAAGCAATAAATACATGTGAGCAGAGAAAAAAAAAGATGTAAAATAATAATAGATGCAAGGTTGACAGTGAGGCAAAATTGATGAAATTGCTGGAGGATTCTGTCCTTATATAAAGATCCAGTCATGCTGCCAAGGTCAGCTGGAGCTTGGGTTATCTGTTGCCTGAGGCTACTCTACCTTGTTTTTCATTCAGGAATCATTGTTCTTCGGTTGTTTACGTGGATTTTATTCCACCCTTTTCTTCATACTGTCTTCCCTTTTCAGCTTGCAGTCCCTGCGGCACACACCAGAAGCCCACTCTGGTTGTGCACTGAGAAATCCAGACTACTCTAATGGGAAAGAGCACCATTAAGTGAGAACAGTTTTCCTCTTTAAAGGAGAGAAAGAGACAGAAAGAAGGAATTCAACAAATCCTTTGTGAAAAGTGAAAAATTCAATAATTACTTTTAAGGATGGCTCATGTATCTAACTGGTGAGGGCATACCATCTAAATATCTTTATCACCATAAACAAGGTAGTTAAACAAAAGAAAGTTTTTCCTGTATTTTAATGCCTTTTAATACATTACATTTATCTGTACTTCAGAGATTCATCAGAGCAAACATGAGAAGGAAGAAATGATGGAAGGGAGGAAAAAAAAGGGGAGAAAGAGAGGCAGATAACAAGGTGTACAATATATCACACACATAGCAGAATAATTGAGATTTTAGAGTGGAAGTTTTAGGTAAGCTTTTTACTGTGAAATGTTGCATGGACTTGGGCAGGGAAAGACCAAGAGCCCCAAATCTCCCATCATGAGGGTTACACTTATCTTTTGCATCACTTAAAACCATTGCAATGTAAAGCCACAGCTTTCTTATTCCTTCATTTAGGGTCAACATGTGTGGAAAACTTCACAGGAAACACATGCAATACATTGAGCTTTCACAGGAAAAATTATACCAAGGGGCAGAACCAAACCCTGCCATTAGCAGTGCCAGTTCCCACTGACTGAAGAGGGAGTTGGATTTGCTTCTATCCAAGCTGACTTTGGACAGATAGTCCCAAAAAGCCATGTATTAGGCTTCCTTATTCTTTCCTCTCTGTGGAATTTGAGATTATTTTTAAGTTGCTGGGTGACTTACATGCAAGATACAGAAATAATTAAATATTTTGCCTACGTTGGAATTCAAACTGTTAATTTGTTGTGCAAGAAAGGGGCAAAAAAAGAATAACAATTAGTGTAATTAATGTAGCCATTATTCTCTGTTTAAGTTTCTAAGTTTCTATGTTTTATGTATTTTAGGGACTTTTTTTTACATTGGTTCCAAAAGTTTTTACATTCTCAAGGTGAATTAGAACTTGCTGATGAAATAAGTAATGTATAAAACTACTGCACACATTTGGAGGGCAGTATGCATAGAAGGAATTGCTGTAAAAATCTAAATAATCTGTTACTTAGACATGAAAGATAACCACCACTGGAAGCCTAAGTAGCCTAGATTTTTAAAAGACTGCTTGACACTTGAAATCAGACAGAATCAGCTCAAAGTTCCTCAGAAACTTAGTAAGAACCAACTAAAAAAATTTGTCTATTCTGCCTAAATTGTATACTTTTCTTTATAAATATGTGTTAAACTTATTTTTATAACGAAATAAAGTTTGTATAGCAGATTAAGTAAACAGCATAGCCTTTGGTGATGGCTTTTGTGTCGTAGAAAACAATTCAGTGAAACAGAAACATCTGGCAATTTTTTATCAGCAGAAGAAACTTCTTTTTCTTTGAGTAAAAAAAGCACCTGACAGGTTCTGTGTGCACACAGAAAGTTCATTCACTTTCACAAAAAAATACAAGTTTCAGTAAAAGCTTTGAAAAGCACTTTCCAAACAGTGAACCTTACCAAAAATGGTTTTATGTCCCTCGTATGGGATTTACAAAATTCTTTGTGTGAACAGCATTAATCAAGGTCACTATTTGATTCAAGATCTGTCCCTACACGATGTCAGTTGTACAGCTTTGGGAAAAGATCTTTAAACCTCTGTAGAAAAGACTACATGGAAATAGCTGATAAACTGGTATTGATTTTCACATATCGCCCTTGTCAAAAGGATTTATTGATGTGTCAATGCATGTTGTGGCAAGGATCATAGCAGGATAGCTTTAAAGGATTTATGGTGAATCTACAGGCTTTAATACACTCTGTGGTAAATAACTAACAAGTACTGTGTATATTGATTCTTGTCGTGTGGTCAATGGAATCTTTAGCCCACTAATTGTTCCTATTGACAAAAGGTTCATGATCTAAACAAGCAGCAGAACATCATTCCTAACCAACATTGCTCCAAAGACACTTTTCTGCAGCATTCACCCCCACCAGGAACAATGCTTAAACACAGACGGATTTATTAAGACTCTGCCTTACTAACTTAGCTGGAGCCTGGTTAGTGTTTAGATCCCTGTTCTCCAACCTGCAGAGGTTCCCTGCACCTTTAAGTATCTGTAACTCAATTTTAAAGTTGCAGGACAGTTAACTGTGGTTACAACTTTCATCTGAATTATTCCTCATTAGGACTTCTAAGTGGGCATCTTACTCCAAATTCAGACACTTACCTGAACCATTAGTGGTATATTATTTCTAACATTTAAAAAAATTCAGTATTTAAATATATGTGGGTACATAGATCAGACTACAGTTTGATGTCTGCAAGAATTTTGTGAGAAAAGTATTATTTTTGTGTTTGTATAGGTGTGTGCTTATTCTTGGCAGCTCAATGTCTCAGCCATGACTTTTAATTTTATTATCTACAAACAAAGAAACAAACAATTAAATAGTTGTAAAAAGATTTATCAAATTTACTGCTAGTGTAAAATCAATACCCAGAACTAATATAGCTGGAAAAATAATTATTTGTTAAACAGTAAGTAAAATTTCCATTCGGACTTACGCCAAACTAGGTAAATAGAGCATGTGTATGCAGAACATTATCCATTCATTCCATTAGCCTTGTGTCTTACACTGAGTAACAAATAAAGTTTACAATGGTTTTGAATGTCTGTCAAATCAGCCCGTCTCTCAGGATCTTAGACACATGGAAAAAAAGAACCAAACAATAAAAACCCCAACACTCCAAGACAAACCAAATAAAAAAATTAGGTAAGCACTGAAGCTTGTGTTCTAAAGACCCAAAAACTGGTCTGTACCCCTCTTTCTTCTCAACCGCTTGACAAAAATATAACATGAAGTTTATCAGAGTTCGATTAATTTGTGCCAAAGACAAAAAAATAAATTAAAAACTGACGATCCCTAAGAGCAAAACCAGGGTTTTTCTTCTACAAACCAATCTGTAGGATTCAAGCTAGGGATGGGAATTCAAACTTAAGTTTAAATACTGACAAATCATACTCAAATTTAACATTACCGTTTTTGTTTGGCTCTTTTTTAAAATTATGTATTTGAAACTTTATTTGCCTTTGTGTCTTTCTACAGCAATGTTTGCAAACACGTTTAAAAAGTGCTTTTGCCTGAGCAGTCCAGAATATTATTGCCTTAAGCTTGCTTTGCTTTCCCAAAAGGGCAATTTGCGGCTTGTGGTGAGCAAGCTTGTGGTGAAACAGATGGTCTCAGTGTCTAGTCTACTTTAAGGAGAAGGCACTTCACATCAGATCTATACTAGCCAGGCATCAGCTTGATACCTACAGAAAAACCCAACAACTTCCTAAGTAAATATTTACAGTTCAAAGCATGCAGCCAACCTGATACTCATACATACATCAAACGTATGGTCAGAAAAACTGTTTCTAGCACATAGCAACAAATGCTAAATCAAGTAATTTTTAGTAAAATGCCCTAAAGTTAAATCTATAAATGTATTTAATGTCTGTGCTGCCTTGAGAACTTGAGCCAGTCTGTGTTACTGAACTCCCTTGGACCTTTGATTCCAAGTAAGTTTTAGGTAAAATGATATGATTAAAAACACAGTTTACTGAATCCACAAGAAGTCAGGGAAAATGTGCTCAAATGTTTTATCTTGACTCAATGAAAAACCTCAATAAACTTTCTAATCCTGATCAATAACACTGGTGTATGTGTTTAACTTTATGTATTTGCCTAAATTCCATTTACTTTAGCAGATCTTAACAGCTCTGCTGTACAGGGATCCTTTCCTCAAAAAAGCCCTTCATTATAAGGTAGCTACTGGCCTCATTTCTTTTCCTTATAAATTCTTACCATTATATCATAAAATTATCTTTTTGCCATATTCAGGTCATGTGTCTTAGAAGCAGTGGATTTGAATTTAACATACAGCCTGAACACCTTATATCTAGGGTACCAACATCAGCAGAAGGGCAGAACAGAAAGTTCTTAAATCTTTTCGGCATCTGTTAATCCAAGGTCTCATTTCAGAAACAAAAACTACCTTTTCAATCACACACACTAATGTACCGAGCACTGATTTAGTTATGAATAAATAAATTTTAACCTGATCAGTCAAATGGTATTATTTAATTCATATAATACCTTTATTAAGATCCAGCAATTCTTCCTACATCATAATACACAAGTAAAACAGGAAGTTATTAATAAAGCATACTATAAAGGGTAATATAACCAATATGTCCTGGTTTGCAGCGTTAGAAGGTATGACTAATATTGGCATTGTCCTGTACCACCTCCTGATGAGATTAATAATAAAATACCACATGGGACTTCACCATCTAATGCTCAATTCAATATTTAGCTGGCAATTTAGCTTCATCTGAATATAATTTTCAGTAGCTCCTGACACACCCATACAGGCACCGATTGCAGGCAGTGTTGTGCATGCTTTGCAAGAAGTGGGAAAGGGACTAGTTAAAAGTGCTGAAAAGGCAGCACAGAGCAAGGAGGTAAGTATCCTGCATCTAAGATGTGGCATTCAAGCATGCAAAATGCAGTAAAAAAAAAAATCCAGTTCTTATAACTTATTTGACAGGCAGAAGCATAGTTGGAGAAGTCAGAATTATATGTGTCCTTTTGCTGGGATTTCTGCAATTTTCATAGTTGTGTACAGTGCCCTACAAGAGCCCCCATATTTTCTAAAAAGCACAAGCTAAATAACAAGGAAGTTGCAATAAATGATACTTTAAAGCAATGCAAAAGAAAAGGTTCTGATTAAGAAACTTTGGGAGGCTTTTTGATACCTGGATTCTCAGTTAATTGAGATAATTCACTTTTCAAAGAAGTAATATTCTTCTTCATCTTGTTCCACTCCACCAGAGCACCATTGAGTCCTATGCCACAGAACACCAATGGGGTGGCTTAAAGGTGAAGATTAGTAATATAATGCTGATCAAGGGAAGCAAGGTTTGGAAAACAGCTTTATATCTGGTAGGTAACTAATATGCCTGCTTCACTCCAGGCCAGAGTCATCAGAGCCAAAAGCAACCTCAGAAGGATGGTTTTATCCATCCCTGTCTTACACTTCCCCAATTTCATTAATATTCCATAAATTTTAATATGTACAGTTGTAGAATATTTCAAAGAACGAAAAAGGGATTGAACTGAGAGTATTTTGATAAAATGCAGTTGGCAATGATGCATATGGTGTTTGCTGGGGACATTGCCCGGACTGATGAGAGAGAAGACACTCAAGCTCCACCATGAGATATTTTATGTTTTCAGCAACTATCAGCACTGTCAGTAAAGGCTGATCTGCAAGTGTCTCCTGTGTCCAATTATCACTACCCATTTTGGTAAATGACAAGCTATCAGGACAAATCTGTCTTCCAGACTCTTTCTGGATATTTAAACATAGCACATTTCTCTGTTACAAGCTAAATCTGTGGGCATAAGCACTAGAAATGCAGTTTAACGAATTTATGGCAAGACTGACTTTCTTCTTTCGAAGAAACCAAAACCTTTTTTGTGGTTTGAGTACAGTTTCTCTCTTTTTGTTCTTTTAATATAGAGATGGTTTGATTCTTTCTACACCACATCAAGTCAGAGAATGAAAACAGGACTTTAGCAGAAATAGGTAAATCTACCCACTTTTGAAATGATTGTAATTTGCAGCAATAAATAGGATTCTACTAAATATCCATTTCTACCTAAATATGCATTTTCCCTGTAAATCAGCCCAGTATTATAACCCAGTCTCTTCAAACTACACTATGTGCCACTCTTTACTGGCACAGTTTGGGGTCAGCTTCAGACTAGCTCCTTTGGGTGGGACTATGAACTACTTCTTAGGTCTCATAGAAGACAACAGATTTCCCAAAGAATCCCCAGACCTGGATGCTTTCCCCTGGGAATGCTGTCTCCACTGAGCAGAGAGGCTCTTCTTCTACCATACCAGAGATTTACCCTCTTCATCCACAACTATTCTTACCTGGGAGAAGAGGGAAATAGTAAGATAATATTTACTTCCTTAAAGGCTTCCCTGCTGATGACAAATGTCTGTTTTTAAACATTCCCAGTGTTACAGTTTTAACTGTAATCTGTAATGCATTCATAATTAGAGGTACCCTTAAAGATGCGTGTGAAATTCAAGTGTGCAACTAATCTTCCTCCAGCCACTGGAACACACAGCCCTGAGGTGGCTGGCAACAGCTGTAAGGCCTCTCCCAGGAGAACTCTCACTGCTGCTTTCTGCAGTGGCCATGCTGGGGGAGAGATGGGGCAAAGGAAGGAATTTCTATACAAGTCTAACTGCTCTCAGTGTCTTGGTTATGTTCTCCTGCGTCATCCTCCTATGTCCCAACCAACAGTGCATAGAAGACAAGCAGCATCCTAGAAAGAGGTCCCATTTGTGTCCTCAGGCAAGCCTTCTCTGCAAACAGCGAGGCAGACATCTCAGCTACCTTCTCAGGCTCCTCAAAACCACCAAGGAACAGATCATTTCACACTTAGACTTCAGTCACGTTTGCTGTGCAAGTACAGTTGAGAGGCTCCAGTCAAAGGCACAGCTCTAGGCAGCATTACGACAAGGAAAAGCTGCAAATTAAGCTTCCAAATGTACTCAGGAGGCCACAGAATATCCCCAAAAGGTCATAAAAGTAGTTGAAAGCCGTTAATCTCCACAACCTCTGGGATACCAAGCTCTGTGCCATTCCTGCGTAGCTATCCAAGCAGATTGCAATGTTTATTTTTCTTGAAGTACGTTTCCAACTGTTTTCAACTTGAAAATATTTTCCAAAACCCTCTGGCCCTGCCAGGAGCAAACGTTTTGGTGCCTGTCAGGATTGGGGCTCAGTGCTCAGCTCCTCTCACTTTCTGGTACTTCCCCCGTGAAATGGGGAGTTACTGTTTCTTCCCAGCCCTGTTAACCTTGTTTATTTAGATGGAAAACTTGTTGGGAGAGAAACTGTCTCTCACCATATGTATGTAGACTACTCCAAACAATAAGGCCTTTGCCTCTCCAGGCACTATCAGCATTTAAGTAACTAAGCCAAGTGATGATTATTCTTAGAGAAAAATGCAGGGAAAATAACCTAAAAATCACCAGAATTGACATAAAACTCTCCAGCAGATGGGGGCCTAGCACTCCCTGAGGGCCCTGCTTATGTGAAGACCAGTTACTTGTAAACATTTATAAATTCTGGCAAATATGTACAGACTTCCACAAAAGCAATTACATTCCCCTTCTCTTGCATCAGAGGCAGCTGGTGCTGTCTGAAATACACCCCATCTTTACGCCATAACTACACGCGCTTATATGTCTGTAAAATGAGTTCTCACATGTGCTGATGTGGTGAGGGCAAGGAAAAACCACCATGAAAAGATGGTTCTAAGAATCATTATTTTTGATTAAAGTATCACCTGTGCAAGACACACAGAGCAAAGCTGTTGGCTTACTCAAGTTACATTAGATGTCCCAGCCAAGTTAAGTTACACTGTTCATTTACTGGTAGGGGCACTTTATCCTAAAGTTTGCCTGACAAAATAATGACCTGAATTCGAAAATGCAAAATGACAAGTTATAATGTCCCACTCAAGTGTTTCAAGTCATAAGTAATTTATATTTATAAAATATAGTGGGTATTGAGTACTGTAATAAAGTAAGAAAAATCAGGTTCAAATTAACAGACTGTAAAAAAATCAAATAGCAAATATAACCCTGTCATGGTGAAAAACTAAAAAATTATAGGAAGAGAATTTTTAAAATTATCTTTACTGATACCAATAATCACTAAACAAAATCATTACTTTAACTCCTATATGACAACTACGCTAGCAAAAAGGACACCCAACAGGATCACAGTTACAATATACAAAAGCCAAAGAAATCTAACTGGAATGAGACACCCGGCTCCCATCTACTGCTCTGAAGGGCTCCTGACCTGACAGAAACCTGTGGCAATGAGGTTTTCATTAGGGAACAAGCCCTGAATAACTACCTGAATAAATATGACTTACCTGTAACGGCATATTTCCAGAGAATACAGATACAGAGAATACAATGAATACAGATGGTGCACAAAAGTCACCACATCGTCTGAGAACAAAAACCTCTGCCTTCATATATTTGGGAATATACATAATAAGGAGAGTGGATAAAAGCAGTCAAGTATTTACGTTACACTGCCCAGTGGTGTCTGTCTGCATGCAGGCTTGGAATCCCTGTCCCATGGCTCCCAGGAAAGCCCTCAGCAGTTTGCAGGGCTGCATGGCTGAAGCTGGACTGGCAGCCCCTCAGCTGCAGAGTGGCTCTCAGGGATGGAGCACCTCCTGATCAAGCACACGACCAGCCCAGCCCATTCTGGCACTGTTAAAAACAAACTGTCCAGCACCCTTCTGATTTTGTACATTCACCAACCCCTGCACAGCGTGCAACAATCCATCAGAACAACAGGTTGTTATTTCCATGTTTGTATTCCCAGTCCTTGCAGTGCACTGAAGGCTGATGAAGATTTCCCAAAGCATCAGCTGTGATCTGAAGATAAGCACCTTGATTAGAGAGGCACTGAAGAGCAGCGACGGAGTCATACAACTCTGTCACTCTGAAGAGTGAGGCCTGATGGCTGTTATCTCTTTTCCCACCAAGATGAAGAGGAAACTCACTTGGTGCTTCTGAAGTACAGCATTGCTTAATTATGATGTCTGATCACTTTGAAGCTCTATTTGCACACAAACATTGTACAAATTAACTGCACGAGAACAAGCTAACTGATAAGGGTGACTGTGCAGAGGGGTTTGAATCCCTGTCAACACAGAAGTTATTTACATCTGTTTTGAAATACTTGAAGCATCTGAAGCTGCGCTGTATCCTTTCCTTATGTCTGGATCTAACCTGGATAGTCCAGATTTCAGGCTTTGCATGAAACTCAACTCCACTTCAGACTGCTCAGAGAACAGCCACTCTGTTCCAGAGAGAAAACAGCCCCCTGAAAGCCAGGGAGAGCACCTAGTTTGTGCTTTGTGTCCAGATCAGTCTGATGGGACCTCCCTGGAGACAAGTAGCCAATGCAGCTGGAAATACCGTGTGCTAGAATTTGTGTGTAACTCTTGCGTGTTACTTAACCTGCCGAGGAAATGAGCTGACTGAGTGGAAAGACAGCAGGGGAGGGTGAGGAAAGGAAGGCAAACAACCACAACCCGAGGTACTGTTGGTACCAGGGGCTGCTGCTTTCCTGAAAAAGATGAAGCACGTGAAAAATTGAGGTAAGAGTGGGAAAGCCTGAGGGAGAGCACAGGCAGGACGGACAGTATAAGAAGCAAGGGAACAGCCATGAAGGCAGGACTAGCCAGAGCAGGGAACACTGCCAGGAATCATGTTGATTACTTATTTTTAAGCAGTCTATAGTTCACAGTTACAAGCTGTGCTTCTACAGACAGGCAGTGATGGCTATTGGAAAGTTTGCACTCCAGCTATATAGAAAGCAGAATCCTTGAATGGATTCCTGTATAACTTAAATAATTTGTTTTCTGTGTAATAGTTCTCTCCTGCATGCTAGAATACATTTATTCTAATGTAGGTGATTCTTAGTTTGCTTTCTGGGCTACAAATATGGTTTGCTCGGGGTTGAGAGAATCTCTCTATCTCCCTTTCCCCCACCTTCACTCTTATTCCAAGTCAACCCGGTGTAAGGGATTTTACAAAACAAGGCAGTTATAAAGGAGTCAATATCACATTACATTTACATTTTAAGGCGTTTTAGGAGAGGTGTACAAGAGTATTGTTCATCTCAGCTTGTTCTATTTAGGGAGGCTTAGAATAGCATTGCAAATGACATGTCTACTCCGATAAAACACTAGAGGGCTTGGATGCCATCTCGCACTTCGGCAGAACAGTAAATACAAAGAGCCTTACTATGGGAATATGAATATTCACTAGCAACCGAGAGAGGTGAATTGTTATGCAAGTGGCAATATCCACTGCATACACTGAAATTCCTCTTGCTTCACTCTAATGCACAATGTTCCTCTGCTTTTAGATGGATGTATCTGAATATACTTTGTGCCGTTAGCATTTTTATAAAATCTGACATGAACTGATTTAGTTTAAAAAAACCCCAAACAACTGAATACCACATTATTTGTAATACATTACATTAATCAGCTTGTTATAAACAGCTCAGAGTAGACATGTTTTTCTACAAGCTTAAATACTTGTCTCTGCAGAAAGTATTAGATGAGTTAAATACAAATAGGAAAGCTTAGTGAGGTGTAAAGTCTCATATTTGAACTTCAAGTGATGTCATTTTAAACTGACCTAATGCTATCTTAAGTCTGATTATTTGAAAGTCTCAATCCTAATATTTGTTAACGTATCTTATAATATTAAAGATCAGAAAATGGGGTTAGAAATTCTCTGAAATGTGTAAGGGAGGTCCAAGGTCCATATCCATCTTCAGCTTTGATACTCAGCACAGCTATTACCCAGCCTCCAGGAAGAATTTCAATCAAAGAGCAGTAAAATCCTCCACTAGTAGTTCTGATGGAAAAGTGTCCACAAAAGACATTACTTCATCATCTGCACATAGTAGGAAAGCCAAGTTTGTAGTCAGCCTATAATCACTGGATGGACTTCACAAACAAATAAACCACTGAGAATGGGCTAATGGAAGAGAATACTCTGGACAGAGGAAGTAACACAGAAGAAAACCCCAACCCATTACTAAACCGCATATTATTAACTGTTGCCACATAGCATGACAAGGCAAATAAGGAATAATTTAACTGAAGCATTTAGCCATTTCTCCTGCTTGCAACTGTCTGCAAATAGGCTCCTATTATTATTATTACTATTACTCTTCAGAGTTGCTCAATGAACAGTGTATTGAACACATCTCAGCATATAATGTTTGCAACTGTTCACAGGGCATATTCCTTAGATAATTTGTTAGATGCAGTTCCACTGTAGAACAGTCTGTGTAAAGCACAGAATAAAGTTTATGTTCCCTGACTAGCTAATATAAGCTTATAAACAATTTTTACCTGCAACCTGTTGCAAAACTAATTTTGTTTAATTTAATCTTGGCTCCATCTTCAACAAAAGAGTTTTACAACCTTCACTTCAGCAATTCCTCAGCAACAGAATTTTTCATTGAAAATCATCACAATGTCTACAGTTGAAAAAAAAAGCCTGCAGGTGTATTGTGATGGACTTTAGTCACTTTGCATTTAAATTTGCAATAAAGATAAGCCCCAAGAAAAGGCTTCAAGTGTCTTTTTGTTGTGTTAAGAGACAGCAAGGAAAAACACTTGCATAAGTGCATCGAGCCCCAAAAGCCACTTATGTGCCATGTTCTGCACATGGCAGCAAAGCATTCAGAAGAGAGGCAGATAATATTCTACAGAGATGCATTAGAATACTTCTCAATTTAAATTTCTCAAGACCTCCATTACAGCAATAAAGCTCACCCCAGTAATTTCACCCTTCTGAATAGGCTGAACATTAACTAAATCAGAATCAAACCACTGTGTGAAGCTTAGAAAATAAAAAATAAAATAAAAAAAACAACAAAGCTAAACTGAAACTTCTATGAAGGAACAACTTCCAATAACAAACACAAGTTTTCTGTTATTCTTTCCCAAAACTGTGACTCAAATACAGGGAAAATTAATGGC
This sequence comes from Entomyzon cyanotis, assembly GCA_024500445.1. Lineage (NCBI taxonomy): Eukaryota > Metazoa > Chordata > Aves > Passeriformes > Meliphagidae > Entomyzon > Entomyzon cyanotis. Next base: position 10,329,143 of record JAKEPQ010001009.1, read on the forward strand.
TGAAGTTTAATTAATTAAATTACTGTGGTCTTCACCTGTTGCTTCATTATGATTGGTACCACAGTCACTATAAAGCAACTGTCATTTGATTGAAGGGTACTGCAGTACACTGAAATATATAAATACAGAATACTTAGATTTGATTAGTAGTTCATAAATTCATTTTATCTGATGATTTTAATAATTCTATTTCTTAAAACTTCTAGCCTGTTTTTACTGAACTATTACTGTTTCAATGAAGAATGCAAATGTTGGTTTTAAACCTAAATGCTGAATTGGAGAATGATATTGATGGGGAAGTATCACAGCAATGCCACTGTTTGTCACAGCCCATGGCTCATCAGTGGAGGATAGGGGGGGTCTTTATTTGCCATCGGTATTTGGTCCTGTGTAGACCCTAATCACATGCCACAATCCCTGACACCAACCCTTTTGGATCACGGTCATACCTGTTATATGGATATGTATATGTTTTTAAGACATTTGGATGAAAATGTGAAAATCATTATATTCTGGGAAAGAAAGGTTCTACCCTGTAAGGTATCATGACCTAGTTCCACTGAATTGCTTAGAATCTGATCAGAAAATTCAGGCAATAGAATTTTAAAGTGTTGTTCTCAAAATACCCTTGAATTCCTCAGTTACCTTTTGCAACATTAATATCGACTAGGCTCTTCTGGTGCAGTCATGTGGGCTGCTTTTCTGAATTCCTTACAGTTTGAGAGAAAGAGACTCTCTGAAGTTGCAATTCATCCTGTCTATTTCAAATGTCCACATTGGAAGGAGAGCTGTTTTCTATACCAACATTTTTCTCTCCAGTGATCATATATGGAGTCTAGAAAAGTGACTCAAAGATCACCATCCACATTTGACCAGGTGAATCCCACTGCTCTTATTTGCAGAAGTCTCCTCTTCTGAACATAATCAGTCAGTAGGCTGGGAGCAGGGCTGGATCCCAGATTTCCCTACTTCAGGTGAATGCCCTATTTCCTAACCTCTGGTCTAGAGTCTCTTCTCCAACCCCACGCTGCCTGGTAAGCATGGATGTAGCTCTCTGGGCCCATTTGCTCAGAATAAGCAAGAGAGCAGAGGAACCTCTTCATCACTGCACCTTAAGCAAAGAAGTAAATTTGGGCCAGAAAGGGATAAATGGCTGCTCCAGGAAGCATTTAAACCAACAGCCCTAATTAAACTAGTGTTTCCCTAAAGAACAAAGCAAAGACAGGATTTACAGGTCCTGTTTTTCCTCCTGTCTTTCTTGGTGACTAGGGTGGCAGGTTCTCTGCAGAGTGTCCTCTGTAAATCCCATACTGAGAATGCAGTTAAGCAGCACAGATGAGCCTGTCCAACAGCACCTCATGTCAAAATGAGCATCCTTTCAGCCTCCTTCCCTTTCTCTAATGGCTCTGCAGGCCTTCCACCTCCTGCTTTTGGGATCATCTAACTCCTCTGTGGGCCAGGCAAGCAATTCACTTGGCAAAGCACTGCAGGGATTTGTCTGCTGGTTTGCTGTGGTAGCTTCCTGTTCGTGTAGCAAGGCAATCAATTCATGGAGGGGTTTAAGATGTGCCACTGCAAGTACCAGAGTGGGCATGGTTGGAGGGAAACCACCTTGACAAGAACCAGGAGATTAAGAGGTCATTGATGGAACAGCCCAGCCAGGAAGAGGGCTGAGTGAGCTCCACCATTCAACTCTCCCTCATTCCTTCACACTGCCCCAGCCTACACTCAGCCCCCTCCTTCCCCACTTGTGCTGCAGAGGCACCAATCAATCAGCCAGATGATGTCTGTTCACTTTCTAAAGCATTTCTGTGAATTGATCCCAGTTAAAACCAAAAGCCATCCTCTTTATGAGAGGAAATGGTTTCTCAGAGAGCAAACAGAGTTAAATGGGCATAACCTCCAGCTGTGGCTAAGGAGTGGTCCATCTGCTCTGGATCCACAACTGCAGTCCTAAGTAGGACAAAGAAAATGAGCATCACTGGGCCTCCCTCCAGGCTGTCTTCCTTCCACAAGGAAGAAGGAATGATGGAGATACCCAGTGCTATGTAGGACTGAGCTCAAAATAATATTACCTAGCCTGACCAAGTTTGGCATAATTTTCCATTTTTACGACTAGAAACCACAAGATATCCTCCAACAATTAAATAGAGTTAGCATGGGAAATTACATATTTCTTGGCAGAGCAAGTACCCTGGAAAGTTACACTGAATTTTATTTCACAGAAACATCCCATCCATACACTTGTTAAAATTCAACTGAACTATAACTAGCTCTTGCATTAGCATTTAGGAGCTGGCTTAAATTTACAGGAAAGCACCCCTAAACAGAGAATAATATGTGCTGTTTCAAATGTTTTAAAATCTGGTTGAATTTTAAAAAACTGTGATGACAGCTATAAATATCTATGATGTCATAATTCTGAAATGGGCAGTTATGCAGCTTTGAAAAAAATCCAGTCACCTCTGCTTTTTTGGATGATTTATTTTAGCTTGTTACAGACTACTTACACCCTGCTCTACTGGGTGTTTCTCATCTAGCAGAAAAACATATTGTTAGCTATATTTATGAAACTGTGTATACATATGCATATATACATATATATATCTACACATACGTGCACATGTATATATATATATTGATCAATCAAAATCTGAAAATTTAACTCTTTGGACTCATAAATATTTTTAGCTGTACCAACTGTAAAGCTTCTATTTTCTGGATAACAATTAAACACTTAATGCATGAAACTGTATCAGATACACAATTATTAAAAAACAGGTTTGAAACTCACGTAAGAAGACTAATTTGGATTTAGATGTAAACAACCATGACAACTTTTATCCTGTGTTCTAAATTATTTTCAAAACTACAATGTTAGCTACAGTTGCTGATATAATGCTCTGAGTACACCAAGTTTCTAATCTTCCACTTAAGACTGAAATAGTTTCCAACCAGGAACCTTCTGTGTGATAGCAGCTTTTGCTTCTTAATCAACAAAAAAAAAAATTACTATTTTTTCTTTTTTTTACAAATTTGTAGCTGATGTGAGATTTCATTGGAGACCTGGGAAATTCCCAGGGAATCTATAGTTTCGGCAGGTCTCTGGCTACTACAGGAGAACTTGAACAGATGTATAATGCAAAATTTTGCACATTTTCCCTGGCAGTGAACACAACATTTAAGTAGTCTCTATCACCACAGAATCCATAAAAAGAAAAATTAGAAACAATTAATCAAAATTCCTTTAAAAGAAGGGAAAAAAATCAAGTAAAAAATATTTGCATTTGACACACACAAAACCAATCAAATTAGTCTTTTGTTTTCCCCAGCTGCCATATCTGAAATCTTTCCCTGATCTCAGAAAGTTACACAAATGCTTCTTCTGGCATAAGGAAAAAAGGCAGGGTGGGCAACAGGGCTAAGCCCAAAGAAGAGAAAGTCACCATCTTCAGTGACAGCAGTATCTTCTGCCTGCTAACAGTGTTTCTTGGGAGCTGCAGCTTCTCCCTTTGAGCTTCACAGGCACTAATTTTGTATGCTATGAGTCACAGAGATGAAAAGTGTGGGCACTGCTCTGTAGCAAAGAGCATGCAGTGGAGCCAGGATTTTATTCCTCCTAGGAATTAAACTGGGACGGGGGAAGAGAAAAGCATCCCAAAATTGGAATTTGGAAAGACACAGGCTGTTCAATACAGAGGGAAAAAAAGGTGAGAACTGGCAGACAAATTACAGTCAGAAGCTTGAAGATTTAAATCTCTGTGTGAGTGTAGGTGCAAACTACTGCAGGTTTTTTGGCTTGGCTTAGAAAAGCAGTGAGTTGATGGATGAAAAATCATAACTGAAAAGACAACAAAAAGATATAAGCAGGCAACAATAACAACAACAAAAAAAAAAAAACCAAAGGAAACCAGAGTGGAAGCAGTCAAGAAGACAAAAAGCTGGGAAAGGATGTGACTTGTGGTGGTGCTAGAAATACCTTAAGGGAAGCTAATATAATAGTAACAATTGCTCTCATGGATCCTTTCTCAGGAATCATTTGCCAAAACAAACAACTGAAGATCATTTCTGGGGATTAAAAAAAAAAAAAAAAAATAAGGGAAATGAGGATGCTAGTTCTCTTTCTCACACATTTGAAGAAAAAATAGAATGACCAGCAGAGGAGGCCACTTCCCTCAAGAAAGATGTGCAGGTAAAAAGGAAGAAACAATCCCTAGTCAAGAAAAGTAACCCATCCAAATCAGCTGAAAGGAGCTCCTTCCTCGACATATATGTTGGTGAGCTCAAACACTTATGGTCATGTAAAGAAACTGGTCAATGCAATCCAAGACACACCTACCATAAAAACACAAGCCATTTTTGCAGAACCAGGTCCACAGCATTAAAAACTTTTCCACCTAGTCAAAACAGCTTGTAGTATTGCCTTGCAGGAAGGACAAAGTTTAGCAGCATACACTTATTTCTAGCAATTGTCTGGCACTTTCTTAATGATATAAATAGCCTCCTTCAAATTTGTTTAGCCCAATGTTAAGGCTGCAGCCAATGCTGGTTGTGTCCAGTATGGTGATACCTGTGATTCATTGAACAGACATCCTTAAATGAGGGCATTGTATCATGTAATTGCCTGTACCACAAACAGTTGCTCTGAAATAGCGAAGTATTTTATAAGGGAGCTGAATTCTTGTTTAACCACCCTGAAGGTAAATAATGAACAAACTTCATTTTTGAAGTAAAGTTGACCAAACACTCTGAAATTTTGTAGCAAACAAAAACTTTAAAACAGGATATTTCCTTAGTGGGACTGCTTTATACTACTGATGAATTGATATTTGCTACACAAAAATAACTTCTGTTTCTGAGCAAAAGAGCAAGACAGCAACTAACTTCCCTCCCCCCACCCCTCTGTTATCCATTTCTAGATCTACAGCCACTACAAGCACAGTACTGTGTCCTGTACCCTCCTATACCTTCCTGACTCCACACAGGATATCCACTCCAAGGCAGCCTTCTTTCCTAAAACAAAACATTTCAAGAATCTCATATTTGTTTTATCTGTCTATAAAATGCCTTTCTGCAGAACAATGTGCTTTTCCAAAGCCGGCACAATGGCAACGGCATCTCTCTGGTAGCAGAAAAAGACATGTGCAGAAACCTACATTTAAGCAAATACCAGACTATGTAAGTGAGGCTGATAAGAGACTAGAGATGTATACATATACCTAAAATTTAGCTTTGCTCTTGATCTGATTCATATACATGAGAAGTCTCTCTTCCTTATTGACAAAACAGGAAATTATAGTCCTAAATTTGGTGTCTAAAATTAGGTAGTGTGAGCACCCTTGCAGCCATCAAGAAACTACACTATTATTGCCCCAACCAGTTAAAACTGCTCATCTCTTGCAGACTTTTCTGTTTACCTGGGGCTACCCTGGCAGCTCTCTCATTAATCTAGAGAAGTTTCGCCAGCCACACCGAGCATGGCCATTGCCATCTCCAGCAGGGCCTTGCAGAGCAGGCTTATGCAAGTAGCAAGACCAGTATCCACACTGGGATAAACTGCAACTAATCACTTAGTGCTCACCGATGGATTATGAGAATTAAATAGTTAAGGCTTTCATAGCATTTTCAAAATATCTATGGCACTACAGCACTGCACAGAACATCGCAGAAATGCCTTTTCCAATAAAAAGCAATCATGCTGCATGTTTACAAGAAGTCCCCACAAGGCATTCCTCTCATCTTCGTACTTTAATGTATTCAGCATCTCCAGTAACACTGCAAGGCAACACCTCCTTTCTGGATTTTTAAAAAAAAAAAAAAAAAAAGCCAAGAGGAAAAAGCTGTTTTAGACATCTGCAGTCATACCTACTGCCAGGAACAGTTCCTTCTATCTTAGGTGAGGTATGCTGGATATGGGGGATGAAAAGCCTTCTGTAGAAAGGCTCAGATATGTAACAGAATCAACTGCATTTTGCCCTGTCCCTATATAATTCAGTAGCATTAAATGCAAGGAAACAATATCACTCAAAGCACAGTATCACAGAATTACAGAATGGGTAAGATTGGGAGGAACCACAGTGGTCATCTGATCCAACCTCCCTGCTCAAACAGGGTCACTCTAGAGCACACGGCACAGGATTACATCCAGATAATTCCTGAATATCTCCAGTGAGGGAGACTCCACAACCTCTCTGGGCAACCTTTTCCATGTGCAGTCACCTGCACAGTAAAGAAGTTCTTCCTCACATTCAGGTGGAACTTCCTGGGCATCAGTTTCTGCCCATTGCCTCTTGTGCTACTGCTTGGCACCACTGAGCAGAGCCTGACTCCATCCTCTTAAAACCCACCCTTCAGACACTTACATGATTAGTGTATTCTCTTCATCTACTTGAAAAGAGGTTCTGGTAGATTGCCTAAGCTCTGTGAGTCTATCAAAAATACAAAGTCTTAAAATCACTATCCATTAACCTGAGGACAGAACAATTAGGAGCGCTGGAAGGAGCAGGAATACAGATTCTGCTTTTCTAGTTTGCTTAACTTGTAAATATATCTTCTTAATGTCACGTCATTTTGCACAAGTAGATACAAAAACATTTGTAAAAATAATCCTTTGTATTAAGATATTAAAAACATATCAACGAGACAATAAAAATCATGGCTAGGAAACATCCTTCTGTCAAAAGAAAAAAAACCCACCCAGTTTATTCTGACAGTTTCTGCAGATCTTTGATATCAAAGTCTTTTTATAAGACACTGACAGTCATCAAGTGGATGTTTGTCAAAGTACATTTTCCAGATGTCTAAATAAAACTGGTTTACTTTGATGAGTTTTATACTGATAGCTAAAGGTAGAATACAGGCATTGCTGCTATTTGCAGCTCTTTACTTCAACAGCTTGCAAATTTGCTTTAATGCTCCATCTATTTTTGTTGTGGTTTTTGACAATTAATTATTAAGAACATCATAAAATGCTGAAATTCCTCACTGTATGCTTTAGAAAAAAACAAAACTCTCCTCTGGCTTGCACACTTACAACAGCAGAAGCAACAGTCGTGAGGATAGGATGGCACAAGATGGTCACACCACAGGACAAACTCCAGGGCATGTAATGAAGAGTCTAACCCTGTTCCTTTGAAATACAGGGAATTCCTGGCATTGATTTCAGCAGGAGCTGGATCAGCCCCTCTGAGAAAGGCTTTGATCGAGACAGTCAGCTGCCTCATTCCTCACAGCCCCACGTGCTGAGGGGCAGGGAGCTGACCCACACACCTGCACTGTCACTCGTTTGCTTCCTGCACATGTTTTGGGTGAACAGATCTCCACACATTCCATGGAAATCCCTCCTGTCTACTTTAATTCCATTTGGTCGGGGGGCAAGTTTTGGCCTGCAACTGTGACATTTTCTTTTTTTTAAATCACAATATATACTATGAAAATTAACATTCTTCTGACAACTTTTCTCTTTTTTTGGCGGTTCACAAGTTCTTTTTTTACACAGCTCAAATAAAACACAACATTTATGTTAAAACTTAGTGGAAGACATTGCTGTACAAAGTAAATCCACTTACAAAGGTACGAAACTGTGTTATCAATAGTTACATCTCACAAGCTAATCCAAATAGTTTAAAAAAGAGGGTTACTGTGCCCAGCATTTTTTCTAAATATTTATCTCAGTTTACATAAACCAGGATTTAGGAAATGGAAAAAAGCAAAGCCATCTCCATGTGGTGACATTTTTACTCTGTTTTCTCTGTATTTATAATTTAACTGATGAGGATAAATTGACTTATTCTTCATTAGCATCCAGTCAGAAAAAAAAAAAAACTTGGCTGCTAAGTACAGGCTGAAGCATAAATAACCCCGCAAAATGCCTGCAGAAATTAACTGAGTGAGCTGAGCTAAAAACAAGGGACTGCAAAGAATTCCCTATCTGTAAGGAGAGCATGAAATAACTGTGTGTGTGTTGATGGGGACCCCAGCAGGGCCCTGTGGACCCCAGCATCACTCACACACACCAGAGAGGCTCCTTCTTGCCCAGCGGGAATTTCTTTGCACCTTGATGTCACAGCAAGTTCCTAATCCATGCTGCACTTCCCAGAGACATGCTTGCAGAGCACTGCAGTGGTGGGGCATTTTATCTAAATACCATTCCTAAACAGATCAAATCCTAGGAGAAGACACCAAGGACCTCTAAAGTTACAACTCATGCTGCTGCAGCCTTGCTGGAGAGCTGCCCCCTGCTCCACCATACCCAGAGAACACAGAGGGAAAACACATCCATGGATGCACAGAGAACAGGAGGACGTCCATAAAGACATATATACAACCCCAAAGGTTCACGTGTAGGGGACTACATCTGCATTTCCAACACTGAGAGATGAGATGGTTTCCCTAAGTCACATGCATTCGAAAGGCATTATTGGCAAATCGAGCTGTTTGTTTCATGAATACTCAAGTCTCAGAGAATCATAAAAGCTAACTCCAAGTAGGTTTCATGAATACTCAAGTCCCAGAGAATCATAAAAGCTAACTCCAAGTAGTTTTTTCTTAAGCAGAAACAGAGATGAACAACCTTCTTATTAAATCATTGTTAGTTTATGATATATGAATTTAGAAAGTGAAGTTAATTTTTTGTCCTTTTCCTGCTGGAGTAACACTCACACTAGGAAATTAGGCAATTTTAAAGTTACAAAGAAGTATTTTAGCTGAAGAGATGTAAAACTGAGTGTAGAAAAGGGTGTTGTTTAGATTGATTTTTAATCAGATATAAATTTAACAAAAAATTACTTTATATTTATTTGGCACAGGATCCAGTCTGCAGCAGTCAGTTATCTGTGTCGCCTGGAAGGAACTCTGGGTAAGTCACAGGAAAAAGGTGGGAGCATTGTCATGGTTTCCTGATGGCCAGAACACTGCAGTATTGTTTTGCTTTGCTTTTTTCCTTTATTTTTTTAATTTTTTTTTTTTTTTTAAAGAAGGGGTTATCACATCATGTCATAATTATTTCTGCAACATCCTCTTTCCATACAGGAGCTGATACACTATTTATTGACGTTGAAAACTGCATCAATATGTATGTGCAGCTCAGTACTGTTAATTCTAAAAGCAAAGACTAATCAGCCAGCAATGTTGCTTTTTAAAAATACTTTTTGCACAGCTTTATCTGCTATTTCACTAAAAATTCGATTTTAGACAGTTTTATTTTTTAGAAGTAGTATCTTAAGGTTCCAACTATTTCACTTTTTATCAAGATGCGTTATTACCTCAGTTTTACTGAGGCACAGAATTCTACCATTTACCTATAAAAGAGCTGAGGTATTTATCCCTAAATTAAATGTCTCCTGAGGAGGTCCAGGAGACTGTATAAACAGAGTTTACAGAAAGCTAGTAGGCATATTGGTTTTACACAAGCTCTGAGCAGAGACACAGACAGTGCCATACACTAAACCTGAAAAGATACAGGGATGGAATAGGCAGTACATGTTATAGACAATTACTGTGGGTCATGTTGGCTGTTTCTCTCCCCAAATGTTTGTAGAGGACATATAAAGCTAAAAATTAATATAGTGCTTTAAGACACATTTTCTTTGAGCAGCGTCAATGAAATTTTGTTTCAGGCTCTCGGGGTTAATTGTGCTTTGTTTTTTGGGTTGTTTTTTAAGAACTGAAGCATGGGGAGAATCCATGTGAGTCAATAGAATTTCAATATTTTACTGTTGAATTGCAATCTGTGATGAGGACTGCTGCTCTGAGTAGGGGAGAGATCCAACACTTAAGGAGTACAACAGATCCAACATTCGACATATTCCTTTAATGTGTGAAAAACTGCCTTGTTAGCGAGAACAGATTCAATATTTCAGTGCAGTATGAACATTATGGCCAAGATATTTAAATCTGACTGCTGAAACTTACAACTAAGTCTGAATTAGACACTTCAAATTAAAGTAGCCAGATTTAAGAAAAAAAAACCTAAAAATCAACCAAACAAGAATTCAAATATAAACACAACAGAACACTAACAAAACCAATTAACATGATCCAGAGGTGGCATAGAGAAGGAGGGTAAAGGCTAAGAGGCATGTAGAGTAACACATCTCCAACCATGATCAAGAGGCTGAAGGTTTATGTAGGGATGCCTGAGATGGGCCATTGGGATAAAATTTCTATAAGTTTCCTCCTGCTTGTTCTTTATCATCCTGAATTGTTTAATGAAGGATCATGGCAGGATTACATGGGTGATGCTATGTCTTCCTCCTTCATATTCTGTCATCCAGCCCTAAAGGAGGAAGCTGAATTTGAAATGCTCTAGAATATGGCAAGTGCCTTTCTTGTTTCTACTGGTCAGGTACGTATTCCCCAAATCATCTGACCAGCGTAGCATCAACATTTATCAGCTCTTATCAACACAGACTAAGACAAGCATGTTTAATAGCATTACACACCCAGAACCTTCCCCAGTTCTTTGTATGTTTTAGGAGCCTGATTTCAAAACTAGCAAAACATTATTTATTGTCACAGGTTAACAGGAATGGCTTTACTGCATATTCCCCATGTCCAAATGAACAGGTGTTGTTCCACCTGGGGAAGACTGAGTGCTGATTAGTGATCCGGCTAGTCTACCATGATATTTATGGGTTTACCCTAATAGTTATGGGATTACAAACACTCTCAGGAGAGGAAAACCTCCTGTGGGAATGGAGTGTAGGAATACCCCACCACAGGGAGAAGGGTTAAGCTGAATCATGACACAAGAAAAAAGCTTGGACTAGCATTTCTATGTAGTGTTATTTTAAATACACACACTAATAAATACTAATAGGCTGTAGAAAACATGTAGCATGTGTGAGGGAATTATATTTATTATTTGAATGAACTTCAGTCTGCACACAATTTATGTGAACATAAATAAATGTTTGCTGAAATTACTAAGGCAGGAGAGCTATTTTCTGGATCATCTTCCTGAACTATTAAGCCAAAGCTAACAAGTAGATAGGATGAAAATGTCTAGATTGTGTTATTCAGTGTAGCAAACAACTGCCTGTAACTCAGTCATGTCAAGCTTTTGGTACTTTTATTCTTGGTCTTCAAGGCCAAAAGGATCAAGACAGCACCTCAGTCAACAAGAAATGGCCAACTTTGTTTTCAACAACATGAAAATAGAAGTGGTCAGGAAACACTTCTTTTTCCTGCCATCAGCAGTTTTGCCCCAAATACTGCACCAGTTACTTCACACTCCCGTAAGAATTCTCTGCTATCACAGCACACATAGATTTCTATACAAAGATAAATCGTTCTTGGGCTGTATAAATCAGCTTTCCATTTCTTTCATGCTATCACTTAAAATTATGGAGGTGGAGAAGGGCTGGTTTAAAACTTTTCATTCCAAGGGAAGTCTCATTGGCACCAGGGAGTTTCAAGTTTGAGCTGTGCAGGGCTGAACAGAAATACAGACAAGATAGCGAAATTCTGATAACATACCCAAAATGCAACGAACATAACCAAAGTTTGGGTGTGTGGAAACTGCTTAGAGAGTTGCAATAACATAAATTAAATAAATACAAACAATTGCTAGACAAAGGGCTTTGCCAGCCAGTCAGGCTGTTAGGGTCACGGAGGAGACACTATCACAGGGAGAGATGTGAAAAGAATTGCCTCTGATACTCTGGTAACACTTTATGAAAGAACAAATATGTGAACCACATCCAAAGACAAGGGAAAAATGGGAGAATAGAGACAAGTCTAGGTGGCAAAAACCTCAGCAAAGGCAAGAGATGATACCACTGAAAAAAGGGAGACTTTTCATTCTCTGGCAGCAGAAGCCTAGTAAGAGATGGACACCTGCATTTTCTGTGCTTTCTTTATTCCTTTTTTTTTTTTTTTTAATGTTGTACTAACATTTTTTGCAGTCTGAATCAAAAGCTCTGAATTGCAAGATGTACATTATAGGAGATATTCTGACTGGTACATTGATAGTACAGGTGAATAGTCGGGCAAGTTCCCAGGATCTAACCTCAAGACATCCTGGCAAAACTGTTCCTTGTGAAAGTTGTTTTCTTTCCCATGGGAAATTCCCATGGGAATTCAAGGAAATTCAAACTCTATCAGAAAATAAGAGGAAGACAAAAGCCCTCAATCATTCTTTCTTCCCTTCCAGAACTCCCAAAATATCTAAATTTGAAGTATTTTTGAAGCCACAGCAGAGCCAAAACCATTCAATTTGGAAACCACTGTGTTGTCAAGGGGAAAAGGAAATGAAACACAGTAAGGAAAGGGGATGTAGAAAGACAACAAGGCTCAGTACAGGACCTATCTATCACCAGCTAGCACTGGAGCATCCTGTGCATTGACAGCTGCTAAAGACATCAGGTTTTCTAAACCAAAGGTGAGAGAAATGCAGGAAGGGTTAAAATACAGGGAAAAAGAAAACAGGAAAAATAAATAGAGAGGGAAAGAGAGTTCTCAAATGCCAGGCACTTTCCTTCCAAAAAGACATCAGGCAGATAGGGATGAATCCTGTACTACAAAAACTGAGAAAGCAAAGGGCTTGTATGGCCAGATACCAAGCAACATATGTGGCAAATTGGTCACGCATGAGGAAGTCCCTCAAAACTCATGCAGTTCTCAGATTTATTCCAATAGTAAATTTTGACCCCTGGTATTTTTAGTTCTCTGCTGTTTGCTGTTCTAGCAAAAATGTGCCTATGGTTCTGGCAGCAATTCACACTGCAAATACTCCCTGCATTAAGAATCCTGTCAGAATTACTGAGCACAGTGGAAACATCATGCCTAATGCTGCATTGTTACACTTAGCTGTGCCACTCCTGCTGTTTGTATGGAGGGTTGGAGTGAGCACATAATGCACAGATATTATCTTCCCAAAGGAAAAACGCAACCCCCCTGCATTTCACACACTCTGGAAAGCCTAGCAAAACCTAGTGCAGGAGGATGTGGCATTTCTCTGATGTGACCATGCAACCAGCAGGTCTGACATGTTTGAGCCACTGCCGTCTCCTGCCTTAATGCGGCAGTTTGGTTCTCTACTCCACAGTCTCCTGGCTCGGAGCTTCCCAGCACCACCTGGTCTCTCCTCTTCTACTTCCCTTCTTCCATCCAAACCATCTCAGGGGATTAAAGGATGAAATCTCTCCGAGCTCTCATGTAAAGGCTACACAGACACTGCTAAAATGTTTTTGAGCTAAACAAATAAATATATAAATAAATAAACAAACAAACAAACCCCTTGGCCAGGAATGTATTGTCAGCAGTGGATTTTTAAATTTTTCTTCCCTCACTAATATTTTCAGAGACACTTTCTGGTACAGGAGTAGTCTACTAGAAGAATTCTGCTAAAGTCACTGCCTTTGGGCGAAGAAGGTACCCAACAGCAGCAAAGCTGAGGCCTGCCTTCAGCTATATGACCTCCACCTAGCATATTTGCCCATATCAGTGTATTACTCCCTCTCCACTGGTTTGTGAGAGAAAACCAACTCCTCTTCCTATACTATTAGGCCTTTCACATAGTTCTCTGCACTCTAGTCCATTCCTGTGGGACTTCATAAGAGAAAAATACATGACCTCTTGCTACTGCAATAAATCTGTCTCAGCAGATCTGACTTTAGCCTTTTAAAGCTCCTCTGTCTGACCGTGTCATCAAGCCTCTTCCTTATCAGTCTGCTTCATACAACATCTCACCTCTTCCCAGCCTCACTTCTGCACCCAACCACTTAGAGCCTTCCTTTCCTCTTTTGAGTTGTGCCAATGACCGGGAAGGGAAGCTGGCAAGTGAGCATGCAACCACCACAAAGCAGGAAGAAAGCAACAATGGAGATGAAATCCACCCATCCAGCTAAGTTACAAAACCATATTGTTAACCATCCTGGCTCCCTGACCCCATTTAAGTTCCCTTACGAGGAAAGAACAAACTAACTGTTTCCATCCCTGGTGGGGAAGGAAGAGAGAGATATCATTGTTGTTCTGACACTTGGGAAGTACTCAAATACAATGGCAAATGAGTATTAATACAAGATCCTAGGCAGGCAGATTAGGACAATCCTCAAAAATTGTTTCACTGTAAGAGAGAGTGATATTCCAGCCCACCAAAGACCTCTGATCCAGAGCACAAGAATAGCTGGATGGGATGAAGGAAGAAGCATGTAATTCATATGTAAAGTTTCACTGCCAGCACTGAGAGCTTCACTCCTTCCATTCATCCAGTCATCCAACTTATTTCTTAAAATTTCATGCAATGAAGAAGGCTTGCATGCTTGTGCTAGCTTGTGACACCCTAAAAACAAAACTGCAAAGCCTTTTCTGACATGCCAGCCTGTGAGAGCACTGACATGTGAGAAAGTGTTCAGTCTATAGATGCTCTTTCTGAGTTTCTATGCAGATTTCACTCACTATCTTTGAGAATTTAAACAGATAATGTCTGGCAGTTCAAGTAAGGCATCCAGCCCTTTTTTGCCTTTTTTTTTTTGTGTGTGTGTGCAAGTGATGATGATCATTTTAAGTCTTTGTTTAGTATTTTTATCAATTAGCAACCAAACTTGGGAGCTACAGTCAGTGCTATAGAACTTCAGTGGGTCTGTGTTGAGGTCTCTAAGCCTGAATATTGGGACAGAAGCAGAAGACAACGAACCAGTTCATTTGTAATCCAGACACTGCACGATGGAGGTAGTGTTTCAAACATGACAATGAAACTACACAATGTATCAGTTTTCATTTTTGTATATGCAGACACCTACAAATTTTAAACAGAAGATATGCTAGCATCTGTAAGGCAAATAAAAGGCTTCTGACAGGGAGTTTTTCTTCCTAGTTACCTTTTATGAAACCCTTATAAGTAGTCCTGCCAATCGGTCAACCAGTCCCAGATAATCCCTCCAAGAAATCCACCATAAACAGAAAAGAAAAAAAAAAAATTTTAAAAAAATTAATATATTTTCACTACCAGGTAGGAAACACTATGCAAATTTGAACAATACACAATAAACAGTGCTAGGTATAGCAGTTCTTTTTTAAAAATCTCCTATTTATAGCACTGCTGGCAAGGGATTCTGGTCTTTTGTTTTTTATAGAAAGCTGACAGTATTATTTTTAACTAAAATTTCAAATATGAATCTTATAGTCAGATGGGGACTGTGGATGAAAAAACAACAGAATTTTCTAGGGGTTTGACTGGTATATTTTCAAGTGCTCTACATTCTCCTAAGTGATATTAGATTCAACTATGAGAAATTCACAGGACCTGAACCCATACTTTTTATAGAAAATTTATTCATTTGCTCATTTTGACAATATTCTCCTGTTGAGACCACACAATCTATATTATTTTGGTAAGCAGAATTGCCACTTTTTGGCCGCAGGTAATCCTAGAAGTTTACAATGTTTTGCTTTCTTTCATACACACATTCTTTTCTTACAAACTGGGGGGCAGAAGAGGATTCTAGAGTATCATATCCTCTTACAGCTACTTACTTATAAGATATCATATATATCTGTAGAATCTATCCTTCACCTTCTCTTCTCTCTATTAGATCTCACAGAAAATTGTCAAGGAACATATTTCAAGCTATTTATCAGTTTTGGCCTTTGCATAGACGTGATGCTTACAGGCAATTGCACACACTCATGGTAAATTTTGTTGATGAAAAAACAAAAGTTACTGTATTGATCATCACTAGGTAACACTTCTTAACACTTCTGTTAACTCCAGAGGAATATTCTTCTATGAAGAAAAAGAAAAAATATTTATTTAAAGCAATCTGTAGTATTAGAAAGAGAGCATCAAAGCTGACTAATCTAAATAGCATCCATCAACTATCTTTCCTCTTACTGACTAAAATAAAAGAGCCCCCAGGCTGTTCTAAATCCTGTTCTAAAGCTGTTACTTTGCCAATATTTTCCTTATTCTGCTAGCCGGCCCACATCAAGTACTATTGAGTTTGAATCTGTTTTTTCATGGTGTTCCCAGGAACTGAGCAAGAGGGCTTATGCCAATCTGTCTTTTCCTGATTTCTCTTTCCAGGCAGACTGGCCAAGCAACACAGAAGAGATGGCACCATATCTTCATGTTTGTGGCCACAAGGCCAGGACAATCAGAGCTCGCTTTAGGGACTACTTTAGTTTTCAGAGCTTTGCTGGCATTTCTGTAAGTGAAATTACTCTGGCTAGTTTATACACCTATCATGATGCCTAAAGTTTAAAAATGTGCTCATTTACTAAACTGACAGTCGTGTAAATGGCTTCCAAAGAGACAAAAAAAAGGGGGAAACTGCACAGCTATCTTTATTCACAGTTTGCAAATAAAAGCCTAGACTGGTTGCTACTATAAAAGCAAACAGAATGTTGAGTAAATATTTTGTGTTTTCCACTTCCTTTTTATCAGTGCATATTATTGATTGCTAAGTGGTATCAGTTGTGTGGGCACAAATATTACCTATTGGTGAAGCACTTAGTCTTGGTGGCATTATGTTGTTCTTCCCCCCCTCTTTCCTATTTTTTGCTCTCCACTTAAGCAGCTTTTCTCCTCTAAAGATCACCAAATCACCAGACAGCATTCCACTCATAAGCACAGTCAAAAGATGCCCTACATAAAATATTTGGGTTATGATTCATAATGTGTGCAATGAATATACTATTCAGGACATTCTTCACTGAGACCATTGTATTGCATATTCATTTGCAACACAGGTATATGACGAATATGACAATTATCAGAATCATAGTGAAACAGGTTTCTTATCTACCCATCATTCAAAATGAAAAAATCTACAACAAAATTAGCATCAAAGTTGGAAAATTCAGAACTGTGACTATACTGGTTTGTTGGGTGCTGCTCCACAAAAGTTAAGGAATGATCCAGAGAAGTATTATATTCATTACTGAACTTCACCAGTAAAACCACATCACATTATTAACAATCTTTTCAGGGCCAGAGGAGGAGTTAGACCAGAACACAGCACTGAGGAGGTCTAGGTCTGGTCTGAAAGCAAGTTGAGAAAGAAAGGCTACTGCTTAACAAATGACAGACAACCAGCATGGCTCATACAAAAAGGGCAGCAACAAGAGGGACACAGACGGGCCAGATGTATTTTTAACAACTGAATCGTAAAATCGGTGAGATGTGAACAAGTGAATTTTCTGTTCATGGCCAGATTGGCTCCAATGTCCAGTCAACTTTAATACAGCCTGTGGTGGAGCAGAGCAAATTACAGATACTGCTTCAGTCTCCCTGGCACACAAGCCACACTACTGACAGGAAGGGCAGTAAGCAGGTGATTATTTATTGTTGTTTTATTTACATGAACAAATGGTTTGCCAGTTCATTGCAGGAGAATAAATGTAATGGTGACATTTCAGCCAGGCACTCTGATTAAGGGTTAATCTAAGTTTGCATTCAGCCACATAACTTACTAAAATATAGAACAAGATACATCATTATTAAAGTGTTTCTTGAGTCTGCATTAAAACTGCAGGAATTATTTATGTAAGAAATAGAAGTCTTGTAGCTCTAGACTATAGAGTACCAATTGGGTAAAAGAATATATATAATTTAAATTAAAGACTGCAACTATAATTTTGGACTTTCCTTTTCATTCCAAAAGCAAAATAACATCTTTGCTCTGCAAATAAATTCCTATAAATTGAGAATCAGTCCAAGTGATTCCACAAATCACCTTGGGATGACATGCTGTAGCAATAACCAGAAACAAAGGGAATGTCACAGAGACAGAAAAGTCACTACAGTCTTTTTCTTAACTCACGAGCAGAATTTTAACAAGGACTTTGTACAGTTCATCAGCACCTCTTTCTAGACTCCAGACAGCTGATCAGGTCTGTGGTATGTTTTTCAGAGCCTTATTATTATTACTATTACTAATATATAATTACATTATTATTTGAAACTACAATGTTTTCAAAACATAAGTTGATGAAGATGTACTAGTGTGCCTTCAACATTTAATTACTGACATTTCATTAAAAAATGTCAACAGCCCAAAGAGGAGTTAGTGAATGCTATGGATTGATGACTGCAAGTACAACCTCATAGCCAAGAATTTTCAAACTAAAATAAGCATGGAAGTTAATGATTTCCCCAAATTTTCCTTGAATCATGTCTCAAGAATACACAGCTCATTGTCCCTTTCCCTTTTAAAGAGCATCTCGATTTCACAACATGCTAGTCATGGCTCCTACATGTATAAGTAGAAACTCAGAAATAAGGTAAGAAGTAAGTAATACTCAAAAAACTTTAAGGAAAGTTTAGACAGTAAAAATGTCATGAAAACAAAAATATTTAGGTCTTAGGGTTTTTTTAACATAAGCCATGTTTTGGTACACAGCATAGTGTAGATTGAGGAATAGCACAATAATTATGAAACTATAGCATGAAATAGTAATACAAGATTTGTTTACAATTTTAGTAGAAATTTGCCATGATGGGAAAAAACCATAACAAATACAGATATTTCATAGAATCATGAAAAGGGTTGGGTTGGAATGTTCCAACCCCCTATAATGGGCAGGAGCAACTTTCACTAGACCAGGTTTCTCACAGCCCCATCCACGCTGGCCTTGGGCACTCCAGGGATGGGGCATCCACAGCCTCTCTGTTCCAGCACATCACCACCCTCACAGGGAAGAATTTTTTCCTCACACCTATTTTGAATCTGCCCTCCTTCAGTTTAAAGCCATTTCCCCCTCTATTATCACTATATAGCCTTGTAAAAAGTCCCTCTCCAGCTCTCTTGCAAGCCCACTTTGGGTACTGAAAGGCTGCAATAAGGTCACCCCAGAACCTTCTCAGGCTGAAAAACCCCAACTCTCTCAGTCTTTCCTTGGCCTTTCCTTTTGTATTTAAACTTTTCTTGGCCTTTCCTTTCCTGTTTAAAAGAGATCAAGTTGCAAAGTTGTGGGAATTGCATTTGAGAAAGAAGTAATGCCAAAAAAGTTCTAGACACTAAAAATTTACGAATACCAAACTAAACATTACCAATGATTACACACAAGGTTATGGATAGTGATGGTAGTAAGGGAAATACTTAAGAAGAGTGACTCTAAAATGGGAACTTAGAAAGGGAGTATGACTGGTATAAACTTTACATGAAATTCGGTACTTGATTTAAGAAGAGAAGCTGATCCAAACTTAGATCAACCAAGGCCAACAAATGAAAAGTGAAAATATTAAGCTCTAAAAATACCCAACTGTTCAGATGTGTAACATGTATTTTTTATGTTTTTATATTGTATCTATTTCATTAGCTGTATTCCAGTAGAATCCAGTTTACATAAAAAGCTTTGCAGTGTTTTTTTGATTTTGATTATGTGAGTTCCTTCAGATCGCCTGCAGCAACATTAAAATTTAACCATTTCATGTTACTAATCTAAAGAGAAATTGGCCTAATTAATATTGGTAATTGATTATAATTAACATGACATAGCATAGGTTAACATGATACTGGCATTGATGTTGGCTCCACAGAGTTACTCAAAAACAACACAATGCATGAATGATAGGATTTTCTAAGATATTTGTTCTGTTTTATTGTTTTTCTGTTGTGAATCACTTCATTTAAAATATGCAAGATGTCTAATGGAAGAACAATTTTACAGGCAAAAATATGACAGGACAGGGGAGAGATCTGTGATGTACTCTGTAAGATGTGGTGCATGTTCCACTATGAGAAACAACTGGGGGACACAACGTGATGGAGGAGAGAAGAGGGCACCAAGGGAGAGATGAAGCAAGAGAAATTGCAAAAACTGAACATAAACTGAAGACACCATTTGGAGTGACTTCAAAGCAAGTCTATGAAACTCTGCAGACATCACCATCTGTCATATACTTCTAAAGATTTGAACTCTCAAGGGGCTACTTCCTGCAAGACATGAACATCTTCACAGAAGAGATTAGAGATACATCATGAACTATCTCATCCTGACTATTTATCATGATAAAACTGCCAAGTGCATTAAATTTGCATAAAAGGATGTGGTCACCTTTAATAAGCCACCTATTTCTCGATTTCTCAGTGACAAAAACTGAATTGAAACACATTTAGTAAGAGTGCTCCAACTAATCATTGAGTGGGCAATCTTTCACAGAACTATCTTCTATGATCTAGCTCCAAGATTATGTAAATGTGCTTTTTCATTCATAGCATAAGTTTAAGTTGCTAGATATTACAATATAGTGCATCCCTCTAAACGAATGAGAAATGCCAATTTAAACTTGTAAAATAATAAATCTCTCTTACAATGTCACTTAAAAGGAAAAACCCACAGCACTGGCATTTTGAATGATAATCAGTGGTGGCATCATCTGTATTCACTGCAGTTCTCTGTATCAGAAATGTAGGTTCTGGGTGAAACTTTAACAAACTAAATTTTTCTTTAAGTTTTTCTGCTGATGCATCTAAGATTTTCATGTGCACTTGTGACAAGACCCAAAGGGAAATCCTGAAGGGTATTCAAATCTGTGCAACCTAGTTAACATTTGCTGATAAATAATATATTAGCTTTCCATGAGTTACTACTTCAGTACGGCTTTTTAGATACATCCTAAGCAAGATTTAAACATAGCTCATCAAGGCAATACAAGTAAACTATGTTGTCTTTGCTACAGGTTATTATCCAATCTTGAACTTTCATGTCAGGACACAAGAAATTTCAAAATGTCCTTTTAAAGACGCTGTATGCTACTCCAGGAAAGCCTTTTGTTTTTACTGTTCCCTTTGGGTTAGTAATGTCTACAAAAATGGTATTTAAACATTTGCCTGTTCATGGTCAGTCACACTAGTATACTTGCTGGAAAGTCACTTTTGAAAACCTTTCCCTTCCTAAAGCTAACACTATTAATGGCATCATTCTCCCATTTGCCTAAATACAAAAGTAAAGTAAAGAATGGAAAATTCTGGTAAAACTCACTAAGGGAAGCGTATCTTGAATGTACCTGTTCTCTGAAAGTATTCATCCTTTTTCCTTCTTTTTCCCCAAAGTGAAATGGTTTCCAGTTCACTCTTTCCAGATGTGTTCAGAGTCTTCTGTGAAATCAGCAAGCCACTGACAAAATCCTAAATATATTTTACAGGAGTGTTTCTGCAGGGTGGAAGAGGCTTGGCCTCAGCTGAGGGATCACTACCTGGTACCGCACTCCTCTTTCCACCAGCCACTATAAATTGGATTTACAATCTTCCTCCAAAATTCCTGTAACACTCCAGGTTAATTAACCTGGATTGCAAGATCTCCCCCTTCTAGTGCCTGGTTCCAGTGAGAATAGGATGCAGTTCCTTGCTGGTGGCTACCTGGAGCCCTTCCTGCAGCTCTTGCTGTAGGTGCTGGGGATTGCAGACCCTGCATGTGCAGCTGCCCGGAGCCTGGGCTGGCAGTGCTGCCATACTGCAGCTGCCTCGGCCAGCACCTCAGTAATGAGAGATGCCCATGCTATTCTGTAGCTTAGGAATCAAATATATTGGCTGAAGGAGGAGCAAGGCAGAAAGGTGTACTTAGAAAGCATCAAGAGTCTGCAAGCCCAGACATTTCAGCCCCAACACAACAGTTGCCTCGTTCAGGCGGGGATGCTGCAGGGCTGTCCACTGGAAAACCTGGAAAATCTGACTACATTCCCACTCATGCCTTTCCATAACTGACCTCTGAAAAAGCCCAGTAGCAGCACTGCCTTTTGTACATAGGTCAGTCTTTAACTGTATATTTACAACCTGCTAGGTACTGTGGTGACAGAGCATCTCAGAGGCTGCAGCCCCCTATCCTGCACCCCACTCTCTCCAAAGACTACAGAAGAGCACAGGAGAGTGGAACAAATTTAGCAGAGTTTTTGGAAACAGCCTGGGCCCCTGGCCTCATAGCCTCCTTGCTAGTGCAAAGGCAAGCTAATAACCAAACACAGTGTCCTTTGGTGAAGGTGTGGGCAGGGGCGTATTTGACAGCAAGAAAATTTCATGCCATCACCTACCACTGAAGGCGCAGCAAGGTTGCACTTCAAATGCATGGCATGCAGAAGGGAGATAAATGCAAGGGTGAAACATTTTCTGCGAGAAGCCAGGAGGGAATTGAAGAGTCTTATCTCTGGGAAGAACTTGGTAAAGTCTTTTTGCCACCACAATAAATAAACAAACCCATGTTCACCAGAGTCATCGCCTTCCTTGCAATTCCTCTGCAATTACATGGTGAGGTCCCAGCTTTCCAGCCCAAATTACTTCTGCATGAAACTGTTTGTGTTGTGAGAGCTTTCTTTAACAGATTCATACTCAAAGCATAAAAGCCAAGCAGCCATACACACTTCAATATTTAAAAGCATAAATAAAAATCTTAATAGATCCCAGATGTTTCATTTCCTCCAGCCCTTGTCAGTGATTGAGTTGGTGCTGATGTAGATGATTTTTTTTTAAGATCAGTGGTCAGTTTGATGCTGAAAAAGGTTTAGATGTCTGGGAATTTCAAATGCAATTCCTAGAAATAAATAAATCATTAAGCATAACTGTGAATGCAAGGCGCTGTTATTTTGTAAACCTCTTTTATGGCCTTAAACGCACCCAGAAGTTTTAAATACAACTGAGTGTGAAACACAGAGTAACATTTTGTCAAGATATATAAAACCTTTCAGATATAATTATTTCAATCTCATTTGCTTAGCAAAAGAACTCAAAGGTTCATACAAATAACGAACTGAAGGATTTCATATTTTATATGGTGCTGGTGATATTGAAGCTAATGAAGAACTTGCTATTTATTTGAGCAGATCTCAGATTTCCTAGCTGCATTCATTTTTCACTCATCAAACCAGCAAGTTACCATTTACCACACCAAGAAAATACTGCACTGTACAGAAACTGGGTCTACACAAACAAGCTGCTGGGCCCAGTAACTCAGATCATGCTGCCACACCCAAGTCTGCAAGTGCAGTGAGCTGCTCAGTTCTCTCACTCTCATTTTTACTGGGAGAAGTCCTTAGTCTCCTAAAAAGAAACAAACGAGAGGGAGAGGTGGGAGGGAGAGGTTGAAGCTCATATTTAGCTTGTACAGACCCATGATGTGTGCACTTGACGTCATAAAAATGCTGTAAGCCTGCCAGGTCAGCAGCCACAAACCCCAAATGCTGCCAGTTGCAGGCTGAGCAGACACTAAAATGCTATGAATTTCATTTAATCATCTTTCCCCTTCCCGGTAAAGCAGTAGAAGCCAGCAGCTTCTGGAGAAAAAAACATTGGAAAATATTAACTATGGATGTCCAGGATTTGGTTTTGATCAGTATTAGAATAACCCCAATGACAAATCTTGCAAAATTTGTTCTTTATTAAGACAGCTAACAATGTGGGCTTTGTAGTCCACTTTCAAGGAGTGTTGATAAGCTCAGCTAAATTACATACTTCATACAGCCTGCCAGATCTACCTATTATTCTGCTAATTTATGGGCCATACATTTCTCTCCAGCTAGATTTCTGATTGAGAAAAACTTCACTCAATTTCTGTTGTTTTGCTACACAATACTCCTTAATGACGAGTGCTGCTTGTTCTTAACCATGCTTTCTGTTATACCTTTCTCATTTTGTGAAATTGCAAGTGCAAACAAAATATAAGCCCCTGAACATGCAGTTTTATCACAGAGCCAACTACGGACAACAATGAAAAGCTGAATATTTCCAGTCCTTTTGGTAAATCCCTTGGTATAAATACGTTCCACAAATACAAGATTTTATTGTACCAGCTTCTGCACCTTGTTCTAGCACCTTGATATACAGGACCAAATGCTCATTTCATTGACTTAAACAAGAAATCTTTGCATGAGATGAGAAGCTGCAGTTACAAGATCAAGCTGAAACAAACCTAGGGAGGCTTGTTATGAAGAAAAAGAATACTTTTTTTAAGATTTTTTTTCATCACAACAGCACCGCTGGCCTACAAATTATGTTATTTGCAATTGTGCATCTGTGTGCCATCAATCTCCAAGGAAGGGAAAGACTGCTGGGCTGAGCTCTCAATTTATGTTTCTCAGTTGACTCTTATAATCACACACAGTGTTCTCAACCTTAGTGCAGCTATTCTGGTAACAAAATTTGCACACCAGGTGGGTTTATCCAAGTTCCCATGGTCCTAATAGTTTCATATACTTCCTAATAATATTCTTGAAAATTATATAGGTAATTGTGTTTCTAAAAAGCCACCTTCAGCAAAATTGGAAGAGTTCTTTCCTCTCAACAGGAAATATATTTTAATGAAGTAGCTAGTACATGCCTATAAAAATGGTGAGGAAAAATCCTATTTTAAAAATTCACCTTTTTTTGATGCTGCCTTAAATGTGGCATTAAACAAAGCTAGGAGAATTCTGAGGCCCACAGGTGATGAAAGGTGCCAAAATAGCATGGACACAGAGCAGGATTCACTGACAAGGATCCCCTGGTCCTGCAACACTGCAATCCGGATAAGGCATTAATATTCATACTCTAGACTGCGATTAGAAAGAAGGCTGGAGCTCTGTGCAAGGGAGGGCCTAACCCAGCAGAGGTGCAGCGAACTGCTTCGCTGCCTTATTGAAATTCAGTCCATCTAATTGATACTGCAGAAGGCAGTAGCATAATGAAACAGAGCAGAGATCACTTCAGTAGTTTTATCAATCCATGCTCTCCTGCTCCTGACCAATACATAACCCCACACAGGACTTCACTCTTTACAACTTCAAGCAGTCCTAGGAATTATTTAAGTTTCTATAATATGGTAACCACAAAGATATTTCTATTAGATCACCATTCAGAAATGTATCAAGACTATGACTCCATTTGTGTAACAACAAAAATGTATTGGTGTTGCTTAAGGTAGCCCAGTTTCTTTCAAAATGACAATTTAAACAGCACCTTTTCCTCAGATGCAGAATAAAATACTTGTAACTGCCTCATTTACTTGTGAGCAAATACAGGTAATGGCTGTTAAAAAGCAAAATCCATTAGACTCTGGGTAGTTTTGGTACTGTAAGTAGTCTCCAAAAGGCAACAGATGTGGGGACGGGGGAGGGGGAAGTTGATTTTGTCTTTTTAATATTCAAAGTGGGTCTGTTCTCACTGGCTAATTAAATCAGTAGAGTGCAAACAATAAAAGAAAAAAATAAGTGTTGCCTTTCTTCCCTAGAACAACCTTCCTGGTTCATCTCTACTTATTACAAGAACTTATTTATTACCAGACTTTACAATATTCTCTCCCCAAATCATCATGGAATAAGATACATATTCCACAGCACCAGTTCCCATCAAAAAGAATATCCTTGTTGTGTGGAATGTAAGATAAGGTGGTTCTTTCACTATTAAGAAAATATAGGCTTAGAATGAGCTTCTTTGATTGACATGAAACTACTAAAGAATCACACTTAAAAAGCAATAGACTTAATAACAGTATCATATGTACAAATCAACCAGCAGAATGCCGCCTTAAATATATTTGTAGCTGCTTGGCAAAGGCAGTAGATTTGCACGGGTGTGCTGAATTACTTGAGAAGTAACAAAATGTGTTAATAACATTAAACAGTCGTCTTCCAAGGACTTAGACTATATGGTGCTTTCTAGTCAGACAATTCTTTGTAGTGCATAAATACATGTAATATCAATTAAAACATTTTGATTTATGACATCAAAATTACAATGGTGTATATACAGATTTGGGTTTGAAAGTATTCTAAATATTACTACCAACTTTTAACCTTCAGTTAGCTGCAATACACAGCACAATAATAAAAACATGCTGCAGATACAGATTAGAACTCCAGTGTTCTAGCACTGCACAAGAACAGAGAAGGTGGTCCCAGCTCCAAGAACCTTACAGGAAATGTGCACATCGTAAAGACAAGGTAGTATGAGCATCACTAACCACCTAATTTTGAGAGCATAAAGCTCAGCAAAGGATCAATATACCTGTGCATGAAATAAGGCAGATTGCACACCCCGAGTCCTGGGCTGCTACCTCTTCCCACAACACCAAGTTAAATGCAAGTTTGGGCATGTAGGTCTATGTAGTATGTTTAAGTGACAGCACTGTGGACACACCTGAAGATAAGGGACAATAGAGGGATGCAGACCCTTTGCATCATGAGGGTGTATTCAGCAATAAGGTGGAATTTGGCAACAGAAGGCAACTATTTCAGCCCAGCTGTTGCCTAGTGTTTGAAAGCACCAGAAACAAGAAAATTGTTATGGGACATGATGCATGAGTTTACAGGCAACTCCTCTCAAATGCTCAGGATCATGGAAGAAAACATGGACATGCTTGTTTGAAGATGTAACAGGTGACAATCAAGACACTAGTGGTCCTAGTCTCATGAGGTCCTGAGCATTTATAGATGCAGGGTCCTTCTCAGCTCCATGCACTATTGGCCTAATTTTAGGTTTACTGATAATTTCTGAGCAAAATACAACTTCATTCTAGTTAATGAACTATCCACAGCTGAAACACCAATGTATTTAAACCCAGATTCATAGCGCTACAGAGTTACATGCTCATTGCCAAATGCTAACTGCACCTTAGTTGAAGCTACTGTTTAGCTGCCATTTAGAACATACTCAGTATCAAAAAGCACTGTGCACCCTTCAAGCATTCTTTTGGTTAACCAAATTAGTGGTCGCAAACAAAATGTTTACTCTGTACTACATCCAAACCCAGTGTTTCTTTATGTAATCTGACTGATGAGCAAATACCAAAGCCATGGAGATAACAGCAGCAGGTCAGACTTAGCAAAATGATGCCCCAGCTTATGCCACTTAGCAGTAAAATACATACTATAAAGACACAAACAGAAATGAGCCCACTAGCACCTAATTTAATTGTATCTTGAAAACACAGTATAGTAACCCAGCAAGGAGATTTCTGTTGGTGTTTGTACGAAAGGACATTTGTCAATACCCATTAACCTCTGGCTTTTACCTGTTAGTTTTCTAAAAGATGCTTGTGTTGCTTCACAAGCCACAAGGTGTCACAGTGGCTCAACTGGTAGGATTCTTGTCAGTCTAGACACGCAGGTTGTGGCTTCAGGTTACATACCAGTGCTAACACCGCTCTGTACGAGTAAGTCTGTGCTACACTGCATATTTAGAAGTGCAGCCCTTTGGATGCAACAATCAGTCAAGGTGCAACTCGGTTGCCTCAGGATGTTTTTTATATGGGCATTAAATAATCTTACAGAACTGTCAGGGAAGAGAAGTACTTGGTACGCTGGCATCTTGACCGGTCTTTTTATTTTGATATGTTAACCCTGCCAGTGTTAGGAGGTACTGAAAAGAGTTGAGCTAATCATTTATATAAAATTAAAAATTTTATGAATTCCAATTTGTTCTACCAAGGGTTTCTAGGAATTAGTAACAATTTATTTGAATGCACTAATTATTTAAGACATATTTTTGCTCATCTTTCATAGCAAGCAGCATGCTGTAAGCATGTGATATTCTGTTAAGACTATATGCTGTAGTTGGTCATATATTGTGTGTTACTGTTTTGCATCCTGGACTGGATGAGCACAGATGGAGCTAGAGCTTAAAATGCCAGGAAGCTTAGAAAATTTTTACCATTTTTCTAATGTAACTGCACACTAAGCAGCGTTCCATTCCATGAAAAAATTATGCACATACATCATATTTACTGACTTGTAATTTTCCCATTGCAACCAGCCATTGTTATTAATTTGCTTTACATTCATACACCACTCAGTCCTCACTGCAAAGCAATCAGAGATTCTTCTCTGGTGTATTTAATTTCTAAGTATCATGGTTCTATCTGGGAGGTAAGCTCAAAACAGGAAACACTGCCTCTCAGCTTAGCCCATATAAAATAAGCAAATTCTTTCAAGAATATTTAACAAATTGAAATTTGCATTCTGCAATTATTTGTAAGAATAAAACTCCATTGATCAAACATTCACAGAAATGCATAAAAAGCATGAAAAGCCAAAGCAAATTCACTGCTAAACTCAAGTGAATTGTCACGGAAATTTTTCATGTAGTATTTGTTGCACTCAGGTAATGAACGTTTACCCAGTGTGTTGGCTTTTCATGTCCCATTATTCATGCCAACACATTCATTAAAATGGGCCTATGCTATTTAACATAATCAGCAGTGTGCATAGGTGTGGCCTTCAAAGAGTTATTACCACAGTTTACAGGCATGCTGTTCATAAATACAAGCAGAACCCCAGTCAGTGCAAAATGCCAAGCTTCCCAAAAAAAATATGTTAATTTTTGCTGTGTAAAATGGATAGATGCACTATATAATACATAATTGCATCACATTATATATGAACTTCTAATTGCTTAAAATGATACTCCAAATCACATCAACAACATTATTACCTAATTACCCTAAGGGTTAACTGATACTCCAGTGATTAAGTCTAGGTAGAAGTGATAGAGCTATTGTATTGCCTTCATCCACTACAGCAAAAGGTATGGTTGCAAACGAACATCTCAAATCCATATTCTGTGAATGTTTTCAACATCTTGGTGTGGAGAAAAAAGGTGGAGAAATAAGTGCCAAAAGGAAGGAGGTTCTTCTTGCAACATGCCAAACAAGAATTATTTTCATTTGCTCTATTTAATGGCAGTTTTCATTATTATGATGCAAAATAGAATAACATGAAAACATTTTTGGTACTTAAACTGGCTACAAGAATAATGGAAGATGGTGAGCGACATTAATGTGAAAAAGGCAAGTTACTATCAGAATGCGGAGGAGTAAAACAGACAGCTGTAAGCCTTTCTCCACTGCCAAATGACCCATGCATGAGACTTTTGTAAACTGCAGGAAGAAAACATAGCATTCTAGGTGTGATGCATTTCATATTCCCTTTTTCCACCCACAAAATACGATCCTGGTTGCAAACCTAGAGGTAAAGCAGGTGTCATGCCTGCCTTAGCAAACTCACCTTGGAGTATGTCTAGCATGGACTAGAAGATGATTAGGAATGTTAGTGCTGCTGACTGCCTTCCTAAGGGATGAAGTATGCTGAAGGCGCTTCAGCATAAAAAGAAATAAAATGAAAAGGTTTCACTCTATTTACTTTCCTGTTTTCTGAGCATTTCCCTCTCTCCATGTAACTACTGTATTTAAAGATTTAGAATATTTCTTTTTTGTATAACGTAGTTATTAATATGTCAGAAATCTCTTTGTAACCTGCTCTAGGACAGATGGCAGCTATTTGTCTGATAAAATCTGCTAATGGCTGAGGCAAAACTACACAACTGGAACAAAAATCACAATGAGGTACATAAAAGACTTCAAATGCACAATGTGGGTAAAGTCATAATTTTCTCAATTTACTGCTTTAGAAAATAAGCTAATGAAAATGTATTTAGGAAAAACCAAATGCTTGAAAGTCCAAAAGGAAAGTAAAAATAGTCCACTGCACATGTGATGTAAGAACGCATATAATAATACTCAAACGCGGTCAGTTGTTTTTCCCAGGTATTTCGTTTTTCAAGAATAAGCAAAGTGGATCTATGATTCAATCCATTCTCGAGTCTGCTTTAATCAGGGGGTTCCAAATATGATCACTTTTATACACACATAATGTTTCCTTTGTCCTTTGAATGCAACAGATAAGGTCATCCAACTAGACATTGCAATTCTTCTGGCTGTTGTAGACTGCAGCTAGCAGTTGGGTAAAATGCACAGGATCTAGACAGACACTGAATCTGCTTTATATGAGTAATCTGATACTATACCCAGAGATTAGATTTCCCCCTCCCCTTTTTTAAAAACACATGCAAATTGTGCTCCTGCTCAGCTAACTAGGTTTGGCAAGCTTAGAATCAGGGAAGATGGATATCAACAGGTATTGCAGATAACATGTGACAGACTTAAAGCAATATTCTAATTCTTTAGGTGTTCTGAAGGATGCAAAGACCTACCTATTTGGTTTGCAGCTGACCACACAGTAGATTTTAAGTACATTTAGAAACCTGCGTAAAGCTGTGGCTTTACTGCCTCAGTTCTGAGTTTGCCATTCTGCTCTGGACAAGCAGAATGTGAATATTGATAACAGAAAACCTTAGAGACAAGTTCTAGTGTGATACTTATATTTTAGCTGTAGTTATCAGAGTTCTTTATGAAGAAGTAGTCTGCTGTGCTCAAGTCTCATGCTTCAACCCAAACCATTCTATGAGTCTGTAATTCAAGTCTGTATACTGAGGATGGGAACACCCCCTGGCCAGAAGCTTCAACATGGGTATGCCTTCTTGACAATGCTGTAGAAAGTTCAAGGTGGTACCGAGGGAACCTAAGTCTCATGGAGACAACAGCTGGTTCCTGTAAAATGTATGGCCCCTGCAAAGACTCCACACTACCAACAACTCTTGAATCCTGAGGAGGTGATACGTTTAGAAACACACTAAGTTCTACTTCATGTTTAGTTCTGAAAAGGTTTCATTTCTCCAGGGAAGTTGGTTTCTCACTAACCTTTAAAGGCATAAAAGTGCTGGAGTTGTTTCCAGAAGCATCAGCTGTTCCTGTACTGAAGTTTACGTTCTGCAGGTGGGTCTAGTTGATTCCCCATTACCTCAGAAGTATCAAGTGGACTTTTCATCTTAGATCAATAATTTATAGGCTTTAGTTTAGTAGGGCATGGCTGTCAACCACCATGTGATAGGAACAGTATTCTGACCATGAAGTGCTTTCTCTCTGAAATTTTGACAGTAACCAAACACAGAGACAATGTATCAGGGAAAAGAAAGATGCAGGCCTAGGGTGAAAATTTTAGCCAGGGGTTTGGGGATATTTTTTCACTACTATTTTTGTCTAATAAATAAGACCATTGAGACCTGGCCAACAGGTCCTGCCCTACTAAAGTCTTTTTTGGAGACTGACTAATCATCAGCCTCTTCAGGGCAACCTCACTCCTGCTAGGCTCTAAGGCATCAAGTAGCCCAGCAATGACTTTTGGAAAAGAGCACCCAGCAAAACTGAGGATCTATCCTGACCTGTTTACACAGAACAGTGCAGGAAAGAAGGCTCATCTTGTGGAGGAAACAACTGAACAAAGTACCAGCATGGTTGGAACGCCTGTTTATAGTAGATACGCAACTTCTGGCAAAGAGATGCAAAAAAATACCACTCGAAGTAAGAAGTCCAGCTAAAATACATTGCAAAGAGTTTAGCAACCTTACCCTTTTGCAAACAAAGAAAGTATATACACCAAACCCAAATTATTTTCTTTTTTATCTGATCTTGCAATCTTACTGCAGGCAAAACTCCAGCTTAAATAAGAGCACAGGACCAGATCCTTGTTATGATCTCTGTTTTGTTCTTTTCCACTAACCAACAGCTTCTATTTTTGAGACTGGATCTGCATAGTAAACCTTGTTTACATCAGGAAAAGACGAAGTTAAAGGGGCTCTCTAAGTGGATTTATGGCTTAAAGAGAAAAGAACGAAAAAGAGAAGAGTTGAAAACATTTCTGTATAGAAAATGATCTAGTAAGCATCAGAGTGATTGCAGGGGAGACCCATTATTACATTTTTGCTGAACTCTTTTTCCATCCTCACCAGCTCCTACCCCCAAAAGCAGCATGCTTGCAGTTTCCACTCTACTATATGACTTTTTTTTTTGGGGGGGGGGAGGGGGATGGGCAGGAGCAGCAAGACATGGTAAGCTAAGGATCAACATGTAAAGGAAGTAGAGTATTTTTTTCTCCCCTGGCCTCATAAGAATTGTTAGTTTGTAACAATTTTAATTGAAAACAGCTGCAACTGAATTTTTTTTAACGGATGAAAACCGTGTATGAAATAAAAGACAATCAGTAAAAAGAGCCTTGAATCCATTCTGAAGTCAGTGTCTGCCTAAAGGCATTCAAGGGGTTTCTTTTAAAACTGACCTTTTCGTTTCAGCAAAGCATGGCTCATAAGTACTCTCAAAATACTTTACTCATGTTCCTAGAATTGCTAAGTATTAGTGTATTTGTGGGTGAAAGAATATTTCCTGAAAAATACTTTGAGACAGAAGTTTATATGTTTTTCCTCAACAAAACAAACTCATTGGACAAACTCAGACTTATGTACACAAAACGAGAGATCTGTTTGCCATACTAAGTTGCTAGGCTAACAAATGTGATGTCACAACAGATTTTTATGACTAATCTATTAAAAATGCATCAGGAAGAAGAAGATTATTTCATCAGATAGCAATGTGAGGAAGTAAAATAAGAGACTTTCATTAAACTGCAGAGAATTTGTTTTCCTTTGATTTGCTTTAAATATTTGGTTGTGTATGGATGTCTGTGTAAGCTTCCAGTTCATTTAGTAGCTTTTAAATAATCATAACACCCTCCTTTATTTTCCTTTTAATTTTCTTTATATATTTTTCCATTATGAAATCTTTGTTAAATTCACTATACATTTTAATAGGAGTTTAATATCATTTGATTAAGCTGATTGGCTTTAAAACAAATATGCTACTAATCAAGGTCTCTAGTCACCCTTAAAACACTGCTCTCTTAGCCAGAGGGAAAGCTGTGTTTTGCATCCGGTGGGGATGTAAAGCATAATCTCTTGTAGTGCAGAGAGAGATACAGGTGAATTTGATATATTGTGATACACAAAAGTTCTAACAATACAGGGGACTAAACAAACAAGCAAAAGGCTTGATACATTTCTTTGATTACTGACAATAAAGCAACGCCTCAAACTTTAAACTGTCAGCAACTTTAAGTGATCTATTCACAGCACACTGCAATGTTACTGAATAATTATATACAAGATATAATCACCTTTTCTTCTTTTAAGTGTGAGCAATTTGAAATTATTAAAAATTAGAACAGAAAAGGATTTACAACATCAAAGAGGAAAAGAGGTGCCTTTTAAAACATCAAGTTTTATGAAAAACAGACATTTACCTATGTTGTGTGTTGCTACCTAGAACTTCAGAAACTGCTGATTATGCCACAACAGGATTCCTTTACCAAAATGTTAAACTAACACAGATATAAAAATATTAAGATAAACTGAGTATGAGTGAATGGTAATAAAATCCTGAAAACCACACACAGAGCAAGGAAACAGCTGCATTTTGTTTAACCAGAAGTTAATCAACTATGGGAGAAGTAAGCAAGATTTATCTTTATATCTGCCAGAGATTATTAAACATCTAAATATTCATTTTACTTCTTTAAATAGGGCTTGTTGATGCATTACAAAATGGCACTGGATGCTCCACAAGTATTATTAAGAAAGCAAGTATTAATTTAGAAAGAAGTACCACATTAGATTTCTTTGAACAACTTCTAAGGAAGGTAAGGTGTTCCTGTACACTGTTTAGTAACTCAGGCTCCCTAATTTACTTTAGATCACATAAGAATTAGCTAGGTGGTGGACTTTTGCCAGTACTTACATCATAAAACCACCCCCTGCCTGGGTGTGATTGGAATTCTTCGCCTAAGACTGACCCTGAATTTAAAAAGGCAGTTGTAGGTTCTGTCGGAGGAGCCCATAAAGTTATAAGAAGTTTGGAGAGCAAAACTTTGTACATCTAGCACAGGGTAAAGCTGCTAATTCTTTACTTTCATGACTTCCATTTCTTCCTAAAGAAAACAAGAACAACAAAGATAGCTATGCTGCATCTAAATGACCTTTCTTTATCACTCTGTACTTCATCTGCTTGATACACAGAGCACATCCTTCACACTGACTGTTATTCCCTTCCACCCAATGCTGACAAACTGGAGTGAAAGCAGTGGATTTCTCAGGAAGGGCTCCCAAGCACTGAGTTGTTTTGAGGACACTCTTACCTCCCCCAACATACCATCGACCCTGCTGTTGGGAGAGCAGGAGTAGAAATGGCATTTACTGGTGGATTCCCCAATGGTGCTTCTACCAGCCCATTGCTCTTTTTTTTTTTTTCTTTTTTTTTAAAATCATTTCTTACCCTGCAAGCTTTGGAGAACTGTTACAGGAATTCCCTACAAAGGGAAAGGAGAGGAGAAAACAGATAGACATGACATACAGACACTCCTTCTATAGGCTCTCCATCCATTCTCTGTACAACTTCATTAAATTATGTATGTTTTGCTCTGCCTTGGAACTTCCACCACTGCAAGGGACAGTAGAGAATCTGGCTCTACATAGTTATTGAAAAATTTTTATTTTTTATAAAACCAGGAAAATCCCAAAGGCTTTCTATGGATATACTTAGGATAACAGCTGTAGTTTGCCATTTTTTAATGCATCCTCATTTGCCACTGCCTCTCTGCACAAGTTGGGTCCATGTGGAATCTGCCAGCTTGCTACCCCCAGTCTTTTGGAGAGTTTCTTTGTAATTCCTTTCGCCTTAAGCTCCTTTGCCTGTGCTCACCTACCCCCTGGGGCTCACATAGCACAAGCAGCCTCCTTCAGAGACCAGTGCCTACATTATTCCAAAGACTGCCTGAAGAGAAACGTTCATGCAGTAAGCCTCTATCACCCAGAGCACAAGCACATTCCTTCCATGACATACAGGGCTCTGGATTCAAAAAATTTTGAGCTAGTTATACATGCTCAAGAAGCCTTCAGCTGCTGATCCCAAACATGCTTGGAAGTGTAGAAAATTAATGTGAAACTTCCACTTCTGACCTGCCCAAGAAATCAGCATTATTCTTTACAGACTGCCCACACCTAGTCACTCTAGCGTCCCAGGAAACTAGGTTTCTTTTCTTGTTTGGGTTTTTTTTATTTTAAGGAGACGTTTTATTTGGGGGATGAATGAGATGAACTGAAGTTAGCTAGAAAACACATTTCAATGAACAACAATGCTTACAGCACAGAGTTCATAAACTAAAACAACAGAGAACCGGAATGTAAACACTGAACAATCACAAAGCAAAAGAATTTTTATTCTGAGCAAATAAGAGAAATGCTGGAACATAAGGCCTTCATTAACTAAACATTGTCTGTCAAAGTAAAATGCTGATGAAACCAAGCAAGGCAGTCCTAGCAAGGAAGAGTGGGTTATTGCTTCTTGCCCACAACAATTCATCTGAATTTGCGCAGCAAAAATTGCAATTAAACACACTGAAGTTTAATTCAGCACTCCTCAGCAACGAAGGAGGGGAAAGTTGTTTCACAAGTCCCTCAAAAACTCTTCTAGTGTAACATTCATAAAGGAGCTACAATCAGGAACTGTGCAATTACTAAAAGTACCACTAAAATATGTAAAAAGGCTAAGTTAGCACTAACAGCTTTTAGAGCAGGTTGTATGTAAAACCCCGAAGAAATCCCTCAGTGATATATATTTTCTCTTTTCACCTGAAAAAGTCTAGAAATTATTACATGAATATGTACAGGAATGCAAGGAACAGAGTTGCAAGACACAAATAAGCAGCAGCAAACAAACCCCACAAACTCCCTCATTCTAAATGGCAGCGACCCTCTGCAACCAACAACTTGGGGCAAAACTGACAAACACTTGCCATGATTTTGGGAGCAAAGAGCTGCTTGGAGTTTTTAGCCAGCACAAAGTGTATTACCAACGACTCCCCAGCAACGTTTCAAGGCTGGCAGTGGTAACAGGGATAGAAAAGCAGTTACCCTGTGGCGGTACCCAATCAGAAAGCAGGTCACATCTCGTTAGCTGTATCATATACATTAAACGTCACAGATTCTCCATGGCTTAGCTGACAATTCAGGCATATGTGTTTTATTTTATTATAACCTCGTGTTATCTTAAAGAATCACAATACAACAACCAGACCAACCTGAGATACTTCACCACTCTCTGTGGCACAAACCTGGCAGATATCTGCCACTATATAAAGCTGTTTACTATAAAAGATTCAGACTTTTTAAAAGTCTTTTCAGGGCACCACTAATAAACTACTATGAAAAATTGCAACAGCAAGAATATTTGCTGCACAAACACAGACACATGGACAGAAATGCAGCCTGATTCACTTTCACTTCAGCATACTTGAAAAATGTGCTTTATTTAACAACGTAAATAACAAGATGCAGAATCCACAATTTTTTTCTCTTTAAATGACAAAAGTATTTTCCCCTCCCATTCAGTATATTCTTTGCAGTGGCTGATCTGGATTTTGAAGCCAGCGTGTATAAACCACTAACACATTGTACAAAGCATAATCAACAGTGAATGTAGTTTACATTACTGGGTACTTTTGACAGCTATATGATAAAGTGGCGAACTGACCATCTCTCTTGCTAAAAGCAACAGCATTCCAAATGTAAACACAAATTTCTCTCGTCGGTTGTCCCAAACGTGTTAAGAGCAGCCTAAGAGTAAGTTTTTAAAACTCTGCTCCTGTTTTCAGTTATCATCCATTTTTCATTTTAACGAGTTTACAAAACAAAACCAGAGAAATGTTAATCTCTTCCCCTAAACCTGCAACATTCCAGAATTAATTTTGTGCAAAAGCCGAAGCAATACTTTGCAATATTATAGCTGCAAATGCCAGCAGGACAGATCCTGAGCAAACAACATACTAAGGCAAAGAAATTTCCTGAGACCAGCGTTATAATCAATCCTGAAGTACTATACTGTAATTTCATGATTTCAGCCTAAGCTGGTATCTCCTCAAAGAGTTGCTCTGCGTGGAAACATAATGAGGGATTACCCAATTAAACTACTAAATTAATTAGGGCTCATGCCTGCATATACTGTACTGTCTAGTGGGACGCTTCAGCTGGAATTCGGGCTGAAACCTACCACGGTCCATGCACAGGAAAACAAGGCTGGTGGACTTACCTCCGTCCGCGACTGCAGCCTCTTGTTCATTTCATATATTCGGTACTCTGGTTGCACCATGTATGGTGTGTGTCTCCTATAAAATGGGCCAAAAGGAGAAGAATAGAAAGGGTCATGTGGTGTGCTGGACATCTTGCCTGCTTGCAGAGATTCAAGCTACACAGAGTATCATCAACATCCATACAGAGCACATGGGCTGTGTGTTCTTCACAGTACAAAGTAGCGGCGCGCACACACACACACACATCCAGGCTGCACGCACTGGCTGGGGACTGCTGTGGGAGCCCGCTCGGCGGAGACGGGCGGGGGGTGGGGGGAGCGGGAGCGCACAGCTCCAGACACCGAGAGGGAGGCTGGATAGCTTCAGGCACCGCCGCTCGGTTTTAAAGCAGCAGTTTCTGGAGGGGTCATTTCCTGTCCGCGCCGCCGACTAGTTCAGAAATGCCATCCCCCCGCTCCCCTCCCCGCCTGGCAGAGGTGCGGGTTGGGGATCGCTGTCCCCCGCAGGCCCCCGCCCGAGCCGCGGCGGGCTCGTTAGCATATAGGTGGTTTAAAAGCTGCCTGAGCCAATCACCCCGCGGGTAATGTCACAAATGTGATTACTACAAAATACATAAACACAGGCCACGGCCATCCCGCCGCGGGCAGCCCGCGCTTCCCCCGCGCCCGGCGGCTGTCGCTGCCCGCCCGGGGCTGCCGCTCCGCTCCGCGCTGTCCCTCCGCGCTGCCCGGGGCACGGCGGGGAGGGCGGCCGGCACAAAGAAATAACCCCGCACGCCACTCTGCACACAATGGAGAGCGCTCGGATGCCAGCCGCAGAAACCTCCTGGAAAATGGGGAAGCAGCGAGGGGCGGGTGGCAGAGCGGGACCCCCGGACAAGCGGCGGCATGCTCTTAGGCGGGGGTCAGCCCTGCACGAATGCGTCATTTTAGACGCCGCTGTCCGGCGTAAAGGCGTTGGCAGCTAGGTGGGAGACTGCTCCCAGTTTTTAGGATCATTGCTGGGCATAAATCCAGTAGCGGTTAGAGAGCGTTGCCAGTGAATATCTAACATTGGGGAGGGGGTTCCGAGGGAGGAGGGGAGGAGATCACCCTTTGGAGGTGAGCGATGAACTTTGTTGAATCATACTTGCGGGAAAGTGCTGGGAGCGGACACCACGTGAACGAAAAGTCCTCAAAATATAGAATAAACAAGATGGGCTCATCCGCTCAATGGGAAAGTGCAAGGTTTACCTGTACGAAAAAGTCCTCGAAGCACAGACTGTGTCCTCATACACAGCTGTAGAGTATCAGGCATTATTTACAGTACTGAATAAATGTAAAAACAACAATAAACAGCGCTGAATTAATCTCTCATGTAAATTCATTCAAGCAAATGGAACCACTCTAGGAACAGATTTAGTTAACTAATATGATTAAGAGAATAACAATCAGCTGCAGCCACAACGGTTCTCAGTCAGGGTGCTCTGCATGAACGCTGCAGGATCGCCCATTTCACAGATGGGGAAATCAAGGCATGCGCCATTACTTCTTCTAAATTTTTGTAATAATCCCCAAAAATATTTGAGCATGATATGGCTTTACCCACTGTCAAAAATTTAATTCAAATGTGACTGAATGTGGGAATATTTTAGGACATATGTGAAAAAGTCTAGTTTTCACTGGCATTTGGCTAATTCTGGAAAGTCTGACCTCTCTTTTCAGCATAAACTATGAAAGTTCATACTTTATATTCTACTGACCACTGATCGGGATCATAATTTATCTTTGTCCTACCAGTAGTTGTTTAGCAAAACTATTTCTGTATGCTCTTATGGAATAACAGTTTCCATAAGAAGTGACGTATTGAGCTGTTTTTATAGACTTCCCACAGCTTCTGTCACTAAACACACAGACAACGGATAATACATGAGGAATGTCACTTCTCTTTTCAAGAGCACACCATCCGTGTAGCAATACTACACTGCCAGTCCAGTACCAGTACTGGAGTCGCTGAGTTTAATACACAGCATGTGCAACGTTTGGCTCAATAGTGCTGCAGTGACTGGCACTGCTCTGCCAGGGTTCGCTGGCCCCATGAGAAGCCTGTAACATGGCTACACACCTAGAGGAAAGCTTCCCTGCATCCACCTTGTACTCTAACAGATCCCAACAAGGCCACCTTAAAACCTAAAACCAAAATGACCAGAAAAATTAGAGTTACAGCACTAGTAAACACAATTTTTATAACCAAAGTACGGCATACTTTAAAAAATGTCCAGAAAACCCAACCAGGAATCTACAAAGTTATGGATTTTACTTCCTTTGCAAAGCATAGCCAAAGTAAAACATATTTGCCCAAGAAGGGAAACACTGTTTTCTGTAATTAAAATGGTGGGATTTTGCATAGCTTGAAAGCTATTTCTGTTTCAAGGCCTTTTTCATTAAGCTAAAATTCACTGTTTCACTGAAGTTAAACATGGCAATTATATTAGTATTTTTATTTTGGGTGAGGTGAGGGGAAAGGAAGGAGGAGTAGGATTTGCTTTCATGATTTGGAGCCCCGGATATTCCCCTCAACCCCCTTATAAGAGCTTATGTGTATGGGTCTAGCACAAAGCAAAAATATGCAGTGATATTTTAATAATTCCCATTGATTAACTGGCAAATTATCCCACACCTACAGCCCACCAGCAAGAACCAAGTCCCAGGGTAGGAGCCTGCTAATTACAGGCTCCGGCAGCTCTTCCAGTTGCCTGTTATCATCTAGACTAGTGTGATGTGCGGAACAGTAAAACAGAAGGCAGAATCAAAGGAACATAAAGTTACAGGGATCCTGACAGTGTCATCTTGATTCCCATTTGGATCTGCTGCCTTTTAAGTTTTGTGTGTGCTCCGGGGGCATGGGTTAGGGGGTGTGCAGCCAGCCCCATTACCTGGGCAGCTCCAAACCCCCTGCACCACTGGCATCAAGCTGCTACCCAAAGTGGTTCAGGGGTTGAAGGCAAATATCTGACCCAAGATTTAGGACAGTCAATAAATTCCTTAATCTGGAAAACAAGTTTATTGTGAGCAGAGGCAAAAAAAGAGGTGGAGGAAAACAAGAGGAAGAGACAAGTCTTCCCAAATCTGAAAATGAGTCTATTCCTGTGCCTGTGCATATGCATGGCTACCAGCAGATGAGGAAACACTGTGTGCAGAGCTCTTTACGTGGGCGTATGCATGCGAATACTGCTGCATCTCAAGGTGGTGAGGCTTACTCCAGCTTGGAGGCCAGAAAGGAAGGACTGGGACACATCCTTGGTTCCCCAGTCGCCAAACCTGCACACTGCATTGGCGTACCCCAACCCTGCCTGGCTGCTGCACATGAACAGGAAAGACACCAGAGCAGAGAGGGGCTGGGACACAGGCTTGTGATTCCCATCTGTGCAGGACTGTGCCATCACCCCACCGGAGGGCACAGAGCCATGGTTTGTGTCCCTCTGGCAAGACGCTAACCTCCACACAGCCCCTCGGCACCCCAGAGGAGGGGTGGGATAATCTGGCTGCTGTCTGGGTGCTGGATTGCCCTCTCCTGGGCAGAAGCAGAAGGACCCACTCAAGTCAAGGACTCGCACTGTGACAGCTCTGGAGGACAATTTCCCTTCATTTCAGGGGAAAGCATGGGTCTGGTGGAGCAGGAGGGTGCACATCCTCTGTCTCTGCACCCACCTGTGTGATACCTGTAGTGCCTACGAGAAGCCAAGTTGCAATATGACAGCAGGACCAAAAACCAACTGCAGAAGCCTCCAGGACAAAAGGAGGGAGCGAGAAGGGATGAAGCAGAGCAGTTTGTTCATCGGTCCGTGCTGGAGCACCCGGCACAGGGGGTCCCACACAGCCTGCACTGGGAGGGTCCCGAGCTGCCACCACCACAGCACGGACAGCAATGTACCACAGCACTGCCAAGAGCACCACGTGTGGCTGAGGCACAGCCCTCACTTTGCCAGCCTGACAATCCAAGCAGCTCTGAGGGCTGCACTTTTTTTAATAACTGCTTAGTAATAATAATAATGCGGAAAAGCGATACAGCTGTAAATAGGTGTAATTGCTGTATTTATCCCTAGTATGTGTTGACTGTTCAGTCTCTGTCATAAATCAGGTTTACAAGGATACATTTAAGGTGGTTTGTAGCTGTTTAAAGACAGTAAAGGAGAGACAGATCTTAGTTAAAGACACATAGCATATGAAGAGATGAAAACTACAGGTACTTGAATATAGAGAATACTCAAGTAAACATGGTTTGTTTTTTAAAAACTAACACTGTGTTTTCAAACTATCCTTTGTTTATACAAAAGCCAGATAGCACTGAAGACTTCTGATGGAGTGGCCTTAGGTAAAAGAACAAAACTGTTTTCCTGTGGATGCTCAAGAGTGACTAAATGATATATGCTTATCGAAAGCTGGGATGCACAATGAAGAACCAACAGCAATACCCAGCCATCTGTAATATATACTCAATTGCAGAGCTCAAACACAGGATTTTGACAGGCTTCAGGTTACTTCCATTCATTTCTACAGCTATAGAATACAGTGTACCAGATGCTTGCAATTTATAGGAAAACAAGAAGCAGTAATTTGTTGGCATTAAATATTAATACATTGAAATAAAAATATATTCCAGAAAACAGTGCCATTTCACAGATAATTTGTGGACAGGAAACCAAATAAATCTGTTCAATCCATTGTTAAAAGTATTGACTGAGCTCAGTGTACACTTTTTCCA
The DNA here is from genome assembly GCA_024500445.1 of Entomyzon cyanotis. Taxonomy (NCBI): domain Eukaryota; kingdom Metazoa; phylum Chordata; class Aves; order Passeriformes; family Meliphagidae; genus Entomyzon; species Entomyzon cyanotis. The sequence goes on from JAKEPQ010001009.1 coordinate 10,370,601, forward strand.
TGTAGATTACTTTTAATTTTTGTTGTGATAATTTTTCTTTTCTGTCCTTAATAAATGACATGATTATTATTACCAGAAGGATTTTTTTAAAATCCATGAGTAGGGCCGACCAAACCTACTGTGTTTCAGAGTTTATAGTGCGGCAAGAAGGGTTCCCATCTTTTAAATGCTTCAGCCTTTTAGCAAACTCAAACCTACCTTGCATAAATTACATATAATTATAATTCAATACAAATGAAAATTTTAAGAATTCTTTTCCCCTATTTAATCCTAGTAAATTAGATTTACAGCTCCAGCACTCACTAGTGATGTTAGAAATACTTCCAAATTGATGATAAGGGATTTTGAATATTTTTTAGTTCCTCAGTGTACACAACGTCTTTGTCCTCAATCAAAATGGATATTTAATCTTGTCTGGAAACTTTACGAATGCTCAGCTGAAAGCATTCTTTGAGGAGCCTGCCCATGCCTGGCTGAGCAGTCTGTCTGCTTTACTCACCCAGTACCTGCACAGCACCTGAAGGAGACAGAGCAGGGAAAGTAAATATGAAACAAGCTTGATGTGGTGAAAATCTTATCTTGATGTTACAGCGATTGGCCTCCTAAACCCACCAACATACTGCAGACAAACTGGCTTACCATATCTCCAGTTAAGCTGTGGTAGGCCAGTGCTGTGTGTTTTAAGTGTCCTCCCTTGGTGCCAAAGCAGAGGGACACTGCTCTGTCAGAGCTCCCAGCTGCACTCCAGCTCCTCAGCTCACAGGAGGCTCATGCTTTCAGCATGAGTGCCTTCTCTTTGCTCCTCACTGCACTGTCAGTGCAGCACCTGAGTAGACAGTGGACTTGGGCAGCCTCCACCTACCCTACATCACACCTGGGCACTGTATCTACAAAGTGCTTTGTGACCATGTGGGAGGGACTACTGTTAGAGGAAGTGGGAGCTGGGAGGATAGAATGAGGTCTCAAGTGTGACATATTCAGCCCTTGACCTCCAGGGGAGCTTCTCTGGCCTGCAGCAGCTTCAGGAGACCAAGGAACATCTGCCCATTGACAGAACTAGATCATCTTCCAGACTAGTAAAACAGCAACGAGATTTAATATACCTTGGTTTTGTTGAATCTCTGAGGACACCATGAAGGCTGCTTCCAAGAATCCAGCAACTTCCAGAACACTTATGTCTTGTTTTGTTCCATGTCCCCATTTTCCTTCATATTGCACATACCTGCCCATAGCCGCTTCTGGAGCCGAGTTCCCTTTCCATGAATCATACCTGCCTTGGTAACTTCTCATCCTGCATATTGGGTTTCCCCTCCCCCAGCCCCTGCATGGGGATACATCCTGCTCAGGTTTGGGGTGGATTATCACTGCAGACTGATGCTGGGAAGAGCTGTTTGAAGCAACTGAGATTCTCTACTCAAAGTGCTCAGCAAGTTTTCCTGAGTGTGTTTTCCCTGAAGAAAGCATGAAGAAGTGATGCTGAGGATGGTGAGTCTAGAGCAGTCAAATGGGAAAGAAAGGGATGAAATTCCTGTAACTTGCCTTTTGCAGCCATCTCCCAGTGGCTGAGGAAGAAAACAACCTTCAGCAGCAGAGAAGACAGCGCTGCAGTTTATAGCATTGCAGACAGCCAAAAAAAAAATCTCCAAAGAAGTGGTGGGGGAGGCCACAGGAGCAGACTGTGGTATGGGAAACTGACCCTCCAGCAAAAAATCAGACAGGTAGGGAGAGAGGAGAGGGCCTGAAGCATCTGAGCCCCTTTCTGATACACTAGTTTCCCTTACAGACAAGCTAAATATGAATCAAATGCATGTGGCCCAGTCACTCGGCTTTAGTGTATTACACAATGCATCGTTCCATATTTCTTTAGTCTATCTCAGTCCAAAGCAAGAATCATTATAATTACCCCTCAATACAGTAAGAAATAACACCAGGCTTCAACAAACTTTAAGCAACCCTTCCTCCCTAACTTGGGTCTTAGAAAGAAAAGAGCTATATGAATATGAAAAGGAGGTGCTTGTTTTGGCTAGTGATTCACCTGAAATGTTCATTTTGGCTGGCTTTTCCTACTTGGAAAAGTTTAGTATTCCTTCTACATAACCAACTCCACCATACCGATTTACCTGTTACACACCTCACCCACTGCTCAACTTTCAGCATATTTCAATTAGTTGAAAGATTACTTTTTAAAGGACTCAACTGGGAGCACTCAGCTTTGGAGGCATTTCAGTTGAGTGCTAATTAGCAACTAGCTGACTGTCAACTTTTCTTCTTCGAAGAGAGGGTAGGGTTGGTGATTCCCTTCTGAATTACCTGGCAATCAAATACATGTTGAAATTTATTCATTAACGTATAATAATCATCCCTAGCTTCTTTGGCAATTTTCATCTTCAAAGCACTTTATAAACATTCATAGAGACACTGTGGTGATTAGTACTATGACAAAACTGTGCAACTTCCTGCGTGGGTCTCTCTCCCTATTTTACAGGTGTGGAAGGTAAGGGAGGGATGAATGACTGAGGAAGTCAATGGCAGAAATGTAGTTGTACCTCAGGAAATTATGGCTTACAGATTAGTATTTGGATCTTGCACAGCAGAAATATACATACACGAAGCAGAACAAGTCAGGGATGGACAGGACAACTGGTGTGAAAGGGAATGATGCACGGAGAAATTCTGTGCCTGGGACCAAGGTGGGATTAATTTGAGAGCAATTTTGAACTTGCAACTATGCCTTTACCATGTGACTGAAACAAGGTCCCCCCAGATCCTGGATTGCATTCACCATGTTGTTTTGAACCAACAATTTATGCCTTACTACAAAATATGCAGTGCCACTCTATTGTATTTATTCAGTTATTTTAACACAAAGTCCCAACCAATTGCATAAAGAAATGTATGTTGGAAAACATTATTTCCTACACATTTTTAAAAAAATTTAGTCTTTTATTTCACGTTTCTAATTCATACTCAATTTTTTGTAAAGATTTGATTATAAGCATTTCCATCTTAATTTGATCTTAGACCTTTGCACTTGCAAAACACAAGCCAAAACTTGCCAGGAAATGAAAGCATGCAGAATATGATCCATTGAGATTCTGGATATCACTGTGCTCTCTCCACTGTTTTAGACTGTGCACTCAATACATGAAAAAACAGTTACCTATATGCATGTTTTGTAGACACAACATATTTTTTTAATTTGGCTTTTAAAATTTAAGTACTTGTTATCATTTTAAGTTTTATAATTTGAAATGTTACCATGCTTTGCAGTGCTTGAATTTTGCCAAGGCTTTGTAAGGCTGCATAAATCTGACTGAAAAAAACAGGAGTTTTGCTTGGAAAATCTGATTATGCTGCAAGAGCAAAATGTTCCAGCTCATGAGGACGAAAGACTGGCTGTGCCTCTCCTTTAAGTGAATAATGAGTTTGCACAGAAAAATAGAGTCTAAGGAAAATATATACTGAATACATCTTTATCTCCTCTATCTCACAGATTTCTGTTCTTTCTACATCTCATACCTTCCAGGTATTCTATTCAGTGACCTATATCCAGACAATGACCAAAAAAGTGAACATGTATTCATGTTCAATTCAGTTCAGTATTTAAAACACACCAGACATATCTTAAACAAGGCTGACATGCACATATTGCAGAGAGCATGGAAAGATGCTGACATCTCTGGAGCAGCAGCAGCTCTGAGCTCCCTCTGACTCGAAACTTGGCCCACGTCAGGAGCTACTGTCTCTCATGGAGACAGGGCATCACCAACCAGCTGCTCGATGGCAGCAGCTGCATCTCCTGTGGCAGCACAGAAATCTTTCCCACAGGAATTTTTCTCTTCTTCTTCTGTGTTTTATAAATAAAGTTTCATGTTATTGAAATGGCCTTTTGGATACAGGCAGTCAAACACCTGGGCGAATCAATCTGGGGGGGTGGATGACTGTTGGCCCAATCCAAACAGCCTTCTGATGTGTATATAAATCTGTTAATTATTTAATAAAGTTAGTTCTTTTGGCACTCTGAAAGGACTCATCTCTTCACTCCGCTAACGGTCAAACAGCGACACATCTCCCAGCTTCAACTCTCATGGCTAGCTTTGATATTTGATTCTAAGAGTGCATTCTGCTCTCTGCTGTCTGCTGTCTTCCCAGCATCATCCCATTGCATGGATTCAGCAGCCATGCCATGGTGCCTTTTACACTGGTGTATTAAAACCCGACAGTTCTAACAGCACAATGTTTTGTGCATGAAGTACAACAGCTTGTGGAATTCTAGTACATTCGCCCATATCTCTTTGCATGTGAAGTTTGAAGTTTGAAGGTTATTGATTAGAAAGCTTTGTTTCTAATTAGACAAACAGAAAAAAACTGCAGCACACTTTATTTCTGTTTGACACTGTAGCCAGGGAACTGGCACAACACTCTGTCTGTAACAAGCCTTCTCCAGTGCAAGTATTCTAGTCAATATTGCCTTGATTTCAACATCTGGTTCACATTAAATAAAACTACAGATGTGAATCCAATAAAGATAGAAATTTTGGAGGGAAGATAAAAGGCTTTAAATTAACCAGCAAGACATCTGTGTTAATTTGCAAAAGCCAAAAAAGCAAGTACAATTATCACAGGACCTGCATGTCTCTAGTTAGAAAGGGTAGCACAACAATGCCCATTATTTTAAAAACACCTCATCAAGCAAGATATGAAATTCTGGACTGAACTTAGGCATTAAGATTCTGAGTCACAATATTCTAGGTTTTTGTATTTTTAAACTAGTAATCTTAATATTTGAGAAGAAGAATAAGTGAAAGTGTGTGAGAAGGGACATTTAGTCAGCTAAAGAATTGTGAACATAATGAGGACAATTACAGGGCTGTTTTACATTAACAGCATGAGCACTAAAAATTTTCTAAGTCTTCATACAACCTTTGTATTTCATGTATATACATATGTTATAATCACACCCTAGTTAGTAATAAGCATTGCATAGAGATCAAAACAAAGGAGGTGTTCACACACCTGGAGTTATGTCTGCACTGAAATATGCCATTGAAAAAACCCAAACATTTAAAACATTTCACATTTTGATGAGCTGAGTTTAGATTTTCAGAACTTCTTTGCATTATGGGCCAGACTGAAGTGTTTGCCAAACATAGCAAACATAGCACTTAGGGTTTTCTAGTGAAGTAATGAAACTAACAATGGGATGGGGCTGTCAGGATGAGTACATGACCAGTGTGTGTAGTCAGGTTCATGGAGGGTCATATCCATGGATTGTGTCCTAGCTGCTACAATTCCCTTTGCAAGGTAGATGGCATGGAGTTTGTATATAATCTGCACTCATGCCTCCATTTGGCAGCTCAGGATTCTCTGTATAGTTTTAGGGGGCACCTCTGATGGCAAATAAGTCAAAAGCAACAGTTGTTTTAAGTATTCAATACTTAAGCTTCATTTTTACTATCTTGTACAGAGGAAATATTTTGAAATAAAATTCCGTTGTTAAAAACTTGTCCAGACTAATTTCTGTGTTTACTGCTTTTACCTCTTCCATTCTTCTGAGAACGCTTAAGTTGTAAATATATGTGCTATGGCACAATTTTAAACCTTTGACTCTTCTGAAATTCTAAAATTCAAATTCAAATTAATGTCCTTGATGAAAAACAATCAAATTGAGTCACGGGGAAAATCTCTAAGGAAAAAGCAGGCTTTTGCAAAGACAGAGATTACACTCGTCAGTTTCAGTGTGGCTATGAGGCCATAATAGAAAAAGGAGAGAGCCCTCTGCCTCATCTTCCAAAATTTTTATTTACATGTATTTGGGGTTGTCATGCATCTCTTGCAACCATTCTTCAAAGAGACTGCTCTTTATGATGAAGAGTTAAGAGGTGAGACTGAGGTGGGAGATTGGAATAGTGAGCTGAGTGACTATACTAGCTATTTCTTACATTTTTACAGTATATGATGATGCTAAATTAAGTTTAACAACCTCAAATTTAAGTTGATGGTGTTTCATGTAAGAAACCAGGAGCATATATCATGCATACAGCTTGACATAATTTATTGCTAATTTCAGAATGGCATTTCCATAGGCCTATTGTGTGCAAATCATATTCTGCCATTCCTACACATATAGGAGCATCAGATCAGTGGAATCTGGTGGTGTGTATCAAGGTAGACACACTCTCCAGTGTGTTTGTGACACTGATTACCCAGCTGTTCAAACTGATATAAAGTCACACATGTCAGTTCATGAAGCCAGGTCTGCTGACAGTGAGGTAAAGGGGCAGCTCAACAATTCTATTGTTCTCCTAACACATGGAGTGTCACTGCAAGGCTCATCCATGGGATCCTATCCTGCAGTGTAGACATAATCCTCATCACACATTGGATAATACTCATTCAGCAATAGACCACAGTTAGGGACAGACTATTTCACAAAGGCTGGAAAGTATAGTTCGGTTCAGCCAAAGGCATAGACACAAAATTGCATATTTTACTAAATCCTAATGAAGCTTTCTCTTCATCATCATCATCCTGCACTGGGTGGGGCATTATCATTCTCCCAATACAAACTCACCTTTTTCATCTATTCTGTTTAATTCCCGATTTTCATTTCCCTCTAATAGCCCATTCCTTACTACTTATCCTTAACCAAAATACTTCTATCTTCCCTTCACTTTCAGATAGTTCTGAAACACCTACTAACTCTTCCCCTGCCACTGTTTTTAGACCTCTCCTCCTACCCAACATCTACTCTGTTTCAACACTATTCCTCCATCCCTCACCAACATTTACTCATCTTTCTTCATCCCCTTGACAGGTCTCAGCACTTCTGGCAAAATGCTGGGGGAAGCTGCAGCACACAAACCTTGTTTGGTCACAGCAGCCCAATGATGTATTGTGCGTCATCAGTCCCACAGAAACCCTGAAGGACATAAATATGGTAATGGCAGCCAGCCCAGGAGAAGCTATCAGATCTGCTGATATTCTGCCAGGGTTTTGTGGGAGATCAGGAAAGGTAAGGGAGTGTACATGAGAAATCAGAGAGATAAGAAACTTGGCATTATATGGAAATCAGTGGAAAGGGAAAAAGAGTTGGCCTTTGTGGTTTTGTTTATGTTGTTGAAAAGGCAGTGATTTAAGATGGAATATTTTTATTTTATAGGAAAGCAAAGTTCTGCAGGTTAAAGTTTGATACCAGGTTCACTGTCAATGTGAAGATATACTGAAAGTTTACTCTACTGCTACTGCGATCAATCATCTGAATTTAGGCCAGAGTTCCTTGAAACATGCATTCAAGACTTGGATATACCCAGAGTAAAGAGAGGAGGCAATGGTGTTCACAACAGGCTCTATGTGGCTTGTGGTCATCCCCATTTAACCCAGAGTGATGTCCCTTCAGGTAGTCAAGCGACTCCCACTCTGCTGTTAAGCCAAGGAGGTTACAGGCTTCTGTTTCTCAAGAATACAGCAGCTTACTGGTGTTGTGGGGGATGTGCCCTGTCTTGTGTGTTGTTCCCACATGTGAATTGATCTTAATTTTAGATCCCTTTAATAAGTCACAAATAATGTCCTGGATTTTTTTTTTCACTCTTACAATGATTTCACCTTAAATCAATGATTGAAAATCTTACATTCAAAAAGTTCATTTAACAATATTGCCCAAACTAACCTAGACACACACACGCAGACAGCTCAGATGAGTTTCAGACAAACATCTGAAGTTTTGAATACCAATTAGAATTTAAAATCCTGCCTTTGTAGATTTCCTATTCTGATGAAAACTGGACAAAGAAATACCAAAATAAAAGGGGAACACTTACGTCAAGTAATTAAAACCACATGAGATCGCACAGTTAAGAAAAATATGTGGCACAAGTTTTCTGTTGACTGTTGCAAGGCATCAGTTACTTCTGATTCCAGGTATACCTCAGCTGTCCTAAACCCACTTCAAGGTGCAGGTTTCTAAGGGATGTTTCTTACGGCCAGGCTGCAAGGTCTTGCTTCATCTGTAGGAGATCAAATGCTGGATAATTGCAAAGCAGGAAAGGACAGGCCCTGGTGAGGTTTCAGTTTGCTCTGACCCAGGCTGGCTGCTGCACAGGACAGGACAGCTTAGACATACTGTATCTACAAGTGTCATTTTATACAGATAATCATTAATTTTCACCATTGGTCACTCATTTTCACAATTCGGGGTCCAAAGAAACACTTCTATGTTCCCATTCATTTTTTTTTATTTTCTGCAGCAAATGATGTGTGTATTTTACAGATAGCAGTTGGTATTTTAACTACTCATAATTCAGTTTTGAGGGTTATGAACTTTTAACAAATCACATCTTCTGGAGCCATGTTCAAATTCAGACATTTAACCCCATGTTATTGGAAGTTAGTATGCATTACACTGTGCAGTATATTCCAGGTAAGTGCACTATGCCTGATTGACTTTAACAAGTCTCGATAAGAGCATGTTTAAAAATCAAGTCAGCAATACCTTAGCCTATATCTATCTTTCTATATTACTTTGTTGTTTTTCTTTTTTTTTTCCTTTTCTTTTTTTTTTTTTAATCTGACCAGCAGAAACCTGGTGTCCTCAGCTAGCCCTCATTATCCCTTGGACATTGAATCCTGCTGCTTCTTCTGTGTTCTATATTTGACTCCATGACTTTTCCTGAGGGAAGGGCAGAGCAATGTCCTCTTAAATATTAAGCTATAACCTAGTGTTTATGGCACACTCCTAGGAGCTGTGAACCCCCTAAGCAGAAGAGGGAAAAAGAATTATGTTTCCCTCTTTGTAACCCAGAGTAACTGAATATACAACGGGTGGAGGCAGCACCACTCCATATTTATGTGGAGACAGTGGGACAGTGAAACACATACCAAGACAGTGTTGAATGTAATAATCAAAACCAACAGTGGCATACAATAGACCACCCAAAACACAGCTGAAACAGTTTTTCAGCTCTGCCATGAAAACAATGAATAGAAACAACAAGCAGAATAGTTTTGAAAATAGCATTTCTACATTTCAAAGTAGAATCTTGAACTTTGAACCAACGGGGATGGTATTTAGGATCTTTTTGCAGATATAATTTTTGCTGCATGAGGTCAGCTGTGCTAACAGCACTGGAGAGGCGTAGACCTTAACAAAGTGATAGGTTAGTGTGCTGTGTAGGAGGTGGGTATGTCACAGAAGCTGCTTTAACTGGATATTGCCTGGTGTTTAAAGAATTGCATTCAGAGGTGATTGCTGACAATACTTAATCAGAATAACCAATATTTTATATCATACAGACATTGTTAAATAAAAATATATATAAATAGTTTTGAAGTCTTTTCCATTTTCATTCTGCTAAAGAAATTATGAGCTACCTGGTAGCAAAAACACTTGTCCTAGGTTACAATATAGATGTATTCAGTATTCTATTACCACCAGCTGTGGGGCATTTGCTGTTATCTCCTGCTGTGACTCACCCCTGATAACTGTTAATGAGCTATCAAGAACCAACTGCATGACTCATGGAATTATCTCATCCTATTGTGAGATGCTCCACCCAGGAGGGAGGAGCCAAGCATTCCCACCTGGATATAACCTGGCTTTGAACTGTACTAGGACCCTGTCTACTGGGTTCTCAGAGGACAAGAGCTACCACTGGACCTTCAGGTGGAGACCAGACCTTCCACAGGATCACTGCTTCAACTGAGCTATTTCACTTGGACTGCTACCACCACCCTGACTAACAGGGTGTCAGGTTGTATCTGACTTTGTCAGTGGTTTTTCTTGTATTGTTACACTTATTTTTAATTTTCCTATTAAATTTTAATCCTGACTTGAGATCTCCTACTGGTTTGTTTTCAAACTAATACAGCACTTCATTCCAAATCTGTGAAACTATGACCAGAATTTCCCCAGCTAGCCTTTAAAGGTGTGGTAGATGTGCACTAAGAAAAGGTCCAGTTAATCTGCACCCTGGAGTGATCACAGTTCAGATCTGCAGAGAACCCCTGCAAGACTGACTGTGATCCTGTGGGATGGCCTGTGGGGCCACCTCCTTTCTGCTGATGCAGAGTGTCAGAACTCAGGATTTTCTTATCATAGGGGAAGGTTCTCAAGAGACTTTATTCATAACTGGGTATCTCTCAGTCCATGTGGGAACTTTGCCAGCCCTGTCAGACAATATTCACTACACTTTATCCCAAAACTGCCGGAATAAGAAATTACCTATTTTCTCATGAGCTCTTCTAGAAACTTCACCAGTATAATATGCCTCCCAAAGGGAGGCACCTCTTTCTATACTGACACATTCCTCTGCCATATAATAAGGCACAAGTGCTTCTGGTTTGGCATAGAAGCTCCAAAAATATGTGAGTTCCTCAAGTTTGGAATGCCTCAGTGATTAGTTGCCCAGCTTTAAATATCTAGACTTTAATTTCCCTGAGCTGTTGGTCATCTGCTGCTCTTTCAGATTTCATCTCCAAAGAGCACTGTCAATGCTTCAGGAACCCATATGCTGATTGTGAGATGCAGAGACAAGAAATAATAGTAAAGCTTAAAAAATAAAGCTTTTCCATAGTCCAGGTTGGAGGAAATATTTGGAAGCACCAGGCAGAAGGACTACCACCATGGGAAGTGAATGCTCTTGATCAAATCCTTTGCCTGAAAGTGTAAAAGCCTGAGGTGCAAATTTCTTCTCTGAACCAAATGGTTCGAACCCAGATTGGTTCAGACTTGAACCACTACTCAGGTTCAAACCTGAGTATTGGTTGCATAGGGCAGTAGCATAACATTCTCTTATTTAAAAAAGAAAATCCCAGTGGAAGTGACTTTCCAACCAAAGCAAGGGTGAATCTAATCCTATTGTTAAAAGTTTTGATATGGCAGCACTTTCCTCTAATCCCTTTCTTCTCTCCTACTCTCCCCAAAATGTTTGACAAAAATAATCACAATCTAAACTAGTTCTTACCTTAAGCTTGACAGATGAAAAAGTACTTTCAGAAGGTGGTTATCACACAGAAAGAGAAACAAGTTCACTTAAGTTTTGGTGAGCCATATAACCACTAAAGACTATCTGCCATCTTCCTGCTGTCCTTTTGCTCTGCAAGAACAGAGCACTGCATACCTATTAACTTTGGCAAGTCTTAATGCTGGGGGAAGGCTTCCTAATGCCAGCTTTCTTTATTAAAAATCAACATTCCTTCTCTGAAAATCTTCCATCCTCAGCCCCACAGGAGGTGGAGACTCAAGGGAAAACTAGGCTGCAGAGAAGGATCTCAAATCCCAGCCTTAGTGGAGCTACTGTGAGAACAGGCAGAGTTTAACAACTCAAGGGTGTTCAAGCTGTTTTCCACATTTGAGGACGTTAATGGTGTTCTAACGGAAAAAAAAAGTAAAATACTGGTATGTGGTGGGACTTGTGTGGACTGTGTGTGGCACTCTGACATTTAGGGACAACAGTGCTGAAGAAAAGAAAAATTGTATGATAAATTAGGCTTATTTCTGTAGTAATAGAAATCTACAGTAACATCAACACAAAGAAGCACAACATTTATTCACAAGCTCAAGACTTAATAAAAATGTAAGGGTTTATCTTCCTCTTTAAGTAGAAGGGAAAAAAAAAGGCTAGCTTTCTCCTAAACTTCTGTGCTCTCTCACCCCCAACATCTCAATCTCCAGTGGGCACACACAGATCATGTCTGCCTCAGAACATAAATACACAGCAGTGCAACATAAGAATTAAAATTAACAGATGAATCCTAGGTGCGAAATCAGCTAACAAATGTATCTTGTTAGACTTCTGCCAGAGAACAAGATTTTTATCAGAAATGCTGTTTTTCAGAGGACACCAGGATAATTTCCTCCTAATAAATTTCCATCTTATTGAGAGCAGCTCAAGTTCTGCCAGTCAGAGAGAATCTCCCAAGGGTATGTCTTATGCAGCTCTCCTACCACTGGATTAGATGTATGGACACGTTTTAAAATGCAGTGAGCCCACCTCTGAAAGTGCATTTAGGTATTAAAAACGCACAACAGTGGTAGAAGTTTGCCTCATTTTAAAAAAGATTCACTACTTTGTTTATTGCAGTCTTTCCCCCTGAATTCAGAGGAAATGAGTGTGCATAATTCCACATTCCCTGGAAGGCATCAGGCAAACATTGGTCTAAATAGTTTGTGGTGTTGTTTTGTAATTTTCATGAATCAAAGTGTATTTTTTTACTGCGTCACCTATAATTTTTTTATAAATCTCCCTCCTTTCCCTTTAAAAATATTTAGAGAAAAAAAAGAACCTTGTGTCATAGGGTATTAGCTGATTAGTTCATTCAAACAGTGCTAATTATAGGTTTAATTGCTTAAATGTGAAAGTCATTTATTTAAATTAGCTGCATCAAACATACTGTATGCTCAAAACCTGAAACATTTTGGTGTTGGGAACCAGGGTTGAATTCTGTAAACAGAACATGCAAAATATAAGATGAGAAACAATGTGCCTCTATGTACTGATCGGCAAACTCATTTAAGCCCCAAACTCCCTCCTCCCCTGCCTCTGGGGTCGGAAAACAGCCTCATTTGAACAATGACTAATGGAATGCACTGAAATGTGTGAGGGTTGAAAGGAGAAATACTATTCAAGCCAACAAACTCATTTCATTTGTGATTTAGAGGGGCGCTGCACCTTTCCCCTGAACTCCTCCTGAGAAAGAATGAATAGGCATCTCAAGGTTATGTAAAAAGGGTTTTTCGGGTGGAAAACGATATTGGTTTTTAAAATAATAAATGAAGAAATAAATAAAGGTTTGTTATGTCATAAAATTACTGCAGGGAAAAGATGTTTACGCTACAAGAAAAAGGTAGTCAAAGCTATAGTGGCTATAGCAAATGACAGAAAGAGTATGCTTGTGAATTAAAAAATACGCTGTATTAAATACACAGCATGAGAACTATGATCAGAGTGCAAGAGAAGGGCTCTGCTTTTCAATCTGGGAAAAAATAAAGGAAGAAAAATAAAAGAATTTTAAAGAACAGAAAACATTAGATAATTAACATATTGAAAAATGCCTAGCTGCCAATCCCTCCATCTTCCTGTGTTGACAAAGGAATGCATATAGACATAGACATTTATTTCTTAAGAAACAATTTTTTTTTAAAGGAACAAAGAGATTCAGAAGAGCTAGCTTCCCCAGACATATCAGTTTTCGTGTTCTATATCTCTGTTCAGTCTGTAATCAAGTTGTATCTGAATGTTATTGCATTTTTCTAAACCTTCAAGTTGATATTAAGCCCCAGTTTTCTCAACAACATTATGGAAGTACAAACAGCAGCAGCGGCAAAGGCTGGGGGATGCAGAAAGCTCCTCTTAATTTAATAAGGGTTTTTAAACCAAACGCTATGCACCATTGACTATGCAGGAAAGCTATTTTTTGCTGCAAAATTTCCCAGCTCATGAATATCCTTGTGTGCTTCTCTGTGCACAGCCTCTCTCCGTGCCCCCTTTTCCTGCTGAGAGGGTCATATGGCCACAGGAGAGCCTGACCCCCTGTTTACATTTCACTGTGCAGATTACACAGTGAAGAATAATACTACAGCTGGTTACTGCTTACAATTATTTAATTTTAAAAAACCCCAACCATCCAGCACTTTAAAAGCTGAATTTATATAAATCCATCTGTCTCTGTGTCTCTTTTTCTTTCCCCACATGCGACTTGCTATTTATTTTTTACTTGTAAATTTGCTGTACTCATTCATTACGAGCTTCCTTTGGGGTGGGGAGAATGTTTGTACTTCTGCTCCATGCAATGCAGAACCTTCACTTGAAAAGATTAGAAAGTTAAAAATGTTTGGAAAACATTATTGTCATATTTTATATAAGCAAAGTAAGGCAGAGAGAAGGTACAATCCTGACATCATGCAGCAGTCAGTGACAGAGGAAACAACATGTTCCCATGCATGAGGCTGAGCTAACAGTTTCATCTCTAATTTTTTGAGACCCCTAACTTCCTGGCACACAGTGGTGCCCCCACAGAGAAGCAGGTTTGAGGGTGCATAAGGAAAAATGCAGTCAAGCATAATAACCCAAGCAAAAAAAAGGCACCAAAAAGATAGTATTTCAAATTTAGAAAGGAAGTCCTGGGTAGATTTTGCTGAGATTAAATCTAAATTGAGTGGATTTCCAATGTGATCAGGGAACAGCATGTTAAGGGAGAGAGTTGGAGAGATATCCTCAGGGGATTTATGTGGTTATACCTCCAGATGATCCCAGGGCAGTTGGAAAATGAGATACAAAGGGCTCTATTCTGCCCTCATTTGCACAGCACTTAACTCTGATTTTCATGCCATTTAAACAAGAATGTCATGTAAAGTGTCTTGATCATTGAAAATGGTGCCAAATACATATTCTCCCCTCAAGATTACTGCATGCAATTCAGATCATGGGACATTTACATTAGTAGAGCTGGCCTTTAGAAAAGAGGTGCAGACATTAAAATAGAAGTTGTGAGGAAGCTAATCTGAATTGGCCTGTTTCTCAATTACTTACCCAATATAACCATATAAATTACAGTTTCTCTAGCAGTTTTTACATTTGTATTTGCCAGAGCAAACTGGTATTCATATACTAGACATACTTCATATAAATTTTGAGGACACAAAAGAAATGCTCAGAATGCCATCGTTTAAGACTATAATCTAATTTTCTAACATATGTAGATGTATAGATAGTATTGCCAGTAAGATGCAGGAAAAGGGAAGTGTCACATCTTCCATACATTACATGATATCATGGTAATATGTCTCCTCATTTTTAGGTGTTTTAAAAGCTTAGCATTTCCCAGTTACAGAGAGTTATGTTGCCCTCTGGATAAAAGATGGAGAAATACATGGCAATGCTGACTTTTTGAAGGAAAACTATTGCACAACATAATAAATAGGTGGTATGTTAGTACCCACTTAGCTCTTCTGTTACATGTTATGAACAGGCCTTTTTTATCTTATTCCCACTGTTATAATCCTCAGCCACTTAAATGATGGTGGGACAGCCAGCTCAAAGGTGTTACATTATGTTGTTATACTCACAGTCGCATTTCAGTCATTGACTCATCTCCTTATTAAACACCATGCTTAAATCAAGGTCTGGCACCAGCAGGTCTGGTCCTGTTCTGGACAGGGCTGTACATTAAAGACCTTCAGATTTTGTGAAGGCACATTCGACAGGCATTCTTGAATATCATAGGCAACTATGAATGCAAAAGGCAAGATAAAGTCAAAAGTCTATTTTCCACCTCTTATTGACACTTCCTCAGATGCAGATGGTATTAAATTTAAGATGCCTGGTAAAAGAGGCCGGAAAAAGAATCCAGCAAGCTCCTTTGTCCAGTTTTATGGATTTGCATTACTGTAGATACTGTAAACTGACCTGAGGGTTGGGCATTACTCTGAAGTTGGCTCAGGCTCAACTTGAAACATAGCAAAAGCCTTCATTTACAAAGTATGAACAAGAAGCAAAGTGGGTTTCAAGGCTCAAACTCATGCTTAGAACATAAGGAGTAGCCTTTAATTAATCAAGAACCTCTTCAATACATACTTTAGTGCATTTCAGTATATGACTAGAGTTTTAAGTAGTTCGTTGTATATTTGGCCACCAGAATCATGTTGTGTCAGAACTATGTGTTACAGCATCAGAGAAGCATTTTTGTGCCCCACTGTTTTCAATCTCTATGAATAATACAGTAAATAGATTGTATGCTGCATTATAAATTACATGATCCATCATAGTAATCATCATCACCACTAACCAAACGACATAGAACATAATAAGAAATACTAGTAAATATTCAGCGAAAGCCAACTTTGAAATTATGTGTCATTTTATTCTAGGAGTGAGTCGTAAAATAAAAGAACAGAAAAAAGTATCATGTAGTCTACCTGTTATCGAAACAAAACACGGCATTTTCGTTACATAGGGTAAATTCTACAGCCAAAAATCTATTTTATTGCAAGATTTTGAGCAGTGTGTATACTTAAGAAACTACATGCATGTTTGAAATGATTTCTAGAGAGGTGTAAAAAAGGCAGAATTACTACACTGTTCTTTCCTCTGTAGCCTATGGGCTGAATTTTTCCACCAATATCAAGTAATTTTCAATTTGGATTTGCCATGAGTTCTGTGGGAGAGATTAGAGAGATTCCAGCTGCAGTGCTTTTCTCTGCAAGACACCTTTCTGTGTGCTATAAAATGACCAAAAGATGGTGTAAGTTTGGAGTGAACGTACAGTCTTTGCCACATATTGTCTAAGAATTTTGTAAGGAGAGCACATGCCTCAATTTTTAAAAGCTTTTTCTTTTATAGAAATAGAAAAGTTGGTAAAAACCAAGGCTAGCAAGAGAGTCTAGTACTACTTTCTTAGTCAGTGAGTACTGACTTGAATTTTATATCTCTAAACGTTATTAACTTTACTGACATCAAAGAAGGCTCATACCCTTAACACAATCTGAAGAAAAAAGGTATCTGGCTGCACTGGCCTCATGTTTCATTGTACGATCACATCACAGGCTGCTGCACTGATAGAAGAAATCACATATCCTCTACAAAAGAGAGAAGAGAAATGTGTATATATAACAGCTTTTGGAAGTTCTGTAAATGCACATTAGGTGCTGACTGCATTTTGCTGGCACAATACAGGCCACTCTGACAGCAAAGGCACAAAGTCATGCATCTTTAGCAAAGACAATAGAGAACACAGGATTTAAAGTTGCCATTAGGGAGCACAAGTGAATAAGGAGTAGTGCTTCTGATAGGATTTCTCTTTGAATTTTTAAAGCATGATAATGCAACCAGAGTAACAGCTATTCTCTTCAGCCACATTGAGCACAGGTAGAGTGGTCATTCCTAAAAACACAGAATCATAGAATCATTAATAGCATGTCTAACTCAATTCTTATTTGAAATACTTGCAAAAGGAAAAAAAAAGTCCAAACAACTGAACATTGAAATAACTCTTGCCACTTAACAGAATTGCACCGTGATAAAAATGTTGTTGTGATCAGAAAAACAGAGTTTTGTGCTCCCATAGAAGTGCACTTCTGCACCTGTAAAATCCCTTGGGCTGAGAGAAAGACTAACATTTCTTCTGTCTGCCTGCAACCAGACACTGGGGCTCGGGGTGGGTTTCAAACAGCTTCAGACAGGCAAAGCCTACTCCATTTAGCTTCTTAGCAAACTCCATGAGACCTAAATATGTACGTTTTCCCTCTCAAGAAGGGACACAGATCATGGATAGAAGGAGATAATTATTTGCATCCAAAATTTGCCTGTAATTATAAGAAGTGGAGGGGAGTGGGATGTGCACACACTCATGGTAAAAAAGGGAGATGGGGCTTGGGTTTTTTCCCCTGAAATGTGGAACACAAGTCACACATTAATTAGATAAACTCTTAGGTATTGTGATTGTTTTGCTTGCGTAGATAGATAGATAGATAGATGAACAGATAGATAGATTAGATAGATAGATAGATAGATGATTGCCAGAGGCCCCTTCCAACCCTTACAATTCTGTGACTCTGTGATATACCTAATTGAACATGGGACATTAGAAGCCATATCACTACTAAAGGCCTCTGAGTTCCTTTAAATACAACTAAACAGATGCCCAGGGTTATGGCAGGTATTTCAAGTACCTGGGGTGCATATGAGCTATTTCAAAAATTCCATGAGTTTTATTGCTGGGTATAACCTCTCACAAACACTGGACAAACCTGTGTATGTAGGTAGAAGCACTTCAGTGGAATTGGCAGATTTCAGCTAATCTAATAGTGTAATATGATATTTCTTTTCTATTTAATGTGTTGTGAAAAATCTAAACACATTCAAGATTTTTATTTCATTACTTTCATTTTGCCTTTCTTCCAATAGCCTTTTCAGTAGCATAAGCACTGAAAGCTGAGCAAAACCCATAGCATGATGTTTAAAACAGTTACCATTTTTCAGGACTGTTTTTTAGGAGGTGGAAGAGATTGAGAGATTGTTTTCTAAATTAAGAGTTGAAGATTTATGGGCAATTTGAGTGGTAACCTGGAAAATCAAAAGGAGTGGGAAGGAGAGAAAGAAGTAATTGTGTTGCATTCCAAGGAAGAAGTAAAAAACTTTTGTTGTCAAATTCTTATTACCAGGATTTAGTACTTTTGATTATTTATTTGAGCAAATACCTAAACTTGTTCATTTCAGTCTTAAAATACAGCTGGAAAAAGCCTAGGTCAGGGTATGAGCTTGACCACCAGTCCCTGATGAGGTAGCAAGTAAAATAAATGTCACATCCCTTGAGTGCTGCACTCAGATACCTGAAATTTTGTCACTGGCATGGAGTGGCATGGCATACTAGTTAAAACACAGATCTTATAACCTCAAGTATAAAGGTGAAAAAATATGTTACAAAATCCAAGGGAATATGGACACAAAGTTCAGGCTGCCTGTGCCTCCTATCTCCCTGTACCATCTCCAAACTCTCATCCAAATTGAGAGGAGTCTGGGCTGGCAGCTGGCTTCAGGGCTGGACCTTTTTCTCCCAAAAGTAACCTAGAGCTGCTCTAATGTCTTACAGAGGTTTCTGTGGAACAGTCAGTGCTGTCTTGCTATGTACAGAGAAGCAAAGCCATACAGGAAGCACTATCACTAACACTGTGTCCCCATGGGAAAAGCTTGTGCTTTGCTTGGTAGAGTTTCAGAGTTGTGGTCACTGTTGCTTTTGACATATGTATATTGTTAAATATTTACATTAGAGAGGATAGGGTCAAAGAAGAGTGCCTCGCAACTGGAGCAGAAGGCAGTGAGGTCTGTGGGGATTTTTTAAATTTCCGGAGTTCATTCCAGTGTGAGATCAGCCCTGGAGAAAGTTATCCTTTCCATAGGGATGAGATTCCCTCTTAATATAGAACACTCCATTTTTCATAGAAGTGTAGTGAGCAACAAATCCCTTCCACATCTCTTTTTATATCTAGGGCAAGGCAATGAACTATGCCTTGTTGGCATATAAGGCAGTGAGGTATACAGCTGAATCTCGGCAACAGCTCCCTGATTCTGGTTTAAAACCTAAGGGGGAAGCCAGTGAAATCATCTGAGGACATATCTGATGTGATCACAGTAGGTTGTCTTGCTGAAAATACAATTTTTTTAAAAGGCTCTGTTCTCCAAGGCTCATATGTATTGAAGATAGCATAATGGGTTTCCTACATGTTCAAAGTCCATACAAGAATAACCAATGGACAGGTGTCTGAGTGTAGATCCTCAGCTGGAGATGACAGTGAGAATTCAATGCATTAAACTGTGTTCTGGTAATGTCCACCTGCAGCCTGAGTTCAGCAGGTCCATGGTGCACATGTTGATGCCCACAGGAAGGTGGAGAGGACACAGGGGCAGATGCTGGTGGGCAGCTGGCATGGCAGGAGTACAACACCCTGCCCAGTCCATCCTGTGGATCTGGGCTGTTTCCTGCCCTTCTGGGAGGCAGGGGAAGCAGAGCACCTTGGGACCATGCCATGTCACAAAATCAAACCTGCATTTACATTTCTTTCAAAAATGCACGTATGACATTTTCTTTCAAAATTACAGGTTTAGTAGTGTGGAATAGGTGCCTTTATGATGCTGTTATTCCTGGGCCAAAGGTACTGATAATCACTCACCCAGCAGGCCCCCACTCTTGCTAGAAATGAATCATTTCCAACACTCTGCCTTTGTCCTTCCTTCCCATGTAATTATTCCTGAAAATAATCTCTCATCAAGTAAGTAAAACCTGAGCAGGGCCACTCAAATTCCATGAAAATGAATATAGTATTTTCTGACATAAACTATTTCCTCATTTTTTCATGCTTCAATTTTCAACTTTCGTTCATATTCACATTCCATGCCCGGTGCATTTTAAATCAAAGACTTTAATAGATTATCTCTAGCAGTCTTGTTATTTGTTCAAAAGTTGTCCAAAAAATTACCTAGCTATTTCTTGAGGAAGAAAAACCAAAGTTCATTTCTATTAAGACATAAAAACTTCAGGCATTTTAAAACATACTTTTCATTTCATACTCATGCCACACAGTGTACACATCTTTTTGTAGTGTTATAAGTGTAAACATCTAATTTTAACCAACTTTAAATAATTTATTTTACTTCACATCCATATATTTGAGAATTTAAATATAAAATACTGAATTTCCATTTACTCAGTGTCCAGAGGGAATAAACAGCATGTGAACTGCCTATAGTTGCATCCTAGTAAAAAATCATCAAAAAGCCCTCATATTTTCGGATTTTTAAGAGAAGATTTCTTGTGAAGAGGTGAAGCTGATCATTTACAGTGGATCCTGGAAACTAGCCCAGAGAACAGAGTTCATCTGTAATATATAAAATAATGCTAAAAACCAGTTACATGTGACCTATTTATTACTTATCTCTGTATTTGGGCAAATAAACTCAGCTGCATTTCACTTGTGAAGTACAGAGGATAATTTGTATTAAACACAGCTTCATGCCTAGTTGGTGTAGAGCAAATGCCTTGCAGTGGTGCAATTTGATGGTGTTACAGCACAAACAACCCGGACAAACAAGCTCCAAGCAGTTGCCCCCTTTTCCTGTCAGTTTTAGAAATGCATTTTATGGCATTATCAACAACTGCCTATTTCTTTTAGCTGATAGAAATAATGTATTACTGGTTAATTAGGGAAGAGATACTTACAATCTTGAGATATAGTTTACTAAACAGTTTCGTTTACTGTTCAATATAGTTAAAATTTTAGTACTCCTGATACGGTACCAAATAGGCTTAAACAACTGTGACAGCTGGAAAGAGGCAGACTTTTTTTGTTTGACTATTTTGCAAGCTTCAATTAAATATCCACAGTTAAGGCACTCTCATAAAAAGTCATAAAATTCCTCTGCGGTAGAAAATAGAGCCAAAATAATGTTATTTTTTAAGAAGAAGTTGCAGAAATGTTTAGACTAATTAAAAACAATCCAAAACATCCACTTTTTTTATAGGTACAGGGATTGTAGTAGGTGGAGTGGAAACTGGGAGACAGGAAATAGCCTCTTATATGCACACATATGCACACCACAAACTTGCTACTACAAATCCTAGCCAGAGAAACATCCATATTAACATCAGTGCCACAGGTATATCTCAAAGTCTTTACTGAAACCTTATGAGGAATCCACTGTGTTGGAACAAACAAGAAGATGGGTGCCAATTCATGTGGCGAAGTGGATTAAGCTGGAGCAGTTACAGGAATTCTTGCTCTGTACTCTGTGTCCCACATCTCTCAGTAGTTGGTGTCCCCAGAGCCAGGACACACTGAAATTCCATAATCTTCAACCAGCTTTTTAATTTGAACCATAATAGGAAAGTTTTTAAACAAAATTTTTCCCCACAACTAGATAAAAGCAGCCAACATGAGGGCTAATACTGGAATTAAAATAGGTTTAAACCTATGAAAGATAGCCATCTTTGCTTGTCCCAAAAGGATTTTGGGGCTTTTTTTGGTGCTTTATCTTCTAAAGAGAACTGTATAATCTCTGTGCTTGCATAGCCAGTGAAAACTGTTTTGGAATATCTAGATTAATAAGCGTGGATATCAGAAGACATTGATAAATTTTCCTTAGGCCCAAGTGCAAAGCTGGTGGTCCAGGTTTGTGTTTGACAAACCCAGAGAGCAGGAACTGTTACAAGGTAGAAACTGCTTACTTTTCTTCCTGTACCTAAACTGCTAAAGTTTACTTACTTTAATTGAAATGTAATTGCAGAGCAAACTTTTTAAATTCTAGCTCCATGTCTTTGCTGAAGTTGCTTCTGGCCAGGTGGAATGGTAAAAAAAAAAAAAGGTGTTCTCAGTGAATAATAAACTGACTGCAGAACATACTGAAGGAGGGAAACAAATAGCTCACAAAGATCAGAAAGAAATGCTTTTGTCTAAAACTGTTGATTATTCATTATACAAAATAGCTCTTTTGCTTTGACATGTCTTTTAAAAGGAGTTAGACAATTCAAAATTAAATGAAATGTTTTATCTCAGGTTCATCTGTCAATTTTAATTATTTGTTTCCCCAAAAGCAGACTAATTGGTTTTGAATTCTGGAACAGATCTCAGTTGCTTTCCAAACCCAGTTAAAAATCTTATAGTCATTTCCACTGAGAAGAAATCCAGCAGCCCAACTAAGAGTGCAAAGAAAATCTGTAACTAGACTGCAAAAGAGCATGTAGACAAATAACTATATGTTTTCCCAGTGCTCTTGTGTTGCCACTAGAGGTATCAAACACAGCAGAAGAAATCAAAGAGCAGGGAGCATGGATCACAGCGCCTTGCTGAGGGAAGATGTCCCTCATTCATCTCTGGCATAAAATACCAACCAAAACTGAGCATTCAACGATATGAATGGGGAGATTTGTAGGAAGACAGCCAAATGCAAAATATATTCTCTTGTAAAAGAAGTGACACTCATCCACTAGCAAATTCCCAACATGTCATTCTTAATTTGCTATCTAGTTTTATAATATATCAGGCCTCTTTCCCTGATATCTGTAGATCCTAGGACAAAAGTACTATAAATGCAGAAGCTGTGAACTTGAAATTCAGCTTCTATTGCTGCAGTTTACCTGCCCAGTAGTGCTTGGGGAACTTTATGATTAAAATGTTATCTTCAAGCCATAACAGCTCAAGATTGCTGTAAGGTTTCCAAAATCTTTGAATTTATCAAAAACTCCGCTGTGCATCTTTTTAGGATTCTCTTTGGCAAGTATCAACACAAAGTTAACTTAATTTCAAATTTTAACACAGATCTTCTGTAAAACAAAATCAAACCTGCAGTGACCAAAGGGTTGTGAGTAACTTGGGAGAGTCAGCTCTAAAATACATGATGAAAATGAAAATTAAAGTGGTCAAACTGTATCATGGAAGGATGTTGTTAAATGTCCATTAGATTTAGGAGTCTTTGCTTTCATTATGTCTCTGCTACTAGTTTAAAATGGGCCAAATCCAAATATAGAGGCAGTTGCCTTCAAGACAATTCTGTCTTCAGAGAATTTGCTAATGGGAAAGTTTTAAGAACCATTGAATTAGTCCTTGGATTTGGTATTGATGTATCTGCCCTTTGCATCTTTAAGATGTTGCACAAACTACCTTAATTACTAAATAAAACAGTTCAGATCTCAGAGGAGGAGTAGTACGTATTTGGCGAGAAGAAAGGGAGTCTTATGAAGCAATCTAAATGCCTTCAGGTATTGCAAGTACAATCACCAGTGAGGTATGTGCATGCAAGTCAGAGTATATTTGGGCCCATTTGATGCAATTAAGTATTAATTATTTCATTTTTCTCCCTAATGAATCAGTATAGAAAACAAAGGGGGGGCTGCACAATGATGTAGAATGATATAGAACCTGCCCATCTGCTCCAAAATTAATGGCACTATAGTTAGTCAAACAAAGTCTATTCTGCTTCCCCTAAATAGCATGATCCTAGAAAATTATCATGGCCAGAATATTTCTCAACAAACTTCCACAAAATACTGCAAAAAACAGTGTCATGAACCTGAGCACTTCATTTACACTGTTAAAACTGTCAGTGGGGTAAAAAGCCCACAGCTACTTTCTGAAAGAGTCATGTAAGGAAGGATGGCAGTGAGCCACGATGGCTTCTTTGGCAGCAAGTACTTTAAGGTCTCCCCTGTGAAGATTGATGCCTTGAAAGAAGCAGACAGCAGAGCCCTCCTGCTCAGGAGCTCTGTAGATCAGCAGACAAGTCTCCATGAGAAATGCTGTGGTGTCAGTGATGAAAGCAGCAACTGTACCTAACAATAACAGACTCCATTTCAGCCAAGCAGCAATATTGTTATGTGTTTAGGGGGAAAAAACCGGAAATTCAAACTTTGCTACCTCTTACTGGGGGTTATTTATCCCAATGAGAAGAATATAAAAGGGCACAAAATGCCTCAACAGGTTGAAAAGCTACAAGACTTTCTTTCCACCTGCCTTTTCTACAGAAAGTGAATGGGAGACAAATAACTGTCTAATCATAAAATAAGCTTCAGGGAAGCAAATGAGCTTAGGTATTTCACAGGCAAGAGAAGTCTAAATTGTCTGCTAAACTCCTTAAACTTCCAGGAAGGTTGCATGCTTTTCTTTTTTCCAACAGAGCCCTTTTGAATTCCTTGTTGCTGTCAGTTCCCTTTTATTTCAGGAGTGAAGCTGTGACAGGGTGTGGGAGCAGCGTGCCAGGAGGCTGTGCAGGCAGAGCGGCTGCTGCAGACACACCAAACTACCTGCGGCCACTGGAGCTGCCTCGGTCACCCTGCCACTGCAGGCATCCCTGTAGCACCCCTCCGGATGCTGAGCAGCAAACACCCTAAAGCAGCCAAATCTCGCTTTCCCCCTCCCCCCAGAATTGGTAAGAAATGTGCAGTATCTGTTTTTAAAATGCAAATTTACCTAGGGGTTTTTTTTAGCCATGGGGGTTTCTTAAAAAGATGGGAAAAAAATCCTAAATTGCTAAAGAGACCATTTAATGTCTAAAGTAAATCTTTTCTCTGTTCTTATTATGCCAGTTAGTTTGTTGGCCTGAGAAGTTGCCAAGCTGTGTGACAAAGGAAGATGAAGCACGGCCAGGTCTGCAGGGACAGGCAGCACATGGCAGCATGATGCTGTCGAGGAGAAAAAGCATGCAAGAGCAGGATTTTCTTTTTTTAGCCTGGTATCTGGAACCTCATTTATCCTAAGGTAGGCTGGTTTGTTTGCTTGTTTATTTATTGAATGTATCTTAGTCTAGTGGAAAACCACCATGATTCTCCCAAAGCTGCCCCTCTGGGTTCTGCAGGAATCCATCCTGGCAGACAGATCTGCAGACTTGGAGGAAGTTCAAGTATTTTCCAGTATATCAACAAATATGACAAGAAATCCCACTATATTCTGAGTGATGCCATAATAATAAGTGAGGAAGAAAGTAGTAACATTAGATAATCCCCATAGAAGACTAACTCTTTGATCTGCAGCATTTACATGCATGCCTTTACACTTTGTACATTGTAAGCATTTGATTTCTTACCAACAAAATACAGCTACAAACTCCTCTTGAATGTTCCAGAAATAAAATTCTCCTTGATCCAGTTATATGCCTTCTAAGCAGTGAGGGAGAAAACTGAGGCCTCAGATGACCATAATGAGTAAATGAGCAAGTTATCATACAAATGTCATGAACTAATAATGTCTATTTAGTTTAGCTGCTTCTAAATATTAAGTCAATTATGGTTCTGCTTTTTCTACAAGAGTCAGTGCATTATCATGATTTTAATTCGTTATCTCCAAACACATAGGCAAGCCTGACACCAGGGCTTGCGTAGATAGGGAGTGTTAATAAAAACATTTTCATGGCCCCACTTCTGTCTCTGGTGGTATCTAAACTAATTTTGCACACAAATTTTGCACCAATTCGTGTGAAAAAAATCCATCCTCCCTTGTGTCCTTGACCTCCCTAGGCCTAGAACCTTTTGATTTTATTCTGTCCTGGAAACATTCACATTCTTGAGCAAATGTGAAATAATGAGCTATGACCTCTCGCGATACTGCTTGTCTGGTTACATCAGTGAATTTTCAGCAAGGGAGCTATTTCAATGGGTGTCAGTGTAAAGGAAATGACTCACTAGGCTGGCTTATAGCTGCTTGTAACTACAGCGACTGTTAACTAAATCTTAAATAAATAGCAATAAATAATGGAAAATAAATCATGTTTCACTGCTAGCACTAAAATCCAGTACATTCATTATTAAAATGACATGGATGCCAATAGTCAAAAACCTGTGCGCAACTATTTTTTTTAAAATGAAATAACTGAAATTTTTTATGACTATCAAGAAGAGAGAAGAAGAAACAAAGAGAGAGGAAAATCTAAAAGGAAGACATTTTCCAGGCTGTAGTGCCAAAGTCATTCTTTCACAGGCTTTACATCACAGAAAGCTCAGATTCAGATGTTGAAAATGTACGTCTCCAAAATACACCCATCACGTTTCAAGATTTCAAGCAGGGTTTATTCATGGTTGGGAGCAGCAGTGGTAAAGGGAAGCAGTTAAAACCAGGACACATTCCTGGGACATTATAATGCATATTATGCATTGTCTCAGCTTGACTGTGAACAACGCACTCGAAAATGAACATCGGCTAATTAGTTGCATACCATAGAGGAAGCTTGAGCCTATTTCATTTACTGCATAAACGATTTCAGACTTTGTTCTTCAGCTCAGAAGAGGCATAGCCCTCCACTGCTTTCTTGGACGTGGAATTTTACATGTGACATGGCGATGCAATCTGGAAGAAAACAGAAACCCTGGAAAGCCACAGACATAAAAATAGAGATAGGAGAATTTTAGCTTCCTTTCTGCTTAAGCAAGTGTTTGAGAAACTGAAATCTGGATCTTGCTAAAGAAGTTTGCATCCACACCACAAATGGCACCGCAATGTACATATACCCTAGGCAGCTGAAAAAAAAAAAAAAAAGGCAGCTCACTCTAGTACCACGTACTATTTAATTATAACATCACTCAGCTTAGCTGCTTATCCATATGGATACTCCACGCTGAATTCTGTGCTGCTGTGGATACTCAAGCTCATCTGTCTGAGCAATCTCACCTAAAACCCATTTAGTTCCTTTACATTGTAGTGAAGTCTGCAATATCTTAAGTTTGTGTATCTTAAGCTTGTGCTTTTTTATGCTGTACTCCTGTCAACCCCATGCAAATGATACCACCACTTCTGAAATATAAGTACTCCAGTTTCCCCTCTGACAGACTCCAAAAAGTCCAAATTTGAAGTCCAGGATGTTGGGGGCAACAGCAGTCTTGTGCTAGCTCTGTGCAGTAGCTCACCTAAGAGGCAGCTGACTGCTGGGAAGCTCTGTGAGCACTACAATATAAATATAATGAAACAACAAGGTTCTGCCATTTCTCATCCTTGTCACTAATTGCATACTTTCACAGCTCTCTCTGAGACCTAAAACTCTCTAAACACCAGAATTGCGAAAGTTTTAGAAGATGACTAACAGCCTGAAAAAAGTTGTAGTTACAGATTGGGAAGGCATAAAATGGAAATAACGTGTGACTGCAAAAGAGGTCTTTTTTAGTTATTCTTACTGCTACCATACAACTTCAGCTGAGTGTATAGTGAAGTTAAGCTCAGTGGACACAAGTTAACTGGTTGTTAGCAAGGCTGAGCCAAAAGCCTCACCTAGACCACTTACCTCACTCCTAAGGAAGAAAAAAAATGTCTCTCCACATCCTAGAGTGCAAGGTGTGTACCAAAACTTGGCTCCTAAAGCAGGTCTCTTGCTCTCACACACACAGACAGAGCTTTTGAATAAACAGTGCTGACCACCACAGTAATTGTATCAAAATATTTAGCATTGGATTCCATTCATGATTTCAGAAGTTTAGGAAGTGATACAGCTAACAAAAGCAGTTCAACAAGGCCAGTGTGTGACTACATGTCATATTGGCACTTTAAGCACATGACAACATCAGCTTCCTAGAGGAACTTTTGACTTTGCACTTGAAATTGCTCTTTTTTTCTGTTTCATTCATTGGCTAACAACACACAAGATTTAAAATAAGGAAAAAAAATGAC
Source organism: Entomyzon cyanotis (assembly GCA_024500445.1). Lineage (NCBI taxonomy): Eukaryota > Metazoa > Chordata > Aves > Passeriformes > Meliphagidae > Entomyzon > Entomyzon cyanotis. The sequence continues at coordinate 10,398,232 of JAKEPQ010001009.1, forward strand.
CTATTTCTGACATTTGACTACATGAACCAAATATAAACACCCCATTTATGTCACTGATCATCAGCTATGCAAAGGTTGAACTAAGTTATAGTTGTTAATGGCAACTGTGGAGGTATAGCTAGAGAAGAGGGTCTCCAAATAAAGGGAGATGCCTCCTTTGATGGAGTGAGTTCCTATCCAATTCTTGAGTTAACTCCTTGGACAATTATGATGCTTTTTCTTCAAGAGGAGCTTTCTGTCAAATCAGGATGGTGTTTCCTCATGAGTATTTGTACAACAAGTAAAATAAAAATATAAGCTCTTTCTAGCTTTGCTTATAATTTATGTGTTTGAAGGGAGCAAATACTTATGTTTAATGAATTTTGAAATTCTCTTCGTACTCCTAAAATTCTGGCACAGTTTTACATCAGAGCTGTGTCACTATTTTTTTACTTCAGAAATAATACATTGTAGTTGTCAGTCTGAAATTTCTGTTGTTCTCTAAAATAAAATCTTTTCAAAAATAGAAAATTACCTTTGATTTCTCTCCCTTTGTTAATACTCTTGGTTTTGTTATCATGAAAACAAAACCACTAAATCCCCTAGAGTGAACCTTCCTCCTACCTTTTTTCATACATAGATTGAACATTTCTTATTCTATCATTTGATCTCTGAAACAGTTTGTTAAGTTTTTCTCCAAATGAATGTTTTTACTGATTGCTTGTATGGCTGTGAAACATTTGCTATAGTACAGAAATATTTGCATTTTATTTTTGTAAGTTCAGAGGTGGAAATCTAGTAACAGAATTTTATTTTTTCTTTCACCTAATGTCTGTATTAAGGCTCTCCTAACCTTTAAGGCAAGCAGTTTCAAATCAATTAGGTTGTTTTTCAAGAGGGACACTATGGAAGAATTGAGATTCCAAGTTAAATTCGGTTTATTCTTTCATAATTGACACATTCACAAGTGATCAGCTAAGAAAGGTGTGGACAGAATTAAATGAGTATTGTAATTGAGAGGCTGAATCAGAAAAAAATAAATTAGAGACAATGTGTAAGAATAATAATAATTTCTAACAATGATTTAGCTGTTGCAGTAGTGTTGTAGTGTACATGAAAAATAACCCATAAATATATAATAGAGTTCAAAAGAAGTGATTGAAATAGAACACCAGTGATATTATCTGTTGCATACTAATGGAATGAGAGAACTGGAAAGTAAAATATTGAGTATTTTTCTGTATTGTTTATGTTGGATCGGAAGTTAGGAAAGTTCTCAAAAATTTTTCCCATATAAAGAAGTCTCAAGGATTTCAAGTTTTATGCTTGCCTGTGACATTCTAATCACTAGAGATTAACAGCACTGATATTAATTAAGGAAAATTCAAATAAGTTTCCTGGGAGGAGAGAATGAAGGACTGGACTTATGATCTATCTGTTTGAAAAACCCAGACAAAAAAGCAGCTCATGTTGATAAGCTGTGATCTTTGGATCCTCTGTAATTATGTCAAGCAGAACATACCTTATTTGAGAGTTGCACAGGCATAAATATCACCAAAACTTGGCTTAATACTGTCACTAAATCTTCTCTAAGGAGAAGAGAAATGAAAAGTGAAAAAGCAACACTTTCGCAATGTTTCTTTGTCAGTTATGCAGCAACTTAGATGAAATCAATTAATTTCAGAGTGAGAGGCAAAGCTAAAGACTCAGTGGGTGAGATCCAAAATGACAATGGTCACACCACCACAAGTGGGGAACAAGTCAGGCTAACCAGAGCAGTGACAAATATTCCTCAGCTGCTCCCCAAGATGTAAACCAGAAGACAAACCACCTGTTGAATATCTGTTGAGAACTACAAAGGCATTGCCAGGGTGTACAGAGATGCAGTTAGAAAAGCAAAAGCTCGGATTGAATTGAAATTGTCCAGAGATGTCAAAGACCACAAGGGTTCTTCAGGTACATAAACAACAATCAGAAACAGAAGGAAAATATGCTGTTGAACAGGAGAAATGAATTAATTTCACCAACCATGCTCAAATGGCAGAAGTTCTTCACACTTTCTTCACCTCTGTCTTTGCCAGTACAGCTGCGTCTCAGGACTTGGGAACATAAATCCAGGCTGGTGCCAACAGAGAGCCACAATCAGTGAAGGAAGGCTTGGTGTGTGAACTGTTGCAGGTGTTTTACTCCTAGAAGTCGATGGTCCCTGACAATATTCACCTGAGGGTGTTACAGAGCTGGCTGGTGGTGCTGTGAGGCCCTTCTCAGTCAGTGGGAGCCACTTGACAAGTGTTACCAGAGCAATATGCATAATTCTATATATTCTGCTTGTGAATGGAAGGGAAGATTGATCCAGACCTGGGTGTTAGAAAGCAGTTCCAGGTAATCTTAGATGAGCACAGTCCTAGGTACAGAAGTCTGTGGTATCCTCATTAGACAGAGAGATTTTCAGAATTGTTTACTTCAGGCTTAGACTTTGATTGCACAATATTCTATGAAAATGAAAATCCATAGCATTTACATCTGACCCACATAAAGTCAGGAAAAGAAAAAAAACCAACCCCAAAACCCAGAAGAAAGCAGAAATAGAGCAAGGATTTTAAATATATTTTTTCCACCAAGCTCAGAAAATCACTGGAGACATGAAGTGCATTTTAGCCCCCTCCAAGTACCAGTTGCCTTTATAATAATTTCCAAAAAATAAAAACTTGTTTTGTGGTAAGAATGAAGGCTCCCCAGTGAGAGTTTTAAAGACATGGAGACATTAGAAACATTTGCAGCCACTTCATTGATTTTTAAAGGAAACCTAAACAATGCAATTCTGTCAACTAATTAAAATGGTTCTCTCCAGTTGCACTGAATTTCTTTTGGAGGATCATTACTTTCCTTGCTGCAAATTTTGGGACTTTGTTTCAAGGTTTCAGATTAATGGAAGGAAAGTTGAGAGGAGACAATAAGGCCATACAGCAACACCAGGTACACAGGAGCACAGACCTTTTGGTACAGCTGGCTAAAGCAAATGCCATTGATTGAGCCAGGACTTGAATGCTTTTTGATGGAAAAGTCTTATGGACTAGCATTTCCAGAAAGAATAATATCATAAACTATACAAATAAATGAAGTGATATTTATCTTTCTTCTTATGTCATATATTAAAAAGAAATAGTTATGAAGGACAAAGTTTACTGTTCCTCTTACCCACTCGACAGGGGACAGCTTCTGACCCTGTCATCATGCAGTACTTGTTAGTGTTATTTCTCACTGGTATTCCCTAGGCACAAATGTGATTAAAAAGACTCCTCAAAGGTCACTGGGCAGAACATCTATTCTCTGTCCTAAGAATGAATTACAGGAAAATAAAGCAGAGAAAAAGATGAGTGACCCACTGACTAAGCAGAAGTACAGGACTTTGCAGACCTGAACTCCAGACCCTTCTCTGCTCTTGGCAAGACAGGCAGATGGACATAAATGTCTTCAGTAAGTCTTCAACGTGCCTAAGTATTACAGCTTTCTTTTAAAATCCCGTTTGATATTCCTCTGCTTTCTCAAGTGTCTAGACATCTCTGAAAACCTGTTACCTAGTCTCCTGAAGGGATAGTGATACTCCCTTATTTAGGTGCTGAGACTCCTGAACAGTCTTTTCAAAGATGAGGGTACAAGCCAGCCAGGCTAAGTTAACAGCCTGACCTTTTTTATAGCCCATACTGGAATCGAAAGCAGCAAAATGAGGCCTAACTTAGACAATTAAAGCTGGATGGTATGAATTACATCCAGTTTTCAAAATGTAGCTAATGTACTCACTTATTCAGAGAGGCCTGGGGCAGATCCACACATTAAAGGATATGAAACTCGTATATTATGGTAATGGGAACCATGAAAATAGATGAAGATAAATAACCACATTTCATGAGTGCACCCCGTGAATCTCCTGAACATAAAGGCAATTATCATATTACAATACTTTAAAAAATATATTAAAAAGTTAACCTTATAAATAGCATCAAAAATTCTGGTATTTTAGGTTATTGAGATGAGAACTATAGATTAGAACTGAATTAATTAATGCAGTAACAATCAGAAGAATCAAATTTCTGTTTTTCCTAAGCACTGGGGCTGAGCAAATAAACTCATTCATAGTTGCACCATTCCCCAGTGCTCCCTCATTTTGTGCAGAGCTATTCATGAGTCTCTGCCTTGCACTCCTGGGTCAAGCTCTGCTGAGGTATATGTAGAGGCAAGGAGTCTGTGTCCACACCTCTGCCAAAGCTCATCCCTGAACCACACAATATTCCTACTGGTAATGGACAGTTGACTATAATTGCTTGGTTTTTTGTAAGTATATAAACCAGAGACAGCTAAAATGAGACAAAGGGAATGTTTCAGATGAAATCAGATGTGACCTTTTCAAGATGGGGAGCATTTCAGTGGTTTTAATTAGAAGCCTAGGAACAAGAGTTAAATAAGCTTGAAGATACCTGCTCTTTCAGCTGAGCCTGGTGGGCTGGTAAGAAACTTTGTCTGCCTGCTTTACAGCACATAGGTTTTATAGCCTCTCACTCCATTAAAAAAAATAAATAAATTAGAAGCCCCAAGGCAGCCACATATTTAGAAGCAATGAAAACCCAACCTGTCTACCTCTAAAGCATTTAAAGGCAAATGTGTTTGGGCTTACAACCCAGGAATGAATGCATAGCAGAATAAATTAAAACGTTGTGACTTTTCTGTAATCTACATTGCTGCTTATGGCCCAAGTCTGAAGATCCAGAATTCATTCTGGGTTTCTTAATATTTCATAGAAATAAAGAATCTCAGTGCTAACGAAATTAACATTGTGAACAAATGTATCTCATTACAATGTCAAACTATGTAAAACCACAATGGACCATTCCAGGGGAGTCAAAACCAATTAGTTGTATCAGAAAATCTACCAGACTACAAAACAGAGAGGCTTGTGAACTTCTGCAACTGCTTTGGAGATTAAAGAATCTGCTACACAGCATGGGCACAAGAGATACAGTGAGTGGGTTTAGAAAAACTCCAAGGGAACTGAGAAGTTTATGCCCAGTTTCAAAACATACCAAAGTTTAGAGCTGACTTTCTAAGCAATTTCAGGCTGTTTCTCTTGTTAGAAGTAAAATCATGCTCCCAGCCCCTAATGTATAGCTCGTTTCACTAAATTGACCACCAGTACAGGATTCTGCCAAGAGAATGATCTCTCCTTTCACCCTTTTTTCTACCCGTTCATACTTTTATTCCCCTTGTGAATCCTGAAATGGAAAGACAATAATCTAGTCTGAAAGCATAGGCATTTCCGAGCCTTAATTGTAGCTTGAATGACTCATTAGAAAAAGAAATAACCAAAAAACCTAAAAAAACCCCCAACCAAAGCAAAGCAAAGCAAACCAAAAAGATCTAAAAAATGTTTCTCTACCTCTGTTTCCATGACCATTACTAGATCAGCAGATAGGTCTCAAGCTGCAGGTCAGACAAGGAAAAAGTACTGTTTCTTAGTATGCTTATAATATAAAGCACAAGACATGGGTGATCACAAAGTAAACTCAGCTGTAGATATCTTTAATAAACACTGGATAATTGGAGAAATGTGTCAACCCAGGACTGTATGCAGTCTTGAGCTTACACAGTTCTGACTTGAATCACTTTCATCATAGAGATACTAGGTGAATGAAAGATTAAGGTAAAACAAGGTAGATCACTAATAAACTCAAAATACAGAATCTTTATGTACCTGTCTCCCCATGTGCATTTTTAAAGTGCATTTATGTATGTATTAGTTGCTGTCTTTCACTCCTGGCAAGCATCCAGCATTGGCTGGCTGTAGGAAATGTTAAGCAACCCCCACCCCTGAATAACTGCTTGGCATAGAAGGATTGCTTGTAACTTGTGCAACATGCTTCATATTAAGGACTCCTCAGCTTCAAAGATACTCTTGAAACTGGGAATTAAGCACTTACATTGCATCTTTTGCAAGTTTAGCTCTGTGCCTCTTGATCAGCATCAAAGTTGCCCTACAGAAATATTTCTCCCTCAATTTGATACCAGTATTTGAATTAAAAAAGATTCTGTACAGTATTTTAAACACATTAAAGGGAGCACTTCCTAGCATAAAATCTGTCTTGCTTTCATACTAGTTTTGTGCTCTGCAATTCTAATAATAATCATAAGCCTGTTTATTGAGGATGAGGAAAGAAAACATTGTGGGGCAATATAGCTTACTGTGCCCATTATGGGCTCTCCTTTGGATTCTCTTTGTTAGCTTATTTGATCTAAACATCTCATCTAATCAAAATATGAAATGTGCCCCACTGCTTCACAAATGAAATACAGTTTCTCGTGTCTCGTGCTTGTCATTTTCACCCTTGTCCAATTTGTTATCACATGAAACTTTCACATGAAAGAACAAACTTTGCAGAGGTTCAGTTTTGAATTTCTCCCTCCCTTTTCTTTCTACTGGCTCTATAAGAAAAGGGGGGAAATATGAGGGGGTGTCTAAAATACATTAGAAATACTGAAGAATTAAAAGACTTTTTAAAGCAAATTAAAATATGAAGGAACTCAGTTTTCTAAGGCAGATATTTCCCACAAGACTTGAGTTCTAAATGATGCATTTTCTGTAGCTTAGTGGGGAAATGAATGTTTCTATTAAATTTAAGAGAAAAAATCCCTGTTTTTTGGGGTCTTGACATAAGGAGGTATGCACTTGGATCATGTATGCCAAACATAATTGAAAGATAGCTATTGGTGCATAAAGAACAGGTTTGCAAAGATGCTAATTAACTGAAAATAAAGACATGTATTTTGTGGGGTTTACCAGAAGAGATTGTGTCCAATATCCAATGGAGTCAAAGAGAGTTCGACATCAAGCCTAGTTTTATTCATCTCATCTTAAATACTCCTTCCTAGGTTTTATCAAAACATACATCACCCTATATTTTTGAAAGAAAATCCTTGGTGTTCATTTTCCAAATTTAGGGTGTAATTTGCCTCAGTAGTTTGCAGGATTATGAACATCCCCTAAATGGCATTGTCGCTATTTTCAGCAACGGAATTCAATAAAATCTATATTCTGCATTAGCTGTAAATTTATGCAAAGGGGTATAGAAGAAAGCCAGCAATGTCACATTAAAACTCTTTTAGGCTAATATCTAATCTGTGCAACTTTCAAAAAAAATGCATCTGAAAAAAATGTCAGTGTTATTTAGTTCAAGATGGGAACTGAACAGAAATTTAAATGACAGGGGTCTTTTTACAAAGAGATAGTGCCATTTTTTAGCAGAGACATTTCTCTTCACAAGTTTTTCAAATTATATGTTCTTGTGAAGGATGTTAAATGTCTGGGTTGTAAATTTCAAATTGTCACTGCATGATGAACTCCAATATGAGAAAGAAAGAAAAAAATTACTTGTTTTTAATTCAAGCTGAACATAAGCTATTGAAAATTCATATTTCATTTGTGGATTTTACTCAACATTCACAGGAGCTGGAAGTGCTACTTCAAGGCTAGCTAGCAGAAATGAATCAGAAAAAAATCTGACTTGTGCTGCTATTATGTCACCATCTTGAGGTAAAAATTAGAGCTAGGTGAAACTAAAATTTTCACTTTTTAAGAAATTTTTAATAAGCAACTTTTTTAATCTGCTTATAGTTAAAAATGTTCTTTACTGATAAACTCCAGCTATTAGTTCAGTTTGACTTGTGCATGATGCATAACATCCAAGCAAATTACAGTGTTCTAACCCAAATTACAAAGTTACAAACATTCTGCTGTGATTCCATCAAAAACTTTTAAAATGAAAATTCATCAGAAACGGCTGATTTCCCATGCAAAGTTTTATTCTGAGAAAACATTAATTTCTAAGAGAAACACTCTTGGCCAGGCTCTAGAAAGGATGCTATGCAGCCATGCTGACAAAACACAGTAAGGCTCTACCTAAAATTGTATGTCTGTAAGGAACATGAAAAGCATGTAACATTAATATCTCAAGGATTTTCTCCGAAATCTGGAGACTCACTTTGGTTTTGCAATAGATTAAGTTGCAGATATTTGACAGGGAAATGAGGTGGTCAGATTTTTCTCTAAGGATCGTGAAGACATACTTGGTTAAAATGGATATCAGGGGCCTGAATCAACAGGATCAGACAGGAAATTTTTCAGAGAACTGTGATCCTCTGCACCAATAAGTCAACTCACACAGCTTTGGGCAGACACAATCTTTTTGTACCTCAGGCTACCCACAAGCTGTTCCTTCTAGGGCAGCTGTAAGGCTCATTTAGCTCTTCTAAAGGCCTCTGAATCTCCTGAAAAAAAGATGTAAGCTATTGCATGCTGTCCAAATCAGTCTTGGCTCAAGAGCTGTTTGTCTTGGAAACAGTGAAGTGTCCAGGCATGTTACTGCAAAAGCCCCATTTTTCGCAAGAGATTCAAAACAAAGTGCTGCAGTAATATGGAGAAAGCAGCTAGTTTAGTCCCTTGATTGTCTTGATAGGAGGATTTGTAATTATTGTGCCAATAACAGGGGTAGAGAGAATAGTGAAAAAAATATTTGCCATCAACAAGAGAAATAAATCCCAATTTACCACTGTAGGAGAGAGTAATGGAAAGGCTACTGACGAATTAACCAATGCCTGCTTCCTCTCACTCTTCTTAGGCACAACACACACTGATTTGGGTTTATATATTTTTAAACAGAACTGTTATGGATCTGTTATGTAGTGGAAGTGTTGTGTACTCTAATTCAAAAGGGATTTAAGGAAACCAAGTAAAACTGAAGAACTGGGGTGGGAAGGGAGGGGAAATAAACTTGAACAAGTATTTCCCTGTACATCAGATTCAGAAAAGCATAGCAAGTACTTTTCTGCAGATATGAAATACAAACATGTTTTATTTATAGATGTGTTCCTCATGTGTTCACCTGTGGAATTCATTCCAGTGTACCAGGAAAAAATATTGTAGTGTCCTCATAGCCACCATTTGCTGCACACTCCTGGCAGTTTCCAAAATGTCTCGAAAGAGAATGCATTCCAGCTGTCTCCTGCACTCATCCTCTGCCTGAGATGCAAGCATAACAATGCAAAGAGAACAAAGCTACTCTCCTGACAAAGGCAGCGTTAAATACTGGCAAGGAAATAAGAAACAAAATATTCTTTTCAAACATAGGGAAAGCACACAAGTTCACATTTTTTCTTCTGCTTGTTTTCTTAGTAAGGGTTTGTGTATCTCAGAGATTAAAAATGTAACACATACTTGCTTCAGTTGCTATGGTAATTCTGTGGGGTTTGGGGTTTTTTATTATTATTGTTATTTAACTGAATAGCACTGTAAATAGCAATATAAATGTCCAGAACACAAAACACAGCTTTGCCCCAGGCATCTTCTATTTACACACCCCTCTTTTTCGGCAAAACTTCATTATTGTTGCTTTTAATGAATATGCACATTCTATGCATTGAAGCAAAACTGAAGCAGAGAGGTACAGGAAATTGAATCCCCACTAATGAACAGCATGGTATTTGAGACTGTTTCAGAACCCAAATGTCATAGGTGTTCAGGTGGAAATTATTTGTCATCTTACAAATTCAGAAATGGAGGGTTATGAACAGGACTTCCACAGTGATCATCTCTTCAGTATCACCAAATCACCACTGTTGGAAAGGAACCCCTGTGGTGGATATTCTGGTGAAAGTTAGGACAGACTCAAAGGTTTGAAATTAGCTTTTGCTGCTATGCCTATCTGAGGGGAAGATAGGGATATTCCCATGCATCAGAAAACTTTGCAAATTAAAAGTATCCAAAATCTTTAGCATGCTAGCAGTTTTATGAGCCAAATTATCTAACTTAATAGGACACTGACAGTACCTGTCAAGCATCATTAATAGCAGAAGATGTGCTTTTCTGAAGGATTGGAGAAATGCAATTGAAAAAAAGAAAAAAAGAGAGCAAGTCAGGACATTGGTCTGATGAAGAAGGAACATCTCTCCAAAACTGGTTTTGATAGCAAAACATGTTCAAGCACAATCATATAAATGCAAAGTATCACTGCAGGTCTAGTTGGATCCATGCTCCATGTTGTACCTGAGTGTGTAAGTGTCTGTGCTGTGTGCCTGCATGCAGGCAGCTCTTTCCAGAGAGCAGGGAGAGGTAACAGATAAACACCAATCCATCAAAGTGTGGGTGGAGCAATACTCTGGAGAGCAATTTTAGCATGCAGAAAGATGTGGAATACTAAAGCCTCAGGTTATGGAAGAAGAGCTGATTAAAATGACTGGTTGGGGCAATGCAAGGAAAAAAGTAAATTATGAGACAGAAAGCAGCAGACAAAAAGGAAAAGGAAAGTAAAGAGGCAATGAAGAGATATATCTTTCTTACAGGACATGTCACAGTTAGAGGGATATTGTACCTTTCTACCCTTTTCTGGTAAGTGTTATCCTAGACCTTGCACACCTGCCTTTTCTGAAGAAGCTACAAATAAATTTGGTCTTCTCAGAACAGTCCCTAGACCACAGTATTTTGACTGTGTTCTGAGTCTCTCTTATGCAGACTGGTTCCCTCTGTGCCATCCCCCATAACTTTGCATCAAGTGGGAAAAACAGTCTCGTTAGCAAAAAAAAAAAATTACATTTAACAGAAGGAATGATCCCCTTAAGGAAAATGTGGGGGTTTTTAAATATCAATCTATCTGTGGATATATTTCTGTGCCTTATCTAAAGGCATACCACTTCCTGAAAAAGTTGGTAGGTCAGTTTTATCCAGCCACCTCATGGGTTCTCCAAAAACTAATCCACCTCTCTCCTCAAAAAGTCGAATTGCCAGTTTATCCTCCTGCCTTCTTCAATTGTCCCACCTGCTTTCATTTCTGAAGCTGAGTGAAACAAAAGGTAAAATTGACCAGCCCGTATAACCAGAACTGTCCCTGAAGGCAAAGGGTTTAGGAAGTGGCTAAGATGTGGCTCAGCCTTTTCATTCCTCTCTCTTTTTCTTTCACTCTGCTATGCTAAACACATAAATCTGTGTTACAAATAATCTATAGCTAGTATTCCATTTAACATAAGTACATCAATTCAGATTAGCAATATAGTGTGCTTTTTGAATGAAAGCAATGGGGCTGATATTTTCAGAGCAGCTAAAAGATATAGACAAAAAGCAGTTTACTTTCTCCCTCCTCATGAAGTTATTGCAGAGTTTCTCCATCTCTCAAGCTTTATCAAACTGTAAAAGAATTAAAACACACTTCTCTATTGCTTCCTCTGCAAGTGTTAGTTATTCAGTTGCCAGGGTAACATGAAAAGCAACTACATAACTCCAAAGTACCAAGGTTCATACTGCCTGATAGGAGTGATATAGGAAACCAACACGCTGAACAACGGAAATACATTCCCAGGCAAAAAAAAAGGAAAAAAGTAACTATTCTGTGTGTAAGAGAAACCCAAGACATTACTTTAAAAGTTGTTACAAACCCTTTTGAGCAGTGCAGCTATCTCTATTTATTATTCACTGCCTGTATCTTTCCCTTGGCATCACCTTTTCCTCTCTGCTCAGGACCACTTTGGAAGACCTGTGCCGATAAGATGCAAGGAGCTGACCCAGATGTGGTCAGAGCCTGCACACTCTGATCCCAACTTCCCATGATTACAATTTTATTGATTACATGCTACACCCTCGAGCATTAGCCCTGATCTGACCTTTGAGATACCTCCTCCCAGCCTGGCTTCTGTCATATCAATAACTCTAGGTAGAGCTCCCCTAGCTGGGTGCAATTTTACCCCTCACCAGCCCCGTGGAAAGCAAAACACAGAGTGGAGGAACTTAGAGTTTCTAGCCAAGCTCTAAATATCAACAACTGTTTGGTTTTGCAAATTAAATTTACTGTACTTCAAATATCACACAGTCTTCAGGCCAGGAATACTGCTGCTTGAAAGGCAGCAGTCTCAACAAGGATGAGTTTTTCAAGGCAGAATGAAAGACAAATTTGGAGGACTTGCAGCTGTGTGCTCCAAACTTGATTTTAGTATAATTGCTATTTGTTATTTGGCAATGTGGTCAGCTAAGTGGAAGACACAAAAAGACTAAAGTTAAAAAGATCTCAAAGAAATGGGATGCAGGAAGCCCACACTTGTTCATGCCACTACAAAAAAAATTATCCAGACTTTTGAGTATGTGCACATATGCTCATAGGAGAGATGCTGATGTATTTTTATTGATGTTTATTGCTTTGGGTCTGTTAAAACCATCTAGATTTCAGGAGAGATCTGAATCTGTGTTCCTAGCAAGTATCCCAAGAGCTAGTAATGCTAATGGCAAGGGCAGGATAGCTGAAGAACAACTATTATCTTGAATATATTAATTGGTGGTTGAGATTAAATGAAAGGAACGCAATATATACCTATGTCTGTTCTTTCTTAATTGCGAGCTGGGCAAACAAACAAGTAGAGACACCTGCATAAATCTTACCATACCCTCACTGAATTTATGGCATTTTACATTTTTTGCTCAATTTGTTTTTTCTTTTATTTATCTGGTGTTGAGAATGCCTTCTTGATAATGATGGACTTTTTTTTTCAACATACAAGGATTTGAACATTGTTTAAAAAATTGAAAATATATCTGTTAGAGGTCTTATGGCACTACCAGCCTCTCTTCATCTTTCAGGATTTTCAGGCTTTTTTATAAGGATTACTATTGCTAAGTATAAGCACGTTGATGTATTAATTATTATTATTTTTAAAATGAAACATAAAATTTCTTATTAAATGCTTAGCAAGGATTTTGCTTTGATTTGTTCTTCATTAAAAAAGTTCATGACTCTCAATCAGAAAGAAAACAAGAGAAATATTAATGCCTGTACATTAAGTAAGCAATAGTTTAACAGTCAATTAATCCATCTGAGATATTTAGATGAAGTAAAACATATTAAGTGATGTTAAGGAAATACATAATTCATAAAAATTCCATTATGACATCATTTTTATCATTCTGTTCTACAATATTTGTTTTGTTGACATTAAGTTCTAAATTAATTTTGGTGTTAATTACAAAAGATTAAATTTATACATGTGTGACAGGTAAAATTTTATGTTCATCATATCCATATAAAGGCATATTTTCCAATTAGCAGCATTTTTAGAAAAAGCTGATGTTGACTCAGAGTCTTCCTAGTAGGTTGGTTTGTGGTTTTTTAGTTGAGGTTTCTTGTTCTTTACGTTGGGGGTTTTTGGCTTTGAAATCATTACCAAGATAAAGTTTCCAGTACAATAACCCTAGTTAATGTCTGATGCTTTCACTTCTCTTTTACATCTCTGTTGTTCAAATGTCAGTGATTTTAGCACTGAATTTAACCTTTACACATTTTTCTCTTGCTCCTGAAACCTTTCTAGTCTCTTTCCTCTGCTGGATTTGGCTGTCAGTAGACCAGAATGCATCATGCACACACTCACATTGCTGTTTGAATTCCTCCAGGCATTTCGTGGCAAGTCTGTTGAATGGCATTGTTCTCTCGGAGCAGACACACAGAACCTCCAGTCTGAAAGCCTCTTAGATCCCTCAGAGGAATGTTCCAAAGGAGGCCAAAGCCCACCTTTGCGGACTGTGACAATCTGGGAGGTCCTCAAACACTATTGTTTCTTCACACGAGTTTCTAAGAGAGAAGAACTGTAACCCTTGTGGTGCAAAAAGCTACATGAGCTACCAAACTAATACTAAAACCTGGAAGCACAGTTAGGGGCTATCTCTTGTGAATCATTCCTCCACTAGGTAACCTCAAGCAAAATCTAAGATATAAACCTATACTCCCTGTACTAAAAAAGAAAGTTGTCTTTACTTAATAAAAGACTGTTCTGCAGTCTAGTATCTCATTTGTAGTGTCCATCTTATCCTGGGTAAAGCTGACCCTTTTTTAGAGACTCAAAGTAGGAATCAAATATAGATTGAAGCAAACAATTTCATGTTCTCAGTAAATATTAAGTAGAGATAACATGAAGACATTTGTGATTCATTTCTAGTTAATGACAGAAAAACTGTTCTTTGTCAACACCATTCTTATCCCCATAGCCTAATGAATCTCACATGAATGTCCATCCTGTTTTGTGATAGGGGAAAATGAGGCAAAGAGAAGGAAATTAAGTGACTTCCAAAAATTAGAGATGTACTGCAGTAGTGCAGTAATGGGTAAAACAACAGTTCTTATCTGTTGTTTTACCCATTGAGTTATGTTGTTTCACTCATTGAGTCATGTTTTTTCCTTCAAGAATTGAAATATTAACTATTGACCATGCATGGCAGGTGAGTGCACTGTTCCTGATCTCTGCCTGTACTGTTGAATTTGCTTTTCTTGGATACTATTACATATTGTTGCCTCTCTGTAATAGGGAGCACACAGCTGGTTTCTGTGTTTCTCTGTTCTCTCTGCTAGGGAATTCTGATTAAAACCTCAATAAAAACAGCAGTTTATCAGCTGATGCTTAGAGCATGCATTCCATAGGGCTTGCAAACATCATAATGCTTGGTGGTAAATGGTTTGCATGGATGTTTATTTAAACCTGGCCAAACTTCTCTGGTTCTGGAAGCTGAAAAACTCCTAAGGCTAGGCTTATGAAAAAATTGTGTGCTAAGAGGATGAGCATAAATTCCAGACAATAGAAAGGAACTTTGCTTAATGGAAAAGACACAGACAAGTTACAAGCCTGGGTCCAGTCTAAAAATTAAATAGTTTGAAAGGGGATTTTCTTACACTGCTGCCATCTATAAGTTTGGCTAGGTCCCAGAAAAGCTGAAAAGTGTCTTTTTCACTTTTGATTATTTCTACTGCTAGTTTTCTTCCACTCCCAGAAAACAAAATCACAAAATCCCATTTTTATCACTCATAGAATACAGTATAAGCCCCTAAAATGAAAAATAAAAATGCAGGTGACCAAGAGTATCTGTTTTTTCATGGCGTCTTGCTCACTCATTATAGCCATACATTTAAATGTTTTGGTACCTCATCCAACCAGGTGCTGTCAGCAAGTCTATGAGAATTTCTTAGAATGTGCATCACTGGAGAACTCTTACTTTGGAGTTAGAGAAAAAAAAGACATACTGTTGGTAAAGTTTTAGTTCTCTCACACTTTCTCAAACAGTGGGTTTTTCAGTGATTCTGCTTAACTGACAGAACTGTATTAACATTATCTATTTATATATACATATATATATCTGCACATATGCATGCATGGCACACATTTAGAATTCATCTAAACCTCCATTGAAAGAGATGAAGTTCTCTTCTGAATTTAATGGGGGGGAGCTCAGGCCTTTCCTACACTTATTCTGCAATTGGCACTTAGATGCCTTCATCCTGTTCCTGATCCAAGCCTAGTGAAATCAATAGAAAATTACATCACTTGACTTCAGCGTAAGAACAGTTGGTCATTTAGTCAAAACTGGTAGCTTGAGATCATTTCAACAAATCATCAAAAAACCAGGGTGGGAGAAGTGAGAAGTCATCTAGTCTATTCTCTGCTTCAGCAGAGTATCAAATATAACTACCATATTCCTGACAGATGTTTACCCAATCTGCTCTTGAAATCCCCCAGTGACAGTAATTCCACAATACTGTTAGGCGATTTCTTCCCAAACTAAAATATTCTGATAAGAATCCCTAATGTCTAGCCTGAATCTTTCTCCCTGCAGTTTATGACCAATATTTTCTCTACCCACAGAAGGAAGAGTTTCCCCAGTTGATTCACATCTTTCTTAAAGTGTTATGCTTGTAAATAGGCACATTTCTCCAGCTGAGGCAACATCTGTCCTGAGTAGATGAAAAAGATGGACCAGACAATAGTCCTCTCTCCATCCCAGTAGAACAGCTGACCTTTCCCCAGCAGTGTGCCATTGCTGATCTGTGCTACCATTGATACATGTTCAGCTTGCCATGTGCTGTGCCTCCCAGACCTCCAAGACGATGTCTGAGCCCTTTGTTCCTTATCTTATCTTTGTGCAATTATTCATACCTAACCCTGTTCTTCTCGTCCTTGAACTCCATGCTTTTTTTTCAGATTGTTTCTCAAGATGTTTGAACTGCATCTCTTCCTTCCCAAGACTTTTGTTTTTTTCCCAGCTATGCACTCTGAATTTAGATTGTATGCTCTTTCCCCTGCTATCCACTTCATTGCTGACAACATGCAATTCACCACACCCAGAAGAGATTCTTGCTCCTGGCTGAACACATAACCTGCCAGAGCCCAAGAAGCGTTTGGACAATGCTCTCCATGTGCTCTCAGGCACATGGTGTGACTCCTGGGGCATCCACTGCGAGGCTAAGAGTTGGACTTAAAGATCATTGTGGGTGCCTTCCAACTCAGCATATTCTATGATTCTACTATACAGACTGGTTTCCAACCAAAATTTTATTCCATTTAAAGTGATTTCATCCAGACTGTGCCATAAGACAGTGACAAAAGCCTGGATGCAAACATGATGTATGACGTTTATTTACTTCATATTTATGCTCTTTGTTACCTTATTAAGCAAGGAAATTAAACTAGTTTGACACGTTCAGTTTATAAATCCATGTTAGTGCTTATTCTTTCCCTTGTTACACAGTTGTTAACAAATCTTCATTATCTGTTCCAGTGCTTTTCCAGTGGCTGTTGCTAAGCTGGAGGGTGTGTAAGTCCCCAGCATTGCTGTTGGTGTGTTTCACAGGTAGGCAATGCCTTTTCCTTCCTCCTATCAGCACATCCATGAATGAGCTGCTCGCTCAGGGCTGTGACACTGCTGACACCTATTCTTGAACTACACTCTGGCAAACTTCATTAGGTCCAGCCCAATTAAAGTGGACATACATTCCTTTCAAATTCATTCATTAATTATTGTGATGTCTTCCCAGTATGTGTATAGCACTGGTTTTGTTGATTTTTTTAAACTCTAAACTAATCTTCAAAACATTTTATCTTGTCTTACCAGATACAATATGAAATGCCTTATGCATGCACTGATTATTCCCTGCAGCACTGTGAACATTACACTGACTGACACATCAGCAATAAAATGCTACACAGTAAACTAAGTCACTAAAAATCTAACATGTTAATTACAGAGGCACTTCTTTGCAATAACCCTGAATGGAAGACAGATTGCAAAAGAAGACACTAAAATAAATGTAAAGTTCAGAGTATTTATTCTTTGCCTTTACTAATTTTCTTTAATTGAAAAATGGGTTTTTTAGTAATTATCTGTGCTTAATTAAATATTCTAAGTCTACTTATATATGTATTTTTCTGTTTTCCTAATAGTCATCCAAATCTCAAAACCATAATTTTAAAAACATGACTGATAGAGAAACTCACAGATATTTTTGTGCCACAATGTTAATTCTTTTGAGTGGTTACTTGATTCAAAACAATTTTAGTATATAATTGTCTTTAGTTCCAGAGACTGCACTTTACTAGAGGTTTGAGTTTTCTTTAATTATTCATGAGCTATGCCCTGATGATGTAAAATATATTCCAAAACCTACTTTTTTTTTAATACCAAGTACTGCAAGTAAATTGGTATCCCATAGTAACAACATATGTTTATAATTATGATTACCATCAGGGAATTCAACCTTACTGAAGGATAGAAAAGAGGCCCAAGCAGGGAAACCTCAAAAATCTATGGAAAAAAAAAAAAAAAAAAAAAAGGGAAGGAGAAAGTTGAAATGGGAAAACCACTCTTGAATAATGGAAAAGACTGAGTTGTAAAAATAAGCACAAGTTTCTACTGACTCTGTTACAGAAACTCCAATATTTTACTGAGCAAAAAATATTTAGTAAGTAATTATTTTCACTATTCAACTGATTTGTGCAATGTTCCCCTTCTAAGCCCTAAGCATATATTCTCTGAATTTGTCACCAAAAAACCTACTAACAGATCAGCTACCTGACAGCAAGAATAAAATGCTACAAATGCTGCTTTATGTTATTAATATAGTATGCATACATTTTAAAGTGCCATAGCTAATGCTGAACTGTTTCCATTACAAAATTCATTTTATGAGTGTTCAATAACTAAGCTGTTTGAAATCTCACTGAGCTGAAGTTGGCAAGCTTCACTCATGTGTGCATAGAAGATATGATTTTTACAGCACATGAGTAAAAATTTCTAAGTTGTGGGTGAATCCTTAAAGATTCACATTTAGAGTTTAGCTTGACTGAGAAAAGCTCCTAAACCTCTTGGATCTAATGAAATAAAAGGAAAATATTCCAGAATTGTCACTGTTCATTCTATTAAATTCAGCAGCTTCAAAAAATAAAAGTTCCTCAGGGTTACAGGTACCCATTTATCAAGACATATTTTAATCTAAAAACAAAATCATACTTAAATTCAGTAAGTGGATAAAACATATTACTTTTACTAAGAAGTGATAAATAATGAAGACTGAATAAAAATTCTTTCAAATAAATCCCATTTTGAGATTTTTGATTTTTGAGATTTTTGAGATTTTACTTTACTTTTTTCCTCAGATGAATGATTTTTTAAAGAACAGGCTAGGTCAGTTTTGCAATTTTAAAATCAGGTAAAATTTAAATAACAGGTATCTTACGCGATCACTGCTTAGAGGTAACTTCAAAACGGTGCTAGTCTTAATTCACAGTGATTTGTTTTATGCACCTGTAATTGAAGCAGTCCTCTTTTCACGTTGAAAAATGATTGAAGCTGTAGTATTTCTGTGCTTCTTTACACTCTTAGGGTGAATTAGAACATGAAGTTAATGTAACACTGTGGAAAGCACCTCTCTCACGTGGCTCCAGCCTCATTCAAAATGTGATTCAGCCCTGAAGAGGCTACACCTGATTTGAAGCTCATCAGAGCTAAGGGAAGGAGACCCATTTGACAGTTGTATTGCAAAGCCAAAATAACCTGAAATTCATTATACCTGCAGGGCACTGCCAAATCCCAGGTCTTTAAAGGTGTGTATCTTCTAGCCCCAGCTTAAGGATTCACATGGTTATGATTGAATCTCAACTTTCTCTCTTTCTTTTATTTTTCTCTTTCATCATTTTTAAGAACTGCATTTCCACACTTCATGGTTGTATGAAAAAAGTCTGATAAGGAAATTGTTTGAAAGCTAGTGAACAGTAAGAATTGAGCTCAGAAACTGGAAAAGTCTGAAAAGAGGCAGATCTTCAATAACATAGTGCACATGTCCTCTGGAGTGGTAGGTAATAGAAGCTCTAAATTAAGTTAGCTTCTAGTTGAACTAACGGTGATTTCTGATGCTTAATTGGAATGCAAAAAGATTAAACAATAATAAATAACAACCCTCATTGGAAGCAGTGTCATGCATTATTGGTCAAACATGTTCATTAATTCTCATACCCCAGGGTTTAGATTGAAGAGGAAAAGCTACAGACTGAAGTTTTAGGTTTTTTATTTAGTGGTCAGGTTGCCCTATGAAGTGTTTCTGAAACACAGTAACCTATCTACAAATTTATAACTTCATCTAGAAATACTATTGCTACAGTCAGCCAAATTGCTGACAGTCAGCCATTGCTACAGTCATTGCCCTTTGAATCATCCAAAGTTCTGAAGGCCTTGGGCATTGGTTCTCCACCAAGCAGTGATCTAACAGAAAGACCCCTACAGGAAGAAGTCACAATGATCCAAAAACTGATTGCACTTAGATGGAGGTGTAAGACACAACTCTGTGACAGAGCCAGGAACAGCACCTGTAAATAATTTTCTGTTAAAAGAAACTTTTGACCACATGAATTTCCTGGAATAGAGGAAACTGGTACAGAAAAAAAATCCTCCCTTTGAATTCTTATTTTTTGATTTTGCTTGGGACCTGAGTCCTCAAACTTATCACTGTGGTAATTACTGGCTACTTCTGGCAAGTGTGAGGATTTCTTTAGACTTTATAACCCAGCTTTCAACTTTTCCTTTAGTCTCACAACAAAGGTAACATTCCATTACTACATAATAAATAGTAAAGCCAGTCTTAGGCCCTAAAAATCTATTCCCAGTAGAAATGACTGACTGGAGGGCCCCATGTTTCTTTGAAATGTCTTTACATAATAGTTACATGGGAAAATCTTATGAAGATCTTTCATTCTTGCCTATATAATGCTGACTTTATCCCTGCACCTTGGATCTGAACTAGCATTACATGATCACTAACAAGATGAAAGCAAATAGCCCTTCAGGCTTTGAGAAGTGGGAACTGATCACAGCTCCAGTTGACTTCAATGGTTCTTTGTGTGCCTCACATCCCTGTGAACCACATCCTGAAATACTGAGCAGGTATGTCTTACCGAGGATTAATAATCTTAGCAACACATTTTTATTTCTGAAATCAACTCTCAGAAGCTAAAATACTGAAAGTTATTCTTATATGGGAAAAATTATGTACATATCTGAGGAATGTACAGTCTGTAGCCTTTATATTTAAGAACTGACTGGCTTGTTTCCAAAATATGTGATGGATCGATTGATTTGAAAATAAATCTGAAAGATCTTTTTACAAAATATTTAATTAAATGTAAGTATTTTATAATCATGCCAATAATAGTTGACATGCTTATGAAATTAATATATTGTTATACATTTAAAAAATCTTTACAGTTTCAGCTTCACAAACTTTTGGAAATTTAGTGATTAGAAATTGTGACCAAAATCATAAACACTGTTTAAGCATTTAAATAAGTAGTATTTGAAAGCCATTTTAGCCAGACCCCTTATGTTGCTGCTGACGGATAAAACAATCAGTCTTGAAAACTGTAATAATCACATAATAAGGAAACAGTTTGGAATGAGAATACTGCAGGGAATAATACTGCATCTGGGGGTAGAAATCATTATGCAAATTATAGGAAGACATAGCAAAAGTCCCCAAGACTTTAAAAGTCTTCCAGATCCTAACATTATTTCAGTTTTGAAAGGGTAAATGCACTCTAAGAAGTGACTTCCACTGTCTGTTTGTTGTTTGATACTTGTGATTTATAAGCAACTGAGACTTCAAGCTGTTTATGACTTTCTGTGTCATAGTTGAGAAAAAATTTTATTCAAGTTCATTAGCCCATGGACCTGTGTCAGAGGATTTGCTTCAGCTTTCTGACTTATGGGGACAACTTTTCCTTGATACAGGGGGAAAGATATTTTGTATTTCTACTTCTGCTGACATATACACAAAAATCCATGTTTAAAGTATGCATTATAGGTGTCAAAGACAAAAATAAACTATTTAGAAGAGCTTTTGCTTAGGAATTTATGTTCTTTATATAAGAATACTTACTTCAAAATTATATTGCTTCCACTTCTTCTTGAGAAAATGGTGGGCAGTCACCAAAACCTGGATGGTCTGAATGACTGCAGTATTGAAGTATGATTATACACCAGGTGCAGGGGTGGCAGTGGAGGAGCACTTATCCCTCTGCAACTAAAACCACAGGGTGACACTCTCTGCTGAAGACAATACTCATTTTAGAGCTTTTGCTCAGGGGCGTAGGACCTTGACTGGAAGCAGAACAACGTGTTGTGTGACAAAGCCCACAGCAAGGATGTGATTTAAAAAACCAAAGCACTCCTTAACTTTGAAAAGTGTGGAGGAGAAATATATTATGGGGTACTTCCATTTGGAAGGCAGATGTGGAAACTCTCACCTAACAAATAACAAACTTGTTTTTTGCAGTTCAGCCAATAGTAGCATTAAAACAACTTAAAAGAAGTTGAACTGAAACGGAGATAACTATTTTAGATTGTTATTAATATTAACTAAGGTCAAACTATGAAATATACATAGGATGTATAAGCATGATCTGTTGATTTCATACAGGCAAAATTTGAAATTACTAAGAACAGATGCATTTAAGATTTCCAAACAGCAAGTTTCCCAAAGAGGAAGAAAGCTCTAAGCAAGACTGACTGTGCAGGAAAGTTAAAGACAACAAATAAATAAAAATAAGAGCTTCTTTAAAACTTACTGTTTAGCCAAAAAAAAAAAAAAAAAAAAAAAAAAACCAGGCACGACTCTGCAGTCAAAACCCAAGGAAGGACTGAGAAGAAAATTAGTGGCATTCAGAAACGTCCAGAGCTGGCAAGGCTCCTGGGGCTTTTTTGTTTCTTTATTTTGTTGGAGATTTTTTTGTTTTTTTCAGTAAGCATATTATGATAACAAAAGGGATTCTCAGCAATGTATTGGCTATTTCAAGGGGACAAATTGCTAAGACATATGGAAAAACCTGACATATTCTTTAGCTATGGCAAAAGGTAATGTACAGTGGCACTGGGATGATATTTTTTTAATGCGTTAGTGACATAGTTGGGTGTTTAAAAAAAGTGACTTGGTATAAATATTCTGAAGTCTGCAGATCTCAGTAATCTTTACCCAGGTATATTAAAGGAATCGCCAAGAAAATGTTTGTCATACTGATGTTAATCCATAATAAATCGTGTTGCATTAAGGAAATTCTGGATGATTTGCAGAGTGCCACTGTGCAAATACTCAAAAAGTACCAAGTGATAAAATCAGATAACTATTGCCCTAGGTTTAATCCAGTGATTAAACCAATGGGATATCACATACAGTACTAACCTGAATAAAAATTAACATTAAGAAATCTCAATAACGCCAGTTAATCAGTTTTACTAATAATAAATTTAATCAAATATGACTTATTTTTAATAGATTACAAGTCTGGCAAAAGTTGAAAAATTGATAAATATTACTTAATTGAATGCAATATACTTAACCTTTTAATAGGGCACTAACTTGTAAAGTGTTACAATCCGATTGAAACACGAGCACTCTACAATATCAAAAAAGCCCATATTACATGAATGAAGTCCTGAGCAACTGTCCTGACCGACTGACCAGTTACTAGCAGAAGGAGTTTGCAAGGAATCCCTAAATGGGGATATTTATAAATCCCACCCGATTCTGTTTGGCTTTGAACTACTCCACTTTTTTTTTCTTTATTGATGATTTGGAAGTAGTAATGAGGTCACTGCTTGTCATATTTTGAGTTAAAACTAGAACTGAAGGTGTAGGAAAGATATAGAATGAAGCAGAATGATGATCATCCTGGGGGCCAGTGTTTCTCTGCCACAGAATGCAAAAAATCCTTATTTATACAGAGAGAGAAAATGAGACAAAGGATTTGCAGAAGTGCAATGAAAGTCATGAAAAATCATCTTGTAGTAACCACTATTGCCCAACATAAGCTACTCTGTGCACTGAATAATGTCATTGTTAAAAGCACCTCACCTTTTTTTGTTACATAATTCACCACTCTTTCCAATATATTAACTTCTTTTCTCAATTCTTTTGGCACATGTCCCCCCACCTTTTTTCAAGTGAAGGACTTTATTTCTGTAATTCTAATATTTTAGGGTTTATTTTTGAAAGAAATTTTTAAATGGATAAACAACGTACAGGAGATAATTCAATCTGTTAAAGAATAGTAAATTGAGAGAGACGATAGTTTACCAACAAATATGTAAGAATCATTCAGCAATGTCTGTAGTTGTGACACTGACTGGTTAGTGTATTTGGTTCCTGGTAATTTCTCTAGGAAGAAAAAGTGAGTAGACAGCAGAGACCAAATTACTAAATTATTCTGTTACACTTTTATTTAGAAATGTAAAATTTCATGCAGACAGACTTTGAATAGACTAGATTTTAACAGCAAAGTAGTGCAATTCAAGCTCAGGCACCAGCTAGCAGCAAAGATATTTTTCACCATCTGCTTTTGGAAAATCCAGATTCTCGTTCCCAGTACAGCTCCCACACATTTTCTCTGAGAGTGTTCATCTTCCATCCTAAAAGATTTTTAACCTGGTAATGCTTCTGAATTCAAAGCCCTGTGTAAATTCACGTCCCTTCCTGAAATCAATGGCAAATCTCACTTAGACTTCAATAAGCCCAATAAATTGCCCTTTAAATTTTAGAAGTCTGAAGTTGGCCATCTGGCTCCAGATGGTCTGAAACTACTCTTTCAGGACCGATTCTCCAGAGCTATCTTAGAGAGCAGATTCCTTTCCTGCTGGGATTGGAGCCATCAAGTCTAGGGGCACTTCGCCAACACAAATGGGAAGCCACTTCTACCAGTGAAAAGCCCACCTGGTTTTCAGTTAGTATTCCTTACCCTCCCTTTCACCAAATCGCTGACATTTCTTTTCTAACAATTACACATACCCTCCTCCCTCAAAACAGCACTGTCCTAAATTAGATGCAAATAGCATTGCTGGTCATTCTAGTTTTACGTATCTCTACATTATAATCAGTGTATATTCTGAATTATATCAGTATATATTCTGTGTATATTGTATACATATATATGTATAAGGCAAGGGAGGCAGGAGACTGGCATGGCTGAGTAGGAACCTGCTGGTCAAACTAAAGAGAAAGACAGCTGAAGCAAGGACAGGTCACCTGGGAAGAGCGTGGAGACAAAGTTCAGTTGTGTAGGGACAACCAAGGTGAGGCTGGAACTGAACCTGAGGAAGCAAAAAATAACAGGAAAAGCTTCTAAAGGTATGTTAACCAGGAAAGGAAGGTGTCCTAGGTTACAATATAGATGTATTCAGTATTCTATTACCACCAGCTGTGGGGCATTAGCTGTTATCTCCTGCTGTGACTCACCCCTGATAACTGTTAATGAGCTATCAAGAACCAACTGCATGACTCATGGAATTACCTCATCCTATTGTGAGATGCTCCACCCAGGAGGGAGGAGCCAAGCATTCCCACCTGGATATAACCTGGCCTTGGAACTGCCCAAGCTAGCTTTGTCTACTGAATTCCCAGAGGACAAGAGCTACTACTGGACCTTCAGGTGGAGACCAGACCTTCCACAGGATCACTGCTTCAACCTAACTGCTTCATTTGGATTGCTACCACCACCCTAACAGGGTGTCGGGTTGTATCTGACTTTGTCAGTGATTTTTTTTTTTTTTTTTTTTCTTTGTATTATTGCATTTTTTAAAAATTTTCCTATTAAATTTTAATCCTGACTTACAACCTCCCACTGGTTTGTTTTCAAACTAATACAGAAGGTCAGAGAAGGTGTACCCCCTAATAAACAGTGCTGGAAAACTGGTAGCAATGATGAGATGAAGGCTGAGGTACTCAACAACCTCTTTGGCTCAGTCTACAATGGCAGCCTCTCTTTCCACACCACTTGAGTGGATGGACAGCAGGATGGGCACTGGGGGAGCAACATCTCTCCCACTGAAAGACAATATCAGGTTTGTGGCCACCCAAGGAACCTGAATGTACATCAGTCTATGGGACCTGATAAAATTCATCCCAGAATCCTGGGAATTGGATAATGTAGTTGCCAAGCCACTCTCCATGCTATTTGAAAAGTCATGGTAGTCAGGTGAAGTCCCAGGTTACTGGGAAAAGGGAAATATTGTACCCATTTTTAAAGAGAGAGTAGAAAGAAGGATCCTGGGAACTACAGCCTGTCAGCCTCACCTCTGTGCCTGGGAATATCACAGAACAGATCCTCCTAGAAGCTGCTATCCATGGAAGACAGGGAGGTGATTCAGGATGTCCAGCAGAGTTCCACCAAGGGCATGTCCTACCTGACCAACCCAATGGCCTTCTGTGATAGAGTGACTACATCAGTGGACAAGGGAGGGACTACAGATGACTTTTATCTGGACTTCTATCCCAACTTCTACAGAGTGCCCCGCAACATCCTTCTTTCTACATGGGAGAGAGGTGGACTTGATGAGTGGACTGTTAGATGGATAAGAAAGTGGTTGGACAGTTGCATCCAGAGGGTAGTGGTCAATGGCTCAGGGTCCCAATGGACATCAATGACAACTGGTGTCCCTGGACGATCCATCCTGGGACCAGTGTTACTTAATACCTTCATTAACAACACAGATGAAGGAATCGAGTGCACCCTCAGCAAATTTCCAGATGACTGGTGAGGCTGCCACACCAGAAGGGTGAGGTGTCACCCAGAAGAACCTGGACAAGCTCGAGAAGTAGACCCTTGGCAATCTCAAGAGGTGTAATAAGACCAAGTGCAAGGTGCTGCAGCTGGCTTGGGGTAACCAGATATCAACACAGGCTGGGGATGAACAGATCAAAACCAGCACTGTTGAGAAGGACCTGGGGATTCTGGTGGACGAGAGGCTGGACATGAGCTGGCAATGTGTGCTCACAGCCCACAAAGCCAAACGTGTCCTGGGCTGCACCCAAAGCAGTGTGGGCAGCAGGGCAGGGAGGCGATTCTGCCCCTCTGCTCTGCTCTGCTCTGGTGACAGCCCACCTGCAGTGCTGCATCAGCTCTGGGGCCAGCACAGCAAGGACATGGACCTGTTGGAGGCAGGACAGAGGAGGCCACACAGATGATCAGAGAGATGGAGTATCTTTTCTCTGAGAAAAATTTATTCCAAATTATTTCCTGTTAATACAGTTGCTACCATAATAGCAAATATTAGCATATTTTTATGTTTTTCAAAACAGTTTACAATCATGAGGGTCTGCTGTACTCCAATTTAGGCTCAGTCCAGAAAAAATGGTTGTTTATGTGAGCATGACTAAATGCAAACAAACCAAGCCTTCAGTCTTGTATACATGTATCAGTCTGTTTCAGTACCTATAATTCTCTTCACTGGACAATTATGTTTGCAAGTGTTTTATTTACTATTTATAAACTATTTCATTCTTCCGTATAACATGGTTCAGTGGTCATTTTTTTGCCAAAATTTCTTTTAAAAATTCATGTGTATTTATAGCAATGTATTTTTAATGCAAAATGGAACAAAGGCAGAAGTTCCCTGCTTTTCTCTGGAAAAAAATATTATTACCCAGCCTCTAATTTTCACCACATAACCTCATCAGTTCTGCAAAGACCTCCTGAAATTCATGTTATGGAATTAAAAAGAAATTACATGTATACCACTGATGGTGTTTTAATGGAAATAGTAGAATTGTGGAGCTACTGGATTGAAGAAAAGCAAATGATGTAACTAAATGTTAATGAAAAATAAAGAAGAAGAGTTATGAAATTTACTCTTGCATACATTTAACTTCTATTCCTAAGAAATGAAACAGAGTTAAAAAATTGCAAAACTACTTCAGGATAATAGTAGAGCTGAATGAATAACAACAAAAATATTTCATAGAAAAACAATTTCAGCATTGTTTCTATTCCATGGTGTACTGAAACTCAGACCATTTCCTGTTAAAAATAAAAATGAATTTTCACGTTTTAAAATCAATATGAGAATTAACACTGAAACCTCAGTTGAAGCTAAGCAAATTCAAGCAAGGGAAAAGATTTCTGCAGTGAACACAATTAACCCCAGAGCAATTTACCAAGGTTTGTAGTGGATTTTCTATTATTAGAAATGCCTAAACCAAGACTGGAATGAGGCGTTGTTTTTTTCTGTCTGGTTCTTTTCACTCCTGAAAGATAATCTGTCATTCAAGCAGAACCACTGGACTCAAGGTAAGTTCTATACAGGTTCAGACTAGACAATGACCAGTTGAAGGCCAATCAGCCTTTAAAATTCATTAGCTAAACTCTGCAGAGGAATAGTTTATGACATTAGAAAGCAATAGCTTGGGATTTCATTTCTGTCAAGAATTACACCAAATCTGATCATGAGGTACAGCTTTGAAAACATTTCTTAAACTGATTTATGAATACCAATATTTGGAGATGTGCCTAAAATCTAGTTAAAACAGCTGATCCCAAGTGATCAGTAAGGAGTTTCTCTCTAATCAATTTGAATATCACTAATATTTTGCATATTCTGTTATCTATAATGCTTTTAAGCCCTTTGGAAATGTGCAAAATCATTATTTTCTACCTTTTATAGTTGGATTAATTGAAACCCTGATAAATAAGATAACCTCCCTAAGGTCATACAGCTTGTCAGAAATAAAATTATAGTCTGCCTACCAAATTTGCTTCCCCAGCCACTAAACCACATGAGCACCACAGCCCTCTTGCTGTATGGGTAGCACAATAATGAAGGAAAACTGGGTGTGGAATTTTGTACCTAGGTCTCACTTTTATTCTCATATGTAGACATTGTGTGTTTCCCATGCCAGATGTTTCTGTTGCAGTATTCACCAGCTTAGATAAAAGTGGTCATTCGTCATCTTCCATGTGAGCTACGAGGGAGGACAGATGAAGAAAAAATAATGACATTACTGCCAGTCAGAACAACTGAATTGCCCAGCATATTTATTTCTTTAAATATCTGCTGTCTTGTAATCTCCTAGGAGCCAAACTGAGTTTTATTCTGTTCTTTGTGTTGCAGTAACGCACTTTTGGCGCTTAATAAATGAATAATGATTTTTAGCAGTATTCAGGGAAAAAATATCCCATTTCAAGGCACTGTTTGACAAGTGTGACATTGACTGCAACACTTATCAGACAGTATTTAGTCATCATCACAGGGGATTAGAAAAGTTTCCTAAACACAAAGATTTAATGAACATTTACTCTCAGAACCATTATAACTGGGTAGATAAACATAAACACCCTTTCCCCTGAAAAATCACATTGTGAAAGATGTTTTATGGGCTTAAATATGTTAATTCAGTGGAGTAATGCTCGAGTTTACACACAGCCATCTCCCCTCCTGCACATGTGAACCTCTTCCCATAAATGTGAAGGTCAAGCTACAGTCAGTGAGACCACTCTCCTTGAGGGGCTAAACATCCATTTGGCAGCCCAAGTGCACACTAAACCACCTGAGCTCAGGCAGTCCTCTCAAAACCTTTTCATAATCCCTCATTTGTACCCCAAAAATCCAGATCTAATCTCCTGCAAGTCTGCGGGAAAGCATCACTGAGCTCACCACAGCCCTGGTGCCTTGATTAGGGGCAAAAGAGTTGCCACAGGAGCAGCAGTTAGACACACTAAAGTCCTGTCTGGCAAAGTAGCTCCTCACACCAAGTCCCAGTCCACAGTAAAGAAAGAGCCCAATGTAAAAAATCAAGAAAGTAGAATTAATACTAACACTAGTGAAGGCTAAACTAGGTATAGTGAATAATCATTTACATAATGCAAGTGAATTAAAAAATTATTTCAACACAAGGTAAAGAGATCTACTAGTGAAAAAACTATTCTAATGGGCTTTCAAAAGTGTTTTGAACAGATATATAGAAAATAAATATTTGTACCTGCTTATAAACACTTGGATTTTGATGTGGATTGTCAAAAAACTGCAACACTTTGCACTCAACACCAAGTAATTTACACATTCAGGGAAGACAATCCTGTTTTACATGGATTTATGAAGAAAGATGGAACACCAAGAGCACCTTTCCAGTTCAGCTTGTTTTCCTACACATGTGCCCTGAGAGCATTTGGGAAAATTATGGAATCATACAATGGTTTGAGTTGGAAGGAACCTTAAAGATTCTCTCTTTCCATCCCCCCTGCCATGAGCAAGGCGTGCCTACCTCTAGAAGGTGAAATGAAAACAGAGATTTACCCGCTAGCACAAATATTCAGTGTCAAAGGGAAACAGCACAGCAACCCTGGGTTCTATCCCTGCCTCCATAAAAAGTCAATGTTGTTGTCATATATAATAATGTTGACCTAAAGAAATTCTCTCTCTTCTTAGCAAGTCACTGGAGAGCTACACTTGTATAATGATTATTTATATTATGTTGGTTATCTATTTTTAAAAGTGGTTCCTATTTTTATGTTCAGCTCTTGCACAACTTTTCCAAGTCACCTCCAAAGGAAAAAAATACTTTTAAATAATTTAGATATCCATCCACCTGAAAAAGATTCAAGGTCTGTGCAGGGCAGTTATTCTGTCATTTCCACAAGTGGTTTAAAGGCTTATCTGAAATAGAGTTGGAAAACTATTATTTTTTTTCTACTGCCTAATAAATCTAGATTAAGATGAAAAAGAAATAAATTGCACTTAAAAAAAAAGATAAAGCTCCATCACAGTGCAAAAAAGATTTTAGTATTGAAAACATACCTCTTGGCAGCTCCTAGGACTTCAATTCCATCTTCATTCTCTTTGACTTTTAAGTGTTCACTACTCCAACAAACTCCTTTATTACTTAACTTTGAGATTCCCTTTTTCATGGTCCTATTTTTGCCCTTTGCTTCTTGAGTGTGTCAGTGGAAACGTGGTATGATCTGCCCTTGAATTAAATATAGTAAACAGCTCATTGGAAATTAGTTTCTGGTCATCTGACTGAGTTGAGCCTCTAGATTAGCTGCTACTGTAGAGTTTGCCACTGGTCTGAACCATGGCAAACAACAATTTTGGTTGTGTGTTTTTATGAGTAACTTCTGCTTCAAAGCTGAGAAAAGCCACCATACTTTGGTTTAACGAAAGGGTGAGAAGCAAATGAAACTATCAGGATCTGTATCACCTGCATAATATATTGAAGGGGTGGCCTGGGGCGTGTGAAACCCAACAACAGTGAGTTGCTTGATTGCTTTTTTCTTCCAACACCCTGCAATACTGTCTTGCCCCAATATGCCTTTAATAATATCTCCATTCTCCTTAGATATATTGATATTCCCACAATTCTGTAGGGAAAACGTATTTCTGCTAACATCTCTGTCTTTGTGCATGTGCTATTATACAAGCTGTTAAGACTGATACACCAAACAGGAAAATTTACCTGGCTTTTGGTAGGTTAAATATCTGAGCAATACATGTATGTGTTTTGATAAATATGTGCAACTGCAATAAACATAATTTGCAGTTGTATTTCCTGTCCCTCAGATAATCACAAGTTACAAGACTAAGCCAATTATTGGTACATTGCTATGTCTTTTGATTTCTTTGTTGGAAAATTCTGAGGTCTTACAGTTTTCTGTATCTCTTGCCAATCTACACAGGCCCTTTGGCTCACTGGTTGAGGACTTCCACTTCAGTAAACAAAATGCCTTGTCAGAACTTCACAACAAACTATTATGTAAATCTCTTACTTTATTGAGATCTTGTCCCCCATTTCATTCTGATAACAACATGAACACCAAATTCTTGCTGCTGCCCTGCAAGCACTGATGATTTCCCTCAGACTGCCTTGGCATGTAGAAAGAACACCTCCACCAAACTTTTAAAATGCCTTCACTTTATCCTTTAAACCCTTTCTTAACTTTACTTCTGCAATGGTATTTACAAATCTCTTCCATCTGGTATTGATTAGGAATTATAAACTCTATTTTAAAATTCCTCTGTGTTAATTTAGTTCTTTCCCTACTATAACCTCATTTTCCTGTTTATATCCTGGCACACATACTGGAGACATCATGGGACCCAGAGACAGAGGTTGTGCCCATACTCATAATTTAAACATGCCTGAGACCATACTATGGCACCGAGGTAAGCAAGAACAGAATGGTGTGCAACCACATTATAAACCATCTTGAGCACCCAAAACAGGGAGAGCATGTGCCAACAGCTGTAGGGAGGGGTCCCTCACCTGCATTAATTCCTGGGCCATGTGTGGGAATCATCTGGGAATCATCATGCTGGGCACAGAAGAAAGCCCTGCCAGGAACTGCTCCCCCAAAGTATTAGCAGGATGGCAGTGCTTGGGAACAGTCCAGGATGATACTTAATTTACAAATACAGCCACAGCAAATTCTCCTGCCTCCTAGTTGTCCATATGGGGCTTAAAAGAAACCAGTATAGGCGTTTGATTAGGTACTTCTGAAATACGTAACAAATATAACTGTGTAGAACCTACTTTTCTATCGGAAACAATTTTACCTAACTTCCCAAACTGAAAACAATACACATCTATAAGGTGCAATGTCTTATTCTTGTGGCCATATGAAAAGATCAGTTTAATCAGGAGCTGATAAGAGATCAGACACTGAAGCTGATTTCAAAACTGAAAACTGAAGGCATATGAAGGCTAGACGTAGCTATATCTCAGCTGGTACCATTGAGTGCAAATCATGAGAAGTACTATTGATTTAATTTGAGTGAGTGCTGCCAGCAGGTCAAGGGAGGTTCTCCTCTGTACTGGTGTGATCACACCTTGAATGCTTACAGGCTTTTGTTTGTTTGTTTGGTTGGTTGGTTGGTTTGTTTGTTGTTGTTGTTTGTTTTTTGGTTGGGGGGGGGTGTTGAGGGGGGATACATACCATTACAATGGTAATAGAAGCAGTTTCCAAATCTATGTTCTGACATACCATTTACACCTGCAGGATTTCTTCAGGCATCTACAATGGAATGTGTGACATAGCATGCTATTAAAGACAGCAAAATGTATTAAGTTCAGAACTTTGGTCACAATTTAAATAACCTGGATAACAGAGAACAAAAAAATTTCAGTGGCAAGAGATGAATAAATATTCTAGCTTTTGACATGTCACTTAGAATTGCAAACAGAAATTAATAGAAGGAAAAGAAGAAAATGTCATAGAGTGGAGACTTAGGTGCACTTGGATTTTTCTATTTCTACTTTGGTCAAGTGGTCCATTTCTTAGTTCCTTAAATTCATCATGTTTTATGTGTTATCTTACATGCTTTACTGATGGCATCAATACAGGAAATATAGTTCTTAAAATATTTTCATTTCACCTTAATGATGCTGACATCACTACAATTCCTAATGGATTCCTTTGCTCTTTATAGGTTCATATATATTCAGGTATACTTCTCAGCACTCTCAAGAAACCTATTATATAAAAAAACTGCTGTGGTTTGTTTGTTTTTCCAAATAAGATTAGTATTCATAAAAAGGCTAAGACAGCAGACATTTAACTCTATCTATCATTGAAAACAGAAGAAATGCAGTTCTTCACAAGTATGTCTCATTCCTTCATGTTAGGGCTGCATAGAAATCTCTGTGCCTAACAATTTTCACCAGGAAGGATGTAAAAGAACATCATCACAGATTACATAATATGGATGGACCTTTCATGCACCTGAATAAGACCAATGGACAGTTTCAGACTGGACAAGACCATCTTGCCTCAGACATTGTAGCAGCACAGTAATCTACAGCTCATTACAAAGCCCTGCATGCACGTTTCGGGGGTTTCAAGAGTTGAAGTCAGCAGCTCTCCTGCTGGCAAATAAAAATACATTGTATCCGAAAGAGACAGTGTTATGTATTTGTCAACATTTTCTTTTCAGTTTGGCAGTGTAAATTCTGGGGACGAGTGAGTGAGTGGATGGGAAAAGAGCCCAAGTCACACAAGGGAATTGACATGTCAGTGCCCATTGTTGACTAGAAGCTCCTTAGCATGCTGCTATGAATCAACAGACATTTCTACTTTCACACTTACAGAGATCTGTTATAAAAGACATCCCAGAGCTCCGTTTCATCTTGCTTGCCTTACGATGTTTATATGCTGCCACTGGGACAGAGAACAGATGTGATGGATTAACTAGCAATAAATCATATGGCAGAGAACACACAGCATTATCATTCTAAAGAGGTAGCATTAAGTATTGCTCTAGAAAAAAATGAGAACATTTCCCTGTAAATAAATGTTTCTTTGTCCTACACATGACCATCCCAGCCTGTGTCCCAGTCTCCAAACAGCAGTGCTTTATTTCTCTTTCAAAAACTGTATTAAGTATTTGCTCAGGTTCAATGAAAATGAAGATTAATCACACTCTTCAAAGCCGTGATACAGAGCGCCATGTCCCACCATTTTCTCTATCATTAAAGCTAATGAAGAAAAAGTTTCTTGCAACTTGTAGAACTCCCACCAACAAAGCAGCAACAAAAATGAAGCCCTGCCAGTCCAGTCACATCCTCCCCAGGGAGCACTTTTACTCCCCCGGCATCTATTTTCTGATGGCAAGATGCCGACTCCTCCAACCTCCACAAGGAACCCAAGAGTCATAACATCCCTCATTAGTATTTGCACACCATCTGGTGACTATTACTGAATTAACTTCTCACAGAAAAGAAGTTTTGAGAATATAAATATAAAATTAAGACTTCAATATGAAATCTTACTCTTCTCCTCCCTTTCTGCACCCAAAAAATTGCATACTTTTTAAAAGAGAAGAAAGAGGGGTGTGAGAGTGAGAAAGATACAGTTAAAAAGAATCTTTCAAGTGCCCCATTGTCCTTCTTCCCAATTTATTATGATATGATTTAGTGCACACATGGGCTGTTAGGGTACAGCTCTTATTCTATTGCTTTAGTTAAATATCATGCACACTTGTTGGGTGCTGGAAAATACTGAGTGATAGTTTTATAGTCATTTTACTCCAATCTAACTTTTTTTTTTTCTGTGAAGATACTCATAAGATTAAACCCCTGTGTGTTTCATTTGTCCCAGCAAGTCCCCAGGTATGGCAAGGGCCTTCGGATTTTGAAGTTCATTTCCTCTGTAGTACTACCCTGGGAGAAGAGAATAAGGTAAATCTTCAGGTTTCAAGTACCAGTTAAGGGAATTTTTTTCCTTTGGGAAGTGAAGGGGGAAAGCAAGAATGTTTTCATAGTTTGATTTCTTTGCATTTCTCTTAGTGCTATTTTTTTCAAAGGGAAGAAAGTCCTGGCAACACATACTAACCAACCATTTGATTTCGCTGATTGCAATTAGAAATTAATCATCAACTACAATTTAGAGCAAAGCTGTGACAAAGCAATATAACTGACATGGTATTTATTAGTTAAAATAGAAACAAGTTCTCCCCAAACAAACCAGAGATGTAACTGTCTATTCACATAAACCACTGGGTTTCAAAGAACCAAAAGCCTTGATGCTATGGCAATTTCAGGAAAAACAGCTGTTCAGGTTACATGCAGCAGTTATCTTTTAAATTAAATACATTGGTAATATTAAAGGAATTTTAATGCAACTGCAAAAAATTAAAAATAAAATACCAAGAACCATATGGTACTGCCATAAAACATTTATGTCCAAATATTTGCTCTCATTCTCATCCAATGAAAACAAAGTCCCAACTAGGAAGCAGAACTCATTTCTCTCTAACAAGCAGTAAAATATCCCCCTGCCAAATTACAAACTACAGCAAGCAAATTCCTCCCTGCCGATCATAAGTGAAGTCAAACTTTTTCAGAGAAGGCAGAAGGTATTTCAAAAGTTGGACCAAAACATCACTTGCCAAAAGACCCCACTGCACTGCACTCCTTGTAAAAAAAACTGCAGTGAGGATGATTTCTCTCTCCAAAACACTTAAAGTCTTGACATGTTAACACTGAAATGTGTGGGTCAGTGATGTCCAGCATATGTGCAGCTGTTTGCAAGATCAGAGCCTAAGCACAACTGATGATGACTAGTTTCTTAATCAATATTTCAGCCGAGAGAGATTGAAAGTTATTTGAATTGCTCGTCCTGGAAATGTTAGATGTCTGATTTCAAGTTTAAGGGATCCAGATTCCACAGGTTAAACCTCTTCAGTTATAATGCTGAACTTTCTGGCCCAAATCCAACAAAACACTTAAACACATGCTTGACCTAAAACACAGAGACAGCTGCAGATAACTTAAAAGTGAAGAATTTACAGGACCAAGGAAAGAATGCTTAGTACCACTCAGGATCAAGCCTAAATACCATCAATCTCTTTAAAAGACTTTGATTTCCAAAGGTTCTTCCTTCTATAATTTAACATAGAGCTATATGACAATCTGATGATGTTTAAACCTGACTGGCCTTAGGTTCATCTATATTAACCTTTCATAAAGAAAAAGAAATGAAACCCTGACGAGTTTCCTGCAATTTTAGAAGGGGGGAAATATAAGCACTGTCTTAGTCTAAAGAAGGAGCATTGAGTACAAAAGGTGACAAAGAAGCATGCTGATCTTTGACCTCAGTACAACCTAGCCTTTAATTTAGGCTATGCCATAACAGACCAAGATGGTATTGTAATTGAAAGAAATTCCCACAAACTCAAAACCATAAATAAATATCAAAGAAATTTTTAAAACCAATTAGAAGCTTTTCACGTGTGGTTTTGAACAAACCTTTTTCTTTGTATAAAAGGTACATCTCTTGTACAGACTCAACTGAGTCATAACCAGCACTGCTCATGCAATCACACCCATCAGAGACTCTTGCTCTGGATGTCACAGCCCAGAGCAGGCAGCTCAGGGCACACTGCACTTGAGCTGAGGGCACCTTTGCACCAGGCAGAGGAGCTCAGCACCCACACCCTCAAAGCACAATTCCCTGAGCACTAGCACCAAATTTGCACCGTGCTGGGTGCTCAGTGCTTGCCTCCCAGGGCATCAGTCCCAGGGGAGGGGGCTGCTCCATCCAAATCCCTCATCAGTGATAGTCATTCTCATGTCCCACAGTACTACAAGTCACAGTATTTTCAGCTAATTCAGCCATCTGTCTGGTTAATATGAGGTGGCTTTAGGCCTGCATTTCTTTTCTGTGCTGTTTTGACTTCTGAAAACAAAAAGTCTTTGAATCATAAAATAGTTCTGGCTGAAAGAGACCTGAAAGCTCATCTAGTTCCAACCCCTCTGCTGCAGACAGGAGCAGCTTTCACTAGACCAGGTTGCTCAAAGCCCCATCTGGCTTGGCCTCGAACATTTCCAGGCATGGGGCATCCCCAGTTTCTCTGGGCAACTTCTTCCAGTGCCTCTCCATCTTCACAGTAAAGAATTTCTTACTAGTATCCAATCTAAACCTACTCTCTTTCAGTTTCAAGACAAAGTGCCCATTCTTCCATAATCATCAGAATTTTTTCCTCATGCATATGCAGGGAATTATAGTTTTCAGAGCCACTTTAGTGTAAATGTGGCAGAGACTAAGAGAGGAGGGTATCTATTTTTTTTTATGAAGGAATTATTCATTTTCTCCAAATAGAAAACTGGTTTGATTTTTTTCTTAGAAGATGGAACTAAACTGCTTCCTAAAGATTTTAATCAGAAAAAAGATAAGGCTGAAGAGTCATTGTTGTCATGAAAACTGACCCTTATGTGTAACTCAGAATGCAGGGGTTTTTTTTTAATTCTGTTTTGAATAGGAGCACAGACTTTTAACCAAAAAAAGGCCTATTTATATGTTTTTTCTAATCATAGGGTTAAAAAAAACCTAAGTAAGTTGCTTCATTGATTTTGAAAAGTGTATTACAATGATTAATTTAAGAAACTACCCTCAATTTCCAGCTTCAGAGTGTTGCTTTGCTTTTGTGTGTAACCTTCTCGAATTTTCTTCTCTATTTTAGTTCTTATATACCAGGACTAAGTAACCTCCTCTGATAAGAAAACAGATGGAGATCTCAGATTCTTTCATTGCAAAGAATATTTTTAACAAAATATTTCAACCATTCTTTTTTTTTCCTTCCAACGCTCTCCAAAGTATTATCTTTCTTGAAAAGTGTGTGCCAAAACTGAACTCAAGGCCCCATTAGATTTTCATCAGACCCACAAAATAATATAATTTTCCTATCCTTTTCTTGAGATTTCCCCATTTGATATATTGAAACATCACATTAGCTTCCCTACTGTGTTAGCTGGCAGCTCACCTTTAGCCGATTATTTACCAGAACTCAAAAGCCTTTTGAAGCCACAGCTTCCCACAATAGAGTCTCCATTTTCCAAACACTGGCTTTGTCCCTAATTTTCTCCATTTGGCCATTCTACAGCTCACATTGTCTGCCTCCACTTACCTAAACAAGCAATCTGACACCACTGTTTATCACAATGTTCATCACTGTTTATCAATGATTTGTCGTGTTCACCTTCAGCCACTTTCCCCTACCTGTAATTCTTATGAGTATACATAAGTATACAAATATTCTCTGTTCGTATACTTATAATACAAATTTTCTTTTCAAACACAAATTTTCTTTCCAAAACAGTGTCATTGATTAACAAGTTAATTTTATATGTCTGAAAGTTAACTATGAAGCAGATCCAGTGAAGCCCTTGGCACATGCTTAAACTTTGAGCACTTTACTCACACTAATGTTAAATACATTGCTGCCTGC
The DNA here is from genome assembly GCA_024500445.1 of Entomyzon cyanotis. NCBI lineage: Eukaryota > Metazoa > Chordata > Aves > Passeriformes > Meliphagidae > Entomyzon > Entomyzon cyanotis. Next base: position 10,436,081 of record JAKEPQ010001009.1, read on the forward strand.
CCACCTAGGACTTGGCTACAGAAAGGAAATAAAATGCACTAGCACCATCGATCTATACAGCCAAGATTCTAGGTTTGGCATGTCATTCAGAGATTTCAGCGTGGCCAGCAATAACATTTAATTCGAACAGAAAAAGCTTAGCTCAGACTGAGAAACAATGCACTAAAACAGTGAATCCTTTGTATAGAAAGGATTCTTTTATCTCATTCTTGTATTTTGTAAAACACTTGTACATTGAAAAGCTGGGGTTTAGACAATAAAATGCTTTTTGCTTTAGACTTTTTTTTTTTAATTCACTCTACTTACACAGGAAAGGTCACAGCCATTGTGCTTGCACTGTGCTTGGGAGGATTAAGCCCCCTACCTGGGTTTGTATTTGATGATATAGTTTTGAGTTAGAAGAGAACATTGTTTGGAAAATCTGTATTTTTATACACCCACATCTCCCCCTTCCTTGCCCCAGCTCACAGTTTTTATTGTTATTATTATGATGATTGGGTTTTAAAAGAAAGACCATTGTTATGAGTTCATGACACTCCCTTTGAAAGAAGACAGAAAAAAAGGAAAATGTGTACAAATTTAGCATAGTTATCCTGTTTCAACTGTTAACATGCTGGAAACTATCTTAAAGGACACTGCTTAGTTTTGCCTTCCAACTTGTCTTTTCGTAAAGAGATGGACAAATTTATTTAAAACCTGTCATAACTTAAACCATCAAATACCTTGTATACACACATCAATAGAATTTTCTGTTATCTCTGTCAGAGGCTATAGCATTGGTCAAGCTATGTCTGGAGTACTGTAGAGATATCGATTAGCTCTCACTTGTCGTCTGAATTCAAAATTGCAGCTCACAGATAGAGATTCAACAGTTCATCCAGACTAAACCCAAGGTATTTTTGTGTTTGTCATCACATCCTGTAGATATTTTTAGTCTTATTCAAGTTCCTCTGAAAGGAGGTACAATGTAAGTGCTGCTTTCTATGGGCCACCTTTAAAGCAAGGGCATAGAGCATTACTTCATCTTTCATTATGTATATCACACATTTCTAAATGTGATATCAATGTAGTGTAAGCTGCTAAATACATCCTCATTTGCATATATGTAGAGTGAGATTTGCTGCTACTTCCACAGCTAGCTAATGCCGCATCTTAGTGGTATTAAACAGAACATGTAAATTGGGGAATCCCTGATTTATCTTATACCACAGAAAAAAAGAATTTACAATTATTTAGGTTTTGAAATCTGTAATATGGGAATAATGGCAGGGAAAAAATGGGCTGAATACATTTTTTCAAATTACTCATGTGAGATAAAATAATTTCCCATGTTATTTTATGTATTTAGGGTATTAATTTTACTCGGGTCACAGGAAAACAGCTACACTTTCATTAATGGAATGCTCTCAGGCTAATTTCCATTTGTATGCAAGCAACATCATCAGGTTTAGTACATGCACACAGTCGTACATACTTATACCGATATCTGCATGAGAAGAAAGCGAACAGGCTGTTGATTTATTACACACCAATTGAATGAATAAGATAACATTTTATTAGCAAGATACCATTATAAAAATGACTATAAATGGATACAATACAATACAAGTGGTATATTGCCTTATCAGTAAATCTACTGTATGTTAGGACCTCGTACATGTTGTAATAAAAAGATAATTAAAAGTATTGAATCACAGAGCCATACCAAGAAATAGCCCAGTAACAAGAAGATCCATTAGTGAAACAGTATATACTGCCAACCAGGTTCAAAAAAGACTAAAAAGTGAAGTCAATTTTTAAGGAAGCATAAAATAAATCTAAAGTCCAGGCAGTAAAAGAAAAAAAGAAGGAGAGTATTTTTCTGACTTTCTCTAAACACACTAGAAAATGACACAGGGGTTTCTGGTTTGAGGACTTTATCTCATACCTTTAGTGAGTGTATTTTTGGTAAGGTGTCATTCACACTCTTCAACTGTTGTAATATACTTGTAGAAATATTTCAGAGGGCTTTTTTTGTGGCTATGTGGGGTTTTTTTGGTTGGGTTTGATTTTAGTTTTTGGGGGTTTGGGGGATTTTTCTTGTTTGTTTTTCTTATGAACAACACTGTCTAGCTTTGGAAATTAACTCTGTCTTATGGTACTCAGCCCTTCCCCTTTCCCCTCAGGTCAACTGCTTCCCTTCCCTCCCTCTGGTCAGTTTAATATGGAGATGCTGCCTGAGCCTTGTTGTACAGAATAAGCACACAACATTTTCTCCTGGGAGTTGTTTCATGCAAAACACTGCCCTGCTGAGAGAGTGGAAATTTACCCATAAGACATTCTTCCAGCAGCAAGACTCCAGAGGAAACCTGATCAGAATTTTTAAAGACATGCCATGATTTTCTGTATAATTCCTTGAAAGTTTCAGGGAGAAAAAATATAAACCAAATGTTTAAGGTTTGTTTTGCTTGGTCTTGACCAGAAACAGATTGAGATATAGTCTCATCTGGGGATAGAAACTGAGAAGAAGACAGCAGTGGATCATTTTCCACAGATTTTTCTGCTGCTATGTGTTCTCCTGTGATTTCTTTTGGGGTTTTTTTCCTGCTTCTGACTATCAGTTTATAGTCTCTGCAGCACTTCAGCTGATCAATACACCAGCTCTCCCCCTTCCACACAAAGGCAGAATCTTACTTGCCTTAAAACATGCTGGTGGTATTTGCGAAATAAAAAAAAAATTTAAAAAAACCCCCACGTTTCTTTTTATTACTTAAGTTTGTATCACTAATCTTTCTTAAGAAATTATACATCCAAGTAATATAGAACATAAGAAAGGTGCTAATTTTTAAGTTGTTTCTTATATATCCTTAGAAAATTATGTAGGAGAATAGTGAATGTAAAATCTCTTTTAAGAAAGAAAGCTTTAATTTTGGGCCTGATCCAAGGTCCAATGAATGCTCCTCCTTACTTCAGTGTGACTTGAACCAGCGTTTTATTGTTTAATCTTGCCCTGATCAATTTCAGCAGCACAGCTCCCACGATCTTTTATTATCATAATAAATTTAACTTTTATATTTTCATAGTATCTAAAAGTTGTAGCTAGGGTAGGATCCAGTATGTCAAGTCCTATCCAGAAACTCCTTTTTAAATGGCAGCCCCTTCCTTCAGAGGTTCCAGTTGTTAAGTCAGTTTGCAGGTGACACAGCCCACAGCTGCACATCAGGCAATGCTGGCACGATCAGACCTGATCAATCAGTGAAGTCAGACATGTGAACAAGGACTTTGCAGAACTAAACTTTTATATGGCAACATCTTTAGGAGAGGAAACACTTCTCGCTTTTAATCTTAAGCAAACAAGCATTCCTAAATAAGATATCATACTGGAAACTCTTTTTTCTCCCTTTACTTCCTGCAGTAGGAGGGAGAGTGCTTTACCCTTCTGTGCAGCAGTACTGAGACACTATATACATTCTGGTGAACAGGCTTTTAAAATTGTATTAGAAGAGGCTCTAGGAATTACAAAAATGATGGGAGGGAAGGAAAATTTAACAATGTGAGTTCAAATTTGGTGTGGGTAGATTTGCAAAAGACGACTGAGATGTGATTACAACGATTAAGATCCTTACAAGAAGAAATCACCAAGCTGTCAATAGTTTCTAAATTCTGCAGAAACAGATGGAACAGAGAACCATACTGGCATTTATATCCAAATAAAATAAATATGAAAAGGAAAGTACAATTGTATCAATGGCAGCAAAAGATTCTTGGAAGTACCAAGAGAAGTGGTGGAATCCCCATGTCCTGATAAATTTGAATCAAAATCAACTAGAAAATAAACACTAGCCAAACAAAAATAACCAGTATAACTGAAGAGAGAATCAGTGAAATTCTGTGGCCTAGACAAAAGATGTCTAATTTCACTACTGAGAAACGTAAAGATCAGAATAACTAACTATTTGTTCAGATGACAATAGGGATTTTTATTTCATTTTGGTTCTAAGAAACTTACATTTCTGCTAAGAAGTTTCTACTTTGGTCTTGGGGCACATGTATATATCAGCTCCTGTAGAGTACTTGGTACTTCACTCCAAACCCCTTTCTTTGAACTCATCATTATTAGTTTATTTTCTAATCCCACTCCCTAAGGAACTGCCATAGCTACATCACATTTTTGACTATTCATCAACCACACATCACTTTGTTCCCCTGTCTGTAGTGAGATATTATCTAGCCTGGGGAAAGTGTTTTATTTTGCCCAAGTGTCCAGCTATACAATAATGCAAACACAAAAACAGGAATCACAAATTATGAATAAGAAGCACATTCAAGACACATCTAACTGTTGTAATAAAATAAAATTACTCCAGATGAGCTATAGATAGTCAAGGTACAATTTCATCACTGCCATTATTCTGAGATGTACAAATACTATTCCAGTTTCCTGTGCTCTGCTTCACAAGTAAACCCAGTACCTGGCAGAATCATTGAGGTGCTGAATCAGACCAGCTTGAATCACAGCTGGAGGATTAGCCTGAATCAAAGGTGAAGACTCTTTTTAACTGGATGGGACCAATTCCAGTAAGTATTAAAAGATGCATTGTAATGAAACTTAATGAGGGTTGGGGGAGAATTTAAGCATTCTCTGGAACTGGTGGTGTAATGTTTCTCTCCCTCAGGGGCATTTACAATGTCATTCACTTAGTCACCAAAAAGTAAATATAACTCTCCATTCTTCCATATGATAATGCAGAAAGATAGGCACCGCGACTACTTTGTCCCTAAGCTTAGCAGAGTACTTACTTCATTTGCTCTGCTCACTGTGTTCCACATTTACCACAGAATAGTAATAAGGCACGGGTTGATAATCAAGGAGGTTAATTTCAAACAAGCATTTTACTATGGTTAGTTTCCAGGAAGATAGGGTCCTCTCTCATTCGCAGTACTCCTCTGTGTTTTGATGCAGAGGCACTCTACCTCTGCATGGTTTGAATTCCTCATGATGGCATGCTCTACTTCAACTTACAAAAGAGCTTTAACACAAAGCACAAGTCCCTCACAATTGGTCCTTTTACCTGATGTCCACATGTATTTCTATCATTTTGTGCCTGTGGGTGGAGGTCTCATCTTTTTGAAACTTTCATTCTGGCTACTTGAAACATTTATCTCCTGCTCCCCGAACATTCTGAACAGCTTTCTTTTCTTCTCGTGAAGTCTGTGCAAAATTCACTACAAATACAGAGAAGATGTAACCTATTGGTACTTATGCTAGGTTTCAAGATTTTTTGCTTTCCAGTCTTCCAAAAAGCACATTCCATAGAGATTCTACAGGTACTTGTGATCAATTTAAACAGTTCCATTCTTTTATCCACACATCCAGTAGAAGGTTTCTTAAGTTAGCAAGAAAAGTTAAACTGGAACAATGGTCCACCTGTTAAGGTCTAATACACTAGGTGAATAGATATTCTACCACCACAAAAAATATTCCATATCTTCTAAAAATTCAGGTTGTATGGACCATTCTAGACCATCTCATATAGAAACCATGAACCTATGACAATTGATGCCACCACTGGAAGCTTCCCTTTTTCTGTAAAATGCCTGATGCTAGGCACAAAAGCCACACATACGGTGCAAGTTTCAGATCAATAACATAAAGTAAACAAGGCACTCCTAAAAAAAATATGTCAGTATTGAATGGTATGACTCTTCTTCCCCATTCAGCTGGAGGAGAAATAGGTGTCTCTCAGTGAGCCAGAAAGCTTGCATGCCAAAGGAGCAGCTAACACAGCTTAAACAACAAGGAATGTTGGCAAAGGCATGTGTTGCAATTCATGCACTTCTTGTGACTTGAGGCACCGTGTTCAGTAAAACACTTTTTCCCTAGACCTTTCCCTAAAATTTCCTCCTGTGCATAGAAGAAACTCTTCCTCTTTTTCCTTTTTTTTTTTTTTTTTTTTTTTTTTTAAATTTTTAAAGCAGGAATAGTGATTTTAAATTATTTTAAATTTTTGTCTGTAAGTGGGAACCAGGACAGTGATTCAGAAGGCAAATACACAGCATCTTCTTGGAAACAAGTGCACAGCATTCTATTCTGTGTGTATCCATGGATCTTCTTTTCAACAACACCAGAGTGAGTATGTGACAGTAGCCTTACAAAGAGTAAATGACCACAGGCTTTTTTCTAGTGCTAAAATAGCTTGCACACGGACAAGAAACATTACTTGGCCTAATTCCAGATGTCGCACCTGTTACAATTTCAGGTGAAGGTCCCAAAATAAGGAATACAGTAGCCTCAAATTCATTAAACATTGCTATGTATGAAGAGACATGGAAATCTTGGACCAGAAGAGAGGCTGATTTCCAAACACTGTCGTAGTGAGCAAGGATAATCCACAGTTCATTAGTTACTGTGCACACATAGTATATATGACAAAAGTGCAGTGCTTTGAAAGTGTAAACCTGGGTATTGAGCCTAAAGTCTTTAGACTGTATACATTGGAAAGCAGCCATGCCTTGGCAGTGAGCAGTGTGTATTGCATGTACCAGAGTACAGCACAGGGATCAAGTAACCATAATCATACGGAAAACATTGGTTTTATTTGCATTACAAAAGCAAGATTTGTCATGAATCTACTGGCTTAAAAGCTCTTTAAAAGATAGTGGAAGGCAAGGGAAATAAGACAGTTGGCTAGCAATTCCTTCAATATACCTCTATTTTCTTACAAGTTAATTTTAATAGGGATAAATATGTATCAAGCAAGTATATCTATGCCTCTCTATAACATAAGATATAAAAAGCACTTTGTTTATTACTATCAGATCATTTGCTTTGAAAATTTCCTTACAAATTCCTGCTTACATTAAAATTTTACACCAAGCCATACAGACCAATATAAAATGCATCAATTAGCTATGGCATTTGTATGCCACACTAATAGTTAGAATATAAAAATTCCTGGAATGCATGAATTAGACAGATAACACAGATATAAATTTAGACAGAAATTTTCCCAAACTTTGCAAGTAAAAAAACCAACACCTTAAGTTATTTAATTTCCATTAATGAGAATGGGAAAATATGCTATTGGAAAAAAAAAACCTGTCTAAAAGCAAAGAACAATTATGCTTCATGCTCAAAAGACCACAGATTCCACATAAAACTCACAATGCGCTGCCAATTATTTGGAGTTCAAATTCCCTTATTGTAGCAATTGAAACAATCTCAAAGAGTGAAAAAATTACTGAGTTGAAAAATCTATTCTTTAAAGTTTATGTGCATTCATTTTGCACATAAACGATCTTAAAATATTTCAGAAGGTGCTGTACTTTCTAGTTTTAAAAGTAAAAATAACATCTATCACTTTAGTAACACTGTTAGACTTCTTTTAAATAGATATTTAACAGAATTACAGACATGTTGGAGAAGATGGCTTATAGTCACTGAAAAGGCAACTGTAGTGCATTAGTCTTTAGATAAAGTAATAGGATCTTTTCCATGTATTAACGATCCTCCACACAAAAGATTTCTTAAAACTTTTTAAACAGCTTTATCAAGTCAAGGTTACAAAGCACAAGTGGGTAGCTAAATGATACATGGTTAGTGAGAAAGGTATTGCCTGAATCCATTTCGATTGCTTTAGGAAAAAGAGGAATTTGCAAGGTTTGCTTCTTTAAAACTAAAGTATATTTTAAAATTTACAATAGCATAACAAAGTGATAGTCCTGTAGTGCAGATTTTTTTACTATCTCTCTTGCTTCTAAAGAATCTTTAGCAGACGGATACATTTAAGCTGCAATACATTGATTTGTCCCTTCTGACAAGATCACAGGGACCAGAACCACACTAAAACCTCCAAAATTTGTTGCTGACTTTCCATTTGCAGCTCTGGTAATTGCAAGGTCTAGCAAAGGCAATGCTAATTTTATGCTATAAATAACTGTTTTAAAAGCAGTATTTACTTAAAATGTGGAGATATATTCTATTCAGGTCAAATTCCTGTTGATACAAATAACAGCCACAAATTTAAGAAGATGGCTATATATATACGTGTGTGTGTGTGTGTGTGTGTACAGCTTCTAGCATTTGCACATCCATGTGCACATTTATCTACCCAACATCCATCATCCCACCAATAATTCAAGTACTACTAAATTTGTATTTGCTTCAGGTTCCCACTTCTTTGTCTTAATCAAGAGTGTCCAAAAAGACTTGTACACCTACACCTACAATTTGTCCATTTTGCTGGTTCAAATTTCAAATCACTCAGGATCAGGAAATATAAATCCAGGCATTTGGCAAGGCACCCAAAAGTAATAGGAAAAAATACGTTGTGTGGAACAAACGATGAATCAGTCTTTTATTCATTTTTCTGCAAGGTTTGTAGCAAATAAATGAGCCTTTCTTTTTGGTGCTACCACAGCATAAAAAGAGAATCACTGGAACATGCTGGAATAGCCATAAAAAGTGAATAAAAAATAGCAAGAATGACTCTCAAATGCCTACATAAAGCTAAGTCAGGGCTATAAAAACTGCTGCATCTAATTCCATAATTTCTTTCTGCGTTTTCATGCAGTCAGCCATTCTGAATTGTCCTGGAGTTTGCTGTCCAAGGATATTGAAAAAAGCCTTATCTAATCCATAATACAAATTATTTTTTATTATCAGTATTTCCTATTGATGTCATCATTGCTGAAACAGGGTGTTAACTTCAAACCTAATAATTACTGGAAGAGGGTGTTCACCCTTTTACTTCCCCTTCCCCAAGATTTTTTATAGACATACATTTCATTTGATTTTCTGTACACCCCTTAACAGTTTTTGAATTTTCATTTCTCTCTAAGATATGAATATATTATACTAAGGGATATTATATAAATGAGACCATTATTCAAAATGAGAATCTTCTCTACTAACAGCATCACTATTTGCAGAGTATGGAACAAAATAAATGTCTCCCCTGAGTGACTAAATGCAAAATAAAAAGTAACCACTCAAGTTTAATAGTTTAAAAATGCTATTAAACATAATGGCTCTTCAACATTCAAGCAGCACTGTGTTTTAAGTGATCTTCATTTTTAAAGAACTATTTTATTTACATTTAAAATATTGATGGTGCATAAAGTTCTGTTCATGTAGTAATGATAGTCAAAATTATTTAAAATAATTGACACAAGACTGATGCCATAAGTTTGCTCTGTCCCTAGGAAGAGACTCCAGTGCTAAAAATGCAAACATCTGAAAAAATGATAAGAAACACCTAGTCCACTCTGCACAACTCTTAAGAAAGCATCTGTGAATTTCTTAGTAACTAAAAGGAGAACTATCAAAGCAAAACATGCCAGGTTATTAAGCAATAAAGTAGTAACTCAATCTGGTTTTTTACTGGTCAAGGAGAATTCTGGCTCTGGGTTTATGTTCCCAGAAATTAACTCTTTATGTAGCAACAAAACTTACGGATGTAAAGGACCTGTTTCAAAATGCAATAAAGATCATGCTTACATTTAAGCAGGTAAAAAGATAGATTATTTTTAATTTGCAATTCTATCTTCAAAAACAAATTCACATTGCTGTTTGTTGTGTTGCCCAAGACTGAAAGACAAAATCTTCGGGAGCCAGTACAAGTGATTTCCTATATTAATTTGTCATCTGATATCAACCAAGCCTGGTGGCCATGCCAGCATAGTGTCCATATACTATTTGTGCTCTGAACAACAGCATAATTTGTGAGAAACCAAACAAATACACATGCCTCTTTACAGGAAAACAAAAAATACTACATGTCAGATTTATGATTCCACAGTTACTAGTGTGCCAGCAGCACATACAGCTGTATGGGCCTCAAGTAGCCTGGCAAATGATGTGAGGTGGCCAAATCCACAGGATCTGTCTCTCCACTGAAATGTGGAACTGGAATGAAAGCAGGGCACACTCAGAGGCCACAGGTGGCATGTGTTGCAAGCATAAGCCATAAATTACTTAGCCTTAATCTCTCTTTTACTCAGCTGAATTTATCCAGAACTTCTGTATGGTTCCATGTCTTCCTGAAGAGCACTTCAGCTTATTGCTTTTCAGTGTAGACAATTAAAAAAAAGAGAATGGCTACATCCACTTACCAGAAATGCAACCAGCCATAATCACAGCAGGCTTTGTAACATACCAAGAGCATAGGTAACCTCAGAAAAATTCTCGAAGTTATACTAACCTGGACTGGGAAGAAGGAGACCAAATTAACAGCCTCTTCAAAGTCAGCCAAGAAGCAGACCAAGAAGTAACTTGTTAAGTAAACAACAGAATTGTCATTTATTGGCTTTCACTAGTTAGTAGCTTTACTCGCTATTTTGTAATCAGGAAAATCAAATCCTTAGATCATCTAGGATAAATATACATTTATATAAATGTATAACTGAATATTTATTTTAGAAAAAACAGAATTTTTTTCTTTTTCAAACAAAAATATTTAACTGTTAAGAACAATAATTCTAGAATGGTTTTACACTCACGCATCAAACAAAGACTGGGATTCAAATGTTTTAGAAGCAAACATTTTAGAATCATTAGCACTCACAGGAGCACAAAAATGTTTCAGGGAACTGGTAATCCAGACACTCAGGCTCAAGGAAAAGTTCCCTATGTAATGAGTCTAAGCAGTAAGAGACAGTGACTCACTGTGACTTTGGGATATTCTGCAGTGCTCCTCAGACTTTTTTACATCTACTTATTTTTCATTTGTAAATTTCTTAAGGTAACATTTAAAAGACCAAACTGAAAGTGAGACCAGTTTGGTAAACTTCCCACATACAGATAGTTAAAAAAACTGCAAACATACTTTTCATAGATTTTTGTGAATTATGTAAAGTCACAGTATGGATAAGAAACAGATTTAAATACTAGTCCAATATCACACAGCAAGTAAGGGACAGAGCTTAGAGGTAATCCAGACATACATCCATGTAGCAAACTATTTACTACTTTGCTTCCCCTTCCTAACATCCCTTCCAGGGTGGGTACAGCCATTTACATGATTTAACTGCCAACATTTTGCTGATAGCCCAGCTGTGTATCTACACTCACATCTGATTTCTGCCCAACCAAAACCACATCTGGCATTTCCAACTGGAATAACTCAAAATCAAAACATGGACACCCCTAATTTCCATTCCCAACCGTCTTTTTCTTCCTACAGTGTCACAGTCCATACCACAGATTTTTTTTGCAGGCATGATGGATACCTCTCCTTTCACTGAAAACCTATCACCCGACATTCTTCTTCCTCCAAATCACTTTTACAGTAGTATTTTTCTTTCTTTTAGAGGCAACACCCTCCTCTCATTTCATAAAAGTGTCCACATACCATTCACAAGCACAGCATGTTGTAAAACTCAACTGTGCTTTTTCTGATCAAACTCCTATATATCAGCAACCAGCTCCACTTTTTTTCCTAGGATCTGGCCTTTTCTTCAAGGCCCTGCACTGCTCTGTTTCCAAGTGCCTGCCTCATTCACATCCCCTCTGTTTTGGTTGTCATGGCTACAAAACCAGCCTCACATCCAGGTTTCCTTTTCCCCAATGGAAATTTAGAATCACAGAAACATAGAATCATTAAGGTTGGAAAAGACCTCCAAAATCATCTAGTCCCACCACTGAGAGAACACCACGTTGTCAACTGGACCATGGCACATATCCATTCATTTCTTGAACACTTTCGGGAATGGTGACTCCACCACCTCCCTGAGCAGCCCATTCCACTGTCTGGCCACTCTTTCAGTGAAGAAAATCTTTCCGATGTCAAATCTAAACCTCCCCTGATGCAGCTTGTGGCTGTGTTCTCTTGTCCCGTCACTGTTGCCTGGGAGAAGAGACCTCACCTGGCTACAACCTCCTTTCAGGCAATTGTAGAGAGTGATAAAGTCCCCATTGAGCTCCCTCTTCTCCAGACTAAGGAATCTCAGCTGCTCCTCACAGGACCTGTGCTCCAGACCCTTCCCCAGCTCTGCTGCCCTTCTCTGGACTTGCTCCAGCTCCTCAATGTCTTTGTAGAAGTGAGAGGCCCAGAACTGGACACAGTACTCAAGGTAGCCCTCCTACTCTCCAGCAGATCAAAACTCCTGCCCAACTTAGTGTTGCTGGAGAATTTACTGAGGGTGCACAAAATCCACTTGCCCAGATCTTTGATAAAGATGTTAAACAGGACCAGTTCCAGTACTGAGCCCTGTGCATCACCACTGGTTCACCAGATATCAAGTGGATGTGACTGTTCACCACCACTCTGTGTGCCCAGCCATCCAGCCAGTTTCTAACCCAGCAAGGAGTGCAACTGTCCAAGCCATGGGCTGCCTCAAGGAGAATGGAACACAGTATCAAAAGCTTTACTGAAGTCCGAGTAGACACCTCCACAGCCTTTCCCTCATCCACTAGGCATGCTACCCAGTCAAAAAATGAGATCAGGTAGGTCAAGCAGGACATGCATTTCCTAAACACATGCTGGCTGGGCCAGATTCCCCAGTTGTCCTGTATGTGCCATGTGATTGCACTCCAGATAATCTACTCAATAACCTTTGCTGGCACCAAGGTCATGCAGTAGTTCCTCAGATCCTCCTCCTGACCCTCCTTGTAGATGGGTGTCACACTGGCTGTGCTCAAGACAGCCTCCAACCACCACACCTCTGCCCAGCCCTTCTCTGCTTGTAAACAGCAGGTCTAGGGGAGCACTGCCCTGATAGGCTCTCTTACCATCTGTCAGCTCTCTATAACAGCTCCCACCAGGAGCAGGACTTATTTCTGGCTTTCTTTCAAGATAACGATGATATTCAAAAGTTCTTTAATATTCAGCCCTGCCTAAGGACCAACACCTGTCATGACATCTATAGAAATGTCTATAAAAAATTTTTAGTTCTGTCAGATGTCAGTGAGGATCTTCTTTGATTCCCAGAGCTTTGAATGATGGGTATTCAGCATAGTCTCAACATTTCTTGCAGGCCACTGAACACCCTGTCACTCACAACTCATAGCTTGCCACTCTAGTAAAGCAATAGGGTCTCATGGACTGCCAGCATGTTTCTTACAGTAGCCTTGGAATGAAATTTGGATAATGGATGGAGGAGGTATGTGTGTCTTACTCTCACAGGAATATGTTCAGATCAGTGTGACTCAACAGGCAGGCTTCAGGCTACGTTCAAACCACAACACACATCCATTCAGGCTATAGCATTTTATCTAGTGCAGAACAGCTACTTGGACAGGAGCTACCTGCTTCAGGGCTCCTGAAAATTACACATTTCTATAAAATTCTCTGGGAAAAGAGAAGCAGCACCTCTTTCCTTTTCACAGTCTGCAGACTTTTTAAGCTACTGCCATTTTTGAAGCAGGAAGGAAGGCAGGGACACTCCAACATGAGATCTATTGCCTTTTGTTGGGGAAGAACGAACAGAAGTAGTATCTCCAGAAAGCCACAACTGGTGTGGACTTGTGGATAGTGGAAGAGATGGCATGGCCAAGATGTCCAGGAACGTGTGGTTATGTGAGGAAGGGACCACACTTCATAGGCAAGAATGAGAGATAGCCCCTTTCTGCTACAGCAGCACAATCCCACAGAAACATCACAGAGCTGAGCCTGCAGAGTTTGATTCAGCTGTAATCACATGAAGGGATTAATCTTCCATTAAGTATCTTCCATGTCTACTTTTTATCTCCAACTGTCCCTCATGTAATGTCACTGGAGCAGATACCACACTCCCCTTTGTGTCTTTGCAGAAAAAAAATAAACTATATGTGTACAAAACAGCTGCCAAGCTGTAGTCAGTACCTCTAGGGATCAGGCTATTTAATGGCATGAAAGTTTTAGGTTACTGAGAAAGTTATCAACCTATACCATTGATTGGAAGTTTTGTCACATGCATAATGTTTTTTATGTTGCTTCTCCTAGATTTTTAATACTGTCATTAGTTTGACTTGAAGCCTTGATACCACAAATGATGAATAATTGCAAAAGAGATAACAATGAAGGCAAAAAAATCGGGGGGTTGGTAAATTTTATTTACAGATATATGCTCAATTTGCTTTAGTCATTGATTTAGTAGAGTAAACATGAAACAATAATTCATGCTGAATGTACTTGCTCCATTGTACTTGTCTATCTATTGCTGCTGTTAATGTGACATCAGCTATTGGCCAGGGGTTTCAGTCCCTCCACCTCTTGACAACGTTCAGAGGAGGGAGCAAGAAGAAAGGGGCACCCATCCATTGTCATCAGTGGCATTTTTCAACATCATGACAGGCTCTCACTCGCATGGTGGCAGCTGCACTGAAAATAGGTTGGTTTACACCTGTTTCTTTCTCGAGGGAGAATAACCCAATGACACTGGACAGAGCACAAGTCACTGTGGATGTGGTGGCAGCCTGTCCCTGATGTAGGCATGGTTGATGAACCAGAAGAACTGCCTGTAAAATCCTTAAGGCTGTGACCCTTTAAAGATGCAGTGGCCAATTAAGTCTTGGGCTTTTAATAATTTTATTTTCTTCAACATTTTTTCAAGGCTAAGCTTTGATGCTTAGGGGAATGGCAAACCAAGTCGTTCCTTATCTATCACATAATGATATGGAACAATGGCTTTGTAGCCACTTACTGGTTCAGCACGTGGGCATGTAGGCACAGAACAAAAATACCTCCCAGTCTTTGGGGAGTTCAGATCTGGAGCTGTCTTGCTGGGGGTCATCTCTACCTTGTTGTGAAAGTAATGTGAAATGACAACACTTCCCAAATAAACAGAGACTCCTTTTTTTTGTAACTTCAGTGTAGCAGACTAAAGGATGACCCAGAATCCTTATACATCATGGTTACTTTTCTCTCTATTTTAGTGAAAACCAAGGAACCTTCCATGTTCTGTCAACTCAGGCAGTGAAATACAAATGCCACAGGTCCATTGTTGTTTGCACAGCCAGATGTGTGTGCTGTTTGAATTCCACCACACTGCACTCACAGAATTTGGTTTTCTGTCCAGGGATCAGCAGTGTCTTTCTTTGTCTCTCCAAGAGATTTTGCCTATAAATTTTGTAGTTTAAACAAAGCTTTATTCCTTTGGTTTATATTTTTCATGTCAGGGATATCAATAAATAAAAATGTATACTTTGTATCTCTTCTAAATCATGTAAACCTGCTTTGGTTCTAGTACATCCATTCAAGCTTATCTGCCCATCTCACCCTCCAATACTTGAGAAGGTGCTTTTCATTTCCATTGACCAGACTTAATCAGGAACAGCTGGCATATCTCAGCAGATAACTCATTCTTTAAAGTAACAGCCCCATCAATTGTTATTTTCTGTTTACCTTTGCAGTGTTGTTGCTATGTCACTGTTAGTCTTTGAGTTCTGGCCCACTGTAAAGATGACTAAATGAAAGTAAATTGACATGCAATGAAAATAAACCTACTTGTTTCTGGACAGTTTCTGTTCTGGAAACTGTAACACCAAGCAAAGTCCGAAAGTTGTTCATGGGACATTGGCAATTGTCACTGCATGTAGTGTAGCTCTCTATCCTAGGCACTTGGGGATGGTAATTAGATTTTAGATAATTTTAATTTTTAAATTTATTTTAGATAATTTCTGTCTCATATAATGTAATCATTTTTTGTGAGAATGAGACACTGGTGTCCATAGCTTCTTCCCGGGTGGCTCTGCTCTCAGGGATTGATTCTGTTCTGCTCTCTCTCATGGAACAGAAGCCATGAATAAATACTGCTGAGTTCATTACTCCTTTTACAAACCTTAGTGTTCTTTATAAAGAGGTGTCATGGTTTTAAGGACAATTATGGACATATTTAGAAACAGACAACAAACAAAAGGAAATGCTACCCAGAGAAGCAACCAGGATTCCGTAGGAATCAGGGCTCTCTTAAGTTCTCTGAACTTCAAAATTCCACAGCCCCTCTTGTTCTCATCAAATTAATTCTTTGAGTGAGCAATTGGAGTTTGATCAACATAAAATCTGCGATTTTTCTAATTGTGATTCATTACATATTCTCCAGGTTGACAACTCTAAGAATAAAGACTAATCTTTTCAAACCTCTCATCTGAAAATACTACAAAAATGAGCAATGCCTGAGCTTCACAGAGAATGCCTGCAATATTAACTATACTACTGAACATACAGATAATTTATAAATCAAAAAGGTTGCTTCCAGATAAGGCATCTTTAAGGAAACGCTTAGCCCTCTTTAAATTAACAATTCCAACTTATTTCTTCCTTTAAGACATTACCAGAAGACCACCTAGATAACAACATTTGCTTTAGAAATTACACACTACCGTTTAACATTAAAAATAGATGCCTATTTGTACTCCAATCCACATAATATTTTTACAGGAATATTCTATAAAAATTAGGCTTCCCAAAATAAAATACACTTCATTGTTATGTGAAGAGTGAATGAAAATGAAACACACTTCATTCCTTTGTGAGGAGTGTTTGTGGAAAACTGCAAACCAAAGCCTATTTAATCTAGTGCAATTTATACGAATGATCTCATAGCCACAAAATAAGTCCATGTTCAAATATTTCTGTGTTAGATATCCAACAAATATGTGAAATGGCATTTGCGCAATGCACATGGATGTTGATGTTTCAGAGCACCAGACACTCTGCTTCGAGGTATTTTGGAAAAGAGAATTTACAAACATTTATTTTAGGAGGTCAGTAGTGCATTCTCTCTGTTGCCCAAGATATTTGTGATGTTATTAGGCAGGGTTATTTGCCTACATCTATGCTTATTGAAGGTTTTAAAAAGCAAAGTTTAGTTTGAATTTTACCTCACCATGGAACAAATTTTGTTTGTTACTTTCAGAATGAAGTCCTCTAGCCAGCTATCCCATAATGTCTGCCCAGTGTCATTTTATGGCACTCATGTTCCAGCACTCTAAAGCACTTAGACAGTACTGTTAACTCCAGTGCAACAATTTGCAAACTTAAAGTTAAGTACATATTTTTTGGGACCTGGGCCTAATACTTCCTTTCATTGTTTGTATGTATTGCAAATGCTTTCTGTTTCCTTCTGGATGCAGGATAGCTAATGATGTTTCAGTCCCTGGGCATCCAGCAAGCATAAAACAAAACCACAAGCTTATGGCTGTTTCATACTGCAGTTTTGTCCCACTGCAGATTGGCTCAAAGTGCAGCCTCCCACGCCAGAGCAGCTTTCCCCCAACATCCAGGGAAAGTAATCTCATGGCTATGCTAAAAGCCATCCAAAAACCTACCATATAATCTAATTGAACTATTGATTCCCAAGCTAGGGCTCCTATTTAACATTCCAGAGAGAAAGAAGTGAAAGAGAAAAAGGTTTTGCAGACACAGAAACACAGTGCTGAACAAGCCTTCCTTAGCTTTGTTTGCTTTATGTTCACTTATCATAAGGATTATGTAAAAAATGTAGTTAACAATGATAATGACAGAATCCTATTCCTTCTCTGAAATGTGTTCTCCTTTTTATTTCAAACCACAAATTCTTAAGCAGTGAATAGACATTTTTCCTTAATAAGAAGAGTCTAACAGCAAGGAGGAATAGGAGAATGGAAAGTGCATCTCACAGCATCACCTCACATTACTTATGTGCCTAGACAGCAGGTAGTACTATCAGTATGACAGAATCTTTCTCAGATGTTTTGGGGGTTTTGGGGGGGGGGGGGGGGGTTTGTGTGTTTAGTTTATGGGTGTTTTGTTTTGTTTTAATTTCAGAGGAGAAAAAAAAAAAGAAACATGTAGTTTTCATTTAGAAAATTCCAACAGAAATCTACTTTGTCTTTCATTCAGATTGAAAGATCAACAGACTCCCTTGACAATTATTTCCTATGAATATTAATTAAGTTACTACTGCAGTATGTTTACTAATCTTTTAGAAATAACACAAGCATTATGGGGACAAGATATTAGTGCTAAGAAACTAAAAAAATATTTTTAACATTTGACCAACAATAGAGATGCTATTCTAACAATTCTGCATAACTATTTTACAGAAATCTATATATGCTGATAGCAATGTGTGACATTCCTCTATCTTTTTGATAAATTGGATCAGGATTATTTATACCAATATCAAAGATATGTACTTACAAAATATTCTGTACTGGTAGCTGATCCCAGAATATTTAATTAATATAACTGAAATAACTTAAATAAGATAATGTCTTCATTTATCTAAATGGCATTATGGCATTTGTTCTTGCTCTTCAAAACATTTCCTTCTATCATAACGTTTCTTAAGTGAGAAGTTAAAAGCATTTCTCAATTGTTTCTTGGGTAGATTTATATATTTGGAGATCTTTTAAGACATTAGTTTAGCAACTCTAGGAAGGTGAGATCTTCACAGAATAATTTAAAATCAGCTCCAAAAGATCTTCTAATCTGATTTTTAAAATGTAGCTTTTTGTCAGAAAGTAACACTAGGGATTCTTCATACCTATTCCTGGCACCTATTTATAGTTTGTAGGTTATAACAAACAACTTCCTATCTGCCAGCTCCTGAAAAGTCCCTAAATAGTTAAACATGTAAACTCTTAATAAAAATTAAGAGCTACAGTTTACTCTAGCCTTGTACTTTTGGTTTCAGGCAATGAAGCTGAAAAACACATCAGGCAACAACCTAAACTAGTATTGTCCCTGCTGGTTTTCCACTGGGATTGTACGAGCAGAAATTTTAATCTTATCTGGGACAGAAAATCTTCAAGGGAAAAATTTCTTTCTACTGGTGAAGTCCATATACATGTAAGGGGAATGGAGTGACATAAAAGCCCTAAAAGAGATTTCCCCAGAGAAGAAATTACTTCCTCGGGGTCCCTTTGCAAGTTGTGATGAAGGAGCAGTTGTGTGAAGACAGCCAAAGAGATCTGTCAGGACAAGTTTTGCAGTGATTGAAGGTAACACTTCACTTCCAAGGCAATGCAGGAAAGTTATAGTAACTGCAACTTTTGCAGGAATCACTTCCAGAGCAGCCAAGCATCAGGTAAAAAGAACCAAATCAAATATCATTATGCCATTTCTTCTTAAGAGTCTTAAAAAATCCTAGTCTGCATTTTCAGTGAGGACCATGTGACAAACTCTTTTGCAGCTTAAAAGCAATGCTCACTTCAGCAGAAGAACCCTTGGGGCAGAAGGAGCCTGAGGGAAAAAAGAGTCCCAACACAGTTGCCTACATCTGCCAGAGGTCCATGATCCATCGGAGAGAGAGTAGCAGAAGAAGCAGGTGGGAGCACAGGCATATGGCATCAAGGAATCAAAGGACAGGAGTACATATATTGCTAGAAACATCACTAACTCTGGTGCTATTTGAATATTTACCTCAAACCAAGATCAAACAGGTACTCATGTCTGTTCAGAAAGGAGGGTAGGAACATTATTGGTATTGTTAATGCAAAAAGGGGCTTTTGCTGATGAATTTTCTTTAACGTTTTCTCATGAATAATAATCAGCCCTTGACATTTTGCATAAGTTCTAAAACTGGTATAGTAATACATAGATAACTGTTGAGGTCTGCCTCTTGTTCCGTCACATTTTGTAGTTATTTACTGATAAACTCTATTCAAATCACTCTTATTCTGTTGGCAGCAGTTTGAGCTAATGTGACTAATATGTCTTCTCTGTGAGAACTGTCCATAATATGCACAATAAAGAGGACCATGTGCACTCTTTTTAGCATTTGTTCACTGTTAGAAGTGCTAACCCTGTGCTGAAGCCCAGGAACGTGTCTAATTTCTCCTGATTTACCCTTATTGACCAAAGCCTACGGATATTAGAGGAGAATTCAGAAGTGAAGCCCAAGACACCCCAGCAGAAGGCTACCTTAGTTTCCATTCTGTGCAATAGCTAACAAAAAAATCATGAGATCATCATCTAACTGCTCTTCCATCAACTGTGCATTTCCATTCTTCTTTATTATAAATATTTTCACCTTTTATTATGTAATCACAGAATCTCTGCATCATCTCTGTCTTAAAGCTTCTAAAGTACATTAATTCTACATCATCGCCTCCATACCTCAAATTGTGAGGACTTTACCATAAATGCCAGTGCTATTCCTATTGATATTTAAATCATAAAAACATTGAATGTTTTGGGTTGGAAGAGATCTTAAAAATCAACCAGTTCCAACTCACCTGCCATGGGCAGAGATATCTTCCATGAGACCAGGTTGCCCAAAAATTAATAAAATACCTAAATCCTGAACATCTCAATAGAGCCCTGCCTTTCAATAGAAAGACCTAGAGCTTTCATTCGGGAATTCAGCTGAAGTGAAACTGTATTCTGTTCAGTGGAGTACAGAGCAGTTGTCTGTAATGTTTCGCTCATGTTTCAGAATACAGAAATTTCTTGGCCTAGTCATGTTCCTTTACTACGTTGTTCTACTGAAGTTTATTGAAATGGGTTCTGGCATGAAATGCTTTTGCCCAGATAGGTCATTTACTAGCAAGCGCAGCTTCATCTCATGACTACTGATGAGGTATGGGTTTTGCCAGGCATGCTGAAAAGCATCTTCAAAAACACTTTGAAAGGGACTTAGGCTGCAAGCTCAGAAAATGAAAACAAGTATTTTAGCCACCCACAATCTTGTAATTCACTCCTACCTCCTTTACAGGGCATTATACTTCAGTGCCATACTGAGATTTAAAGATTTAAAAAAATAATAATTTTGAAGTGGACATTTTCCTCAGCACAACTGCAACAGTGACACGCATTTTGCAATGGCCCAGCACCACTGTGGTGCACTTACTCAGGACATTCGTGATGGCCATCATGTCAGAGGCTTCTAGGCTGTTTCTGGAATTTGGCTACATAAACCAACTCCTCCTTCTGAGGCTGCCTCACTCCTCTGCCTGATTTCTATGCTTACCCCAGAAGGTGAAACCAAAGATTTTCAGAGCTAGTAAAATCTTGGAGATTGCCAGTGACAAAAAGAATTCAAGTATTAGTTCCAGTGGTGGTAGCACAGTTCAGCGAACTGTTTCACCTTAAATAGCACATAATTATGTTTCCATTTTGTCTTTTTCTCCACAATTGCATAAATTCAGAAAGCTTTTGCAAGTGTAGATTGTTTTGAAAGGAACTGTGCATTTAAGGGGTTAATATGACAATATTCTATTAAATCCTCTTTTCACAAATTGAAAAGTGTCATAGACTACATGGTAACAATGCTTCTAATCAAACTGGTGAATTCTTTCTAAGCAAGCATCTGAATGAGAAGTAGAGAAATTCCAGCTTTTAAAAAATCTTATATTGTCATATTTATTCTGAAAATTGGGGGCTTTTTTTGAAAAGGTGGAAAGTTGAGCTGCTTAACACAATCACATCAATCAACAAACACAGTATTTTGACTGTATCTCCCACTACAATCCTAGAACTCAGTTTTTCTTGTTTATTTTTCTTTTCTTCTTCCAGACTGCTTTGTGATGCCTTTAGTATGAAAGCAGGCAAATAAAATCTGCCTATTCTTTCCAGTCTTCTGAAACTACCAGAATTACAGGGAAAGAGGATGGCAAAACTTCCAAAGGTTCACTACATTATACTCATTGTCTATAAGTGCTGTTTTACTTGCTTCTATTAATTTGCCTTTAAAGTGTGCAGAGGCAGCCTGGCAACTATAATTTACCCCCTGTAAAATCGTTGTTTCAGCACTGAAGCAATCCTTTCCATCACCCATCCAGCAAGCACATGAATCATTAAATTCTTATTCAGAAAAGATACCTGTCTTTGTGAGATGGCAAAGCAAGTGCAGAGGAAGTTCTAAATAGCAAGAAGACTTTGTTTTCTATATTTGAATTTTAAAAGGAACAAATTTTGTTTGCAAGCAGCTCCAGAACAAGATACATTTTGTCCTACATGCAGGATTCTTGAGCAGTGAATGTTACGTCCGTTTCTAATGGAAAAGGAAGTGACATCCTTCCATTTATAGATGCACGCAAAAAGAATGTTCACTAACAATGTGCATATGGTCACAGAGCTACAGTATTTTTTTAATCTGATTCCTCTGAGAGTTCATCTCAGAGGGTAGCAAAGCTGAGCTTGAGTTGTAAATAGAGAAGGACCAATGACAGCCAGACAGCCATGAGGCCCTTCCATCCATCAGTCAAGTTGTCACTGCTCCTTCAACACAGGTGAAGAAATGCCAAACAGTATTTGCAGCAAGTTAAGCATTCCTACAAGTGTTGGTGGGAGTGTATTGGCCTCGGACACCTGTTTAAAATTTTTTTTCTTCAGGAAGAACAATCTTGGGAGTCACATAGCTTGTGTGACTTTGTTCCTTTAGATGACTAGTTTCCATCAGGACCTGAGGTAGAGTATGAAGTATTAAGGGACACTTGCGAGGTGTCTAACAGAAATAGGTAGTAGGTGGAGGGTTGTCAGTGAAGACAGAAACGTGGCATGAGAAATAACAGTAGTAAGTAATTGAAGCAAGGAAAAGGTGTGTCAGATGAGACAGCTGAATTGGCGTGTGAGTCTCCCACGGGATACAAAGAGACATTGGTTTGGAAAATCAGACTCTCTTCTGCCATCACTTACAGAGTCTCTTTCTCCTCCTCTTAAATGTAAAAGAATCAGACAGGCAATACCACGTCCAGCATCACTTGTGTTTAATCTTGGTGATCAGCAGGTGCTCATGCCCACTACCTTTAGGGCCTGGTGAGTGAAAGGGGTTTTAACTCTAGTGCCCAGCCTGAGCTAAAATTCTGACAGCATGTTATTGTTTGCTTCTGGTATTTCTTCTCCTTCGCTAACACATAAAATTTACACCACTACCTTGTTTACAGTTTAACACATTCCAGAAAAACATTTTATATATGTATATTTATATATCTATTCCTTTGCACAAATAACCCTCCAGTCTTTCCCCTGGAGGGTATTCAGCAAGGAAAGTGAGAAAGGGCCATTTTTTTCCTCAGCACCCTTTGTTGCCAGCCAGCAGTACCTCTGTGAAGCTGACCTCCTATCACTGTCAGCAACCAGGCACTGGGACAGTCTCCTTTGCTGGGCTAACATTCCTAAATAATTTTCCTCACAGCAATGTGCCATCATGCTGTACACAGAGAGTTAAATTTCTACACTGCCACCTCAAAGCCAGTTCTTGGTCTAAAAAAACCCAAAATTACATAGGTTTCATGGCAGCACATTGTATAACATGGGAAAAAACTGCAAGGGAGTGAAGCCAGGAGATTATTTTGGGTATGCAGCTATGAGGTACTTTTAAAATAAAAAAAAACACCAACAACAAAAAAATGGACTAGCTAGTATATAAACATGACTGAGGAAAAATAAATATTCAGACAGGTTCGGCTGCTTCATTATTTCCCCTGATGCTTTTCAGACATCTTCACTCTCAAGCACTTAAAACACATACCAAAAATATTTGTTACTCCCTTAAGCCATTTTTAGCCTACCTGTCTAGTGCTTAAATACAATTTCTTGCAACTGCAAGCTGTAGTATTGTGTTAATAATTTTCCCCCAATTCCACTGAGGTACCAAGAGAAACTTGAAAGGAAAATCAGAAATTAAAAAGGCAAAGGGATCTTTTAATATATACTGTCAAACAGCTGTGAGGCCTTAATCCTAGAGGCCTTTTTTTATCCTTCCATAACACCTACTCAAGATTTTTCTCTTCAGCAACAAAAAGATGCTAAACCCAAAGAATGGATTTTTGAAATATGATTTTTAAAAACACGGTTATTTAAGCAAAAGCTCTCTCACTGACTTCTTGACAATGCCCAGAAATGGTACACAAATTTGATGAGGAAGTGACTTCAGCCTGTTACCACTTAACCCTATCCCCCACCACTGTTTCCTCGCTGCAGGGCATTTTTGCCCAACATGCAAATCAGAGCTGCTGCCAACAGATGGTTCAAGCCACATTTTCACTTAATCATCACAGACCCAAGCTGGAAGGATCCTTGAGCAAGAAGCACACCACTGATGTTTGTAAAACCTGTATGTTCTTATTCCACCACAAATACAAGCTGAAAGGCAAGGAGTCAGCTATTTAGCATGTTAAATACCCCATGTACCCTGAGACAGATCGGGAGAGAAAACACTCAGCTGGCTGAGCACAGTTTAGAGGCCAGAGCCTCTGTGTGCCCATTTTCAATCTGCTCTTCTCTGCACAAGCACATGCCCCTCAGCAGCTTCACATAAAGCAGTGCAATCCAGGTAAAATGACAGAAAACAAAAGATGTCCATGGCTTGGTGTTGGTTCATTTTTCCCTGTTGTAGTTAAGAGGTGGGTAGAAATGTGTCTCACATATTTCTATTAGTCTTTTCATTAATTTATCATTAACTCCAGCAAATACCATAACTGTTCTTGTCTTTACAGGGAGAGCTAAAAAAAAAAAAACCTGAATGAGCATCTGATAGGAGTAATTAAGCCAAGTTTAAGCAGTTTATGTGAAAATCATAATTAAAAAATAAATAATATTTTGATTTAAAAAATAAATTTACTTTATATTTCAAGTTACGACAATCCTTGTGAAACATCCAAGAGCAGCGTGAAGGTGTCTCATTAAAACCTGAATACTACAGTTTCTTTTTCAAGCTGAATTTATTGCAGTAGACTCTGAAGTCCAGGGAGAAGGGATATGCTCTTCACTACTGCTTATCCAGCTAGCAAACTCAATGATTAGATAATGAAAAACAGAGCAACCACCTGTAACCTGAAAAAAAACCCCAGCTTATTTTCCCTCTCCATAATTAGGGCTAGAACTAGGCATTAATAAATGAGATCTACAATTTCTAAATACTGGCAGGCTGAGTCCCTCAGAAGGTATTACATCAGTTCCTTCATTGGAGAAAATATTTATTTTGTTAAATAATTTTTGGGGTGTGTGTGTGTGTGTGTGGGTGGGGGTGTGTGTGTGGGTGGGGGTGTGTGGGTGGGTGGGGGTGTAAAATGCATAATTATGAACTGACTTACTTATACATTCAGCGTATTTAAATTAACTGAATTTTTAATTCACAGGAACTTTTTACATCTATTAACTAAATTTCAATTTCTTACAAAAGGTGTACAGAATATAAATCACTTGAATTGTAGAACATTGGATGCTTGAACCTACGCCAGACAACAATCTGAACATATGCTTCTTTCTTTATGAATACACTAAATAATGTGTATGGAGGTAACCAGAATTTTTTTTATTGTAAAGGCAACATTTTGTAGAAGAACATCACTCTATGGCAGCTGCAACTTTCAAAATACAAATGCATTGGCTATCAACTGGGACAAACTAACTCTTCTTTCAGAAAGTGGTGGGAGGAAAAGCCTTTTAAAAGTCTGTTACTTGAGACAATTTTTTCCAGCTTCAGGCTTTAAATCAGTAATAAAAATGACTATTTAAATTACTTTCATGTCAATCCATCCACCATGATCTGCAGAGAGCTATTTAAGAAGACAGAGACAGACTAAGGAATATCTTCACTTGCATTACTGTCAAACCTGGTAAAGTTCGTATTGATCATGTCACATCAATATTTCTTAAAATTCATATTTTTGCTGCATTCAGTCTTTCAATGGAGAAAGATATGTACGTTATTATAAACACAGATGATTGGCTAGAATAAAGGAAAAACTTATTTATTTGAAAAAACATGATAAAGAGATGACATATGGCTAAGGGCCTCCATTGTAGTAAAAGGATAGAAGCACCAATTGTCAACAAGCAGAAGCACAACAAATGTGTGATTACCCCTTATTTCTTTAATACAGACAGCAAGACAGAAAAGAACATGAAGAAAAAGTATATTCTGTAAATCAGCTAAAAAACCAAAACCACCAATACCATGTACCTTTTACTGTATAAAGAAAAGCCTAATTAAAAAAAACCCACTAAAAACGAAGTACTGAGGTGTCTGTAGAAATAATTTTCAGTGAGTCAGAAAGCACTTCAAGGCCCAGAATGAGATGTGCACTGCTAATGCCTTCAGTCTTTCCTCTCCATCCTTCCTCCATTTTTTAAAATCCTCTCATAGTAAAGGAACATTAGAGAAGTTTATGTTATATCCATTGGACAATTCCTTTCATGTCTTACTTAATTTGGAGCTATCTATTGAGTACAACACATCCTGCAAAAGAACTACTAGCAAAGATGAAATATGTTTGCCTACACTGGGTGCTTACACTTAACTAAATTAACAAGAGAACACATAAGGTCTGCCTTCCTGTGGAGTAAAAGTGGACATAAACAGTCCTCCTAGAAAGAAGAAACCACTCTGGTACTCTCAGGTGCCTATGACAGGGTTGTTACTGTTAAAACACCTAACAAATTAGTTAATCAGCCTTAGTTAATGTGGAGATAAGATTGCTCCAGTCACTTCCTAGCAACATGAAACAATGAAAAAAAAAGCAAAATCACTATTCAACTATCACAAAAAACCACTCATGTCACTATCCAGGCTTCAAACCCTCACATATTCACCCAGGCTGGTTCTCTACCAGCATCTTCCTCATCCTTTCAAAATACATTTGCCAGCAGCACAGAATTCAATCAGATCACAAAGTTGTAGATCTGTTCTCTTCCCTCCCAAAAGAATAATGTGGAACATCATTAATAACAGGCCAGGGCTGTAAGCAATATGTGGATAGCACCTATTACAGTGCGCTATTGAAAATAATTACAAATATAAAAAATAGCAGTGTAGCAACACCTACAGCAATCAGGAATTAATCTTAAACTTGTGCATGCAATAAACCAAACATTTTCAGGCAGACACAAACCAGTTCATTTAAAAAAAAAAAAAAAAAAAAAAAAGAAGAAAAAAAGAAAGCTAATGTATTCTGGTTTTATGAGAGCTGCTGCCTCTCTCTACAACTGAGAGGTGACAACAGTGTGAGATCTATTTGGTCTGAAGTCTTAGCTGAGGGTTTTCTCTATTTTTAGCCATGGTAACAATAGCAAGTGGATGAAGAACTGCATGTTTATATTAGACCACAGAACAAGCTTGCCACATCTTTCAGTGAATTGTCTAGTCTTTCATCTGGCGATGCCTTGCCATGTGAATTAGCTCACCTGTATTAACCTAACTCCACCTTAAATGCTTTATTTTCAAATAAAAATATACATTTCTAGGCACTGAAATATAAATAGTAGGGGGAAAGTAGAATTTATCACATCAGAGTACCTAAATAGGTAGTTGGGATTTAACTTTGTAAATCTGACTAAATACATCAATTTATTTTGGCATATCCATTGTTTTATGACAAATTAAAGAAATAGTTCATAGCTCACATGGCTTACATGACCAAATTTCAATATTTACACATCTCCAAGAATCTCAGAGTCACAGATACACATAGAAAGAAGAACCAGCTCAGAGAAAGCTGGCATGTTTGGAAAAGGTTTTGACACATCTGAAAAGCAACCAACATGAAGAAAAAAAGCACACAAAAATAAAGGAATCACAAAGGTACAGTTAAAACAAAATAGCAATGACTAATCTCTGTGTGAAGCCTGGAAATTAAACTCCAGGACAACAGATGAAAATTAGGGGATTAATAGAAAAACCCGTTCAGACCAGAGCAACAACTACCTTTGGCCACTGCAGACTAAGTGAGACATCAAAGCACAGTGCTGCAGTCAGATTACCCTGTCCAAAAATCTTTGTGCAGCTACTCTTCACCTCCAAACCATACTAGGACATGTGCATGAAGGGGTTGGCAAGGAGAGGGTGTGCTGTACCCTCTGCTTTTTCACTTGAAATAAAGTCAAGTTTCATTTCAGAGAATAAAGCTCTTCTCAACTGATATATAAAATCTGCTGCTAAGATAGGGGACTCTGTCAATAATCAAATTAGATATGAATAGGGGGAGGGACATTTCCTTCTGCTATACCCAGATTTGCCAAATTTAGGTATATTTGTGACATTTGAGACAGTTAAAGCCATCCATCAGCATCTCTGTCACTAGCTTTGGGTTTGCAAAAATGGAAACAAGATGTTGCCTTGGAATGCAGCTTTGTAAAATTCTGCAAATTAAAAAACACCTCACTACAAGTTTTTATATACAACCAGAAACTACCGCAGTAACATGATAAGCAAGATAGGTACTATCATATGAATGGTCATTTAATAAAATGTTAATAGTAGGATCCTGAACTTGCTCAGATTAACTTTCCTATTATTTACACAGAACATCATTAGGCTATCAAAACAGACCACACTCTAACCCAGAAAAACAAGCAGTGTGCTGGGGGGTGGAAGGAATCAGTATTCTGGTGCAGTAATAAAGGTTTCTTTCTCCAATGATAATCAACCCTGCATAATTAAAATAGCTCAGACTGTTGAACTAATTTTCAGACTGGAGGTTTCTTCCTGTAGCAACACTTACACACAAAGTTTCTACTGCGACTGAATTTAATCGTGAGCCTAATTACAATTTTAATGAATATCTTCAACACTGCATGTAAACTTGCACTTCACAGTCCTGCTATCAGAGCATTCTTAGAAGCTTTCTGCCATTAATATAAAGGATTATTCTGAGATGCTCATGGTATGGCAGTATTTTTTAAAAGAAAGCTTAAACGACATTTGGCCAAATTGAAATAATGTTTAAATTAAGGTTATAATAACTTCAAGTTTTAATATGCATATTTCAGAATATTTTCCTATGCATTTAAATAAAGATGAGAAATTCGCCTCTTTCTAATCAAGTTCTAACTTCAGAATGATCCAAACTGTATCTCTTAAGTTTCCCTTTTTGTAAATACTTGAGGTTTACTTGCAGATTTTTGCACCAGAGGGCAAAAAACAATACAGGAAATCCTCTGTTCATGGGAGAGAAGTCAGATTTAATAGCCAATGCTTAAAAATTGCACCAACAAAATACCAGTTCTATCTAATTTGGCTGACTTCTGTACGTAATTCTAGTGCAGTGAACTAAAAATTCTATAGCAGCCCTACATAAATCAGATTATTTTTAATTAAACAGGAAAAGTCACAATTCATCATGGAGTTTCTTCTTCTATACACAGTTTATTTTGTTTTACACTCCCCTCCAGTTTGCAATGGCCAGACTACAGGACCATTTGCACTACAGAGGCACAGGTTGCTGGTAAAATAAAAGCAACCTGGTCATCCAGCAGTCTTTTCTAGGTTCTAAGAGGATGTGGTAGATTCAAGATGACAGGATATGAGCATTCTGTAGCAGTTACTGATGTACCCATCACTACTGAAGTCATCAATACAGAATAAGCATTTTGGTGTTCCAGGGTTTAATTTCAGTTAAGGTTTCTGTGACAAAGCCTATTCAGATGTGCTGAAGATTTCCATAGTGAAAGCATTCCACCATTCTACCTATATATTTCAATTGAGGAAATGTCTTTCTTATTTGCTTTAGACTTTAAATCTAGCAGAAACATCCTCAATCATAGAGCATTATCCCCTGTTTCTTATACAATAGCAGCATATAATCACTTTCCTACATTTATAAAATTGATGTTGGAATCAGCTAGCTTTCTTGTCACACTAGTCCTTGTGGGAGGCTGCCCTAGAATCCCACTGATTTACAGTTTAGAAACCCCCCAATGCTGTCTGTTAAGTGTCAGTGGAGGAGGATTCCTCCCCCAGAGCCCATCTTGTTGTCCCCTGCTGTGACACTGGCTGCTCCTGCATTCCCAGTTCAACACAGAGGGTTCTCCCTCCAGCTCCAGGAATCCCCTATGTCAGAAGCTACCCCTTAGGGCTCCAGCCAGCTGTGTCTCACATCTGGCCCTAGAAATCGGCTGCAGTGCAAAGAAGCAGGTAGGGTGCTCTCTTCAGAGGAGTCTCATGAGAAATGCTGCTATTCCCAGCTGCAGCTCTGACTGTGGATCTCAGCTCTTCCCACCATGCTCTGGGTTTCAACAAAGCTGAGAGATCTGCTATTTAAGAGTAAGGAGGAAAGCAGTGCAATACAAAACCACTTTTCATTGTCTGCTTTGCTTTTCTTGCTTCAGTTCCAATGCCCATCTATATACACCAGGTTTGTTCTTTTTTTCTCCCCTGACATGCATTTAGTTTCATTAGGAAAATTTAAAAATTAAAAAAAAAAAAAAAAAAAAAAAGGAGAGTTGCTTTTTAAAATTTAAAATTGTATTGAGTGGTGGAACTCTTTAATCTGTGCATTTCATGGATAAATTCAGCTATGTTTCAGTAGAAATGTGACTGCTAGAAGAAAAGAAGTCATAATTCAATTTACTTTTCTTTACTCTGGAAATCATCACCTCAGTACTGGATCATTTCAGCTGTGCTGAAAGGACCAGCCATAGCAAAAGGGAAGATTTTGATTTGCTCTGAGTCTTCTACTTCTAAACATGCTCTAGCAGATAAATATCTCTAAGCTAAGAGATACAAAGGTAAATATAATTTGCCCTACTCTCAGTGCAGAGGCCATTTTTCTATTTGACTAAATACCAGTACAATAATACTGTCCAGCACTTGAGAAAAAAAAAACAAAACAGAACCAAAACCAAACAAAAAAAACCCACCAAAAAAACCCACCCAAACCACACAACAAAGAGTGCAAACCCAAGAAACCTAAAGCTTCTCTGGGATTTTTTGCCTATGTTTAACCATGCTTATGCTTGTAACATAGTCCAGAGCTACTCTGTGAAGAGGTGATGAGGAACGAGAAGCACAGGCAGGCAAAAGGCAGTTTGTTGTTCCTACAATCTCACACGTAAAACACAGAAGCAGCTACAAGCAAAACTGGATGATGGAGGTCTGCAGGTGTGATTTCATGGTTTGTCTAAACTGATCTAACTGCAAACCAACACAGAAAGGTGTAGCTGTATCCCCCTTATTCCTCCCCATACATTATATGTGTTGCCACCTCTTCCTTCTGCCTGTTCACACAGACAACCTCATCTTTCAGTCCAACTGGCCAGCAGGTCTGGCTGACTGTGCAGCTCTACAATGCAATACAGCAGGATGGCTGCAGGACTGGACAGCCCAGCATCAGGGATAAGGACAAAGACTTCTCTGAAGGTGGCAACATCTGCTCAAACTGCTGGGATAACCTCCACTATGCACAGAAACTTGACTCTGATTTCAGGTTAGCAACTGATGCAGTAATGATATTTTTGTTCTTTAAATTACGCACACTGTGGAAGAATGAGGGAACTGAAAGCATGAATAAAGCTGGAAACATCTACAAAAAGGAAAAACATACGGAGGTTCACACAGCACTTCAGATGTACTTGCAAAGAATAGGAGCCAAAAAATGAGAAGATACATGGGAGGTGGTCTGATTTTTCACATAGCACTGGCTGACTCAGAGCAAAATGTTTAATAGTTTTCAGCTATCTTAGAGAAGTGTAGGTATGAAGCAATACCAGAAATTCAAGGAGCACTGCATTCCTTGTAAAAATGAAACACATGAAGGATGTGCTTTTAATCAGGGCATAGAAGAATGTGAAATAACAGAGGGGGTTTGTGATCAATCTAAGCCAATTTTACAAGTCTAACTAGGACCAGATATGAGATAAGATTGTAACTGAGATCTAATATTTTGGATGAAAAACTAAGTGTTCACTGAAAAATTCAGAATTAATCCTGAACTATGCAATTATAACTTACAACACAACCACTGTTGTCCAATACACAGTAAAGACTAGGGCATTGTGAAAGGTAAGCAGTTCTCTGACACTGGAGTCACAATTAAGGATACACAACAGCAGAACACTTGCATAAGGTTACAGGTGAGCTCCAATATTTGTAGCCATTATGGCAATTAATGTAAGCTGCCACAACAGAAGGAAGTAAGAAATTAAATGAAATAGATGAAATTGATTTTATCCCTTCCCAATAGTTTGCAAGATCCAGCAACATGGGCTGCTGACAAGGAAGCACCACCTCTGTCAGCTCACTGCTCCAATGTAGGTGGATAGTCTGTAACCTGATTTTAACCAAGCAGGACATTGCTTTCTTGTACATCAACCCAGCCCATGCACCAGGGAGTAGTTAGAAACAGGTAATGGAACATAAATGGGTGAAAAATGCAACTTACAGGAATGATTGTTCCCTCTGCAGAGGGAACTAAGAACTAAGCACATGGGTGAGAATGAAAATGCAGTATCAGTCGTGGAAAAGAAATAATTGTTACCGTGTTAAAAACTCATCCTACATTCAGTCTCATCAAGCAGATAGACCAAAATTATTAAGGAAAATCTGAATCAGTCTTCTGCGGACAGAGCTGACCCCAGAAAACAAAACATAGCTAATTCCATTGCCTGTAGAAACGTTGTTCTTACCTTATGCCAAAAGAGGAGCCCAAGAGACACATTGTTCTGGGCATAAAGAGAGAAAGAGATAACAGAGTACACACACTGTGCATAATTTTAAAAAGAGAAGAAATAAAAGAGATGGAGAGATCAAGACCACACTTTATTTACAGCTAAGTTACACAGCAAGGAGCAGGTGTGTAAAATGCAGGCATTTTTTGCACCTGATGAACAAAAAATTCTGTTAGAAGAGAAATAATACAATGAAATTAAAATATTTTTCATGTATGATGTGAGAGGTTGTCACATGTTTGGTAAAAAATACCATATCCATGTATAACAAAAAAAAACCTAACCATTTTTTCATACTCAAGTGGGAATTCCAGTCAATACCCAGTTACATCTGAAAACACAGCTGATCATAGAAAATACACTTAGGGTGGTTTAGATTTTAACTGGAGGAAAATAATAGAAAAGAATTATTGGAAACTATAGGAAATTTTTGGCAGAGTCACCAATTAAGACAAAGCAATATGACAAAAATACAAATCTCACATCAAAATTACAGAAAAATAAACCCCATATAACAAAAATAATGAATAGGAAAATCTTTACTTAGCAAAGCATTTAAGCAAATTAGGGTAAGGTGAATAATCCATAAGGAAAACTGTTTCATGTATTACTCTTAAATGTTGGAATAAAAAGTCTGACACTTCCTTTTATTTCTTCCAAGTCCCCTTGCTAGGTTTTTCTGGAAGGCATTAAGGAGTACATCTGATTCTGGCTCAGGTTTTTGGGATAGATCACTGGAGGTTTTCTAAATTGGTCGGCAGTAGATTTTGCCAGCACTCATCTCAAACTTCCCTAGCTTTCTCCAGGGTGCAGAGTAAGCTGGATCAGGTTTCATGTTTAAATTAATTTGGAATTACTTGTTCCAAAAGTGAACTGGAGTTTGCAAGTTTTTCTGCTTTCCTTCACTGGAAATGAAATATTACTTTCTGCCATTATACATTTGAGAGTCTCCAGCCTTTCAGCCTACCTGCATGACCAGATCTTTCTTGCCTTCTACCACAATTCATTTGTGTTCTGTTCTAAATTTTTCTTAACCAAGTACAGTTCTATTCCTGTCAGATTTACCCAGCTCTGAGATCCCATCTGCTTGGCTATATATTCTTTAACAGATTCTGTTTGCTTTATGCTGACCTAGTTCAAAGTTACATTTGTTCATTGACTGTTCTGTACTCTACCTTCTCCCATGTTTATTTCACAGAAAACTGTATGGGTTTGCAGTTAGGTTTTTCACCTAGGGCATTTTTATAGATTAGAAACAGTACAAATTCAAGTAATGATCCCCAGGGACCCCATTTAATACTTTACTTAAATTGAAATGGCTTCACTTACAATCACTTTTTATACTATATGGGTAACCACTGTGCTATTCATCTAATTTCATATTACTGGATCTCTTAAGTCCTTGAAGCTCTTTGCTGTGAGCAGTCTTGTGACAATGCTTGCTGCTTAAATACACCCCATTATACCCCTGTGGTGTACATCTGAAGTATACTGTGTGTACAAGTCTGACATTACACATGTCAGCCCACGTAACGATTTTTCTTTTCCTTCTGCCCGCTTTGTTTATCAGGAAAGGAAAGGATTTCTTTTCTTACAGTCATAACGTTGCTGTTTTTACATGCAGGAAAAATGCAGTGATGAGACTGACTGCCATTATTTGGCTCTTCTCTCTAACTAGTGGGTTTGGTTGTTCTAATTTGTACACCCAAAAGCATCATCACTATAAAATACCTCATAGACAGAACTTAAACTCCTCCTGAGCTGCATCTCCTTTTTGAAAGCTTTACCATTCCCCATGAAACTGAGATTTAACACAGAGCCCACTTTGAGGAAGCAGATCTCATACCCTATAAAGGCTCTAAAATACTGTGCAAGCTCAAGTAGCGACCAGCTGATCTAGCAGCAAGAAGAAAATCTCTAAACCAAGCAAAAATTTTCATGCTGACTGGAGGGGTGGAAGGGAATTTCTGACAAGTCAAGCAGAGAAGCAGGTCTAATGCACCAGGTTAGCATAGTTCACATCTCCAAACCAAGCTTCCAGAGGCTGCCACTTTTCTCTTTGAAGAGATTACAAGTCAACAGAAACAGCTCAGCCATTTTAATGTCCTTTTCCCACCCTCATCCAGTTCTTAGAATAAAAGAAGCATAGAATCATTAAGGTTGGAAAAAGACTAAGACCAAGTCCAACAGTTAACCTATCTCCACCTTGTTCACCACTAAGGTGTCCCCAGGTGCCACATTCACACCCCTTTCCAACACTTCCAGAGACGGTGATTCCACCTCTTCCCTGGACAGCCTGTTTCAATGCCTGACCAACCTTTCAGTAAAGAAATGTTTCCTAATATCCAATCTAAATGTCCCGTGGAACAACTTCAGGTCCTTTCCTCTTATCCTGTCGTTTGCTACGTGCGAGAAGAGACCAAACCTCACCTTGCTGCAACCACCTTTCAGGTATTGCATCATTCTATAATTTCTTTCCTATCTCTATCTGATACACCACCTGATGTATACCACCCATCACCACATAAAAATCCTCCTGTTCACAGCTGAGAGGACAACTGGATCCAATAGGTCAGCCTATCCTGCCCATTTCATGTTTTATCAAATAAGAACCTTTGTATTTTTCCCATGCTACTGCCCATGCTTGGAGCAGTGCCCTTGAGCATCTGCAAAACTGCCTCATTATCCTGCTTTGAATTTCCTTTGCATCAAATCTTGTGCTGAGGTGGGGTGGGGAGGAGAGGACAACAAGAGCTAAAAGCAGGTCCAATGCATGTTACCTCTGCAGAGTTACAGCAAAGGGCTGAGGTAATAAGTAAAGAATAATTCTGCTGCTCTTCAGAAAACTGAAGGATCTTTTTTTTTTTACCAGAATCTATGAAATAATTCTACATTAAGTTTAGTTATAAAGCCACGACCCTGGAAAAAGGACTTGGCTCTAAAGCAAGTGTTTTTCATATTCAGTTTCACTTTCCTGGTATAAAATATTTAAGAAAACATAATTCTGCTTAAAATAATTCTATAAAAAAGTCATCACATTCTTGTCTTTTATATGTATCACAGTCAGACCTTTCAAAATGATTCCATCCAGCACAGGGCTTCAACATCCCTTATGTTGTAAGTGTAAGTTGTATCCAAACTTGTGAAAGCCTACAGAATTTACACTGAAAGGCAAGACAATGAAAAACATAAACTTTTTTACTGCATTAAAAACCTTCTTCCTCTTATATGTTTGTACTATCACCAGCAATTGGAGAATGTGACTGTTTCTACATAAAACAGATTAGTGCTAATGAAGTTTTTAGTAAACCATGTGGAATTTCTGGCCCTTCTGTCTGTTGTGGCTGTGGAAATACTCTGCTTTTAGTGAGATTTTAGAGAACTGTGATTATTTCAGAAATGTGAGTGCTTTGTGTTGCAAGTGGTGTTGTGGTTTTGATGGAAGGACTTTAACAGATACAGAGGTTTAAAAACCTTTCTTGAAGAAGGTCAGTTTCAATTCACCTAATGTCCTCTCAAAGTTCATTCCACAGCCAAGACCTTTTGTCCTCAGACTTTACATGTGCTTCTGCACCAGGTTTGTAATGAAGAGAAGAAAAAGACATTACAATTCTGAATCTCTATCAAGTAAAAAATGGTTTAGCTATGAACAAAACATTGCAAGTTTTATAGTTCCAGAAATAGTTTTTGTAAACCAGTAGAATTTATTGAACTATTTCATTTGAATCTTCAAATAAAGGTTTTATATAATCCAAGTTTTATATAATCTCTGTTTTGGCCTAAATAGGTTTCATAAAAATTGCATCCTGAATAGTTAGGCACATTGGATCCTTCTTTTGAATCTGGCATTTTTGAAATGTGTAAGATATATATAGCAAGCAACCAAATAATGTCCATCTTAATTCTGATCTTTAATGCTGCTGTCCTGAATACACAGATGTGGAGGATGCCCCAAATGAGGAAGCTTTGCTTTTAGTAGCAGTCCCAATGCTTGGGCCTTTCCCAAAACTGGTACTTACAAATTCTACCATATGGCTGCCCAGCTGGGCAAAGTCTGTGAAACTTGTAAGTCAGAGGGTGGAGTTTGGGTTGGTTGTGCTTGTTTGTCTGGGGTTTTTTTTTTTGCTGCACTGCCAAGGAGAATGATTGATTTTCCACGGGGTGGCTGCAGCAGAGCCTGTTTTCTTCTGCTCAATCTGTTTTATGGAGGTCACTGAAACCACCTGATGTCTGATATAAACAGGGAAGGAGAAAGAAATTTGAGAGAATCCTAGCCAAAGACCACCTTCTTTACAGTGTGAACAGGAACCAAAAGGATCCTGAGATCACTCATCTTCTGATGCCACCAATATCTCCTTTCTATGAAGTGAATGAATAAGTCTGTATATTTAGCAATTGAACTTAACAGAACAAAAGTGTCCTTTTGTTGCCATGAAGTGAGCACAAGTCAGCTCTCCCTCAAAAAAAGGCCACAAAAAACTTCATTCCCAGAGATGTTCCTGAAAAATCAGGACCCTAATACGTTATACAAAGACAAGGGAGTAGATACCATAGGGAAGTGCACAATCCCCTTGCTTGCTTCTCAGAACACACCAGTCTGTGTTCTGCCAGGTAAAACTGTCCCACACAGCCTCCAGCTATAGCCCTCTGATTCTTCAGGGCCAGAACATCCACAGACATTCAAAGGTTGGTCTTACAGCAGTCTTCTTTATGAAGGTTCTAATTTTTAGAACTGTTAAGGAAATAAGAAAACAAAACAACAAAAACAAACCTACTTCATTCTTTGAAAGTAATTAACCTTTTGGAGGATAATCATGCTGCATTTCAGAAGGTCACCAGTTAAAGGATGAGCACTTTGGCTTCAGCTCACCAGGCAACACATACTCCCTGTGAGGCCATAGGATATCGAGTCAAGTCTTGGGTCAGATTTAGTGATCTTCCAACACAATTTCACTTTGGTGCAAAGTGCAGTTTTGTTGGGTTTTTTAGTACAATATATTATAGGGTCAAGCACAAAAAAATTTTATGTATGCCAAGGCATTTGGTAATGTCAACATTTGCTAAGACCATCTTTCAACATTTCTCGTTTTGTCTGCCAAGGCATGTAAATAGATGCTCAACTTGTAGTTGGGAATGTGTAGCTCATATGTAAACAACAGAATCTTTGAGTTTCAAGTAAAAACTAAAGATGTATCTATCTCTGTACTGGAATTTTGTAAAGGGTTTCTATTTATATATGTTTGTCTGTTTAGAGAGTTTTTATCTCTTACAGAACAAATACACACAGCATTACTGAATATTACAGACATACTAACTTCTATTACTTCTGCCTTTTTATTTTAGTTTCTCTTTAGCTTTTCTTCTCTTTTCTTTTTTTGGGAAAAAAAAAGAAGCCCTACAAACTGTTATTTTGGGCTTTTTAAACAGTGTCTTTTCTTGTTCTGTTTTAAACATATTGGCAATCACAACAATCATTCACTGATTCTGTTCCTGGCATTTTACAACCAACAGCCGAGTTGATGACAGAATACTGAGAGTTTTTTTACTGGGGACACTGGGAATTCCTTAATAAATGATGTTTTTCCCCCCCAGTTCAATTACTTGGAGATGTTTTTTTCAACCTGGTTACATGCTAGCATGCCATTTCCAGGCAGAGCTACTCGTGTCCCAAAAGGAGGCTGTTTCCTGGTGTTAACCACCATAATGTCAATCCCTACCTTTATTCATTTGAATCTTTGTTAAACTGAGGTTTATATCTTCTTGTTCTTGATCAGATTATTAACCCCACCCTCACCTCGACTCAATTCCATTTATTTCAATGGATTTATCTTCACAGAAAGGCAAAACTTATGAAGCACAAGTGATCTGCAAGCTGGTGAGTTAGCAGTAAGGTTATTAGCATACCTAGCACTGACAGGTCTGTTTTCTGCATTATTTTGGACTTCTATTATTTTCTTTCTTTCATTCCATTTTAGCTCTTTAATCAGTCTTCAGCCGTGGAACATTTTCTTCTTTTAAGATTTGCTTGATAGAGTAGCTTTGGAAGAAAATTTTTTATTAGCATTTCACAGCAATTTTGTTTTATCTTTAGTTTATGGTTCAGTCTAAATTAATCCTTGGTTAAGGCACTGTGTGGCTCCATGGGGCATTTGACATGCCTAACATATTAATGGTTCAAAATCACCAGTCATTTCCTTTCTCTCTCCCTTGGTTTATCTCTCTGTGTCACATTTTAAATAAAAAAGGCTCTTTCAGGATGAAGTCTATGCCTGTGCTAAGAACAGGGTCCCAGCATTTACAGATGTTACACTACATTCCAGGCAGTTCTGTGTGGGAACCTCTTGAAATTAACAGGTTACATTTCACTACTGTTTGATGGATATTCTTGTCTTTTCCCAACAAGCTATTTAGCACAACAATTTTACATACAGCATTTGTTATTCAGCAGGACTTAGCAAAAATATGGTTCAAATATTTTAAATTCCAAACCGCATAGTAGACATTTAAGATGAAAATCATTCAGCAGTGCCTGAATGATTTTCTGAATTTCTTCCTCAAATTAACTACATATATAACAAATTCTGTCTCCACAGTACCAATGCAGACTTATCTCCATGATGAAGATTATTTTAGAGGTGGAAAATACAAATTATGTGGATTCAGATTTTCATATCACCTGTTTTCTTTCAGTTTTAAAAGGAGGGGGTGAGAAAAAATTGACTTAAAATTTGTCAGATTATCTTCCCCATTCCAAACAAGCAAATATCTTGAAACTCCAAGATGTTGCAGAATTTTCCATTTCACTATTTATCAGAAGAGAGTTGGTATTCACTGAAACTACATTGGTTTTGGCTTAATTTCCATCCACTGGGTGAGGGGGTATATTTTGCATTCTAGAATAATGGTGAAAGCACTTACAGCACAGGACCATCTAGACCTGTCAGTACTCTAGCTGCACCCAACACCATGAAAACAAATAGTGTTACTTTCCCAGAGACTCTTAAGCCTCCATTCATTTCCTACCAAGAGACAGGGCCACCTGAATTGATGGTGGATTTGTGTGGGTTTTGCCATTGATTTCACCAGTCATTATTTAAACCCATTAAGTGCACATTTCTTTTTATATGCATAATACATAATATACACAGACAACACACAGATTCAAAAATTCAAGGCAAGGCATCTCACAGATACTGTGCATCACTTTTACTACAATTTTAATGTACTCCATAAAATGAAAAATCAAAGCCTAAAGGTTTACTGAGGATCACTCTGAATTCCTTAAAAGCCAAATATCAAATTGAGATTTTTCATAATCATATTCAAAAATACGAATTTATCAAATTGTAAGCTTCATTTATAAAAATATGATTTGAGGTTAGTTTTATTTTATATTCAAATAGTGTGGTAATCAACAGACATACTGAGAGGCTACACAGCATAACCAGACAGTTGTTATTTTGTAATAGCACTCTAAAACTTTTTAGCTAATAAAAGTTACCCCATGTTGAGCACAGAAGCACTTCTGCTCTACACAGCATTGTACTGATGGGTGAGATCTTCACATCTGAAGTAATATGAGCAATGCCTGTGGATATTTGCATGTCATATTAAAGATTTTTCTTGTGGAAAGTTCCAGCTACAAACATGCAATAAAAATGTAGCAGTAAAATCTGATAAATGAATGCACAGTGTACTTCTCCAATAAGTAGGTTCCATCCCCAAGTGTGAAAGCCATGTCTGAGGGCAACTTCACTACAAATGAGAGGGCAGGAGAAGGGAAAACATTGAAGCTGATCTTGCCTTGGAGCTACACTGGCCACTGGATCAATAGCTATCATTAGCAGAGGTCCCTCAGAGGAAGCTGGCTGCCACAGAGCTGACATTTAACCTGTGTCATGTGGCACCATGGGCACACGTAGAGAACTTCACGTTTAGAACCAGAAGAGACAGAAAATGAAATTAGATTTATAAGCTAAATAACAACTCCTTCCTAGAATTTGAGTAGTTGTTGAGTTTCAAGCAAAAGTACCCTCTTGTTACAACAGATCAGTGAAGTTACAGCTAATTTTAATATTACTTTATACATTTCAGCTTGTTATGTGTACTTGGAATTATGGAACAGAGAAAGCAGTGCACGTCTGCATAAACCTCATTATCAGTTGAAGGCATGTCATACTCATTTGATTAATCTCAATTTGCCATTGAATCTCATTTCATTCCAAACGTGTTGTCATTTCAACTAATTTGACTAAAATCCTCCCAGAATAATGATCTTGCCAAGCTTGGTAAATGCACTGTTTGTGTTGTTTATACTGCTTTCTTTAACTGACAGCCCTCTCTACAACAGTCTGTAATTTTAATATTGTAGCGTGATCACAAAACACTGAACATAGAGATAGCATACATATGTCCACAGAATTCATAACAAGATCCAAAAAATTTAAAAGAACTATTATCTGCATATAGATACAAAGTTCTTTTGTCTCCAAAGCCACTGAAGAAGTAAAACCAGACTGTTCCTGAATGCTGGATGACTTCACATATGGCAGCACTGTCTAGGAAACCCTCTGCGGGAATAGATTTCTCATAGTTTCATCATTGTGCAATCATCATAGTAAAAGACAATCCCCTAATCCCAAATAAGTCGTAGTCAGAATAGACAAAAGGGGAAGAATGGAATGAGCCACAAAAGAAAAGTGACATATCCAGAAATCAGATAGGACAGGGTCTGTCAAATTCTATTCTAATACCACAGTCATCAATACTCAGACAACACTACTACACATATAAGCAGTTTACTAACACATATTGTTGCTGATTCTTGTTTAGGGACCATCTTCCCCCATCCAAGCAACCTCATTTAAGAATGTCATGTGTGAAAGTGCACAAATACTGAAGACCAGAATTTTCCCTGTAACTTTATCCCTTTTGTTCTAATAAAATACCAAACCCAAAAAATCTTGACTTCCAAATTTTCTCACAGAATTTTTTAGACAGTAGTCCTTTGCTATACGAGGCATAAGAGAAAGTGTTTGCTGTGACCAAAACAATTATAAAAGCAAACTCTCACTAAAGTCTACAGAGGATACAGAAGACAGAGTAATTTCAAGCAAATTACAGATCTGTGGTATCTTCCAATAGGAATGAACTAAAAAGAGCTTTATATGCATTTTTCAATTTATTTCTGTTGAAAAAGTACCCATGATGTCTTTGTCTTGAGGAAATGAATACAAATTTCCTCATAAATACCATTAAAGTTCATAATCCTGTAAAATTATCTTCATACCATGCTGTGCCTGATAAAAATAGGGTTATAAATGTTCCTTAGTCTGTCTTTAGAAAGGAGATCCTGCATAGCTAGGATCCTTTTCACCTTCTTGATTTCCATTCTCTACCTGCACCCAACTTGCAATCATTGAAAACCTCACCTTCAGCTTTCAAATCCTTTCTGCTCACTGCCTTCGAGCCTCACAGAAAACAGGCCCAGAAACTCTTAGTAATCCTGGTAAATCAGTTAGCAAGCTGCAAACCCATTTTTTTATTCCAGTATGAGGATGGGTTTGCTTTGATCTGTTCTGATGCACACTAAGATTTTTCCGAGAGCAACAGCAACAGCAATGTCTTCTTGCTCGTAGAACTGATGAGATATTCCTTTTTAGCAGTAAGTCATAAAAGAAACTGTTGATTCATTACTGGAGTTTTTTAATTCTCTCATCCCCATCAGAATTTTTTCATGATAAATTTCTGGTAGAAAATCTTCTGGTAAACAGAAGAAAAGAGCAATGCAACATTTGAGAAATAACTGCTGCAATCCAGTGAGAGATTATTTTAACACAGACCCTCCCTTCCCCATTTCCCTTTTCCCCCACCCATCCCACAGAATTGTAATGCCCCAGAGGTTAAATGCTTGGCAAGAAACATGGAGTTCCCTTTTGTGCTCAGTCTTAGTAGTACATCCACTTGAAAAGAAGGATCTAACCACAATTTGAGGGGCTCTTAGATGAAACTGCTCTGACAAACCTTATTTTCACAAAGCTTTTCTTGTTTCTCAGGCTACATCCTCCATGTTCCCAACTCCCACAAATCCCAGGTGGCAAGAGCCTGAGGAGCCTAAATAAAAGCAGCCAAGAACTGCCTTAAAAGCAAAACCAGGAAAAATGGGATTGACGAACAGTTTGTCATACCTAAGGAAGCAATGCCACTCTTTGGGGAAAATCCATGCAATACAGACAAAATTTATACATTTCTTTAGAACAAAAGTTTTTGCCTAAGTGGCTTTAAAGTTTTGTTCCTGAAAACTTTGAGTATGTTTGAGCCAACCTTTCTGAAGCAATAATGAGAAAGGGATTTAAGTTAAATATAATGAGATTCATATGAAATCTGCTGGAGCTGACAAAACTGGAAGAGTAAACCCAGCAACTTGGAGGGAAGTCCACTTGAAAGTAGGTATAAGTTATGTAAGTTCAAATTTTGAGAATGTGAGAAATAAATTCTTTTCATTTTTGAAATAAAACTGGAACATATAATGAAGACTAATTTTGTATTTCATCATTTTTAGCCATAAATAATACTAAAGTGCTGATTGCAGGAAACAAGCAAAGAATATCTTTACCAAGCCACTTGGAGGTAAGAATCAGTACCATCTTTCTTCTGTACTCTTTCCCCATCCCTTCTTTTTCCTTTTAAATCCTGCCTTTTGGACACACAGAAGAGATTTTCATTGCGTTAAGGAAAAAAAAGAAAGCCTTAAAATACAAAAATTAATTTTACTAGAAAGCTAATGAATGCACCATAACCAAGATTTTCTATGGCTATTGCATTAGGGAGAAAGAGTTATGAAACTTCATGCTTTTATAAATTTTGTTGAGCTTGCAATCCTGGCTGAAGGAGAGAGCAAGTTCTCAGGTGTTAAACATCAAATTGCTTATTGGAACAGCTGCTGCACTGAGCTGAGTAAGCAGGACAGGCAGGGAGTGGCTTTTTCTAGGCTAATCTTTGACCAGCATCAATACTAACACTTACAAATTAAAAGGAATATCTTACAATTAGAATATTTTTATTCTTATTTCCTTTCCACTAAATGTACAGACACAAGTGTTCTTTTTGCATCTCTTAGTTCCACTGTTTTTGTCTCACACTGGTTAGGCTCTGCAATAGGAATTTTATGTTTCCTATTCTCCAGCTGTAAAATCTGGGGGATTTTTTTGTTGTTGGGTTTGTTTTGTGTTAGTTTCTGTTTTAGAGGGGTAGAGTGCTGCTCTTGAACAAATATTGCTTGAACTGGGGGACTGGAAAAGCAAAACTTTTTACCTTTTGAGGGACAGTGAAATGCACTGGGATAAAGATAACATTAGGAAACTGCATTGTGGTTTTCTTCTCCTTCCAAAGAAAAAAATTCTTAAAATGTCAGTAGCCTACTAAGCCCTCTAAAATATAGATTATTTTTCTTCACATTACAAAGAAAGTGTTCCCTGATTTTACGGCAGATGGGCAGAAAATGTTAAATATCACGAACTGACACAGATTAGAATGTAGGTTATTCAGTACTCAGTTTCTTTAACTTCCAGACATGAGTTTGGGTTCTTTTGTTGACTTAGATGGTGAGTTGAATTATTTACTTGGGAGCAGGTAGGGCTCAGCAACTATTACTTGCTCAGTGATAGAAACAAAGTTAATACTATAGATTAAGATTAACAATATTAATAGTATTCTAATTAATACTACTACACAACCTATTTTGGCTGTAAGGTAGGAAGCAGGGGAATGCTGGTGCACCTTTTGCTGCAGACCCTCCACATTGACAAGCTGTGCAAGCAGGTAGGAGCGTCTTAAGTAAAAGGTATGATCCTGAAGAGCAGACTCCATCAGACTTGCATTAATACCTCTACCCAACCCCCTTCTTACTTTCAGGTTTTATTTCCTTAACCTTTCATTTCACTCTTAGTGTTTCTGCCTTTTTTTTTTTTTTTTTTTTTTTTTTTTTTTGCTCCAGTGAAGTAGGGGTTCTGCTCCTGCTGGGGAATAAAAGGTGCCACTCCTGAGATCTCCTGCTCACTTTGAACAACGAATTACCAAGAAAGTCAGCTTCTGTTTCCAGCAGGTTCCAATTCATGTTAGGAGCCTGCAGGAAATGGGCACATTGCAGCATCTGATTAAAGTCTTTCATTGCTTAGATTAATGCAGGGTCAGATGGTGAAAATTCTTTCTGTAATAGAAAGCAAGCTGAAACAAAGCTAAAAAGCCTATTCACTTAAAACTCAAGCACAAGGAATAAAAAGAAAAAGAAATCCTAACAATTATATGGATGGTTTTGGAAACTCTCCTAAAATGTACTTTTTCCCCCAACTGCTAAAGGGTGTCCATATCCTAACCACAGACAACATATCAGCAATTAGTGGGAGATAATTATCTGGAGATCAAAAAGCAACTTCCATACCTTTTCATCACAATTAACAATAAACAAGCATAAAAACACTAGAAGCTTGATTTATGAAAGTCCAGAAAGGCATTCTAGGGCACATCCAGCATGTAGTCATGCCTTCCCTCTTCACAAGCCGAGACAGAACTTTCACATTTCCTGAATCACTACTTCCCACTAATTTTCATCACTATCTTCTAGTCAAGCA
This sequence comes from Entomyzon cyanotis, assembly GCA_024500445.1. Taxonomy (NCBI): domain Eukaryota; kingdom Metazoa; phylum Chordata; class Aves; order Passeriformes; family Meliphagidae; genus Entomyzon; species Entomyzon cyanotis. Next base: position 10,480,980 of record JAKEPQ010001009.1, read on the forward strand.
AGAATCCTGCCAATCACTAGCTTGATCCACAATTCTGATACTTCATATGATGTCAGTATATCAGCAGTCACCCTCTGCCTCCTCAGGGTCTCAGATTTCTTGCCCTTTTAACAACCCACTCTGAGATTTAAACTCCCAGGTGCTTCCTGTTTGCAGATTGTGCAGCAATAAACAACATCACTAAGTATGCAGGTTTGCTGTGTATTGCTAGTTGTGAATCTGGAAGTAGAGAAGAGGTCTGAGAGAAGGAGGATGATATTTTTGCACATTGTTTTGAAAACTTAGTAAAAAACTACAATTACATTTGGTTTCAGTAGTAAGCATCCTTACAGATGCTTCATTTACAGAGATTTGTAAATACTCCCAAGCTAATTCTCAAAAAACATTCATTCTGTTGACCACGGCAAAAGTTGCCTTTGGGCCATTTAACTTCCAAATGAGCTACAGAGAGAATATAGGAGAGTCTGATTAAATGTTTCCTGAGCAGACAGTTTTTTTAATGCCCAATGTACATTTAAATGCCTGTAAAATAGGTCTCTTGTCAAAGTGTATGCTTACTTTCCTGTATAATTAATTTATTTTAAAAATATTTCTAGATCAGACATTTGTAGTAATGCAATATTCAGATCTCCATGTGCTCCCTTTGTTTCCCCACTCGGTGTACCATTGGTTCATTTTAAAATATGCTCTGCTGTACCTCAAAACCTATTGGTGTGTAACCCTCCTGCCAATCTTCCCTTCGTCCTCCTGGGACTGGCTCAGAGAGAGCCAGCCCCTGCCCCCTCTCCTTCCCTTTAAAAGGCAGAGCCTGGATCAGCTCGTGGTCTTCCATCTCTGGGCTGCTAGCTTCTGTTACCTGCTTTGTCTCCCTTCCCCCTTTTCCTTCCCTGCACCCCTTTTCCCCATTACCCTAAATAAACCTCTCTAGCAGAACAGAGATGGAGTCCAGTTCTTCCTTTGTCTCACTATATTCCTGCTTGAATTGACGTGGTTAGAAGACTGACGCCATGCCGCAGAACCTCGGGGGCCGCCCGCCCCAGATCCGGTGGGATTTACACGAACCAGGGACCCCGGTCCGGGGGTAGCCGGCCTGTGCAGCCCTCCCCTCCCATCTATTTTGCAGCCAAAAGATACTTGGTGTCTTACAATTTAAGAAAAGCTGACTGAAATGGTGGGAAAATGTTTTGAAGTTCACATCAGCTACTTGTTTTCCCAGAGTCTTTGTAAAGTTTAGCCTAAGTGTTTCTAAATTACTATATTTTCCTTTATTTGAATTCTGTGGTCTTTGCTATGTTTTTTAACAAAATAATCTTGCGAGTCTTGGACACCCTGAGGACCCTCAAAACATCCTACTTCTGTGTTTCATTTTACTGGCATAGCAATTATAGGCAATTTCCCAATCTTGATGTGGACAAACAGGTGGCAACCTCAAGCAGACTCTTAAATGAGCCTCTTACTCTCACTTGTCATTTTTCTGTTTACTGACTCTCCAAATTCAGTCCATCTTTGCCTGCAATGTTCTTCTATATGTAGGTAAAACTTAAGTACACAATGTTAAAATTTGTATCTAGTAAAATGGAGTCACATTGTCATTTCCTACACAGTCTATCTCCTTTTTTGAAGAACACTGTCCAACAGTGACTGTTCCAACAGACAGAAGGACCTAAAGCAAACCCTTTCCTAGATGTCTTTGTATGAAAAAGAAAAGAATTTTTTTGGGCTTCTTTTCGGTCCCAAGATATTGGAAAGAAATAAATGCAGATATGAGAAGAGAAAACAGGGCTGTCTTTCTGAATCTTTCCGCAAGCTGTTGAGACAATAATATGCTGCTATTACTCAGCATATTCCTCATGGAACAGGGGACTGCATTTCAAAACTGATTAAAGTCTCTGCTATGAAAAGGCCATCTCATCTAAGAATCCAGCCAGGTGTCTTCAAAAATTGTCCTTACAGCAGCTTAATGCATAAACAGCAGAAGACACAGACACTACAGTCATTGATAATGAAAAATGACTCAAAAATACAAAGATTGACATCGCAGTCAGAGGGGTTGTGTGGCACCCCTCCAGTAGTTATTGGCATAGCATGAGAAATACAGCATTTCTCTTCTGCTCCTCGGAAGTGTGCATGGGAGGTGGGATGGAGGGTGAGGGGATGAAGCACACTATCACCATCAAGAATTTGACACAAGGTATTCATTCTTTTTCTAGTTTTTATGAGCATGACTTCACATTGTAATAAAGAGATGAACTGCTGTAGCAAACATACATAAGTCAGCACAGAGGCCAAAACTGAAGATGACTTAGCTAAGCTACAAGGTTGCTGATATGAGCTTGCCTATATAGGAAATCTACTGCAAAGTGAGCCAGAATATAAATTTATAGTGTGTTATATTCCTTTCAAACAACTTTCCTGTGATGGTGAAAAGTAGCTTTCTCCAAACAGAGCAGACCTTATGCCTTAACAAAGTCTGAGAAGACTACCTTGCACTTGTTCTTCTCAATAAGTGTCTGGATGATTTGGTAGTAGAAACCAGCAAATGTACTGTGGAGCCACACCCTAGCTAACCTCACAGGTGTATTCTGTATAAGACATCCTCTGCTTAAAAGAAGATGGAGAAATTAGTTGAAACTCTAGAGTATCCAACTATATCATACAAAAAGGATAAAGTTTAGATTTGTTCAAGCATTATCAATTCACTTAAGCTACTTCATTGTTATATGTCATTTCATTTTTCATTATCAAAGCCCAGGGTGTTTAAAGGTCTCCAAGAACTCTTCTCTCAATTTGTTTGCTGCTGTATTTCAGCAGTGTGTGCTGGCCCTTTGGCACTTTTCTTCATCTTTAACATAATTTATCAAAGGAGGTAGCAAAATACAAGTTGATCAGTCTCTCTGGTTTAATTTAACAAGGCAGGTCATAAAGGCTTTGTTCCTTGACCAGCCATGCCAAAGTGCTGCTTTCACATATTAATGTGACATGACTTGTACAGTCATAATTACTATGACAAGATAAAGGGAATTAGTTAAAACATAATTAAAACCACATGCCTTACAACTGTGACCCTGTACATATTTAGTAACTACTTCTTTGTTTCTGGCTTATCAAGAGGGGAAGGGGTCCACGTGAATTTGCCTGGTATTACAAGTACATCAATTAAGAAAAAAAATTAAACACTGATCATAAATAAACAGATAAGAAACAAACCTGAAACAAGACAAGTACTCTGATTCATGGTTAGTAATGAATTTTCTTGCTGATACCTATGTACTAAGGCAGCAATGCCTCTTCCACGGGTATGAGAAAAATTGATCAGTGCAGAGGTAGGGCACAGAGATGGAAATCTGCAGTGACTCTGTCGCATTATTGGTAGCCTTTTCAAAACAGGCATTACTGAACAGCACCGCAAGGAATAAAAATAAGGCTTGTCTTTTTACATCACAAATAAGGGTGATCAAAAGAAAACAACAGCTTTCTCTGGTTTATCATCACACTGTACAGCTCTGTAGAAAGCATAGAGGGAAAGCAGATAAACCATATTGGACTAGGCTAAAAGTTTAACCCTGTGCAGCATGCTATAAGTGAGCATAGTCAGTCTAGTAACATGTTCTTTGCTTTAGCAGCTACACTATTTCCCTACAAAAAATTCACAGGATGCCCTGTTGTCATTTGTTGTCACCTTCCCTTTTCTGTTAGGCACTTCCCCAAGGGCAAGACTATATTATTGTGGTACAACCCATTGGCAGTATCAAAGCAAAACATAATCATTTCCAGGTTTTGGTTGCAGAATAATCTATCTATTCTTCTACTATTGTGGAAGTCATATGCTGCTTTTAGTGCAGACATTCTCAATATGATCTGAGCTCCATGGTGAGAAGATCCTGTCACTTGGCTTTGACTGTTTCAATCAGCTTTATGGGCTTCTCATTTTCAACATCTCAAAAAACTTTGTACGTGTCAGTGTGTTTCTTAACCCTTGTTCACGAGAAAAAAAATAATAGCAACAACTACAGGGAAACAGAAGAAAGCAAGAGAGAACTTATTTTCCCAATGGGACAATTGGCTCCTTCTTGATTGAGGTAAAGACATGGCTCATCTCCCACACCGGCACTAGTGGTACCAAATGAGCTCTGGCTCTAATAGGTTTTGCAGCTGTTGCTAATCCTGCTCTAACATGCTTCTGATGAGCAGTGAAATAGTTAACAGCACGGAATTTACAGTATAAGTAAGTCTCAGCATTAATAGTGCTGAAGTGAATGAGCCTGTCACATCTGTCAGAGCTATTGTTTCAGGCCCTGCCTGCTCCAAGGCTCACAGCTAGGGGCTGACTTGTGTGAAAAGCCATCCAGCACAGGGGACAGGGTGTCTGCAGCAGAGAAGCATCTTGGTTCTGTTGCACCACAGATCTACACAATGAGACCTTCACTGCTATATCCTGAAGCTAGAAGGGTGTGGATCCAGGAACAGTGCAAAACCATCTAAAGACCTAGGAATTTAAGGACATTTATCAGCAAAATTTATGCAAACACCTTTCTGGTTTTCTTTGTAAAGGAATGCTGCAAAAGCAGACAGTTCACCGAACTCTTAGACCTCCAACTGAATCTGACCCAAGGTGTGACTACCTCATAGCTCTTATATATGAGATCAAAACCAGCTGGCTCAGGTGGCACTGGAAACCGAGCTGCAGCAACACCAAATGTGGCACCACTTACCTGCTGATTTAGTCACCATCTCCAGGGTGAGCCTTGGTGTGAGCTGCCATGATCATGCCTTTCTGCAGAAGGCTAAAGCAGGCCTGTAACCCTTTGAAGGTGGACACATAACATCACAATAGCAGCCAAGTTATTCTAATCACATTACATGAAACAGAAAGACCTCACAAGAATCAGAAAAGGATGCAACAAGGTTTGGCTTCTGCCCAATGTTTTGACATTTTCTCTCAGACCTTTTAGTGTATAAGAGCATTTTATGAACACCTTTTGAAGGGGATTACATTTTTTTCTGGCTGCTGGATGAAGGGAAATTATGTGAAATACAGTCATGAGGTTTTGAAGTAGAATTAGCAGCTCAAAATTCCTTAAAGTAAGAATAATAAAAGTGAGAAATAATCCAATCAATAAAGTATAATCCCCATTCTCCTACCCTGGGTGAGCCCAGTGCAGCTAATTCAATCAGAGCATATCTACACATCAATTAAACCATATCTATATTAGTATCACATTACTGTTATATAAACAGATTATATGTGCCTGCATACTATAAAGTATAACACGCTCTATATCTCTGTAAGGCTTCTAAAGCAGATGTTGCTGTATTTTCAGACTGAATCTAGCACAGCCTCACTCTCATCAGAGTTAAAAAGTAGCACTAATAAAAATCCATTTTTTTGAGATATAACAGACTGAATCTCAGTCAAAGGAAAGTGCTGCAATGATTCAAGACATTATTACCTGCAGTTCTTTACCTCGCCCACCTGGCAGAGGGAACTGCCCCCACAGCAGAGACAACAAAAGCAAACTCCAGTTCACAGATTAGCACAAGCCTGTCTTCATTAGTGATTTAAGCAAGTATAGCAGAATATGGAACACCCATAACAAAGATCCGTGTTCCTTTATGCTCCCTCTGCTCACTTATAGCAATGAGGTAATGTAAAAAATTAAGGCCAGTAGCATCTTGTCACATTTCAGAGAAATCCACACTTGCGAGTTGGAGCAGCATCAGCCAGCAGAGCAAAATTTACCTGGCTAACAGAGCTATGGCAGTGAAAATCCACCCTATAAACACACACTCAAACAATTAAGAACATTTCTTAATTACAATTCAATTAACAGTGAAACTGATATACTGCAAGTTGCACAAAAACAGGGTGAAAAAAAATGTGTCTTTAGCTTTCGAGGTAGATGTCCCTCAGTGACTAACAAAATCATCAATATCTTGAATCAAATGCAAATGTTAATAAGCTGAAATGCACACTTTTATGCAACCCTGTGACAACCATTGGGATCTGCACATTTATAAAATAGTGAAACTCTTTTGGCAGCAAATCATCTGCAAATGTGGAAGATATGAAAATATCTTTTTTTTGCCCCAGCAGTAACACATGAAGTGTAGCACTAAAGAGAATGTTCCAGACAGCAACACTATTTGAAAGGCAAAAATATCACGAACAGAAAGGAACATTTAGGGCTGTAACAAGGCATAGCTACTCTGAAGACTGTAAATTAAAAATTTTATATTTTTAATTTACAAAACACTCTAATTTTGAACTACCTTGTATGGTGTCATTTACTAAGTAAAAGCCACAGTAAAAAGTATACCTTCATAACAACAAAATCCAGACCTGAAAATATTCAGGGGAAAAAAGTACATCTATGTACCACAAAACCACAAAAGATACTAAATACTTTCTGAATAGAAACATGACAGTGTCAGTGGATACACAAGGGACAGAAATATGTATATAACCCATATAAACAAGGGAAATCTTTTTGCTTTGAACTTTAAAACCTACCAAGTTTAAAGCACTCGCTGGAACTACTTACCTGCTGTTTTACAACTAAAATCACTCTTACCTTTGCACAGCTGAAGGCATTCCTTCTTGCTCAGTCTACCCAAATCCAGTCACTTTTTACCCTATGCAGTACTGCATCCCCTGTGCTTTCAGACAGAGAACTATGACAAGACTGCCATGTGTTATGTAGGTTGTAGGAAGACCAAAACCTCAAAGAGTTGCCAGGAGAAACCTCCCTTACACCCAAGTCTAACACAAAAGCACAGGAGGTGTCCTACTGGGTCAGACCTACTTGTCAGCCTCTGTCTCAGCCACATCAGAGACTCTGTTCCTAGCACAGGAGAGCACATCAGGCTGGCCACTGCCTGCAGCTCATTCCTCTCTTGTTGTCCCAGCAGATGCTGTCTTTGGATTAGGGATTTCAGAGGTTCATCCCTGTCTCTGTCTTTGACATCTGCCTTGGCCCAGATGGAATTTTCTCCAAGCCTGTTTTCCACCTGATGATACCATCTGTCTCCTCTCCACAACCTCTCATAGAAACAGTTTCATGAGTTCACTATCCACAATGTAAAAGATTCCTTTTCCCCCAGTTTTATCTGCTGCTACTTTCAGAGAGCATCCCTAGATCAACTGCTGCTGCATTTGTTGAATAACAAATGCATTTCTTTCAAACATCAGGTGTAACATGTTCAGTTTTTATTGTCCTAGTTGGAAGGTCCTAGTCTTTTCAGTCTGTCCTTGCAATACAACAGCTGTCAGCCCCTCAATAATTTCAGTTGCCCTCTTCCATGATTGTTCTGTGTCCTCCACAGACCCCAGAATGACCTACTGCACTTCAGTTGTGGGTTCTTTCAGGTTTTACATAGCAGTAAGATGATACCCTCTTTTGATCTCAAAACTCCTTCTGACCATGTCTGACAATTTTTCTCTTTTCTGGCTGACACTGTGCATTGAACCAATTGCTCCAGAGAATTGAAATCAGTGATAACTCTCAAGTTCTCTTTTCTGTGTTGCAATTACAAGATCAGCAGTATGTATATTTAAATTCCGTTTTCTGCAGTTGTATTACTGTACATTTATCTATAATGAAGTTCATTTGACATATTTTTGTCCCCTCACTCAATTTTGCAAGGTGTTTTAAGAGTTGTTCTTCACCACTGTGGCATTTGAAAACCTGAAAATCCATGAACTTGGAGATTTCATTGCAAACTCTCTCCCCCAGGTCATTAATGAAGGTGTTGAATAGGAACAGTACTAGCACTGACCCCTGGGAGACTCCAATAGTGACTCTTTTCCTTTCTGAAGTGACCTTAAAACTCACCTTTCTGGTTCCTAACATTTAATCAGATTGGAATCCTCAAAGGGACCTTTCCTCTTGTTTCTTCAATAATCCCAACTCTCTTCCTCCAGTGGTCTAGCCTGTACCAACAAAAAGTAATGTAGAAATAGTCTCAACTAAGAAATAATACCTATGTTTTTTTCACCCAGATCCTTTGTGTACTGGAAGATGCTTTTCTTAAAAGTCTCTTGCTGCAACGCTAAAAACTTTTCTAGCCCCTCATTTCATCTCTTACTTTTGTCTTCTAAACAGTTCCACAGCTACTTATACCAACTCCCGTCTTTTCAATGTAAATAGTCTTTTTCCTTATTTCACCACATCATTTGCTTTACTGACTTCCAGTGGATTAGAGGGAGTGCATTTCCTGTGTTTAAGAGGTATATTATTTTCTCAAAGAAAAAATCGTTTTCTCAAATCTTCTTCCATACATTTTCCTTTAAAGAAAGTGTTTATATCAACATTTTAAAGAGTATTTAGCATAAAGGAAAGATGGGTAATAATTTCATAGCCAACACAAATGTCTAAGAAATTATCTGCCAATTTGTGACTTGGTTACATTTTCTTTACATAAATGATTTACAGATGAAGTACTAAACAGACCCCATTAAAGGGTTTTTTCATCTAGCTAGCAACTTGCTGCTAGCTAATCTGGTACAGCAGGAACCATGTCAGAGGGGAATGATCAAAGTATTGAACTAAAAAATAAAGTAGAAAGGATTGGGTGACAACATTTTGATGTCTCATTGAAGAGAGAGTAAGGCTTGAAAACAACTTTTAACATTTGGTTATACATTCAAAATTCAGTTCCTGTGTAGCATACACCAATTAAGGAAGGAAGGGATATTTGTTAATACTATTTAAACTATTGGTGTTTTTCTGGTACTTATTAGCACCTACTTGTCTCCAATGACAAGTGAATATTTTCGATAAATGAAATCTTTGTTAAATTTTCAATACTTCACTTCTGGCTACCTCCTTCATGACAAACAGAGGCCAGCCAGTTAAGGCAGGGAAGGCTCTCCCCTGATCCAGCCTACTCAGCTGTGAACAGGTATCTCATAATTTGGGTTAGGAATTAGGAGTTGCTGGCTGATGATATTGATAAGTCTCGTGTGATGTTGATAAGTTCTCCTGCGCTGCCAGCTACAGAAGGTCACATAACTTGACTGACTTATGGCAGGGGTATTTCAAGATTCACAATCTCCCTTACTACAGATATTTCTATAAAACTGAGGAAGGTCAAACACTTCTAACATAAAAAAACCCCCAACTTTTTCTCCCTTAAACGATCAAAGGGTGGAGCCAAAGTCCTACTGTATGTTAGAAATGAGAAACAGAAGGAATAGAGATTAAAAAAAGAAGCATGAGAGATTTTGGGACCTCCTTTACAGACCTAAACCTTTGCTATCTGGAGATAAAAGAGATAAGACTGGCATAAAGTTATCTGACAACTAATTCTCATTAATAAGGTGTTCTGTGTAGTCTATCAACTTGTTTCTAGTGCCTTCTTTGTTTTCTCAGTAATTCCATTCTGTAGACTGCTATACAGAGGCAGCTTTACACCTTAGCTTATCTTGCAACAAAATCAAATATTGATAGCAAGGCAGGTTTTACTTCATTGTAGTTCTCATATCTTTAGGCTCACACAAAGGGGTAACAATAAGCATTAACCACTTCCCTTGTGCTTCACTTAGCATAATTTTGTCAAATTTTGTCTTCTGATTACCATGTCAACATGACAAGAATCAGTACAGGTCTAACTAATAATGATGAAATAAAGCCAGATATAGATTAAGCTATAGATGAAAAGTTCATGTTGAGTCTGCTTGTTCTTTCTGCTTCTGCTTTTCCTGAGTTGCAAGGAGGGAAAATACAATTCCTGAGACTCCTTTTGTTGTCAGCTGCAACACTGGAAAACAGAATATTAAGATTTTGGATCTTGATTTATGCTTTTAGAAAGAACCAACTGGGTGTTTATTACACAGACTGAACTGGTGGTTGATGCAAAGATAGGAGTTAGAAGCTAACCTGGAACTATAAATCCAGGGAGGTTTTTTCCTTGAAATATTAATTTCAGATTAAATGAAATATGGAGGGGTTTTTACCTATGACAATTCAAGAGGCATTTTTAGCACATGGTGAGAACATGGAACTAAGGAGAACTGCATGTACCCCGAAGTCCAGCACAGAGACAAATTATTCTGGGTTAATTTTCCTGGAAGAAATAGACCTGGATACTTCCTATCTTTCTACTGTCTTACACTTAGCAGGGAAGATTCTGATCTTCAATGTCTTAGTCCCCAGCAACAGGAACTATTAGGAATCACTAACCTTTTCTCAAAGATAAAATGGAAAAAAACAGCCAAAACCCTGAAATTTTGGAGTGTTAACTCACACTTTCATATTAACTACCCCTTATTCCTCTGCCCTTTACTCGTAAAGACATTTTTAAAGGGAAACAGTCCTGGCAATCTTTCAGGTGATATTAAAGATGGTAAGAACTGTCCTTTTAGCAACACTTGATATGGATGGGAATTGCTGCTAAAGTTCAGTGTTTCTTCCTTGAAAACAAAACCAGATAAACAAACACCTAAACGTGAGGCAAAAGAACAGCAAACTCAGGCAGAAAATGCCGGTTTTGTTGACCACCTCCCTGGTGACAAAGGCAGACACTGCACAAGGGACTATTACTGCTACCACAGGGCTCGAGCGACCTACACCAACATCAACCTGCTTATGACATTGTTTTTAATTGCTTTCTAATTTATGAGTACAAGGCAGTGTCACAAAAGATTCCTTTTTAGCCATAAGGGTCAACACAGAAGGCAGAGAAGAAAGGGCAGGGGTATGAGGCTAAACCAGAGAGCAATAATAGGAGAACTAAATACCACAGCTAAGGTGCTTCCTCTGCTTCAGACATTTTGTATAACCTTGATAAGTTCTCTTTGGAGTAAGGCATCTTAATAGTAAGGATTATTAGTAGCCAGGTGCAGTTATGAAGACTGAGCTAAATACTGAGGTCTTAGATCAGTCTGGCCATTGTAGCAAACCCAGTACTCGTTGGGATGTTGCAGTGAGCTTTTCATCTGCATATCCTGCATCCATTCCTGTGAAGAGGACAGGCAGAAAGGCACCAAGAGATGACCTTTCTTTTTACCAGAAATACATGTAATACAACTTGTAGGTCTTTCAGTAAGACTGTTGTTTTGGGGAAAAAAATCATTCTGTAGTTATATGAGATGATACATGTAACTTAAGGATTCCTAAGTGATCAGAGTAAAAAAGCTGTATTTACAGATCTTGCATAAGAGCTTATACTCACTCTGGCAGTTTATATTCAAAAATATTTGCATTAGCAAGTTTTATTATGGATTGAATATTGCCTGCCTTTCTACAATCATCATAAAATCAGTGTAAAAGTAAGAAAACTCGTGCAAACCTAATACCATATTCTGATTAAATAGCCAGAAATGCAATTGTATGCTTGTGACTGATCCAGATCTAATTTGTCTTGCTGGACATTTCTTCAGAACATAGATCTGGTATTAATGGTCTTGCAATAATAGCCATGGTCTCTTTTTCTTGCTTTGGCTTTTGCAAGCGATTTGATAAAAAACCTGGATTGGATTTTTGTCACCTTTGACAAGAAGTCTAGGTGTCTGCTAAGAAATGAGACACAGATTCAAATTCTGTCTGATTTAGCATGAGGATTCCTATCAAAATCTCCAAGCAGCCTGTACAACATTCTTCCATTTCTCTCAGATTGCATTGTCTTTGCAAAGCCCCATTTTGTGCTACGTTTGCAAAAGCCACTCACATTTCTGTGTCATGACCTACTTCATTAGTCTTCCTTCTCTTAAAGACTGTGTTTTCCTTTAGTTCTGGGCAAAGTTTCTCTGCTTGGCAACTGAGTTAAAGACACTCTCATCTTGTTCCTGTTGTCTGCCCTAGGCATTGCAAAACTGTCCATGGCATTCTTGGGCCCAAGATTCAAGATACAATGGGAACATCTGCCAAGTAACTTACCCAGAAAAGGTAAAAATCCCTTGATCTTTCATCATTCTATAGGCTAACAAGACAACTAAAGCTGGGTCTACAAGGATGGAGGCATTTTATTAAAGAAAGGTGCATCGATGAAAGAATTACAACTTTCTCTAGTAGAGCCACAGGATAAGTGTAGGTGATGTCAGTGCTGCACCTCTCTCAGGTTGTGTGGCAGAATAAACACACTGATGAGAACTCAGGTGTTCCAGCAGAGCACTGTCAGCAGGAGATACACCAGTATATGCCAGGAGCCAACTGCCTGGACAGCAACTTTGCAGAAAAGGACCTCGGGCTCCTGGTGGACACCAAGCTGAGCAAGAGCCAGCACTTTGCCCTTGCAGCAAAGAACTATTACATTTCCTTCTCTGCATTAGGAAGAATGTTGCCAGAAGGTGAAGGGAGGTCATCCTTCCACTCTGTGCTGCACTGAAGAGGTCACACCTGCGTGCCCTGTTTATTTCTGCGCTCCTCAGTAAAAGGAAGACATTGAGCTACTGGAGACAATCAAGCAAAGTAACACAAAGATGATGAAGGGACTGGAGCATTTCTCATATGAGGAAAGGCTAAGAAAACTGGAACTCTTTAGTCTATGGAAGAGAAGGCTCAGAGGTGATTTCATCAATGTCTACAAATATCTAAAATGAGACTATAAAGAAGAAAGAGCCAGTGGTGAATGGTGACAGGACAAAAGGCAATGGGCAAAAACACAGAAGATTCCCTCTGAGTATCAGAAAACACTTCTTTACTGTGAGTAAAAGTAGGCGTAGAGTCTCCATTGAGTAAGTAGGTGTGCAAGTAGGTGTAGAGTCTCCATTCTTAGAGATATTCAAAAGTCATCTGTACATAACCCTGGGCAGCCTGCTCTAGCTGACTATGCTTTTACAGGGTGGTTGTACAAGATTATGTCCAGAAGTCCCTTCCAAGCTCAAATGCTTTTGGATCCTGCATACCTGCAAGTCATGCTTGCCCACCTTTAAAATTATCTACCCTTTGGTTTGCAGTGACCTCTTGGAATAGCCCATGGTGCAAAAGGATACTGCTGCAGTTTTGTAATGCTGTAACCTTTCCTCCCAGTAGACTTCCTAATGCCACGCATTTGTGTCAGGATTTATGCCAATGGAAGCTGGCAGAACCCCAAGCAGAACCTCACATGGTGTTTTAAGGAGTCTCAGAGGTAGCATGTGAAAAACAAACTCTCAACTGCTGCTTGTTATGGTAGCACAGCATTTCTAACATTAGACAGACCCAAATTTTAACTTCATGGAGGTAAGGAATATAATGCCAAGTTCCTCCCCATCTGAAAAGCGCTTATATTAGCATAGTTGATGAAAATGAAATATATTCATTCTCTCCTTCACCCTGGCCTCTTCTTTGAATCATTGCTCTTATTTTACAGTCCAGCCCCTCATTTCTAAACCCATCACCACACCTGCCCATTTCACCCCATGGATGCTCCTGTTCAAATCTTGAGATATGCAGATTTCACATCTATTGTTCCATCTGAGGACTAAAAAAAGCAAAGCTCAAGTGATACTGAAAACCCTTGTAATTTTGTACCAATTAAGATATTCGATTATCTTCTTATTTGTTTGATTTTTTTTTTTGTTCCAGTTCCTTAAGAGATGTTATTTTGAGAAAATCTGAGCTTTCATTAGAAATAAAAAGGGTTTTCTTTTTCACAGAGAAAAGTTTGAAACCATCTGATTATATTTTATTCTCAAAATCTAAAAGATTACTAAAAATATGTCACCATTATTAATTTAATCTAACCCAACAGGTCAGGGTGGGAGAGAGGGATGGAGAAGGCCAGTACTTTTCTAGCCAGAAAAGACAGGAACACTGCCTTTTCAGGTTTCTCATCACATGACAGCTGTTCTGAGTTGAACCTCAATGAGTGGCTTCCTTCTCCAAGCAGAAACACTGGGCTTGGAGAGAGTTTATACAAAAGTTTATTTCCTGAAAATCAAGTTCTGCCCACACAGCTCCCATTCAACTCCAAGAAACAGGAGAGGATCCAACTGGAATAAGGAAATCTTCAGTTACTTCACATTTCCATGACACTTCGATGCAGTAGATTTAGATTGTATTTATTACGTGACAAAGAATTTTGATGTATCTCTGAGCATGAAATATGATCTCTTGGTGAACCACCATTGAAAAAGCAGTTTGTGTTCAAGTATTCTTTGGTGAGATTTCAACCGAATCAAAGAATCTGGAGTTTCCCCAAGCTGAATCCCATAATCAGAGGGTAAAATCTTCCCAACCTCTGAAGTAGAAGAGGACAGCAGGCTAGCAATGGTGCTTACTACAGAATTAATTACTTTTCTAGTCTGTGGAGACAGACTTGATAGAAGCCTTTTAGAAGTTGAAAGATGGACAGCTGCCTAGGGAAATACAGGGGCCAAAGTTTTGGAGTATTTTGGCAGAAGAAGCCAGTACAGAACAACAATGAACTGAGGTCTTTGTTCCTGAAAAGCTGCAGTCAGAGCTAAGGGCCTGTAGAAACATTTAACAAGAGCGAAGGTGACTAATAGGAATGGAAAAGAAATATTATACTAGCTTGACTTCGGTTTGTGTTTATTTCTTAGTCCTCTATTAGTGTTTATTTCTTAGTCATCTCTTACATCTATTACGTCTATAGTGACTAATTACTGTTAAATATTATTTTGTCTTCATTTCTTAGTCATTTATACCTCCCTATTATGAGGGATACCAGACAAACAAATGGATCTCTGGTCTCATACAGTGAATTTTTTCTTATATTCTTGCACTGGGGACAGAGAGGTGAAAGGCTTTACAGCTCATTAGTAGTGTCTTGTGATATAAGTACTAACTTTAAGCTGAAAAAGACCTTAATCTCTGGAAAGAGAAGCCATTTAAATATTAAGTATTAAACATTTTTGGCCTTTACAGAACTCAAAGAGGCAATAGTGTCCTTTTCTTGAACTGACAAAACATTATCTTCTACACTGCTCTGACTGTTGAACCTACGAAGCCTGCAGCACCCAGACTGTGTACTTTTGAAACAATAAACATTAAACAAAACACAAGTAGTTTTGAAAAAATGCATTACAACCCAAATATTACTGCAAGGGCTAAATTCTTTTTTAAGTAGAACATCCAACAATAGAAAGCCATTCAAAAAATAATTCCAGCGATCCTTTCAATGACTCTTCTGTAGCATGCTGTTACTGTTTTTCATGCTTTGTCCCATGTGGCCATAATAAAAGCAAGGTATTTAGCTCAAAAACTTATTAATCACATCTACCACCTCTTTCATTCCAGGAAAAAAAAAAAAAGATAGCATACAGAAAAAGGAATTAACCCATCTCTGTGAACCAGCTTATAAAGAGGAGATCAACCTCTGCATCTTCAGGTCCCCTTTGCTGGTGGATTGCACAGTACTGCAGCACTGCAAGACAGTGCAGCTGCTCAGTTCTTCTTCCTGTTCTTCTTAGGAAGAAATTGCATAGTGTTTACAGACGTTGGATAAAAATAAAATAATATTTGTGTTTGGATGACAAAAGACATCACCCCAGGCCTCTAGACAGAAAAAACATTCCCCACTTGGTTAGAGCAGTGTGTGTAAGCCCCTACACCTATGGCTGAGAATGGTGAAGCTCTCCCCACCTTTCCAGCAGCAGAATCAGAAACTTCCATGCAGGTTTAGATACTGCCAAGTGAGAGGAATGTAAAATGGAAACGCAGGCAAGCATAGATCAGCTTGTTGGAGAGTTGGGTTCTGCCCTTTGTTTGGCCAACCTTTCCCAGATTTTCACTACTAAGAGATGCCACTTGTGTCCAGGTATGATGCCTAGAGGCATACAGGAAGGTTTTCAGATATGTTAAAATAACTTCATGGGAAATCTATTGCTAGGCACCCTAGTGTCTAATATATTCCACTTTATAATACACCAGAAGGTAAAGATGCAGGGATAGAACTGATTCCTCTCATTTCATGTTAAGGCTGCTGGCTCTTACATCATCCAAGACTGCCCACCAAAGGGAAATAACAAAGTTTGTGAGAAAACAAACATTCTTGAAGATGTGACCTTCTGATGGATACATCAGCTTTGTAGCACAAGAGCATCTCAGGGCATGTAAGAGGAAACTGAGGTGCAGTCACATACATCCACAGCTTGTCTTTGACTGTATTATACAATACAGTTTGACTCTCTCCATACAAATAGCAATGACTTAGCCTATGGGAATAAATGGAGATTATCTTGGTGCCTGAGTAGTAGGAGTGCAGTGTGGAGTGAAACATCTAAGCAAAACAAAAAATACACAGACATTTGAACCACAACCCCTTAAGAGGAATCTTGCAATGCTTTTGCCCTCTCAAAGAACTGCCTTTGCCCTCTCAAAAACCATTTAATTATTTTCTTAATTGTTGGATTTTTTAGGAAAATATTTGAAATAATTAATTTTAAAATGCTGCAGTGAGCATTTCAATTACTATTATCCACTTCCTCCTCTATCATGCTCAGGGACTGATGACAATCAGAGAGCCCAGATGCCAGTCTGTATATTAGAGTCTCAGCCAGGATATTTGGCTCCTTGGCGAGATCCACAGGCAGTTATTCTGGCAGCTCCAAGTTGCCCCTGCCTAGAAAATTATTAAGACTGTTGACTGACTGCTCAGACTACCCTATTCTGGGCATCTGGGCTCTTCTCCCCTTTCCTAACTTGGAACAGAACAGCTGCTCTGTTCATGTACTGAACTTGTGCAAGTGTGTGTCCATTCATTTATTAGCAAGCAATTGAGATAGGCATGTTTATATAGGTCCCTTTTAAGTCACAAAACATATGGTTATCTCTTAGTCTAGAATGATTTCCCATAAACTGGAGAGAAAGTTTCCAAACAAAAGAGAAATAAGCCATATCTGAGAAAAGGTCTCTACACACATGTAGGTATGCAGCAGGTGATGCATATTGCCTGTTGGTTTCCTCTGGAATCTGAAGAACACTTGTTTTAACATGTGCCTAAGAAAGTTGCCAGATACTCTGTAAACCCCAGCTCTGACCTTAGCCACCTCTTTGACTTCCTGCATAGAATTTCCTCTGCATCAAATGGGCCAGAAACACTCCATATGTGGCTGATCTCTCAACAGTACTGGCCCTAAATTGTTTATTATTTCTTGAATGCCATCAAGGTTTCTGAGGTTGTGTAACACAGAGGGAAAGACATTGTCCTGTCTTGTAAGACTTAATCTAAATAAGACAGAACTCTTAGTGCAGACATTCAAAGTAACACTACACAGCACAAACAGAAGAAAGGCCAGGCTCAAAATTTCATCACTCAAATCTGCTATTATCTAACATTATTGCAGAACATGTGTCCTTTCAGTAAGGCCAGGTGTGCATGCAAAGATTTTCTTATATTACCCATATCAAGACAGAAAGTGATGAAAATCAGACCTGTTTGACATAATCATTCTGTCCAAAACCTTAGCACAGATGACACAAAATCACCAGGTGCTATACTGGAGGTGGTGGCTAAATGTTTTGAGGAAAGTTTGGACTAAATACACATGGAAGTTACTGTAATGTTACACATAGATAGATATCTACCACTTAGTAACTATTTCTGTGCCTGGGCATGCTCAATAATGCACACACTTAAAAGGGTAAGAAATTGGAGGAAAATTACTTGTGTTTCCAGCCAGGAGGAAAATGCAGTTAGGTAGTTATTGAAGTGCAGATGACACATTGTAGGTTTCCAGCCTAGCCTGCTTCATGGCAATGTGTGCACATACCCACATGCTTTGAGAAGTAACTTTACCCCAGCAAATGGGCACAATGATGTGGAAAGAAGTGAGCAGAATTCCAGGCACAGCTGGAATCACTCAGTTATGACTGAAAGGAAGCTGGAAATGAAAGCAACAGATATAGGAAAGTCATTAAAACTATTCAAAAGAAAACCATGGTCTAAACAGTCATTTACCAGAGAACATGGATTGGATTGGTAGGACAGAATTAATTGAAAAATCTGAATATTGAGATAGGTGAAGTATCCAAGCTCGATTTGTGTCAGATGTGCTGTCCTAGACTAGCTTACTGGGAGGATGTTCCCTCTGCAACAGGGCAAAGATATCTAGCTCAGATGTAAACCTAAGGATAACCTACTCAGGCATTTTGCTTTTTATGCTTCATGGTATTTCAAATCCCAGTCTAAATTCCCATAAATGAAGAACAAACATGACTACCGACTGCCTACACATGCCCATCTGCTCAGATGGCACAGCTCCCACTAACAATTTAGTTGGGCAGTTTCACTAAAGTCTAGGTGCCAAACCAGCATACGTTTCACAAAGATAAGTCTGTATGACACTACAAGCACCATTTCCTTTGCAAGATTCCCTTGTCTAGGACAGGTTTGAAGATAAGCCATCTAATGCTTCCCTGTTAGCTTAGTTTCATAGGAAACAAGATAATGCAATCACAGTGTGACTCCTGATCTCTCATTCTGCCCTCTTCTTTCATACAGAAGTTTGGCAAATCTCAAACAGATTTGACAGAAGGGTAATGGTTTCAAAGTTATTATTTTTCTATACATTTTGTTAAAATGAATGTCTGGTTAGAGGAGACCACTGTTCAGCTGTGTAAACTAAATCCTTACTAGACAAGAGAAAATCACCACAAGTGAATGCTGTCTTACCCATGGGAAAAGCTACTGTCAGAACTTCACTGGTACTAGACAGAAGGGAATCCAATCATTAGACACAATCCATAATAAGGAGGACAGCTGCTCACTGAACAACTTGTGTTTGATCACAGTTCTCATCAAAGTATGCGAGAAAACCAAATACCTGAAGGCAAATACTGAAGAATCCCAAAGAGTTTACAAGCATTTCTGGCCACCACTCAAACACTCCATGTGTGTAGTAGAATAAATTGGCAGCACTCTCAGCTTGCACAGGGCAAGCACAGTGCCATCCACCTACACGTAGCAAGAGTGCATCAGAATATCTGTTGGGTTTTTCAGATTTTGCAAGTTCCTCAGTAATTTCCTAATGAATGCTACAGAACTTGGAAAACTCAGCATGCTCTCTCACACTTTTCTGAATGTTCAGTGTCATCCATCAAACACTTGGCCACAGGAAAGAACCAGTTCAAGGAACAAGCCATGGACTTTTACAGTATAAAAGAAAGGCCTATATGACAGCTTTCCCTGGCTGGTACAGTCCAGTCCAAGTACCTTGAGCCACTTCACTTACAAGGCTGCTTGCAAAATTACACAAAAACGCTCAGTCAAAGATACATTGAACTCTAAAGACCAATGGCAGCAAACAGCTGTTTATCAGCCTCAGCGAATGGCAGTGCAGAATGAAGTGAGGAAATACAGGCTGGTTTCCATCCAGAGTGATAAAAAAAGTGGCCCATGCATACTGGTTAGGAGAGAGGGCAGTTGTTTATTTTTTCAAAAGAAAACCAAATCGACAAAACTCTTGGCATAGACAGGTGAGCTGTACAAAAGCAGCTGGTGTAGTGAGGGATACAGAGAACTACCCCGTTTGTGCTTGTAGTGTTGATGCAAACACACAAAAATCAGTCCCAGCTGTCCTGGCTAAGAACAAGGAGCCAAACATGAAGAGAACTGGATTAACAGTACTGAGGGAGATGGCCAGCACCCACAGCATGCAATTAATATCATCCTGGCAAGAAGGAACATCATCCCGTTTCTTTTCATAAGCACTGTGGTCCCAGATGATTCACCTCTACCAAGAAGTCTGTGGCAAAGAGCAAAATTTAATCTGGATGTCTGAACTGTATTGGTATCAAGAGTATTTGTGTTCCCACCATGAGACTTGCCCTAAACTGGAGCCCTCCCACACTGGTATGTTGCTGTCAGAAAAGGCAGACCATCCTCACAATTCAGAATTCATTAAGAGAAATTTTACTGATTTGAAATTACCATTTTTTACAATAGCATTTTGATTTGATTGAGGGTTTTGTTTGGCAAGGGGAGGGGCTTTAAGCAATAACAAATATGTTCTTTGGCAAAACTAACTTTAAGATTAGCATTACTGCCACTGGTATTCTATCCTGGGAAGAGCATTTCCATTATAACTGGTGAATTTTCCAGGTGTATTAATTCGCTCTTTTGACCTTGACAAAAATAGGATCAAATACAGCACTGTTCCTATTTACAGGTAGTTTATATACTACAGAATAGCTTCACTGGAATTGCTGTGTGAGAACAGTCTGCCTGGCTGTGAGAAACAGACAAATACAAAACAGACCAACAAGTTATCACTTTGATTTTTCTAACACATTCCTTGTGTTTTCTGAGAACCTTTTATTCCGTTAGATAAAATTGGAGAAGATTTTTGAAGGATCCAATTTTGCTGGCAGTTACTCCTCAAACTAAATCAATAACTAACAATTTTTATTAGTGAAGCTCTTTCAAACTGAATGGCTCTAGTGCATGTGCATAAACTGCAGTAATGTTTATTGTATACCAAGATGGAAAAGCTAGACTTTAGATTGTGTAACTTTCCATAACACAGTTTTCCTGAGGGCTATGCAGCTCAACAAGCAGCCAAGGAAAGGGAGGGTGAATGCAGCAGATCTGTTTCTCCCCAGCTTGAGATGCAGAAGAGGCCCCACCCAGAAAACCAAACCTTTGGCATTTATCCACATGATCCTCCAGGCTAAGGAAAGAGAAGCCATGAAACAATATAGCAGTACAAGCCCTCCTCACTCTTCTCATTCTGGTGCTTGCTTTCTTACAAAAATAAACTGCCTCACATGGTAAACAAGGCTGTCAGGCTTATGGTCCTCCATGACTGCAAAGCAGCCATGTAAACCTGGCTTCTAACATGCTAGCATTTGCCCAGTTTCAATATGGTAGAAGCTACAGATTTTTCTTATCCATTCCTGACTGTGTCCATTGTTCTGGACACAATTCTAAGAGAAACATATTCTCTTTCTGGACCTAATTATCAGTGAAGAGACAGGAAGACTCTCTCATCTGAAATATAAGAAGTTATTAGAATTCCCTCAAATGACAAGATTTTTACTGCAAGATCAATGTGCAAATAATTTGGTAGAACATCACCATCTGGTGGATATACCCACTGACAATTTGGTTTAAATTTTTTCTTTATCTCCCTAGTAGTTCTTCTGCTCACTGAAGAATATTACATCATAAGGTCACATAAAAAAATATATTAAATCCATTCATTGGCAATCTATAACTTCTTCTTGGGACAAGACACAAATCTGCAAAAAGCAAGGGGGGTGTGGAGAATTTCTATCTTCATATACCATCGTAGGTGGCAAACCTGTAAATAGAGTCCAGACAGGTAAGGCTACTCAACAACTCTTCCAGGCTGCCATAGAAAGATCCTATCCTTTGTGAAAAATAGCATACACCCCCTCCAAAGTGAGAGAGAAAATAGTACTCTGTTACCAGTTGGTTAAACAGCGCAATCCACACCAAAGCTGAGATTTTGTTTTTCCTTTTACTCTCAGAACTGAGCAATTAGTCTCACTGTTGATGGAAATCGTCTGCTTTGCACAGTCCCTACTCCCCAGCATGTCAGCAAAGTGCAAGATGCCACCCTTTTCACAAGCTCTAACTGGATAGTGGAGAAAAAGGGTAGGAAGGGAAGCAAAAAACATCCACACTGTCTATGAAGGAATTCCGTCAGTTGAAAACTGGATTCCCTAAAAACCCCATCTGCCCTTAGACCTTGCATCCCATATCACGGAATCACAGAATGGGTAAGGTTGGAAGGGACCACAGTGGGTCATCTGGTCCAACTTCCCTGTTGAAGCAGGGTCATGCCAGAGCACACAGCACAGAATTTTGTCCAGATGGTTCTTGAATATCTCCAGTGTGGGAGATTCCACAACCTCCCTGGGCGATCTGTTCCAGTGCAAGGTCACCCACACAGTAAAGAAATTCTTCCTCATATTCAGGTGGAATTTCTGGAACTTCCTGGGCCTCAGTTTCTGCCCATTGCCTCTTGACCTGTTGCTTGGCACCCCTGAGCAGAGCCTGACTCCATCCTCCTGACACCCTCCCTGCAGACACTGATTGATGAGGTCTCCTCTCAGTTGTCTCTTCTCAGGGCTGAACAGGCTCAGCTCCCTCAACCTTTCCTTTTAACAGAGATGCTTCAGTCCCTTCATTATCTTTGTCACCCTTCTCTGGACCTGCTCCAGTGATGCCTTAGAAGCTGGTAAAAATAAGAGGCAGACACAGCAGTATAGGGAAAAAGGGTTTTACTTTGGTTTTAGAAGGATCCAGGTGCCCCCTCGTCAAAGGTGGAATCACACCGAGGAGCACATCCCGTGTACAGTTCGTATACAATTTTATGGACCTTACAAATTAGTGGATCTACCTAAAATCCCTCAATAAGAAACCTAACATATTAAGTAATTGCGCCCTATTCTAATTATCCCCCCCACCAAGTGAGGCTACAGTCTAGTTTACAAAAACCTGCTCCAGAGAGGAGGCTCCAGCCAAGGTTGGAGCCTCTAGTTCTGAGACAGAAGGGATTTTTCGTCTTCTCCAGAGAACCCCAAACTAGGCTAAATAGCAGAGTATAAGGGTTATAGACATGTAGTGCCAAGGTACAGGGAGTGAAAGGTACAAGGAAAGGGAAAATGTATAAAAAGGGTATACAAAGGGTATAAAAATGGTATAAAAGAAAAGACAAAAACCATCAGGCATCACCAGTAGCTCCATGTCTCTCTTGTACTGAGGAGCCCAAAACTGGACACAGCACTCCAGAAGTGGCCTCACCAGAGCTGAGTAGAGGGGGAGAATCATCTCCCTGGACCTCCTGGCAATGCTCTCCCTAATGCACTCCAGGACTCCTTTGGCCCTCTGGGCCACAAGGGCACTGACGGCTCATGGGCAGCTTGTTGTCCCCCAGGACTCCCAGGTCCTTCTCTGCAGAGCTGCCAGGTCAACCCTCAGCCTGTACTGGTGCCTGGGGTTACTCTTCTCCAGGTGCAGGACTCTGCATTTGCCTTTGTTGAATTTCAAGCAGTTCTTTTCTGCTCATGTCTCAAACCATGTCTGAAATATGATGCTGAATATGGTATTTTCTGTCTACTTTCTTTTTTGTTGTTGTTTTGTTTTAACCAAAAGCCCTATCAAAGAAACTATATATATATGGCAGGCTTGATAACTGTCTCATAGCATTATGAAAACACAGGGTTTTTCAGTCTGTTTCCTATTTGTAGGAGCTCTCATCCTACATTGTCATGTGAGCCCCATAGAAATGAGCTTTGTGTGATCATTCTCTGTGTCCAGATGTTTGTCCAAATATCCACCTGCTGCTTTCAAGCAAAACCTGAGAACAGGTAGTGGTCTCTACATTCCTTATGTTGTGGCAAGTTCCATGTAACCACACGGATACATAAATAATGGGATGGAACTTAGACCATCAGGGAGACTTGTACAGCACAGAGACCACAGACAGGATGGAGCTCAGACTCCCAGAGACAAAAGTCACTGAAGAAAAGCTTAGACAAGACATTGTTACACAGTTAAGGTTTCCATGCTTCCAAACTAAATACTAAACCTCATGGCCTCCCATTGCAATTTACTCCAACTTCTTTATACTGTTTGCAACCTACCCCCTTGTTCCACAAATCCCTTAGCCTGGCATGCTTAAACACTACATTATACTGAAAGCAGTAGATGCTTGGCAAAGAAAAAGCACAAAAACAAAGCTGATCTCATTAGAAATGTGTGTTGTGCAATTTATGTCATAATGTTGCACAATATTAAAGCAGAGGTAAGAGTAATGCAAGAAAATCTTTTTGGTGAGATTTTACATAATGAAATAAAACCACATACAGCCACACAGCTGCTTCCTACTGTGGTTGTCAGAAGTTTGTACCATAAAGTTTCCATGAAAGCCTGTGATGAGCAGTGACAGGGTGAAGTAAAGCTCTACAACCACTCAAATAAAACTTGAAACAGTGACAAATAATGGATTTAAAAATAAGAATTTCAGGCAATACCAGGGGGGAAAAAAACAACTAACTATTTTAAAAAACATGAAACAATACCAAGAAATGGATAAGAGCTTGCACTACCACAGAAAACAGAGAGTTAACTGCAAAACACAGATTCTTATTTGTGATGTGTGGGAGGTCCCAGGGCAGGATATGACCTGAGAGACAACCCTATATGCTAAAAGATTGTAAAGTCTCAAGGAGAATCAAAACACCTGAGCAGTGTTTGAAATACCTAAAGTTTTTAATGTATTTAAAACAAAAGATCTTCTAAAGACAGCCAAAATACATATGCAGAAGATGGCAGGAAAACAGGATCAATAGCAGATCAGACATAAACACATCTTTAAGACACTGTCAATAAATAGAAGTACAATTTTGACTCATTGTCGTAGCAAAAGCTACTTTGAAAAAAAATGCTTAAAAGCAATTAAACAATTTTACAGAAATAGTCTGGGATTTTGTGCAAAGGGAGAGAGACTCCACGCTTGCCTCATCTCCTAGAAGCATCCCATATTCTTAGATGTGACGTTGCCATGACAACTACAACTTGGTGACCTCGTTATTTCAACCTAATCCTGCTTTGAAATTATAGTTGCTCCACCCTTTTGCCTGGCTAGCCTGATAACATAATCATTGTAAATGAGGATGGAAAAACACAGCAGGATACCATTCCCCTAGTGACATGGGACTAGTCTCACCTTATCAGGGAAACAGACCAACAATTAAACTGCCCAAATCTAAAAGCCTGAAAGTAGATTTTTATTTTTGTTGTTGTCATTTTTTTGTTTGCTATTCTATTTTGAAAAAAAACCTAATAGCTTGTCAGTGCAGGGATTCAGTTTTGAATTGGGGCTTTTGGGGAAATTCCTTTTAATTTAATTTAATGTCTTTATCAGAAAACTAAGCAGTAATAAGAGGTAGTTATTCTTAATTATGCATTTGTTTTGACTAACAGCTGGAGGAAGTCTTAGGATACAGACGAAGAGTCAGGACTAAACTTGTTTAGCAAATCAGATCTGGGCTTTTAGGTTCAAGCTTTCCTTGCTCTATTTAAACTGGTTAGAGCAGTGAGTACTACAAAACTGCAGCTGTAGACATTGTGGAAATACTTACTATGTTTGCTCACATGTTACAGGTACATTACTGTAATTCTGCACTTATTAAACACATGGACAACAACCATACTGGTGCTGTCGCAGATGTAAAGAAAACACTTTCTTGGCTCCTTGGGGAGGTAATTCAGAGTTTTTTATGTACATAGGATACATGAAAGCTAGATGGGGAAGAAGGGGGAGCAAATAACTTTAAAAGAACACAAATTTGGAGCTGTTGGCATATGATCCAACTGAAGTGCCATGTATTTTAATTTACAAAATCATTTTGGGACTGTTCTTACACACTCATGTCTCCCTTCATTTTCTGTCAGAGCAGTCTGATTTCCCCATTTCTTGGAATTTGCATGTTTTAGTCTGTCTGGGGACAGATTTTACCTTGCAGATTGTGATATTGCATGAGACTTCTTGAAGGAACACCCTGCACAAAGCAACTAAATTTGTAAATAATGGTCATTATTAGAAGAAGATGACAAAAAGGAAGAAGGGCAAGCTACTTTGACAGAAAAGTACAAAGAACTATTAGCTTGCTCAGTATGGATACAAGACTTCTGTTATTATGGTTATTTTCAGAAGAGTAACAAAGATTTCCTCAATTCTAACCCTATGTGGCTCTGCCAGCCATGAGGCTGAGTCAGCCTCTGAGGGTATGAACCAATGATTCTAGAAAGAAATTCTACATTTTAACGTTTGGAAAGATGTAGTGCTAAATGGTTCTTTGCAGCTTTCATGTCACAATGGGGAAGTTGGGTGATGCCCTCTAAAATCAATCAACAAGGACTCCGTGCACAAGCAAAGGCACCTGTGGATTTATTCAGTTACCAGCCAGGAAAACCTTTATCCAGAAGGTGTTTTATTAACACTATAATCACAAGTCTATTAGAAGTCTGAGGTAGTTGATGAAGTAGTAAGGCAAATAAAGTGATGATTTCTAGTAAGGCACAAAAAAACCTTTTGAATCCTGCTGCAGCAATGCTTGGGGATAATTTTCCTGAATGACCAATGCAAAAATTCCAAAGCACTATAGCCATGCATTGCAGGTGCAACATGATGAGCTGAAGACTGAGCTCTTTTCTCTGTGCCTTGAAAATACCTTTGTATTCAGAAGCATATGCAACAGGCAGGGCTAAACCACCACTTGCCTCTGTTTGAAAACTTGCCACTCCCAGCAGAGAAAATGAAACCACTGACAGCTTACATAGTCACCTTCACACAGGATCAGCACAAGGTGTCTCAGGCACAGAGAACTCAGCTTTTCTCCACAAAACAAACAAACAAACAAACAAACAAACAAAGAATTTTTTTAAAGGAAACAGAAAGGAAAAACCCACCCAAAGAAAACCACAAACAAAGAAAAAAAGGGCAGACAGAGAGACTACCAAAACACAGTGTTCATTTCCTCTGTGAAGCAACCCCCCAACATATCCTTGGCCTTCCTCTCCCTTCAAGTGGGGTACTTTGCTGCCAATATCTAACCATTCAATAATTTGAAGAGAAGAAATGTGAATGCAATCATTAGACTTTTTTTCTTGAATTGTTCAGCAGGGGTTAGAAATCAGTCTCCATTAAAATATTTTTCTTAAGCTCGGTTGAATCCCAAGAGCAGAGAATAGACATGAGTAGGAGATGTTTTTACAGCACTGCAGCAAAGGAAGCAGGTTTTCCTTCACTAAAAGGCCAAAGTTCATTTTCTTAGAATAGCAGCATACATTCCAAAATGGTGCCTCACATTTACCAAGAGCTATCAGGGAACAAGTGAACAAGATTTATGTCCAGATTCAAATTTAGTTCTCCTACATACAATAGTAAAAGGCCAGACCATTCAATACTTAATCAGGTTTGGAGTCTGATTTTTCCAGCCTTGCTTGAGATCACCATATATCTTGTGCAGGCTGATTAATCCCTCTAACTACTGATTCTAACACATGAACAGGAATCTAGAAGCCTCAAATGAAATTCCAAGCAGGAAGTGTACTTCGACAATTGATTTTTGCATCTACAGTCTGACTTCTTAATCTATTAGAACCTAGTTTGCTGTACTCTTTTCAGAAAAAGGAATATATTTTCCCTGTTACACTTATGGTCCTGTATTTGAACAGCAGCTAAAATAATTCTGTATTCAAAACAGCTAACATACTGGGGGGAAAGAATTACTAACTCTTCCTTGTGCAGTTGAAAATGGACTGCATCCCAGACCCCTAGCTGAATTTGGGGGACATGACTCCTTACCAACCCTGCTATGGAATCCGTAGGTATGAGTTTTTATAGACAATACAAAAATTATTATACACAAATGATTTTCTGCTTTGTACAAATTTAAAACAGAAATAAGAACAAAGCTCTGCTTCTCTCCTAGATCAGTAGTGACACCTAGTGACCAAAGACTAAGGGAACCACGCTCCAGAGGAACCGATTTGCACTGGGCTGGAATATGCTACAAAAACCGCAGGGTGTGGCAGGATATAAACCAAATAAATGCTGACATTAGCTGTGGGGTGATTTAAATTTACACAGAAACGCTACAGCTGCTTAAAAGAACAATGTGCTGCAAATCAAAAAGAAAGGAAGGGATGTTTTCATAAGCAGGAAAGAAACCATTTGGACAAGTAGAATATAATTAATTACCCACTGAAACCTGGGAAGGCTCTGGGGCAGAGCATTCCTACATGTGAATGATGTCCACAGTACAGAGAACAATCCTGAGTTCTAAAAATCTAATTTTTCCATCTCATTCAAAAAGGATAACTACCAGAACAGAGTGCAACTGCTCCTCATTATGGTCCAAGTTCTTACTCATACAGGTAAGTCTCACCAATATAGCTGTGTTACAATAAATTGTTCCACTTAACCTACACCAGAGCAGATCTCTCTATGTCTTGACATACTACTCTAACAAAAATTGTTTGGTTACTGATCATTACCTGGATCAATGACTTGGGGTTGCAGGGCAATGCTGAAGAGATTAGTCTCCTCAAAAGGCTTGTCCTGTATTGTTATATATTTTCTATTATGTGTCTTGGAAAAAGCTATGTGTATGTTCCCCACACAGATGGCTAGCCCCAGCCTCTAGGTCACCTTTGCTTTGTGCCATGCTATCCACACAGTACCCTTTCCCCAAGTGATGGTAACACAGAGGCTGCAGTGTGGTAATCACTGCTACGGAAACAGGCTTTGCTCCTGAGGGAACGAATGACACTTTCTACCTGAAAATTACTCTTTTTTCCAGGTTTTCACCAGGTTTAGGAAATGTAAAATGGTCTGGACTGCACTTGAAATATAAAAAGTTTAAAAGGTGCCCAGGAGTAATGTCAGGAGACATTCCAGAGGAAGAGATTAGTGAAAACAGAAAAAAAAATGTTTAAGTAAAACCTGGGCAAACTCAAAGCAGAAGAGCAGAAGATGTACACTCTAGATCAAAAGACAAATGTACAGTTCAAAAGTGGAGCCAATTTCTTATACAATATATCTGACTATACTTATAGTGGAAGAAAGGTTTTTTTTTGTCTCATAGGAACTGGTGGACATTGAGGCCTTCATTAGTCTCCTTATTTTCACTTTGTGTTCATTTCTCAGAGAAAGTTAGTCCAAGTTGCAGCACAGTAGAGATGCAGGCTTGTAATGCCCAAACTGGAGAAACCATGTTGATTCATGCAAGGTTGCTTGCACAAAACAGGTAAAATTGTAGTTGACTAAAGTAGCTGAAAAAGAACTTTAATGAAAAGAGAGACATCCATGACCAGTAGCAAAGAGATCATGAACCATACAATCAGAAAACCTATAGAGGTTCTGGGAGTTTTCAAGACAGGTTCACTAGAAAAAGTGTTCAGAAATACAGAAGAATGCTACTTGTTCTTTGAATTTCTGAGATAAGGAATAGTGGGTATTGATGACAGAGAAGGTTTAAGAATTTTGTCTTACTGAAAGAGGACAGCTGCAGCCTTGACTGGTGAAAAAAAACCCCTACCCACACAATGACCAGCACTATTAGAAATATGTCTTTATATACCCAAAGATAAATCCAGCTGTTTCTTCTGCTTGCTACAAGCAGTTTGCCCTCCATCCCATTAGGATTCACTTGTGCTCCTCTCTGTACCACAATCTAGTATGAAAACCCCTCAAAGAAAGAGGAAAAAATTCCAACAGCAACCAATTGATTATCCCAATCTAATAGCCCTGGAAAAGTGGTCAAAACAAGCACAAAGATCAGAGAAACGAAAAGGTCCCATGTTTCACTCATTGTGTCTTTTTCTCACTGCCAGCAAGATAACTAGAGACTAGCCAGTTACCTTGGCCTGTTTGTACAGAATATAGGTAAGTTTGAAGAGGAATAAAAGTTTTTGTTGATTCAATCTGCCAGCAAGACAGTGGTTACTTTTAAATGGAGAAGCAGCATAGATTTCTGAACTCTGGAAAACCTCTCTCTGTGTGACTGGTCTTTGATAAGCAGCTGTCACCCTGGCCCTGAGACTCTGCAGTATAGCTAAGGGATCCATAGGAAAGGAAATATAGCCATTATTTGACCTCTGTGAAATTTCTAAGAGTCAGAATCGCTACTGGAAAACCTTTAGGGGTCCACAAAAACGAAAAACAATGATAACCGTTGCCTTAAATTGGCAGGTCTTTAGTTTTGTTCCTATGTTCAATGTGGGCTGGTTATGACCTTACAGAAAGTTCAGTAGGACATGTTTGAGGTTAAAATAATCAGCTGGATATTGTAACATCACTTATTTATATCTCAGGCTGAAGCGAACAATTTTAACTGCTATTGATATTTGCAGCCTTCTTCATGTGGTATCTTTCTTTACAAATGGTGAAAAAATGGTCACAGCATAATTTATGTATTTGCTAATTACTGTAGATTACATCTGAAGTGAGGTGATCACACACTTGTTAGCTCCAATTACAACAGAAAAATCATTAATCATAGCTTTATAGTACAGAATAGGTGTTGTAGGTATTAAATAGATGTTTAGCATATTGTTGCACAACTCCTATGATATCAGTTTGAATACCTTAAATATCCAGAGGTTATAAAAATATCTGCAATGCCTCTGCTATTTTTCTGTTTTGTGATCTGAAATTATGAACTGCTAAAAAAACCAGGGGCACATGCACTGGGGTGGTGAGGAGAGAGATTCTCTTGATGTTTCATAAAGTGAAATGTACATATTTCAATAAGAAAGCCCTTACCTCCATGAAAAAATTCAACTTTTCCCCAAATGAAACAGTTCATTAAGATTCAAGAACATAACCTTGTAATCAGATCTATTATTTCTTTGCTTCAACCCTTAGAGTCTTTTCTGTGTGTTTTTTTGCCTAATGATCTTATCATTAAGTTCAACAAAATGGAGTGTAATGTACTGAAAATACACTCAACTGATATTGAACTTGTTGATGAGGAGTGGAGGCCTGTTAAAATTGACAAAACTGACAAGTTCTCTATTCCCCCTTATTTTATTGCTCTTCAGTTCAACATGTAGCTTTGCAAGCAAAAAACCTTTATTGCTTATTGGTTGAAAAGAAAGGTCATACTCAGGGATACATTTCATTAGTCATGATTCAGACTCTTTTATCAGTTTTCCTCTGATGTAAATTCCAATTTGTTAATGGTATGTAAGTACAAAGGCAAAAATAGAAATATTTCATGGAGTTCTAGAGACTATCACTGACAAACTAAGGTCATAAGTCTATTTTTATATTAGGGAGGTGAGATTTTCTTAAAAACATTTTCTTGGAGATACAGGAGCAGCAGAGATGTCAGCAAAAATTTATGCTTTGTTTTTAGTAGTGCAATCACTGCTAGACTGAGTGCTAGCTAAATGCACAGGTTGCTGCCCAGATTGTTTTTGCTGAAAAGCCACTGGAAGATCTAGTTCACCACATGACCCCAAACCAGCTACCCTAATGCAGCAGAGGGAATACAGAGGGAAGAACTGTGAAAGAAAGCAAGGAAAAAGATTAGTACTTTGCCTAAAACCAGAATTTCAAGACCATATTTCTAAGCAGCAAAATTCTACTAAGCAAGTCTGTGCTAACTTTAATTCCTGTGACCACCTCAACATTTTATGGAACTAGACTGAGAACCATGTCTATCCAAAAAGATATTTGGTGATCTGTTTCAACAAATAGGCCTGTAAGTAGTCATAAAAGCACATGGGAGGGAAGTAAATTTGGGCAGAAATTACTGAATAGACCAACGGAAGGAAGTGTTCAAAACAATTTAACAACCAACAGAACTGCCAAAATTATTCTGCCCTTCCTGATGCTGTCTGTTTTGAGGGCCAAATCAAGTTATAGCCAACACAGTCTGTGCCAACCCTCAGAAACAATTTGAAAGCTCTTTACTCATTTAAAAAGTGTTAAATATTAATAATCTAATAAATAGTTCACAAAAATACAGTGTAACTAATGCATAAATAGCTATGCATTAATTTAGGCTCCTAGTGTAAAATATCTAAGGCTTTGCCATTTATTACATATTACACAAGACAAAAGAGTATTTTACCAATCACAAAACAAAGAACCTCAAAATGAAAAAAGCTGCTTTGTACATTGTGATTATAATGGCAATGTTAAATCCTGTTCATGTACCCTTTTTTATGTCTGATTCCCCTCAGCCCTTTTCCAGTCCATCCAGAATCAGGAATATACACTTTATCTCCCAACTCAAATCCTTGCACTTGCTCTAAAAGGGGTCACAGATTGATTCTTCACTCAAAGTCATCAGCATAGTGCATGTGAAAAGCGTCAAGAGAGAAGTTCTTTAGCAGCCCAAAGTCTTCTTTAGCAGTACCTTTCCAGCCCCACTCCAACCAGACCTCCAGGCCTGATGGATTGATTCTGCCCAGCTTCAATCAGGGGCTTTCAAGACTGACACTCGTACCTCATATCTGGTAAAATCAGAATATTTAGTATTTCCTTACAGAAAGCAGGGTACCAAGATCTCAGATAATTAGGGATTTGCTCACAGACCTTCTCTTAGCATTGACAGTCTTTCATTTTGTATGGGGAAAAGAAGAATTGTCAGAAATTTTCAGACCTTTAGAAAAACTTACCACGTGCCTCAGGGAATCCTGGCTGGATCCTGTGAATTGCAGTGACACTACCACTTTCGACTAAACTATGCCTGCAAATCCACCAGAAAAGTTTCAGAATGAACTGCTACCAGCTTACCAGTCTATCTGCTTTCCAAATTAAAGCCAAGGACCTGGGCCTACTTAACCACTGACAAACAAACCTTGAACAAGGTCTAAGTTTCTGCTTCCCATTAATATCATTCGTAAGTCATATTTTTCCCAGCGGGAAACATTACGAAGAAACCACAAAGTTGCCTCCAATTTCAAATGAGGAGCTACTTCTGCATTTACTTGAAATAGTTGCACATGACTGAAGTGTAGCCAGATGAGGTCTGGTCAGTCTGTCTACAGATACCTGATGATGAGTGAACTTTTTCCTCCTCTGCTTGCTTTGCAAGGTAAAGGCATCTCCTTTCAGCTGCAGTTCAGGCTGCTGCAATCCATTCCTCCCTTGCTCCTAAAACAGATCACAACAGGCTCCTCCTGTCCACTCAAACCTTCAGCTTCTACAGCTCCTCTCCTCAATAACGCTCATGTGCAACAAAAGGTTCTTGTGCTTCTGACATCTGCTGTGGCCTTGGGTTTGTTTGGATTAATAAAAATTCTGATCTTGTGGATAACAGCCAATTGCATCACTGTGATCTGCTCAAGTAGCTGAGAAAGGAGGGAATTCCCTGGCTTGCAACACTCAGATTTAAATACTTCTAGATCACGAATAAATGTGACTCCTGATCCTACACTTTGTTCTGTTTTTTGGAGTGGTAGAATGCCTGACAAACTCTAAAATGTGGCCTTATGTATGTCTGCTTCTAGTACTGTTTTGGTCCTACCTCATTTGCCAAGCATTTCAGACAAATTCTAGTTCTTGTGATTTTTATAATTCATGTCCATCCAAAATAAAATCAAGTATATTGAGAGAAATATGCAACTTAAAAAAATAAATAGAGAAGACTGATATAAAAGTATTGTTAAAGAGCAAAGACAGATGAAAAACTGAAATTAACACTGTATTTTTCAAATAACAGAATGTTTTTCGTTTAAATTATTGTTTTGTGCTCTTTTATATTTTTCAATTCCTATTTCAAGTAAAAGTATGATGAATAATGATTTGTTCCAGAGAAGTGTGCCTACAATAACACAACATTTAATTTTATCCTTCTTGTTTTGCAAAAACTTTCTGTATTCTTTAGTCTTTTCTTATTTTTGACAGCTGGGGGAAGGGGAGACACTGACAACCTCACACGAAATGTGAAACCCTCCATGTGCTATTTGTACACTATGGAACACAAGTGCCTCCAAAGATTGCAGCTGTGTGGCAGACAAGCAAAGCAATTGTTTAATGAAATTTAGTTAAGAGCAGCTAAAGAAGGAAAAACCTGACTTAGGAAAACTCAGAGACAGATTTCAGCTTTGCTTATTAAGGTTTAAAGTACTTTATATGCTTCAATAACTGCCTTAGCGTGGTATACTCCTTTCCAAGTCCTGAATTTCAGGCCTTTTATTCTTTCTAAAGCTGATTTCAATTTTGGACAGCATCCACCTAGAATGACTTGTATGTTTTTAATTTCTCCTTTGACTACAGAACTTAAACAAACAGGTTTGGCTGGGTGGATTAAATCAGAAACAGATAAAAAGTTTTGAAAATGAAAAGTAGGTATGCCAAGTGCACCAAAGTCAACTTTCATTCATTTACTCTTCCATTATTTCTGTTACTGGATAGTTTAGCACTCAGGTTTCTCAAAGACCTGAAGTAAAAAGAAATAATGACCACCAAGGACATTGAACATACACATTAAATTTTTTCCAGTAATCTTAAATTAGAAGAGAGTCAAATGGAGTTTGTTGTCTGTTCCAAATGATCTAGATGAAGTTGAAAATGAGTCCAAGGTAAATGGGAGATAAATAAAGTATGAAAGATTTCGAGAACAGGAATTTGACTGCTCTGGTATTATCTAAGGGTGTTTTAATGCCCTAAATTGTTCTTTATTCTTTACTACCACAAGACAAGACTGATTTATTACAACAGTGTTAACACCACTTTAGAATTTCAATTTATTGCAATTGTAAGTTGTTTGAAAAAAATTGAACTCTCTCTGCAGAAAAAAACCTTGAGACCTTTGGATTTAATATAGGGGTCTCCTAGTTTCTAAAATTCTGGGTTCTTAGTCTTACCATTAAAATAAAATTCCTCAACCAGACTCAACTGACATGAAAAGTAGGATTAGGGCTGCAATGAAAATTACTTATGAATTCAGTCCTTCTCAGTAAAAAAAAAACCTTAGTCTTGTAAAAATTAAGGACGTCATGCTTCTGCTTAAATTCAACTCAGAATATGTGCATTAAACAAGCATATAGAATTTTCCATTTTTGGGGTCCTCATTTAAATATATCTGTGCCTAAAACTGGTCATTAAATGTGTTAGAAATTGAAGCCAAATTGAATTCCCAGCTTTATGATTGTCAACTGGCACTCTGCTGTTGACTTTTGAAAAATCAGGATTTCATCCAAGACACTAAAATCTAAAACAAATTCTGAGAAGTGCCAGCTGCCATATTTATCCCAAGAGGGTTTTACCTTGAAAATACAAAAAGTGGCATTATACAATTTACATTATTTTTCACTGCTAATAACTTTTATTAGTATGTATATCTATAACTGTTGAATCAAACAACAATTATAGAATTAGACTCCAGGCTTGCCGACCATCATATTTGTCTATAAGAGACTCAGAGTTCATATTACTTTCACTAGAAAAATAGACAGAAAGAAAACAAAAAGTAAAGAAACCCTCTGTTCCTGCCAGTGTGCTTAGAACAAGGGAATAACTTCCTCCCCATCATCCAAGTAGCAAGCACCAAATAAGAGTAAATAGCCTCCAACAATTTTCCAAGAGTCAAAAGCATCAATTATTCCACAACCAGATGTCTAATCCTTCTTCTCAACTTGTAACAATTTCTACAATACAGTTACGTGTTAGTCAAACAAAACCGACACAACAGTACAGAACCTCAGGCACAGCATGGAGAAATGGAAAGGAGAATGTGGAATAACTACTGAATACATTATAGTAGAGCCTTTGCATCCAAAAACTTGCCTGTATTTCACCCATATCCCTGCAGAGGCATCAGTAGGTCTAATAGAATGTATTAGCTTCCCTTATAAACTTTTCCTATGTTATTTAGTATTGAACAGAAATTGTCCCTTTTAAAAATGTGGTGACAGTGGAAGGACTACAGAAAACCTACTAACAGATACCTGCACAGTGCATGAACTGGTCCCTAAACCAGAGAGGAGGAAATAAAGGTACAGCTGGAGACTCCAGTATCAGTAAAGAAGTCATAGCATACAAATTTCTTAGTGTAACAGAAATTCTCAGGCATGATCACAAAAATCTCAGCTAATGCAACTATTAGCAGGTTTCAGATTGCTGTATTGTAATTTTCACACATCAAAGAAAGTAGAGGCAAGGACAACAGATGATCAGCAAGTAACAGACAGTGTCCTCGACTCCTCTTTGTCTTTGCTTAAAGGAATTCTTACAGTAAAAGGATTATAAGAGAAATCCCATAATCCTGAACAGAGATGCCTTGTATAGTATGGGGCACAGCACGTCACTGATTACTGACTGCAGAAATAGCCAGTGATTTCTTCTTTTTTATCAGTTCTCAGCATATTTCTACTGATTTATGTGTTAAATCAAAATTTTTCCAATCTTCCCTCAGAAATAGTTTGTGGATAAGTATTACTGTCCCTGTTTCCCTTTACACTGTCACACACACATGAACATGTAACAGTTCACATACAGATGTTTATTTTGCTCAGCCATCTGTTCCATCTGAAACAAAAGAGATAACAGAAAATAAACTCCCACTGTAACTCTCTTTCTGAATACATAAACAAACAACTGGGTTCTCTACAAAAAGTCTGTCTGTTTTCACAGTGTGTTGGAAAATATTGCACTTTATGGATGACTCAGAAAGTCAGGTCCCTGGTCTGAACAGTGTGCAATATTGATAAGACAATAATTAAAACATTATGAGTGATCATAATGGATAAGGGAGCATATAGATCACTCCAAAATTTTTACTTACAGGGTGGTGTTCTGTGTCTTCTTTTTTTTTTCTTTATAGTTATAAGGGTTTGGATTTTTCTTTTCAGACCAACACACAACTAAGAACTGGATTGGACAAAAGCAGATGCAGTGAAGGGTGATAAACTGATAGAAATGGATTGAATGAGAGACTTGAAGAGGGAGTGTGGTGGACAGTGCAAAACATGAGTCTGTTTTCAGCTGCAGGGATGAGTTGGCCCATAAAGACTGAGTCACAAAGTGGCAGTCAGGTATGAGGCACATGCAGAGTGGGCATGAAATTGGAATAATAAAGTCTGGAAGAGGGATACACAATAGTGTGCAAAACAATAACAAGAAAGAATTCTAATTTGGGAAGGCCATTAAGAAGTATTTGAATTTGAGTCAATGAGAGGAAAGGGAGATAACCATAAGAGACTAAAGTTTGTAGTGGAATCTGTTAATTAAAAAAGCTCAGCTACTTGGTGTGACTGGGAGACAGTAGAGGAAAGGGAAAAGAAGGTACATCTGCTACAGTTCTGTCAAAGAAGTGGTTCTCATGAATGTGAAGAGATTTTGTCAATC
Source organism: Entomyzon cyanotis (assembly GCA_024500445.1). Classification (NCBI taxonomy): domain Eukaryota; kingdom Metazoa; phylum Chordata; class Aves; order Passeriformes; family Meliphagidae; genus Entomyzon; species Entomyzon cyanotis. Next base: position 10,517,704 of record JAKEPQ010001009.1, read on the forward strand.
TGGAAATAATTCTTACCCATTACTGCCTCCTGATCATATATCTTTGTGGAAACCAGACCTTTATTTGTTTCCAGTTATCCAAGACTGTTCCAAACTTTGGTCCTGAAAGTTTTAGAATGCCCTCAACCTAAAAACTGAGCAGGTATAAATAGTTTACCTAGGGTATCATCTGACCCCCAAATAAATGAACATAAGCAGATTCAAATCTCACTGAAAAACGCAACAGTAACACCTCGAGCCACAGGGCTTCACTATAATTAATGACACTATTTATATTGACATATATCAAGTCAAATTTCCTCACACACCAGCCCAGCTCTCATTACAGGTATCATTTGGCTCTTATTACATTAGGTCCTGTGCTCCTGCATTGGAATGGATATAGCTATACCATAATACCTGACTTCAGGATGAAAATTTTCCATTTTATACTCTCTGAAACCAAACAACCAGACAAAGCATGAAAATTTCATGCAATTGAGCCAATTAAATTCATGTCCTGATACCTGCAGTCAGGCTTTAAACCAGAATTGTACTTGAGGACTAAAAGCCAGCCTTAGAAGAGATCAAGCAATACAACCTTGCCTCTTACTTTACATGTCAGGGAAACTAAAGAAGCAAACAAATGACAATACTTAAACCTGGAGTTTCTGTGGAGGTATTCCTACCTTAGGTTTCTATATATGGGTATTTACCCCAACAACAGCCTACTTGATCTCCCCATGTATTAAGTGGCAAGTCACTAAATGAGAAAACTTTGTTGGTTTCTTTTTTTGTTTGTCAAGGGACACTGTCTGGTATTACAGCAATTTTTTTTTAATGAGAAATTATGGTTTTGAAAAATAAATGTATTAAATATTTGCACTATAAAACCAAGATTTACAGCTAAAAACACTTTAGCTGTAATATTACATTTGAAAAATACTTTGGCGTATTTGATGCACACAGAAGTTTGGAAAATAATAGTAAAAGTTGACACTAGTCAGGTAATAATTTATAAATATGTTAAAACTTCCCACATATATATAACCATCTAGAATTACATTCATAGATACCCAAAGCAGCACTAGCCAAACATAATCAGACCCAGAAGCAGTTCAGTGATGCTATAATGGTATAAATCCACTAAAGCTGACTCGTCTTGTGTCGACACAGCAGCTGTAGTACAGGAAGAAAGCTAAGTTAGTCCAAGAGGGTTAACCAACACCAGACTGCAGTAAGAGCTACATTACAGCAGCTCATCTAGGTCTGCTCATGAGCCTGTGCACTGCACTGCCCTGCCCTGCACAGAAAAACAGAAATAGCCAAGACAAAGAACTAGCTTTTGAATATCTTGAGATTTAGATTCAGTCCTATTGCTTGTGGGTGAGTTTTCTATCTGACCTCTGGCGCTATAAAAAGTGTTCATCTTTAACACATGAAACCTTCCATTTCTGGAATGGCTATGTTTTACCACAGTGAACAAGGTTTCATGGAGCAAGACCAGAGAAGCAGGACACCCAGGCCAAAGCAACTTAGATTCATTCAAGTTCATGTTCAAGGGAAACAACAATACCTCTCCTCCAGTCCTATTATTAGGTCGCATTATTGACAATGTGCTTTTTCTTAGGCAAGAAATTTTTTGATTTCTTAGGCAAGAAATAATGATATTACACCACATATCCAATGTAAAAAGCATAGACAGTCTTTAATAGGAGAAAAGATACATCCACAGCTCTTCTTAGTGGGCACTGGTCTTGATACAGTCTTAATAGCTGATCTCATGGCATAGAAAGCCTCAAATAGATTGTGCTTCAAATCCTTGCTGATTCTCTTATTCCTGTACTTCAACATATATATACACACCTTAGACACTAATCACTAGGAGTTTACACACACACTAGTCATAAACAACCTTATTTTAGAAACACTGGTTCAATCACTGCCATCTTGCTTTCAGTTAACCTCATTCAAAATAAAGCCACATTCCCCACCAGCTTTGATTTCATATATAACCCTTTCAGACTCATTTCTGTTGTTTTCCTTGATTCATTCTGTTCTAGTCTCTACCTGGATATAACCACACAAATTAATGCTGATGCTGTACTCAGTACAGTGACAGCATTAATAAAGCACTATTTTGTTGTCCACAATAAGCTCCCTCTTGTGCCTCTGGTGTTCTGTAATTAGGCCCCTTCAGACACACAGTTTGGTTATTATGGTTCATCAGCTTATAATACATTATTCTAAATAGATGCATTTTCATTCCTTTTTTTTTTCCTTTTCCTTTTCTGCTGTTAAATTAAAAAAAAAAAAGGCAAAAAACAAAAAAGAGATAATGGAAGTAAAAAGAATTACTCACCCTTCATCTCGATCTAACATAATGTTTATGAGAGGCAGGAAGAGCAGGAAGATGTTCTTGTGAAGAGAGGAACTTGAACAGCTTTATAGGACAACAACCTAGGAAGAACTGACAAGCCAATACCCACATTTACTGTTTGTAAATCTGAGCATTGATTCTGCTTTCACAAGTGGCTTTCATCAAATGCAAATCAGAAGCCTGGCATCTGCTTGAGTAACCAGGCAGCCCTGTCCCCCTTTCAAGGGAACAAAAGCCATACAATCAAAGGGTTTTAAGAGGATGGCAAACTTATTGTAAGCTAGAAAAGGTTAAAAGTCTGCCAGGGTTTAAATATACCTCTCAGAACTCCAAAGTATGGAAGCACTCCTGACCTTTATGAATTTCTTTTTTGCCTTTGAAATGTTTCTGTATATTTGAAACATGATAAAAAGTGACCAAACAAGACAGACACAAACTAGTTGCATTTCTTACTTTGATTTTGAAAGCTTCAGAAAGCAAACTCATTCAGTTTTATTTGTTCTCAGATTTCAAAAATCCTGCTCTGACCAGCAGCACTCTGGCTGTTGTACAGGACCTACCTGAGCTCCCCTGCATAAGTGACAGATCCTCCTCTGTAAAGATGGGTAATATCAGGAGTTCACTCCAGACATGCTAATTCCTCTCTCAGAAATCTTCACTAAGAATGGCACACCCTGGAAAATGGCTGAATCACATCTGGGTAGAGAGCAACATCTTTTTAATAATATTTTTATATATAACCCTTTCAGGTGCATTTCTGTTGTTCTTTGAATTTACTGAAAATTGACTACTTTTTCTTGCTCCCATTAAAATCACACTTTCCCAGCAACAAAGAAAATCAGATTACTACTTGTACTGAAAATCTCTGAAAAATGTCTAATACTAATTTCACGTGTGTATTTATGGTGAAAATAAAGCCTTTTGCTGTATGATAACAGAAAAAAATAGAATTTTTTTTTAAAATACAGGAAGACCTGATGAATTCATCAGAATGTGTCTTTCTAATAGTCTTATTTTTCATTCATTTGGGAATAATCACAAAGCTTATCCCAATGACTATGAAGCTAGAAACCAACATTCAAAGACTTGTAATAAGCCTGAAGTGCCAGTTTGGTGGTTTTTCAGCTTTTTATTTAGTGATTGGTTCTAGATTCTGAAATAGAATACCATCTCATACACAAGTTTTAGCTCTATAAGAACAGGATTTGTCAATGCTATTAATAAGTAGATGAATAATAATTCACTATGAGTAATATCTGAAAGACCCTGCTGCTGTGAGAGTTCTTTCTAATTATAAACAGTTTAATTTAAAACAGGTCTTGGTTCTAATGTTTTTAGTACAGTCTGACAGCCAACTTGTGCTTTCTTTTGAAGGAATCATAACTCTCTCTGGTGTTTAGAAACAACTATAAAGCAAAGGCTGGCAATTCTCTAAGGCAAAACCAGAACAGAAATAAAGAAACAAAAAACCAGCAATAGGAAGGAGGTTTGGAGTTGGGTTTTTAATATGTAGTAGGAACTACATAAATCAGATTATGAAACTCAGTGTCACAAAATGTCATGGAGCCCAAAAACATAAATAGAACTGGAATTAAATTATGTGAGCTAAAGGAAAAATCTATTGATACCTATTGGACCTGGTGGTACAAGTATAACCTCCAGGTCAGATGGATATACAAAAACCCATCAAGCTTACCCTATATTTTGTTTCTTTTTAATTCTGTTTTCAGCACATCATGTTGGCAGATATCTTTGTTGCATTACCCATGGAATAAGCTGGAAACAAACAGCCTTCTCACTGAAGCATAGAATCTGCTGTTCAGGTAATACAGATACAAGATGAAAATAAAAACAACCAAAACAACCACGAAACACAAATCAAAACAGGAACAATTATTTAAAAATTAAGGACTCAAGAAGAGGATCCCAAGTAGGAAACAGATTCTGTTATCATTGTGAATATAGCAGGTAAAAGATTACTTCAAGGACGAAGTATCACATAGAAACAAAGCATGAGTGGTAATTCTGGATTAAGCACTCTGCATTCTGGCCATCACATCTCAAGGACTCTCCCCTGTTTGCTGCCAATGAGGATTTCTCCCAAACTCAAATTCCTTACAGAGAACAAGAAGGCTATGGAAAACAAAATGAAAAGATCAAATGATCCCAGACTACAACAAATGAAATAAAGGAAGAGGTCAAAGCATCAAAAGTGGAATAGCAAGGGAACTGGTGAGGGATGTAAAACAGAGTCTGCCTGACAGCAACCCAAGTAGCTGATGAATTCTGCCAAGTGATGGTCTGCCCAGGAACAGAGATATCACTGTCAGAAGGAAGATACTGAGCTGAACTCAATATCTGATATTGAGCTGGCATTTCCATCGAACCCACTAGGAAAGTTCTTAAGGCAACACAATCAGGAAAAGAAAAACAGAAGTTACATTATGCTGTTTCCCAATACAGCATCTTGTGTTCAAAGCTGATCTGCACCCACAGCAAGGTTTTCCCCACAAAGACCCTTGTGTTAAGTAACATCACAAGACCTTTCTCCTCCTTAAAGCAACATCTGGATTAAGTATATCTATTCAAATCAGATGCAGAAAAAATATGAAATTCTGTCCTGAGTCATGCTCAGAATAATTCTTACCTTCTCCGTGATTCCTTTCAGCTGCATATATGAGACAATGTTTCCTGAGCAAGAGTGCAAAATAAAGTACTTCATTATTAGTCCTGCAAATAAGTCTCTTTCACAATATCAGCCTTGCATAACTTGTTTTCATCTAATACAGTCATCTGCATAATAATTGGTCTTCCCAGACCCTTCGACAGAACTGCAAAATGTAAGAACAAGTGTTAGGGTGGCATGCTATGTTTGCTTGAGAGAGCTATTCTAGAATGTATGCACAATAAAGATGAGAAATTTTACTAATGCTGTCCAAAATGCTGATGGCCTAATGCTAAGTACAGTATCCTTTTTTATTATGTTTGCACAAGATAGACCCAGGTAATATGAGCATGACACAGTGATAAAAATTAAATAATATAGACATTAAACTAATACATCATTGTTTTCCACATAATCCTGTGGTTTTATCCAGATCCCACTTGCAACTCTGTATTATTATCAGAAAATACATGCTGATGATTTCTTGAAGGGTCAGAATTTTTTTAATTGTTAGTTTCTACATCTCATTAAATCAATGGGATACTGATGTCTAAACAGTGTTAGCTTCCTCTCATAGGCCAGTACACAGAACAGCACAGATTGAACGTTAGAACCTTCCTACTCTCTTTGATACTTTTAATGTTATCTCTTACTTTTAAATCAGAGCTGTGGCAATCCTAACTGTTCGATTTTCAAAGACATTTCAAACAAAAACATCAAATATTGAAATTGCTTTAACTTCTCACCCTCTCTTCCGTCATTGCGTTGACTTCTTTCTCCTCTCATACACAAACACGTGCAAACGCATTCTCACACACACCAAAAAAGCATTGAAAATTAGAGAGAGTCAACATTTTTTTAATGTGAAAATACAGAAATATACTCTCATAAATGTGAAGCTACCGTGGCTTGAAGTCTAAACATTCAACACATAATTTGTAACTTTAATCAACACATCTCATTTTGCTAATGCATACTGACTGGCTGCCTGAGTGCTAATGAGCGTCCCTGAATGCTAATGGCTCTGTGAAACTAGATGGCCTCTGAGCATCACATGGATTATCTGAAACTTATTTGCATCTCAGATTCCCAGCACCATTCAGCTTCACCTCTCTTTGACCTTGACATTTTATAAACCAGGGAGAACAGTTGTGTTACAAAAGAAAAGCCAAAACTGAACCAAAAAATGTGGGCAGGCATATATCCATCTAGGATACATTAGAAACAATTTTATGAGTTGAATATTCTCACACTGGAATATGGTCACTGTAAAACATTATACATCTTATCTCCCCTTTCTTTGAACTCTAATGCTGATAAGACATATGCTTAGGAATAAAGTGTGTGTAATCAGGAAATAGTAAAACAAGGATGGTGAGAAGAGTTAACATCTTTTAGAACCAATTGATTTGCCAGCAATTAAACATATTAAATATATTATACATTACTATATATATTACTTTGAGGCAATATAATAATACATATTTCATAAGTTCAGCACAGCTGGAAAAAAATACAAGGTTTCAGGTACACAAGACCTCCTTTGAATTGTTTTCCATGCATTAAAATTGTATATTCTCTTTTCTCCAACAGATAACATTTATTTGGTGATTGTCAGATGTGTTCTGGTACTTCGCAAAAGCCCCATCATCCTGTTCCAGTGAGTAGATATTGCATCAATGCCCTGCTTTAAAGGGAAACTTATACTCAAGGTATTATTTCAAGGTATGACTCATCATGTCATAGCACTCTATAAAAAGTCAGAAATATTTTCCCTGAACACTTTTTTCTTTTAAAATTGTGTCTCATGTTGTATTTTTATTTCAGTGAAGAAATCCATATATACAACTACATACACGTGCACACATACATTTACATATTTTCAGAAAAAGAAACTTTCTTGTCTGGAAAGAGACATGAAAATGATAATTGAAGATTATGATGAAAATATTCTAAAATATTTTTTTTCTACTATAAGTCTTTCTACTTTTTATTACCCTCAGAGTAAACAGACACATAATATTCACATGAAAATCAGATCTGTTTCCCAGCTTGAAATACAGCAGAAGCACTTGATGTGTTGTTAAAGTCAAAAGCCAGGAGAGGCCATTAGATCATCTGGTTTGATCTCTGCAATGTACAGTCCATTTGACTGCCAAATTTAATATGGAATCCTTAAGATGTGGTTGGTTCAAACATACCTCCCAAAAAGGTGTATGACTTTGATCTGAGAACTTCAAATTATGGAATATCCACTCCTTCTCTGTGTGTTTGGTTTGTAATTGCTTAATAACTTCTCCTTTTAAATTTATTATGATAGAAGCTTTTGATACATGGAGAAAAATAAAACTAAAGACCTGTAGGCTTCTGTATCTGCTTCCCTGTCCATCTAAACAGACTATCACTGGCTACCTTATCCAACATGTCCTTTTTCTTTTAATATTTACATTTTCTCCCATCAGCTCTTCTGAATTTTGTCTAGTATTTCAAGATTTATTAAAAATTACCAGCATGCCAGATGTCTTTTTAGTTCTTTAAAGACTGTTTGGTACAAATTATCTGCAACTCTGTAAGTGTTTATCCTTTAATGACTATCTATGCCCTGAAAAGCACTTTCTTATCCTCGTGGAATGCAAACACTTGGCTTTCCAAGTACAGAACAGAAAGTCTTACTGAATATTTCTACATCTTCTTTATAATTATTAATTTATCTCCAGTTGGTAATGGAAGTACAGTACCTTTAGGATTTCTCTGACTCCTCATTATGATTAGCTTTTGGGTTCTCCCCTATTGTCCTTGGATTCCTTACGAGTTTTCTAGATTTTTTATCTTCCAAATGATGTACACTACCATTTATTTACCAAAACTACTTTTCTGTAATTATGTAAAATGATATGTCCTACAAGAAGACAGCTGACATCATGAAACTGTCTCCAGAGACAGGTACATAAAAATCAGGTTTGGAGAATACTGAAGACATGTTTCTCAAAGAAAAAGCTCAGGGGATCATGGAGTCTTCTGGGAGAACTCAAATTGGTGTCTAAAACAAATTATGTCACTGCACAATGAGGAAGTCTAAGATCCCTGCATTAAAAAGATTATGATTTAACCTTTATAAAACACAAGTTAGTAATAAAAATTTGGTGAAACAATTAGATTTGACATTGTAAGGAACTTTGGTCCTTCCTAACAATGATTAGCGTGATGTTTGTTATCGAGTCATACATGGTAGGTACCAGCAACTGCTACAACATCAAGAATATATAAAGAAAAAACTATAATGTAAGAAAAAAGCTAACATTTTAGCACACCAAAGTCTATGTGAGTAGCTTTACTGGAGAAGCTAATGGTTCTGGATGCATGCTGAACTTTGCATAACTAATTCTCAAATACAAAACTGTACATCACAAAGATGGACAAAAAAATGGATAAAAATGAATGCATCATAATCTATAAACCTATTGTATCTGTAAGAGTCAAACAAACATAACAGCATCTTGAATTGATAAGATTTATTCAGAAGATTCCCATTAATACTACTGGGAATTTATTACAATAAAGCTTCTAAGCAGTAATGGTAGAGAAATATTCCAAAATAAACTATATCAAGTGATGTATATTAATTTTGGAGTCTTAAATAGTGGCTTTTAATTCTTTGCCTTATGTTAACAAAAAAAAATTAAGGATCTGAAAAACTTTAAAATTGTAAACTTTAATTAATTTTATGACTTTCAAGTAATTTGTTACTATCTTAATATAACACATATAAATATAGTCCTATCAGATATTTAAAGAATTTTGTGAAGTTTTAATTAGCTTGACAATTTTCAGCAGCTTGTCATCTAATACCATAGTGTAGTCCTCACTATTTCCCACTTCCTTGGAAGCTGCCTGAGTTTCACTCACATCAGACAAGAACCCACACTCTAGGTTGGCTTTTGCAAGGAGTTTTGAGTTGCCGTGGTGGGTTATGTAAGGTGAACAAAGGACCTTGCCAGATACTTAGTTCTCTAATGTTTCTGACAACACTCTCGAGGCAGGCAGCAGTCAATCCTTCATGATGTGTCATTCCCTGTGCTGTTTTACTCCAGAACAGGGACACCCAAAAGAATCCCAGCAGGACAGGGAAGATATTCCACAGGGACATGGGGCAATTCTCTCTTCTCAGACCTCCTATTCTAGACTTTCTTCAGACCTCTATTTAACTACAGCTCAGTTCAGATTCAAGTTTGGAGTTTTTCCCTACATGGGTACAGCAGCTAACAATTTTATGTTAAAAGAGGAATGTTAAGAGAGGAAAAGAATTAGGGAAGTCAGTGATATATCACAAGATTATTCAACCACTGTGAGAATGTGGGAAAAGAGTGGCAATGGTTGCTTGTTGCAGTTCTATCTGTGCCTTGATCAACCTTTGCATTTGCCACTAACATTTCTGCCACTTCCTGGCTCAAACAGCCAGTGTCAAATACTACCTGCTGGAGGTATTTGAAGCAATGTGAACAGAACTATTCTGAACTGCAAAGGAATTCTCAATTTCAGTGAGAGACCCTGTATTGCTTGTCATGGAAAGCAGTTCTTATTATAAATATTGTATTATTCACAAAACAGAGCAGCAGCAGTGATTTAAAATACCCTTGCCCTGCATTCTGGCATATGGATGATCTCAGTTTGACCTGCATCACCTTTTCTGGGCCACATTTGGAGCTACATCTGGAAACTGATGCAGGCTGAATGAAATTGAAGAAATAAGCAAATGAAATAGTAAAGCTAGATCAGGCCCAAATATTCTCCTTTTGCCATAATTATAGCAAGGGTAACATGCTGCATTAGAGATAGCTTTCAAAACTCCTCAAAAAACCCAACTTTTCCACAGTTTTCCATTTTCTTTAAATAAATTGTATATTCTGTGTATTTTATATACAAGAAAGTGTCTTGGGTTACAAACAGAAAGGTATTTTGAAAATTTTCTGTTCTTTAAATATTTTTCCTTTATTTTCTAATAACATTTTACCTATACAGCCAACCCCAAGGATGAGTAAATTCAGACACTTTCTGAGCTAACTTCTGCCCAGGTTAGATATTTCTGGAGCTTTGGGGCTGTATATGTACTGCTCATTACAGTAGCCATGTAAAAGTTGGTTTATAGTCTCTTGAAACATTTGTCTAATTCTCATGAAAACACATGAAGACCAGCTACAACTTGTGTGGCTGACAAAATGAAGCTTATCCTTTTATGATTAATCTTATTATCTCTAACAATGGCTTTAGAAGCAGCTACACAAATATCTTAAAATAACTCCATAGAGCACATTTTAATCCTGGTTTAACACACCCTTCTGCTAGGGAAAAAAATCCTATTAATTTGTGATAACTTTGTGATGTACAGAAAAAGGTGTTGTCTTCATTCAAATCCTTTCCTTTGTCCACTTAAGACCTAAAGAGGAATGGAGAACATGGGCAAATCTGCAATGCAGTAATTCACTGGCACACCAAGCACTTCTGTGAAGTGTTACCCCACAACACAAACTTTACATCTGCTAAGTTGTCACAGACCTTTTGAGCATTGATGCCACATCTGCACCCCAAGTGTCAGTGTGTTACAGGTATACCATAGCTAAAACTATTGATTTGGCTCTTTAGTCTGTAAAGCATGAAAGCTTTATTGCTACCAACTGCATCATTTTGTGCACATTTATTCTGCAGAACGGTAAGCTTATAGTTTAAATGAAACTTTCGGAGACTGATTTTTTTCGATTTTGACCTAACATTTTAATTTCCAGTCAGGTCTTATTAAAACAGCAGGAAGATTACTGGCAATTTTCTACATTTTAACACTGTATTTAAGTTCTATCATTTCTAGAAATTATTATAATTTCCCATAAATTCACAAATATGAAAAATATTGAAATGTAATATCTTCTTGGCAAGTTTTAAGATCACATTTCCATTTCTCAAAATCTTTTCATCACACTCCATGTTTGTAACCTAAATTACCTAAAAATTCTTAGCAGGAATGAAGGGGACAAGTCAATCTCTTTTACATACAAGCAAGTCAATCTCTTTTATATACAAACAAACAAACAAACAAACAAAAAATCCAGATCCAAATAAAACTCTCAGCTACAGTTCTTAGAGACAACAAGTAATTTTGTCAGTTTTCACCAGGTATTTTTCCCCTGCCTCCCTCCAAGGAAACAGGGAAATCATTAATTCTACAGTCAGCAGCTGAAACCAGTTAGTCTGACTTCAGACCTTACTGATCACATCCCTTGTGCTCAGTAAACCCCAGACGACAAAAGATATATCACTTTTCCTTTCTTACTAGGAATCAGCATTCAGGATGGAATATTATTCCTAATACAAACATGCATTTTTAGTTAGACCATACAACTCTGTGAGTATTTTGATCAAAAATGCATGGCCCTATAAGGAAGGGAAGACAGAACACAGAGGCAGTAATGAACGCTACATATTATTTTTACCAATATAACTTCGTACATTCAAATTACAGTGCAATGGATTTTACCAGTCACACCTCACAGCATTGCAGAATTACAAAACAGGAAAAATCCTCACTGTAATTTAATTTAAAAGAAGCATAAAGAAAAAGCTTTAGAAAATGTTGGTTCTCCTGACCAAGATCAAGCCTACAAATTGGAGAAAGCAGTCTTGTTTCTCTGAGACAGTTAAACACTAAATAATTGCTAATCTATGGACTTTATAGCACACTAATTCACCAGCTCTCAGAGTCAGATTGAGAATGATTTTAAGGACAACCACTCAAACTGTAGGATCTGCAGTCATTCTGGGCTAAGGGTGTAAAGAGAGGAAAACAAGCAAGAGAGGGAAGAAAGCAAGAACATCCCTAATAAATAATATTCAGAAGGGATTGACTATGCAGTGTGTTGTCATGATGAATCAAACCCATGTATCATGTGGTCACTCTGTAGCTTTCTATAAAGATTGTTATAAAGAATGCATCTTTTGACTTGAAGTTTATTTAAGACATTGCATTTCTGTGGATCCATGCTTGGCATTGATTTCTCAGCAACCTATGTGATATGGAAAGCCACTTTAGCTAAAATATTGTAAAATGGTATTTTGTCACATGGTGTTTTACAAAATTCTCATGGAAGAATGTGTGAGAGCTCTTTAAAATGCAAGATTCACTACAGGGGGAAACAGCGGTTAGCTCTGCAAAGGAAAGAATGTCACATGGCTGAACACATTCTCTCATTATTCCCAGAAGCTAAAAGAGTAGCTAGAGGCAGAAAACTGACAATAATTATATTGCCTAGAAACTGACAGCATACATAAATCTACTGTATTAAGCCTTTACTCATTGATTTACTTTCCAAAGCTCATTTCAGCATTAGCCCAGAAGTAACACCATGCAAGGCACTGCTCCTCAGTTTAAGGGAAATTTGGGGAAATTTTTCTTCTACATACTGTGATAATTAACGTTTTGTATGGTTGCTCTTTCTATCCTGTGGCAACCTGAATTGCCATGATTTTTGACTGCAATTTTCTTCCTTAGTAGATTGTCAGTAATACACGAAACAGAAAGCAGGCATGCTTAAAGGAAGAGTAATTCAGCCCTTGTTGAAATTGTTATATTTACAGCAAAAGCCTGAAGTGATGGCAAGACAGCTATTCAGTCCTGAATGTCTGTTTATGTCAAATCAGAAGAGCACAGTGCAATCAATCTAGACCCAGCAGGACCTTTTACTGAACTAATTTTGACATAACACTGGAAAATCAAAAATCAAAGGTGTAACTTAGAAGGAAAAATAAAGGTTGTTGATGCTACAGAAAAAGTGTTAGCATGGTACTGTCAGAATGGTGCATATATGCTCCTGAAATTACCTCAAAGGCCAGTAAATTTAAAGAAAATAACTCCCCTTTATTTAGGTACCAGATGCAGCCTGCACTATTACAGTTCCTTCAGACATTTACCGTAGGACATCACTCACTGGTGGGTCCCTGGATGAAGCAGAGAAGAAGACAAGTCCAAGTGGCAGCCAAGGGGAAAAAAGCAAGGTATATACTTCTCATCTTTATGAAATCAGCAGTGCTCTTTTGCTGCCATTGCTTGAGTAAACATCATACCTTTGGCATAAAGAGATTACAAATGCAATTAGAAGTCTGGAAAGATGTCCATCAAATCAACTTATTACTTATGGTGTTTCTATTATTCTCAGATTTTTGTATGTTTTCATGCATTTACTTTATTTTGGATGTCTAATTATTAATATGGTTATCATATCACTTAATGACATTTCAAAGTCAGAAAGAATATTAAGAATATTAAAACTTCTATAGCAACATCTACTGCATTTGGTACATTACCAAGTAAAATGTGCAATTTTTAGTGTGATGAGTGCTTTTTCTTCTATAAGTTTCAGGCTATTCTGTCTTCTTGAACTAATGTTAACAGGTTTGCATACTGCTCATTGCACAGTTTTTTAGTGTTATTTGACCTCATAATCAAGATGAAGAAAAGCAAAAAATTCATTTCAGTACCAGGTATTTTCATGATATTTTCATGAGTAGAGAGTGATAATAGCATTGTCTCTTTAAGTAACTCTAATCTACCCTATTAAACAGTTAAAAAAAACCCCTTGCTCTTGCACCAATTAAACTACCTTTTATACACCATTCACTGATAAACTACTGTTTCAAAGTTTTCTAATATAACATCAGTTAAATATGTGGTTGTGAATTAAGTGCATGTTGCCTGCACGTTGTGAGGAATAAGAAAATCACATAAATGTTTTGGTTTAGTTTTCTTAAAATATGTTATCCTAATTAAATATATCAAGAAATTATTTTCTCCTTATCAAATATGGAAAACCTTTTAATTAGTTGATTAGGGAACAAGATTATTTTGGGTTGTGCATGTACAGGCTCCAAGCAAAGCCAGCCAAAGCTCCTACTTTCTTACCCCATAAAATATAATGTCCCAACATGATCCTTGGCAATTTACACCTCTCACTCTGTAAGTACAGAAGTATTGTTTATATTTAAATGAAGGGTAATGGTGCAGAAGTCAGGTGAAGAATCAGGACCCCCTGGCTCCCCACACTAGTTCTGTGCCCATGTGCTAGACAGGCACAGCCTTGTTCAGATTCTAAACAACCACCTTCTCTTGTTGGCTGAATGGTTCCTATTACATCTGGCTAAAATCCCTCCTTTCCTATTTCACTGCTTCTTGAAATTTAGTATAAAACAAAGCTGTCTACCACAAGGAAAGCAAAAAAACTTTCCTTTCTTAAGAAAATTGATGGAAGATTCACAAGTGGAGGGGTGGAGGGTGAGGAGAAATTCTTGTGGTGTAAAGTGTTTGAATCCTTTCCACCTAGGGAAATTCTACAGGTTTTACTCCATTAATCCCTCCTACTAGAAAAAGCCACCATCTATTATCCACTCTTAACCATTTTTTCCTCACTTATCCTTTTGTCAAGTTCCTTAGTCCTAACTGCACAGTCAAAAAGAAAACACAAGTCAATGAGAAGAGAACTGGGTTTAGAATCAGGGAAATAAAAGCTCTATCTCATGAAATGTTACAATATGCAATCTTCATTGAATTACGCTGACAGCACTGAATAGCAAAGAAAATTATGTACATTCAGAGAATATAAGGAGCCCCCTACTAACCATCCTGATCCTGCTGCCACTTGAACAATGTCGGTGATGTTGGTGAGAGTGGAAAAAGTTCACATAAACACTGGCAGGAGTACAAAGTATTAAAAAGGAATGAGTAGAGTAGGAACACAAGTTGATAAATCTTCAAGACAGACACAGAGATTACATAGCATTTTGCCACTGGGCGAATATAAGAAAAATATTTATTTAGTGTGACTAAATGATTTTCTTAAGTTGGTTGTGATTTGGCACAATACATCTATGTTATGCAAACAAAAATGTTTATTCGGTGTTTTTGTTCTTAAGTTTTATACTTAGCAGATTGTAAATGCATGTTATCTTAATATTTCATGCAATCCTTGGATTGCCAACATTCAGATAAAGTGTATTTTCAAAGACACTTGACAAAGACTGGAAGGGAATTTGCATCCTATATATTGACATTAATCAGTCTTCCTCCTATTCCATGAAGGGAGAAGCGACATCCTAAAGATGATTAATCTTTTGAAATAAAGAAGAAAAGCATTTTATTATTTTTTTCAACTTTTTCTGAATCAGTAACTTGCTCAAAAGACAAGTTTCAGCACTTCTTGGTAAAACAGATGGGAATTTTTCCATCTGTTTCTTATAGAAAACCAAATTTGGTTTAGTCACAATTAAATTTCCTATTAAGTATTTGCAGTTTTTATTGCATTTCCCCCATTTCCTCCTTTTTTAAAGAGGAAGAAGAAGGTGTACACCAAAATTTCCTCAGGCATACTTCTTACTGTTTTTTGCATTTTATATACATTTACACACCAAAAGCATTATGTAGGAGTAAAGGAAGAGGGCAGGTTTTTCCCCATCTGAAAAAACAACTTTGAAAGCTGTTTGATAGTTTAATGTAATATACATAAAAATAAAGTATCTTTTCTCTAATTTCACAAAATGCACTTATAATGTATTTACTACTTTCCGTCAGCTTGAATCTCCTCATTACTGACTTAGCTTTAAAAAAAATTGGAAAATTTCATTCCATTAGTGCTAAAATAATCTAAACTGGCTAGTAATTTTGCCTTAAATCAAGCCTTTCAGACATTACAAAGTATTAAATTACCTTTTCTTTTCCCTAAATGAGCTTTTAAAAAGCATCTGATCCTGCTCATGACTTTTCTTTCTCTCTTTCTTAAAATAGACTGCATTTTAATTCCTCTGAAAAGAGAACTTGCTTTGGTAGATCAAGTTAACTACTGAACATAATTGCAGAAAAGAGATGTCCAAACCAGAATATCCACTGTGCATTTGAGATAAACAATCAAATCTTCAAAATAAATCTTGAAACTTTTTGTGTCAGTTTATGTGCATGGATTAATCTGCCTTTTGAAATCTTTCAGTACACATAGGATTCTGCCATTATGTTAAAATTATTTATAGAATGGCTGCTAATATGAAAATTAGTGATTTTATTTTTGTAATGATACCAGAACCACCCTGCTAAAGAATTTGATTAAATCCTTGTCAAAGACTTCTGTCTCAGGCTTGGACTTCCAAGAAGCCTTCGCAAAAAGCTTCTTGCTTTGATTTTTATACAGAAAACCAGTGAACTTTCAGTTGTGAATTACTGCTTTGAAATACAGTATACTCATCCTAGTGTATGTAAATTAAGTTCCCACTTTACCCTGATCGTGCTTTGTTTGCCTCCCTACATACTTTTACTGCCTCAATATATAAATTGATGTCTTGAATGGTTTTAATTGATAAATAGATGCCTATTGAGTGACATCTGATAGTTAGCAGATTAAATCCATAGTTTTCTTATGCTGTGTGATAGCTTCTGGCCACGGCTGGGGGATTGGAACTAGATGGTCTTTAAGGTTCCTTCCAACCCAAATCATTGTATTAAAAGCTCATTTTAGTCACCAGCAAGTAAACAAGTAAAAAGTAACTCTAGAGGAATCCTGTGAGCTGGGGCTCTAGAAGATAAGGAGAGCCCAACAGAGCTGGTCAGCATTCAAGCATCACTTCCACTGCACTCCAATGAGCAAGGAATCAAAGTGGGCAGGAGATCTGCATGGATGAGCAGGGACCTCTAGCAAATCTCAAACAGAACAAAGAAATGTATGGGATGTGGAAAAAGAGAAAGGCCACAAGGGAGAACTACAGGAACATTGTATGCAGGGATCCATGAGGAAGGCCAAGACCCACTCGGAATTGAGTTTGGCAAGGGATGTCAAGAAGGGCTTCTACCTCATCAGTAACAAAAGGAAGACTAGGGAAAATATGAGGATGCTGCTGAATCAGATGGGTGTCCTGGTGATGGAAGATGCAAGGAACTTGGAATTACTGAGTGCTTTCTTTGCCTCAGTCTTCACTGCCATCAGGAGTCCCAGTCCTGGTCAGAGAGGAATGCTGGAGAAAGGAAGACTTCCCCTTAGTCATACACAGTGGATTAGAGATCAGCTAAACAAACTTAACCATAAATCCATGGGCCCTGATGGGATGTACCCACAGGTGCTGAGGCTGCTGGCAGATGATGTTATTAAGACACTCTCCATCATCTTTGAAAAATCATGGAGAATGGGAGAGGTGCCTGATGACTGGAGGAATGCCAATGTTACTCCATCTTCAGAAAGGAAAAGGAGGACCTGGTAAACTACCATTACCTCCATTCCAAAGAATAAAGGCTTAGAGGGCAATCTAAGGCTCACAGAACAGGCTATACTTTGCATTTACCTTTGTCTGACAAGGCTGTGCATGGCAGGGGCAAGAAAATGTTGCTGCCTTTCTCTCAGGCTATTAATAGTAGGAGGGATGGTTAAAAAAATTACCAAAAAAGTACCAGAGCAGCTCCTGGCTTTAAGGACTAGAGACAGGGAACTTAGACAGACTTCATCTGTGAGAAAAGTGAAACAGTTCTCTTCATGACTGTAAGCCAATATTCAAAACATCAGCAACAGCAGAAATATTTGATGGAGAAATGCAAGAACATCTGCTAAATAATGGATTTTTCTAACTACTGAAGTTTTTCTTCTTTTTTTTTCTAAATCCTATCTCCTGACCAGTGTCCTTGTTGAAGACAAGACATGCTACCCAAATGCAGTAAAGCTGTTTACTCCAGGGAGTAAACATGGAGTAGACACGCTGTTAGGATCAGATACTGCATGACAAGCAATAACATACTGCAGCAACAGGAATAACACAGAAATGTCCTAGAGTCTACAAGTCTCAGTGGTCTACAAGTGCTCCCACGGATATCTTCAACATCCCAGCTGTCTGTGCTGCCAACTCTTCAAGTGTCTGCCCACACACCGATGGCTACTCCTCCCCAATCTTGGACACAGAGCAGGATCCCTTTAAAAAAAGAAAAATGGTACTGATTTCACGCTGGACATGATGCTTCATAACATCAGAATTTGTTTCCCTCTCTTCAGCAGAGAGAACCAGAAACATATTTCCAAGCTGATGGTTCCTCCTCCCTTTGCAATTCTACCCAGCACCACACAAGGCAAGAATGAAACCACAGGAAGGAAGACACTACAGGGACAGCATTGAAGAGACACCTGAAAGGCACTGATCAGAGGGTTTATACTGAAGTGGTGGAGCAGAATCAGCAAGAAGCACCTCAAGTAGTTTAAAGACTGAAAAGATACTAATTACAAAGTAATTGCTGTTTCTCAAGGGCGAGAACTGGTTCATAGGCTGTGTCTCCTACCTTAGGTCTGAACTAATCTCTGTCTTGACAGAGTTGACAGTCTTGTCAACTCTGTCAATCTTGAGTTGACAGTCTACAGGCAATGAAGGTATTGTGCTCCCCTTTATGTGGCACTTATTTTTAACCTGTGTTTTTCATATCTGAACTTTGTTTCCTTCAGAGGAAGTGAGCCCTTCCTAAAACACATTTTGCAATTAGAGAAATTGGTAGTACAAGTGGGAATTCCTCACTTTCAAGTTCAAATCTGGAAAAAACTTCAGTGATGCCAATTTCTGTTGCTTTTTTTCTTCCTCTATAATGTGTGTCTAACATGCTACATTTTCAGTCCTTACTGCAGCCAGCTACAAATCATGTGGCTGACAGTTAAATGGCCACTCTGAAGATGTTGTCTGATGTTGCTGAGGCTTTGGTATGCCTCGGGATGTAGGTCACAGTTAGTGCACAGCCTTTCTCATACTCTTTGCTCCCATGATGCATTTATATGATGGTGCTTTAATGTGACACTCTTTCAAAATAGAAGTCGAGAGATGTAAAAATCTGTTTCCTACATAAATTATTTTTAATCTGTAATTTCCATGATTTGACATCTGCCATCAAATGAATGTATCTTGTTGTTTTATTCTCAAGAGAAAGGCAGATTGTTGCTATCTCTACTGCCAGCACTCATCATCTTTAAACACCCTTATTCCCGGTTTCCAGAGGTGCAAAAGAGACTCGTAAGGAGCAGAGTGTTGTGGGGGTTTTACATAACAAAACACTGGAATGAAGAAAGCTCCTAGGATTAGCAAGGCTTGTCCCTCATGTCACACATGGTCACATCACACAATACTTATAAATTTAACAAACTCCACCTAGAAGACAGGAAAGTATTTTACCTCTCTCTAATCCCACTGAAAATCTGATCCAAAACCTCATGGATCTAATGACTGGAACCTTATTCTAATTTCTAGGTTGACCCTGTCTGTTTAGTAGTGAGATAAAAATGTAAAAAAATATAAGAACTAGTGTATTACACCACAGCCAAAGTCCATATGTCTTGGCTATGTCATACTGTTTCCAACAGTGAGCAGTATAAGCCATTTTGGGAAAGAATTTCAGAATAAAGTGCTATAAGAGCAAGAAAGAGGTAAAGTTGTGACAGAAACAAGCATGCTAAGTTAAGACACTAATTTCCAACTGCCACCAAAATAAAAATTAACTGAATAAGCATATTTTCTTTGGTCCTGTTCCTTTCTGAACACTCTGAGCCTCTGAGAGGTATTTCAGATAAGATTACCGGTGCATTGTTATCAATTTCTTTAAACTGTTTTCAAGTAGAGTAAATAGCTCAGGCTGAACCTTGACTTATGATGCCTGCACTTTTGCCATACCTGGGTTAATGTTAAACTAGTCTGTATTCCAGTTGGAAATATCTGGCTGGATTGGGTGACAATGGATGTCACTAAACCATATTCAGGGTTAGGGTCTACAGGGACTTCAGGACTTTGGACAGATAGAAAGATATGTTTTTGAAGATGTTTCATTTTGGCATGCCTAAAATTAGTACCACTCGCTAAAAGAATCACATATGTGACATTAACACTGCTAGAATCTGATTTAAAACTTGTAAGATCAACTTTTTCTATCTTACGCTAGTTCACTTGACAAAAAACCATCCAATTAGCAACAAATTTACAATGAAATGTTTAATTTTCCAGCACTCATTTTTCAGTAAATGGAAAACAAGTTGGCTTTTGAGTAATGGCCCCAAACAGCTCCATAGATCAGGCTCTTGACAGGGTAAGATGGATTGTGAGTAGCAACAAACTGGACATTTTGTAGTTTCATTTTCACTGCACTTGCCATGAAACATTTCATAACTTCAGGTTATTAAGTTAGAAGCAGTGGATAACATCCTTCTCAGGGCACTGAGAACTCCAAATGCCAGTTTCATAACCAATGCAAGAACTGAAGCATTGATAGCTACACTCAGTCTTACCCCATGTGATATTTCATACTGGGGATGACAAGATATCTGAACGTCTTCCGAAAAATGGAAAGAACTGAAAGAAGACTGAACTTCATCTCTTAGACTCTTTAAAGTAAAAGAGGGATGAGAGAAGCAGAGTCATCTGGGCAACAGCAAGAGTTGTAATGGGGAGGCTGCTATTATTGAAATTTGCCAGGAAATACCCAAGAACAAAGAAGATGCTAAAAGACTGTGGTGGAAAATTGTAGAGGTGGACTTGACTTTCAGCTCCAGAATGATGACTTTGTTTTCCATTTTCCACGTCCCTCCCCACTAGCCAATTAACTTTATAGGTCACAATGTCCCAATCTTGGGCATTATCTTCTCTGTAAATTATTGTAAGAGAGGCTTAATAATTGGAACTTCTTGGAGTAACAGAAGATGCTGACAGTGAAACGAACCACGTTTTTAATTTCTGCAGTGGTGTTCCAAGTGTTCCATCTCCTGGTACAAGCAAAAAGATTTAGAATGCAAACCTATTTGTTTCCCTAGGTTCAGTGAAACCCCATTATATGCATTAATCCAAATCACAATTTATGCCACCAATAAATAATTGATATACTTTTAATATTAATTTTGTATGGTTGGAGAAGACTCCCATCAAAATGGTGGGCTGCTCTGTAAAACAGTGTAATTCATTTCACAATGTGTGAGGTCTGCATTACCTCAAGAAGAATCATCGAATCATAGAATAGCCTGGGTTAGAAAGGACTTTTAAGTAGTTTCATATAGTCCTAACCCCGCTGCATGGGTGGGGACACCTTCCACTAGGCCAGGTTGCTCAAGGCTTCACCCAATCTGGCCTTGAACACTTCCAGGGATGAAGCACCCAGCTTCTCTGGGTGGCCTGTTCCAGTGCTTCATCACCCTCATAACTAAAGAATTTCTTCTTAATGTCAACACCTACTCTTAAAGTTTGAGTTTACCTGCTCTTGTAAATAGTCTCTCTGTACCTTTCTTGTAGACTCCCTTTAGGTACTGGAAGGGCACAATAAGGTCACCCCAAAGCCTTCTATTTTCCCTCTGGATGCGACCATCCAACCACCTTCTTATCCACCTAACAGTCTTGCAGAAGGTTGTTTCCTGAGGTTAGCAACACAAGAAAGCCTTGCTTATTCAGGAAATACAAATCAGGGCTTAAAATTTCATCTTTTCTGATGAAACAGGTGAATTATTTCCATCACTTGGCTGATAATTTCAACTCTATTGGACATGGAGCAAGTTAGTTCATATTTTTCATGACTGCATAAAGGACACATGAAGTCTTGGTTCCCTGAACACAGGAAGAATCAAGAAACAGAAGAGAATATTTTCCTAATATTTCTGCTTGTTTTAGCTAATTCTTAACTCACATTCACCTCTTTCAAGAGTGGGGTTTTTTTCCTCTTGGATATAAATCCATTATTTCCTTCTTTGCTTAGAACATTGTTCCTTCAGTATGATGTTGACATCTTCACACAAACCCCTGCAAATTAGTGGTGGTACAACCCTAGGTTTGCTTTGTTATTCAACATGCAAACAGGGGCATTGCACAGCTCCACTTGCCATATACTGGTGTTCTGGGCTTGTATTCCTACCTTCAATTTGAATAGTGACCGCTCTTTCTCATGTCCATGTTTGCTCTTCTTGTTTCACTCCCATTTTATCCCAGCTTCAGCACAGTTCCCAGTTGTTCTCCATGAGAACAGATTGTGCTCCAAAGCTCTAGCATAAGTTCACCCACATCAGAGACTCCCTCTTGTTAACACCTCCACTTTGCTCAGCAATCCAAAGAAACCTATAATCACAGTGGCTGGAATCCTGCCTCACATAAAGTGTTTTTGATTGAGATCTCAAAAAAATAAATAGAACAAAGAATAAGAAGTTTAACAATGAGTAAGTGGAACAAAACTACTTAAGATCAATCCCTCTTTTTTCCTGCTGAACTTCAAAATTACCCTGTAAATGCTACCCTCAGCAAAAAATTATTATAGGAAAAAAACACTAACATTAGGAATTTTCTTAATTATGACATGTTTAGCTGCAGTCAGAGTCTCTGCATGAAATCCACATTATGCGGCTATACACAAAGGAGTTGCTTTGTCTTCATCTGTTCTCTGTTGACTATTATTAAGGTGAAATTAATACATTAAATGATGGAATGTAACTGAAATTTGCTACAGCTTTCAGAAAGCCTTAATCCTGAAGTTGTTTACCCAAGTAGTTTTGTTGTAGCAGATGTATGTAAGCAGATGCACCTAGTATCTTTTTCTGAATAGTAAGTGTTGACTTCAATCATTTAACAATGGTGAAATAGGAAGTTAGAAAAATGGGAGGTGTATCCCCTTATCTGAAATCCAGTGGTTTTGGCAAGATACTAAGTAAAAGTGCAAAAATAAAGGAGAAATGCTAGTTTGAAAACTCAGCCCCCACTGAAAATGAACAGTGGACACTTCAAGAGTGACAATTCCTGATTTGTTCCAATTTTAAACAGTATTTCAAAAGGAATCAGATCCCCATGAAGCACTTAGCTATTATCTTGTCTGACAATTCAATTTTGCTGTCTGAAAGATACTTTTATGCACATCTGTTACTCTGAAACCACCTATTTGTTTGGCCCTGGTGACCAGGAGCTACAGAAGCCACACAGCTGGGCACGCTGCAGTGCTGCCCAGGTCCCTGCTGTACTCAGTGCCCAGTAAGCAGCCCACAGCTGGGAAATTGTCCTTGCCCCTCCAAACAGTATTTCATACCATCTCCTGGCTATACAGGCAAACGCCACTTGGCCCTTCCTAATAACCACCAAGAAAAGATGCTTAAGTGCATACATGACTGCATGCCAGCTCAACAGTTCCTACATCATTAATAACTTGCCCTCCCCTCTCCATATATCCTGCACATGATGTCCACGTCTTTTTCCACAGCACTCAAGACATTTACATGCTGAGCACGACCAACGGTCTTCTTCTGTACCAGCACAATGAAGACAAACCCCCTCTGCAGCAGGAGCATGGCGCCAGCCTGTGATCACATCAGATGAGTCTTCAATCCACCCCCTGGCAAGGTGGCAAAAGCAGGGCCACCAGAGTACAGAGCAGCAGGAAAACCAGGAGGCAAAGTGGAGGAGAAAACCATTAGAAGCACAGCACCTCAACCTCCTACACTGCCTGACACCTCTCTGAGCAAATTTGGTCTGAGAGACTGTAATCCACGGGGTGAAAACCAGGGAAGCTGAGACTGGGGAAGGGGGAGGATACATGTTTTTACACGTCTGTGTGGCCTCATATTGCTAATGGCATGGTTTCCCTACGTGCTAACTATACAGATGGTGTAAAGGCTTGCAGGGTAACACTTTGGTAGAAGACAGGGCTGAACTTACAAACAGGAAGTTTTTGGGGGGCTGTAAGGATGTTATTCACATCCTTATGTGAATGTATGTTATTCACAAAATTTAGTCAAATTAAAGCTATTTATCAGGTAATATGGATAAAGTAGGTCATTAACCCCTGCTGGATTATGGACTGCTTTCTTCTCTTATTTACCTGTGTATCTGGTGGTACGTAGTGATATTTTCTCTCCAGTACAAAAAGCATTATCACAGCTGGAATTTAAAAATATGTTGTTGATTTTAGTTTTGACTCTATCAATGTATCCATACATCTCAGTGAGGCAGGGCTGAGGTAATAAAAGAAATGGGCCTCATAGTAAATTCTGGATCAGCATGAGTTAGTGTGATGGTTAGCTTTTTTATTTAAGACTATACACAAATACCACCCTAAAGAAAAGGGTTTCTTGGGGCTCCAAGAAGGTATTTTTTTCCAGTTGTTGAGATCTTTCTCATATACTCAGATATCCACAATTTTCCAGCCTCCATGAGAACAATGACCAGACTCCTAAACTGCCAGCTTCTAGTTTTCAAGATCAGTGAATCATATCCCAGGCAGCAGGGCATAGCTATGTATGCCCTAAATAAGTGCCTCATGCATACATCTCTGCAAACAGGTATGTCCAAACTACCAGGCTGAGGTAGTCTTTGACACAGCACTTCTTTTGCAAATCACCAAATAAGACTGGTGGTAACAAAGTGATATGACTTTGGCTTGTGGTCACAATATTACAATGAAATTAAGTTCAATGAAAAGAAAAGGTATTTTGAGCTTCTGTTATTGTACCCACAGAGATAACTGTATTTCATCCATGTGTTCTGATGCATCAATAGACCTCAAAGCACTTTAAAATGGTCTCATATATATTTGGGATACGAGGCACAGAAGCAGAAACGTATTCAAAGTCTTCCACCAGACCAGTAGCCAAAGCAGAAACCAGGGGCTTCAATCTTAAGGTTTTATTATGCTTTCTGTTTGTAAGCACATCCTAACATGTACTTTAAAAGAGCATAAGAGGAAGTTCATACAAGGAAAATACCAAGATTAATGGTGTAGTTTGTATCAACAGGAGGCACTGGATAATGAATATTAAACTATAGCAATAGGAGTTGTGTGGCTTGCTACTCTTTGTTCCCTCCTAAACAGCTTTTTAAAAAAATATTATCCATTTCTTCATTTCACGAGCAAAACTTTAATACTCAAAACCCCATAGCCATTAATTTTTATGTTCATAAATGTTATGAATTCCACCTGTTTGTTAATACCAGTCCTGTCTGAACAATTACTGGCTCTTTTGCTTGGCTTAGGAAATTCTTACACCCTTATGTGCAGTACAGCAGTTAAATAATCTGTGTCCCTTCCTATTGTGTCCATGCACTTAAAGCTGTGTTACAGAATATTGGTTGTCATTCCACTTGCTGATAGCATGTCAACAGCAATAGTACACCCTGCTGTGGGACTCCCTTCACAGCCTTGGCTTCTTTCTTTTGTTTTCTTTTGTGTGTGCATTTGTCTGTTTTGGTGGTGGTGTTTGTTGGGGTTTGTTGCTGTTTTTTGGTTTGTTCTGCTTGAAGCTGATGGAATGGCATCTGGAACTGGTGTATGGAGTAGGCTGCACGTGTTTGGTGTAGGAAAGGCCAGGAAGCTCCAACTGTGGGCACTAAAGCAAGAAGTGGGGATGAGCCTCTCAGCAGAGGCTCTGGCATGGTTAAAATCCTGACTGATAAAAAGATATTCCCTAGCAGTAGAGAAATCTCCCCAATTCAGTGGAAGTCTCTGCCCTCTGCTGGCATTGCTGGAGATCAGCCTCGCTCAACCGTGGGAGTCTGTGATGGTAGCCCGAGAGCCCTCACAGCCCGCCTTGAGACCAGAGTATTTATAGAGCAAATCCTCCAGAACGTGGTGTTGCAGGAAGTGCAAGAATAACAGCATCTGACAGAGATCTAAATCTCAAGTGACATTTGCTATTGACTTCTGCAATGCCTTTCAGATGTCTGCCTACTTCTCACCTTGTTCAACACTGCAAGGGTTAGTCTGAAGCATCTCCACGTGCTATTACAGTTCCCATCTGTTTTCTTCCAGTGAACCAATAAAAGGAAGAAGAAAGATAATAAATGTTACTTTTTGTTATGTAGTAGTTTTCATTCCACTATTAAAAAAAAAAAATGTGCTTGTTTACCATAATTATTTCAACAATGGATTTCAACGTGCAATTTTGGGTTACTGTAGAACTGTACCTGCTCAGTTTCTGCTATGTTTCGAAACTTTTCCATTTTCATTGGATGAGGGGCATGATCCTAAAATTTATTTTGTGGCAATTGTTATTAGATAATTGGTAGAAAACTAATTTTCTCATGGAAATATAACCAAACAAATTAAACTTGTTGGTAAAATATATGAATTTCATTTCCCAGTGAACTCTGAAAACATTTTGGACTCAGTGCTGCAGTGAACCAAAGGTTCTGCAAAGCAACAGGAGTGTACACAGGTCAGGTGCAGCAGGACAGCAGCCACAGTCCAGACAGCAGCTCAGGTTCCCACCCACTTAACACCTGGAATGTCAAAAACAGGCTCTTGCCCAGTGCTCAGAGGTCTTAGGATTTATAACAATACTACTGATATTCTCCTGTACAAGCCTCTTTCATTTGTGCTTTATTTAAATTTACTTTCTCTAAATCTGTAGGAAAAACCCCCACTCCTACAGAGCAGATGTGTCCCAGCAGCCCTGGCCCTCTGACAAAGTCACATTTTGCCTCTGCACCTTTGTATCAGATGCCATGTGCAAGAGCCATCCCAGTTTGGGGAGATGGAACTGTGCCTATGGCTGTACCACACAATTGCATCATCTTCCCCAAGGCACATTGCCTCAAGTCTAGAAATATTTCAAACAGTATTATAACTGTGGAACCCAGAATGCTGAGCACAAGTGGGGTACAGTGTAAGCAGGATTGACCTGGCATGATTTGTGTTTTATTTTTCCCCAGACATCACTGATTTCATTCTTAGTAGAGCAGTATGCATCTTTGACAGCAGGTTGCTTATAAAAACACCCTACTAAACGGGCTCTGTGTATGTCAATTTTTCAGTATGACAACATCTGTACGGTCCTAAGTAAAAAACATGATAAATTCAGCTGCTTAATATATGTAAGAAATTAATAAATATTGCATTCCTTAAATTAAAGGAGTTTAAGCTTCTAACTTCTGCAGTATTACAGTGTTGTTAACTGTGCCATATAAATAGCAAAATATGAGCAATTCAGGGGTTCTCATCAACACTAGAGTGGAAATTCATCACATACTTATTCCTGTAATTAGCAGTAAGACATCCCTGCCTGATGGGGGGGTTGGACTAGATGATTTTCAGAGATCCATTCCAGCCCAAACCACGACATAATTCTGTGAAAATCTTCATAGCAGGTCTACATTCTCCAGTTGCAGTCTGTGGGCACTGCAGGGAGTTAATCCATACAGAACACACCCACACACACAGATGTCTCTCCTCCTCACTGCAGCACCACCAGAAGGAGCCAGCTGAAGGAGCCAGGCAACCCAGATGTTTCCAGTGTCAGGGTGGCTTCTTCTCCTAGACAATTAACTGAAATAAAGTCTGTAGAGATATAGGACAAAACTGGTCACATAAAGCCTCTTTAACATCAAACTCCCCAGGTTCAATCGCTCACCTTCAGTAGCAAGTTTGACAGACACTTTTCTCTCTGTCATACATTCACCTCTATTCTCACTCTCCACCTTCAATAATGTCATTTTTGTATCTTTCTGCCCATACCTGCAAACTGATGAAAGTTAATTCAGAAGTCTTCCATTTGCAATTATGCTTTAACACTATTCACTGTTTTAGCTAGCTTGGCAAAGGGAAGCCTTCAAATCATGTTAGTTTGTAGTATGATAGCTACCCCCTTTTCCAGAATAATTGAGTAGCACCCTAGGGTTTCATTCCCTACTAGTGCCTTGCAGTTTTTGACTCTACTCTGAGCCTGTAGAAACTGCTGCATTGCAAGAAAAGCAGCATTGCAAGCTTTCGACTTAAAATCAAAAGCAGATTTACAAATTGACAGTCCTGGACTGCTTTGACAGGACAGAAAAATTCCCCTCCACCTTTGCATCCAGCAAAACAAGTCAAGAGACAGTCATACCAAAATGGGCAATCATTCCACGTTAAAATTCACATAGGCTCATGTGAGCTTTCCTAGTGGGAAGAGGGGAAAGGTTTCCTGACTCATGGCAGTAAATCCTTCCCCAACACAACCCTGAAGTTAATTTAAAAAAAAAAATGCAGAGGGAGAACATACACACAATTTTGCATATTCAACTGCTTTCAAGATGTTCCAAAAAATCCAACAGTAGTAATTCCATGTAAGCCTATGTTCAGAGCAGGTAATGCTTGCACTCTGCATCTGAACTGTATTTCCATGTATTAACATGGCTGGATTTAAGAAAATATTTACCCCAGCTGAAGGCCTACCTCTATGCATGGCTAGTAGATCTTTGGCATGCACAGAAATGTATTTTATGTGCCATAATCAGAATTAAATAAGTAAAAAAGTTAAGTGCTTTACCACAACTGAATTGCATGTTCAATTAAACCAATTAAAATATTATCAAGATATTGGGATTACAGTAATGGAGACAGCCCAGTACATAAAACAATATATATTTATTTAGCACAAAAAGTTCCATTTTCAAATAGAAGTGCATTTTGCTTTTTTCTACTACTTTACGGCACTTTGCTTTTTGAAAAAGTCAAGAACCATCATCACTAAGAGAAAGACATACTTATCATTTGACAGAACGACTGTTTTATCCCACAGCTGTAGGCCTGATAGCAGCTTATGAACTGTAAGGCAAATTAGGAATTCCTTCTCAAGTGAGTAATCTCTATTCAGTTTCATTAACTCAAGTGGAACATTCACAAGAAAAGCGTTACATGACTAGATATGATATATATGACCACAGTGCTTCCTATGGCTGCAGCCAACATAATGTGCAGCGTGGGGTTATATTCTCAGACAGAGAAAGACAGAATAGTGAAAGATTGAGAGTAAGTTGCCAGAAACACTTACTGACAGAAAAAAATCAACCATTATGTATGCAATCACATGACATAGTTAAGCACAATTCCTCCTTCACAGAAAACAGGTAAGTTACCATATAATGCTCAGAATTAGGACACCTACAGACCTTAAAGCCTGCTACTTTCATTTAGAGACAAGTTGATATTATTTGGTAAACAACTGCTGATAGCTCACAACTGACAGCACAGTAATATTACTTGAAATCTGGTTCCATTAATGGAATAACTACAAACACTGGATACAGAAGACCATCCAAATTATGCTGGCAGACAGATTTTCCACAGCTTCTCTGTTGTTGAAGTTTCATCACTATAAGTGACTGACATCAAAGATGTGCTGCTGAAACTAGTTCAGTCTTCCCTCCTGTAGTTATCACCTGGATTAGACTCCCAGAGCTTGGTCGGCTCTTTCCTGTTATCCAGTCATAAAAGGTTCTGTTTTAAAACAAAATAAATGGATAAAACAGGGCGAGGCAGAATAAAAAAATAACAACTGCTATCAGGTATACTGACAGGAAGAATGAAATACAAGCCTATTACTTTTCCTTCTTTTCCCGATGCTCTCTCTAGTGATCCATATGTATGCTGTAAAGCAGTCATGCAATCACAGGATTCAGACCCTTAGAACTACAGAGGGCCCAGAGAAATCCAATGGGCTTTAGAGAACACAGGATTTCCAAAACATTTCAAAGAAAAAGGCCAGGAGCTTAAAACGTCAGAGTGGCAAGGCTTTTTCCCAGTTAAAAAAAAATTGGAAAGGGGAAGGAGGGGCTACTTTAGTTGCCTTTATAGCATATATATATATAAGAAATACAGTTTTATGGCTAGGATAGAGTTGCTAAACCCATTACTCTGCCAACAGGCCACTATAACATTTCAATATTTAACTGTGACAGTGGTCTCAGCAGGAGTAAAAAAAGCCTTAAGACATCCAAAATAATGCTGAGTAAGATAGATTCACTCTAGGTAGGACACCAGGACACTCCTTATAAAAACGCAATATGAACTCCTTCCTTAAAACAGAACACAGAAAGTGAGGTATATTTTACAGGTCCGTCAACCTTTCCAATAGTGCAGACATAGCAACTGTCATGTTGGAACATCCCCCTGTCAAACAACAGCTTCCAGGGCACAAAATTCAGTGCCATATTGGAAAGGATTTCCTGCATCTTTCCCAAGATGCAGATGTTGCCAACAGATGCTAATGTTACACAGACAGTGAGATTTTCAGTTTTCAAAGCTGTGGTTAAACTTTAGGGAATCAGAAAAAAAACAATCAACCAAATTCTCTTGTAAGAATAAAATACTTAGAAGTTACACTTAAAAAATTATTTTGCAACACTGCACCATCTGGCTAAGCAAACTCTGGAGCACAATAAATTGAGGATCTTTTTCTGAACATTTTCAGGCCACCTAAATTCAGTAGATGGGGCCTGTATTAAAGAGCCTCATCAGACAACTGCAGAGGCTTCAACTAAACAGCTGCAACTAAAACCATTTCAGTCTCTGGCATCCACCTTAAAAAAAAAGTAACAAAAAAGGAAGTCTGATGTCAGAACTAAACTACTCTCTGAACAATTAGCAACAGGTAAAGTCAATTTCACTGTAAGTTCTAAAAGACTTTTAAATATGTAAGAGTTTACCCTCAGCAGAAACTCCGCTACTCCCCATCACATAGCAGAGACAATACTCATGCTGCACCTGTTCTAAACCTGAGGAATGAGAATAGTAAGGCAGATAATCTCAGCCTGCCATTACATAAGCTACAGTTGAAGTTTCAGCATTTTGCAGCATCATTCAGGAGAAGGTTTTGCAGATAGTAAAAAAAAAAATTCTTTACTAAATTTTTCTAAACAAGAACAGAATGTTGCCAGTTGAGAGAACTGAACTAACATGCCATAAACTGGGCAATAAAGAGTGTTTAAAAGAAAAAGAATCCCACCCAAGTTTACGTGCCTATTTTCAGTTTATCTTTAAGCCAGGTGTCTCCTGCACCTGCTGTCTGCAATTTAGTCTACAGGCTTTAGGAAATTCTCTGGCTTCCAACTGCTTAAGGCCATTCTCCTTGCTGGAATAACTCATATAGAGAAGCTGAAGTTGATGGAGATAAGCTAATTTTCTCCAGTTAAGAAGCCTGTGCAATTAAACCCAATGTGATTTAGAAAGATACACAATAAGGAGATGATGGAGGAAAAAAAAATCCACCCAAATCCATGACAGCTATTTAAAAAGAACATGCACAGAGATGCAGCAGCAAGAGGAACAGTGAGGAACTGCTTAGTTATCCCATGGATACTTACTCTGCAATGAATTCTAAGGGTGTCCAGGAGCTGAAATCTGCATCAGGCATTGATTTCCTGTTTGCTGGTGTATCTAAGGTAACCCTGTAATTAAAAAAGATAAGCAAGCCTTTTATTTATCATGTTTCTTATGAGCTCCACCTGCTTCCATTCACTCTGTAACATATGCTTGACTTTTACACCACGTGGTAAGGATTTCCCTTGCATCCTCCAAGTGTGTTAACAGAATATAGTCATTAGTTTCAATGTATACCCAAGGCTCCAACTTAGAGCCCCTCAGCTTCCTGGCTTGCTGAGGAATTGCCCACTGGGGCCATCACTCAGCTTGCCGCTCCCTTCCCACCTCTCTCATGCTGATGGGGAATGGCAGCAATAAGCTTGTTCACATGCACTGCACAGCACATACACACTCCATCCATGCTTTTGAGGCACTAAGTGAAAAAACATAGCAAGTTCTGACTGTAACAATACATATTTATGCTACATACAAGGACATGAAAGGGTTAATGTTCTTGAACTCCCTCACTGAGATGCTGTTGACAATCCAGGGTATATTTACTCTCTCAAAAATTCACTCACGAACAGAGTTTTGCATGAGAACTACACAAGAGCAGCATGCACAAAAATCCAGTGACCTTGGCATCTACAGAAGTGTGAGATATATAAATATATATATTATATATATATAATATATATATATTTATATTATATATATATATAGTGTCAATTATCCAAACACATTTAATGCCATTCCCATCTGGCCTGAAGAAGTGTATACTAAGAGTGTCTGTAAGGAAACCAAACATAGGGAGAATTCAGGCAGTGTTCCAAATCCCAGCACAGAACACTTTAGTCTCAAATTTTAGGTCCTGAACCAGGTAGAGACCTGGCAAAAACAATACTTTTAATTTCTGCAGCAGAATTGATAAAATAAAACATAGTGAAGACCTACTGGGCCATCCATTTTTTACTAGCTTTCCTCATCAAAATGAAAGCAGGCAGATACAAGTTAAAGTCTTCTGTTTTACAGATCTTCACATGACCTAATTTTATCAATCAGGCATAGCACCTTATGAAGAAGCATCTTTAATCAAGTGAAAACATGTCAAGTAATCCTTTGCCTTACTATTATCACACAGTTAAGTCTAAAACTGTGCTGAACAGCTCATCTCATTTTTAGAGTCCTGTCTACACTGAAATAAAGAAATCACATGTTAACACATGACTATAGTTAAACTGGTTAAAAGTGAATCAAAGTTTAATCCTAACATCCACTACTGTTTTGCAAAGGAAAAGAAACGAACATAACCATTTTAGGGTGACTTGTGTAACACTTTGTTCATACAGCCAAGATGCCTCCTTTTTCTGTGAATAGGTCTGAGAGGCTGTTTGTGTGCTGTGAACAGGACACTGTGTGGCTCTAGGGTACAGCAGTAACTAAATAAAACAACACAGGCAGGGACAACTAAGCAACCACTTACGGTAAAATGGCAACTGCAGCAGAACCAGATGGCAGACCACTGCTGGCACCAGCCAAACTCTGACAGAGCTGGTGCACTGCTCCTTTGGCCATGCCATAGGCAATCATCCCTAACAATTAAAAATAGGCAAATTAGAGCAGCTCTCAAAATCAGCAGCAACATGATAGAAACTAAAGACTATTTGATGAATATTAAGACCACTTACCACAGTCAGAAGAGAATAAGACTTTTAAAATATATTAAAACATATATATCCAAAAGAAATAATAATAATAATAATAATAATAATAATAGTAGTAGTAATAATAATAATAGTAATAATGTTTTAGTCGACATCCAGGAACTATCACAGAACTCAGTTAACTTAGCACTACAGAAATAGGCAGCTTATCAAGTTAAGCGTGTTTAATCAATGTATACAAATGTACCCTAAAGGATGTGACCTACAGGGCTAAGCTTCCAAATTTAACAGAGCAAGTGTGAAGATGCTCACAGACTTTAATAAGGCAATATTTTATTAATTTTAATCATACAGTTAAGGTATTTGTGAGTTTGGACCCAAACAGATACCGTTCACTTCCCTCTCAGATCTGGAATTCACTTGGTCAGCATACCAGGTCTAAAAGGCCCTTTGGAGAAATCTACAAAAAAGCCCAACCCTCATGGTAGAAAATTACTAATTAATATGCAGGGAAAGCAAGCTTCTTCCCAAAAACTGTTGCTTTCTAGGCAGACAGCATTTAGGAGTGTAAGAGCAGCACAAGGCACACTGCTTAGGTACAAGATCTGGATGATCAGGGTGCTAGACGTCTCAGATGTATCAAGGCATGTATCTGTCAAGAAGTTCAGACACAGATTAAGTACCTAAGAAAACATAAAGGTATTTTGTCTACTACAACTGGAGGTCTTTGTTTCTACCCATCTATACAGCTATCCAGCCCTTTTCCAATACTCCTGAAGAAGTATTTTGAAAATAATAGAAATATTTCTACAATGTAATTAGACATATTGTATAACATCCATTTTTATTAGGAGGAACCATGGACAGCACTAGCTAACTTATTTTATTGTTATGATAAAAATATTCACACTTGTACCATACTCCTCTCCCATCTTGCCTAAACATTCAAATCTTCTTAAAAACCGTTTCATGCATGATATATTTCTCAGCCATCACTCTCACACTGCTTATGTCACTGTTCGTGTAATTTTCAGTTTGGGTTATGTGATTCAACCTTTATTAGTTCTTCAGTTTGCTTTATGTGAGGCAACCTTTTCTCACAGGAAAGGAAAAATCTCATTACCAGCAAACAAGAGAAAAATTATTTCTTCCAGAACAGCTGGTCAAAACAAGGCTAATAAGGCATATTTGCAAAAGTTGAGTAACACCTCTTTCCCAATTCTTCCTGATGTTAATAAGTTGCATGTGTTTGCCCAAAGCACTGCTGTGACTTTTAGAAAAATCCAGACTAGCTGAAACCAGCTAGTTCAAAACACAAAAGCACATCTCTTTGATTCCTGTGCTGTGGCCCCCACCTCCCTAAACCACCCACACAGAAACCATTAAAGTTTGCCAGAATTCACTTTTTTTTCAGTTGTATATAGTCAGTCAGAAGTTCACTGTAAATTATTCAACTGCTTATTCTCACAAAATAAACCTTTTGACTATAACACATGCCACTGTGAACACAGAAGATTAATCATTAACTAGAAAATATATAGAATATTTTCCCCAAACAGTTTTAGACACAGTGTCCAAGAATATTCATAAATTGTGTATGTTTTAAAATCTTCATATCTGTGTCTTATAAATATTGTTGCAATGACACTAATAAAAGCTTGGGAAATACAAGCATTTGTCTCAAACTTTCCTCTTGCTGCCTGTGGGCTTGTGTGCCAGTGCCTTTTTTTTTTTTTTTAATTTTAAATTGCTCCCAGATTTCTTCCTCCAGACCAACATGGTTGAGAAGCAAGATTAAAAATCCAATAAAGTTCCTATTAAATAGCTAGCGGAGGGCAAAGCCAACAGTCAACAAGCTTATCTATGTCTGAAGCAACGGTACACTGGAATCAGAACACGAACAGCATAAGCACAGTTGTCAGAATTAGCTGAGTCATCACCACCAGAAAGATTGGTTAATTAAGGACTGTGTTT
Source organism: Entomyzon cyanotis (assembly GCA_024500445.1). Lineage (NCBI taxonomy): Eukaryota > Metazoa > Chordata > Aves > Passeriformes > Meliphagidae > Entomyzon > Entomyzon cyanotis. Next base: position 10,552,464 of record JAKEPQ010001009.1, read on the forward strand.
CAGAACAAAAATAGGAAATATAACTTTATCTAAGCATTGTACTTACATTGCTGTGTGCTTCTAGTTGTCATTATTTTCCAAACTTTTTTCTGTATCATATACTAGCCAATTTCACCAACACACGTCAAATACTATTTAAATACTGATTCTATGTGTTTGAACTACAGCTTCAAGAGACTCAATATTGCTACCTGTAAAATTACACTTTCCTTACACATTTCAGCAGCAGCTTCCCATTTGTGCTAGATGAAGAGAAACTGGGGTGTGAAACTGTTTCTTCACAAACGAGAATGCTCATATAAACAACCACCTCTAACTGCTGGTGTCTCTGAAGCTCTCATGCACTGCATTTTACCTGGGGTTCCAGACAAGGCAGCTTGAGCTCCTGTCAGAGTCAAGAGGCCACCTTCTTTCAGATGTTTTGTGGCTAGGTGGCTGGAAATAGTCGATGTCCAAACGCTCTGCTTCCACATCAGATCACAGTTTTTGTATAAAGCTGATTAGGAAGAAAATTAAGAGAAATTAGCCAAAAGAAGACTTTTAACTCTGATTTTCTCACTGCTGCACAGAGTGCAACAGCACTATGAAAACATGCTTTCTACCGTTTTCTACTTCCACAGTGTAAAATATCCATTTATGTCTTTTGTATCTCCTTTCTCTATGAGCCCCTAACATCCAAACCAGAAGTGGGAAGAAAAGGATACATTTTACCAGATTTACTCCAGACAGAAACCAAGGCTATTTTTTTTCTTGTATCTCTACAACAGTGGGCAAAGTATAAATTCTATTCTGAATATTGTATGTTTAAAAGCCTTTTTTAATCTGAAAGTTTTTTTCTGTAGAATGATTAGGCAGTGCCTTCCAATATCATATTGCACAGTAACACCTCAGAGAACTGCAGGAGACAACTGAGGTTTTATGCAAAAAGCAGTGAGTTATAAACAACATCAAAGTTTCTACCCAGCACTGTCTTTTGTAACTTGCCTGACACAGGGAATCTCAGCAAAAGTCAGCTCATAGATAACAATGCCGAGCTCCTTCAGAAGCACATCAAAACTTTTTGATAAAAATTAGTACATCAACAAACATTACTAAAGAAACTAAGTGCTGTGCAAATTTGACAGCAAAAATTCAGAAAAGCACTGTGACTAAGATATTTTGTACTTTTATTCTTCTGTCCACTTCTGGATTCATGAAGAAAGATTTTTAAGGACTTCTCTCAGGTATCATTCATGTTTTCACCAGCAGGTCTGTACCAAAGGCTTACACTTGGCTTTGGCGCTGCCTCCAGCCCATCCTCCTGCTACACACAAGATTGCATCCACCTTTTCTTCACCAAGAAGTTTTCCAACTTCTGCTGTCACCTTAAACACACAGAACAAGAACATACTGAAAACACTGGACTGATAAGGTAAAGAGGTAAACACCACAAATGCCTTAAAGTAACTTTTTCCTACTTATATATTTGAGCAACACAAGACACAGCAATTTATAACAGCTACAGAAAATTACTATTTATGATCCACGAACTTAGAACAACTGTGTTGGAAAATAACCATAGATGAAAGATGAATGAAAGCCATAGAATGTGTGATGTCACTGGAAATAAGTGATCATCAGGGCTGAAACACCTGACCCTTACCTCTATTGTTAACAAAAATTATTACAGACTTGCTTTTGACAGGTTCTCTTCCAACTATGGTGTTGTTTAAGATGGGAAATGAAATTCCAGGTCTGACCAGGACTACTGGTGTCACTTTTGATGACAGTGCAAGAAAAACAACTAAAGATTAGCCTTCTTACTGCTTCTGTCTAGGCCACAACCATCAGTTTGAGTCTGGCCCCTAAATCTGAGCTTGAATACTTTTTAGATATCTATAATTTGTTCTCTTTTGAATATAAGACCTTGAAGCTGGTAATGAATTTGCTGGCTATGAATTTTCTCTGTCAAAGTGAATAGCAAACAATCCATCTCTCAACAAGTGAAAAAGAAAATAGCTTTTGCAAAAACATATTGAAAATTGGGTTGCAAACATTCTGTGTTACTCTTCCAAAGCCTTAGGGGCTGTGCAGATATAAAGAAAACACACTGGCTAGATAGTCGGCATATCAGTAACAGAAATTGGTTCCAAACTTAAAATAGAAACAATAAATCCTATCTATTGAGGATAAGGCAAAATATTTTTTTAGGCTGGCTTAGATTCTCCCATATTCACCTTTGTGGAAACCCCAGGGATCCCTTGGGGCTTAGAGTCACATGCTTTGAGCATGCCATCTACAACACGTTTATAAGTTAGGATATTTGAAAGAAATGTTGCATTTTAAGATGTCCTTACCCATCTTCATTACACCTCACCTGGTTCAGTCTGCCTTTTAAGTCAAGACAAAAACAAAGCAAAACTGCCTTATGTGCTGAGCCTCCAATATTTCGGATCAAGCTCCTTCTGTGTATTCAGTTAAAAGGAATTACGACAAATTAAAAAGAAGCGACGAGCAGAAGCTGAAGGACCTTGAGGTTCGCGGTACGGCCGAAGCACCGCCACCGATCTCGCTCCTGCTTCCTGCATGGAGCCGGAGCCATCCCTGCAGCTGCCCTGCTCACCGCGGGCGGCAGCGAAAAGGATGCTCACACCCGGGGATGCTGCGAGCATCGCTCGGCCGAAGGGATGCACACACCCGGGGATGCTGCGAGCATCGCTCGGCCAAGGGATGCACACACCCGGGGATGCTGCGAGCATCGCTCGGCCAAGGGATGCACACACCCGGGGATGCTGCGAGCATCGCTCGGCCGAAGGGATGCACACACCGGGGATGCTGCGAGCATCGCTCGGCCGAAGGGATGCACACACCGGGGATGCTGCGAGCATCGCTCGGCCGAAGGGATGCACACACCGGGGATGCTGCGAGCATCGCTCGGCCAAGGGATGCACACACCGGGGATGCTGCGAGCATCGCTCGGCCGAAGGGATGCACACACCCGGGGATGCTGCGAGCATCGCTCGGCCAAGGGATGCACACACCCGGGGATGCTAGCTGCTGCACCGCTCCCCCGCCTCACCCGGCACTGGCTGCCCCGCGCCGGCCGCCGACCCACCTGCTCGGCCTGCTCGGGGAAGGAGTCGGTCGCCCTGACCACCACGTTGGCGTTGGCGTCCGTGTTCTCCGCCAGGTCGATGCTGGCCACCCACTGCCGCGGGGAAAGGAACGGCGCGTTAGCGGCCCGCGCCCCGGAGCGCCCGGCCCAACAGGGCACTGCCGCTCCCCCGCGGGGCTCCCCGCCCCGCCGCCTCCCGGCCCGGCGCTTACCCAGCTCTTGGCTTTGAAGTAGCGCACGCACTGGGAGCCCAGCGCCCCTCGGCCCCCGTAGACCAGCACCCTGCCCGCCGCCATGGCCGCTGCTCGCTCAGCCCCGGCACTCTCTCCCGGCCGTGGATGGGCCGCCTCACGGGGCGGGGAGAGGCGGCAGCGCCCGGCCGGGGGTGGTGCCAGGGGAGGGGCGGGGCGGGGGCTGGGCTGGGCTGGGCTGGGCTGGGCTGCCCGGGCCGTGCGGAGCTGGGGGAGGCGGAGGAGGGAGCGAAGTTCCAATGCCGCGGCGGGGGGCCATGTTACCAGCCCCGGGGCTACTGCTGCTGTTAATCAATTAATTAGCGGTGCGGAAGGTCCCCCCAGGGCTCAAGTAGCAGTAACCATAGAAGTGCGGACAATGACGGCCGGCTTTCTTTAGCGCTCACGAATCGCACCTGTAGCTTGAGTTACGCCGCTGAAATCCCGTGGGCTAGGGCTGGGCTGGCCTGGCCTCCCCGGCTGCGAGGGGCTTTGTGCGCCCTGCTGTCACTCAGAAGATTCCATCACAGAGCCATCACTTTTGTCCCTCAGATAACTCTGCCTGCAGTGACATTTAGAGGCTGGGTGGGAGCTAGCGCCGGGAAAGCTCAGCACGGCGGAGGCGCCAGCAGAATCCTCCAGCCAAATTATGCTGTTTTAATGCTGTGTCCCTTGCATACAGCTATTTACTCGCTTTTTTAAATAATCTGAGAAACTGGATTCTTCTCCAAATTTCACATGAGGTTACAGTAAAGAACTTGATGTCATTTGAGCCAGACAATTAACCCCCTAATGAAATATTAGACAGGCCAAAGAGATAGGATTACTTGCGGCAGAAAGGAGCATCACCACACTACAATGTAATGAAGCTGGTGCTTGCAACCATTTTAGGATGTTGTTTCAGCAAAATGTATTTTTTTTCCTTGATTTTTACCGTACAGATTAATATCTGGGCCTTCAAAATACGAAGAGAAGTATTTTGAAATGCCTGGTAATCAGCTGTGGATTTTGGAGCATGATGAAAAATGGGAAATACGTCTGACTGCTGCAGAGAGGCCTTGGAGATGATCCCTTGAAAGCACTAGGATGCCTGGCTGCTATAAAAAGACGTTATTTGCCTTGGCTTCTCTAATAAGTTTTGTGTCTTTTATCTTGATTGTTGTTGCAATGGGGACCCCAAAGTGGGTGACTGGAAAGATCCTTTGCAAAACAGGAGCTGATTTGGTCAATGCCACAGATCCAGAGCTGGTCAAGTTCATTGGAGAAATTTACTACGGACTCTTTCGGGGCAGCAAAATACGCCAGTGTGGCTTGGGTGGGCGACGTTCCAAATTCACAAGTAAGTACAATTTTGGATGTATTTAGTCTAATATTGAGTTCAAATGTAGCACTTTGTTCTTTTTGTTTAGAGAATTTGTAGAATGCAAATCATTATTATGAAATAATTTTGTGGCTGGATTGTGGTCTCTATGATTTAGTGTTTGAGTGTGAATATAAAATTTCTATCATTTCAGGAGGGCTTTTTGTTACAGTGATGCTCTGTAATCATGAAATCAAGACATGGAAAAAATCCCTAGAGCTAGATGGAGAGTTTCCTTTTAGCCTTGTGAAGGGGGTGAAACTCATTTGGAGATGACCCTGTAAATCATACTTGACTGACTATTTCCTATGCCAAGTGTTGCTCTGCCACCTCTCTGCCTCTGTCCTTGCCTTCTCTGTTGAACTCCTCTGAGGTTTTTTCCATTTAAGAAGCAGAGATTTATTTAGCTGGATACATTTTTATATTTCTCTAGCTGTTCTAATGCAAAAGTCTACCCTAGCAGATGCCTCTAACTTTATTAACATGTTGAAGAAATTCTTACCTTCTTTTCTTTTACCTTTGGAGAGAAGAAATTGCTGAACTCTTAGCAAATGTAGAAACTTTTATAAATGTATTCCTTTTAACATAGAAGATTTTTATGAGGTCTTGAAAGCACTCAAGATGTTGAGCTGTACACTGGATGATTTCGAAATTTCACTCATCCTGTAGAGAAAATGGTAATTTGCATTGAAGACTTTTAGTTCAGTGTACAGATTGACTGCAATTCAAACCAACATGAGTTGAAGCTGTTGCAGCCTCACCCTCTCCCTAACCCACAGCAATGCTGTCCTGTCCTGTCCTTTGCAGTGGCTCTGGTAGTTGCTCTGGTGAGGTAGTTCAGAAGTTAAACTGGCCAAAAAATTAACCTACAAAAATAAATGTTTTCCCACAGGATTGTGTCTGACTAGACAAGTGTACAAGCACTTCTGTAGAAACTTGAAGGCAAGTGTGACTGTGGGACTTTAGAGGGAATGGAGAAAAGCACCAGAGAAACCTCAGCTTAAATCATCATGACCAGTTGTTAAACTAGATGAATTTGGACAAGTCACTTTTACAGTAACCAAATATTGCTCAAGCTCTCACTGTGGCTGCAATTTCATGACATGGACATAGCAGTCACACTCATCCAGTCCCAGTTCTTTCACCCCATCCCGTCAGAAAGAATGAGGAAAAAAGTAGCAAATCTCCTTTAAAACTCTGTACAACTTTCTGGACTATTTAATAATATTTCTGATTTTTTACTGTGTAACCTGAGAGGAAGGCATAATGTTCCACAATCACTCTGGAGTACATCAATATGCATTTGAAGGATGTGAGCCTGCGCTCCTTAGACAAGCAGAGATCTCACTGAAGCTAGTAAGAATTCTCAATTAGAATTGTAAAATTGGGTCATTAAATGCAGTGGGCACAAACATGCATTTAGGTCAAGTGGCCCAGAGATCTTCCCTTTTAAATATTTTAACAACTCTATTGAGTTTGATATTTTCACAATACTGGTTTCAAACAACAATACGCAAAGCTGTTAAATACTTTTGCACAATGTGAGCAGGACTGGGGGTTCTGGGTTTGACTTGACTTTTTTTGGTTTGAATGTCCCTCTTAATCTCCAAGCAGCCCGGGGAGCAAGAACTGTGAGGCTTTTCCTGGGGAATGTGATAATATAAATGGACTTCACTGGCACTATAGAGCAAGACAAAGCTAACACCTCCTATGGGGCAGTGTTGCAGTACCTCTGACACTTTGGAATTCCAAATTGCAATAATATACTGTTATTGGTACATCCCCTTTCACTTTGTTAACATTCACTAGAGTAGATGTGGCTGGCACACTCTGTTTTAGCTGGGACAGTGACGGCATGACTCAATTGCCAAAATAGGTGTACAGTGCCCTTTTGTATTCCTCAAGATGTATCATCTGGCCTCCAGCTGCTGCTTCTGGAAGTGTTCCATGTATAGTGCAGCATGTATGTTAAACCCATGGGGTTATTATGATGGTCCTACAGCACTTAAGTTGGCGTAAGATGCTCCTGTTTTGACAACTGAGTCAAGTCCTGAGAACAAGCTGAGGAAGCTACACATTTTGCCTGTGCATAGCAAACACTGCTGGATTGTGTCAGGAGTATCCATGGCAATATCCTTCCCATGGATTCTTATTTCTGCATACCAAGCCAGACTCACTGGGCAGGTCTTTGGAACTGGGCTGTGAGACTCAGAAAAGAGACCAAACAATCCTTACAACTACCCTAAAATCTCTAGTGGTTTGTAAGGAGGCTTAATTCCATTGTGCTTTGTTGTTACGCTGCCAGTTATTTTCCAGTCAGAGAGCAACCGAGTTTTTGGCTTCCCATTTCTCATATATATTTTTGATTCTCATTTACCTGCCTTGTTTCGTCTTGTAATTCCTCTGTGCACCAGACCCAACTACAACCCCAGACTGAGCTACTGAAAGGGTAGCTCTGTTGAATCATGACATTTTTTAATGGGATTTGTACAATATTATTTTTTTCTATAAAGTCTACTATAATTCTGTCATGTCATGATCCAGTTGTGTGCCTGATGTTCACTGTGACATCTACCAGCTATTGCTGCCTACTTTTTAGGCAGCTTGTTTGGATTTTTGTTAGATATGCTGTGCAGGAAGGAATTTATTTATTTCTTTGTAGTATAGTAAACCTTCTTTCTATTAACTTTTTAGTAATTAGGCAGTAAGTTCTTCAAAACTTGTATGAGTCTGCAGTGCTATGCCACATGAATGTCTCTTGATCACCTTGTATTTCAGGGTTCCTCTCAATGAGCATCTCTGCTGTCGGTCAACATGTCACCTACAATTCCCTTCTCACATTTCTTCTGATTCTTTTACTAAAGGGCTGCAGAATAAACTAAATACTCAGGTGTACATTTCCTGCTGCTGGCCAGTGGGGCCCTCCAACAAAGTAACTGTGTCTGTGAAGACAGAACCAAGAAAATTACTGTTCTCTAGAGACGAGTGAATGGCAGACTGCTGAGGGAGAGCTCGTGCCTATAGAAAAACATGGGAGCATTTCACCTAAAGCCCACCTGACTGCAATACTTTACAAGCTTCCTACATCTGTAGCTAAAACACTGCCAGATGCCCAGAAAAGCATAAAGGGGCCATAAACACTAGATGAGAAACGAAGAAGGGAATCTTAAAGTGCAAATCTGTTGGATTAGGAGGTATGAAATCAGGGCAGATCTCACTGGAGCCAGCAGTAAAGAGATGAATAGAGAGAAAGAAGAATAACTAGAGAAAATAAACAGAAAAAAGTGATTCTATATTACGCAGCAAGGGGCTGAACAAGTAAATGGAGACTATCAGACTTCAAATGGATGAGATTAAAAGCATGAGACAGGAATAAGAAGCTCAAAACCAGGAGTTTGGTACAGAGAACAGAGGTGAGAAAGAGGCAGGAAAGTATGTGGCAGACAATCCAGCAGTGGAGATAAAGGCATTAACACCTCTAGATAAATAAACAGGACTTAAGCCTGAATCCTTATTCACAGATCCTGTGTAGAGGATTATTCCTGTAGCAGAAATCCCTATGGTTTGTCTGATGCACTAAAAAATAAAGCATCAGGAACTGAGATGTGTGTAATTGGCTGAATTCCACATTTCTGTAAAAAATAGTCTTGCTTAAATATAAATTGAATTTGAAGCACCAGCACAGTGTGATGTTTACCATCATCAAGAAAAACTATACACTGAATACACCATTTATTTTTTCTTGACAGTTTTCCCACACATGGTGAAAAAGTTGAATACAGGCCTGCATGTGATGATCATAATGTTCCTCTGTGTGGCCATTTTATTTTCTCTGGTCAGTTTTGGATTCTGCATTCTTAACGCAATAAAAGTCCCTTACCGGGCTATTAATGGTCCAGCAGGAGCGTGCCTTTGGAACTTCTTTGCAGGTAAAGTAATTTACCAGTGTTTTTCTCTAATCACATTCATCGAAAATGATACAGGTTTCTTCTTTTGCCTTACTAAATACCTCTTTGACTTAAATCCTTGTGAATGCAATGAAGTGCCAGTGAATTCACATCTATCAAAATGGAACTGCCAGGTGGAATCTTGGCATATTGTGTCTAGTCAACATTTAACAGGAGCTATGAAAGGTGTTTAAGCCATGCCTTTTTCTATCCCTACTGTGTACAGTACTCATTAATGTATTCAGTAAGTAATTTGAAGTATAATCAAAATGTCTGTCTTATTTTGATTTATCATGGTGAATACTTATTTCATTTTGTTGCAGGTGGATTTGTAGTACTTGCAGTCACTAGCTTCATGGCTGCTGTGAAACTTCATCGCCTCACAGAAAGAATTGCCAATTTTCGGGAAAATGTCTTTCAGTTTGTTATCTTAGAAGAACGCTTTGAAGACTGTTTTTGGATTAGTGTGGCAAGTGCCACAGCACATGCAGTGAATTTGCTGCTAATAGCCATTAGTGGGATTCATTTCCCTAAAATTAAGACTAAAACAGAAGAAGTGAATGTTACAGCGGAAGATATTATGTACTAATAAATCTACACAAAACTGTTTTGGTTAAGTGAACTGTTGTGATAGAAACAGCTTCTTGGCTCTTCAGCCTTTGATTTGGATAGATGATTTGCATATAAACCTGAGTAAAGATGTCAGTCTACAGTACCAGCAACTAATGTCTGTGAAAAAAAGAGAAAAAAAAATGCTGTAAATGTAATTATTCTCAAAATAACAGGACAGATACCTGCAGTGAACAGATGCTGTTTCTCAGTTTTAGAAAATTTGCACTTTGGGATATTTTAGAAAACTAAGGTAAAATATTATTTCATCGAACCAAGTGTCTTCTTTATTTAGAAAGAAAACATGTTTATCACAAATCTCTGAAATTATAAGATTATTTCAAAACAGAAAGAATGTATATTTGGCATTTACTTTTACAGAATTATCTAGAACATGTTGAGAGGAACATATATGTTTGATGGTGCTATACAACACTAAAAAAGAAAACTTCATCATCTGTGAGACTAAAGTTAAGGGACAGCAAAGGCTAAGTGTGTGTGACATGTTTTTAAATCAGAAATTATCCCATACCACAAGGCAAAGAAGTGACAAATGTAAAGTATATGGGTTGCTATTAGTCTATGAAGAAAAAAATATTAGCTGCTAGATGAATGTTTCATTGCAGCTTCTGGAAGTAAAGTAAACAGATTAAAGGTAATAGTGCTTTTAGACAACCTGGGAAATAATAATCTGACAGATTAATTGTCTTCATGACTGTTAATTCTTAAGTCTATCTGAAATCAAATAGAAGTGATGTAGGATGAAACAGTATTGAAATGAACAGAACTGGCTAAATACATGGAAAAGTTACTTTCTTAGGAAGTATCATAATTCTGACAAAGATTCAACTAGTTAATGGGTCACAGGTAGTGAATATTTTTGAGAAAAGAATATGGAATATACCATTAAGCATGGTTACAGTGGCCTCTAACATCACTGGGCTTAACTCTACAAGGTTAGCAGGATTATGAGTGAAGCAGAAATTTGTAAGAGTGCCTCTGCAATAGGTCCTAATAACCTGTCTTCTTCAAGACACCATGAGCCACTTTTTTTTTTTTTCAGGAGCATTAAAATTATTTTTAAAGTCCCATAAAAATTTAAGAGATAGATGGAAAATTATGATGAGTCTAGAGAACTGTTACAATTTTAGCATAAAGGAGACTCAGTAAAGCAGAAAAAGTGGTTCCTGTTTTATATCACCCTCTTACTTCACTGTTCTTCTAAGTTTACTGGTGCTTTCACACAGACTGTACCCTGGGCCACAACTCCAGAAATGGTTCAATACCCAGCACATGGATAGGCAGCAAACAACCCGTCTATGAAGGTGTCTGAGATGGTAACAACACAGTACTGCCCAGAAAACTGTCCACAGAGGCCTCTGTGGTACCATCACCTTTCCCCTCCCAGAAAATTCTGAGGGGCTTTGAAATAGAAAAAGTTGAAGTGCAGCATAATTACACAAGTAGAAAATGTAATACTTGTCATTTGTAATTGTTCTATGAACAGATATAAGTCAGATGTAGTTGCTGTACAGAAAGTATTATGTTGTGACAAAACTTGGCTTTTACTACATATAATTCTCTTCAGGAGGTGAGAAGGAAGCAGATTCATAAATCCTCCATATTGAGTGATTGCTTTGAAAATGCTTGTCAGTAGTATTAGTATGCATGTATACTATCTTTCCATAAAATTAAAGACAACTTCATATATCCCAAAAATACCCACTTAATTTGTATGTGCAGAATAATATATAGAAGCACCATGTAGGTGGAGAAGCTATGGAGCTGTGGAGTTCCAAGAATTAAGAAACTGTTCATTCTATTCAAGAACCTTGCCAAAATAAATGAAGCTAAAAATTAATTACCACTTTGATTCTTTGAATAATATTAAGGTTTAATGTTAAAAGATATATTTTTACAAGATAAATCAAATTGGATGCAAGTTCCCTCAGTCATTGTTTTTGAGTGCTGCTGTCCGTAATAAAACATGTTATTTGTCTCTGTACCACTTCATGGAAAAAGCTGTTAGGTGGGAAGTGCGATGGACTCCCAGAGAACAGGCTCAACTCCTTCTACATCACCTTCTGCTGGTCTTACATTGTAACTCCACTTAAAGACATATGGAAAAGCAAACATTGTTACCCATAGTGTCATAAGGTGTCTTATTCTCAGGTATTAAAATGAATTACTTAAAATCTATGCTTCACACTTCAGGGTCAGGTAAAGAAACAAAAAAATTCTGGATCACCTGAAATTAAAGTCCAGGGCATGTTCAGTGCTCTTCAGACTCACAATACAATACCTGTCAGCGAACTCCAAGCACTTATCTTCTATGCAGTGCTTTTGCTGAGCATAAATCTACTACTGACACTGCAGTGATGACGTCGCATTCTGTAGTGAATTTTCCTGACAAAATATAACGACAGGGGGGTTTTTTATTATTATTTTCACGTACCACATTTTTCTTTTTGCAATTTCAGCCTGAAATTGTTAGTGCTTCCTGGTAGAAAATAACGTGCGTTTGCAATAAAGCTTTATTTTTCCTAAATAATTTACATTTTAATCAATATGCAAATTAAGTATGCAGTATGCAGACCAGGACTGCTTTTTTCAACGTCTGTGATAAATCCCCGAGCGAAGCGCGACCACGTATCTAAAGCATGTCGGGAGAGGGCAAAAATGCATTATAAAGGCGAGCCGCCCGCTTGTACGAATGCCAGTCCCCAGGCAGGCGATTCCGGCTGGAGCAGCGCCCGGCGCTCCATGCAGAGCTCCACGATCTCCATGCGGACCCGGGGCTCGGCTCCGCCCCTGGCGGCGCGGGCTGATGAGGCGCTGAGCGCGCCGGGCGCGGGCAGCGCTGCTCCTTCCCTGTTTCCTTCGCTGTTCCCTCCCCTCGCATCTCATCTGTTGGGTGCCATGCTGCTGCCCTGCGTGCGGAGCGTGGCTGCGCGCCGCCTCGCCCGGGACGTGCCCCGTGCCTGCAGCTGCTCGGCGCAGGGCCCCTCGCCGCGGGACCACAGCCGCGGGGCGGCCGGCAAGGTGAGGGGCGGCGGGGGCAGCCGGGGCCGGGGGCTGCGTGGTGAAACGCGGTGAACAGTGCGGGTTCCCTTCCTCCGCTCGGTCCCGCGGCTCTCGGCTGAGCCCCCCGTGTGCCCCTCGGAGCTGAGTCAGGAGTGCTGCGGCTCACTCTGCTCCTCTTGGGTGCACCTGGCTGGAGGTCTGCACTGGCGGGGAGAAGCTCTTTTGCACTTGAAATAATTGATTGAAGGAGTTTTTGTCTTTATGTGCTGGCAAAAAAAGGCTTACAAAAGGAGTTGTAAGTTTAGTTAGGTTGTATCTGATTTCTTTTTCACGCATTAAAGTAGTTTTAGTAGTTGGTGCTGGTTTACTGAAGTGTTACTCTGTGCATCACGTTAGATAAATTCAAAAACTGAAATAAATACATACAGTGGTAGGAATAGTTTGAACAGTGTGCTTTCCGCCTTTCTGATGTGTCTCTAAATTTGGTGTTGTTTACATTAATGCGTGTCCTTTTCTAGGGTCTTGTTCTGGGAGTCTACTCTAGTGAAAAGGATGGTGGTGCTGCCCAGTTCACTAGTGCAGGAGATGCTTTTGATAAACTTGTATCTGGAAAGCTGAGAGCACTTCTGTCCCTGTAAGTATGTGATAAGCTTTTGAAATGGAATAAAGTGCCTACAAATACTAGTAGGAATGATTTTTTTTAATTAGTGTCTGTGTCCATATCACTGTCAGGCTGGTATTTGCTTCTACAGTTTGGAGGGGAACTCCCAGGATAAAACCAAGCACTGAGCAAACATGCAAAATGTTGATGGGACCTGTCCTCTGCTGTGAATCAGCACAGGCCCAAGCATCCCAGTACATTTGTGTGGCACATTGTGTGGTTGTGAAGTAAATGTAGTACTGTAAGATTTTCATGACTAATGACTTCTGTATTGAAAGAATCTTTTTTTGTCCTAGATGTGGGCCACCTTTGAAGAAAGGCAAAACACGCATATTTCATGGTTTGCATCAGGTATGAATTTTGTGGTTTTGTATGTTAATTGATTGATGTATGAATTTTGCCCTTACATCTAATTTTAAGCTGAGTTCACTGCTGTGCTTGTATAAATGGCCTGCTCTTCCCTTCTCTTGACCCTCTCAACTCCTGTTCTGTTCTGCCCGTGTTTGCACAGACTTTTGCACAGTCCTGTACTCCCTCCAGTGTGCTGCAAATGGAGAGTATGTAAACAAGTCTGCTCCAAAGGTGCTGTACTCTGAATAGCTGCTTCCTAAATGAGCTGAAGCACAGCAGTTTTGGATCTGACTTCTGTGGCTTCTGTGTCCAGGAGGGATGAGTGTGTGAGGATTTACTGATAGGTACAAAGACCTTCCAGATCTGGCAGTTCTAACACAAGGTAGTCCCATTATAGGCTTTTGTCAGAGGTTTTAAGACAGGTACTTGAAACTTTTGAAATCAAGACATGGGGGTGTTCTTCAAGCAGGACTTTTGTCTGCACAGGCATGATCACAAGGGTATGAGATGAGGATTCATCTGCTGAAAGTCAGGCTTTTGGTGCTATATGAGAAGACCATAATGCACATACGTGGAGCTGACTAATATGGTACTATTTGTGCCTTTTTGGAGTAGTAGCTAAGGACTAGGGAGGCATGCAATGTGACACTAGGTGTCCCTGTCTAAGTAACTGAATCTTACATTAGGACTATTTGAATAATCTGAAATAAATCCGTTTGTAGTGAGTATTGCCTACCATGTAAAAATTCCTGTGTGGACACCCCATGCAGGTGACACCGGATTTGCTAAAAAGACTCTCAGAAACTTCATGGAAGTTGAGTACACTGAAGGTCCCATTATCCCAGTTCTACATACAGGATGGGCTCTGAAGTGAGTAGCAAATCTCTGGAAAAGAAGACAGGAGAATGTTAACTGGTATCACTGATTTTCTGGAAATCTAACACTAGTTTCGGCATTTTGTGGACTAAAAGATTTTACTACAGTGTGGTAGTTGGAAAGTTGATTGTTAGAGGCTGATAGAGATGGAAGGGAAAGCCTAAGATTAACTTAATTTTTCTTAAGAGCTATGGGAACATACATATACGTGTTCACATATATAGCTTTGAGTTTTATACAAATTTGACTTCACTCTGAAAAGGCTCCTTTAATCCTCATTACTTCTTCCTTTTTTCCTTCCACTCACATGCAGCTTATAAGGCAAGCATTTAGTCTGCTATGCTACATTGTTTTTCTGAGTTCTGGAGTAGTGTACCTCTGTGCAGTTTTGGTTTGCTGCCTGGCAAATCATGCCAGCAGAGCTCCTGAGATGAGCTACCAGACTGAGCTTTTGAAGTGATTTTATTTCCTTGAACACAGTAACGTGCCAAAAAAGGTTACAGTTCTCCAGAACAGTTCTGTCCTTTCTTACAGCTTGAAAGCTGGATTTGCTTTTCAAAGACCCTTAGGCTTGCCCTTAGGGGTATCAAATTTACCATGTGTCGAGCATAAAGCCCTGTCTGCTGCAATGCACATAATTATTAACTGGACAACAGAATAACTGACTGCATGCCTGTGGCACAGGAGAGCAGCACCATACGGGCACTCTTAATGAAAAGTGCCTGATACAGAAAAAGTTTTGCATGTATTTTAATGCTGTGCTTGGTTTGATTTGCAAAGTGAAGTCTTTTTAACAGCTCTGCTGTGGCTGTAACAATGAGGAAAGTGAATCCATTTGTGTGTTGGCTTCATCTAGGACTTCCCAAGTGTCGTGGTAGTTGGCTTGGGTAAGAAGAATGCTGGAATAAATAACCAAGAAAACTGGAATGAAGGCAAAGAAAATATTCGTACAGCTGTTGCAGGTTAACTGTTTTTGATTTTTTTTAAGCATTTTGTCTATAAAGCAATTGCAGTGCGGCAGCATATTCCATTTTTGAAGACCGAGCCTAGATATGCCTTTGTTTTGAAATGCACAACTTACCGCATGGTTTGGTAAATGCAGTTCCTTGTCACTGATACTCATGTAAATTTTTCCTTAGTGAGCAAGGAGTTATCAAGACTATAAATTAAATCTGAAGACAGGTAACTGCAGTTATTTATATCAAATAACTTTCCTAAACAGTGTGATATTGAAACGACACTTGTTTAATTAGTATTTTGAAGCCTGGAAGCATCAGCAATTCACTTTATGGTCACTCTTTTCTTAAGTATGCACATATATTTATTTCTGCCACTTAGTTCATAATTGAGATATTTGTGTTATCAACTAGTATCTTTCACACGTCAGTAGTGTGATTCAGTATGTTATCTGTTGTAGACGAGGACTTACCTTAATCAAGGATGACTGCTGCATCTAAATGGGTAAAATAAGAATTAGAAGAGTTCTCACTGAAGATTTTATAGTCTGTGACTGAATGACAGCTGTATGTCCAAAGTGCTAGCCTGTAGCTGCCATTAACATTGTTAATTAACATTAACACTGTAGCTGACATAAAACATTTTTAGATTACTTGGTTACAAAATAGAATTTATTGAATACATTGTCTATAAAAGGTATAAATTCACCTGGAAGAAAGGAACAGTCATATTCTTGGCAAAAATCTAAGTTATGATAAATTTCTGATACCTGTAGATAGTCATAATTCATAGCACTCCAGAATAATAGAGCCTTGCTTTGCTATAGAATGAGCTTAAAGGAGTCAGAGCAACTGTGATCTTTCCTTTTTTATTCTTGTGAAACTTTTTAATGGTTATAATTCATCAAGTGGTACTTTTAATCAAAATTTGTCAGTATATGATCATTGGCATTTTTAATTATTCTACTGCATGATATCTTTAACTTACTTACTTATAAACTCAGATATCTTGAATTAAAATTATTTTTTCCTTGAAATGTCCCACTGATCACCTTGGACACCTGTTCTGCTGTTCTGTGCAATAGCTGACTCATCAGTTCTGTGCTGTATTTTTCAGTTGGCTGCAGGCAGATCCAGGACCTGGAGATCCCTTGTGTGGAAGTAGACCCCTGCGGAGATGCGCAAGCAGCTGCAGAAGGTGCTGTCCTTGGACTGCATGAATATAATGAGCTGAAGAAAAAAAAGAAGCCTGTAGTTACTCCTCAGCTTCATGGAAGGTGATGGCAAAGCAAAGCTTGCCTATTTATTTATCTGTTTGTTTATTTATTTATAAAACTGTATGCGTGGCATTCTTGTGTGTGAAAAATACAAAACTGAAAGAATAGGGCTAGCAACAGTACTCAAGTTCCTAACTCCTACTCATTTGAATTTCCTGAAGTTTTTCACACCTCAAGTGTATTTATAGTGTTTGTTCCATGTGTTTTGATGCCATGTTTAGAGGTTAAGGGTAAACAATGGCTGCTTCATAGAAAAGAAGGACCAGGGTAAAAATAAAAGTAAAAAATACCTGAAGAATCATTTGATATAGAAGGACTTCTGGTTGTATTGTGTGCCATAATTGTGGAGAAGAGCTTTTCAAACTCCATAAATGGATAAATGGATAAATCCTTTGGAGAATCAGGAAATGCTAATTGACACCAGACCAATTGACACTATGGATATATTTTGCATAGTTCACTTGTTATATTTTCATTCACAGAGTATAATGCAAGAAGAGAAGCCTGGTTCCTCTGGTCGCTAAATAAACATCACATACTTGAGAACAGAAAGTAGAACCAGATCTTTTGGTTTCAGAACAATTACCAGAGTGGACTTTGGATGTTTTATATAGAATATTCTGTCATGCAGAGGAGATGTATTTCCTGTGTGTACTTTAAACAGGAATAGGTCCTTTCGTGCAAAGAAATTAGTGAAATAAAGTAAAAACCTCTTGATTAACTATGTCTTGATAAGCTATATGTAAAATAAACACTCTTCATTTTGTAGCATAGCAGACAGTTTGGCAGCTGATTAAATTTGTATTAAATAAATATTTCCTAAAAACATATATGGTCCTAGGACCAGTTATGACACTGCAAGTAATTTTTTAATGTAGTAATTTAGGTTGGAAAAGACTTCTGGAGGTCATCCACTCCAACTTGGACTAGGGATAACCTGGACATTACATACAACATTATAGCTTGGTCAGGTTGATCAGGCCAACCTCACTAGGCCACCTGTTCTAGTGCTTAACTACATGCATGGTGAGATTTTTTCTTTGTGTCCCGTTGCATTTTTCCTTGTCGAATCTTGAGAGCATTGTCTGTTACTGTTTTACTATGCAGCTCTGAGATGTGTCTGTCTTCAGACATGCTCCCACTCCAGTTAATGTTTTCTCAATTTTTCTGCAAGAATTCTATGTGAAAACTTTGCTAAAGCCAAGAAAAATCACAGAATAATTTAGGCTGGAAGAGACCTTTAAGATCAATTACATCCACTATGGTCCTCTGTGACAAATCCTCTCATCACAGAGTTCAGTTCAGTTGGTCAGGAACGATTTGCCCCAAATCTACAATGACTGTACCATCTTGTCCTTTGTATACCTAGAAATGGCTTTCAAAATTACCGTCTCTGCAAACTTTTAAAGAATTAGTCTAGGATAACTGGCTTGTAGTTCCCTATGTCCTCCTTGGCATTATTGAAGATGGGTATTTGTCCTTTTCAGTCATCAGGGACCACACTCAGTTACACCTTTCAAACTGAAAGAGACCAGGCTTGCAGTGATGCCAGCCAGCTCCCTCAGAACCCTCAGATATGTGCTGCCTGCTACCAAGGACTTGAGTGTGTCTAAGTCTCTCTTCCTGTCATGGGGAGTGCCTTTCTTCCCCAAACTCTGTTGCTAAGCACAAAGAACTGGGGGATCTGGAAGCAGATCTTTGTTAAGGCTGATGCAAAGCCAGCATATAGAACTTCAGTCTTCTCAGTGTTCAGTAGGTTGCCTGCACCATTTAGCAAGGGAACAGTTTTATTCCTGCCCTTCCTTTTGCTGATGGTGTACCTGTTGAAGTCCTCTTGGTACCTCTCCCACTTCTTGTCACTGTCAGCTGACATTTGACTTCTTAATTACATCCCTCCATATCCAGGCAATATTTCTATATTCCTCTTGGATTCCTCTATCTTTGTCCTGCTCTTTTCAGAGGCAGAATCCTGTTCAATGCCTTGCTTTGTGATAACTTATAAAGCAAGTAAGTTTTTCATTTCTGTCTCAGTAAAATGAAAGGTTTTGTACTGGTCGTCTGGCAAAATAACCAGAGAGACCCGCCCCCCATTTCCTACACAGGCAGCTCTGTGAATGTTTGTTCTGTCATTTTAGTGAAGTGCCTTGAGTGCACTGTGAAATGAAATCCAAATTCCACTCTTACCGCATAATCATATTTCAGTAAAGGGAAAAAACAGAATTAGAGACTTAGTATGGTAAATAAAAACTTTCAGGGCTGTTAAAATTAATGTGATTGCAAACTTTGGAAGGGGTATTAAACCTTGTGTTTAAGGATTTAACCCAATCTTCAATTAGGATTAGGACAAGACCTAATGAATTGGGTAGATAGTTGTACATCTGTCTGCTCTCAGATTTTCCTAGCTTTCTCTGAAGCATTTGGCACTGACTAGAATCAGAGATGAGTTATTAGACTAGATATCTTGTAGTAAGATAACTGTGATGTTCTTAACTGCTCCAAATTAATGATACTGTGTTTTCAAAAAGAGAATATGTGAATACTGACAACATCTTACTTTTGCAAATGTGTATAATCCTGATCATTGTGTGTTGTTGTTTAGTGCTGAAAGTGAAGCCTGGCAGAAAGGTGTTGTCTATGCTGAGGGTCAGAACCTCGCTCGGTACCTTATGGAGGCTCCAGCTAATTATATAACTCCAATCAAATTTGCTGAACATATTGAACAGAAGCTCAGAAGTTTCAGTAATGTAAAGGTCCACATAAGGTAAATACCATGGAAGTTATTCCTCTGTAGGGTAGAGGACAATAACAGTAAGATAAGATACCTTCCAGGTTATTCCAATTTGAAGTTATTGAAATCTCATTTTCCCTTTGCTACTTCAAATGACAAAAGCAAGGGAAGTGTTTGGGAAAAAGGTATGAGGAGTACCCAGACTGCAGGCTTGTCTCAAGGATTAGAAGGTGAGCTGCTGGATTGCAGAGGAAGCAAGATACTTTGATACAGTAAAATCATTAACTGTCAATTAGTCATACCGTCAATTACTGCTTAATTAACACATTTGCTATGAAAAGAAGCCTCAGTGAATAGAGGGCAAATATTAAGTACCTTTTGTTTACTTCCCAAGTGGGTTTTTGACCTACCTTTGGTTTTTTTTGTGTGGATGTGGTAAAAAAACATCCTCCATTTATTGCTGTTACTGTTAGGATTTTTTAAATAGTCTTTAAAAATGTGAGATGGAGCCATAAAAGCCCTTGCAAGTGAATTTGCACAGCTGGTACCTCTTGCCTCTGTATTTCTACTTTCTGCTCTTCAGTGGAAACAGGCTAACGGGTTGTGCAAGTGTTGGAGGCTATTTTGTTGACAAGCAAAAGACTGAGGGAAATCTTGCTAGCAGAAAGCTAAACTGTAACCTGCTGCAATATTGTTACTTCACATGCCTTTAGAATTTATAGCCTCACAGGCAAGTGAAAGATCGGTGTTTCTAGTGCAGAAGCTCTAGACAAGCTGTTGTTTTGTTGTTTTTTTTTAAACAAGATAAAACAAAAATCAAAAAGCAACTTTGAGGAAGTATTTTTCTGCCTCACAAAAGAAAGGTAGTAATGGTTGGATTTAAATTACAGTTTCAAAAATAACAAACTAAAATGAAATGTTTTGTGTCCAAACATTCACGAATTATGATCTCTTAAAAACAATAACCTTGGTCAAAGTGTCTAGTTGGAAAGAAACCACAAGAAACAACAAACTAATATATGTTTCTATTCCAGACCAGAATCTTGGATAACAACACAAGAAATGGGAGCATTCCTGAGTGTGGCTAAGGGCTCAGCTGAACCTCCCATCTTTATGGAGATTCACTATTTAGGTGGTGCTAATGAAAATGACTCCCCGTTGGTATTTGTAGGAAAAGGAGTTACATTTGACAGGTATGTATGCTAATATTTTAATTACCAGAGGGAGAAAATGCTTTCCTGCTATTCATGTTCAACAGGGAGATGCTTTTTCTTTGCTCAGTACATCTTCCAATGCTATTCCACTGAACTTGCATTATATAGTAGCATGTGCTGCCTTTCCTGGGGATGAGACAATGTTGGTATCGAAAGCAGGAATTAATATGCCATCATCTTGTAAGGGGAAAAAGAAAATAGTTTGTTCTTTGCAGCATTTCCTTATAATTACTTTCCATGTCACATACTACTGAAGAATTTATCAGTCAGTTCCCCATCCATATGTTGATTTTACCAAGTGTACTCTTTCGTTCTTGTTTTGTGCAGTGCTATTATGAAGACCATTGATTTTGTCCACTGCAGTTTACCTGGATTTTTTGGTCTCCTAGTTACGAGGAAATAATATTTTATCTGAAATGAAAATTCAGATACCTTGCTTTCAGTATGATTTCTAGGGTTGCAGAACTATTTGGAGCACCAGGTCTAGCATTCACTGATGTTTGATGTTAACACATACTGGTGGACAGAATATTATCAGTGTGTGCAACATTGAACTTGAGCTGTTTGTTGCAGTGGTGGCATTTCACTGAAGCCGTCATCGGGTATGGATGCGATGAGAGCAGATATGGGAGGGGCAGCAACTGTCTGTTCAGCCATTGTGACAGCAGCAGCTCTAAATCTACCTCTGAACATAATTGGTAGGTGGTTTTGTGTGGAGGATACAACAATCTTAGTTTTACAAAGTTCCGTGAGAGAGTAATTTTCTAGTATTAGCAATGGTAAAAGCCTTGTAGAAACATCGTGGGCTCTTGCATACCTACTTCCCTTGCTCAGCCTGTCTTGCATGGGAGACAGGAGTTTTATGTGTTTTTTGCAGTTTGACAGACTTTAAGATAGCTAGTTCCCCAAGACTTAGTCCCATTTGCAAGATTCTTTGATATCTGGCCGATTTGTCTAAAAATACCATTTATTTGACACAGAACATAACAAACATACAAACATAGAACAGATTGACACACATAAACACACAATAAATACATAATTGCAACACTATAATAGTTGAAAATGCAATTATGGGGTAAAACCTTACTTGAACTATAAAAATAGTTAAAAATGCAAGAAATGCTTGCTTGAGCTAGCTGAAATGCAAGTTAAGAAAGGTACCTATAAGTTAGCCGGAATAATACAATTTAGGAAACTCAATGATCTTACCAAACTCAATTTGGAGCTGGAATACATTAAGACTTCCTCACTCAATCCCTCGGGAAGTAACCACAGGGCTGCGTCCAAAACCCTGGGGAGAAGACCTTACCGATGTCCATGTAGAAGGGCTTCTACTTTTGCTGTTTTTCGTGGTGTTTTATAGGGAAAAGAGTGTGTATTTGCGGTCACTTGAAAATTATTCACATTCTCTCAGTGTCTCACTCTGAGTTCCAGACGCCAGCATTGATAGTCCGGACTAAGCTATTGACTTAATCTGAGCCATCGATCTCGGCCAGCAATCAGGGAGAGAGAGAAAGGGGGGGGGGCGGGGTTTGTCCTGCCACACAGCCTCTCTTCCATTTTTACTTGCATATCAAAAACATACTATTTTTTACTTGAATAAAATATTGGAACACCAAATTAAGATTTTTAAGGCATGGTTTTTAGATCTTAAACGAGAAATGTTTGTCAAAGGTATTTTCAATGAGTCTTTGAAAAGGTCCCGATCCTGCATTACAAGAAGGAATGTGGATCTCTGTAGAAGCAGTTACTATGAAAAAGAGTTAGCTGAGCTACCTCCATGAGTGCTTGCCTCAAGAGGGATCAGCTCTAGTTTCCTTAGGTGAGTATCTCAGCAGAAAACTAAAACAAACCAAACCAGTCTGCTGATACTGTTATGTAGGAGCAACGATTTTTTTTTCCTCTTAAAAAAAAAGCTTATTTATTCTGCAGAGGTAAAATTAAATGAGCTGATTTAGACGCTGTGGCAAGACCAGTTGGCAATGACATGGAACCTGTTCTAGGATAAGTTTTAGTTTGAGAACCTCGACTTTGAGGAAACTGGTGCTTTAGCCACTTCTCTGCTTCAACCAGAAGAGGGCAGCGATGCCCACACACATCCCATCCTCACGGCGTTCCGCTGCTAAGTGTGCGATGGGAAGGGCTGGCAGTGGAGCCAGTCTGTGCATCGTCCCGCTGTAAAGTGGTGCTCCACTTGTGGACCTTGTGCCAGGTGCAGGTTTTCCCCAGGACTGCTGGAGTGCCTTTCATTCCATGATCTCAATTGTACCTGCAGTTTTGACGCTGAGCCTCATTTCTAGTTGCTCTTGGTATGGTTGGAGTTATGTGACAAGTCCTTGGACCACTCTGGGCATTATACAGTGAGCAGAGCTTGAATGACCCAGAGTGTTAATTTGGGAAGCTTTTCATTTCAGAAAGAGAGAAGTTTCTTTACATGTGAATAATTATTTATATATGGGAGACATAAGATAATATTTATTGCTCCTCTGAGATCACTTTTCTGGGAATAAAGTAGAAGAAAATCCTAGTGGTAAAACAGTGTAGCTGAGAGAATGTGGTGGTGCATAATGCAGTGGAGTCTCCCTGATTGAAAACTGGACCATGTGTCTTTCATTAACCAGGAAAATTTGGATTTTGAGCTTAATTTCAAATGACACTTGTACTGTTTTCTTAAGGAAGTGTTTGGGGTTTATCTAAATGGGTTTTTTTTCTACAGTTTTTCTGAAAAGAAAACTAGTAATTTGCTTTTCTTTTTGTCTCTGAGGTTTGGCACCCCTCTGTGAAAATATGCCCAGTGGTAAAGCAAACAAGCCTGGGGATGTAGTTAGAGCCAAGAATGGAAAAACAATACAGGTATGCATGTGAAACTTGAATTTTGAGTACTTTCTGTGAATTGGTTTAATCAACAAAGTTGACTGCAGTCAAGAATACGTTTGAAAAAAACCTTACAGATAAGCAGTGCAAATGTACTGCTTTTAAAAATGTAAGCATATTATTAACTAGAAATTGCTATCATAGGATTTTTTTCAAATACAGATTGAAGAGATGAGACATGTTTTATAAATTGCTAGGAAAAGCTGCAAAATAAGGTCATTTACTGAGCATGCTAGAAAAGCTTGTTTAGCACAAGAGGTTGTTACAATGCTCGTAAATACAGGCTTTCAGTCCAAATGAATAACATTAATTGCTTCCATCAGACCCTTCAGGACAATTCCTTGCAATCTGGAGTAAGACATGAGAGTAAGACATCAGTTTCCTGCTGATGTAACCAAGGTCTTTCCACTGCCAAAATGCTCTTTACAATTAGAACTCTGAGTCATAGGGGCTCTTGGTTCAAAGGAGCTTGCCAAATCAGTACCCAAGATACATATTTCATATTTATTACAAATGGTTCCATACTCATCTAATAGATTAAATTGTACTGAAGGTCATTGTGCTGTAGATCACTGATTTAATGCAGAAGTAGATGGCTTAATATTTCTTTCTGTCTGAATTTCTGTGATTCTGCCACTTTTGACATGCTGAACCTTCCATTGCTTTGTTCATCTCTGAAAACTGAGTTCAGTAACCCTCTGCTTTGAGGAGAAAAAACTGGGCATGTATTCCCCCACCAAGAAGTAATTTGCAAGAAAGTGCTGGCAGCTCAGAGCCCATGATGCAGCCTGTGTGCTCCACTGACACACCTCTCTGGTCTCCAGGCCCATCTGAGGAGCCAGCAATAGAGAGGCCCAGCATGCAGAGGAGGCTGTAGTGCTGAAAGATAACTTGACCTCAGCTACAGATATGCTTTTACTTTATAAACGTAACTGTGTATGGGTACTATATTTTTTCTTTCTTTTTTTCAGTGTAGTTTGAGTAAATTTTCATTACCTGAAGTTCCTAGGGCCTCTATCCAACGACTATTTAAGATAATATACGAGAAGTACATCAATGAAAGTGATGTTGATAGTACTTTATGTGGTTTTTTACTAATTTTGCCCTTGAAGGTAGATAACACAGATGCAGAAGGAAGACTGCTGTTAGCTGATGCTCTCTGTTACGCCCACAATTTCAATGCAAGGGCAATTGTGAATGCTGCAACATTAACAGGTAAGCATTGTCCCTTCCTTGCTCGTTCTGCGAGTCACTTTTTGTTACTCGTTAGTTGGGCTGTGGATTAGTTGCGCTGTGTGTATAAACCCTTAATTCAGAAGCAACTGAGATAATTTTACATGTTTTAGGACAACAGCAAGCACAGCTTGTGCGTCTCTAGAGTGGAGAGGGGACATGCAGGCTATGTGCTCAGCAGTGGAGATGAAGTTGGGCTGGGCCAGCCAGGCTGGAGCCAAGAGCAGGAAAACCTATGCAGACTACAGTGTTTCTCCACAGTGTTTTCCTGTGCTTTTTCCATTTCTGAGCTAAACCCTCCCAGCTCCCAGGGCTGTGTGATGCAAAGGTAGTGGCATGGTCATGGAAGAATCCTGCCTGGTCCATATGGCACAGACCATGCTGGAGCCCAGACAGGTTCCTGAATGGCTTGCTGAGTGCCTGAGATCTGACCTAGCCAGTGCCAGTTCTCCTACTATGTGAGCTAGCTCAGGCCTCCGTGATGACAGGAGAGTCGTCATCATCTTCCCAAGAGTTGGTTTAACTGAAGTACCTCCTTTTATTTTTGCAGTTTGCATACTTTTAGTCATTATGAAATATGTTTTAATTGTTTCATCTCTGCAGTTGCATAATAAGGAAGTAGTAAATTTAAATTTAAAACCAGCAATTGTGTATGCAGCTCATGAACTCGCTAACAAGCTGTCATGGGTGAGGTGACTGTAGCTGAAATAAAAGCAAACACGGAAGAGTAATTCAGACAGGACTCCACTGTGTTGCTTAATGAATATGCTAAGCAAAATAATTATGCATATATAGATTCCCTGCTAGTGCTTTAAATTATGTTCCATCAGTTTTACCAGTACAAATGCTGTGGAAAATTTCAATAGACAGAAGGGAAACTAATTTTAAGATTGTTGGCTTGTATAAAAGTATTCCCATCTGGGATCCTTGGCCACCAAGAAGGAGGAAGGAGGGCTCCCATGGAAATTTCTGTGACATATTTTGTTAAACTACTTTTTTTTTTTTTTCATCTCACTGAAGATTGAGTGTTGGTATTAGAGAAGCAGTTCTGGGGCATCAAATAGATTAATATGTCTGTAATCCCATGGTTTAATATTTTGATAAGCATGATTTTAATGAAGTAAACATTTAATAATGTAAATTTACACATGATGTGCAAAAATCTATGTAAGTGAAATTCACAAAAGTATCCGCTCAAAAATTACAGATATCTATAAACTGGAAAAAGGCCACTCACATGTATTTTCTACATGAAAATAATATGTAGATTTTTTTTAGAGGAGACTGTTATTGTTTAATACATTATCTTAGAAATATTTCAAAGAAATGTCAAGCTGAAATCAGAAAATTTTGTTTCATGGGAAACAATATAATTTTATGATTTCTTGTGTTTTTTAGAATATATAAATGTTTTGCAAGTGTTCAGACTTTCAAAAATGTGAGTGTACTAAAGTCTTCAGGTTTTTCAGTCTGATTAATTCCTGTTACTGATAAAGCAAATTAAGCATGGAAAGTTCTGAGAGGAGTCAGGGTGCAGGGAATAGTTCAGGTCCACCTTTGCCTTTGTCATATAACCTTGAAGGTGTGTTTCTTTAGGTGCCATGGATGTTGCATTGGGATCTGCTGCAACTGGAGTGTTCACAAATTCATCTTGGCTTTGGACTCACCTCTATGAGGTAGGCCACCTGCATTATTATTAAATCATTATAGTAATAATTCAGTGATACATCTTATTGAAAAGTTAGTACATTACTGAAAGTCTTTATGCAAATTGGAAAGATGTTACACATTTTGAAATGTTAGAGGAATCATGTCAGTGCTATATTTACTTGAAAATAATTAATGTTGATTATTAATTACTAGCTTTTCAGTGAGGTGTAATGTCATACACCAAACATCTCAAGGATCTGCATGTTCTGATAACTTACTGCATATGCATAACCTCTGGACTACTGGCAGTGATTAGTTCATGTTAAAAAGGTAATTGATCTTGCATAACAGCTCTGAGGCAGAAATTCAGAGAGGCCTTGTGAGTGGCCAAAAACCTAATATTATATTGGGCTGAAGATTTTTAGAGTGATAAAATCTAAACAAAAAGAAGCATGCATGAAATGAGGAACTATCATTGTTTCCTTTTCAGGCCAGCATTTTGACAGGGGACAGAGTTTGGAGGATGCCTCTTTTTGAACATTACACAAAACAAGTAACAGACTGTCCTCTTGCAGATGTCAGTAACATTGGAAAGTACAGCAGGTAAGATGAACCAGTATCTTTCATGTGCTCCTTTCTTTCAGCATATTCATTTAATATGTGTGCTCTTGGATTTGCTTTAGAAACAACACGTTTTTCTGCTTCCCACAGAGCTGGAGGAGCATGTACAGCTGCTGCTTTCCTGAAGGAATTTGTGACTGCCTCTCACTGGGCCCATTTGGATATAGCTGGGGTGATGTCGAACAAAGATGAGGTGCCCTATCTCCGCAAGGGCATGGCAGGGCGACCCACGAGAACACTTGTAGAGTTTGCGGCTCGATTAAGTCAAGACAGGCACAATGCCAAATAAAAATACTTGTTCTAAAATCATCCACTCTGCCTTAAGGAAAAAAAATCTTCAAAGGTAATATTCATAAATGAATGCCCCAAGCATATTTTCACTATGGCAATTAACAAAAAATGCATTTTATAAATTATTACTTGGGTAACACTATCGCAACTTTGAGATTTGTCATCTCATATTATGCAGCTTAAAATAAAAATTATTCTGTTGGAACTATTGAGATATTTAATACAAAACATGATAATGGAAATTATCAAGAAGTCTATTTTATATGGAAAATAGGCATAATTATTGTAAACAATAAATACCTTGTTTGGATGTGAGTTTTGATGGAGAGAGGATAATCAATAGATTATAGGTGTGCCTCAGTTTTGGGTGAACTGTAGATGGTGTGAACAGTAAGTCTGCAAAATTGTTCATAAAAACACCATTCTGACATTTTTGTCTTAGAAAAACCAAACTGCTTTTGGTGTGTACTGAGGCAGAAATTACACTGCATCAGACATTTTAGGCTGTTGCAATTAGTGTGAATAGCATGGCTTCAGTACAAAATTATACAGTAAGTTCTAAACATGTCAACAAGAGTCTATCTTGTAACTCTTTTACAGAATGTTAGTGAATGCAAGTTAGTGTTTGTAGGGATTTTGGGGATCCTGCCCTCATGTCACATGCTTTTTGTCATCCTGATTGTTCCCCTCTTTCCTGGTGTGAGGTGGTCATACTCCAAGCAGGGACAGTATTCCCAGAATCAGTTCAAACTTCAAACAGACCCAACACTTAAAATGTTTTCTTGACAATTCAGGGGATCCAAGCCCATAGGGTGGGGATTTGTTTTGCTTTAGGGTGGGTTATATGGAGTTTTTTGTTAAATGCTGTTTTGGAACAAGTGATGCTGAAACAGTGCTTACCCAGGCTCATACCTGTGAGACACAGGCAGGGCAAAGGCTGGAGGAGGAAGGTCCTGCTGGGAAGGGTGGCTTTGCCATCTCTGCTCGCCTTGTTACCAGCAGGGCCAATGGTATCCTGGGGTTCAGCAGGAAGAGTTGCCAGCAGGTTGAGGGAAGTGATCCTCCCCACCTCCTCTGCCCTCGGGAGGCCACCTGTGGACTGTCAGTTCTGGGCTCCTCAGTACAAGAAGGACATAGAGCTATTGGAGAGGGCCCAGCAGAGGGCTGCAAAGATGACGGAGAGTCTGTAACATCTGTCTTATGAAGAGAGACTGCAGGAGCTGGGTATGTTTAGTTTGGAGCAGAGAAGACTGAGAAAGGATCTCATCAATATATTAATGTATCTCTAAGACAGGTGCCAAGAGGATGGTGCCAGACTATTTTCAGTGCTGCCCAATGACAGGATGAGGAGCAGTGGCCATAAACTAAACCACAGAGAGTTCCATCTCAACGTGAGGAAGACTTTTACCTTGAGATTGGCAAAACACTGCAATAGGCAGCCCAGGGAGGTCGTGGAGTCTCCTTGGCTGGAGATTCAAAATCCACCTGGACGTGTTCCTGTGTAGCTTGCTCCAGCTGGCCCTGCCTTGGCAGGGGGGTCGGACGGGCTGATGTGCAGCGGTCGCTTCCCCGCCCGGCCGCTCCGTGCTCACGGCGAGCCCGTCGCCCTCAGCCGGCCCGGCCGCCCCAGCTCGCCGCCCTCAGCGGGCGGGGCGCTGCCAAACCCGCCCCTCTCCCTGAGCATGCGCGGCCGCGCTGCCGCCATGGCGGGCGCGCTGGGCGGAATGTTCGGCTCGCAGCCCCCGGGGCCGCCGCCGCCAGGGCCGCCCGGCCCGCCCGGCCTCATCCCGCCGCCCGCGGGGCCGCGCAACCCCAACAACACGCTGGTGGACGAGCTGGAAGCGTCCTTCGAGGTGAGGGGGCGGCCGCGGGCGGGCGCTGCCGTGCCGGCCCCCCGCAGGCGCTCAGCGCGGTGCTTCCTTCTCCCGCAGGCCTGCTTCGCCTCGCTGGTGAGCCAGGACTACGTGAACGGCACGGACCAGGAGGAGATCCGCACCGGTGAGCCCGGGGGAGGAGCGGGGCGGAACGCTGCTCGGAGCTGTGGCAGGAGAGAAACCCACCCGGCAGTGGTCCGGTGGGAAGGTTTGAGTGTGCCGCTTGCCTCCTGAGGCTGGCTGGGGTTATACTGCGTGCAGCGAAATGCGTGTTGCAGACCCCAGCGAGGTGACGTGGTGCATTCGGATCTGTGTGAAGCAGTACCAGGAGGTGGGAAAGGCCAGGCCAGGCTGCTCAGTAGCGGTGCTTCGGGGCTTGAGTGACGCACCTCTGTGGAGGCGGAATAAATATGGTATGAACAGCAGCTTGAAAAGCAGCCCTTGACTACTTTTTAGAAGTGCACTTGCCCCTGAAAATTATTTGGAGCTTTGCTCAAGAAGTGGCGTTTCAAAATCGGCATAAATGCTTTTCAAAACTTTCTGGATACTTGGTGATGTTCGTGTGTTGGCATGGAACAGCTTTTATTGCCTAAACAGTAGTGTGTAGAATATGGAGGCATAATATTCTCCTCAATATGTGCATATTTTAAAACCCTACACTGAACTTGTTGCTTAGGCATGCAGAAATATTTTCTTTATTGAACCAAGTTCCATTAATTATTTGTTACTCCTTGTCATAGTCAGAAGTATAATAAAATCTGTGAGGAGGCGTTGCTGTCCTGCACTTATAAAAGAAGTTATAAGTTTGCAAAGCAGTGTCTTACACAGAGACTTAATGCACATACTGGTTTTACAAATATGTCATTTTAGATATTCTGAAGATTTTCATTATAGAAAGTACTGTGAAAAGTGTTTTTAATAGACCACTACCATTACCAGCCTGAAATCTTTTTTTTTAATCTGTTCTTTCAATATTGTTCTATGTCTAGGTGTTGATCAGTGCATCCAAAAGTTTCTGGATGTTGCAAGACAGACTGAATGTTTTTTTCTACAAAAAAGATTGCAGCTATCAGTCCAGAAACCAGAACAAGTAATTAAAGAGGTATGTTAATTTACCTGTCTTGTGCTACATCAGATAAGGTATGTACCTTAATCACCTTGTTCACATTAATTTTGGGTTTCTTAACATGATGCTGTACCTTGAGTTGGTAGAACTTGACTGTTACCATAATACTCCCCTGAACCTGGAGAAGCTGGATGCCGCTCTGTGGAGTATTGAAACACAGCTGGTAATTCGTTGGAAGAGACAAACTAATTAGATTTTGCTGGGGGTGATGATCTCTGAAATACGTGACCTTGGTGAATGGCACTAGTGCATTCACAGCGATTTCCCTTTGTATCATTAGACACTTTTCCATTATTCCATTTTTCCACTGTAAGATCAGCTTGAAAACTCAAGGTCTAAAAAAGTTACATGCTCTTTATGTTAGGCTGTTATTTTCAGGAATACTGTCTGTGTACTAATTCATAACTTTTTCATCCATAGGATGTTTCAGAATTAAGAAATGAATTGCAGAGAAAAGAAGCATTAATTCAGAAGCATTTGAGTAAACTGAGACACTGGCAACAAGTCCTGGAAGACATCAGTGTACAGCACAAAAAGCCTGCAGAAATGCCTCAAGGTCCATTAGCTTACCTGGAACAAGCATCTGCAAATATTCCTGCTCCAATGAAGCAAACATAATCTTCGGTTTTACACAGCTCAATATTTTAAAAGCAATGGTGTTCTTTGTATGCTTTTTGTATAATGTACTTTTTACTGCAAATATAGTTAAAACAAGCCAAATAAATTACCTTCTTTTTCTTTTATTGCAGAGGTGTGGATTGGTTTTATGTTTCAGTGGAAAATATAGAGAGTTGCTGTTCAGGGTCCTTCTGGTAGAAGTGTGTCTCCCAGAATGCATCCTGTTCCTTCTAGAGAGGGTAGCCCTTGCATTCCCTTTTGTCATTTTGGTACAATCAAAATACTTGCAAATGTTAGTGTTTGATTTTACTGGAATGTTTAAATGTTAATTATCAATGAGTACCACTGCAGGAACACCCTTAGAATCATTTCTAAGAAGGTCAGATGGCTTTTTTTTTTTTTTTAAAGTCAATTGTCATTCTCCATCAGGCTTTGCTCACCTTGTGGAAGGTATCTTGGGATATACAAAAATTTGGTTCTTATAGGATGAATTGAAATGGAAAAATGCATACAAAAAGGTGGGATATGTAATGCAGGGCTAATGTTACTGATGTTCTGTCTCTCAGGCTACTGTAGAGGTGGTCCAAAATACCTACCCGCAAAGTAAAGACCACTTACTGTGGAGGTAGGGTCACCAGCACTGTCCACTATACAGAATTAGCTTCTATTGCAGTGCTCTAGTTAATAAGCTAAATATAACCAAAAATATTTTGGAGGTAGAAATGGTAAAAGAGTTCTGTCTGTGTATTACTAAGCAACAAATTTAATTCATCCATATAATCAGGAAAACTACTCTTCTATACATAATTTTTGGGGGGCAGATTTATCTAATTATTTGTTGTAACCATAGAAATAAGAACGCCTAATTGCGTATTGAAATTTCTAGTGTTCTTGGGGCAGAGTCAGTGAAAAATAACAAAAACAGTCCAGTACATTTCCATGCTCACAGATACCAAGGCACCCTTCAGTGTTACTGTACACTATTTAATCTCTTTCTGATTACAAGTATGAAGAGTGCCTTTTTGCCAAATCTAATGCCAGAGTCACTTTTCCAACCAAGCAGTTCCTCGTGGAAAAAATACCAAATAACTGGGATGAAAAATAGTCGCCTGTACAACTGTTCTGCTCTTCCTTCCACCTGTGAGACACAGTGGTTGTTTTGAATGAAGTGTTTGCATCTCTTGGTGCAGCTCTTGCTGGCTGTTGCATGTAAGAAGAGATTAGGCTGGACATGGAAATTTTTTTTTAGGTAGCTGGGCCCTGCTGGTTGAAATTAAATGGGGATTCAAATTGTACAGCAATTGAAGAGGAACTATTATCTGTGTTAAAAACCAGGCTGCTGGTTGTGCATTTTCCTGCCTTTCATGCTTAATTACCCAAGAGTAAACTGTGGATTCTTTCCTCCCGGCAATGAGTTAGCGTGATCTGATAAATGTAGTCATTCCCCCATTTTGCATTTAGGTGGGCACAAAACTATTATTGAGATAACAGGTACAAGTATGTAGTTGCCATTCCTCTGGAACTCAATGTATGAGTCTGACTCACTCCAGCAAAACATAGCACTCTATCCAATTTCTATGTTTTTCAAAAATGTACAAGCTTTAATATTCACACTTACACATCATCCTAATTTATCAGGCTGATACATATATTGAAATTCAATGGGAATATTACACAGCAATGCTGACTATAAAAAACAGTTTATAAAGCAAAACAGAAATTATTTCTAAACCAGCCTGCTATAAACATGCTATTTTTGAAGGTGTACCACATGCTGTACAGCTTAAAATTCATTTAACAAAAAGCATTAAAAACTTTTAAAATTACATTAGTATATGCAGAACTTACTTTAAACAGCTGATGAAGCAAATCTATAAACGCACAGAAGTAAGATCCTTTTTCAGCTGGTGCCAAATTGTCAGGAGGTATAAGAGTCCAAATTGCATATTTAATGAAATCATGGAGGGGTACAGTCTCTTGATTAAAAAGTCTTTTCACATAACAGTATGCAGACTCTTTCT
Organism: Entomyzon cyanotis; assembly: GCA_024500445.1. Lineage (NCBI taxonomy): Eukaryota > Metazoa > Chordata > Aves > Passeriformes > Meliphagidae > Entomyzon > Entomyzon cyanotis. The sequence goes on from JAKEPQ010001009.1 coordinate 10,585,102, forward strand.
TAATTTTTTACAGAAGTTGTTAAAAATGCATTTTTCTGGAATTCATGCCTTATAACTCCATAGTTATTAAGATGTAAGAGAGTGCAGGTATTCCTAACTGTTTACTTAGAAATTACTTTTTTTTTACTCCTTCCCTTAAATCCTCTACTGGACTATAATTCCTGAAAAGAAAACAGGAATTACTTTTATAGTAATTCTGAGAAGTATGGAAATAGTTTGCTTTAAAATGAAAAATACTTAGTAAACCATTCTTGATGCTGAGGGTCTTGTTTTCGGTCTTCTTTGGTTTGTGGTGGTTCATTGCCATGTGTCCTGTGTAAACAAATAAGCATTACCATCACTGATCTACTAACTCACAATCTTATCAATATGCAATAATTTTCCCAGAAGAAGTCATGATCCTATGAATGGTTCTGTGCTCCCATGAATGTATGAGGCCAAAAAGTGCCAGCTACAATTTTAGTGGGATCTGTGCCAGCCAGGTAACTGGACTAGCAGCACTGGTTGTAAGATGAAGAAAAGCATGAAGCACAGCTGAAAAGCTATGGAGAAATACTTGAATATAGTTCTTAACTTGGCATCCCAAAAAATAAAACAAAAGGATGCTTAAAGAATATGAAGTCTTGAAAATCAGAGAATGGCAGCTGCAATTCACTCTTAAAATATGAAGTACAATTTATGCATTAAAAATGTTGGGTAAAAGTTCCATTTGAAACTGAAAGATTAATCTGAACACTAGCTGGCATTCATAATCAATCCTATTACATAGTCCTTGATTTTCCATCATTCAGGATTTTTTTTTAACATATGATAGCAAGTAGGACTTGTGATTGACTGATTTGAAAGAATTAAGTGTGTAGCAACCAAGCTACCCTCAGTCTCCCTGTGTGTTTTCCTTTAAAACAGAAATCCCATTTGTCTTGGCAGCCATCTGGCATGACACAGTATGTTTATATCTTTAAGATGTGGGAATTACCAAACAGGATCCAAGCCTGTATCCCAGGTTGTTTTTGTCAGTAGTCAGCACCATCTGCCCCCAAGGAAAGAACTCACTTGCACATGATTTACTGCATAACTAATCTCTACCAGGAGACAGACAAGAAGGCTGGATTTTGTCATGAAATACAGTGGTAAGGTTTGGGGATTTTTTAACCATATATTAGCTACATACATTTTTAACTATTTCTTGAAAAGAGAGTTCATGTTATAAACCACTGAACGTTGTTTAAATAACTCATAATTTTGAAGAATTTAAGCTCTTCAGAGAGAAAACAAAGAAGTTTATTAAAGTATCTGCTAATCAGTTCTTAAGTCTCTAACCTTTGCCAAATGATTAGTCTAGATTCATTCAAATACCTCCTAAAATAAAAATATGCCATCTAGATCTGCCAAGTGCAAGGTGAGGCAGCATAAATAAGATAGAAGACACATCCTTAATAGAACCACTGATAGATGCCACATTCACAATTAACTACAGTGTTATTTAAATACTTACAACTCCTTTTTAAAGGTTTGTTTTGGTTTTGGTTTGTTGTTGTTTTCGAGGGGTTTTTTTGCTGTTTGTTTTGTTGGTTTTTTTTTTTGTTGTTGTTTTGTTTTGTTTTTTGTTGGTTGGTTTGGTTGTCTTTGTTTGGCTTTTTTTTCTACCAGGAGGGATTGCAAGCATAAACTCTGCTGGGCAGGGATTACAGCCTACTTTTGCAGTAAAGTTCTGTGTCTGTCTGCAGAAAACCAAACACATAGAGTTCGCTGCACAGTAGGAACCTTACATCGTTGTGTATTTCCAAATGTCTAACGTGTTTGAATTGCTTACAAGATTCTAAATATTCATTCATTTATTGTCATACAAAATGGACAAATACCTGGTGGCAGCACTGCTGTCTGAGGACTGTGCTGATGGAGAGCCCACCCTGAGGCAGCCAGGACTCCGGTCTAAGCTTGTAGATTTTGTTATTTGAGGAGCACTTCTTTTTGATCTCAAGTCACAGCTCAAAAAGCTCTTTGCGTAGGAAGCTAAATTCGGAACACTCACAACACGACTGGGCACCTCAACCGTTTTCTTCTGCTGCTTTTTATTGTAACAGAAAACTTCATTATGTACACATTCTTTACAATTTACACTATAAAACCTCAACAATACCTCATTCCCAAATGTCTTGTGGGGAACACCCAAATGGGAAGGTTTCTATCTTTTTCTATAGGCCTTTAAAATAAATTCTCAGGGTATGCTGTGAGTATCCATGGATTTTGTCATCCAATTAATACAACTTGCTTATTTGACCCTGAGATTTTAGACACATCAAGGTGCTTTCCACCAACTTGACCTCTCTTCTTTCTATGGCTCTTTGTAGGCAGTATCATGCGGAGGGGCTGGCACGACAAAGAGCAGATACCAAGCAACCCAAACAGATGCATAATTTTCCTTGATGCATGCCATATCCCAGTTAGCAACTCCCAACTCTGTCAGCAATGACCATGCTTATCCCAGTAGAAGACTGATGTCAGAGTTCTCGTGTTTTATATTGGCTTAAACACCTGTTATCTGTGCTGACTATATACTTCTACTGAATTTCTCTTATGCTCAGCAACTGACTGTAGGCGGGCTTACCGGAAAGAATTCTATTGAATAACATTATAATAAGAAATTGATAGCACTTTTACTGTCCTGGGTGCTTGTCTGATTCAAATAGTAATAAAAATTATCACAATTTGTGATTTTAATTGCATTGCCCATCTTACCTTCACGGAGGGAGTCAAGCATGCTGTTTTAGGGTTGAAAGAAAATGACCGATTCCTGTAAGATTCAGTGTTGGCTGAAAGTGAATGCTGACATTTTCTTCCTTCCTGAACGGAGACAAAGTTATGTGTATGGAAACATGTATTTGTTGGAAGCTGGTATGGAAAGACACATTTGTCAAAGTTTTCCAGAACAGAAACAACAGGTCCGAAGCAACGTGTTAAACACTGAATAGAGACTTCCAACAGATTCTAAAATACATATGTACATATAAAAGGCAATCTTACCACCAGCTGCTTGATAATCTCTTCTCTCTCACTTAATTTGTCTTGCAGACAGTTTATAAGGTGTGTATCTTCAGACCTGGACTCCCACTTCCTTGACTTTTCTTCTAATTCTTTAAGTCTGTACCAAAGAAAATGAAGACCAGAAAAAACTTCCTCAGATTAGGTTCAAGAAGCACTTGGGCTATACTCTGCCCAAACTCCCAAGCCTAAAATACAGGGACATAGCCAGGCCTTTCTGATAAAACAGCACTTTTTTTAATGGGCATCTGTACATGGTTTATGTAGAAGTATAGCATCTTCTGGAGTTCCAAAATAAATTGCCAGGGTTTATCCACAGCACCTGTCCAGTGTAAAATGCAGCCCCTGTGTAAAATAGTAACGAGCTTGCACATCATGTTGCTAGTCTAGTTTCCTAAAGAAAAAAAATCTGTGTCACTGTATCTATACGTATCTGTATCAATCTATTTGTTCTCTTTTCTGACCCAGCAACTTTAGAATCCTCAGAAATACTCAATTCCTGTAAATTTCATGATGAGAGGTTTGAATATACATGCTGCTTTAGTGAACCTGCTAAGTCAAAACCTGCAATCTGAGTTCAGCGTTTTTAATTCCTTAATCGGGGGAAAAGATTCAAATGCTAATTACACATTCTTAGATATGGTGTGGAAACATACATTTAATTGACCATGAGAACACAAGTCATTATTTTATCAGCCAAGTTCATGGATTTTGCTGCTTGAGAAACTGAATGCTATGAAGTTCACCTGCCCTAACCAGGACACATACTGAGAAATGTATTACAGAATACAAACCACCATTTTGTGGGGGTGGTTTTTTATGTATAGGTAAACATTTTTGAGAGGACCACCCCCCACTCTTATCATCTTAGAGTTATCTCAGAGCTTAAATAAAAAGATAAATCTTTACATCTGAGAGGTTTAAAGTTTAGAGGCCTGCTTACATGCAAGGAGCTCTGCTGCACAGTTGGGTTAAGTGAAAAGGACAAGGGATATATATATAGTCACTGGGATTATTTCTGAGGGGTCTCTCCTGCACAGTCTGAAGCACCACATAACTAATTAACTCCACAGGGGGCTGTAAAGTGTGTTTATTTACACAAGAAAGTGGGGGCTTGTCCTAAAAAATATTCAAGGGAGTGAGAATGAGGTTAAGTTTTACTCAAAGATGCTGCTCTGCTGAACAAAATTAAGTACAAGATCATGGATCAAGGCCTCTGGTATTATCTGTGAAAAAGATAATTTTGCATTTCATAAAACTTCTAGAGCCTACACACAATTTTTAATTTAGCTTCGTAAAACTTCATGTATAGTGCTGTGGATCATACAATATCCAAAATTTATTACAAAGCATCTGGGTCTTTTTGGTTGGCAAAGACAATACCTGTACATTTCTATTTTAATCCTCATGATATTTTACTTATGATTAATACAAAAATTGTACATACTAAGAATAACAAATTCAAACAGAACTCATTGCCAGCATGAGCTAGAGTTTATTTAAATTACTTACGCCGTTTCTAAGGAGAAAATCTTTGCTTGGAGATGTGCCTGAGTGCTGCTGAAATCAGATAATATGTTTTCAATTTCCTTCTGGTGATCTCGTTTCAGTATGTCCAGTTCTTTTTTATGCTTGATATTGAGGTCTTCTACCAGTAGCCTTTCATTGGTATTAAAATATGTCTGAATTCCCATGTTTAAATACTAGTTTATTATCATTGATCAAAGCACGCAGTTTTGAGGTGTGCTGTTGACTGCAAAGGTAGTTAACAGGGCAAAGATCGGGCTCCTGCCTACTGATTTTACTTTGACATTTTGGTAGCAATCTGAGAAAAAATCTTAACACTGAAGAAGAGAAAAATTATTTTGAAAAGTACTTGAGCTTCACCCTTCAAGAAACGGAAGGTCTATTCTGTATAATGATGCTATTGATATTCTGTCTAGGATTAGTTTGTACATCAATGCTAATAATAAATGTGAGAAAGTACCATAGAAACTTATTTGTATTAAGCAAAATTATGTTGAAATATCTGGGATTTTAAGATGAGGCTTGCATTATATATTTCACCACATCATGGCACTAGAAACATTTAATACTTCCTATCATCATCCTAAAACTTACAAAAAAAAAGTGAAGAAATGTTGTTACAATGCTTTCAAGTATAACATTTATCTTTTTCAGACAACATATTTTGAAAGATACTGCTATATGATTAACACCATAAACTGAAAACTAAAAAATGCCTAACATTTCCTCTGGCCTATTGCTTTCTAATACAAATCTCAAAAGCAATAGATATCTATTGAAGAATCACAGTTTAGTTTTTGTCTGCTAATGCTTTGTTAAACCTTGGAGAAACCTTTTCATTAATTCAATGGAGAGCCCGTGTTCTATGGTTTACTGATTAAAACAAAGATGCTCAACTCAGCATATTAACAATTGTAATTTTCACAAAATATACTCAGTTTACCTTTTGTTTCTCCTTATTTTCTTTTTAATGTGTTCCCAAGCCTGTTTCACTTGTTTTTGAAAGGCTTCAGAAAAGGCCAAAAGGTTTCTCTCCTTGAGGTTCAGAGCACAGCCACGGGTGTGACTGATTTGGCATTTAGCACAACATAAGAAGCAGAAGAATATGGGTAAAAAAGGGAGTAGAATCCCTGAAATGAATCTTCAGGAGTAGAATGTTCTCCTTCAGAACAGCCATTATGGGACTTGTTCTCTCTTCCCATAAAAACACCTTTGTCTTCTCTCATCCTAATCCCTGTAAAAGCATTCTGAACTGGAGGTGGATTTAACACAATTCAAGAGAATCAAAATGGGAATTATTACTTCAGTCAGATTACTGGTTTCAATTAGTTAGCAAGAGTAGAACTAGTAATCTTAACTAATTTGTTATAAAAAAATTTTCACATGCAAATAACAAGCCACTATCAGCTTTCAAATCAGAAAAGAAACTATGTAGCATAAGACAGGGTCACTATTGTAAAAGTAAAAATAGCAGTTATTCTTATGCACCAATTTAACCATTCCCCTACAAATTATTAGTGCTGTAAAAGCAAAACAAGAGCCACAAGTTAAGGTTCCAGGTCTTCCATGGGTTAATTTCAGAGCAGCATGTATCAGGTGCCTAGGTCCACTCCAGTGCTTTGGTCCTAACTCCGGTTATTTGAAGGATTTCTTCTTACATAATTTCCATTAATGCTTCCTTCTCAAATGCTTACTGTAGTAGAGCTACACAATTTATTGCCTGTAAAGAAAATCCTCCAGCCCAGCAGTCTTAGCATTTGAGGCCTTTTAGACCTCATTGCTGACACGTGAATAATTCTTCTCTTCATGAACAGAGGCTCTAAATTCCTTCAAGGTAGCTGGAGGGCATTGATGAAACTCTCTGGTTTGCAATTCTCTCTGTTGATCTTGCTTCAAAAGCTTGAAATGAAATTCACTTTGAAGTAACTCTCCAAAGAGTGCAATGGCAAAAAAAAAAAAAAGTTTCTCATTCTTTAAATATCTACTGACTGGTAGACAGGAATGGAATTACTCTGGCTACTCTGACAGTCTGCAAAGAGACATTCTATCCACTGAGTGCTTTTCTCTAGACTATATGGGCCATAATTTTAAAGATTCCTTTAAGGGCACACTCTTCAGAAATCCTTTTATATATACAGCTTGTGTAGTTAGGGGCATACATTCTACACCACTGCAAAAATGAATTGAAAGGTACCACACACCAGATCCCTGAGTCTCTTTGCAAAGAGAACATGTTAAGTGTGTCCATCCAGAAATTTCAAAGGATTCAACAGCCATACAAATGCAGTGGGCAGTGACCCAATCTTGTCTCCTTTGCAAGCTGCACCAGGGGAAGTTTAGGTTGGATATTAGGAAGGATTTCTCCAAAGGAAGGGTGATTAGACATTGGAATGGGCTGCTCAGAGGTATTTAAGGAAAGACTGGATGTGGCACCCAGAGCCATGGTCTAGTTGGCACAGTGGGATTGGTCATTGGTTGGACTCAATGATCTCAGAGGTCTTTTCCAACCTAATTGATCCTGGGATTCTGCATTTTTTCTGTACACAATTGGGAAAACCCATTTGCACCACGTGTGCTGAGCCTGTGGCTACACTAAGACATGGTCCACCTTCTACAAGACAGCCAAGACTACAAATCACCTAGCCCTTCCTGTGCCCTGACAGCATCTCACAGCACCAGGCTCACCATCAGCCCAGAGGCACAGTCAGTGTCTACTGCCATTGCCCTTACTTCCCCTGTGCAAAGCTGGCTGCTACAGCCAAAGCAAACTCTTACAGGGTGTATATGGCATTCTCAAGTGGCCCCTTCAGAGTTAACAGCCCATTGGTTTCAGCTAAAGAGAGTATGTATAAAAACCTGATATTTATTTCAGAGACTTTTATATTTTTTAATAGTTCTTCAGTGAGTTTGGGATTTATGTCTTCCAGTGCCTTTCAAAGGCTGACATTATGCAGATTTTCTCAGGTCAGTCCTGTGGGGATACACTAGACATATTTTTCTGTGACTTCTAATGAGTTCAAATGCATCTATTATGGCTGGAGGGAAAAGTGAAATTAACTACTGCTTTTGCAAAATTCCTAGTTTCTAAAATTAGTACCTTTGGAAAGATTCTGACATGCATTACACTTGGAACACCACTCATGCTGGCATTATTATTAAATCTTTAGATAGCACTGTCAAGTGTGAATTCAAGGCAAACCTTCTATGCTGTTTATCTCTGTCCTGAAACTGTGCAGCTTCTTGCTTCTGTGACTCCAACTCAGCACTGAGTAGCTCCATTGTGTCTTTCAAAAGTAAATTTTCTTTCTTGAGTTCAGAAATTTCACTCTGACATTTTCCCAGTTCATCGTGAAGAGATCTGATCTGGCTTTGGCTACTTCCTTCCTAAGAAAAAGGCCACATTTAGTTATTTACAGCCTCTTACTTTTCAATGTTAACATCTTGCTGGAACTATGTGCATTGAATTTTTGTGATTTGATTTTTCAATTATATGTGCCATGCTACATATGTTCAAAACAAAATCTGTGATTAAAATTGACAGTGGACTCAGGGCTGATGCTTAAGATGGTGACAAGCATCAGCTGATAGGCATCAGCAGTTTATTAGCCCACGCTACAACCTTTTATACCCTTTTTCCACATGCATGACAGGTGCTCCTTTTTCCACTACAATTGATTAGCAAACTATCCACACATGCCTCTTCTACTTGGTCATACATGTTCACATTCTCTGCTTCTTTTTCCTACAAAGTTGTTTATTTCTCTTGTTTAAGGACACAGCTGTAACTTATCTAGGTCTAGGCTGCACCTAGCCTTTTCCTATCTTCCCCCACAAAATCTCCTGAATATATTCTGTGGTCTCCATAGTATTTATTTCATTGTAACATTCATTCATTTACTTCTTTTTTAGATGCTGATCTTTAATTGGAAAGAAAAATCCTGCTGATAGGGAAAAAATAATAAACATTTAAAATGAGACATGGAGGAAAAACCCATTCTGTCTCTGTGAGAGATGGTACACTTTTATTATCATTGGAGAGAGAAATTTGATAGTATTGCTTTTGCTAAATACAACATGGCAATGAAGTACAAACTGGTCTCTTGCCTGTTGCTTCTTCAGTGTCCTCACACTCCTCAGCTCCATTTGTAGTTCTTCTATTTGTTTCTTTAGGTTTGTGCATGATGTCTGTTGCTCAGAGAGTTCCGTTCTTAGAGATCCTAGTAACAGTCAGACAGACAATCAATTAGGCAGTCAGAGGCCAGCTGGATGGGGAAGGCAGATATAAAGAATGTAGATGAAAACATTAATACACTATATTTTGCTTTGTTTCTCAACTCCTTCCCTGTTAAGCATGATGGCCTCCTATTACTAGAGCGGTAACTCAGTTGAGCAATAGTAAGATGATAGGGAGCTACAATAACAATGATTCTGTGTCAGAGAGGGAATTCTGTGGCAGTTCTATTGCAGATTACATGATCACAATTGCTTCTTCTAATCTAGAACTTTGCTGGAGCACCCCTGAGCTTCCCTGTTAATTCCACTGGTGTTCTATAGAGGGCCATAAGGCAGACTGAGGAGAGCTCTAGTTATGTTAGAGAAGAACACTTATGTAAGCTCATCTCTCATTTGCTACAACTTTTGTGTCTATTGGGTACAAGTTTTGGGATCGATCAAGCACAAGAAGAATGAAGTTTTTATCTGTTGTCTCCCTACAATTTTTCTTGAGGAAGAGAATCTATTGAATGTAAAAACTTAAGAGAGCAAGAAAACTTTCTAGCAAATTTTAATTACCCAGGAAAAAAAACGAAGAAGAAAATTCAGTTTGTACTTAAAATACTTTCAAATTATTCTTTAATTAAAAAACATTTTATAGATGAACTTTAATAACCTGAGATTAAATCTGGAGATATTACCTGTCTTCCTACTGCAATGTTCTGTTTAGTTCTGAACAGCTTAGGGCACTTTCAAAACTGACTAAACAATACATAGGGAGCAACTGATCTCCACTGCTGAACAGACTTGAAGCACATATAATAATTCTTCTAAACATAGAAAAAAAGAGTAAATTCATACAAACTAACAGTTATTTTCCGATCTAATATACCTGATACTACATACTTGAATGTTCTACCCCAGACTATTCTCTCAGCAACATTTTGCTGCCGACAACTGAGGGCTTGGTTAACAAAGAATATTAAGTCTGTATTGCTGAAATTGCAGGGTATGAAAAAGGAGATTCACAAAAACCTGAGTTCCCAAAAGATGGGAAAGAACATGGATGGGATGAAAGTCAGTGGTTCTCAGCGTATACATAATGAAGCAGTGGGAACTGTGCATGACATGAGACACTATACCTAGCAACAGGGTTTGCTGCTTCTGTATCTGCTCAAGCTCATCATGTAATTCTTTCTTTGCCTTCTCTTCCAAGGTTTGTATTTCCAGCCTATGAGACTGATGTTGGATCTTGAAAGTCTCATTAAATTCCCTTTTCAAACGTTCTTCTGCCTCCTGTAAGCAAAAGTCCCCCCAAAAAACCAAAATAATTTGAACCTATTTATCAGCTTGTTGTTTTACTTGTAATGCTAGGAAGAATCTGGCCTTTCATTGTATAACTTTAATTTTCATCACCACTTTACAAGACATTTTAACAATGCCAGCATAAAAATGAGCTGAAGTTAAAAATTAACACCAAATAGATACAAGATAAATTATCAGGGTATTGGCTCTTAGATTTGTTGTGCATGATGAAATAATAACACTTTGCACTATTTGACATGAGAAAGGAAGTTTTACTATTCAACATACAAAGCCCCCAGATTTGACCTGTTTGTCATTGCTTATCACAGTGTGTCAGACAAAGGCCTCTATCTTTCCTTGTATCATTTTTGGCTCAAGCTTCCACTGTCATTAGAAGTACTGCTGGTACACTGTAAATGATGGAGCAGTTGCTCTGTAGTGGCTCTGAAAGCAAACTCCTGTCCTCAGTTTCATTCTTACCAACTCACTGCTTCAGCTTGGTTTTGTTAAAACTGGAATTTTATTTGGAGTATATAAACATGATACTAAATTCTACTTAGGGTGGTTTTATTACCTATGTTTTATAAGTTTCTCTATGCTGAAAGAATCAACAGGGACATCTGAACTCCATGTCACAATCACATGTACATTTTCCAAGTTGATTTTTTCTCAAACAGCAACAGTTTTTAGAACCTCAGTATATTGCAATAACATTTTGTCACTGAAATAAATCTACTTGAACCTTTAAAAGCTTTGCTGATACACTTAATGAATTGATTTCTTGAAGGTATATAAGGCAACACACATCACTTTATGTGTCTATTATAACTTCTTAAGTATTTATGTATAAATTCATAATGGATGAAAAATAACAAAACTGTTATTAATACACATAGGAATTCCCTTATATTTCTGAACTAGAGGCACAGATAAAGGAGCTTGTATTCATTGCAGTCTAACTGTAGGGTGTATTAGTTTATGAAACATTTATTCACACTGTGGTCTAAGTTAAAATGTTAAAATTATAAAAAAACAAACCAAAAACCCCACAAACTACCAACCCCCCTGCCTCCCAGCCTGATGATGATGAGGTTTCAAAATCACAGAATAATTCATTATGTGCAACAATGGCAACCCATTGTTAAGATAACTGGAAATAACTAAGTTTTGATTATTGGTTCTCACTAAAATGGTTCATGCTGTAAATACGATTTTTTTTTTTTACATTTGTATGTACTAAACTGACCTTGAGTTCCTGATTCTTGCTTTTCTCCAACATTTTTAAGACTTTTTGATGTGATGCCTCCAACTGCAGTTTAACATTTTGGTTTTCTTTAATGGTGTTTTGAAGATCCTGCAAAAGTTTCTCTTTTTCTTTGTTGGACTGTAGATTATGTTTCTTCAGTGACTCCTTGAAATTATTTGCTTGTTGGTCTAATATTTGCTTCAGCTGAGTCACCTTCCAGAAAAGTAAGTCAGTAGGATAGGATTAATGGCTGCATTCACAATGGAAAGGAATTATGTAAAGCTGAATACATTTTATGAGCTTGTGCTTCTCCATGAAAAAATAGCAAAATGCTTGTTTTGTGCAAGGAGCCCTTTTTTCAGTGAAGAATGACAACCCTTTTGCATATACTATCTATTGGTCATCAAGTACTTTTTAAAAATTTCAAATCATCTTCATCTCATACCTGCAATCCATAGTTCAATTTGCACAATAATATGGCACAAACTAGTAGGCAGGCTTAAGGCTGTGCTGAAGCTATCCAACAAAACTGATTCATTTAATTTGAAAGAGCACCTAGTTCAAGCTGTGGATTTGAGTTCACTATTCATCCAGTTGTTTCTTGCCTTCTTCTGTTGCCATCCAATTAAACACACACACACAAAAAATTTCTGATCAAGCTAGTGAACAATTACCAAATACTATTCATAATGAAAAACATTAATTGTCTTTAATAAATCTGTGTAATGGGATCTATCTGTGGCCTGGATACAGTCCAAGAATAGGCAGATGCCAGAGCCAGTTGCCAACAATACTTTTGTTTCCAGAGCTGCTGAAATTTTTTTTATTACTTAAAAAAAAAAAAAAAAAAGTGGTAAATTACAAGATCTAATCAAAGGGGCACTTTGGCTTCTGGTCACAGGTAAAAAAATTACTTTGTCTTTACACCTATTGAACTCAAACCAATGTTTTCCTATATAAAGAAAGGAAACACTGAAGTTTTAGGTACTGCAGTTCCTTATAAAACTAAGTTTTGATGTGAAAACTTAATGCTGTACAGTCCTTCCTATGAACTGACACAATATGCATTAGCATCACTACACTCAAGCATGCATTTTTTTCCTGGGCTTCCTGCAAATAAAGTGACTAAAAAGAATGCTCCAGAGGAATAGAGTATCTGCAGTATATATTTTAGAATAGAAAAAATTGAAACAGGAAAAATGTCACTTGGAATACTTCTTAAGAAAATCAAATAGTTATCCGGGCAGAAAAGATGAAAAGAAGCCTATATAAATTTAATCTGTGGGCACAATACTAAAAACTTCCTCAACTCTTCACAGACAATTATTGGTTCAAAGCACTTCTAATATAAAATGAAAGATCCTACTAACTAGAAATAGGCTAAGCAGCAAATTGGTAGCAACAGAGAACACAATGTAGTAAGAAATCAGATGGAAAAGTAGTTTAAAAACCATTATGTATCAGTGATTTTTGGAAAAAGCCATACAGAAATGTATCAGGCATATAAACACATTCTTTCAAATGAATTCTGTTACTTCTGACATATTAGAGGTCAAGAAACAAACATTTCCATCTTATCATGTTTCATCCTCCTGTCTTGCAATTCAAAAGGTTTTCAAATACACCAGTGAAAATACTTTTCTGGAATATTTTGCAGTGCCCAAGTATTTTATTGTGCTTCCTGACTTCAAAACAGATAGCCAGACCCTCAATTCGTTTAAGCTGGTAAAGCAACGTTTAAGGCAATGAAACTATGCCAACTCGCATCAGTCCAGAATGTATTTGGATACTTTTATGATGAACAAACCAGCAACACGATGGAAATTCTTGTTTTATAATGTCCTCCTGCTGCAAAACAAAAGTTCTTGAAAAAACTGCATTTCATATGCCATTACTATCATGATACATTTCCATTCCATTTTATGTGTCTTCTAATTTCAGAATAGAAGCACAGAATCACAGAATATTCTGAGTTGGAAGGGACCCAAAAGGATCATAGAAGTCCTATTCCTGGCCTTGCACAGCACCGTCGCTGTGGCTAGCACAGGTCCTTCCCGTGGGAACATTTTGCTATATTTCATAAACAAGATAAAGTTTGGATGTTTTGCAAACAACTTCTCCGGATTAGGTCAGTTCGGGCTTGGCCAATTGGGCCTAGGGGGAGGTCTCGGGCTGACCAATCTGGGGAACCTCTGTAGACTCACTATATATGGAAATCAAAACAATAAAGCTCTCTTCTCTCTTTCCTTGTCTGAGAACTTGGGTCATTCCTCAGCTAGCAGCTCAACAGTGACACGTCCCCAGGAGTCACATCCTGTGCCTGAGAACATTGGCTAAATACTTCTCAAACTCTGTCAGGTCTGGTGCTGTGACCACTTCCCTGGAGAGCTGTCCCAGTGCCCAACACCCTGTGGGAGAAAAACATTTTTCTAATATCCAACTTAAACCTCCCCTGACACAACTTTAGGCTGTTCGCTTGGGTCCTGTCCCTTCTGGTGACCAGAGAGAAGAGACCAGTGTCTGCCCCTCCTCTTCTCCTCACAAGGAAGTTGTAACTGCAGTGAGGTCTCCCCTCACTCTCCTCTTCTCCAGGCTGAACAGACCAGGTTACCTCAGCTGCTCCTCATACAGCTTCCCCTCAACACCCCTCACTATCTCTGTAGCCATCCTTTGGACAATTTCTAATAGCTTTATATCTTTCTTATATTGTGGTACCAAAATCTGTTAACACATGCTGAAGATATTCCATAGAGCAAAGGCAAGGAACGGAAGGGCCCTAATGAATTAGCATTCAACCCACACAGGATCTCACATCCTTCCTTCCAAATGACCAAAGAGATGCAAGTCTGATTTCTTTATCCACAAAAATCTTATTAATACAGAAATATTGCCACTTTGAAGTACAACCCCAGAGAGATGAAATTATCATGCTTTTGTCTACTCTGCGTAGTGCTCTAGCTATTCCAGCCCAACCAAAAACGGGTCTTAGGCAGCCAAGGAAACTATTTTTAGACATGAAACTGTATCCAGGTTAGAACTGGATTAGTAACAGCACATTGCCTAACCTTTGAGGCGGAAGCTCTGGGTTGAGCCATTGCAAAGATTCCCAGCTGGGAATCATGGTCTCAGTGAAACATAATGTTATATAGTAAATGGTGCTTTCTTGGCTGTGAATATTCATATACCTATAGAGGGAAATTATTACAAGTGGAAACTACTTCACTGCCCTGGCAATACTGCCAAGTAGTCAGTTCAGAAAGTAACTTTTGGAGTAATCAAGAATAATGAAAAATTTCTCTTCAAATGGAGCATTTCCTCCTTTTTGAGAGCAGTTACATTCTAAGATACAATAAAATGTTTCTTAGTGTATCTATTCATATTTACGATGGCGTTATGAACATATGGCATGCTATGTACTATTTAATATTTATATTATTTTATATAAATATTTAATATTTGCTAATTTACCATGATCTTGTGATGTGAGCGAATGAGCAGTTAGAAAACAGAGGTTTCTTTCATATTTTACTGTCTTGAACATGTGATTTCAAGAAAAGTAATTTGATGACCCACTACCTTACTTTTTGCATTTGCAAAACCTGAAGAATAATTGCTTCATGTCGTAAACCTTTCACTCTGGATAAGTCAACATAGATTGGATTGACCCAAAATTCTCTCAGAGAAGAAAATGCAGGAAACAGTAGCATGCAGAAATGTGTAAGGGAACTTAAAAGTAGATGAAACTTTCAGAATATTAAACTTCACTTAAATTCTGTATTCCTAAGACTGGGAAATGGATAGAATGTCAGAATATCACTGTTTGCTAACAGAATGTATAAATATGTTTTACAGGAGAAATGAAAAAGGAAAGCCCATGCTGCACTCATAACCAGTACAGCTAGTATAGCACAGATGGGAGAAAAAACAGGTGCTGCATATCATAAATGAGCACAACACGCCCTGATTGCTGGAACATGCACACCAAGGGGTAGTAATGGCATGTGGGAAAGTGGAGATTGTAGATGGAGGACAACATTTGGTAGATGGAGGACAAGATTTGTAGATGGAGTACCCTATTTGTCCTTTCTCTGTGTTTAAACACTCAACAAGAGCTTATTACGGCCACTGAGAGTCTACAAATGTCAGCTGAAGATCTAGGTCTTCAGCTTTTGCGGAGTTGTTGCCATGCAAACTTCCACTGAACCTGAGGGAAGTGAAACTGGTTAGAATCAGTGAAGACACATTTCTATGCCATATTCTATATACAAAAAATCAGAAAGTGAACAGGAGCTGTAAGAAAGATTCTAATCTCACTTTGTCCTATATACAAACAAGCAATCAGAGTCACCCTGCAACTCTGACGTAGCCAAACTCCTTACCTTAGCACGTCTCCAAAGAGTGACATAGGAAATTTATCGAAATAAATAGGCTCGTCAAAATCTTCATAGATATTTAGAAGCAGTTATTTCCATTATTTCTATCCAGAGTCCTTGCATATTTTATTGAGTGATAGACACAACAAATAGTATTAAAATCTAATCCAGAATCTCACCAATGGGATGAAAAATGAAGAGACCTTTTATTACCTCATTACATTTATACCCAGTTTACCTCAAGTGAAGAGTTTTGAAGTTTCCCAGTTAGTACTTCTTTCTCTTTCTCTAGTTGCTTTAGGTCACACTCTGATCTTCTTTTAAATTCATCTAGTTGTGTCTGGAGCTCCTAAAATTAAAAAAAAAAAAAAAAAGACAAGAGCATGCAATATCTGTGACAAAACGTGAAAAAGAACACATTTCTTCTACATTAGGTTGTATAATACAGCAGTGTATACAATAGTACATGCTACTGTCTTTTAATGTCATTCATGTGTTATTCGATTAAAAGAAGTATAAACAGTTAGGTTTGGTTCGGTTCTTCCTAGTATTAGTGTGAGACAATACAGTTCAAATAATCCTAATCTTCTACTGAAAGCTTTCTTAAGGTGTAAAACTGTACAGTATGAAGAGTCAGACTGTTTTGCCTTGAATGGTGTTAATGTTCAAAAATAATTTATTACGCAAGAGTCACCCACAAGATCTGAAAAACTAAAAATATACATTGGCTATATAAATAAAAAGATGACTAACTAATGGACAATTAGTGGAAAAGAGAATCAAAGGAAGCAATATCTGATAGCATCAATTAAAAAAAATCATGGCGAGGAAGTAAAAATAAAATCAGATAAAAATTTAAAAATTAGGATTATATAATCTCCTTGTTGCTGGAAATAGTTAAAAAAATCAATGATAACACCAGCTGCAAGGCAGTGACCAAGAGCTTGTAGCAATTGTTTGTAGCAAGTGTTAGCAATTACCTATTGTAGAAAGACTGAATGTGCAACTTCTAGAAACTTCCTGAAGTGATATGCATTACAGGCTTATTTGTGTGCTTGCCCTTCCTATTTGTGCCGATTTGCTGACTCAAAAAATATTCTACCATGTCTTCAGACACTGCAAATGAAGGAAGCAGAAAAAAACCAAAACCATTTAACACCTCCCCCATCCTCTACAGCTCCTTCTCACGCACCCCACCCTGGTTAAAACTTAGATAGGAATTAGAGTATGGAATTAAACTGATACACTAATATTGCAAGGGAGAAATTAGCTTCAGTTTTGCCTGTACAAAAGGGAGAGGATATAAGTCTTTTTGATTAAAACCTGAAAATCAGGTGCAACATTCCCACTTCAACTCTGCCAATGGACTATCTTCTCTGTATCCTAATTTTTCTATCTTTAAAAATAGATACTGTACTTCCTAAACAGCTGTTACAGGCCTTAGTTGAGTAAGAGGACATAAACAACAGCAAAATTGAAAAATATTGTATTTTATTTGACTAACTCAATATTTTTCTGATTAAATTAATATGAATCTCTAAGAAGATATTATTATAAACAATAATATTTATTGCTCAAAAGTAATAAATGTCTACTACTATACCTTTTTTTCTAAAGTATGAAGTGTTTGATACTTAAATTCAATCTGCTTCACTCAGCCTAGCATACATGTACAAGCTAATAATAAGTAGAATACACTATATAAAAGGCAAAGTAATTTTCATAAGGCTTCACTAGTGTAACTATGTACCTCGGAGCACTGCATCTTCACGTACTGATCAAATGTGAGCCCTTCCACAAGCAGATAAAAGAGTTTACTCACCCGGGTTCAATTCTGAGAAATAAGATTGCATTAAATGCACAAACTCCAGCAGTTTCATGGAAATTAACTCTTCTGACAAGCACGAAACACCATTCCTAGTCTCCAAGAGCACGCAGGTACAATGAAACTCAACATTTAGGGACAGCAGCTGCTTGCTTTTATGACTTCACAACTTGTCAGCGTTTGATTATTCTCAAGTAAATGTTGAACTGAGAAAGTTATAGCAGTGTTAACTGCAGAAAATGGGTAGAAGTTCATTCTTAGCACCAAGAAGGGTCTAAAAACCACTTGACAAGTAGTCTGGTTGTCCCATTCTACAAACTGCTCAAATTAATCTTCTTTTTCTGTCTAGAAGATTTTTGACAAACACACAAGTCTTCCCCCTTAGCTTATGCTCAAATTTGGCAAACCCCTTGGATTGGACATGCACTGACTTGTGAGCCTCACTAAGCATTAAAGCACAATGCTTAAATCTAAACATGAGTTCCAAGGTTCTCCTCTATTTGAATAGAATTCAGCTCACGTTTAGGCTTCTACTGCACAGAAACATTAGAGACTGCAAATTTCCTAAAGCCAAAGGATTCAGTCACAGACATTAGTTCTGATGGAAGTGAAATTCTTTGAAGAATCTCTTAAGCCCATCACTGCCAATGCATATCAACAACAAAAATAATAGCTCAGCCACTTAAAACACACTGAAAAAAAAGGTATTGCTCAGGTAAGTTATTTGGATCTACAAGAAGATGAGCATTCTTTCTGACTAAAGTTAAATAAGGGCATATATACATGTATGTGTATATATATATATGTATATATATATATGCACATGCTTTTGTAAATAGTTGTCATTTCATTGGTAACACAGTCATCTGAATTAATTTACCAACACTTTGCAGAACTAGAACCTCTGCCTAAACAATGCAAAATTTTGATTAAATCAATTTATCTGAGTATATCACAGCAGCAATCCATGAAAATTTAAGTAAAAAATTGGAACAATACCCACAATACATTCTTCTTCAGGAAGGATCTTATATAAATCACTCCAGCCACATGCAAAGCATGCAAGGATAAGTACTGCTAAGAAGGCTGTTTATCACATCAAGGGTAAATTCACCTTCCTGTCTCTGGAGCTTTTCGCAGAAATATATCAGTCTGACCTTTTTTTTCTTTTTTCTGTAGCGAGAAAATCCTGGCTTTTTATGTTAATTCAAAGGAGCATAATTCAAATGATGTCACTGTGACCAATAAGATTAAAACCAGATGAATTAAAGCATCTATAAATAGAAGAACATTCCCACCTTCTGCATTTTTTTTCAGATTCTATGCAGTTTTAGACTGGCCTGATTTCCTTTGTATCTTTCATTACATGATCTACTATCCTTTTTAACAGCTATTCCTTCAGACAAATCTTTTCCTTATGGGACTGATGCTTGACTTTACAAAGGAAGTTCTCTGTCTCTTTTATTCATACTCTCCTTGTAAATAGCTACAGTTTTCATAGTCTATAAAACACTGTAGATATATATAGTATGGGAAAAAACCCCAGGGTAGAACTCTGGGGTCACAGTAGTCTATTTTGTAGTGAATATGCTATTTAGGTGGAAATATTCCATTGAAAAATATTGGCTTTATTTTAGTTAAAAATGTAGAACTGTACTGATTCAGAATGGTAAGCTTCTTCTGCAGTCTAGGAATGATCTGGGGTTTTTGCTATTCTAGTTTGAGCTTGGGTGTGTAACTTCCAACCACACAGGCTTCCTCAAGGACAACCTTAGTCCTGTGAAAAAGTATGGTAGATGATTTGCTGACTCTGATGCCAAGTCTAATTTTCCTGAATGGTAGCACAACAGTTTAAGAGAAGAAAAAAGTATAGAAAAGATTCAGAGCTGGACAGTTGCTTAAGGGGAGATATTGTAAAGAGGGTACTCTCAGGATACACATGTTCTTATAAGTATATATTTCTATATTTCTATAATAAATAACATGTATATTTATATTTATATTTATATTTATATTTATATTTATATTTATATTTATAAAGAAATATATTTCTATATTTAAAAATAAATAAATCAGTATTCCAACTTGACCTCAACAGAGAAAGGTTGCCCTGGACATTGTTCTCTTTAAGGTTTTGGTTACACAAGCAGTTGAGTACTATGCCCTGCTCTAGCCCAAGGATATCTGTAGCTCCTTTGTTGTCTTTGCAGCAACTCATGTACTTCAGTTTATGAACATCAGTGTTCCACTGAACAAGCTCAGAGATCTGGGAATCTTACAGGATTGACTACAGTACAATAATCCAAAAGCCATTAATCTTAAAAGAAAAATTATATTGAATTCAGTACTTTTGGTATGCCATGCCTTTGAATATTTGAGAGAAAATCACCTGTTAAAGCTCTTGCACATCTTCAGAGTTCTCTTTTTCTGACTCTGGTACAAGTCATTTGCTGCAGCTGCGTTATTTGATGTTTCAGTTCATCTACTTTATTAACAGCTTTGCTTTGGGAATTCAACATAGTTCCCATATCTTCTGTGGCTCCAAAATTTACATTTCAAGTAGCATAAATAACTTGCAGAATTTCCAATATCAGTGACTACTAACATGGGAAATACTTTAGAATGACATTAATGAGCATCTTACCTGCTTTATGCAAGATTTCCTTTTCTTGATGTGTATTTCTCTCTTTGACTGCACTTAGATCTTCTTCCTCTTTTTTCACTATACATTTTGATCCCAGAATTTCTTGCTGTGTTCACTTAAGCTATACTTCCAAATCCTAAAATATGCATGACATTTCTTTCCCATTTATTATACATGTAATTTTCTTGTAATAAGAAATAAATGGTTTTTTCTCTCTTGGTGTTCCATGACATCTTTCACCCACAGAGCTGGTTTAAATGCATTTCTTGCTCTTCCATACCTTTAAACTGTCTCTGATGTCAGAATATTTGTAATGTGGAGCCCTTCCCTCACATGTAGTTGGCATCATTGTAAAGTGAATACCCACCAGAAGTTACCATCTAAAAGCTGTCTGAGATTATCCTAAACTTGAAATAGGTTATACTTCCATTAACTTCATGACAACTCATGCCAAAAGTTAATTAATGTTAGTGAGGGTTTTTTTCAGTTGCTCAAATACAACTGTTTGTAACATAATCCATAATACAGATGCGTAAATTTAGAAAGAATTGAGTCCTACAGACTTTGCTGGGAATTGTCTTTCTGTAACTAAAGGAAAAAATTAAACCATATTTAATGTTCTGTTTCTGGAGGTTCTAGTTTCAGTTTTAGATGTCTAGCATAATACTGCAATACTCACTTAGATAAAATTGCCATTTGCTCCTATATGAACGTCGAGTAAAACCTCAGGGTTAAAGCTAACTTGTATTTAACACTCTCTGTAGCTCAACACTTCAAGGTAAGCTTGTTACTTTTACCCCTGGCACATATGCCAGAATTCTTCCAAAACTAGACTGAACAGATCAGATTAATGACTTGTCAACCTTTGTATTCTCTCTTCTACAGTAATAATAATAAATGTGCACTAGTGTAATGCCTTTCATCTAAAGGTCTCAAACCTCTTGGTATACACTAAGGAGAAAACAAAAAAATTCATCTTGTTTAAACAAGAGTCCTTTCACCTTTCAAGCCTTATATAATAGCTTTTCCTGCCAGTGTTTACTAATGCTCAAAGGTATTTCTGATTAAAAAGATGTTGCAATTTCCCTGTCTTCCATTGTCCATAGAAGTCTGGAAAAAATGTAATATTTAATGGTGGCTAAAGAAATGGTCAATTTAGAAAGGAGAAACTTCAATTTTTTAATTTAAACTGTAAAGAAACAGAAAATAATGTCATGTCTAACTCTTTCCCTCCTTCCAGATTTATCCTAGTCTGAGGGTATCTCTTCAAAGATTCAAGGCAATATGCTCTGGTGGTATGTAAATCAGCCTCATTCCACAGACTTAGAGGATTTGAAATGTACAAGTTGAACATACGTCCTTCAGAAAATATTTCAGTTTTACCCAGATGATACTGAATTTAGAAAATAAGTTGCTAATGACACCACCCTTTTATTTCCACTTCCTATCATATTTTACATTATTTGTTCCTAAATGACTGCATTTTCTATACAATAAATCAAAAGAGTAAAACATGTGCATAAATTTTCATGTGTTTATTCTTCATGTCCCCTAAATGTTACCTTAAGTACCCAGGAAAAAAATCAAGATCTTCCTTCTCTCATCCCCTCTACCACTTCACACTTCTACAGAGTCAGGATACTTTTTATTATTGAAACAGATATTACAGATTGACTCAATTTTCAAAAGGGGCTTATCTGCATCTCTGCCATTCATTGCATCCTCTCCACATTTCTGTAAAAGACAGAGGTTGTACTGCTACAGATCTACAAACTGAGACAATGAATTCTGAATAATGTTGGGGAAGGTGTATTCAATTCATCCTCTGATCTTGTGAAACAAAGAGGCAGTGACTGTATTGAAGGCTGAACTCCCTCTAAGAACACACTTAAAGAAGTAGCTCAAAACTCTGCATCATCAGCAAAATGATAGTGGCAAGCAAGATGTGAGGGCAGATGGTGAAAACAGTTAAGAGCTGTCTTGGAAGAACACAGCTGACTGGGCTGACCTTGCTCTCTGCAAAATTCTGGGGCTTTCTTCCTCTAAAGGAAGTAAATATTCATTCCCATTAGGGAACAATTTTTGTCATTCTGTAATGCTCCAAGTCCAGACCTTCAAGATGTTTTCTTATCTAATATGCAAGATTGCTGTCACAGGGCTGGGGGCATGTCTGGTAGGTGAGTTTATGTGATATAAAGGATCAAAAGTATCAGAAGGAAGCTGAACTGTCAAGCACAGATCATGGCTGGGTGCTTCATCTTCAGCACAGTTCATCAGCATCTCTCCTGCACTCTGACCTTCTGTACCAAAAGCAGCTGTTTGGCACATTGCCCATGACATGCCAACCTCTGAAACTGCATCCGACACATGATGCAACCAGGAAGGGGCTGCAGAGCTCTGCTGCAAATGGATGAGATACACAGCAGTGACGATAGGCAGGCAAAGTGCAAGGTGAGAACTAATGGTCACAGTCTCACAGCTCAGCACATAAAACTTCACAAGTGTAAAGGACACTTCATTAAATGGCACTTGGTACAAGGCACTATTGCAAGAGTCATACAAAGCACTTTATTTCTCAACTGCCAACTCAGGTCTCTTACCTAACCCCGTTTATATCCATGCACTGAGCTACTGGCAACCACAAGGGAAAAGGAGAATGTAAACACTCACTGGTAGCAACAGTGCCTGTTTGCTGCTCTCTTCACATTTCTGGGCAGGAAAGGTAAAATTCTGCTCAGCCAACAGATAAATTTTACTTCACTCCTCCCTCAAGGAATACAAAGTCTAGTGTTCAAAGTGTTTTCCTAATGAGTTACTAATCATCTTAATTCTTTCTTTAAAGCTGTCAGCACTATATCCCTCCAATTTCCATTCTAAGCCTCTAAAACTGCTTTACTACTTAAAAAGCATTTGAATCAACATGCTATTTAAAAGAACCTCCTCTCCCAAATTTTAAAGAACTGATAATTTTCACTTTCTCAGGCAGAGATAGGGATTGCAGTCTCATACTCTACCTGTATTCGCTCCTTCAGCTTCTGGGAATGCTTCTTCCTCTCATTTATCTTCTGGCTTTTCTCCTCCAGGTCTGCCTCCAGCTTCTTTACCTGCTGCAGCAAAAAACCTTCCTCAGTCTCTGAGCTCTTCCTTTGCTCTGTTTCTCTTTGCTGACAATTTGTTTCTACCACAGATTGCTGCATAGCTTTTTTCAAAGTCTCTTTTTCTGTCTCATAAGGGGCTTGCAGTTTGCTTGTTTTCTGAGTATATTCTTCAGTTGCTTTCTGGTTCTCACTCCTCAGGTTTTCTACCTCATTTATTACAGTATGTCTTTCCACATTACATTTTTCATCTAAATTAACTTTTTTGTTTAGATTTTCTCTTCTAAATGGTTTGCATTCATTTAGCAGTCCATCAAACTCCTGATTTAAATGCAGAAGCTTGTTTTCAAAGCTTGCATTGGTATCTACTGTGTCTGTAGAAAGGCCCGTATGTGCTTGTTTCACTTCTGTTTTTGACTCCTTCTCTTCTGCTTGCTTTTTACACAACATCAACTCTGCCAAGGCTTCTTCCTTCAATCTCTTGTGTTGTTCTACTGCAATTTCAAGGGCCTGAATGTGCTTTCTCAGTAACTGTTCTTCTTCAACTTTGCTTTTACACTGGAGAATAGTTTTCCTTGTCTCAGCAAGAATGTTCTGAATTTCTTCTTCATGAGCCTCTCTCAGAGCCTGTATACTGTCCTCATGTTCATCATTTTTAGTGTTCAGGGCATATATCACCTATTGAACATGAAAAATAGAAAAGCGAAGTATCTAGTGAACAGTAGCCATTAATCCAGTTACTATATTATCAAGGTGTTAAACGCTAAAAGTGAATTACTGCCATAGATTAATATTTTTGTGGTGGTGGTGGTTCTTTGTGTTGTTTGGGTTTTTTTTTCCACTAGGAACAGAAAAGACAATTATAAACTGCAAAACGTTATAAGAAATGAAGACAATACTGTGACAAACAATTTTTTTCACTTTGTGTCAGAATTTTCTTATTTATTCTAGAAAATTTGTCACTTCATGCCACTAGTTTGATCTCTGATACAAGGAAAGAAGTTGAGTCCTTTCTCTAGATAACTAACTCCTTATTTGTCGTCCAGTTCATCTGGCCTTCATTGCAGCAGGACTATGAAAGGCCACACTGCCTTTAGCATGACAAAGTTCTGGGGACCGGTAGTGACAAATCTGAACAGTGAAACTTAAGGTTCTGACTTCCAGTTCATGTGGACCAAAATCACTTTGTGATTTAAATGAAAGTTTGAAAAGTGGATTAAATTCTGCACTCCCGGCTCCAGTTAAAACACCGTGGAAGATGCACTCCTGGAAGTTACATTCCTGACAAGTCAGTTTGGTCAGCATTTCAGGGTAGGTATTACTTGACTGCAAGCATCTTTTGGCTTCATTTTGAGAAGTGTTCAGGAAGTGTGTTTCAGGGCTTTTCCCCCATCATTACAGCAACAGCTATAAATCTTAAAATAGGTTTTAGCAGATTCAAGCAACTCTCTGATGACAATAAATAATTTTTCAAAACAACTGATGTAAACCCCTTAATTCTTTATTTTCTTTTACAAAATACAGAATAATAATTCTCATGGCTGCAAGACATTACCCTAAGCAGGCTGCATCTGTTACCATAACATACCCCAAATATCTCTCACAGAAACTGTTGTACAAGCACCCTATTATTGATTCAAAAAGCAAACGCTATGAGAAGCCCACAGTAGCCTGAAATGAAGAGTAAATGCCCATGTTAAATTTACAGGACAGCTGCATATAATTGCACAACATAGTAACTGCTTCGAAAAGACACATTCTTGTCTTTTTAGACCTCCACTAGGATGGGGGCCAATCCAGTTTCTACTGGACACAGTTATCTAACTCAAGTAAAACAGCACATTATATATGAAGGTTTTCCACTTGCTTGGCTGGTGAGGGTTTTTCCAGGATAAATCACTGCTCTAAAAAGCTAGGTTTGTAATTTGTACAGAAGTTTTAACGGGTATTTTCAGTATGGCCCAAGCCCACAGAAGTCAATAAAAAGATTCTGAGACAATTCTTACACTTAGAGAAAATGATAGCCTTAAGTAAGTAAATAAATAAATATAGAAACAAGGTCACAATTAGTACTCTAATTATTCTAAAATTGTGGCCCTGTAATCTTCAAGCCTTCATCAGGGCAAGCCTCAATTGAGACTCCAGTAAGAGTCTTGACCACAGTAAGTGTCACAAGTCTGCAATGCGTTGTATAAACCCTGAAGATGTCTTCAGAATTATTGAATTTGCTTATCTATGTCCAACTACTTCTTGTGCTATCTGTATATGAATAACATATTGAATTTCAATCAACCATAAATGAAAGCTAACACACAAATACATACTGTGTATAGACAATTTCCTCCCCAGCAGTAATGAATTAGGTACAGAAGCCTTAAAAAGTCACAAATTCAAAACATGGTCTGAATAGATTTCTGGATAAACATCTGACAAAAGAGAATAATAGTATCATATTTCAGAAGAATATCAGGTAAGAAGTTATTGTCTACATTTAGATAGGTATATTTTTGGGCCTTAGATTACAAGCTGTTAATTCTTCTTTGTTATTTTTAACCATTTTCCTTTGAAATGGAAATAGTTACAGTGTACTGAGCAGATTTTTTTCATCTCATTAACTAAAATCATTCCATGAACACTTCTTATCTATTCAGGAGCCAAGACATAAAAACTCAGGAAGATTAATCTTGCCCACATTTTCCACACTGAATGACCAGTAATTAGGTTGGGCAACTCTTCAGTTAACTAGGTCAGATGCTGATGATCATATTTCTGTATTTCATTCCACCAGTAAAACAGAAATGAACTGCCTTTGTAACTCAGACTTTCACTCGATAAATTTACGTAGTAAATCACTATGGCCTGTCTCATATTATCTGGTGTTCAGGCTGACAGTGGAATTTGGATTCTTCTAAAATCTGACTTAAATCATACAGGTTTCCTAAATTCCACTAAGCATTAGACCACCACCAGCACCTTAGGTGAGTTATCTAAAAGAATGGAAGAAACTGGCCTCCCTGCTCCACCTATTATTTATACACTTCTGTTCAATAGTGGCTAGAACCACAATGAAGCACACCCTTAAATTTATTCTTCATGCTTGAGTGCTGAAACTGACTCCTCCATATCTTAACCTTCTTAAAAGATTTAATTTTGAGACGGCTGCTGCACTCTACTTTATAAAATTTAAGCCCTTCACACATGCCTTTCACTCCCTACTGAATATAGCTACTATATTCCTATTCCAGGTACCTCATTTTGAAGACTGGAGTTATATGAGATGAACTGGGGGCTTTATGTGGTGAAAGGAAAAATACTGACAATTTATTTCAGCGCCTGTACCTCGTGAGTGTACACTAATGTAGTATAAATCCCTTAACAGTTGTGTTGATAAACAGCTTTTAAAAAGCAGCTCTAAAATGGATCATTTGACAATACAAACAGAATAACTTTCAAATGAAAAGAGCACATCATTGCTCTTGGAGCTGCTGCCATAATACCCATGGCTACTGCCTTCCTTACAGTTCTCCAAAACCAAATGGATTAGGGAACATTGTACTGAATTTATAGCACCTGAGTGTTGTATGGAAAGTTGATAAAAACACTATTACACACATACACATGAATATTAACAGTGCAGTGAATGTGAATACATCTTATTTGTCTTATTTTATCCTCCAAATGTTGTAAATCTAAACAGCATTTTCTTTCTCATTCCCCTTATGGTGATATAAAATATCAAACAAAAAAAAAAAAAAAATAGGAAAAGGAAAACGTTCAACTGCACCTCAACAGTGAAAACAAAGCTGAAGCATTCAAATAAAAAAAGAGTCTCTTCCTACAGTAGTGTTAAATACTACTCTTAGAGGCACCTGACTATCATAATGAAAAAATGGTTCTAGCAGGTTGCTTTTCTAGCTGAGCAGGAAGTAAGACAATTTGGTATGGAGGGTGAGGAGTGAGAACACTAAGATTAATCTAAAAACCAAAAGATCTTAAGTGTTCTTCCTTCAGGGCCAAGCTAGTAGACACAAAACTTTCCTGACAGAAAAAGGGTTAAAATAAAAAAAACCCCAAATAACAAAAGAATGAGAAAAGGCCCTGGATCAGGGTGCCAAACAGGGTACTCCTGGTAGCACTCTAAACCAAGCAGGGAAGCAAACAAACTTCTATTACTAAGGAAAAAATCTACTAGAGGCTCACTGATGCCAGGTGATTCAGTGCATCATCTCCTTTTCACTAGTACCAGCAGCATTGTCTTCACCAGCAGGTGAATTTGTTTCTTTGAACTCTCTTGAGTGCTTGCCAACCAGACCAGAGCAGAGTGAGGTATTTATAAACATGCCAGCCTTAAATGGTCTCTTTAAAAGCAAAGGACAGAGAAATCAAAAAGAACTTCAGGTATTTAAACAAATGGCTCCTCTATGTGTTAGCCTCCTTTGTCACCAACTCTACAGGGTTTCTAGAAAATAAACCCACCTTCCACAATTTATTACTTAATACTCTAACAAGTCTCCCATGTTCTAACACTGAAGAATAATGTCTTTTAATCAAAGTACAGGCCTAGGCTATGATTGTCTGCAGTGCTGATCCATTTTGACACCTATGCTGATTTCATACATAGGTGATAAATGATACTGCTCCAAGGTATGACCTGGCACCTAAAGAACTAAGCCTCATCTCTCTCTTTGCATTCTCTGTGGTTCCCTGAAAGCACAGGAATGATTTCATGCATCCAAATATTTGCAGCAACTGTTGGTAACAGAAACACATATTTAGCATCACGTAGTATGATAGAAGCTTTAAAAAAATTGGCACTCCAACCATCCCAAAGTGTTTCAGAAGAGGTGTATTGCTTGTATCCTATACCAGAATGAATCCTAATTACTATAATAAAAAATTATTTTGCTCCAGGAGGTTCTCTTTTATTTCAGGGTGAATCTATATCCTTTCAACCATGATAATAAAGCCCTTCAGACCCTGGAAGGGTAAGGTGATGCAGCACAGAGGTAGCCAATGGCTCTGTATGAAATCTGCCTGTGTTTAGATGATCTGATATCTCTTGTGCAGAAGCTCATGGTGCAATGTCTCACCCTCCTGAATGTCCCACAGGCTTGCCTTATCTAGAGATTCACAGTAGAAGAGGGCAAGTTATTTTACATTCTTAAAATTTGAACATATTGCCCCTTTTCCTACATTTACCATGTATTATTAGTCAGTCCAAAAATTACAATGAAATACTAAAATGTATCAAGAAAGCATAAGCATAAAATATCTACAGGTTTCTAACATGTTTTGGCGTGGTTTTTTTGCCTCTTTCTGCCACTCCCTTTGTTTTCCCCACCTTTAGTTTAAATTTAACACAAGAAAATAACACAGGTACATTTATTTGATCCCATTTTTTACTTTTTTATTTTTCCGCTAAGTGTAGTGTAATACTGAGCATAGAAAGTGGTGGCTTATGTATTGCACTTAATCTCTCAGGTGTGATTTAACATAAAATGAGCCCTGGCCTAAATTTTACTAAAGAGACATCCAGCTGTCCATCATTTGTATTTTACAGCTTCTGATAAGCTAAGCAGAATAATTGCCAGGCAATTTAAGAATTATGAAGGTAAAACCATATTGCAAGAATATTTCCACAAGCAGAAGAGGTGCTCAAAAAGGTGCCAATAATTTCAACGAAGCAAAAAATATACTATAGAATCACAAAAGTTAATTGGGAGTCCAATAAGTGTCTTGACCGCAGTAAGTGTCACAAGTCTAATCTGTGTTATAGAAAACCCAAAGATATCTCCAGAATTATTGAACTTTTTTATCTAACCACTTTTTGTGTATCTCTATATGAACAACATATTGGGCACCAATACTACATCCCAATGACTTCAGAAAAGCAAAAATATATTGTAAATCACGATACTCCTCTGCTGGGAGAACCTGAGGTGGCGTCGGGGGTTGAGAATTTCTTCCCATTCCTGTTACTAAGCAACAAATAGTTAGATGTTTAGAGCAATCAAGTCTTTTGTAAAAGACAAAAGGTGTGCTTTGGGCAAGGCAGGGTAAGGGAACACCCAGCCCTTGGAACGGCTCTCGCTCGTGGTTCGGATGCTGAGAGGAGAGGCTGCTCTTTGCTTTTTCGGCTGGGACCAGAGGGAATCCAACTGTGCCCTGTTTTTTCTCTTTCTCCTGACTGGGTGAGCTTGGATTCAACCTTTTCTCCCCATGGGGAACGGCATGTTTTCCCCCCGGGCTGCGTTTCCTCGCGGCTGCTGCCGGGAGAGTCCCGCGGCCTCTGCTGCCTGCCCCCCGCCCTCTGCCGCACGAGACCGCGGTGTCTGCTGTGACTGCAGTGCCTCGCTGGCTGGCTGGCCGGAGAGAGAGCCGGCACCCGCCCCTGCCACCCTGCTTTCTCGCTGCTCCGAGCTGTTTCGTGGCCCTGTGTCTTTCTCAGCCTGCCCGCCATTACAGCTGCCTGAGGCTGACCTGACCCTGCGCCACAGCGCCACCTGCAGCCGCTCGGGAGTCATCGCACCTGCCCTGCCCGGCCGGGAGCTCAACAGCGCCCCTGCTGCTTGCAGCCATGATTACACCACACGGGCAAAGGCTCAGCAGCTCACAAGCCATCTGCTATTGGTTTTCTGGTTCTAGTTGTGGTTGCTATTATTGTTATTGCTTGTTTATAGATACTAGTAAAGAACTGATATTCCTTTTTTCCCATACCTTTGCCTGAAAGCTCTTGATTTACAAAATTGAATAATTCGGAGGGAGGGAGGAAAGGAAATCACATTCTCTGTCCTGGGGGGAGGGTTCAACCTCTCTTGGCAGACACCTGTCTTTCAAACCAAGACAGGTGGTTTATTACTGAAATTTCTTCTCGAACTGTTCTATAAAATCCACTCAACTTTAATCCCTTCTCTTTATACAGGTCACAAATCCATCTGCTATGACTGGTCCTCAGCACGGCAAGAAGTGCCTGTCTTCCTAAACAGATATGGAAACATTAAAGATTTCTTCAGATCTGACATGAAAATTCTGAGATAACTTGGTTGTTTTCAAACACAGCGACCACAGAAGAAGGTCTGAGGAGGCCACTAGTAATTACTGCAAGGAAATGACTGGACTAACCCTACACATTTCATTTTCAGGAAGATGTTTCCTGCGTACGAGATGGGATTCATCTCACCCAACATCGTCTGTTGCATCATCACACAGGTAATCCAGGCTGCTCAAAGGAGAAAGACAGGTGCCTCCAAAGGACACGACTTCCTTTCCCAATACAGGTGTCTAAATCAGGTGACAGAAGTGAAATTAATTGCTTCATGGGTTTATATTTTTTTCTGCATACCCAACTTCCAGCTCTCCTTTCTTTTACATAGCTGAAAGAGTCCCAAGCAAAGGGAAAAAAGTTTCCATTCTTAGAGGCTGAAACTGATAAATTGCTTGTTCTCTGGGGTTTCTCTCCATCCTGCACTAATCTCACTTCATACTGACTCCACTTCTATATACCCACTTCATGCTGTTTTACCAACAATTTACAAACCAAAACAGATATTGGGTGTTTATTAACTGAATGTAGTTTATCTTCCATTTATATTCCTTATTTCCCTCCATTTTTTAGATATTTATTACTCCCTTTGAATTAGTATAATCTATTAATTTTAATATGATGTTTACTTTTGCTTCCAGGTCATTACTTACTATCTGAAATAATGCAAGATCTAGCCCAGATCTTTGTAGCATCTGCCACCCTACATCATGATATTGTAAATCTTTTTTACAGTTCCTGGCTCATGTTGTATCTTATATGTCAAAACCCTTTTCTACATAAATTTGAAATAATTTTTCAAAACTTAAATAGAAAACACACTATTATATTTTTTTTAGATTCTGTGCACAATTAAGAGCTAGAATAAATAAAATCAGTCAGCATGACATTTACATGAAATACATTTCTACTTCTTTGTTAACCCTGAGGTGATGCAAATTCATCTTGAGCATATTTATCAGGTTAAGCTGTATTCAAATGCTGTCAGAGGATCACATTATTTTTCAGTAAAAGCTAAATTAGGTAAAATGTCTGTCTATTAAAAACCACAGAACTAGATGAAAAACTTTAAAAGATTATGCTTAGACACTGAAAAATCAAGGCAAACGAACACATACATATATAGGCAAGCAGAAAGGCCAATTTGTTTGATTTCAGAGTTCTTTCTCTACACATTTTGCAATCTCAGCCTTGGTGAAATGCTTGCTTAGCTTCTTAAGATCTCAAATATCCCTGTAAATGTTAGGCTATTACCGTCTTGGATGAGTTCAACTTCATCTTAGGAAGCTCTTTCAGATGTATAATGCACAAGAAGTAGAGGATCTGTCTGACACAAGCCACTTTTATACCTGTGTCCTCTATCCATTGCTGGCACTGTACACCAGGTAAATTTTTAGTACACAAGCAAAGTCACCAATTCTGTGTCAGATTCGCTGATAATTTAGCTCTGCTTTTTGTTACATATCAAGTTCTTCTAGGATACAAACCTATCTAAAACTTATAGAAGTTTGATCTCTATTGTACTTCAAAAATAGGATCTAATGCATCTCATCAACCAGGTTTAAATACAGTGGTGACAGAATTTATTTGCCAAAATAGAACTCTGTTTTGCAAAAGATTTCATTACATCCCAGACTTTAAAAGAACTTTAAGTACTATAAATTGCAGACATATGTTCAGTGCTTTCAAAAGTTTTGTTTGGTTGGTTTTTTAAAATGATTCTAGATATTTACCTGCAATTTTATGCTTCCAAAATACCTTCTGATTTTCAGGTTACTATAAAGCAAAATTATCCAATTTTACAATAAATACAGTACCCAAAGAGACTTGTCAAGAAAGCTCTCACTTGATTCCCATCTTTCCAAGTATTTAATTTAAATATAGAAGAATTCAGAAGTCCTACAAATATAAATTGTAGAACTGTTGATTTAATTAGAGCTCGAGGTGAGAGTTTCCCCCCAAAAAATACATATTTTTGTAGAGAAAAATATTATAATTTATTTAACACACAATATTTATGGCAAGTTTTGCCCTTTATGTAGATCTGTGATAAGCATAGATAAAATGAATCTTGTTTCTTCCTAATCCAAACTAAAGCATTATACACATTGGACCAAATTCGTATTCTCCTGTAGTTTGCATTCTCATAGATGATTTTTTAAAATTTAAGAGAGTTCTTTATACATTCTAATATACTTTACTATTTAAGACAAGAAACCATCAGAACCCGCAGGTATCTATGAATTTATAATACAAGTTTCTGCTACTACAGGCACCAAAATTTAAGTTCTTGCTGCTGTAAACAAATTCAACTAAAAGATCACATAGATTCAAGAAGTGATTGTAAAATGTATTGAAAAAAAATCCAGTTAGGGATAGGAAGTATTAAGATACTCTGCCAATCTCTGCAAAATCTCATGGGTCACTGAAGGCAGTGAGAATACTTTAGACAAGAGCACCAGATACATGTCATATTCCTGTAACTCTCTGGGCACCACCAGAATCAAACTACTGTCCCAGATGCACCTCAGCATACTATTTTTTAAAAGATATTTTTCTTTCCGTTTTTTCCCCTCATTTTCCAAGCAGCATCACTGGAGCCCAAGTCAACATATTGTTACGAAGCTAAAGGGCTATATAACAATAAACATTATAATACTACACTATTACTTATGTACTAAGGACATTTTTAAAAAACATTTGTGACAGTAAAAGGGAGCAAGACTGAAGAGAGCCACTATTCACATTCCCATTTCAGGAGGATATTCTTATTAAGCATATGCTGGACACCTCCTGGGATTGCATCAATGATCACAAAACCAAGAAAATCTAACCACCGCTTATCATCAGAGAAAGTGGACGCAGTCTACAAAGAGTGTAGTGGCAATGCACTGGAGTTGCATTGCAATGTCTTGTAGTCTAAAGACAATTAATTATTTTCATTAAACACTAAGGTATATCAGCATCTTAGTAAAACATTCAACACTGTAAAACACATAAAAGCACTAGCTATAGCTCCTAACAGCCTTGTTACCAAATTCTAGTAGTTCTCTCTTGCTGAATGAAAAAAAGTAAAACAACTCATTATTTGAGTCTCATATTTACATTTAAAGGTAGCTCTTCTACAACCCTCTAAGAGAGTTATATAGTTACAACCAGTTGGTGCATAGTCACAACCAGATGCTGTAGCTTCCAGAGATAATTAAAACAGAAGACTTCTCTGGTAGTAACCTGTTTTAAGTTAAAACTGTGTTTAAGTGCCTACAAAACAAGTCATACAAAGTTCTGAATTATAACCACATTAAAAATGCATAATCTTCCTTCAGAAAATTTCACCCATGTCGTTAACTTAAGAAAGAAAGAAAAGAAATCCCTATTTGAAAGCATACAGTCAATTTGTAGTTTCTTTATGAAATAAAGGCAATATTTCTGCAGTAACAGAGTTATGTGTGCTCTGCTGTCTCCAAGCTGTGGAAAACAAATGAATATACACTAAGTAACATGCCAAGTTTGAACCAGCACAGTAAAGTCTGAGCTACTATGCCCCACTGCGGGGTTGGACAAATTAACTCAGTCTTGGTACTGCACTAACTACATTCACAGACTTCCTGCCAGCTTTAAGCACAAGCAAAGAAAAAAAAAACCCCAAACTGACATGCCTGTCTGGTCCTACTTAAAAGCACAGGTTAAGCGGTCTTCAGAACCAGACTAAAGACAGCTTGTTGTGTACAGCAAGAAAAACAGTGAGACACCAAAAGTGTTTTAAGATGTGACTGTAAGAGGTGGCAACAGAGGAAGTTCTACTTCAGTGTTACAGCTGTTTTAATAAAACATAGACACTCTTCCAACTAATGAGGATGAGATGGCTGCAGGGAAAAAAAGAACATGATACTTTATGGAAAAAAATTATTTTATATGCAACATTCAATGTTGGAGCGTCCAAAAGCCTAAAATACGTAGCTCAAAGTATTTACATGAGAATGTCTTCAACTGAGCTGGCACTGACTTCTAATTTGGGTACAATTTTCACAATTGTAAAACATTGGCATGTACATACTGGTTAAAGGAAATATTAGGAGAGAGGTACTGCTATAGTGTCCCTGAAAAAGATACGTTTAAATATTATCCACTTAAAAAAACACAGAACATGGAAAAGCTATAAGCTTTCAATTTTCTGTTGTGCAATTCATAGAACAGTAGATATTTTATTACCTATTGCATGTAATTTGCGTATTAATAATATGCAAAACATTTTGCATATAAACATTAACTAGGATTCCTTGGTAAAAAGACTTAAATTTATTATGTACTCTCCATTATAAAGTAATCTTGAGTTGTCAGTTACTAAGGCAGTCAGATTTTCTGCAACCTTGGTAAAATTAGTGCCAAATTTGTATGGTAAGGAAGTAATTCCAATATATAGATCTCATTCTTATACTTTGAATTAATTTAAATTATAATTTCTAGCCATCCAAGTAAAATACTAGGTCTTCTCCTAACAGAAGCAGCGACTTTAATACTGCTTTTGACTAGCTGATCAACACAGTTTTGTGACATTGCACATGCATTTAATAATCTAGGAGTTCCCTTTAAGGGAGGAACTTTCTGTATGGAAAACATAATGATAGCAAATTAAGAAATCTTAGCCTACACATTCTTGTCAGCTCACAGGCAAAAATAATGCTAGCTTTGAAATCCTGATGGCAAATTGTACACAAAAATCATGAAAACAAGAACATCATAAAGTACATGGGGATATTGACAGCTGATTTTATTGGTCTTGTTAGCACATAATTTAAGCAGTTTTATAAAAAGATTCTATTTGCCTACATGGAAATAATTTTTTATATTCCTTGCCCAAAGGAAAAATACTGTTGCTCCAAAAGCATGATCCTAGTTTTTATTCTATTCTATTTTGCTTCATTTCTGTAGAACATTGAATACCTCTCTAGAGAGTTGAGATCAAAAAGCCTCAAGCACACAGGAGGACTCTGGTAGCATAATAACTAACTGCACAACAGCTGAACCACTGTAAGCTTTGGTTACTGACTGCTGTTAACACATCACAGTAAATAAGGTCAATAAACTTAAACCGTGTGAAAAAGGCAACGTAATTCAACAGGAACACAAGTAGACCACAGAAGTGCCCTGTTAGAGTTACTCAGCTGTTAGGTGCTTCCATAATAAACCATTAGAATTTGACAATATTTCACTTCTAAAACCAAAACATGGCTGATAGCTTTATGGCAAATAAAGTAGGAAAGGTTAAAAAGACCTAATATATAGCCTTGGTTCAAGACACTGGAGTGGTGTAAACAGTCTATGCCCTCACACATGCACCAGGTCACTTGGTAATTCTTTAGTAAATTTCCACCCATAAGAGTGAAGCTAACAGAACTAAATATGAGCATACATTTTTGTGCAAAAGTCAACCATCCCTCCCTTAAATAACTAAGGAAAGTGGTTTTGCTTTTCTGGCTGATTTTCCACTGAAGCTTATTAAAGAATGATGATATTTTCTACCTTGCTGAGCTGAGGGGTTAAACCTCCTAGTGGCTGGTGGTGATAGGCAGTCAGAACGTGTAACTGAACTGCTCCACACAGAGTCATTAAGGAACATCTGCCTATGCTGCTGCTTCTAGAAGAGGAACGCACTTGCTTCTCTTTGACATTTCTTTCCCCTAAAGGGAAAAAAGGGTTCGTAAGTGCATTTTACCAGCAATTAACTTTTCCTTGCATCAGCACTCTCTTGCTTGGTTACGACTCACAGTATCCAACATATACACACAAAATTCTTGCCAGGCTACTTGACTTTTTTTTAAACGAACAATCTACTTGACCAGTAATACTGCAATTTAATATGTGCTTCTTCCAACAAGGCTCCCAGATTTTCAATATAGAGTCAGATGAACACCCCCTGCACCCTGGGAAAAACACTATTTGAGAAAACTGTCTTCTCTCTTTAAAAAGTATCCCCCCCCCCCCCCCCCCCCCCCAGCTGGTATCCAGGAATTTGTTTCTAAGAAGGAAACAGAACCGGTTTGTGGTTTAGGTAGCTTTCTGATTACCAGGTACCATAATCTTCCTAGTTATTCATATTAGGCTTTGATTCAGAACTGCAGTGCAGAACAACAGGTTTGGTTTGAGCTCCACTGGCAGAGGTTTGAAAAGAAGACTGAATAACATGGGTACCTGCAGTGTATTGAGTTTTTGTCGGCCCTGTCTGAACTGCCTTTGTTAATGAAAGCTGATCCACTTTCCTCCATACTCTTCTTCAAGAGTTCATTTGAATTTCTCATCCTATTTCAAGTAAAAAGGACTATCCTGAGAAACCATAAGCACATGAAAATCCTGTAATAGTCAGCAGATATTCGAAGCTTGAGGCAGCAGGGACTGACACCCAGAGTGTCTTAAAGTCACCATGTATATTAAACTCCATGTTATTGCTAAACAGATACAGAAATACAAAGAACCGGGAAGCATGAAACAGCATGCCAGGGGTCCAGTGTCTGATGGAGAAGTTAGAACTTCATTACTGGTATTACTTAATTACTACTACAAAGCCATGCATTCTGCTACAATCAAATACAATTCTAATACACCACTTTCAAGAGAAACGAGCTACAAAAAACTAGCAGTCTGTGGCCCAAAGCAAAAAAATTCACTGCTAAAGGTTTGGATTTTTTGCTGCTACAGCCAAAAATGTGCAGAACAGAAAAATGCATGACTGAAGGTACGAAAACTTCCTATATTCTACCTCTTCAAAAGCAGAAATAGCAGGGCAGTAGAATGGGAGAAGCTCTGAGAGTCTCTGTCCAAATTACCTGTTGGGATTCCTTGTACCAACCAACACCTTAAGACTTAGTCAGCACTACATACAAGGATAGAAACTCGTCACCTCAGACAGCATGGTTCCCATTGATAACTTTACACACCCCTCCTTTGCCTTTGAGAGTAGGAGGCCCATACTGACTGTATAACAAACAGAATGGAGGTAAAGATCTATATCTTATACCTAATTTACACATTTTGTATTCATCTCACCTGGCAAGATGTTGAGTGGATGAGTAATGAGATCATTATCTCCTCATCAATGAAAATCTAAAGTCACTGAGACAGGAAGCTGCAGCTGTGCAACAACACATAGCAGTATTGCATACTAGTTTAGAAACAAAAAGGAAAGTACAATGGGCCATTTAAACTTAGAAGGGGTTTTATTATAATGATCCTAACTGTAATATAACCAAGAAAACAATACTTTAAAAGCAAGCTCTCAAAATTCCTAGGCCAAAAATTATTATAACAATTTTCCCATCTAGCCATTTTTCAGGTGATCTGGTATCAGATTTTCCTTCTTGCATGTTTGCTGCTGGTACAGCATTAGTCTACCCAGAATTCAGATGGGAAAGCATATGATTTAAATTCTAGTTGTGCCATGAATTCTCTGTAAGTGTAGTGTTATTGCAGAAAAAATTGCTTCTTAGAAGTCACATTCCAAAACATAATGATTTGCTTTTCAGAACTACTTTTTTTGAGTTTCAGGTATAAATCATCTTTATTGCAACTTTTTTTTTTTTTTTTTTGGCAACATTTTGCAATGGGCAAAAAATAAGGATCTTATTGTGGAAAAATACTATTAAAAATACAGTCAAATAACCTGTAGAGTAAGTATTGGTACAGTACAGTAACTATAAAATATGAAGTACCTGTAATTAGAGGTAGCCCTTGTTTATGTATTGATACACATGATGCACATTATCACATACACTTATCACGAGATGAGAATGATGGCACTGTAACTAATAAGCCATTCTAACTTGAACATCTGAATGGCTTCTTACTCTTTGATCTTTACTTTTAGTCAATGTTTTTTCATTGCCAATATGTCTCTATCAGTTGCAGTGAGGTTACAGAACATGTAAAGACTGTATTAGTAAACAAGAGTAGTAAATAGGTTTTTCTTACTGACAAAGACTCAGCATAAGAATAGATTAACAGATAACTGCCATTTCCTACATATTTTCTCTTATTTCTTAACATGGTGTGGAAAATACAGAGTAGTTCAGTATTGACTAAAAGTTTTAAGTACAATATACCACGTAATTTAGTCCTGCCTCTTCTCCAACTCCCGTCTTTTACAAACGTCATTTAAAGTATCCCTACTTATGCATATCAGGAACAATTAACTGCGAGTCAAAGAGTACTATTCTACTGTAGTATCACGTGTTGGCTGCAGCTTTGCAACAGTATTACTAGAGAACCTGAAAAACGCAAATTACTTGCAGTCTTCGTAATTCTAGAAGAAAAGCGGACACTGTCAATCCCTCCCAGCAGCTCCCAGACGAACGCCGCGTCTTCTCGGAGCTGGAGCTCTTCTCGTTATGGTCGCACGGTAATTAGAGCAGTTCAGTGCGAGGCGTCCATCGTCTGCCACAAAGGCAACCCCCAAGGATGAGCTGTAGCCCCCGCGGGGGAGCTGTGTGGAGGGAAGTTTGCGCACACCGATATTCTCGGCAACAGCCCAGAAAGAGAGGACCCGTTTCCCTTCCCTCATCTCAGTCAGGGGCACCCGAGGAGACAATTCCGAGACACCCCCGACACCCCCGGCCAGGGCAGCCTCACCTGCCGGGAAAGGATGCAACAGCGAGACTTACCTTAGTGAGCTGGGCAATCTTCTTGCACATTTTCATGTGCATTTCCCGACTGCATTCCTCTGCCGAGCTACTGCGAGCGGTTTTAGATCCATTGCAAGTCCCGGGCTGATGAATGTTGTTTATGCCAGAGGCCATTAGGCTCGAATTTTAATCACGTCTGTCTGTGTATGCTCCGGGTAGCGCGATCCCGGCCCGGCTGCTCGCCCCTCCCGGCTGCGCGCACTCACAGCCCCCGGCGCTGGGGAACTTCAGCCCCGAACAAGGCACGCTGCAGCCGCTGCCGCTCTCCTTTCTCTGCAGATGTCCCAGTCCTTCAGCAAAACACCCAGGCGAGCAGGCAGAGAACAGCATGTGCAAACATCCTGACTGGGATTTTTTTTCCTCCTCTTCTCTTCAAATGGTTGAGCTTCCGCCAGGAGAAGACGCCAGCGGCTGGGTGCTACAAATTCTCCACTGGAGAAGCTGAGCCAGCCTAGAGGCAGGAGCACAGGCATTGCCGAGGATCTGTTGTAGTAGATTGCCTGAAGATTAAATCATGCTGCCTTTACTGCCAAAGGATTGCAGAGGTCATCTGAGAAGAGAGTGTTGGCACCTTTCATAAGCTCTGTTATTTTGGCAATCCTCTCTAAGGCAGGATGGGCCCATAAGTGATGAAGAAAATCTTTGCTCAGTTTTTGCTGCTGTGCTGAAAGAAGAATGGAGCCAAGGGGCACAGGAGCACAGCTGAGCCCAGGAGCTGTGTCCAGGATCCAGTCTGCCTGCCTTATCCAAGGAGACTCCATTCCCTTTAGTTACACTAAATGCACTGGAAAGGTGCCTGAAGAAAACTGACAATATTACAGGTCTTTATTTTTTCTTTAATGTGCACACTGTTTCAAAGAGACCAGGCTTGTAAGTGTAAAATAAATAAAAGGACAGAAAGGGCAGAAAAAAGGGCACACACAGAAAAGGCAAGCTATTAAGAGCATGGGATTTTTAAAGAAGAATGCTTCAGTGAAGTGTTATGCAAGAGGAAAACTGTAAGTGAACACGTTTAAACAAGTCTAGAAGAGAAGGGGAAGGAGGAGAAGGCCAAGCAGGATGAAGTAACAGAGGTAGAGAAGAGGAAAAGGGAGCAAAGACACGTAAGGGAAGGTAAGAGCTGCTCAACACCCTTTTGATGTATCACTGCAGCCAGTACAAGAGACCCCATGGAGCTGCTGAGAGCTCCACCTCAGATCACACTGACTTGCACCCAGCCAGAGGGGCCATAAGGCTGCTTCTTCCCCCTTGCCTCTACCTGGAAAGGTAGGCAGCTTTCCAGTCTGATCTCCTGGCAGTACTTGCCATCCTTCTTGGGTAAGAAGCTTCCACTTTGCCAGTTGTGGGTTCAAAAAAAGAGCTTCCTGAGGACTATTGGAATTGGGAAGGAGGATTATATAGTGTCAGTTACTGGTAGGGCAAAAGGAAAACAGAAAAACCTTGGTGAGGGCAAAGAGACAAAGAACTGTTTAGAATAACACTCCTAAATGGAAAAGATCAGGACAGAAGAATGCCTACAAGGCACTGGGGAGAAGGAACACTGCAAAGATGTAGGAAGGTAAGAGCTTGGGAAAAGGAAACCAAACCCTTGATTGCTGGGAGAAAAGGAGACTCTCACTCTCCAGAGGCAGAAAGAATCTTCACTCCAGGAATGAGAGGAAATGAAGACTCTGAAATTCAGTCTACAAATGAAAATTATCATAGTTGCTGGGAGATGCTAAGCAGGAAAAAGACATTTAGCCCAGAAAGAACATTAACCAGAAAAGGCATGAAACAAATCCTTGCACAAAGGAATGACAAAGTACAGTTTCTTCATTCACTGGCACTAATGTCCAAGATGCTGCTGGAACCTTTTCTGTGACTAGGACATAGGGATATGCTGCTGCCAATTGTCTGACATCTGATAAGACGTGTACTCACACATAAATTTAACTCAGTAATTGTCGTGTTGAGCGGCTAGGAGGACTGACAAGTTCTCAGACAAGGAAAGAGAGGAAAAGGAACTATTGTTTGAATTATATATAGAGTCACAAATCCAGATTGGTCAGCCCGAGACCTCCAGGCCAATTGGAAGAACGACTCAACCGGAGAAACTGTTTAAAACATAAACTATCTGTTTATGAAATATAGAAAAGTTACGGAAAACACCACAGTTAATATTATATCATTTCTTCTCGATGTGGTCATCAATTTGAGAAAAAGCCTATGAATTAAATTATATGTAAAATTTTGATTAAATTGACAAACTTATTAGGACAATAAAGAGAACAGCAAGGGCTGGAGCAAGTCCTAGCACCTTATTTCCACAGAAAAAATAGAACAAACTAGTGAAAATACAAAGCAAATTAAGAAAATTGCAAGAGCTTCTACAAGTACTTAGAAGAAGTTACCTGTATTATCAGACAGGTGGACAGTAACGTTCACGGTTGTTCTGCCAAACAGCAGAGGACACACTGGGCCTGGATGGGTCACAGACAGGCCAGAGTAGCACAGATCTTCAGGTACACTGGAAAAGAAATAAACTACTGAGATATCTTCAAGCAGGCTGTTTATGAATTTTGGGGGATTAGAGGGGAAAAAACTTGAGGTTTTGGTACAAGATGGTGTTTTAGCAGAACGCAATTTGTCACTAGTAAAGTATTCTTAGTTCA
This sequence comes from Entomyzon cyanotis, assembly GCA_024500445.1. NCBI lineage: Eukaryota > Metazoa > Chordata > Aves > Passeriformes > Meliphagidae > Entomyzon > Entomyzon cyanotis. The sequence goes on from JAKEPQ010001009.1 coordinate 10,626,739, forward strand.
GACAAGACTTTTCAGGCAATACTTCAAACACTGGAAGAGTTTCAATCAGATTTCATGCACCACAAAATGCAACAACAGAACATAAATTGACAGGTGACTCAAGCTCATTGGTTACATTATTCAAAAAAAGCCCAACTTAGTTTCAATAACGGAATTTCAGCAGATAATGCCAGAATGTTTCAATGAGCGTTTAGCTTTTTTCTCTTCTAACATATCTAGGGATCATCTATAAATAAGATGACAAAACAAGGGTATCACAAAGCACAATCTAAGTGTGTTCTATATAGATATGGGTTTTGTGAGAATCACATGGAACACAAGTGGATTACAGAGTGTTTGTGAATGGGGCAGTATATTGCAAAGACAGTTTAAAATAAAAATCAAAAGTCTAACTAGAAAATGCATACACTTCTGCTTGAATTGTTATTGCCACTTTAGTTTTCGGCAAATGTAAGAGAAGGTGGTCATGACATTCCAGTTTTTATAAGTCTTTGATTAACTATACACAGGTTTGTAGCTTTGCCGTGCAGATATATTAACTAATTTCCTTTTCATAAAAAACAAACAAACAAACAAAAACAAAAACCCAAAAAAAACCCCCAAACAAACCAAAAACATGAGCAAAGGACTATAAGTCTTCAATTTCTGGGACCTCCTGCTTGTTGAATATACAGACTATATAACTTCTGCAATCCCCTGACTAGCTACTATTAAAAGAGCCACACCCCGAAATTCCAGGACATAAAAAAGGTATTTCTGTTGTTGTTTAATACGTAAGTTTGCATCTTTATTTACCATATTACAAACAGCTTTCCCAAAACACAATTAATACAGCCCAGTTCTTTAACTCTTTGTCTGAATACCAGTACTACCAAGCTCAGTGGGATTTTTTTTAATACACAAGAGCAAAGTTAAACTGATCCTCCAGATTACACTCTGCTGCTGTTTTGCAATCCAATAAAGTTTGCCTTTGAAAATGGTATAAGAGCACAGTTAGTCATTAACTGTCATGTTATGTCAGAGCCGATTGGATGGGGCCCTGGGCAACCTGAGCTAGTGGGTGGCATCCCTGCCCATGGCAGTGCTGGGGTGGCAGCAGGAACTAGATGATCTTCAAGGTCCCTTCCAACCCAAACCTTCCTATGATTCTGTGTTTCAAATGATAAAGCTGTATTACTAAAACTGACTTAAAACTTCTCAAGTTAGCGTTTCAACAAAGGAAGATTCTAATTCAATTCCTAAATCACTACCCTCATTATTGATCTCCACTTATATTCACTTTGGTCCTAGAGTAGCTTTTTGACCCCAGAACAGAGAATTCAGGAACCATTTTCTCTTTTTTACAAGGAAAAAAAGGGAAATAAAGATAAAAAATAGTAGTCAGAAGACTCATAAAAGTTATCTTGCTCACCTAATTCACTATTCCATTTGTAATAAAACTTGGTTTGGGATTGAGTATAAGAAAAATGACATATAAAGTGTTGCCACTGATACATCTCAGGTAATTACCTATCTTATACAGAATTACATATAAAAATATTATATATAACTACTTTCTACTTTTAATTTCTTCCCACCTCATAGAACAGACAAGATTCCAAAAACAACAGCTGGGCTACTGATTTCTTCATTGACTGAAAACAGTAACTATTCAAAAATGTATTTCCAATTTTATAGCTGACTTACATGCAAGTTTTGGAGGAATGTGGTGGACAGAAGCTCTGATTCTATTGCATAATAATGGCCTGATTATGGATGAAATATTATTATGTTTATGTTTTAAATATGGAAACTGGAACCAACCAGACACATCAGATGTGGAAGCCCTTGAACACCTAACAGGATAGCATCAACTTCCATTTTTTGTGACCTGTTTTTTATCCAATGACCTACATCTAATATTGTTGCAAAATAACAGGCATGCAGTAAGTTTGGCTTACCCCATGACACTGTTATTTGCTCACATAACAGGACTGACAAAGGAAAGAGAAAGGACTAGAATAGTGAGTCAGAAGTAGACCATGGCAGATAACATCACGACTTCAAAGGACAAAGAAAAAAAGCTGTAATTAATAGAGCACATTTTCCTCCAGAGCCTGGAGCACCATCCAAGGTTCTGAGTTTCATCATTCGCTGCCTTTTCAGGCAGAACTATGAAACCCCACTGGCTACAACCTCTGGACTTTCATTATGTCCTTGCCCTCCCAGTCAGTCATTATATCTATCCCTCAGGAAGTAGCTGCTCCTTAATAAGCCCAGAGAGTTAACTCAGCAAGGGACTGAAGGCCCAGGGTGAAGCTGGAATGGGTTCCTGGGCCCACAGGCAAAGGCTGTGGCTTCAGGCCTCAGGTGACACAGGTCAGGGCTCATCAAGGCTGATTAGTGCAGTCAAGGCCCTGAAATGTGAGCTGTAAAAATATGATGGCAACATTTCTATCAGCTGAACAAGCTATCTGCTATCACAGAGATATGGGCAGCATTTGTGATCCTGCTTCAGTGTGTTACTTACCTACACATGAAATATCAATTATGTATCAATATACTGGGAATTTTCTAGTTCTACCTGTAAACACAAAGCCTAGCAGAAATATTTAAAGCACACTGGAAGAAATAAATCTCACATCCTAGATGAAACCCACCATAAGGAACTAAAAGGTATTCCCCAGGGAAGATCCTCTTCTGTAGACCTGACATGCAGGTAGGCACAAATGGGCTGCTCAACATGTGAATCAAAAATAATTCAGTTTGCATTATTATTTCACTTAAATATCCTGTGGTTTCAATGTCACAAGACTCCCAAAGGTTTATCTGCTCATCTTCCTGTTTGCATCTTCTTGTCCACAAACACGGTTCTATTGCAGAAAAAAAGGGATATGAAGTTAATTATCCAGTAAAAATACATTAAATAGAAAGATTGTTACACATTGTATTTCCCCAGAAAACATAACCTTAAAAAAAAATGCCAACTCATTGAAGATTTGCTGCTGACTATAGTGGTTTTGTAAAGTGACTATTTCTACAAAATAAAAGGAAAACTTTAAAAGAAAATTAACATTACAGATTCTGTATCACTATTATATTTGGGCATATAGAATCTATTTCCTGCTCTCTAGGAAGAAGGGGATTAGGCCTGATCTGTATGTTTTAGAAGTTAATAAAAAATACAAACTACTTGGCTTTAAAAAGGAGGTGTCTGTTTTAAACATACACATATGTATGGTAGTATAATACGTCAGGGAAAAAAAAACCCTCTGTCACATATTTAAATTATTTTAAAATTTATTTTTATCTATAAAATACTTTGTCTCCTGCTGCTGCCCTCCATTCTTCACATACAGCTCATATATATCCCATAATCCTTGACACCATTGTAAGGAGAAAATAATTCCAATTATTTGCTTGATAAAAATCTGCTGCTTAAAAAAACACGAGGAAGATTCAGATCTGGAACAAGACTGACCCCTAGTGTTTTCTTTTTCCTTTCCTTTTTTTTTTTTTTTTTGCCCCCCCCTATTTTTCCCTAGACAAAAACGACCCTTCTTCAAGACAGATCCTACCTATTTGGCCTAGTGTTGGCCTAGTGTCATTTGATGGTTTGTCACCTGTCCTTACTAAATAGCTGTCATCCCTTGAGGTCCATCAGGCATTTTTCTTAAAGCCCATACACATATGGACGTCAAAACACCTTAAGTTCCTGCTCTCCACGGCTTGCGTTCACTTTTCTGAATGCTGTCTATAATATATTCTGTAATTTACTTATGCTCAGAATGTTCCCCTCAGCTCATCACCCCCGGCCTTGTTTCTTGTTAACTGTGTCATTACATGCTCACCGTACATTCCCTAACCAGTAATGCAGCTCTGGAGTTTGAGCTTAGTTATCTTTCCTGTTTTTAATGAGATACGGCGTTTATCACTATTCGCAAGTTAAAGGATTTCTGGGAAAGCATTAGAGTCACAACAAATGATTGAAAACTTGGGGGAAATTTCCACCAGTAAGGGATTCAGTCTGGAAGGAGCACAAATGCGTATTGCATCCGCACTGTCCACGCTCTCAGCCCCGCTCGCAGCGGATACAGAACAGAGGGTGTTTCAAAGAGCTTTGAATATTTAGGCAGCAGCTCAGCTTTCTCGGGTTGCTGGGCTGCTGCCGCACTCGCTCCGGCTTACAGAATCCGTCTGCACTGACTTTCCCTGGTGCTCGCGTCCGGAGAGCACTTTGGGAGAGCGGCTCCGGGCGGGTTTGTCAGGCACATTCAACTATTGTGCGCCAACGTAATTCTGAAAAAACCTGTCCTGGGCCGCAGCGGGGCTGATCCGGGGCTGGGCTGATCCCGGAGCTGATCCCGGGGCTGGGCTGATCCCGGAGTTGATCCCGGGGCTGGGCTGATCGCGGGGCTGGGCTGATCCGGGGCTGGGCTGATCCCGGAGCTGATCCCGGGGCTGGGCTGATCGCGGGGCTGGGCTGATCCCGGGGCTGGGCTGATCCCGGGATGGGCTGATCCCGGAGCTGATCCCGGGGCTGGGCTGATCCCGGGGCTGGGCTGATCCCGGAGCTGATCCCGGGGCTGGGCTGATCGCGGGGCTGGGCTGATCCGGGGCTGGGCTGATCCCGGGATGGGCTGATCCCGGAGCTGATCCCGGGGCTGGGCTGATCCCGGGGCTGGGCTGATCCCGGAGTTGATCCCGGGGCTGGGCTGATCGCGGGGCTGGGCTGATCCGGGGCTGGGCTGATCCCGGAGCTGATCCCGGAGCTGATCCCGGGGCTGGGCTGATCGCGGGGCTGGGCTGATCCCGGGGCTGGTCCCGGGGCTGGGCTGATCCCGAGGATGGGCTGATCCCGGGGCTGGGCTCTGGAACAGCCGTTCCCGCCCTGGAGCAGGGCCGGGCAGTCCGCAGCCCCCACAGCCCCAGCCGATCCCTCTGGCCCCCAGCCCGCTCCAAGGGAAGATCTGAAGGGTTTCGAGGACAAATCCCATGAGGAGCAGTGAGGGAGTTTGGGTAGTTTAGCCTGGAGAATAGGAGGCTCAGGAGGATATTACCACTCTTTTCAACTACCTGATAGGAGGGTGTAGCCTGATGAGGGTCAGCATATGATCCCAGGCAACCAGGTATAGGACGAGGGAACACGGTCTTAAAATGCGCCACCTTTAAGTTTGGACATTAGGAAGAATTTCTTCACAGAAAGGGTGATTAGACAAGGTGAGTCTTCACAGAAAGGGTGAGTGGGCTGTCCAGGGAGGTGGTAAAATCACCATCCCTGGAAGTGTTCAAGAAATGACTGGCCGTGGCGCTCAGTGCCACAGTCTAGCGGACATGGCGGTGTCCGGTCCCAGCTGGGATTCGGTGGCCTCCCAGAGCTCTTTCCCATCCCGATTCATTCTGCGACTGTGTGAAGATGGCGGCGCCCGCGCGCGCTCGCTCCCAACGGCCGCCATTGGCCGTCTGCCATCGCCCGGCCCGGCCCGGCCCCTGCTCCGCCCCCAGCGCGCGGGCGCGGGCGCGAGCGCGCGGCCGCCCCGGTTTCTCGCGAGATCGGGAGAGGCTGCCGCGCTCGGTTTGAAGCTGCGCGCGCGGACCGCGCGGCCGTTGGCGGCGCGCGCGCGGGGCCGTGAGGGGTCCGTCCCGGAGCCGCGCCTCGCAATGGGAGCCAAGAAGAAGCTGCTGCAGGTCCGGGAAGCCTTTCAGCTGGCCCAGAAGCCTCACCAGAACCACGCGAAGCTCGTGGTGTCTCTGAAGAGCACTTACGCTCAGGTACGGCTGCCCTTGGGCGGCCCGGCGCGGGGGAGCCGAGGGCCCTGAGCGGCTGCTCCGCTGTTCCCTCGTGGGGCAGGGCCGCCTCCGCAGTGTTCCCTTAAAACGAACACCCGTGTGCCTGAGGAGAGCCCGCCGATTAAAAAAAAAAACCAAAAAAACCCCAACCTTCCCCAAAAAGCCCACCCAAACGCCGCAAAACCAAGACTCTTGAACCATTCTTCCCAGTTGTCTCCGGCGACCGCCGGGGTGAGAGCTGCCCGCAGGTATTGCTGGTGCCGCGGGAAGGTGTTTGGATAGTCGAGCTGTGGCACAGGATGTAATGGACGGGGATGTTGTCGTCCTAAAACCTGTCAGCCGGGTGGAGCCCTGAGGTGGTAATATTGCCCGCTGTGGAGTTAGAGCAAATTACTCACTGACTGGAGCGCTGCGGGGGTGTGCCCCGACTGCTGGCAGTAGCCCTTTAAATATCTAAATTTAATTGGAAGCTGTCAGTCCACTTACTTTATTTTTCTGTGCTACAGCTTTGAAAGATGAACTGAGTAGTTATCTTTTGTTGTGGTTTGTTTTTTCCCAGTTGGATGATAAAGAAGGCTTTAATGAAAAATTCATTCATTTCCTCAAGTATGCTATGATAATCTACAGACGAGAACCAGCAGTGGAACATGTGATCAATTTTGCAGCTAGATTTGTTACTTCATTCTATCAGACGGAGAAAGAGGATGGTAGTGAGGAGGGAGAAGAAGATAATTTACTTCTGAATTATGTGTTTAAATTTCTGCTTGAGGTACAGTAATGTTTATTGTTTGATTTCTAATGTAATAAATGGAAACCTTTAGCAGTGGGGAAAACTTGCTGGTTCTTGAGAGATACTTACAAACTAGAACTTAAAAAGTCAAAGCAAAGCTAGTTCTTGACAAGTAACACCATCCCTATTCCCCCAACACAGAAAAATCCACCACACCCCACAGAATAACCCAACAATTGGATTTCAAAAGTTGGATCTTTGAGGAAATGTGAATGTTCTCCTATTTGGCTGTCAGATGTGTCACTGTAGGCTTTGCTATAGGTGCATTGTGGTGTAAAGTATTTATACTGTTTCGTTGATAGCAAAACTACTAAAAGACCTTCTGTACAACTATGGTTGGTATATCTATTATTCCTTTCTGCTTACTGCAAGTATTATATAGAAATATAAACAGCTCCAATAGCATGAACCCACAAATGGAATTGCATTTTCCTAAACTATTGATTTGCCATGGAAAGATTATTGATCAGGCCAAGATGACTAGTCATCATTGCTAATGTCTTTTTTTTCTTCTAATGTTTTATGGAGGCAGGTCAGTAAGATGGCTAATGCACTGCAGGCTGCATGGAGTGGTCAGCATGCTGCTTCCTTTGGGAAGGCACTGCTGATTTTCTAGAGTCACTGATCCAGGCGATGGGTTGTAATTGCTTTTCAGTTCTGTGACTTTTTAATCTTAAAAATAAAATAAAATTGGAAAAGCTTTTGAAACATAGAAGTGCATATTTCGTTTACTTTGTAGACTATTAGCTCCTTAGATGTGCATATTAATAGCCTTAAGTTGGAAATCAGAGAAGTGTGATTATAAAAATACCTTTTTTTTCTTTCCCTAAGTCTCATGATGCGAACAGCCATGCAGTTAGGTTTCGAACATGTCAGCTTGTTAATAAGATTTTGGGAAATATGCCAGAAAATGCCGAGATTGATGATGACTTATTTGATAAAATTAATGGAGCTATGCTGATTAGACTTAAAGATAAATTTCCAAGTGTGAGAATTCAAGCTGTCTTGGCCCTGTCAAGACTTCAAGACCCTAAGGATGAAAACTGTCCTGTTGTTAATAGTAAGTAGCATTGGTCTTTTGTCTAAGAACATTTGTTAATTTACATTACTTTAGAGCATTTTTAAGCTTGCTTTTTTTTTTTTTTTGAGCATTGAGTAAATGGATGTTAGAGAGTTTTCTTGTAATAATTCTTAAAGTGTGAAACTCTTTGCCAGAGGATGCTGGTGATGCAAATGTTGTGTGTGTTTGAGGGAGAAAAACAGAACTCTTAGGAGAAATCTGCTAGACAATCATACTGGGCTCAGGCTGCTCTGTGAACTGAATGTATAAGTAGGATGGTGAAAATGTGTTGTAAACTAGAGTGGAGATACAATACATGTTTGTTCAGTTCTTTCCGTCTAAGGACCCTTAAATACTATTAATTGAATTGAAGTAGTAGAAAAACTCTTAGAAGAGTAGAGATGAAATTATGATCATCTGAAATTATGATCACTTTCTAGAAGAGATCAGCCTCTGTGCAGCAAGCATAGGTGCTTGATGCTGTTTGTGGGTTTCTTTGTGTACAGTATGATTCTTGACTAAGTTTCTACTTCCTTTGCCTCAAGATGTAGACTAAGTGAAGGTTTGTACCAGCACAACCTGTATGTAAATTGTGCCCTAATTAATCTTTACATACTGCCTTTTGTGATGAATTAGTTAGTTGGGGTTTTCTATTGTTAAGGTACCTTAACAACAGAATTTTATTTTATTTTCAGAAAAATTTTGTTTTCTAAGTATTTGTTCATACGTTACTTATTTAGCAGCACATAAATTTCATAGTTAATCATTGTCTCACAGAGCAAGATGAATTCATATATACTCTGATTAAATTTTACAGTTGCTTTTAATTTTGCATAAGTTTCAAAAATAGAATTAAAAAGCATTATGTGAGAGATTTACTGTAAGAGTTTTGGTAGGCTTAATGGAGATTGCAAGTTTTCCATTTATAGGAAAATTTGAGGATCTACTTCAAAGGTAATGAAGAGGTACAGCTAGTGAATAGAGGTCTTAAAGAGCCAATATTTGGAAATTATTTTTTCCCCTAGTAAATGATGAGGCAGTTATTTATGGGTGGGATCTAGAGTAGCAATTTTTGGAGTTATTAACTGAAGATCCTACTTATGATTGCAAACATTATTTCTTTTGATATCATAGCTCAGCATTTAGCTACGATAAATCCTTGGAGTTGTGACCCTGAACTGTTTCTGAAATCATCAGCTCTGCATGGGCAGGGAGGGGTTTTGGTAACAGCTGCTCATTTGTCTTTGAAGTATTTTCTGTTTTTCTGTCTTTCAAACTCTTATGAAAGCATTATTATGACTATTTTCTTTTCAGTTTACAGCACATTACTTGAAAATGATTCAAACTCAGATGTGAGACGTGCAGTGCTGTCATGTATTGCTCCGTCAGAAAGGACTTTGCCAATAATTGTAGGCCGCACTATGGATGTAAAGGAAGCTGTCAGAAAGCTGGCATATGAGGTAAATTGGATCACTTAACATTAATTTCGAAGGCTGACTTAGGAAAAAGGTTTTAAATCTTTTATTATATTTCTCTTGACACTTAGAACAGTTAAACAATTTATGTTCATTTACCAAAATTTTGAGGGGGGTTGATTTAATACAAGTTTTCTAGTTAAAACCTCTGAACTGCAGGACTTGTTTTGTAGAAATTGGTTTTGTGGTAGAATTTGCCTCTTGAAGATCAGACAGTAACAGTGTAACTTATGTATGCCATCTGTTGTTTCCTAGCTATGCATTTTGTAATGTTATTGAAGCAAATTTTCTTCTCTGTTATTACACAGTAAGTGCTATGACCACAGCAGGAGTAAAAAATGGCATGGTTTTGGTATTGCAATTTTGAGAAGTATCAGCTATTACTGATGTTTACGTGTAGAGATAAGAAAGTAAGCTAACATGTCTGTTTCTTATGCAGGCAACTTAGGTGAGATCTTGAAACAAAATGTTCAATTTTTTCACACAGAACCATATTCTGCTTTTTTTGTTTTAATCTTAAATTGTTTTTTTAACTGAATTTCTGTGTTAGGCTTTTTAAGAAAGGTACCTACTTCTGTAATTTATTGCAGGTATTCGTGACTCTGGGCACTTTAAAGAGAGAAGGGTAGTTTTCATATCCATGTGTTATATTCAAGCAGAGATGATGAGATTACAAGATAATGTGTTAATTGTTTATTTTTAAATTTTCTTTCATGCACAAGGATCTGCTTGTTAATGTGTTGGTACTGATGGTATAGGTATTACAGGGTTTTACTGATTTAGGATTTCTGTTGATGGTTAAAACTCAGAAGTGTAAAACCATAGGTAGGTAATGGGTTCATTTGTTATCATCTGTAGAAATGTACTTTAATGTCTTAATTATTTTTAAGGTTTTGGCAGAAAAAGTTCACATGAGAGCTCTGACAATAGCACAGAGAGTTAAATTGTTGCAACAAGGACTTAATGACAGATCTGGTAAGAGATTATATCTTTCTTAACATCTTAATACAAATGTTTAAGAGAGAATACTTTGTAATGTGTTGGGCTGATTTATGCAGAAGTTGTGATGACAATAACAAGGAGCTTGAAGGGAATAATGAGGTACCAGGAAGTGTTTAAACACATGAAATTCTGCTTGTTGTTTTGGTTTTCCAGTCTCTTTATAGAGAGCAAACCAGAAGAGAATTACCCTTTAAAAAATGTAAAAGCCTCTGAGCTTTAAAATAGGACCAAATGCTATTGGTTTTTAATTTTAATAATGTAATTAAACACAGAAGTAGAAAAATGTCATTAATTTGGTGTATTCAGAAACATTTAGTTACAGATATTTTGTAAATAATAAATTTATTAAAGAATTTAAATGGGTACATTGATATCAGTTTGAAAATATTTCCTATGTGCTTTCAGAGAGCAATCATCTCATCTGGGTATTTTTTTTTCTTTAATTAGCTTGAATTTTCTTCTAATGAATATTTGGCTCTTGTGCATTTCACCATGAAGCAGCTTTATTTTTTATAATGTCTTTTGTACTGTGTCACTCTATAGAAAGAGCCATTCGGGATGTATCCATAATTGTGGGTGGTGGTGTTGCCAAAAGATGGAAAGGTCACATGCATCTGAGTGAGAAAATTTTGGCCTGCCTACATAGAACACTGTTTCGGTTCTTTTTCCTCCCAACAGCAGCAATTCTATACATGAATTATACAATAGAAGCTACCAGTTTTGCTGAGTGCTGATGTGTAATTGCTCTACTTTGTTTGGAAAGCGTGCACTAAGCCCTGTTGAATTTTACTCAGAGAATTTCCCTTGCTGAGTAATGTGCTGCTTGGGAATTGTGAGAATTATGATCTGTGTGGATATTCATTTAGAAAACAAGACTAAAGAACAGTGTTCATTGGTATTTTGAGCTCTTTATGGTGTGTCACGCATGCATGTGTTTTTATTGATCTACCTTTCCTTTTGGCTAGCTGGGGACCATACTATGTTCTTGACAGGAAAGGAAGAGACAATCACCAGAGTGCTTTCTTGTGCCTTGTAGAGGTACACTTAAACTGCACACAACCCCTGCTTCTGTATAAGAAGTTTTAGTTAGCACTTTGCCCCCCTATACTGAATGGTTCTGTGGTAGCCTAATGAAGTATTTCATGTACTGGTTTTGAAGTTCATGAAAAACTGAAAATCTCATGTTCTGAATTATTATTTCTTATTGATAATACTATACTATTGCTGTTTGGTAGAGCTAATTGCTGCTTATCTGCTGGCTGCAATCACTCCCCCAGTAATGCTTGGTTTTGAGAAATACTTACTTTTCTTAGGGTGAATGAGTTGCTCTTGGTAATCTTTCCAAACTGGGGAGGAAGCTACCTTCACTGATTTTTCATGTGATCCTTCACTTGTCAGGAAAAATGATTTGTTGTATTCCCTTAAAGAGAAAGTACAGCCTTTCTAGGTGGCCTGTTTTTCAGTGACATTGAGGTGCTCAACATGAAGTGCCTTTTATGATCCAGGACAGATACTTTCTCTCTTAGTGTCTGTCTCTTCCTTAGGATGATTCTGCATCCCAGCTATTGAGGACTTTTCTTTTTCTGACACCTAGAATCACAGAGGAAAACATCTGCCAGGATATGTAGTTTGACTGATATCCTACGCTCTTTGCTGGGTAAAATAGATTTATATTCCAGATTGGCTATTCTATATTGCAAATGCTGCAAATCCTATAACCCTGAATATATATATGTATGTATGTATGTATATATACACACCTTTATTGAATTTGCTTATCTGGGTAACTCCTGAGTGAACAAGTGAGGAACAGCTCGTTCAAGGTACCTGTGGTGATATATTGAGTGTTTTTTCCATATTGGCTTCAGAACAAGGGCTTATATTTAAATAAGACCTGTAACACATAATCCAGATTCTGCTTACTTCTACTTTTCAGGCTGTGTTCAGCTCTCATTCTACTATATTCCACTAGTTTATGCTTTTCACCTTCTTGGAGAGGTTTCTTATTCTTAGACCTTAATTTAGCTTTTTAAATGCCTTTTTACAGTTCTTTTTGAACTCTTTTTTTAAGTGCTGTATTTATTATCATGAGTTACACATAAGAGGAAATGAATGTTGTCAGTGTGTGTGGACTTTGTTTCTCTTATACTGGATATTGTTTTCTGAAAGATCCTAAGAGCATACTTTTGCTCCCTAGTTATGTTTTTACTTTCACCGGTCTATTAGCCTTTCAACTTCCCTGCTTAAGTCTGTGTGAATGCCTTAATGATGTATATGTTCTAGATGTTCCCATAAATTCTTTTTTCCTTGATTAAATAGTACTCTATTGATCCAGGAACTGTTTGTTTCTTGTGGCAGTGGTGAGGAGGGAGTTAAAGTATCATTATGTAAATTTCATAAACCATTTTGTGTAACTGAATTAGCAGAAGACTTCCAATCAATTCTGTAGTATCCTTCCTCCAAAAGTAGCCAGCTCTGGGAACAGAGCAAATATGTAACAATGCAGGGACTGAAGCATCTCTGTTACAAGGACAGGCTGAGGGAGCTGGGCCTGTTCAGCGTTGAGAAGAGATGATTGAGAGGGAACCTCATCAGTGTCTATCAGTGTCTGAAGGGAGGGTGTCAGGAGGATGGAGTCAGGGTCTGCTCAGGGGTGCCAAGCAATAGTGCAAGAGGCAATGGGCAGAAACTGATGCCCAGGAAGTTCCACCTGAACATGAGGAGGAGCTTCTTTACTGTGCAGGTGGCCAAACACTGGAACAGGTTACCTAGAGAGGTTGTGGAGTCTCCCTCACTGGAGATATTTAGGAAGTATCTGGATGCAATCCTGTGCCGTGTGCTTAAGGAGGGAAGTTGGACCAGCTGACCCACTGTGGGCCCTCCCAGTCTCACCCATTCTGTGATTCTGAATATTTCTTTGTTCTACAGGAGTTTGTGGTTTGTAGGTTTTGTGGGTTGAGGTGCTGTCTTTAGATGTAAAAGACTTTTGGATACATGTTTTTCTTAATTCCTCTGAGGAAGGAAAAAATATATTGCCTCAAAAATATGCTGTGCCATAGGTAATTCTTGCTCAACTGCGTTTCCTTTTCTTTAAGGTAATGTTAAGTTTAACTGTATAATAACTAGTTTTTTTGCCAAAAGACTTTAATAGGAAAATGTTTTCTGAAAGTATGTTTAAAACTTGATATTTCTTTAACTTTGTTTTAAACCATTTAAATTCCTGTATTATTAGATGCTGTTAAGGAGGTTATGAAGAAGAAGCTGCTTCCAGCTTGGCTACAATTCACTGAAGGGGATGTTTTAGAATTGCTTCATAGACTTGATGTGGAAAACTGCCCAGAAGTGGCCATCCCAGTACTAAATGCTATGTTTTCATTATCTCCACTTCATGACATTGTTCAGAACTGTAAAAACCTTGACAGCAGGTATGCAGAGCATTTTTCATTCCTAAAAGATGGATATTTTATATAAGAATATAAGATTAAAGTCCTTTAAACCTCTTAAGATTCTTACAGTCTCTGGAAATGTGCCAGTAAGTTATTTCACTATTATTGTTACTTTTTAAAGCCAGACAGACTCACATCTATAGCTTTGGAGTGCAATGCATGTAGCATCTACTGATTTCAAAACATCTGTCATGCTACCAACTAGAATGAAAGGCTCTTCCTATGATACTGTGTATTTTCCCCTATAATACAGAGTAAGATTTTGATATTACTTTTTAATCAGTGACAATTTGTAATTTAATTTTACCATCTGAAATTAGACTCCTTACCACTGTTCAAAATCATTCCACTGTCATTGGTGTGACTTTGATCCTGAGCAAAATAAAGCTTCCATTCTGAAAAACAGAATTTTTTTAAGTAGTAGATCTGTTAGACTAATGGCATTTTGAAAAGTAAGTTAAATTATTCAGTTTATAATGAAGCTTACATTAATTTAATTTATGGAAAATACTAGGGTTGTTTTTGTATGAAGTTTCTGAGTACAGTTTGAGTGATGCAGTATCAGAATGATAAATGGTTAGATTTTGAAGTCTGTGATTTCTGTTTGTTAAATTTACATTTAAATAAAGACCTGTCAGATTAATGAGAAGCTGTCCAGTCATCAGCTTTCAGCTATGTGTTGCTTAGGTGTTTTTGGCTGTTTTTTTGTTTGTTTTGTATGTGAGCAATCTAAAGCAAAACCAAAATTGTTGTTGATAGTTTACAAGTAAAATGGGATTCAGGGGAGTAAAAAGTACCACTGCAGTGATACTGCCTTTTCTATTTTGAGGTAGAATTAATGCATAACTTAATGTCCTGCTTCTTAAAACAAAGATTAATCTTTTTTTTAGATTAATGAATCTAAAAAGGAGTGGGGGTCCTATGATGGATGATCTACCTATGATGGCAGATGGATGATGAGCTTACAGAGTTGCTGAGAAGCAGTTGTATTACATTTTGCATTTGACATACTATAATTGCTATTCCAATTATAGTAGTCAAATGCAGTGTGAGGATCTTGTATAAAGAATGTAAAAGAAACAATTTGTAGAAAGAAGGTGAAAAATATTTTAATGCTGTTTCTGCAGATTAATGGTGTTCAGTTTTCCAGACTTGTGCAGTTATAACAATGTTTCATAAGAGTTAAAGTACCTGAGTGGTTGCTCTAGAAGGTCTGAAGGGTTAGCCTGAATGTTTTTGCAAACTGATATGAACAACCTTGAGTTAAAGTACTGAGAAGGGCAATATAGTGAATGGCTTGTGGAGCTCTGTGTCCTCAAGAGGGAGGAAGTTCTTTTTCTCAATCTATTTCTGTGGGGAATACATTTGATAGGATTTTATTTGCATCTTAGGAAATAATCTTTATTTCTTATTTTCTAATACTTCTATGTATTTGTTGGTTTAGACCCTCTTTTATTCATCTCTTCAAATTGGTTTGTTTGTTTTTATTTAGAAAACTGATTCCACTGGAGGATTTAACAGCTGAGAATGTGTTATATTGGAGATGCCTTTGTGAATATCTAAAATCAAAAGGTGAAGAAGGTGAAGTTTTACTAGAACAGGTGTTGCCAGAACCAGCTATATACGCAGATTATTTATTGAGGTACATTGCATTTAAAAATAAATCTCTTACCACTGAAATAGAATTTCTTTTTAAAGTAGAGACTATTTCTTTTATTCAAATGTTCAGGTATCCTCCAAACCCCAAGTTGTGCTAGAACAGTGATTTTAGTTTTTCTTCCTTTTTAAAAAAACTTTTTTGAGAGATTTTTAGATCTTGCAGAAACTGAAACTTCTTCCATTGCTGTCATTTGTGAAAATGAAGTAAAACTTTGCTGCTGTGCCTAAGAGAAGCATTTTCAAATTTAAACTTCTCTTTCATTTTGCCTGCTTGAGCAGACATGTTTCCCAAAAACTCGTTTGAAGGCAGTGACCGAGCTGCAAAATGAGCCAGTTACAGAACAGTTATTTAATTGGAGGGAGCAGGAGGGTGGAAATTAATATTTTGTTAAGTCAGTGTTTTTACCAAAGTGAAAAATGGTGATTTTCTTTATGTCTTCGTGGGATTCTTTAGTCTTAACATAAATTTTGAACAGAGTTTGCTTTTGAGCATGGGTAATGCTGTGAAATCTTAACTGACATATTTTATCTGTAAAACAGTGAATCTTCTTGAAATGATTATAAATCAGATCTGCAAAAAATGCAGTGTTGATAGATGTTTCCAATTAAAAGTATGCGTATTTTTTTCTCACTGTACTGGGTGTAGGGTACTGGTAGTGGTTACAGTAGTCATTGTTACTTCTCAGTGTGGAATGTGTTAACATGTTTCATAAACATTTAGCAAATGAAGAAGTTGTGCTTCCTTAGTTTTGAAATGTATATCCATTCTGGTGGGTGTAAATTTATTCATTCATAATTAATTTAACAGTCCATAAAAACATTTGTTTTCCAAAAAATTTGTTCTTCCAGAGAACGTTTATTCTCTTTCCATCCAGTCTTACTCAAAGTGTCTTCAAATACATTCCTCTTCAGGGTGAGGCTAAGATTAATTGCTAATGAATTGCTCATGGTATTAACTGTTAAACCCTTCATTGTTGAGCTGTGCCACCAGTTGTTTCAGATAAGATTTGCAATTCTCCAATTCTCTGCAGTACAGTATACAATTGTGCAGTGCGCTGTGAGGGTGTTGGTTAGGAGGAGCAAGAACATGCAATTCATTGGTACTTCAAAAAAAAAAAGCAGGATTGCAAACTGCATTTATTTGCTGTTACCTGGTGCAGGCAACATCATTATTAAATTGTTAGAAACACTTATATTTTCATTTCAGATGTTCTTAAATAGTAGTTACATGCAAAGCTTTTTTTTGTCCTAAATTTGAAGAAATTTTTAAAATTGGCTAAAAATAGCAAGCTGTTGCTGAAAAGCAGCTACAAAGCTGTGGTAGAAAAAAGCATCTTTTTCACAGCTCATGTCAATATTTGAATTATATTTTGTGATAATGCATTCTGTATTGAATTTTGTACATTGTATGTTTCAGTCCAGATTTTCTGAACATGCATAACTCTCACTGATAGATAAAATTTTGATAAAAGAACAATTGAGTCTAGAAAAATAAATAAATGAAACAAACCCTTTTCATGCTAAAAGGCTGAGTGTATCTGACAACAGCTTGTTATTGTGTGATGACATATTTGATCAGATTAAGCATTCACTGTACACTTCATGCTTTTCTTATATGTTGTTTTGTAGGCAGTAGAACAATTCTGAACTTGTAAAAAATATGTAGTACCTAAATATGCAGAAAATTATAAGAAAAATGGTACATCTATACATTTTTTTCTAAGATGTTATCTGTACACATTTTTACAGAACTGCAATCACATGTACAAGGATTACTTGTCATTTTATGTTTTATATTGTATTACATTCACAAAAGAGATTTTTTTTAATTGAAGTGTGTTATTTTGAAACTGCACATTATTTGGTATAAATAACTTTCTGAAAACATTAATCCATGAAAAGAACACAAGCGTTAATTTTTAAGGTTTGTAAATAACATAAGTACTTGTTTATACAGGACAAGAAAGTGCTGGTATTTTTTACTGGAGCTGGGGGAGGAGTAGATATTTGGATTTGTTTTGGGTGTGTTTATTTATTTATTTATTACTGTCCGACAGTGAATCTGAATGTAATTATATCTGTTCTGTTTGGATTCAGTTATCTTCAAAATATGCCAGTTCTTAGTGAAGAACAAAAAGAAGACTTTAATTGTTTTGAAAACCTGATGACAAAAGAATTCATAGGCCAGCAACTGATTCTAATCATAGGCTGCATGGATACCATGGAAGAGGGAGGAAGGTAAACTTAAATATCAGATTAGTGTTGCTAAGCTTATGACACTCATGCCTGAGGACAGGTATAGAACCTCTGTTGGGAAAATAATCTGATTAAACAGACGAAAGACAGTTCTAATGCTAGCTGGAATACAAAGCTTAATTCGTTAATGGAATTGGTCCCCAAACTGTGCCAAGCATTGCTTACTTTTATGGAAAAATAAGTTTTAATGCAGATGCAACATTGTTTGGTGAGAGCAAGTTCACTTGTTTTCATAAAGTATTATTGAGATTATGAAATTACAAGATGTTTATTTGGAACATAGTATATAGAAAATAAAAGGAGAAAAATTGCTTCACAACAGAGGCAAGCAGCCTATTTTTTCATATGTTTTTAAGCTACAGTCTGCTAAGGCCTAAAAGGCTACAAATATTTTAGATGTCAGGTGAAACTGGACTGTGTTAACAGAGTCATTCTTATAATTTGAACAGCCTTTTGGTGTGAAGTAGGAAGAGCAAATGAATTTGGAAATTCATACCATCTCAGGCACTTTGTGAAAAATTGCAGTAATGATAGTATAAACACAGCAGTAATTTTGAACTCTCAGTGGAATGTGTCAGTGTTTGCCAGACTGGCAGGACAGTTTAATTTGTAATTTTTTTTTTTTCAGTTTTCAGTCAGATAATTTCTATGAAAGCATTTTGCAGTATTGATACTCACTGTTTGCTGCTGGTATGACTTTTCTTTGGACAGTAGTGACAGCTGATTAAAAAAAATCTGTATTTTCTAATCAAGAAAAAACAGACAAAATCAGGAAAAGACAAACATTGCTAAGTAAGAAGATAAATATGGCAGTTAATGTAGCTATGGAGAAAAGTTTCTTTCATACTGTATTATAAAGTCTTCATCACACTATCTCCAAGTTGGTAGGATAGTAACTCTTATGTCTTCCATTTTCTTGAATAAGCAAATATTGTTTGTTTGGTTTCTTTTTTTCTCTAATGCAGAAAGCATCTGTTAGTTATTTTACAAAAGATTCTTATTTTACCTTCAACTTCAGCAGCACTTATACCTCTGCTTGTTGAAAGATTGCTCAGTATTGTTAAGGATGAGGACAGAAGGATTCAAATTGTAAGTAATTATAAAAGCTTATTGTTTTCTAGTCTCTGTCTTCCCCATAAATCAAACAGCCTTTATGAAGCGATGTAAAAGAAATATCAATATTTAAGTATTGTCTCCCTTCCCCATAAGGTTTTTCTGGGGTATTTTTGTGGTGGTGGTTTGTTTGTTTTCTTTTTTTTTTTTTTGTTTGTTGTTGGTTTTGCTTGGTTTTTTTGTCTTTGTTTTCATTTGTTTGTGGTTTTTTGTGTTTTTGGTCTGCTGGGGATTTTAGCATAGCTGCATTTTGTGGTTTTCTAGAAACCTTTATGTTTAGAGATTTGACTGGTGTTGTAAATGCAATCCTAAAACTAGGAAAGTGTTACACTTCAGTAGCCTATTCCAGAATACTTCATCGTTAGATGCAAAGTGTTTTGACTAAAACATTCAGAGTGAGGATGATGTAGATTTCCAGGTTTCATATTTCTCTTCCCTCCTGTTAGCTCAGATAGGTACCAAAGGTCTTCTTGTTCCTTACTTACCCAGCTGAATGGGAGAAAACACCAGGCTCATGGTCACATTATGTGTTGTCAAACTGAGGGTTTATTTGCAGGAAACAAGCCGTTAAGAGAAACTGCATAGATGTGCAGTACTCTTTCAGAAGGATGGCATTTTAAATTTGGAAAAGTTAAATGCTTAGTATCTATCTGAACTGCAATTAATGGCACTAATATACTGTTTGTAACAATAGATTGCAGAAATTATATCAGAAGTTCGTGAGCCAATTGTTGCAGTTGTCCAGCCTGTTGATGCCGCTGAAATAAGAAGGCGGGAGCTTAAGGTGAGCAGATTTTGGTTAATAAAAAAAATATTTTTTTAAGCTTATACATCTAGAGTTTCATATAGCAGGTTATTAGTGGCTAGTGTCAATAGTATATTGTTGGCTAATACCACAGAGGTTATTATATTAATTTTCTTTTTACTTTGTATTTCAGTTGGCTGAAATAAAAGTGAAACTTTTGAAGCAAAACAAGCTTTGGAAGAATGCATTACTCTTCAGGATTTTAATAGAGCATCAGTATTAAAAGACCAAATAGCTGAATTGGAACACACAAAAAACGATCTGATAAAAGCAGCCGAGCAAGCTGAAATTAAAGAAATGCCTGTGGAGAAGGTGTCTCTTCCCTTCCTGTTTTCCTAAGCGCTGGTTATGTTTTAACATTTATTCTTAGTTTTAAAATAAAGTGTAGCTTGGCCTTGTCTCAAATACATTTTTAAAATTGAAACCAAACATTTATGGTATTAGTATTCTCCTTCTGCAAGTATAGAAGCTAATGGTATATGCTCTAGCAAAAAATGAGTTGCAGTTAAACTGTTCTTCTGTCTTTGAATAACTAAAGCATTCTAAGAGGGTTTTGTTCTTACTCCTTTTACGCTTAACTAACTGAAAACATGAAAAAGAATTTATTTTAATCATAGTTTATAGACAGCTGATGATTAATATTTGTGCACAACAAATGTGTAGCGGACAGAAGACATTTATTTGGGTAGAGAAAAATTGTGATTCATGGCCCCATTCTTCTTATAGCCACCGTTTGTACTCATGATGTTTTCTCTTTTCCTTAACCAACTTGAAGAATGATCCTGAAACACTGTTGAAGTGTCTGGTCATGTGTAATGAGCTTCTGAAGATCATGCCACTGTCTAAAGGAATCAGTCCAACCATTAATGAAATAATTCAATCTCTGGTATGTAGGAATATAAAAGAATATTTACATTATAATGAAAGTGGATACATCAAAGCCGACCCTTGGGTGCTTCCAAGAGTGTTTGTGATTATTTTGCAATGACTTTGCTGTGTTTGGTGCTTTTAAGCCTTCCCAGACCCTAGTGTTTGCAAGGTGCATACACATAATGCTGTTCTGAGCTCCTGTGTCAGAACTGGTTGTGGCAGAGAGATCCTAAAATACAAGAGGAATATGATGAATATTTGACAAATGTGTGACAGTGTTGGACAGGGCTGAATTATACTGTGCCAAGTGGGGTGCTTAGGTATCTGCTTACTGTCCTTAATTACTTGGACTTTCTATCACCTAAAGTTCTGAGAGCTCTAATAGAGAACTTTTAAGGGTGTTGGTTTGCTTTGTTTTGGCCTTGTTATTTGTTTGTTGTTTGTTGTCAAAAGCTTTTTATCTTGGAAAGACTGGAACTCACATAGACTTTTCTTTTTTTTCCATGTACAAGGAAAGATTCCCTTCATCCCGCCTCTGTTTTTTTAGGACCTTTGAAGAGCAAAATATTTTTTTGAAATATTTCAGTGAGAAATAAGACAGTGGCATTATTGGGCTCTTGTAGTCTATAAGATATACCTCCTAGTTTCCATTGAGGAAACAAAGGATTTTTTTCCTAAATGTCACAAACTTTTAACTGCTACTGAGTGTATGGAAAAAAAAAAAAGGAAAAAATTAATATGCCATCGTATGAATGGTGCATTCATGTCAGAATATTCTGTACCATTCTTATCCCGTCTATTTAGAAAGCTTATATTTGAAGTTTATATTGGAAGTAGTTGAGAGAAGGGCAGCAAGGAAAAGAATGAAATGGATGCTATTGAAGAGTGCCTGAATAGGTTCTCTCTTCATAACCTGGAGAGGACTGAAGGGTAGGGGCCTGAGAGGGGGAAGATGTAAGACATGAGAGAAAGTGAGCATTTGTTGATCACCACACAAACATATCCACCTAGCAAGCTCAGAACAAATGAAATGAGTCACTTGTTCACCTAAGCTGTAATCTGTGGAATTTTTTGTCGCAGGATGTGTATGTGCATGGTGAACACTTGGACAAATTTCAAGGAAAACTGAGCAAGTTCAAGAAAAATATATGGAATGATTAGGTACATAGGAACAGCCTCATAGTTCTGGTGTCTCTCAGCTGCAAATTCTTGAGACCTTGACAAGAATTCTAAGGAAGTATCTATTAAGTCTGTTAATGTAATTTGGATTTGATCTTTAGATAAGGAGATGATGGACTGGATGACCTCAGAAAGGGCATTCTTAGAATTCAGCCTGCAAAGAAAATTGCTTAAATATAGTGGGACCACACCTAATTTCTTTCAGATGTATAGAAGTATTCTTAGAAATCCTAATTAGCGTTGTGTATTCCAGAAAGCTTTTCATTTGGTCTTTCTGTAATTTTCACATTTGTTGTTTATTCCACTTTTCCTTCTCCAAGATCCTGCTTTTGTATTGATGTTCCTGCTGGATTTTCACATATTAAGCGATTTGGGACTTACTTGTTTTTTCTTTTCTTGAACTTGAACTCTTTAGTAAATGCAAAAATATAAAATGATGCCATTGTGTTGTTCATACTGTACCTAGTCTGGCTTTTCTTTCGTGTGGATTTTTACAATTGTCCTCTCAAAGCTGTTTCAAGTACATCAAAGTGGTATCCGTATTTTGTAACTTGGAACTGTTTATTCTTTCTCTGCAAGAATGTTAATGTCTTTTATGAAGAATTGTGTAGGCTTGTTGTGTGTTGGGTTTTTTTATTTTCCAGAGTGATCCATTTTGTTTGAAAAAAAAATTGTTTAAAACAAACACAAAGCAAAACACTCATGTGACTTTTGCCATTATTTCGTTGCTGATTTCAAACAACATACTCAATCTGCTTCTCTTTATATCTAGATAAACAGAGTATTGGTAGTTGCCATTTTCCAATCCTGTATCAAACTAAATTATTTTTAATTTCAGGGTAAGCATATTTTAGTAGTCAGTTTTTAATTTTGAATTTATGTATTTCATCTATAAAGTCCAATATTATTGTTTTCAGATACTTCCAGGCATAACTAATGTCCAGCCAGCTGTGAGAAATATGGCAGTCCTGTGTTTGGGTTGCTGTACCCTTCAGAACAAAGAACTTGCCCAACAACAACTTCCATTGCTGTTACAGGTAAAATTTCTGATCAGAAATGAAGTTATGGTCTTTGACTTAGTAAATAAATCTATTCTTGTATCTATAACAAACTATCGTAGATAGTAATATTATTTGAGAACCAGTCATTCCTGATTTTCTGAAGATCTGGAGAGTGTGGTTTCAAGTAGATTTTTCTGATGTGTAATAAGATTCAATTTATCTTGGTATTAGCATGTTTTTCCTTTGTAAGGTCACCTGTTGTCTTGAAATTTCACAGACTATCTCTTCCAAACCTAGGTGAAATCTGTCATGTATTTATGTTATTCAATACAGAAAAGAGCTGTAGAATTTTCTGAGCCCTCCTTGGGAAACCAAACTAAAAATGTGTCTGATGGTTTTCATGTTTCTGTTACGTACTAACCTGTGGTCTTGGGTGTCTGAGTTGAATTTGGAATTATTGTTTATGGATTAAGGAAGAGTTGTTAAGTAGAGGATAAAGCAATATTCAAACTAACAAACAATAGCACAGTCAAACATCCGTGGATATGGAGCATGTTGGATGCTGTAATACCCACAATTCCCATCCTTGTGAATATTCTGATACCAAGCTAATTGTATCAAATATGACACTTGTTAACATTTTTGACCCTGGCTTTGAGGGAAGTGTGGGTGGCCATTGTGCTTTTTAAAGATTGTGTTCAGGTGTGTTCATTTGAGAAATGACAGCAGGCGTTGAGCTGATACTCTTGGCTCAGACAAAATGGTAGAGCTGTCAGTCACAGGAGAACTTTGGGTTCCTAAAAGTTGGCATTTACTATTGTTTATAATTTGCCTTTGAGTATGTCACATTAAAAAAAAATAAGTTTGTTTAGGGAGGATTTCAGTTACTTTAGTAACTTAAATTTTTGAGTTAAGTATTTATTTCCGCAGGTACTAAACCCTACAATCTCTGCATAGGCTACTATCAGAAGCAGAGTGTTGGGTTAAACAGATGTAGAATCTCTGGGCTAACCCATGATGTATGATTTTACTTGCATGCTAATTTGAACTATAATACATACAGTAACCTATGTAACTTTGATTTTTATTACTCTCTTGGTCCCTGTTG
This sequence comes from Entomyzon cyanotis, assembly GCA_024500445.1. NCBI lineage: Eukaryota > Metazoa > Chordata > Aves > Passeriformes > Meliphagidae > Entomyzon > Entomyzon cyanotis. Next base: position 10,650,272 of record JAKEPQ010001009.1, read on the forward strand.
TCTTTTTACATATTATTGGTTTTAATTAAGCTATACTTTCATTGAGCTATATTTCTGTAATGCCTAACACTCTGGAGCTACCACAGACAAACAGACTTTGTTTGTCCAGTGTCTGTTTACAGGTTGAACAATAAAATTACATCTCACACATGGATGCTTACTCTGTGGGTGAAATTAATTTGATTTTATGTAGTGCAAATGGCATAGATGACATGATAAGTTATTTTCCAGATGGTATTATAAATTCAGGTTTAAATTTGTATCACACCTTCCTGAAGTCTGAAAATTGGTTCAAGTATTATAAAAAGTTTCCCAAAATAATTAGTCTTATTAAAGGAAAAATCTTACTATACTTAATTTCAAGTTTGGGGCCTACCAGAAGATGATGTATTTATTTTCTTTTTTAAATCTAGGTTTTACAAATAGATAACATACAGATAAAGCTTAGTGCTTTAAAGGCAATCTTTGATCAACTAATGCTGTTTGGAACTGAGCCTTTTAAAACCAGAAGAGGCAATGAATCTCAAAGTGAAAGTGCACACAGTAGAACTGAAAACGGTGAGGATCAAAGTGAAGCAATAGAGGACGAAGAGGAGACTGCCACAGTTCACAATCTTCTGAAGCTTCTTTGTGGTTTCTTAGACAGTGAGGTAAGGAATACTATAAAATTTGCCTCAGTTTTGTTTGTAATATTTTTAAAATTATTTTTGCAGATGGCTTATCATCCCATTAGATTGCATGTGAATATTATGTGATAAGAATTGAAATTTATGGTCTAATATTAAAATATCTGTCCTAGAAATTGGCTACAACTTTGTCACTGGTACAGACGTAATGTTACTCTTGAGCTGCTTTGCATTCTGTGCAGGTGTAAATAAGTGAATACAGAGAATTGATTGGTAAGGTAGGATATAGGCTATTACAATAAAGTATTAGTGAAAAACTTTGTGGTTGGTGTCTTGTATATTATGAGTTCTTTCTTCAGTATTCAGAACTTAGGACAGAAGCTGCAGAAGGCATTGCCAAACTGATGTTCTCTGGGAGGCTGATCAGTGCCAAGCTCCTTTCTCGTCTTGTTTTGCTGTGGTATAATCCCATGACTGAAGAGGATACTCAGCTTCGACACTGTCTGGGAGTTTTCTTCCCTTTATTTGCTTATGCAAATAGGTAATGGTCTTTGTAATTTGTTATATGAAAATATACATTGATCTAGCAGCTTTAGGAACCTGTTTTTGGTCTTGCACAAGTAGAAATGCCACAAATGCAAATTAGACTGAGATATCTAATTCAGCCTCCTACGCCTATTGCTTTTGAAAGTACATAATCTCAACCTGTGACCATTCTGAAGACTTTCCATTAATTCCCTTTTACCCCTGTGGCTTTCCACATTTTTTTTCTTTCGCCTATAATTGAAACTGTTCTCAAAGATATTGAATAAAGTTAATTGAAAAAGATGTGCTTTACTTACTTATGCTGTTGAGCACTACAGGTAGGCTTTGAAGTGTCACTAAAAAGTAGCTTGCAGAAATGCTTCAGAAGAAAATAATCAGTGCCCAGCAGTTATCAAAGCAGCAGGCTGGTGGGTTGTGGTTTGGGGTTTGTTTTTGTTTTGTTTTTGAACTCCAATTTAAATTCATAGCAAATTTAAATCTCCTGTTTATTTTGGTGGTGGGCAAAGGAGGTAGAGAGCTGAGGTAAGGCAACAAGAGCTTTAATAGCAATTCTCATGTCCTTTTACCTGCTGTAAGAAAAAAATATTTAATTTACTTTTCAGTAGCTATTAGTAGTTTTATCGAGTTACAATGAACTGAGTATTTATCTACCTTTTTTATGGTGAAGTTTTAATGTAGGTGTATTTTATGTTACCTTATCTATTTTTCAAACCAAATTGGATTAAATTTTTGTGGCCTATACATTGCCATATTAAGAGTAGTACAAAGGGGAGCTGTCCTGAAGAGGCAAAAAAACCCTAAGCAGTGTATTTTTGCTGCTGTCAGAAAAAAACCAAAGAAAAATACCCAGTTTCTTATAGAATGAGAATTTCCCTACTTAAATTCTTATGAAAGTAACAGAAAAACTGATTTCATGTGTTTCCAGCATCTCTGATAATGCATAATGAATTTAAGCATTTAACACTGATAATCTTTTACTTGTGAATGTCATCTTCTGATGCTGTGAATTTCATTCTTTTTTTATGAGTTCTAGTAATTGCCCACCTGAGTAATCCTGTGTATTTCCAGGTCATTTGCAAATGAGGCAACTTCTTGTGGCGCCTCATAGATGATCTTTTTCTTGAAAAAATAACATGGTGTATGTGTTAAGCAAAAATCAGGGAAATTTGTGGAGAAAAAGATCCTAAATCATAGTCTGGGTCACTGATTGAGAATCTCTGTTTAGTTAGGAAATCTCATTTATTTTTTTGTCTCAAAACATTATCTGCATCCTGGATCACAAATGGTCCATTTTAAGTTGAGTAATTTACGTTCTTCAGTTACTGGTACTGTATTATTAGAAGTGAATTATTAAATGCCATGTGTAATTCAGAACTTGTCTGCGAAGTTGCCATTCAGTAAAGGAGAATTTGGGTAATAAATGGAATTTGGCTGAGGTTCATATCTAAATTTTGATACTGATTTCTCATTGAAGTTTAAAATTCCATTTGTTTTCTGGGTGCTGCTCTGTTAATCTCTCCATCTGGTCACAGATAGAATCAAGCGGCTTACTGTATGAAATGAAATATTTGAACTCTGAGGAAAAAATGTTGATCCTGACTTTTTAAATTAATCTTTCATGTTAGAAGTGTGGTATGACATGCTATAACAGGGATAAGGTCCTGTAACCAGTGAACAGTTTTTATTCATGGAATGTCTTCTATAGAGTATTAAACTCTCACGCAGCCTAAGAGGAGAAACTTCTGCCTTGTGCCTATATGTTATTAGAGGTGTTTTTTTTAATTTACAGGAAATAATCTGAATGATACTTCAGTTATTCTTGAGCCAATCTAAAGCCTTAAAGCTGCTGAAAGAGAGAATTCTTGCTTTGGTTCTTTTGTAGCCAGTTGTGCTGCTCAAAAGGTTTTTTTGTCAGCTGGTTTGGCTCTGTAATCCAGCAGTAAATAATCTGCTTTTAAAAAAATTATTTGCTTTCTTAGTTTTCTCTTGTAGCTATGTGGGTTCAAATAGGAAGTTAATACAAATATCAGAAAGAGCAAAGCTTCACTTCAACTAGTACCTTGTACTTTTTGACATCTTACTTGTTAAATTGTTTTGACAAATCTGGTGGAACCACACTTATAGACAACTTGCTGCAGAACCAAGTGAAATATGATTTTTAGGCTTGCTTGGCAGTAGTTATGAACTCTTCCGAGAAAAAAGCACGAGTATTCCTTCCAAAAATCCTGTTAACCACTGCATACTTTTTTTGCCAGGTTTCCTTGCTTTCTTCCACGATGAAAAATAAAAAAAATGCTAGCAGAAAGGAGGAATAAGCAGAAAACAAGATTAATCTATGAAAACAATTTAGAGAAATGTATTTATGTAAATCTATTCTCTTGTCCTTCAAGATAGAATATGACTATATATCAGTTGGGTTTTCAGTAGTAAGGATGAGTGTTCAGATTCTTCAGAGGAAGGATGTGTTACTTCAAACTTGCTTGAATTACCATATGCTAAAATTGTAACTGGTTCTATGAAACAGTTTTGATATATCTTGATTTTGCTGTCTGCTGCTACCAAGTTTGGCTGCTCCCACTTTGCTTTGATTGATGTAATGGGTCATTAAACTTTCACCATGGAAGAGAAAACTTGATTTTGTCTCATATGCTACTAATATTTGACTTCACTGAAACAGATCTAACCAGGAATGCTTTGAAGAAGCTTATCTTCCAACTCTGCAAACACTGTTAAATGCTCCTGCAACATCACCTTTGGCTGAAGTAGATATCAGTAATGTTTCTGAACTGTTAGTGGACTTGACCAGACCAAGTGGACTGAAATGTCAGTCCAAGAAGTCTCAGGACTATCAGGTACAATGTGTTAAACTGTAGGAAAATAGTACTTCTGACAGATTAAGAACTGTCCCCCGACTTTGCTTACTGCTACCTGTCTGGGCCTCTCTGACATTCCCAGTGTCTGCTGTTGGATTAATTGAGCAACTGTTCGGGTAGCGAAGTCTTTTAGCTTGACACTTTCCTCCCCCTTTTCCTTCCCTTTTCTTCCCCCCTTCAATTTCCCCTTCTTCTTAAAATTAAAAAATGCTAGTAGGAACTTGCACATGGCTAATTGTTTATATTATGAAAGGTATTTATAAAAATGGGTGAATGTACTGAAAAAAGTGCATTTTCGGAAAATGTTTGCTCTGTAAAATTAGCCAACTGTTTAAATCAGATTGTTCTCACTGCTGTCTCTCGTAAATAGTTCCCAGCAAAATGATACCTAATTTCTTTCCTTTGCAGGAGTTAACAGTGCATGATACTTTAGCCATGAAAATTTGCAATGAAATCCTGGCGGACCCAACTGCACCAGATGTCCGTATTTATGCAAAAGCTTTAAATTCCCTAGAACTCAGTAGTTCTTCTACAGAGAATCTTCTGGTGTTGTTCAATGAGATTCAAGAGGTAGTACATAAATAGCATGGTTCTTACTTTTTTGATCATTAGCAATTTAATATTCGATACGCTAAAAAATGAAGTGCTTTTTGTTTACTACGGCAATATGACTGGAATTTCTCTTTTAACCAGTCTTTGAAAATTAATTTTTGAGTCATTTACAAAAATCTGAGCTGATACCACTGCATAGACAGTATAACCAGCATGAAACTGTGTCCAACTTGATACATTGCAGTACAGTGAGTTCTTTTGATAACTGCAGTGTAGTTACCTTTTTTAAAGTTAAAATCCAATATTAAGTCTTGCAGTTCAGGGGCTTATCTTTAGTTAATAACAGCTGAAATTTTACACCTAAACTTATGACACAATGGGAAGATCATTAGGCAACATGAAAGAGTGCTTGATTTAAGATGAGGTGGGAAGGGATTACAGGAGTTTTACCCTGGTGCTTTTATTAATGTGGAAAAACAATTTGGAAGTGTGTCACATGAACAGAATGGTATATAGAAATGTGGAAAAGAATGCTGGATCCACCATGGGCATATCATCCAGAGGTAGCTGTACTCCAAGTCCAGTTGCTTTAATATTTTTCAGTTTTCCTTTAAAAAAACAATGAAAAAAATGAGGATTTTAGTTCCTAGTATTGATGGACAAAATGTTTCTCCTTTCAGCTTGGCTGGTCACTTTCATGTCACACATTGTGTCCTTTGTGCGGTAATTTTAACTAATCCTATTAGTAGTCAAATTTAAGAGATAAAATAAATAGTTGTAAATTTAAGTAGCATTTAACATTAAATGTCTGTTCTCCAGAAAGTAGAAGATAAACCGTGTCAAAAAGCTATTGAGAAGCTCCAGATGAAATTGACCAAAGGCCCTAATGTGGGCAGAAACCGCTCTGAAAGAACTGAGGAAACGGGTGTCTCTGAAAGGCCACAGGAAAGTGACATCACATTGTCTGAAAATACTGTTCACAATGAAGAAGGTAATTCAGGAGAGGTGTAGTGCAGTAGCAGGTGTGCAGTTCAGTGAATTGTTTAGATGTTACAAAAATAAGAAGCAATAGGACTTGGGAGACACCCCCAGCTCCCTCAGCTGCTTCTCATAACACTTGTGCTTCTGGCCCTTCTGCAGCTCCGTTGCCCTTCTCTGGACTCATTCCAGCACCTCAGTGCTGAGTACAGGGGAATGGTCACTGCCCTGGTCCTGATGGCCACAAAGTCTCTGGTACAAGCCAGGATGCCACTGCTGGCTCATGTTCAGCTTATGGACATTGAGCTGTTAGAGGTCCCTTGTAATTTCAGTGTCCTCAAATGAAAAAATCACTACTCCTGCACTCATGGTCCTCTGATTCAGGGGACTGGGCAGCCTGAGGTCCATCAGTAATATTAAAGAATCAGGCAAATAAAGCACTGAATGGCTCTGCTTTTTCTCTGTTCCTGTTAGTCAGGTGACTGACCATCTTGAGCAAGTGTTTGTCCAGTGGCTTTTTTTTTTTTTTTTTGGACCTCCTCCTGCTTTTACCATACTTTCAAAAGTCCTTCTTTACTATCTTACAAAATACTAACCAGGTTCAATTTTAACTTAACTTTGGCCTTTTGAGCCTTCTTGATGCATGTATGAACCACAGCTCTGCCACTTCCTGCAAAGCCTGACCTTGCTGTCAGAGATCTTACAGTTCCTTTTCCCTCTCAAGCTCCACAACGAGGTCCCTGTGCAGACAAGCTGATCTTCTGTCCCTCTTGCTTGGCTTCTAGCATAGTGGAAGGGGCTAAACAGTTGTCAGGAATAGTTTATATAGGATTGTCCTTTGTTGGGGTGGAGTTATAGTTGAGTGACATTTTAAGCTTCCTGTTGGCCTTATTATCTAGTTTCTGGTTTAAAGAAAAAGTGGGGTTCAGTTGTGTGGCTTTTTAATATAACAGCCAAGATTTAAAATACTGGTAGTTAAGATAATTAACTTTTAATTTATGACTTCTGCATGTGTTATTCTGTTTACTAGAAAATAATAAAGATGCTCTTTGTACTCCAGTTAATGAAGTTAAAGAAAATGCAAAATTAAGATCTACAAGAAGTAAAGCTGGCAAAGGTACAGTGGCTACAACATTAGTTGTTTTTAATAAAATAATTTCATACTAACTTTTTGTGAATGTATAGATGGGAAAGCTATTCATACTCTATTGTAGTTTCTACAATTTTATTTGTTACAATATTAAACCAGTTTCTTCTGTGGAAAGTTTCGTGCTGTTAGCCTCTCCCAGTAACATGGATTTAAAAAAAATTAAAAAGACTGACTCCAGGATTGCAGACAACCCAGCCACACCCATTGACAGTAATGTACAGGTGCTTCTGGGAGAAGTGGAAAATTGTGGGAGTTTTTTTGTTGGTTTTGTTTTGTGATCACATTCTATCTGTGCTGATTGTGTATTTCTATGTTTTAATGCAATGTCAAACACTGAAGAAAGATAGATGCAAAACAACTACTTTAAGAAAAAAAATTGAACCAAGATATGAAAAGAGCCTTTTTTTTTTTTACTTAGGACAGCGAAAAGTGGCAGCAGAAGTGAGGTCTGTGAGCAGAAGAAAAACTGGTGCAAGTGTAAAACGCGGTAATGAAAGGTAAATAAATCCTTGTCTCCCACCATGAAAACCATTGTGTCTGTTCTAGCAAGGAAATTCAAGTGTTTTTCTTTCCAAAACTTGTGTGTTTGAGATCCTCTGTTCCTAAAAAATAGATAAATATGTAAGAAAAAAAGTTTATTTGAACTGGTACTTTTGAAACAATGGCAGGTTTTGTCAAGGAGCTTGGTAACCCTTTTTTAATGTACCTTTTTTGTGTTTAGTCAACAGATATTCTAGTTGAAAAAAGTCAGGTTTTTGGTTTACATTATTGCTCTTCTTCCAATTAGTTTTGGCTGCTTAATCTGTTCTGTGGAAGTGTCAGTTTTTTAAATTTAAATTCCTTTTTCCCCCTCCACAATTTTGTTGCTTGTTGTCCAATATGTAGTTGATTTGCTTCTGGAAATGACTGAGAAGTGAATAGCAATGGATCTCTTCCCTTATGATCTTGCTGTATATAAGCATTAAAGCAACTTTATCTTTGCAATTTTCAGCTGTGCTCACTCTTTCTTAAGCAAGTAATTAATTTATTGTGGACTTTATTGTGTCCAGGGTCAGTCTCTCCCATTTGCCTGTTTGCTGTGTTTGCTTTGATTCCACCTAATTTTGGGGGTGTTTAACTGCTTATCACTTGGTTATCTTTACTGATCCTGCTATATCACTTTGAAAACACCAATATATTCTCAAAATAAGTTTATAATTGGTAAGAAGTATTTTTGCTCTTTAAGACCATGTTTCAAGTTTGTTAATGTAAAAGCTCCTCAGTTTGCTTAGTCTTTCTTACCTTACTCTTAAATATTCTGTGTTTCAGTTGTGATCAAATTCCAGAATCGGTCCCAGTGTCAAGTACAAGGCCTCAAAGACGAGCAAAAACTTTAGCACTGGAGAAGACTCGAATGAATCTTTCAAGACTGTTGGATGAGGAAATGGATAAGTGAAGTCAAAAGAAGAAAGTGCCTTTGTCAACACTGGTAGTTAACATCAGACTTGAAAAGAAGATTTTTTTTTTCTTGCTAGTCATATTTAACTCCTTTTATATGAATTATCATTTATAATTCTACATTCTAGACTAGTTTTTTTTTAAAAATAGATGCTTCAATTAATTTCCTGATATGAAGTCACTCATTCATGTAATAAAAACAATTAAAACATTACCTGAAGAAAATTTAGATATTTTTCTTTTACCTTACAGAGAAGGATGTGTCTTACCTGCAAGTAAAAATTGCTGTTGGTGCTATGTATTCCATAGTTAAAGCTGTTTTGATATTTAACATTAGCAGAGAGTGGTTGCTTGTGATGCCAGCAATTTTGAATATACCTGCTTTTATGACACCCAGTTTCTTCATTTTTTAAAGGTTTTAAAACAATAAAATCTGGTCAGCAGATGCATGTATTTACTGTTCATGTTAATGTAAAATAGAGTTCTTAATTATGAATTCTGCTTCTTGCAGGTGGGTGTCCACTTTATTAAACAATGTCAGAATGGTGAAACTGAGTAACTGATTTTACAAACCAAACTGAAAGTCTACCAATGCTGACCTTGTTATATAGAATCAGTGATGTGCTTTTAGAAAAGCATAAAATAATTTGTGGTACACAATTAAATCAGGTAAAGAAAGGAGTATTTAAGTACAGAAGGGGCTAAAAATTAAATCCTCTAAGGTCAGTGTTGTGTCTTTTTTAAAGTAGTATCCAGCTGTTATTTTTTTGTAGCTCTGAACTTCAAAACTTCTAGGAATGGTCAGGAGTTGTACAGGGCAGTAGATTAAGCTGCACACAGTCGCTGGTGGCTGAGCAGAGTCACTTGAGAGGAAACACCTGGTCAGTCATGTCCATGTTGCAATGGGGTCTTTTTGGAGCAGTCGGAGCAAACTCACTCGATTCCTTGACATGCACATCTCAACTCATGATGCCAAATGCAGCTTTCTAAGGAACTTTTATTTCAAATAGGTAAACATGCTGTAAATGATCTTTGTAATTCTAGGAAGTGACTTAGGGACACAAGTGAAATGTAGTATTCCTGAAGTGTAATGCCCAAACTGGTATGCTATTTTCAAGCTTGCATTTAGGAAGCAGACAGGACTGTGTTGCTTTTCATCCTTTGCAGTTTTTATTGGAAACTTGTCAAACTGCAAAATGCCACAACACAGTTTTCTGCTATTATTTGCTCTACTCAGAAGCTTCTGTAACTGTGATGAATTATTTTTGTAATTTTAAACACAATTTCGAGGTCCTGACCTCCCTCTTTTGGTAACTTTTCAAATCCCCAAATTGTGTTGTAGTGAGTATGTGTACCATGCAACCATTTTAGATCAGAGATGCTCTCTGTCCCGTTGAATGCTCCCTAAACATAGGTGAAATGGGAAAAGTATATAGTTGTTTTTCTCAGTTCTAAGTCAGAGCTTCCCTGGGGCTTTAGTGGGTTTTTTTAATTTAAGTTACAAATTCTTTCATCCTCCTTCTTCAGTGGTTTGCTTCTTAAGCATGACTACGTTTTCAACAACTGGTGCTAGTCCATTCTTATTTTTTCTTAAAATGAGTTTCAAGGCAAAGCAGGAGCAATAAAAATCTATAAAGGGCTCTGGGAATACCTTCCTGAATAAATTTAAGACTTTAGTTTTGCCTTCTTGTTGTGCCTTGCCACATAGGCAGGTTCTGTCTCTGGCATCTCTTAGGAATGCTGGACTGAAAAGATGAGGTTTCCCTCAAGTCACCTCCCAGTCTGTGGATGCCTCTGCTGTGGATGTGGCTTCACTGGTGCGTGTTAATAGAAAACAGACTTTGCCTAACTGGAGACCCCAGGGCTGGTGTGGGGCTGGAGTCCCTGCCCTGAGAGGCTGAGGGAGCTGGGCTTGTTCAGCCTCTGAGTGTTGGGAGGATCCCCAGTTACTGCAAGGAGTCTGGTAAAGAGGTAGGACTGGGCTCTTTGTTGCATATGATGGGAGGATGAAAAAACAATGGGTATAAACTGAAACTCAGACCAGAACAGAAGGTGCAAAAGGCAATGGAACAAGTTGAGAACTGCTGGAACAGATTGCCTGAACAGAGGCTGCGCACGTTTTCTCCTGGGAGTTTTTAAGGCAGAACAAGGTGTGAAGTACTCACAGCTGGCTGCTTTTGAGCACTGTGTACAACTATGGACCTTCCTGATGTCCTTTTATGCCTCACTTACCCTGTGATCCTTTCAGGCCAGAAACCTGATCAGCAACTGGCACTGAATTTCCAGCCCCTTTGGACATATTGCCTGCTCAACTCCCTGTAAAGGGAAGGGTTTTCCGTGTAATACAAAATTTGATGTGATCTTGTAAAATACCTTTCCAGTAGGGGTGGCTGCATAATTGCAGGGTGGGACGATCAGATGTGTGCTCTCTCTTTCAAAATTCACTATTAGTGTTAATCAAGGTTTAAAGATCTGCAGCTGTCTTTCTGGGAAAGTCTCTTGGTAGCAAGAATACATCCAGAGGTGACAAGGACCCAAGCCTGGAGGTCTTGGCTTGCAGTGAAAAAAATCTTGACTTGGTATGCATTACTCCTTCTAGCTAAAATAATGCTGGTTTTTACTTTAATTCTATGTATTGAAAGTATCTAACTTCCTGGCTGTTTAATTAAGGAATAAAATTTTAATCCCTAAAACATTCTAATTAATTTTAAAATGGACTCTTTGTTGCTCTGGACCAGTTACCGTGCATCCTTCCTCTTTTTGCTGGCTAAACACAATAGTGTCAAACATGAACCCCACTAAACCTAGACTTGATTGCCTATTAAATAATGGTAAAATAGCAATGGTCACTTGTCAAACTTAGCTGGGAGAGCAACAGCCAAAGGCCTGTTCTCAAGAGTAGGGGTTTTAGTGTGCAGGCTGAAGAGACTGAATACGCAAGCAAACAAGAATCACAAAACTGAATCACAAAATTGGTGTGGGAATAAACGTGGGATCTCTGAGGACAGCAGGGGCTGGTGAGCTTGGGTTATGCCTGAAAACTCTTGAGTTAGCAGCCAACTAAACCTCAATGTGGTTCAAAGGAACAGTAATAATAGTTGTTTACAAAAACAGGCTCCTGCTGGGAGCTGAGGGAGACATGTCCAAACCAGAAGGGTTCTGGTATTTACTGGGTCTTTGAAATCAGAAAATCCATGTGGCATCTCCTCCCATGGGCACACAAACACTATTTGGGCTGCATTGGCTTCATTGTAAGACTCTTATGTCCCACCTGACTCCTTACTGATCTTTGTGCTTTGCTGGGGCTCCACTGAAGCCAAGTTCAGTGCCTCTGCCCTGGGAAGTTTAATTCTTTTGGCTTTCTTGTCCCACAGAATCCATGAGTATTAAATAGTTGAGATACATAAAGACCTTCTAAACAGCACTAAACATAACGAATGTTTATTCTTTTAATCACATTCTGCACTTTTAATCATGTCCGATGCATCATTGACTCAATATCCTCTTTGGATCTTGTGACGCCAGAATTCATAACAATCTCTTTATTTCAGTTACTGGATTGCACCTGCAAACCAACAAAGCTCTGTAAAGAGGAATTGCATCTTCACTTTTCTAAGGTAAATCTTTAAAACCTTTGTTTTATAAAATACAATGTCTTCCAAGGAAATTTCCTTCTGGAAAATTAGTTCTTGTTAAGTAAAGGACAGACAACTCATCATGAACTAAGAAACCTCTACTCTAGCTACTGAACGTATGACTCCAGAAAAGAGAAGTATATTATATGGTTTTATTCTAACACTTTTTTTATAGCTCTATTGATAATAAAGTTTTGATGAATGAAGTACATGAACCTTGCTAAGATCATTTTAAGCATGGAATGTCTACAATGTAGTCAGCTACAACCATTTACTACTTCTTTGAGTAGAGATAAAATTTTGATTTTACATTGAATTTCCAAAGTACATGGAAAAAACGAACTAGGAAGAGCATTTACATCCATTTTAATTGGTGGCAGGCATAAATTCATAAAAACAAAAGGGGAAGAAAGACCATTTAGCAGAAACCTCAAAAAGTGCAGATACAGATTTGTTGAATGACAATCTTTCACGAGATTCTCCAGCAGGCTTGGTCCTTCTTTTAGACATTAGGGTCATTAAACACTGTCACATGGAAGTTCTCAAGATAAGTGAAGATGAAAGTATACTGCAGAAACAAACTGGTGCTTCCATACATTTCAATCCATTGGTGAAGGAGATCTCCTCAGATAATTTACCTTTGTACTGCTTTGCTTCGAGGTAGTCAGTCTCCACCTGTTACAGATTTGTTTGAGTTATTACCATAAATCTTTACATGGTGACCTATGCCACAAATTACATAATATATTAACTTTCGTGCACAAAAATAAAACTGGGAAACAATAGTTAAATGTAAAGAACATAGAAAAATCACAATACTATTAAAGGGGAACATCCGATTCTGATATAAATTTGTACTGCAAGAATTTCATGATGGTCAGATGTGAAACTTCATATTTAAAAAAGAAAAAGTACATCAAACTGAATAATGCTAGTAGCATATAAAGCCAAATCACACAAGATCATTTCAAGATCAATGTAATAAATGCTTATTATTTAGCAGAAAAAAAATCAGGAACAATGTACAAAATAATAGTGCAAGAACAGCTGCAATCTATTTGTTCTCATCAGTTTTGAGATTTTGGTTAAAAACTTTACAGCTGGTGAGAGATGCTGCTGAAAAACTCAGATTCCACTCAGTGGGCTGATTAAGGCACATCTTTATGGACTTCAAATGTTCATTTTCTGTGTTCATGTCTATTGAATTCTGCGGCTCCGAGACTTTCACTTGTAGCGTGCTGTGAGAAAAGAAGTGGGGGTAGGAGAGGGAAAAAAAATGAGAAAAAGTTTAGTACACTTTTCTCTTTCCCTGTAAACAAGCTGATAAGAGGCAAGATGAGGTGGTGGCAGATCTTGTATTCTGTTGGGGTTTTCATTGCTGTTTTACTGCACTATGTTCCGGAAACACTGAGGTTAGAATCTGACTGTGCTGTGCTGTGCTGTGTTGTGAAGTAGATTGAGCTTGTTTGTGTGGGGATGGCTGAGGCCCTGTCCATTGGCAGCACCTGTCCCAGGTCAGTCTCCTGCTTGTGCTGTTCCTTTGCAGGAGTGCAGTAACAGCTCACCTTGCTTAAATCATCTCCAGCTGACTACTGCAAAGGCACAGGGCTTGTTTTTATTGCTGACAATATTAATTTAGTACAGCCATGAAAGGACTCACATGTAGACAGTATTTTGTTTTAAACCTAGGAAAAAAAGTAATACAAGAAGGGAAAGAAACCTAGTCCTTTGTGGGGATCACTAAGCAGACTAGGACAGATGTGTGGATTGAATCATCAAATGGTTTGGACTGGAAGAGACCTTTAAAGGTCTCTTTTAACATCTTTTGAAGGTGTTGGAATCCAACACCCTTGAAATGAGCAAGGGCATCTTCAACTAGATCAGGTTGCTCAGAGCCCTGTCCAGCCTGATCCTGAATGTTTCCAGGGCTGGGATGTCTACCACTTCTCTGGACAACCTGTTTCAGTGTTCCACCATCCTCATAGTAGAAAAATGTCTTCCTTAATATATGAAGCACTCAGAAGTGCTTTAAGATATAAAACACAGTCAGAAGATAATTTCAATCCTCATTTCAAACCTCTTTATCCATGTTACTACCTCCTGCCGTGATTTGTTCCCCTGTGTGCTACACTGTTTCTCACCATCCTTTTCAAAGTTTTTGAGAACTTCAGGAATGATACAAAGTTGAAAATATTTCTGAGATGCTAAAAATAATGTCTTACCTGGTGTAATTAAGGGTAGGAGGTAATCACTATGCTAAAAACTATCTGAACACAGTTTCTTATCAAAGGGGTATTTAGGCAGCAAGAATGGCTTTTAACTGCTGCATTTCAGAAAACAGGTTCATCACAGAACTCCGGTGCCCATTCTGAAGGATTGAATGTGCTGTGGTGTAGTTAGTGCTCACAGGACTGCACAGAGTAGCTGAGGACAGTCAGTCAGTGTAGGACTACAACCTAAAACATTGGCTTCTTCACACAAATACCAATGACTGACTTTGATGAAACCATTTCCAGTGTCACAGCACAAGGGATAGACAGCTTAGGCGACAGCTAAAATGACAGTTCACTGTTGTTCTTCAGTTATCAGAAACACAGTTTTAATTTTTTTGTATTTTAATATAAGCTCCCCCAAAGCCTGTGTGCCTTTCTGACGTGGTGGCAAAACAGACATTTCTCATTTGTTAACTAGTTCCCAACCCTCCATAACTGGTGCACTGCTCCCATGCCCTTCATTTCCTTGTGTCATTATTCAGCCTCTATCTTTTTTCTTGTTTTGCCTTGTGCCCTTTTCCTCTGGGTCGCTCTGTTTCCTTCCTGCAGGAAATAGAGTGCAAGTGTAGGTGATGGACAAGACTTCAGTCAGCAAGGATACTTTCTTGAATTTACAGCCTGTTCCGACTTGGATCTTTGCCCTCAGAAACTCAAAGGCTTTTTTATGACCATGGGATTAAGTGCATATGTGAGATGGTGTTAAGGCTGACTTCTGCAGTTAACAACTTTCCTCACCCCTACTGACTGTGCTTTTCAGGCATGGCCAGGTAGCAAAACATAACTCCTAACAACTAATCAACAGCTAAATTAAGGATAGGACAGGAATGTTTTAGTTTGGTTTTTTTTTAAAGGGGTGGTTCTGGTTTTGTTTGTTTGTTTTTGTTTTGTTTGGGTTTTGTTTTTTGGGGTTTTTTTGGGGGTTTTTTTGTTGTTTTTTTTTTTGTTTTTGTTTTTGGTGGTTGCTATCTGAAAGCAACATAAATGCCTTGGGAACCAAGAAATTGCAAACTAGGAAGTAGAATACACCTGCAAAGTGCTTTAAAGAAAGCATTTCTACTGTCTTTAAAGCAGTAGACAGATAAACCCTGTTTAATGCTGGGCAAGTGCCAGACAGAAAAAGCCAAAGGTCTGGGCTCCTTATATGACCTGGCATGTTACTTCTAGGAATTGTACCAAGCTGGTAAGGGCCATTTTCCAAACTACACTGCTAGTGGTAACAGTGTATCCTAGGATTTGGTGCAATTGTGACCATCGTTCTCCCCATTTGCTTGGACTACCAATGAAAATGCTGAGTGTTGTAATAATACCAAAGAGCACTTTCCAAGGACTTAGTTTTGTCATGGACTGTCCTACTCTCCATCTTTTAGGTTTGTACAGGTCTCTGTACAAGGTACAATAGGCTGGACTGAATTTGCAAAACTAGAACTGAAGCATGTTCTGATAATTGTCATGTGGTGATTTATTTACCTCTCAGAGGAGAACTCTAGGAGACTCAACACTTTGATTTTTAAATGAATGCATAAAAACAGGAATAGAAAAATGTTAATTTTTCCCCCAGTTCCTCAGTATGGGTACCATCAGCACAAAAAGCTTTAATATTTTTGAAAATTTTACCTTGATAAAAATAAAGTGGGAAATAATACGGTTAAAGATCTGCATTAAGCAAGAAGAACCTAGTCTTGCATCTTGCTTTTCATTCCTTTACCTGTAGTGATTTATTTTCTAGCTGTTGAAGTAACAAGGTAAAAAATGGTGTATTTAAATATTTTTAAATCAGAGAATGTAATGAAAGGGATAAAATTAAACAGAAGCAGTGGAATTTCTCCAGTCAAATCCATCAATAGATTCCACTCTAAATTTCATTCTACTCTGCTTGCATAAGGTCCACAGTGCATTAAGCATTTCTAGCAAAAGACGTTACACACAGCAACCTCATGTCAGGAAGAACTGCAGGTTACAGCCTGATGCTCCCAGAAGCCATGAAGCCTATTTCAGTACAGCTTGGACTTAGGCTGGAGTATCCCTACTTTACATTCCCCTGGAGCTCTCCACCACCTACACTCACAACAGTGAGAAGATGGAGTTCCCTTTAATTTCCTACACAACAGCCATATACTGATTTTACATAATGGTCTCTATAATGGTTAGAATTTCAAATTCTGAACCCATGTGTTTACCATTCCAACAATTATAATCTGTTTTGTTTTTATTCACTTGGGACTGACTCAGTTAATCAGCTTCCGTGCATGTGATTTCTGGAAGTCAGCTACAGGTGCTTCTGTGACATGGAACATAAACTCCAGCCTTGGCATATCCAATAGCTCTGTTTTCACTAGGGAATTTGAAGGCAGGACAGCAGTGCTAAAATCCCAGTGAAAAAGATGAACACCATCTTCATTTTTTTCATAATTCTTTTTATGACAAAACAGTGTGATTTCTTGAAAATTCAGATTTTTTTCTTCATCTTTAATTACACTACCCTCTCCTAGCCCTTTTCTCTAAATACTTTTGAAGTGCTGGTAAGATATTTACTGCTTAATTTAAAAGATTTTATATTTCACTGTGTATAATAACTGATCCATATAATTGTCTCTTCTTAGAAAGTAAAGAGGAAAAAAAAAGGATATGGAAATGTGACTGTGCTTTTGGATCTGAAACAAGAGCAATCTGAAAAAATGCCCCAGGGAGCCAAGTTCAGCAGCCCTTCAGCAGATGCTCTGCCATGGCTCTGTGCAAGGCTCTGTTCAGCCTCACAGAGTTCTGACTGCCCCAGAGCCACGTGAAGCACAGAGGGGTGGCAGGAGTGGCACTGCGGACATGGGCACACCATGCTGTGCACAGTGACAGAAACACACTGCTGGGTCAGCGTAAGCTGGAAATGCCCTCACGTGCTCTGGGATTTCTTTGGAAGCTGCTGCATGCCAAACCAATGGGTCTGGAACACTGTCAGTGAGGACTCCAGGATGGTTTTGTGTGTTGCAGCTCCCAGTTCCTATATCAACATCACTGAATCACCTCTGAATTCACTATCTCTCAACAACTCTGGAGAAAGGATGAATTGCCTGTGTTATCCTAACAAATCACCCCTGTGTATTCTAACAGATCTTAGCAGCCAGATCAGAGTAACATCAATGGACTTTCAGGTCCTCTTGTCTCCCTGGCTAAGCAGAGAACTCTGGGTGTAGTAAAGTTTCCAGGCTTGCTGGGGTCCAAAAGGATCATCTCTCCCCACAAAAATTTCCTCCAATCATTAAATAAAAAGGAATAACTAGAATGGTTTTAATTCAGCCTTCTACTCAAGAAAGCAATGAGTGGCCTCCCCATGCTCCCAAGTGCTAAAGAAAACCCTGTTCTTTTCCACAGTTCCTGTTAAAACTGCCTGAATACAACTATTTTTTTTGGAAATTTCACATTTCTTTCTTTAATTTTACCCAAATCATCATTATACTAATAGAAATACTGATTTTTAATAGCAGGACCAGAGAGCAACACCAGAAAAACTGAGGCTGCCAAGCACAAAAGGAAATCGTATTCTTTGAACTGCTTATTTTCTGTGCAGTTTGGAGCCACATTCTTTGGAAAAACAGGAAATTTGGCACCTGTTGTTGTATGAAAATGATAAAGTCAAAAAAAATCTGGCTAGCTCAAGTCCACATATTTGCTGAGTAAATCTGTCACAACATGTTGAAAAAGAGTAGGAAAAAGACAAAGTAGGAATGAGTAAAAATGTCTCTGATCTGTTAGGTCAGTGCTCAGCATTTCCCACCAGAGATTGCCATCAACACCGTCTGTTTGTACGCTGTAAAAGCTATGGAAGTGTCACTGTAGGGTTATGTTTCTCTGAGCCTTTTGCAACACTTAGAGATAAAAACATCTCTTTCCCCACAATTTGAGTGCAAGGTCAAACTGGTTCCTACCCTCCTGTCTGACAGAAACTCTGCAAACTTCACTTGTTAAACACCAGCAGCAGTGATGTACAAATTGGTAGCTTGGAAAGTGTAAGAGCACCCGTGACACACAGCATTGATTCGAGGCTTCGACAGAAAGGTTTTAAAAAACACTGAGCAGAAACAGTAACACTTCAGCAGAATAAAAAAAAATGTTCTCTGTACAAACTCTACTCAAACATTTTCCCAAAAAAGGAACTAGTGGAATACACTAGGTTAAAATCTACAATGATGACAGTAGCCTCAATATGATTTCCAGCAGAGACTGATTTGATAATGTAATATATATTGGAAAGACAGTAAACCAGGCATGCACAGCCTGACTGATTGCCTCCAAACTTTAAAACTCATTTTTTCCACAATGCCAAAACCTAGCAACAAAGAAATCTAGAAAGAAAATTTTTAATGTCTCATTCCCATCTGCCAAATGGATTCTCATTGTAATATGAAATAACATATTTCAACTGAGTGGATGGAATCCCATTTGGGAATCTGGAAGAGAGAAACAAACGCCCTGGGAATCAATCAAAGCAAGCTGGGGAGATACGCAATGTTCAGGGAGTCTTAAAAGTTAGACATAAGAGCTGGGTTTAACACAGCTGGAGTACTAAGACATATAAAACAGTACAGAATAGCAAGACAGAAGGTGAACTGAATGGAGACAAAAAGACAGGGTGAAAACTCAGAACCAGCCATAATCCCGGACTGAAATTATGGTGGAAAGTTTATTTTGCTATTCAGACCAACTCAGAATTGTTTTCTTGGTTTGAGAAAATAAAAAACAATGGAAAGAAAAGAAATATGAATGAAATACATACAAAATATATGAGAAAGACAGCTAGAAGAGGTAACTAGGAATTTGTGAGCACTTGTGGCCTGACAGTGAAAGAGCATTACTTACTGGTAGCTATTTTCGGAATGCATATACTGAAATACCTGCACACTGTTCAAGCTTGAAGTTTAACTTGCACAGAGACAAAATTATACAGCAGTACTAACCACTAGTACTTCAAAGACCACAGCACAAGAGTAACACCAAACAGCAAATGGTTGCATTTTCAGGTAAACATTTGGCAACAATTTCAGAGTGCAGTTAGAGAAATAACTTGACTTTCTCCCCCAAACCAGTCAGCCTTGGAAAATTACAACAGATCATAGGCAACATAAAAGGTTTAAATTGTACTTTCATTGCAGAAATTAGGAACTAAAACTGGAAAAAAAAAAAAGGCTTGCACTGCCATGGAAATACAGAGCTCCCCCTCTGATGGCTCCCCAAAATACAGGGCAGACTTGAATATATGTCAACAAGTTTAAATAGCAACAACATTCCTTCCCCCTTTTTACGTTAAAATTATTTAAAGCAGCCTGACTGAGAAAGTTATGTAGAACCATATTCTTTTTGACAAGTCACCATGTTTTGTGGTATTATAGACTATTTTGCAGCCTATAGAAAGCACAAGGCTCTTCAAGAACAAAGAAGTAGAATATTAATGTAAGCTGTCACTGAAATGGGCATGAAGAAGTCATAAAATTTTAGGGCATAATTTACTAGTGATGACAGTATATAACCTGTTAAAGAAAAAAAATCCTATGATCTCAAATTGTTCATAGCATACTGTCTTAAAAGATCGTGGAAACAAAAGGCAGCTAAGACTCTAACAGTTGAAAGGAAACATCTTTAATTTGATGATGAACGTAATCAATTCTTAGCTTCTAGGCACCACCATGAAACAAGCCTTCCTCTGATTATCAGCGCCCTGAAAGACAGCATACAAATAAATTTTTTAAAAAACAAAACCCTAAACACCTGTTGTGCAGATAAGCACTGTTGTATTTGACTTAGAAACATACTATAACAGAAGTTTTCCATATTTTTTTCTACCTAATCATAATTAAAATAATTAAAAATGGTTTTGAAGCAGGCCCAATAAGGCGAAGGCTGGAGGTTCAGAACTACGTGTGCTGCTGGTCCAGGATGTTCTGAGGAAGCACAATGCCTCCCTCTCTGTGCTGTGATGAATGCAGCTATGGAAGTCCTGTCATTTGAGCTCAAACCTTTAATTCATAATAGTTTTTTTACATTGTAAATGCAATTATGTTATGGAGAGAGATCATCTCAGAAATATGATGAGACAGTCCCTGGGTGGCTTATAACCCACCAGACTTCTGAATTAAGGAAGGTCAAACAGCCATTTGCAAATAAGTAATTTCCTTTTCTGAGAATTCTACTACTTAAATGTAATTTAAAGCCAGCTGTGGGTAGTAAACTGATAAATAGGAAATGTCAGCAACAAATATGATACAGAAGAGAATTTCTTCAAACACACATCTCTAGAACTTTAAAATAGAAAGACAGGTAACAACAACCACCACAATTTTAAGAACTGATGCTTTAAGTATAGCTCTTAAATATTTACTTGCATTGTAAATAAATTTCTTGAATTTTAAATATAAATTATTTTTACTGAAAGTTTTGAAAATTATGCTAAGTGCCCTAATAAAAACACTGAAACCTAACTTTAAGTACTTCTTTTTCCCCTAAAATTTACCCCGCATTCAAAATGAAAGTCTTTACACATAGGTAAGAGAGCACAATCCAAGCAAGAGTAAGAATTTATTCTTTTAAGAAAAATATTGGAAATCATTCTTACAGCTTACAACAAGAATTTTTCAGCTAGGCTTTCATTTCATGTATAGGGAAATAATCCATTGTTTGGACCAAGATTTCAATAGTTTGAAATAAGACAGTTTTGAGGCCAGGCTGGTGGCAGTAAAATACCAAGTATAATCTCCAAATATTTGTGAAATCCACACCTTAGGTAACAGGAACCTGTGACAAGATCCATCTGAAAAGACTGACTTCCCTTAACATCTTAATTTTTATGCATGCATGTATTTTAATATGAAATGTGAAAGCCTCATTATTATAATTCCTAGCAGAATCACAACTTAAAAATATTCTACCCTGAGCTACAAAATGAAAACAAAGAATAATAATACCTATGTAAGACCTGCTTGGAAACACCTGACTGTAGTCCCATTACTCACTGATGGCTTGACAACTGATATAAAACATTCCAAACCAAGGAGAAATTGAGACTTATGCTTTTGAAAGGATTTTAAGTACTAAGTTAATTTTAAGGCCATTTCTACTGGTATGCCTGAAGTAAGAAAAGTAGGTCTAAAGTTGGTCTTAACTGAAGAAAGAGCTGCAGACAAGTTAAGATACCTGCCCCACTTAGAGATAAACCATGATAAAAGACAGCAGCACAGATTCCTCCTATGGATGCCCAGAAGTGGAGACAGAAAGGAGCACATGGCAGTAAGTGGAGGATGGAGAGTAGGTGAGCTGGCACAGCCACCGAAAGAAAAGTCTGTGAAACTCCTGCCTAAATTTAATTTGTGGTAAGGAACCACTAAAGCTGAAAGGAGACATAAGTTATGTGAGTTTCTGCTGTTGAAAGGACTAATCAAATAGTAAAATCTGTCAGACTGACAAAACCAAAGAAAAGAATACAGAAAAGAGCACCTTGCCTCCACAAATCATGAAGTTTCTCACTAAAGGTTTACATCCTCTTGACACAGCAAGAGATACCATTATTTGTACTCAAAAGAAATTGAAGAATAATCTAAGTAGCCTTTACTGATGTCCAGAACATGAGAGGAATCAGCCTCAGAAAATGGTCTCCTTACAGTTGTGAAAAAATGCAAAGAAACAAAAATTGCTTGACCTGTCCCACAAGAACAGAATGTGCAATTTGCCATGAATATGACAGCAGAAACTGTAAGTTGTCTAAAGTTATAAAGCACCCAGAGCTGTTGGCCCAAAAGCATAGAGTTAGGGAGACAAAATCTGTTTAAACTTCTTGACCTTGGAAAAGACACATGTTTACACTGTACAAAAAAATTAAATTACCTGGTCTTCAATATGAAAAAAATGGATCAAAAAGTTGGTATGGCTATTTACAAAAGATTTTCCATACCTGGGTTTGAAGAAATCTGTGACAAAAGCTGACTGTCATCTTGATCATGGTATTACAAATCTCTTAGCAGGTGTGTGGACCAGACAGAATGGACCAGCAAAGTACACAATGAGAATACACAAATCAGGAATAAAACTGCACTCGTCCTCTGCAGGGTATCCTTTGGCACTCACAAACAGAGCTTGGGATAAAAGGAAAGCTGCTGCACGATCTCAGAATCAGCTAAAGCTTGGTACTAAAGGAGAGCAAAGTATGAAGACAGGATGCAGGCAAATGTGGAACAACCAGTGTAAAGGCCTGAATGGTCTGAACTGTGGTTCAGAGGTGGAGCTGAATAAACTGAGCGAGGAACAGGAATGCTGTGGAATTAACAACAGCTCAGCAGGATCACACTGGTACACGCTGCTGAACAAGTGCAGGACAGGCAGTTCTGTGACAAAGGCACAGGCTGCTCTTGTGGAGCACAGATGAAGCACAACCCAATGTTATACTGTAAAATACAAATAAGTGTCATGATATACAAAAAACAGTGGACAGCCAACACAGCAAGAGACAGCCAATGGCAAAGGTATAATTTTCACTACAGGAGCTATGCTGATATGCAATGACTTGACATCCTGATTGGGCTCATCTGCCTCCTTGAAAAAGCATGCACACTTTTCTACAAAAAGGTAGAAAACTGCAGGGGAAACACAGATAATCTGACTTACTAATGTGAGTAATTAATAAAAGTTAATGAAAAATCACACATTGAGAATGAAATATAAAGTGAGCATTTAGATGAGAAAACAAAGTCAGTCAGCTGAAAGGTGGCAATCCAACACAGGGAAAGAAGAAACAACGGAGGAGAATGAAAACTGTAGCAATTCGAGATGACATCTGGTGCATTGCAAGGAGAAGATGGAGAGAGATGTGTCTCAAGAACAGCATTATTTTATGAAGGTACACTGCAACCAATCAAACATCGAGTCATAACCTGGTTAGGAGTGTGGAGTACATTTTAATTATTGCTCAGTTACAATAATTGCCATCTTTTATTTGACTATCAGTGAAATAAGAGTAACTTTTCTAGCTTTTTTAAAAGCACTATTAAGAAAACCCTTGTGAGCAATAAAGTAAAAAATTCCAAATAACTTCCCAACTGGCATCTCAATAGAGGTTCTATTTTCAGTTTTTCAAAGAAGTGATCTTCTCTTTAAATCACACCTTAGAAAGGTTCACAGTTCGTAGGTAGCACATATCCCTACACAAATATATTCAGGTACAAATCTATAAATCACACATGTCTATACAATTGTATTTGGTAAAATTTGGTAAAAAACCTGTAGTTCTGATTTCCAAACATTTTCCTCTGATTTCTTTCAAAATACCTAATAAAATCTTTAAATAACTGTGAGGTAAACATTGCTAATGAGGACTCCATAAACTAAGGCACAGTACATAGGCCTCTACAAATTAAAGCTCTTTCTTGAACAGGACTATTTTCAACACCAAAATGTGGAATTGCCTCAGCAAAATGAATCTGCTCTGTCATGGTCAGACTACATAAATACTTAATTTACAAGTTACATCTCCACAGGCTGTGTTGACTGACCTCTCCCTCCTTTTCTATCTAACAGCAACAGAAGCTCTGCCTTAAAGCCTCCTGTAAAATCTCAACAGAAGAGAGGATTTTAAAAAGGGTATGTACTTGTCAGATTTTCAAAAGCACTGTGCAGGCCTCGGAAAACTACTATTTTCTCTTCTAGGGAAAGGCTTACAAAGAAAGACAGAAGGTTGCCTATATTTATTTAGTATTACCAGTTCCCTGAAGAGCTGAAAAATGTTGCTACTTCCTCAGGACTGAGGGCAAACAGGAAAACGTAAGTATGAGTTTGTCAGCTTTTGAAGAGGTAAAATTAAAAACAGATAGCAAAACAATACTGATAAAATGAGGAAAAAAGCATCCCAACTTAGGTATAAGACTGAGTATATTAATCCTTCACAAAGGTTTAATAATCATGGCACTAAACTACAGATATTTCCTAGCAGGTAAAGGAGACTGAAGACTTCAGAGCCGAGTTCTTTAAAAAAAGTCCATTATTCAAAGAAGCAAACGTAGAAAATCCTTAGCCCAGAGCCACGAAAGAACATGAGGAACAGCACACCATAAGGCAATATGTAAATAACCACAGTTTAAAACTAAACAGCACCCAAAACCTACACGTCCCACACTAGATCACATGACATGAGAAAAAGGGAACAAGAGTATCTAGTTTGGCAAGTAAAATTCCAGAGTGTAAACCAAAATGGAGCACTAGACTGTGGTATTGGAGCTGCTGTTGTTGCATTACAGGGAATGAGGCAGAGAACATTAAGTTCATTAAATGAGTAAGGATTTATTACACACTTATAGTCAACAATATATTGAGTGTACCTTTCTGCTTTTATCCTTCTGCATTAAAAATGGCTCACTTACTGAGAACAGTCATTTATTTAATATTCTTCCTACATTTCTACTATTACTCTTACTTTGGTTTATGTCTGCTTGTGAAAAACTAACTTCTTGTCTGGCAACTACAGGTATGAAAATTTTTATGTGCTTATTCTGCATCACAGGTGAAACTTATTTTAGAGCCAAGTAATGCTCTGATGAAAAGCCTTTGTGAAAATGAACCTTCTTAAAATCAACAGATTTAATGACTGTTACACTATGTCTCCTCTGCACTTTACCTAACCTAGTATTTTAAATTTGTTGCTCATTAGGGGTGTAGAATGTGGTCCTTCATGAAAGAGAAAGCTCCACAACCCTGCTAAAAACAATGTTGTTTGTCACTAGATCATTGGTGTGAGACTTTCACAGTAGTAGGGAAGTGGATTATCAGTACTGGATTGCACTACCATGAGACAAATAAGCAACAATACAGGAATATTAAAGCCATACTAATACAGATGTGTAAAAAAAAAGCCCACAAAATCTTTCCTTACTATTTTTAGAAAATTTATGGTAATGTAAGTAAAGTCTAAGAAAAGTTTTGTCTGTGACATTATTACAGCTGTTATTTATATATGCATAATGAAGAGACCAATTAGACTCGCAACACCAAAGTTTTCATAGTTAAGATTCTTAACTCTTCCAGCCAGCTTTGAAATGACCACAAAAACTAGCAAATTCTCATTTCAAGTACTGCACTAACTTAATTTCATTAAGGTAGAATTTAAAAACCACATTCAAACATAATAAAAAATTAAAATTGAAAAGTCGTATTCTCTGCTGACAAATCCAATAGATTTGTTCTAAAACTCCAGTCTACTTGAAAAGCCAAAATGTAAGGGAGAAAATCAAAAAGTTTATTTTAGATGAAAATATCCTAACTTTAAGTGATAGGAATTGATCTTCAAAAGCTTTTGTATGCAAACTCCCACCCTGAGATGAAGGGTAAGTGCACAGGTCTGTGATGTCAACATTGCCTGCAACTGTAGAAGGTTCACAGTCTCTTTTCCATCTGTATTAAGTCAACACCCTCTGAAGCAGATTTTTAAACTATGCAGTATATTGTAACATCCTAAAATGGAGTATTTTACATGTCCCAGTTTTATTGTTGGATGAACAGTTTCTTGTATTTTAGTTTGGCTTTCTTGAAACCTTTTGCTCAAGTTCAAAGCACATGAATGTGACCTTCAGCGTTACAAGTGAATGACTCTTGTGAAAAAAAACCAAATGCTTTCCTGAAAACATGTTTATGTAATTTTCTTTGCACAACAGAGAATAATAGTGTTTCAGTGTTGTTAATGAAACTAAAATTGCCAGAACATAGTTTTACAGTAAAAGAGAACTGCCCCTCAACACATCAAATGCATTGTTGAAGCAATGGTTCAGAAGTCAAGTAGCAAGAAGCATCAAATGGAGCCATGAGTCTACCAGCCACCTTATCTTGAATACAACAGGCCACATGAAAAAGCAATTAACTCTCTTCTGTTGCTGCAATGAGTGCATGGCTAGTTCTGTTTACCTTGAGCTGTAAGAAATCAATTGTTTATTCCTGCTTGCACATGCTAATCAAAAGCAAGTATACATAAAAATTTGGTAACAACACTCTGCCCACCTGCCACAATGCTTCACAATAAAACCATCAAACATCTCTTTTTCAAGAACATTTGGTAAGACCTGAGATCCGCAAAAATTGAAGGAAAACTTCAAATATTGACCATAAATGTGTCTATAGCAACATTTCAAGCACGACAACAGAACAATGATATAGTTTATGGTTCCACATAAACAAAAATACAATCCAAAGAACATATGAACGAAACATGATGTTTTCATGTGCATTTGAACTTCGAGATGCAGGAATTATGTTTGAAGCCACATGCATGCACAGTCAGAAATCATGTTGCTTCATTTCAGGGAGTAGCTAGACTAAAAATTTTGGTATGATTTCCTTGGCTGGTGCAGAGAGTGTACAATGTTGAATCAACACAGCAAAACAGGACATCCTTCTAATATCAGAAAATCCCCGATATTGCAACAGTACCCCTATGAAAGATCTGGGGTTACAAGTGTGGAGAAAATTCCAGGATCACAGTTTTTTGTCTTTTAACATTTCCTTTACCATTGAACTTCCAATCACACCCTTTCTAAAGGCAATGGCTGATATGAGAAACCATGAGTAAAAGGGAAAATAACAAAAACTGTAAATGAAGTAATGTAAAATATCAAAATAGTTATCAGATTTCCTGAAGATCCAAAACTAAAGGAGGAAAGTTATCAGGTAAATAAAATTGAGTCCCAATTAAACTAACATGAGACCGTATCACAGTAATAGGTCTTGTATTGCCACAGAAATAAAACATTTACAGATAAATATAATTGGAATATAACATTTTCTCAATGAGTTACAAGTATGAGAGAGCTCTTCATTTGCAATATGGAAATGGATACATGCTATCCTTTCCTTTTCTAGTTCTTTTGTTTTAAACAGCAATTTTGTGTCAAAAGTTTGAACATCTTAAAAACAAGTTAGTTATGTTGAGCTTGGCCTCAGATCAATGAATTAAAATACAGAAGAGTAGTCTATAGATCAAAGAAAACCTGTACTTTGGAAAAAGCAGGGTTACACTGAAGGAGCATAATATGAAGAATTCTATATATCACATGAAGTATAAAAGAAATAAAGCATACAAGAGCCATTATATTGTTTATATTAACACTTAAATTAACCTTTCCATTTATTATCAGAGATCTTTTTCCACAATATAGAATACAAAGGAGGACCTAAGATTTTGTTCTGATATTTTGAATAAGTTTTTTTTTATTTGGGCAACATATCAGATTGACTAATACAATATTGTTTCTACAAAGGCAGTCATTTAAATCACATTGCAGAAGTTGTGTTTTAGTTGGTGAGTATTTTACACCTCAGTAATTTTGCTGAAATGAGTTGAGACTTCTGTTTAAGGAGATCTCTTCATCCAAAAGAAGAAATAATTTCACAAGTGTATCCTCTTTCTAAGTAATATAACGGCCTTTCTGAGATCACAGTTGTATTACAATGTATTTATAAATACCTATCTTTAAAAAATGATTTAATTTCACACTAGCCTAGAAAGATTCCAAGACAAAGTATTTAGCATAGTAACTGTATATTGTACTTGTCAAAAATAATTTTGCATTTTAAATTGTTCTTTAAGGATTCAATGTGCAAACCCCTCAGAGTCAGCAGATTTCATTTGGCATGGAACAGATACTAAAATGGTCTCTGTCTGAGTACTTTTCAAAACTACAAAATACTATATTTTACTGTAAAATTACAAAACTATTACAGATTTACAACAGAAATCATTCAATGAGAATTTTTTTAAACCAGCTAAATGTTAATACACTGAATTTATGCTTAATTTTATAATTTACCCCTCCTCACAATATGAGAAACTACACAATGGAATGAAATTCTGTCCATTTTGAAGTCAATAGCCAGTTGTGACAGACTTCAGAATGTCAGAACTTGACTTCTTATCTGTCTGACCTACATCAGTTAGCTTATTGGAGCTGAAAGAATGGTGCAAAACATTATACACATTTCAAAATTGCACTTTCTGAATTATTCTGATGTTATGCAATGTTTAATTTCATGACTTTTCTGAAATTAAAATGAGTTACATGCAATAATAAAAAAAAAAAGTGCTTAGTTGTTTGACTTCTCCAATTCTTTAGGATTTCAATTTTAAGATGAAGGGGGGAACAGGAACTTACCTACTTGGTACTTTGGGTAATAAGGTGCCATTTGTCCACTACTGCATGATTGTCTCTTATGCCTTTTTCTTAAATTTGTATCAGTGGTCTCCCATTGTGGACTTTTTCTTTTGTTTATTCTGGTAAGACCTTCAGAACTACCAGCAGGATTATCGTCCCGGTTTACAACACTACTTAATTGTCTGCTGTGAAATTGGTCATCCAGCCTTTCAGTCACTTTAGAAGAATTAGATCCTTTAGATGTTTCCATTTCACTTTCTTGTTTCATTAATGCATTTTGCTTAGTAGAATGGGACCTTAAAAGAGGATGTCTTTTTTCTTCCATATGAGCCTGAGTGCTTTTACTATCAACAGCTTCAGGAGAATAAATGACATTATTTAACTTAAATGAATTGTGCTGCTCAATATGGTTGATTTTTCTCAGAAATATCCTACAGTCTTTAAAGGTTTTGGCTTTCCAAGTATTTTGAAACAGTTTATCTTGGCTTTGTTCTTTTCTAACATTTTGCTGGCAACAAATGGTTCCATTTGACTCTGAATGTGACTTAAGTATATTTGCTAAACCAGGATGTGGGTTAAAGTCAGAAGATCCCATCATCTGTTGAACAAATGCATCTCTGGCTTCGTTTTCAGTTGGCAAGAGGCTATTCTGAGACTCTACCAAATTCTCAGTAGGCTGGATTTCTACTGTATTTTTCTCCTGGAGCTTGGGTCCTTGGGACCTTTCATCATTGGTTTCCCCACTTGTACTTTTAAACAATTGGCTTTGGCAAAATAACTTCATATTTTTCTTTTTTGATTTCCAGCCTCCAGAAGCCTGATTATAGAGCTTTTTTGTTTGTCCCCACCTATCACGCTGCAACTTTTTAAATTCATTTCTTTTTAATCTGGCTAAAGTGAAATTACTTTTCATGCTTAAGACTGGAGACCTCACCATGTTATGTAATATTTGCAATTTCCCTGCTGGTTTTGAAGGGGAGGATAGTGCAAACTTTTTAAAGTGCTTTCTGAAAGGGCAAGTACTAGGATCAGATTGTTTAGTTTCCATCTTTATCTCTTTAGTACTAACTACTTCTAAGGGATTGCGAGCATTTGCCTTTCTCACGAGAGAGAGAGACTGTGTTTCTGTAGTTTGCATAAACCAGGTGCAGAGTTCATTCATATTACACTTTTTCTGGAAAAGCATTTTTATAGGTGATGTTTCAAGTTCTACAAGACAGGAGTCTAAAGGGTCTGACATTTCAGTATTACAGTCTTGTTCAATGGGATCCCTTTTTTCATATACACATTTTTCAAACTCACTTCCCCCCACTCGCAACCAAGTATTAGTTATCTGTTCAAATCTGTTGTTTAGTTCTTCCAACAAAGTGTCACTTGAAGTGGAAGTAGGCCACCACCTGAGAGAGGGATTTGATGAAAATATGGGATCTGATGATACTTCATTAATGGGCCCAAATTCACCATCCTTAAGATCCTTTTGAGCATTTCCTGAATTTCTCAGTTCTGAGGTATCTTTGGATGCTGTGCTCTGATTTGACTGTGTAAGTTTTTCCTTTCGCTCTTTAGCTTTTTTCAAATGGAGTTTGTAAGATTTGTGTAGTAAGGCACTTCTACAAGTAAATGCACTAGAAGATGCTAATGAATGCAAAAAATGCAGTGAAGGCTTTTTGTCTCTAGCAGAATGTCTTGATGGAATTTCACGTTTTCTTGACACCGTTGTAGTAACATTGTGTGATCCATTCTCCCCAGAATCTTTCTGTATGTTTTTTACTTGACCCATATTATTGCACAGTTGATTTTTTCTTTCCTGTGGTATGTTCTTTTCTAACACATTCTGCTGTTGCAAAGGAGGCAAACCATTGCTGATGCTCACTTTTCTTTCCTGAGGTGAAAATCTATTAAAAGTCACTGATATGCCAGAAATCTTTACTTTTGCTGGCCTGCCAGGTTTTCGAACGGCGGTTAATGGTTTCTTAATCTGACGTATAACATTGCTGCAAGGATGTGGTGATGCCAGGTTACTCTTGATAGGCCTGACATAGTCATAACCAGAGACCTCCTTTTCTGCAGGATTCTGGAAGCCTTTTATCATTTCAGGCAAAGCATTTCCAGTTTCTGCATTGTGCCTTGCTTTGCTGGGATCATTGGCAAAATGAGAATCCATGTGTTGTCTGGGCAGAATGCTGATTAGATTTACATTACCTTCAGAAACATGTCTCTTAGTTCTTCTCGACCTTCCAAAAACAACTGTCACAGTAATATTTTTGTTGCTGTTAACTTCCTCCATTACTGCTGCATCAGACTTGACACTTTTACCACCACAGCTAAGTTCAGGTTTAGGTTTTGTGCTTTCACTCATGTTTACTTTTGGTTTTGGAGGCCGTCCAATAGGTCTCTTAACCTGCTTAACTACTTGAGGACCTATTTTCTTTGGTCTACCAGGTTTTCTTTTCAAAACTGATTCACTGCTACTGCTTGATTTCTCCACAACTTCATCATTCTTTTTTGAGTCACTTAAGTTAGTCTGACCAACTGGACAAGAGCTTGTAATTGCTTTTGCATAAACACAGCTTGACCCCTCCTTAGTATCATTTTCACTGCAATCACAACCCTTGACACAGACTGCATGAGAAAGATCTCCTGTGGCCTGTTTGTCTAACAGAGTGTTTGTGTGCCCCTGAAACAAACAAAGATCTGTGCTTCCCTTAGAAGATGCAGCTGCAGATGTCAAAGTGTATTTGACTCCTTCACGACTATTAACTTCTGAGACAAACATAAGCTTAATAGGACTAGAGTAGTTTAAGGGAGATGAGATCTCCCCAGCTTCAGATGTTACATGCAAGTCCCCATTAGTGGAAGTTGAACCAGTTGAATTAAAGGTCAGAGATTTCAAAAGGCTGTCGTTAATTTCTTGATCCATAACCGTTTCTTGTGTGTTTGTTGTGACACAAATTGCTTTGATTTTACTGCTGCTTGGTACATGTGAATGTGGAAGGAAGCTTTGTCCTGTACATCCCATTTCAGTCAGAGTGAAAGGTAAGCCCCTTCTGGTAGCTGGGTTTATAACGTGTTCATAAGCATTACCTTTTAATTTTTGGCTTATTTTGTAACTATCCAAGGAGTTGTTAGCCTTTCTCGCTAAGTTTATTGTATCTTCTAAACGCTCAACAACAACTTGCAGATTAGTGTCTCTCACAATTTTGCTTATATTTATGTCACTGCATCTTTCAGCATGAACATTTTTATTTATTTTCATTTTTTCCAAACTTTTCAAAGACTTTTTTGCACTGGATGACTTTCTGAACATGATATTGTTTGTTACATACACAGAGTACCACCCAGGAGGCACAATGTTACGTTTAGTTCTGCCCAAGATTTCATTATTCTCATCCTTCAGAGGAATCTGACCAGTCTCTTTTAAGGTTGCACAATCTCCTTGTGTATTTGGGACTTTTGCCTGACTGGCTGCAATAGCACTGTTTTCTGAAAGAACTAGAAAGCTGGAGCTGGTCTGAAAATTAGCAAGAGGTAGTTTGAAAGACTCTGCTTGGTGTACTGGAAAGCACATTGGTTTGGTTTGGCAGTTCACACATGGATTCCTTTCAAGATGTTGCAAAGTCTCATCTTCTATCACAGAAAAACTATGCCTTTTATTTGGATGCATTTTATCAATTTTTTTTGTAGATTTCTTTGCATTTCTCTCAGAAATTGACTTTTTTCTCACAAGAGTTTCATCAAGGCTTGCAAGCTCCCTCTTGATTTGCAAAGACTGTCGTCGAATGACTGGTGAATCAGGAGAATTGTACGTTGCAAATAAAGTTTCCTGACGCTTGCGAAATCTTGTCTGGATAATTTTATTTTCCACTTGTTTATCATGTTGGCGAAGTAATTCCATAAAGCTGTAATCACTTGCCTTAGCATTATGCAGAAGAGAAGTTATGAAGTCTCCTAATTTGACATCATTGTCTGGTGCCCTGTCACTGCTAGAAAGTTTTACAAGATTTGTTGCTAGATCTGTAGTGTCTATCGATTTCAACTTCTCATTAATGCGGTCCATTAAATCTTGAAAAATGGCAGAATGTTCACCTTTCTCAGAGTTCCTATAATCATCACTGCTTTCTTGCTCTGCTGATACCATTGCTCCATCAGAACATTCAATCTGTTTTCCTCTGCATATTTTACCTTCATACTCAAATTCTCCTTTGCTTCCTTCAGCTGGCAAGAGGGATGGAGGTTGGTTGATGGATATTTCAAGTTTGTTGTTGTCTAAAGCTGGAAAATCCATAACTGTTCCTTCCAACAATTCAAATTCTTTACTGTGTACAGGTGATAGTGGAGGTGGCGATGGGCTGCGAGATCTGCTCGAGTTTTTAACGCTGCTTAAGAGGTCACAGTCCTTAGCTGAGTATGTACATGCTGCTGCTTTCACAGAATGCCTGTTACAATTTTGCAATTTGTCAGGACAGTACTTAGGAGAACTACATGCTTTGTTCACCATTGTCTTAATACATCCAATTGCTACAGCTTGGCATGACAAAGAATGGAAATCTTTAATACAGACAGACAGAGGTGGTAAACAAGTGTTTCGCCTTTGATTTTGTAAACAGCACCTTTTTGTCAGCATGTGTCCATTGCAACTGCAAAATGGAATGTGAACATCCTCTTCAGTAAGGGAACTGGGAGTTTCAGAGTGGACCGAATATGTTTGCTTGCAACTGCAAACTATAGGAACATTTTCATCTTGCATTAGGAATTTTAACATAGCCAAAGTCTGTTGCCAGTGATATGAACAAAAAGACTCCAAAACTTTGTTTAATGTTGATTTTTCTTTTTCCAAATTAGCTGTTTCCTCTGAATTTGCATCAGCTGTTGAACTTGAACTGAAAATGAAAACAAATCAAAACAAAATATAAATTACAGTAAAACACCAGATCTAATGTTTATTATAATGGTTAAACTCAAGCCTAAAAACCTGAAGTTTACAAAACAGTTCTGTTCTATTTGCACTATTCAATCATACTTGCAAGTGTTACTAGCAGTGATGTGCATCTTATCAGTGATAGCACTAACTACCATTAAGAAAAGTAATAATGAAGAAATTAGGGGCAAAAAGAATTTGAAATATAGCTTCTTGAAGCTGTTATTACAACAATGTTAATTTCCTGATATTTTTCGAATTATCTTAACCATTAATGAAGGAAAACCTCACCAAGAACCTGGTGAGCTTGGTATTACTCCCATTTCACTAACTGAGGCACAGAGAAGGTAAATGACTACGGTTCAAGGTTGTGGCAGAGGAAAGAACAGATCCATCTCTCCTGAATCCCACTCCTAGATATTTAAATACTCAAGTGTATTGAGTGCTCTTCAGGATATACTTAAAGGTATTTCTAAAGGCATTTTTATTTCTATATTTATTTTTAAAGAATACTTAACAGGCTAACAGAAAATGGAAAAAAATAGCCTAGTCCTCTTTGCAGGTAAAATTCTCCCTTTTAGTTTTTAAAAAAATTGCAGTGGTGCATCACAAGCTTTTCATTGCAATGTATTGAAAACACACATGTGTGCACACACACGGATTCCTTAATTAAACAGAGAGAGAGATAATCACCACTGGAATACGTAATTTGTGAGAGAAATATTAACATCCTTTAAATATCAAATACGGGGTAGGCCTATACCTAGATAGACTTCTGAGCAGTAGTTCTCAAAGATATTAACTAAAAAAACCAGACTTATAAAATACTACTTTAACTATTTAATCAATTTCTTATAAATTATTAAAACTAATGTCACTACTTACCTAATCAATCATTTATACTGAAAAGCTGAAAATTTTCCACGGTAGAAATTAATACAGGTATTTCTTCAATTAAATACAAAATCCTTATGCTGGATAGCAACTATCAACAGATAGTTAACATCTAATTCAAATGTTTTACTGAAACCAATTGCATGAGCAGAAAATGTTAGAAGAATTCTGTTTTAGAAAAGTATGTATTGTTTAAACAGATCACCAAACTCTGAACATGACACTAACTTCTTTTTCCTACTATTATCCCCTGTAATTTTTTTGTATTTAAGCCTATACTTTGAAAAATTTTCATTTTGATTTGTTTTACAACTGTATTGATCAATGGACAAACATATTTAAAACTTAATGTGCTGTATTTAAATGTATAGTTACTTATTCATTAATTAATACCCAAAATTATTAGCATCAATAATAACTTTTAGCTTCAAGTTTCTCACTAGAAGCTATTACATGCAAGTTTCTATTTTTATTGTCCTACACAGATTTTAAAGTTTAGAGCTTAAAACCAGCCAACTCTACATAATAATTCTTCGTGGTTTTTTCCTTCTCCTGTAATATTCAGTATAAAATGGTATATATTCAAAATCAGGCACCTAGGTGATACTAACACATAAAGACATAAGATAATTGTGATGGTATTAGTTGAAGTTGTAATTATGTTTAATTTGAAATAATTAAGTCTTAAAAAAAAACCCCAACAACCTCTTTGCACTTGCAATATAAAGTAAAATCAGCATTATTCAAGGGAATGTCACTGTCAGGATTTGACTGTTTTTTAAATGCCACTACCCTAAGAAGAGTCTGACTGTTACTCCAAAGAATTCAGGAGTCACAAGGTGTTGAAATGTATCATTACACTTGTGAAAACAAAACTTATTCTAATAATGCAATTAAAGATAAAAGGTAATTGCCCTCCCCACCACCATGATTTTAATTAATGTTTTGAAAGGCCAGATTGAAAAAAAAAAAAAAAAATCAACATATCACTAGCTCTTCATCTTCAGTATTTTGTTTGTAAACCAGAGTAAATTTGTTAAGTACTAATTTGCTAAAAAGATAGCTATAGTGCAGGTTTTTTTTAAGACAGAATTCCTAAACAGGTACCTTTCTAGACTAGTCTAGACTTGCAAGGTGTGTCTATTACAGTTTCACTGGAAAGTTTTAATTGTAGAGGACCTGTATCCATAACTGCTATTTAAAGTCTGTTTACTGGTGGAGGTTGCTTCTGGAGCCCTACAACCTTCTCTAAGAGAGTGACCAAAACGTCCACAGGCCTCAAAACTGTTTTGAATTTGCTACGTGGAGATCAACTTGTTGTATAAAGCAAT
The DNA here is from genome assembly GCA_024500445.1 of Entomyzon cyanotis. Lineage (NCBI taxonomy): Eukaryota > Metazoa > Chordata > Aves > Passeriformes > Meliphagidae > Entomyzon > Entomyzon cyanotis. The sequence goes on from JAKEPQ010001009.1 coordinate 10,685,647, forward strand.
ATTCTGATTAACGCCGACATACTGGACATTCTCCTAAAACAACTGATTTCCTGATTATCCACCCTTGTGTGATGTCTATAATCTGCTTTCCCTTAACTTGAGTTAGTTTTTAAAGCTGACAGACAACTTCATCTATTCTGCTGCAACAGTCCAAATGATGTTCCAAGTTTCTGAAAACACATCAAGCCTTTACTTAGTCACCATTTGGGAGCAGAGCTTACTACACAAATTCCAGCATTAAAGCAACATATTTTCCTTTAGGTGTCTCTCTGTAGAGATGTCAATATATTTAAACAAACTAATTTTTAGTAGCTTTTCAATACAACTACAGAATTATACTTCAGGTTCCTTTAATTCTTTCCTATATCTCTTTCAATTTGTGTTGTCACACAGTAGTTTACGCATTCTCAGGATAAAAGGCTTAAACAATAATTTCATAGAAGGAAGACCTATCATTTTGCCATACTGCACACTTCCTCCAAACCACACACTAAAAGATGGCTGGAGAGAGTGGGCAGGAAACTGAGGGTTGAGAGGATCAATATGCACTGCTCCCCTGGTACCTTTTGTGCACAGTATTGCTCAAGACAAAGGTTAAGCATGGAATGGTATTATTTCCCTTCTGGGAGATAGAGGCAGTTAATAACATGGAGTGGGGATTGACTGGAGTCCAAAAATGGCACAAAGGCAGTGATGTGATAAGGTTAATTACCAGCCTTTCGGTGTATTAATTTACATATAAAGAAGTAAAACTTTGCCTTCTCCACAAAAACTATCAGGGAAGAGCTCTATCAGAGGACTCCCAAAAGAGGTCCTTCCCTAGAGTTCTGTCTTCTGTAATCTCAGCCAGAGATAAGAAAGATCAATCTAGCAAGATCTTTACAGACCGGGACTGGAACAAAACTGGAACAGAGTATACTTTCAATCACTCAAATGAACAGCATGGAACTACTAGAGAAATAAAAATCTGTCTTGTAGAAATGTTTGTTTTCTGACTTTATAAAGTACCTCAAAAAAGCTATGTATTATTTATAATTTTTAGCTACAAACTAAAGGGGGTGTTAGAAAATTAATTTTCTGATTTTCTTCTCATTAATGAGTAATTAATCAATTCTGAGAAAATAAACCATCCTTCCTTAAAGCTACTATTTCTGATAAAATTCTCATAGCAAATTAGTCATTATGAGCTTAATTTGTACAGTTCTTGACCTTATGCCACTGCTAATCACCTTGTGCCTCAGGAATAAGTCAAATAAGTCAGTGTACAGGTTTTTGTTTCTTTCTTTTTTTTTACTGAATGAGCAAATCAATCACACATCAGTGTTGTAAATTTATGTGCAAAAGCATTGAAGTGCTTTACTACAAATTACAACGTAGAAACACGTTAACTAAACAATTAAATTCATACAATCAGATTTAGGAATAACAACACAAAGAAGAAACAGAATTACAGTACATTTACAACACAAGACAAATACATGGAATTCATTAGAAAATATTGTAATAAATAATTCATGAATTATAGTGCAATTGATTTATGCATAAATATAACTAATTGCCTAAAAATCAGTTGTTAACAAAAATCTGTCAAAAATCAAGGCAGCCACAGAGTTTTACTAAATTACTGCGACAATGGAAATACTGCAATTAAAAAACAAATACAAGTATTTGTACTGTAAACAACTAAAAAAAAAAATCAGTCTCACTAAAGTTAATATACAATTTAATATAAAATTGTCATTAGCTACCAGAAATGGTTTAAACAGCTTTACTGAGCAGTAGTTCTAAAAACAGAGGCACTGTTTTTTAATATAAAATACTTGAGAAACATTCAAATAAGTAGAAAGCATGTAGGGCTTGCTTTCGCCTTCATTTAAAATTCTGCTGAAACAGGAATTTTCAGAAATCATCAATTACTAAGTAGTGAGTGGTAACTGAATTTATAAAACAGTTCAAAATGTATAATTTAAATGACATTTAATGAAATACACAGGGGTTGGGGAAGGAGAATTTACACATTTCCCTGCCTTTCCTTAGTTGTATAATTAAAGGTTAGCCTAATAATTAGAAACAAATAATTCTGTTCTTTAAACACTTACAGGTTGAGTATCCTCTATAAACTATCAAAAAATATTTTAATTACTATTTCTGACCAAAAAATAAATACAAATACTAAAATGTTGAAAATTAATTATAATATTACATACAAAACTACTGAGTACTGTTAAGTCAATAGTAAAATGATCCCTGATTTTATGAATCCTGTTAAATTTTTGGTCAGGTCATCTTTTAAATGATATAAAAAGAGTACTGTCACTTGCCTTCAATATAAAGTTCTGACTCAAACTTCTAACAACGTCTGAGGAGTAGAAAACATCAGTATGGTACAAATATTAGGCAATGTATTGAAGCCCCAGATTTTTGCAAGTAAAACTGTATAAAGACAGATGTTGAAACTTCTAAGGTTTTGTCAGCTGCATTTTTCAGTGGGCATATATCCACAAATTAATCCTTTCGGCCCTCACAAAATATGGCTTAATTCTTTTAAAATGAAAGATGACCCTGACATCTGCTGTTCTGCAAACTCCTTATCAGGTACAGCTCTACTTAAAATCTTAGAATATGCTGAGTTGGGAGGGACCCATCAGGATCACTGAGTCCAACTCCTGGCCCTGTGCAGGACACCTCAAGAATTACCATGTGCCTGAGAGATTCATTCTGTAATATGCAAGTAAACCTGAATGACTGAAGAAGATTGAGTATAGATCTGAGAGACCAAAGAACTGATACTGGTTGTGCAGTTTCAAAGGTTTAGTCTGTTTTAAAGTGGAAGTTGTCTTTTTTAGTAGTGTTAATAGATATGGGGTAGATTTTGCCATCAGTGTTGCAGTATGCTCTCCACTGAATTTAATGGCAAGTTTATCTATAAATAAAATTACCTGATGTGGCCCATATGTATCTAATGTCCCATTTAATGTCTGTAATTAACCCATACACATGCAAATTTAAGTGGGGGGAAAAAAAGTGTGCATGTGCACCACACATACAGAAGTTGGAGAAAATCTTTTTCTATGCCAAATTAGATGCATACAGAAAAATTTAGATGTTGAGAGGAAAAGGGCATTGATGCTCAGTAGTGAATGTATGAAGCAAGCCCCCATTCATATGTAGACATATATTTTTGATATTACATAAAAAAATTAAGTGTGATAAAAAGTCCAATGTGCATACTTTGAAATTCATGTAAAAACTGCAATATAAAGGTAATTGGTCTCCCTTAAATTCTATTAAAAGTTACATATTTAAAATCAACTGCCTAACTTCTAACTACCAAATTTATAAAGAATTTATATTACTGAAAGTTCAAAACAGCTTCACTGTTTAATATCTGTATTTCTATCAAGACCCTGAACTGCAAATTTGGTTATTAGCAAGATGATAATGTAACTTGGTATTCATTTTGATAAACTGAACATATTTTGAAATGTCACAGCAGCAAATACATTACAGTTACACTGAGGTTTTTCAATAGGAGTGTGACACAATCCTTAAATAAATTTTAAGTAGTCATAACATCAACTAACCAGCACGTTTAAACAAAAAAACAAACAAACCCAAACCATTCTCAAGCTCATTCTGTGCACATTATGAACATGCTCTAAGTTGCATTCCAACTTTCTTTTTAAACCTTACAAGTTACCTTAATTGTCAAACTAAAAAGGAAAATTATGTTAAAGTTTAAATTATTTTATGCTCTTAGTATTCCATCTTATTTCATATTTAATAATTCTATAACTACAGTAATTTCTCAGATTTCATAAGTGTACACTTTGTAAACACCAATTTCTTTCTAAACCAACAACAAAATTTTCTTAAAATGATAAAAAAAATGCAGTTTATGCCTGCTAAATACACATTTTTGTAATGAAATGTTTTTCTTACTTGTATTGGATATTTAAATAACGCACTTTTTTCTTTCACAGAATGTACTATATCCTACTAATACTTCACAAATCCACTTCCTTTTAAGGAACTAGCTTTTTATTTTAAATCCCTTGCTTTGTATAATCTGAGTTACTTACAATTTATTGCAAGTATTCTGTGAACTATAAAGGTCTGCTAACCCTTGGTTGTGTATTTCCATAATAAGATGGATAATTGAATGGGTAAAGTGGTTTTTCACCAATTAAAAATTATGCTTCACATGACAAATACTTGTTTTCCCAAAACATCTTTATGCTAGTGACTACTAAATAAAACCTGAATCTTTTCACCTATTTATACAAGGATTATATTAAATACACACTATCAGAATTAAGTGAGCAACTCTATAATTCTGTCCACAGTGAAAACCCTGAATAAATCTATTTTTCAAAAGGCATGTATGTGGTTTTTGAACTGTATAGTTTCATGTCTTCTGTCAGAGTGAGTATATGTATTTCTCACATAGTGTGTGTATACAGACATACATACACACACACAAAACAATTTGCTAACAATTATTCTACACAGGCTTGCTACTATTTTTGCAGCTGCCAGTCCCTGAATCTGTCATATTAAATAAGCCAGTATCTGGTAATCGGAGTTTCTTCTTCGGTGGAGTCTTCAATGTTCCAGATCTTTCTTTTACTTTATATTCTAAAGTGCTGTGAGGTACCCCATAAATTCCTTGTGCTTTGGAAACACTCATTTTCCCACTCATTACCATTGCAATTGCTTCTTCCATTATTTCGTGGTCATACTGCCGATAGCGGCCACGTTTTTTTCTTGGTTGCTTATTATCTTTACGATCCAAACTATCTTCTGTATTTTCTGAGGTTCCATCTACTGTCCCATTCTTAGCATTAAGACACAAAGGAGAGAGGTCCCCATGCAGAAAGTAGGAGTCAACACTTGAGTGAGTTACAGGTCCAGAACATTCAATTTTGTTCTGTTTAGGGAGGATATTTTTCAATTTTTGAAGAGCTGATCCTTCTAAGACTGAGGAGGTTTTAGAAACGTGGTACATAACATCCAGAAGACCAGCAGTATCAGACTGTGGTTTGGACACAGAACTTATTCTTAGCTGAGGAATTTTTAATTGTACAGTAGGACTTGAAGTTTCATATTGTAGATTTTCATTTTTTTCTTTAAACTGAGTGACCATTCTCTGTAGAGTTAACTGGTGGAGGTAACTGGAAGCTGTTGGGAATTTTAATTCTGAGGTTTCAAGTAGACTGAGTTTACTTTTTTCTGTGCGCTCTGCTTGAGCTCTTGCCCACAAGGCTACTTTTTGTAGGACTGCACAAGTTTCTTTACTGTCTTTAAATGAATAACTATCATTGAAATCTCGAGTTTTATTTTTAAAAGGTGCAGGCTTTCCTGCTGGTAAGGCTTCTAAGTGGAGAAGTAAAGTTTTTTGAGGTATGCCATAAAGTATGCCTGCTTTATTTATGTCCAGTGCTCCAGACTGAATGTCTTTCAAAGCTTTTGAGAGCAAACCATCTGCAAACTCAGCACTTCTTTCCACATAGTCCTCTCTGTTTCTGTGTAGTCTCCTGGATGGATGGAATGAAACGATGGTAAACTGATGTATGAGAGACTCTCACACAGCTATGGAAGGGAAGGGTCCACTCCTTTATTATACTCCTTGCTTCGGTAACATCACTGCTTCTGATACTTTTTAGCCTTTGAGATGTGGTAGTTAAATGATTATCCTAGCAAAATGTTACAGTTCTGGTAGGACAGTGTGTCAAAAATCATACCGTGGCTTCTACAGCAGCCCTTCCAAGAACTTTATATCCTAGCTCTGTATTTGGTTATAGTCTCATGTGCTTGCTATTTTCCCTTGTTCACATGCTTGCAGAGCAACACTGTTATAATTTTAATTATACAATTAACGTTCCGTTAAATACCCAAATCCTGAAGGAGTTTTTGTTAGTAGAAACGTGACGTTACCGCTAAACAAGTAATAAAAGAGTCAACCCCCTCATAGAAAATTTGCAGCAATAAGTACATAACTACACACAAACATCCCAGACTTACACAAAACTAGGCTTTCTACAACAAGAAGATAAAGTGCTGTAATTAACAATCAAGTCCATTTTTCGCAAAATAAGACACAATTTTAAAAACTTCTACTCACTATTTACAGCTCACTAATTACAAAGTCATATTCATTTTCAAACTTTTTCATATCAGCAAATTAATAAAATGCACTTTTACATCATTCATCAAATGCTGCTACTGTAGTCCTATTTGTAATAAATTACTTGGTAAGACGTACAGGTGACAAAAAGGGTCCTGCTATGGCTAGTGGATGGGAGGATGCCAAGATCATAAAATCCAACAAAACAATGCAATTCACTAATTCTGTGGTAGCTTTCAGCAGATGCAATAACGTTTTCCTTGCTGAATAAGGAAATTTAACCATTTGCCACCACACACCATAGTCAGAACCATGATGTAAGTATAAGTATGATAATTAAGAGCTCTCTCTCACGCGCTTGCTCTCTCTCTATTAAGGAATATTATTGATAATAGCCATTTAACTTGTTCATGTTAGTTGAAGAGGATTTTACATCTAATTATTAATATGGTCATTTTTGTCCAAAATTGAAGTTTCCTAAATAAATTCTAAAATAATTATTTGCATTTTCTTCTACTATTCTCTTACTTTTAATGTGTTATGTAATCAATTTTCAGATAATTTTTAGTAACATGAACTAAAGTTTGGTGATTGTTCTGATAACTTTTCTTTAAACAGAAAAAAAGGAAAAAGACAAATGAAACATATGATATATACATAGACACACACTTATGAGTGACAAAAATTCTTCTGAAAGCAAAATAGGAACCACATGTGTGTGCCAGTATATACAGGTATGTTATGAACATAAAACCTGACCGGAGAAGAGAAACTTGGATTGCCTTTTTGAAAAGCCAAAGAGAGTCCTAAACGTTGCTTACCCAGACACTGAGTTTTCAGAACACAATGGATCATATTTTGGTTCTTCCAACCTTGCGCTTTTCTTTGTAGAGAGATCTAGCACTCCATCCCCTGCAAAGAATGAGTAGTGATGATAACAGTGGTTTCAAGGAAGATCTCAGAGATTTTGTTAGCAAATGTTTTTTTAACTATGGCGCAATTTTCAAGCAGCTACTTTATCTTGTAAAATTTCTGACACCTTATTCCATTAACAGTATCAGCCATCAGCAAATGATTTTGCATATTTGATTTATAACCAGACTTTTTTAAAATTGAGAAGAAACAAAAAGTAAACCCATCCAGAAATAAAAAAAATTAAAAGAACTTGTATTAAACAAATGTGACTGCTTTCCTAAAAATCACGTGTATCTACACTGCACTGTTTACTTTTAAGTCAATGAAAACAATGCACTTGATATTAAAATTATTATTCATATTTACATACTGTAAACAAACAATTCTGATGCTGAAGTTAAACTTGACATAACTAAATCCTAGGCTTACAGGATAATAGCTAATAAGGATCTCAGGAGGCCTTCAGGCCAACCTCCTGCTCAGAGCAGGATCAGCTATGACACCAGACCAGGTTACTGGATGAGCAGGTACCAGTAATGGGATAACTTCCCAGGAACTGGGAAGAGAGCTTGAGCCCAAAACAGAGTTCTAACCCTTTAACTATAGATATTCCTTCTGCTGCCTCCACGTATGTGCAATAATGAAATTAGAAATATGAAAGACCTAAAATGGGGTGGGACTCCACTCTGTCAAGTCACTGGTAAACACTAAATTCAAGATGTATACTTGGCTGTTAAAGTCTATAAAGTATTGAAATAGAAAAACACACTTTTTATAAATCAGTATTTAAAAGCATTGGCAGTTGAGATACTACTTTTAATTTTTTTTTCCTTTAAAAAAGAAAAATCAATGACATTTAAATTATAATTAAATCCCCTAAATATATTTAATTTCATACCTTTCTTCCTTGGTTCTCTGTTTCAAACTTGGGCTGTTTTGTGTGCCTGAGCTCTGCGAATTCAATTTTGAGTTTCAACATGTAGCTCAATATTCAACTCTATAATCACCCTTATAATACCCCTTATTGCATTTACAGTGTCATTTTCCTGTTAATTCTAAACCATCAATCAATTGCATATATTTTCTCACAGCCTCAGATGCAAACAATTAAGCATTGGTTGAAGGATCCAAATGCCAACAGTCAAATAAGAAGTCAAGAAAATTGTTTGGGTAGCTCTCCTTTATACCAATAATGCAAAGAAATAAAGTTCTGTGTAATAACCAAATCCAGATATTTGTTTTGGACTGCTTTTTGACTGTTCTTCCACAACAATTTTGTACTGTGTGAAGGAGGCTGAAGACAGAAAAAGTAACATCATAATTCAGCATTAGGGGACAAATATATATAAATATGCCACTTTTCAAAGGTGCTCCTTTTTGCCTAACTACATTCCTTTCAAAGTCTTTCCTAAGAAAGTTAAAGGAAGGACTAATGCTCATCAGCCTTCCTGATGCATTGATATTACAGAAGAAAAAGCCAATTAAAAACACTACAGAAACATTCTACATGGACTTTTTGGCCTACCCAGGTACACCCAAGCTCAACCCAAAGTCCCTGAGTACTGTGCAACAGTCAGATTTCATCTCTTGAGTTCTGTCAGCCATACAAAGTATATCTCCCTTTCTTAAGTGCTTGTGTGTTCCCTTTCACAACAGTTTCTCCATCTTCAGTTGATTCTCTTGGGTATTATGACAAAATAGTTTAGAAGATATCACTGGAGAAAGTCACTGGAGAAACAACTACTTCAAAGTTGACAGCTTACCAGGTAATGAAGAGCTAATCGTCTCTCAACCAGTTTACAAAAAAACAAAAGAGGGAAAAAAAAAAAAGAAAAAGCTAGCTAGACCTTTAGGAAAAGAAAAAGCCCCAACAGACAAACAAAACCCAAAGGCTCTCGTCAGGTTCCAGAATGAAAATAATTTTCATTCCCAATCTTTCAGAATTGGCTTTGACAACACAAGGCTAGCAATCAGTTGAAAAATGACTAAAAAGAACACCGTAGTGAAAATTCAGACTCCTGAAACTAAAAACTAGATACATTTTGGGCCTCTAAAGGGTAAGCAGAACTGAAGTACTCTGAGGTTCAAGAAAGTTAGTTCTTCCAACACAGCAAATGCAAATTCATTAAGTACATGACACCTCCCTGAAGACAATGCTTTGTGGGAAGATGATATTCAGTAAAAAGAATCATGCAAGAAATTTGATATACATAAAAAAATACTAGATAGTCACTACACTACAGATTTTTATTTAGCAATTTCACTTCAATTGAAAAGCAAACCAACAAAAAAAAACCCCCTCAAACCAAACAAAAAAAGCCCAAACCTAACCAACCAACCAACAAAAGAAGAAGGAAAAAAAACCCAGCAAGAAACAACCCTCACAAAAACCCACCTCGAATTGGTAGGAAAATGAGAGCATTTGCTGTAAAGCTCTAAGACATAGTGAAATCCTACCTAATGAAATGGATGCATGTATATACACATGGTCAAGATGTTAACTTCAGTCCATTAGGTACAGCACCACAAAGTTTGCAAAGAGGCACCCTACAGGTGGACTATCAATCTTGGAAGTTTGTTACTCACAAGGTAAGAACAGTCTTCTCTGAAGTAAGCCAGAACTTTCTATTATTTCTTACAAATCGATCAGAACAGGTATTAGAGCAAGAATTCTGGACACAAACTGCTTTGTACCAGGAACAGAAAAACCACTCTGTAAGGTGGTTTTAATAAAAAAAATGGAGTTACTCCACTCTTTAGGTGAAGCCATGACTACTAAGACGAAAATCTTCATAAACAATAGTATATAACACTGGATAATATAGAAGAAGGTATTAGATGTTTTTTCAGGTTTGCTACTCATGGTCTTATAATGCAGCTATTTCTACACAAATTAAATCATTCTGATCTTCAAAGGAATGGCTCAACCTCTGGCCTCTGCTTCTCAGCACAAGATCATCAGGTGCAGCAGTATCAAGATGAAACTAAGTGTGATCAAAGTTCATCTTCAAAATACTCAGAACCACAATCACTTGAAACTCCTCCAGACTAGGGATGTTAGGGAAGGAAACAGGGAGGGGAAGAGGAAGCAACAGAAACCAGGTCAGCTTGGAGTTCCTACAATTGGTATTTCTACACTGATTTCTGAACTTCTGAGGTTTTTTTCTGGGTTTCAGGAAACCTCTTATTAGCTATTTTGAACTGTCTTATTAGATCAGGTAACCTATTCTACTCAGTCCTCAGTCTCCAGACTTGGGAAACACTCCACTCCTCGTGTGGAAGAGCACATCAGCCAGGCTACTACATGCAGCTCTCTGCTCTCCTGCGCTCCTAGTAGCTGCTATCATTGGCTTGGGAATCTCACAGACACACCCCTGCCTACTCTAGCTTTAGTTTCTGGCCTTAGTTCTGTTACCTGTGAACTAGCTTAAGGTCCTTTGTGAACCCAGTGACCCATGACCTCCTGTCACAGCAGTTCCAGATGTTTAAAAACTGTTGTGCAAAACTTGCCCCTTGCCTGTCTCCTAAGAATTTTCAGCAAGACCTACTTAGTTCTAATATAACTAGTAAATAATCAGTAAATAATCCATTTACTTTATCCATCCAAAGGATAAGAGTATTTGTAGCAACAAAACAACAGCCTTGTCTTCAATATTTTTCCTGATGGTGCCTTGCCTTTTGCTGGCTATCTTCTGTGTTGCTGAACACAGAAAGAGTTTTCAGGAAACTGTCAGTAAGAACATCAAAGCCTTCTATTAATTCTTAACTACCGCTTTGAGTAGCCCCTTTTGACTAGAAGTGCTATTTTATAACATGAAAAAACCGTGCGATGAAAAGTATAGGGCCATATATTGGATGTTCATTGCATAGTCCTGGCAGCATCTGTGAGGACAGGCCAGGGGCTGCCCTGTGCTGGACACAGATGGCCCTGGCTGGCTCCCACAGACCCACTGCAGGGTATAGCTGAGTCCAGCAGCCATTCGGGCAGAACCTCTGGGAAACTGTATTTAAGATAGGAGAAAACGTGACAGATGGACAGAGAAAATGGGAACAAAAAGAATGAGAAAAAGGCAGAGGTAAGCCCAATGTACCAGTAGGTACAGACTGTGGACAGCCCACACCCAATGCCCTTGCACTACAAGGGTGGTACTGGTCACAAGGGAAGAACCTGGAGTGAAGCTGAGCCTGGGAAAGGAGGGAGGAAAGGCACTGTTTTAATGAGTCTTTTTGTCTTCACTACCTGAATTAATAATGAAATATTTGTACTAATAAGCAACAATTTGAATTATTTTTCCCAAGCCAAGTCTGTTTAGCCCATGATGGCAAGTGGTGGTAAGCAATGATCATTTTCTTATCTCAACTCATAAGCTCTCCTTTCTGTTCTTCCCATTTTCTCCCCTGTGCCACTGTGAGAGAAGTAAGCAAACAAGCATCTGACATGGAGCTTGGCTGTTAGCCACCATGGCAGCCAAGGAAGAAAAACACCTACTCCCCTCAAAATTGTAGCTTTTTAGGGTGACTTTCTCATGTAGAAGTATTAAACTGTTTCTTGAACATATTTACAGCTCATACAATTTATCTTTGGGAACATGGCACCTGTATCATCAAAATGCATAGTATTTTCACCAATACATACAGTAAAAACAGGTTCTTAAGCAGTTTATTTTCAGTAAAGTTTAGAATTCTTTCAATACATTGCCAACTATCTTTTGATGTCTTACAGTCTATGACAGCTCAACAAAACAAGGGAATTATGAAAATTTTCTTGCATATTTTGGCTATGTTTACACACTATCATTGGTTCCAGAAGATCCAGGAACAAGAATAAGCTTGTGCAGCTAAACCAACAGATTATACATTCATACTGCTTCTACTTCTGACTCCTAAAGTCACTTTGCTTAGAAGCTTGAGAGCTATCAACTCTGTTGTATCTACCAAGGGAAAGAAGACTATGCATCAAAGTTAGCTGCACGTAGGAACATTCCTGAAAGAGCTCAGCATCATCACTGCATGAGAAAATAAGTTTCTGCAGGACATTCCAAGACTGTTCCTTACTCACCATTTCATTCTGCAAGGATTCTGCTTCTTCACTGGCTTAGTTTGGAAGAAAAGCAATATTGCAAAAGCACACTGTAACACCCCACTTTCATTAGATGAAATGCATGGAAAACAAATTTTGTTTCACTATACAGAGTATTCTTTTTCAAGGCCTGGACAGTCTTAAGGATTATAAGGATTAGGAAAAAAGAGCAAGATACAGGCATTTTTGGAGACAGTTGTTGCTTTTCCACATGTAGAGGAAAGCAGAGCATGCTCTGGGACTCTGCTACCAGTCAGGTGTCAGCTGGACATATCTGGATGCCAGTGCTGAAACACTTATACTCAGTACTAAATGCTTCAGTACCAGAGGTGCAATGGGTTGACCTTGGCCAGTAGCCAGACCCCAACTCAGCCCCTCTACCACTCCCCATCCTCAACAGGGGGTAGGGAGAAATAAGATGAAGGTCATCAAGATAAATACAGGAAAATCACTTGCAAATTACTATTACAGGCAAAACAGACTTGGGGAAAATTAATTTATTGCAAATTAAAATAGATGTGGATAATGAGAAAAAGATAAAAATTAAAGTGCTTCCCCACCCCTACTTTTTCCCAGGCTCAGCATCACTCTCAACTCCTCCATTTTTCCCCATCCCCGGGTGACATAGGCAAGATTGGGAACGGGGGCTAAAGCCAGTACAATTCTCTCCAGCTCCCTGACAGCCCACATATCCTTCAGGAAACACCCAGATGCCCCAATGTGGGGTCTTCCACAGGTTGCAATGTGAATGAGTATCTGCTCCATTAACTGCAGAGGAACACATACTCCACCACGGTCCTCTCCATGTGCTCCACAGAAACACCTACTCTGGTGCCTGGAGCACCTCCCTTCACCTCTTCCTCACCTCATTGCTCACCATGCTGTTTCTCACTCCTCTGCCTGTCCAGCACTTCTGCACTGTCTTAAACATGCTTTCCCAGCAGCACCACGAGCCCAGCTCATGTGCTCCACTTCAGCCTGGTGTGGGTCTGCGGCAGAGCTGGCTGTGCCTCACACAGGGAAGCCTCAACAGGTTCTCACAGATGCTATCCAACAGCCTTCCCCAACTATTAAAACCTTGCCATGTAAGCCTAACAATCTGGGCTTTCAGGCCTGAAGTGTCAGACCTGAGGATTTTTTGGCTTCAGAGATGGCCTCCATATACTGGAGAACTTTTCTTCAACAGAAAACTTCAGTGGCAGAATCTTTTCAGCGCTGAGCTAGCACTTAGCTCGGATCTGCTCAGTGCAAAAACAATTGCTTCTACTGATCTGGAAAACAAAGTTTACTCCCTCCTCTCAAACCCAAGAATCACTGCCACAGTACAAGAACAAGATCATCTGTTTTACTATTTAGATCATTCATTTCAAAGATAACTATTGTAAATACAAAGCAGCTGCCTAAGCAGAAAGTGAACCTAAGGAATATATACTTAGATCATTATCGCTTAACAGGATTTGAATTAAAAAGATTTCAGCTTCGAGGATCCATCAAAGCAATGCACAAATTTGAACTTCCTCCTCTGTTACTGCCACTTCATTTGGAAATCATAACAAGAATTACAAATAGCAAATCCTAAAAGGAGTTGCATGACATTTAAAAAACATTACTAAAACCAGAACCATGGTACAGCTTTTATAAGTCTCCAGACCAAAGAAATATACTATGTTAGACAGAGAATTATGTATTTTAAAAAATAATCCAGTTAAAAAACCCTCATAATTCCCTACTGTAAGCATATGACACTTCATTATAACCAAGCTTTCTTCAGGAAAAGTACAGAACTGAGAGACAGGTGCAATAATACACAGTCCTTGACAAAAGTTAATTGAAATAACGTTTTCATGAATCTTTGCACATAGAACACAATGCAAATAAAAAGAGCAGGCTGACATTTTTCATCTTGAACTTACTTTCTTGTGTTGCCGTCACTAGAGTGAAAAGATAAAATAGCTCAAAATTAACATGTTCATGGAAAACAGAAGGCACAATACAACTTCCCTGGTAGGTAAGATGTTCAAGCCACCTTTTTCCAACTACAGTCTTATTTCACGATTTCTTCTCATTCCAGTATCTCTAAATTTCCCAGCAAGATTAATAGCTTTAATACCTAAAAAGCACTTCAGCAAACATGGCAGTCTAAGTTCTGAGACTCTACAGTATCTTGCATATTTTAATGTGTAACTTGCATACTATATGTGCTGTGCAACTATTTTAGACTTGGGTGTTTCACTGAAGGTGCACAATTTTAAATTTGCTCTTTAGCCTTATTGTAAGAAAAAAATCAAATTATAAAAGAAGAATATTTAAATAACTCCGTTTATCTACATTTCAGGTTTTTCTTAGACAAAGGATCAATGGATTTTCAGGTAGCTAAGGGTGGCAGCATAACTTTCTTCCTGCCCCTGCCCACCTTCTGCCTTCCGTTTAATTTCTCAAAGATTTATTTGGGCTCAGCAATGACCAGAACTTGCCTTTGGAGACTTTGCTCCCTCATGAACATTTAAGACTAGTTATTTATAACCAGCTGTTGAAGTAAGCAACAGGCTATAGTGCTGATATCAGGAAAGTACTTTTTATTGCCCTTGCAAAAGAAATGTGCTCCAACCTGGCCAATTATAAACCTGTAAAATCTGTAATTCATCCACAGCAAAATTACATCCAAGCACAACAGGCATTTTCTCAGGATTTAAACTGCACAAAGTATTAAAACCTGGCATGAACTGGTTTCCACCAACCATACAGAATAAAAGCAGGAATTCCAGTTTTTCTTAATGCTTTTGCTGTCAAAGAGAAAGCATGCTTGAAATTTAATCTAGAAAAGCTATATTGAGCATGAGAAATCCATCAGAGCTTCCTGTCCCCAAGGATGTGCCATCCCATTAAAGACTGCATCATTAGGTACACACATACCAAATCTGTTCTCATTCTGACAATGTATATTAAAATAAACAAAGAATCAAAAAACTAAACAAAACCCAAAAAACTTAAATTCTGGGTTCTCTCAACTTTTTTAGTATGGTACGTGACATACAGGTCAACTTTTCCCTTTGGTCTGCAGTATTACAGGATTAACACAAACCCTGGTGTCTGTAAGAGACAAAAGCTGCTTTTGCCACTGCTTTCAGTTGCACATGACAGTCACAGCCCTTCCGGAAAACTGCTGCTAATCCAAATCTAGTTCAAAGTCCAAAACACTCTTGTGATTATACTGTTATCAGTTTTGGATAGCAATATTTCTTGAAGCAAAGAAATTATTTCCTTTTTGTAAATGACAGTGAGACAGACTATTTTTCTAGCTTTACTCTCAATTAAGAAAGCTGCACTGATCTATAATGAATAAAGTACAAAATATGGAAATTTCCTCCAAGATTAATCTTCTTTTCCCATCATTCTAACCAGCCTGTATTTAAAAAATCAAAGTGTTCAAGAGCTGACACAGACTGAGTGACACTTGCTCTCTGAAATCCCAGTATCTTTTTTGCTTTTTTCAGGCTTCTTGACAGCTATTTTTTCAACAAAATCTTGAACCACTGTGACAGCACAGATGAGAGGACTCAGATTCAGTATTCTAAAGCTGAGAAATTCCAATGCCACTTTAACACAGGCACTCAGAAATTTGAATACTTATCTGCTGACACACAATATGAAAAATGCTTCTATTTGACACGGACATTTATTCTTTAAGGGAATAAGATGCCACGAAGTAAATAAATGACAGCAAAACACAGATTATCAGATAAAGAAATTTACCTTGCTGAGTATTCTGTTCTTGAGTTCGATTCACAGTGAGGTCTAGAGGGCTATCCTGTTCTTCCTGAAGGGAGTTTTCCGTTTGGTTCATTTGGATACTTTTACACATCAGACTTGGTTCAAATGATGAACCATTTCTGTTCTCTTGAATTTTGCTACTTTTTGAAATGTACTCAATCGCAAACTGACGGATCATTTTTTTCATTAATTCCTGAGCAACTAGGGGAATGTTAGGATCACAGTTCTGAGGAAGATCTAGAAATAAAAAACACAGGCAACAGATATATTAAGAACCAAACTTAATTACTTTTCTTATAATAAATACCTCCTCTAAGCACACAAATATGTTAAGTAAGTACATGTGTAATGAACATATTAATTCAGATATCTAACAAGTTTTTTTAATGAGTATTCCTAACTGGAAGTCACTTGGAAGGACATGTTTAGCACGCATCAGTAATTTTTACCATACTCGTCTATCATAGAATGTAAATAAGAGTGTGTGGGTTGCATTTCTTATGGGAATCAGAACCTGTATTTATCGTTGGCAAATAAGGTGAATTTTCATTTGCAGACTTCTCCTTTTCAGTTTTGAAAATAAAGAATTTTGAATAAAAACCATTAAATTTAAATAAGACAGGAATTAATAACAGAAAGAAGTTACTTTCAGAGAACAACCATAACAAAAATAATTTTGAAGTGTAGTTCTGTAGATTAGTCCTTTTCATAACACAGAACAGTTGGACTTTTGAGGAACTGATCTTAAAAAAAAACAAAAGATATGTGTTTCACTCTCAGATTATAATCCCCATTGTAGGTTCAGAATAGAAATGTCAAAATTGATACGATGCTACTTGCAATGTCCCATACAATTTGTAGTAATACAAGCAATTGGATACAAAGTTTTAAACTTTTATTGTAAAATCTTACAGCATTGTCCGGACATTTTCAAAGTGCTAGCAATGAAAAACACTTGGAAGAAAAGCTTTATTTCCCATTCTAAACTGAGTGTACCCTATATTTTGCTTGTGTATGTAATGTCTCAATGGAAAGAAGTATCTAATTTTAGAAACAACAAAAAAAAGGATCCAACATGCAATACCTATGGCTTTATTTTAACGTTATCTATCAGCCAGAAAAAAGTTAAGCCTCTTATTAACAAGCATAACTGAAACCACAACTGTGAATCACAAAAAAGAATCCTATTGAAGCAACAAGAAAAAACAACATGTAAGTGTAACTTAGCATAAGTAACAATGTAATTAAAAACCTCAAAGTAAGCTGTGCTACTGCATTGAGGACTGCAACACACCATTTCACAAGACAAGCAAATTGACCATACTCAGAGATCTGTGTTCTCCCTTACACTGGCAGTAGTAGTAGTACTTACTTCACTATCCCACTCTTCCTTCTTTCCTTCAACTTTACACCCCTCCTCTCACAATGTTTTAACCACTGCCCATCCTTGAGTTCATAAGTAATGAGTGAAACTGTTTTCAATCAAGAAGGGACAGGGATTTAAAGCAAGTATGAATGTGATAAAGAAGAATTAGCTTTTAGGTGAGCCCTGATTGCCTGGAGGAAATACCAAAGGACATGGTTCTGTAGTTACTGGGATAATAAAGTTAATCTAAAACAGATAAAAAAGATGATAAACTGAATTTTGTTTTCATAGAAGTGAAGAAACCAAAAAGACTGGGTCGGGTAGATGTTTGCATGCAAAGTGTACGTTTCCTAATAGGAAGTTTGAAGGATCACAGCATATTTGCTCAAGCATTTTATACCAATGAAGCTCTATCCATCTACTACCAAAAGAGAGACTGTCAGCTCTGATCAAAGAATGCTGCTCAAGTTTAGGCTGAATGTCCGGAAGATCTTTTGTTGGTTTGTTTCAGGTTTATTTTAAACATATTCCATTTTGAGAATTCATTTTCACCAACAGAGCATTGCCAGGAATTACAAACCTTCACCTATGAGATCTGCTAGCTATTGCACACAAGAGGGCAGCTGACAGACTTCTCAGATGCTTCCTGCAAAGACCTTTTGGTTGACCTCTTGGTAGTGCTCTCTGAGGTACGGTGAAACTCCAGCATTTGCAAGACACCTTGACTTTAAGAGAACTTACCCAAGGCATGACAAAACAAATCTGCTTATGGTTAAAGCCTGACAATCTTTCCACCAGATCTCTACCAAAATATCTAAAATTGATAGGTGTTTCTTGAAGAAAGATATGAAGTAAAATTCTAAATGATGGAGGATACCTACAAAGAGAGAGATCTCTGCCCACAATGTAACCTCCAGGCATGAGTATTCTCTGTTTATATTGCTATTTCCTGATTCCTAAATAGTGAACTCAATAGACGTTCAACTGGAATTTTATCATCCTAGAGACACGCTTAGAAGAAAATAAATTCAACAACAAATATTGGAGCAGTAAGGCAATAGGTATAAAAGTACTAATGTATATGCAAAATACAAGAAAAGAACACGGAAAGTTAAGACATGGAATTAAATATCTGAATTATCTAGGAATAAAAGTGTTTGCATGACAGGGAAATGGTAGTTCTAGACAATGAAATCTACTGATCAACAGCTTAGCTTAAAAACCAAAAATTTGACTGCCTGTAATCAGAAACTCATACAAAATGAATTATACAAAACATTATCAAGAATGAATAGTCTACCAGGCATGCGGTCTGGAATGACCCTGCTTATATAGAGCAATCAATTTGTTGCATGCACACAAGAAAAACTTCTTTGACAACTTCTGGATAACAGGTGATGGTCAGTGCAAATGGGAGAGTTATTTTACATCCTGGTGTGATCTGTACTTTTAAGAAGCAAAAGACCAGAGAGTACAGGGGACCTACCATTAGCTGGAAAATACAACAGCCTGGAACAGATTTCTCCTTATTAATCACCATCCCCTGCATTGATTATTATAAAACTTCAAGGCAAAACTAATTCAGAACTGTCAAGGTTTTACTGCCTTTCTATTCCACTTTAGATTCTTCACACTGGTAATAGCCAAGCATACATTGCTTTTAGACACCTGCAGAAGTCAGCTTTTCCATTAGGAACAAAGTCATCTTTTGACCTAGTAAGAATAATAGAGGATTTATTTTTTTGTTCTTAATGTATTTTCTTTAGTATTAGTTTTATTTTTCCTAATAATTTCCAAATAGTCCCTATGAATAATAAATGCGGCAGAATTTCTCATATATTCCACTGCTACAGCTATTGGCAGTTTACAGATTTTAAGTTAATTTATTCTAAAGAGGAATATGAGGGGGTGATGTGTAGATGTTTAGAGCATATAATCTGAAAGATGTGCTCCAGGGGTGCATCTGAAATGCTCTTGCTGCTAAATGCATATTCAATCTACAGTGTTAGATTCAGGTAGTTTAAACTTACCTGCCATAAATACAAATACTGTTGCTATCACATTGACTTGTAATGTAAATCATTAACTGGTAAATCAAGGTGGAAGTACCTTGGGAGGTCTCTAGTACAACTGCTTGTTCAAAGTAGTCATCTGTGAGGTCAAGTTGGGTTTCTCTGGATTTTACCTAGCTAGGTCAGGAATGCTTCCATGGATGGGAGACTCTACAACCTCTGGCTGGCATGGTCCACTGCTTAGCTGTCATCATTTTTCCTTATGTAAAAAAGAACCTTTTGTTTAAACTTGTTTGTAATCTGTCACTATCCTGCTATGCACCATTGTAAAGACTTTGACCCTGTCTTAAAATCATAGAATATCCTGAGTTTAAAGGGACCCACAAGGATCATCAAAGTCCAGCTCCTGGCCCTGCACAGGACAGCTCCAAGAGTTACCCCATGTGCCTGAGAGCATCATCCAAATGCTTCTAGAACTCTGCCAGGCTTGGTGCTGTGACCACTTCCCTGAGGAGCCTGTTCCAGTGCCCAACCACCCTCTGGGTGAAGAACCTTTTCCTGATATCCAACCTAACCCGCCCAAAGGTTTTGGCTTTGGGACCAAGGTTGACCTTGAGTCTTGTCACTGGTCACCAGGGAGAAGAGATCAGTGCCTGCCCTTCCTCCTTCCCTCACGAGGAAGTAATAGACTGCAATGAGGTCTCCCTCAGTCTCTTCCAGGTTGAAAAAGGCAAGTGACTTCAGCTACTCCTCGTATGGTTTCCCCTTTAAAGCCCTTCACCACCTTTGCTGCCGTCCTTTGGACACTCTCTAATAATTTAGTATCTTTTTTATATTGTGGTGCCCAAAGCTGCCCCCCAGCACTGGAGGCGAGGCTGCCCCAGAGCAGAGCAGGACAATCCCTTCCCTTGACCAGCTGGTGATGCTGTGCCTGATGCCCCACAGGACAGGGTTGGCCCTCCTGGCTGCCAGGGCACTGCTGCTTTAGATTCAACTTTCCACTGACCAGGA
Organism: Entomyzon cyanotis; assembly: GCA_024500445.1. Classification (NCBI taxonomy): domain Eukaryota; kingdom Metazoa; phylum Chordata; class Aves; order Passeriformes; family Meliphagidae; genus Entomyzon; species Entomyzon cyanotis. The sequence goes on from JAKEPQ010001009.1 coordinate 10,705,929, forward strand.
CCCTCAGATCCCTTTCCACAGTGCTGCTCGCCAGCCTCTTGTTCCCCACCTGTGGCTAGCACAGGTCTTTCTCGTGAGAACATTCTGCCGTGTTTCATAAACAAAGATAAAGTTTGGATGTTTTGCAAACAGTGTCTCGAGATTTGGACAGTTCAGGCCTGGCCAATTAGGCCTAGGGGGAGGTTTCTGGCTGACCAATCTGGGTGACCTCTGAAAAGTCTATATATATGGAAATCAAAATAATAAACGCACTTTTTTCTTGCCTCACTGAGAACCTGGGTTTTTTCTCTGCTAGCGGCTTAACAGCGACACCCACCCAGTGTGTTCCACCTGAACATGAGGAAGCACTTTTTTACTGTGACCAAACACTGGAACAGGTTGCCCAGACAGGTTGTGGAATCTCCCTCACTGGAGATATTCAAGACCTGTCTGGATGCAATCCTCTGCAGGGAGGTTGGACCAGATGACCCACTGTGGTCCCTTCCAACCTTACCCATACTGTGAGATTCACAGTGGTAATATTCCACTACACATGAGAAATTTGTAATTAGTCATATAAAATTTTTAAACACAATGAAACATATTTTGGGACAAGAAAGGTATTAGATCTCTGAAGTTAGTATCACTACCAAATATTTCTTAATTATTATCAGCAGATGGCACCAGATATACTTGGTACAACCTGAATAGCTTTTTTTAATAAGATATATTATTAGCAGTTGTGACTACAGCTACTTACAAAGTTTTAAATTTACATGCCTACATCTGTTTAAACTCCTATTTTTGTCAGTTGATATAAAATATGAGGCAGCTGTATTTAGTCCATGGATCATGTACATATATACATACCTACTACTTCAAACCCAGTAGAACAGTCTCTAAAGGTTTGGAATACAACTTAGTCCTGATGTTCCTCTAGTTTCTCTCAGATCACTGCAGACCTGATGTTATTAGGATAAAAGAAGGCTGAATTTGTGTGATATAATCTGATATTTTCTGCTTGTGATTGTCAAGGTAACAGTCAGAATGCAAGAGAATAGAGTAATAAACCATGTAATTATGACTAATTGCAATGATTTATTCTAATTCAAAGCTCACATTTAGGATCATTACTTCCTCAGTTTATGTGCTGCACCAGCTTGTAACTATTCAAATCTGTACTCTTAATTCTTCTGCACATTAGCATGATATGTGATCACTAGACTGCAACATCCATGGTGACAGATTTGACTGGCAGTTTCCCCCTTGTACCTTACAATCCTGTGGTGTGAGCAGCAGGACTAAGAAGACCTGACTGCTTCTCAGTGCGTTTCCTAAAATCCCTCCACCTGTCCCCTTCTCACAAAAAGGCCACATTTTCTTATAATAACCCTGCCTCAACAGCCACCAAACCGTCCCAGCAATGTTCTTAGCTCTATTTGTAAAATTGTTCAGGTCACTGTCAGATCACCAGCATGTTAAAACTGGAATACCACTATTTATTCTGCGCCATGTATCATGATTAAGTTAACTTAAGTCAAGTTCAGTTAACTTGACTGATCAACATACAAAAGGAATAAGGGCTAAGTTCACTCTTCTATTCTCGTAAGCATTCCACCTTTTTTCTTCTGCTGCTAAGGTTGCAATTTTCACTACTCTATATATGGACATAATTCTAAGAATCCTCTTAAATGTAGTTGGCATTATCAAGAAATTCAGAGTCAGTGAAGACAGTTAATACTGGCAGGTAGGTGGTCAACACAAACAGTATGCTTTACTCCCTTAAGAAAGCAGCTGAAACCTCACTAAACATTCTCTCCTGATGAACTTCAACAGGAATAGCTAGGCTATCATAGAAGTTTACCACACAAACTATGGCAGAGCTCTCAGTGATTACAGAAAACCTCACAGATTTTGAAAGGACAAATTAGATTTCTTAATTACTAATAAAAAGATTATTAATAAATTTAAAAATTAATAAAAATGAACTGCAGGTATTGGATGAAATAGTGTGCACAACTTAAAACTACACCTCAGAATGTAACACTTTTTTAGTCTGAGATAATGTGTGCAAGATTATATTGTCAGAGATTTGCTAAATGAAATATACATTGTCCAAGAAGCATAACCAGCTTGTGACAGCTACACAACTGAAAGAGAACTACAAAAAGAACAGGAGAACTCAAAGTTCAATTCAGGTATATGGTATGGTGTAAGAAAGCCATATTTATGAATGGAAATGTTTTAGAACATAAAAGGGATATCTGGAAATAGTAAAGAACTTCAAAAAGCTTACAAGAAAATTCCCAACCTTGGGAAACGCGACACCTGACAGAGCAGCCCAGAGAATCTGGAAAGGCTGAAGTAATCTTAAATATTCTCCCTATAATTTTGTGCCTCAATTCCTTAACTTCTACAAGAGCTTCTCATCTGTCAGCCTTCTCTTGGTAGATCATGTCCTGAAGACAAAATCTGATTCACAACTGTTTTTCTTTGGTTTTTTTTTAAGAGGTCATATTAATATTGCATGGAAAAATGAGCTTCTAAGAACACACAATGTGGATTGCTAGAAATGCAGAAAGTTAATAGTCTGTGAACAAAATGAACAAAATGCTGGATCGAGATTTTAAACAATTGTGGTTCTGCTATATAACAATGATCACGTTTCTATAATATTCATAGTAAAAAAAGACTGAATATGTATTTTTTAAATCATACTGCGTTTTTCCCTTAACAAAAAAGAAAAATTGAACTACAGGATTATGTAAGCAGAAAAGTACCACAGCCTAGTCTGCTTACACCACCAAAAGGGTAAAGAGAGATGTCACACTTGGGAAGAATGCATCTGGGTTTCAGATACATTGTTTAATGGGAACAATCAATGTTTGATGACAAGAAGCACTTGGATTTGCTGAGCTGTCTGCTGAGCACAGGACTTTCCCACAGACAATTGACTACCAAACTGGCCTTTCACTAATACATAGTGAAGTTGGGCTCCTAATGGGAAGACTTTGTTATTTACAGCATCTCAAGAGTTTACCCATTTTGGCAGTAGTTCTATCATCTTCTGTCCCAGATTCTACAGATGAATTGTCATACATTAATGTCTGAAGGCTGTAAGCTCCAGACAATATATCACAGCTGCACGTTTCAAGACCTTCTGAACTTGTTTCCATATATAGAAAAAACCCTAAACCCACAACTAAATCCGCTCAAACTAGTCCGCAAGTTAAAAAAGCCATTTTGTTAATTTGTGCAAAATAAAAGGTTAATGGGACCAACAAATGCAACTCTCACTAGTCTTAGAAGTTGTTCATAGAGGCCTAAATTAGCTACAATAGTAAGAGAGTATATATTCTTGAGGAGTTTGCAATCCAAACAAGTGTTACTCCACCTTAAAGACAGCCAGCGAAGAACTCTACATTCTTCTGACAATAAAAGAACATCTGGTTTAGGACCAGGTATAAGAACTATTCCTTAGCTAAACAATTACTAGAATTTTTTTCAATTCCTTTCTTCCTAAGTGGATAGTTGAACACAAAAACCTACAAAAATTTCAAAAGCAGACTTGGGATTTTCTTAGTATAACTCTTCATCTTCCTCCTAAAATCCAAACTAGTTACTTGAATACCTCATAAATTGGTTTCACATGCCCTTTTACAACTTTTTTCCTTTTCACTTCCTGTAATTTAAACAACTTAAAAGACTTTGCTAAAACCTGAACTGAAGCAATATTCTTAGTAAATTCTTACCCAAGAATACAGTACTTCAGAGAATCACAAAAACAACTGGAAGTTTTGTTTTTCAATACACAAAACCTTTTTAACCTAGTATTACTGATCTGGCAGATCAAACCTAAAGAAGATGCTAAAAGCCAAATGTTCTTTGTGAAAAGCTTCACTTAAAAGTCTTTCATTCTGCTAAAGTGAGGTCATGCCAAGTTTCACTTCTCCCATGATAAAAGTTCCTCTCAAGGAGTATCAAAAGAGATCATCTGCAGCAAGAGCATAAAGCAGGCGAACACTGAAAAACGTTGTACACATCCAGAACAAGAAGAGATCTGACAAAGCAGAAATTTGAAGGAATTAAAATGCCTGCCTAGGGAGATGCCACACAACTGGGCCTGTGATGAAAACATCGTAAGATTTTAAGAATAAACAAGGTGCCAACTTAATTGGACACTTTATTTCAAATGGAAAATAGCTGGTTTGAAAGAAAGCCAAGAGTCCAAAGGATGGACTCAAAATACTGGTGCACTATATTTCATGTTGTTTAAAATGCAAAAAAGCAAAATGTAGACTGAGTAGACACAAAGTCCATACAGAAAAAGATTCTACACACCCCAGGTTCAAGGGCATAACAAATCTCTCCTGCTACAGAAATGTAAAAGGGAGAAAACTAACTTTGCTTTTTTCTTCCACCTGTGTGAAGGAAGAGAATGTGTCTGTCTCTAACTCTCTGTTAAAAGCAAGAGAGAGCTGTTATCCTAGCCATACTCAGCTATTCTGACATCCATGCACACCTACTAAACCCAAGCAAAATCTGAAAATTGTAGTTACTGCATTCACAGTAACTTTATTCACATTTTTTCATTCACGTGAGTTTAAGGAAGAAAATGAGTATTTCTGCTGCTGTTGACAGTGAGTAATCAAGTAACTTCCATGAACTAAGCAGACTTGTCACTCACTCATATACTGATCTATCTTGCTGAGTGTCAAAGAACAAGAACAGCCAAAGAATTTATGAATTACTAAATACTGTATTTTGAAAAGAAGTTTTAACCTCCAACTTGAATGTATGTGAAGGAGCAACTTTTGCGCAAGAAGATCCCAAATTCTATTTTGCAATTTGCACAACACGTTTTCTCACCTAAAATGGTCTTCTTGTTGAAAATGAGAAGTGAAAATTTAAAAAATTCAAGAGAATGACACCTGAGGTTGGCATAAAAACAAAGTAGCAGCTCATGGCAAAAAGAAAAATCCAACACAATTCATGAACAGGGATTCAAGAGAATGACACATAATGAAACATGACAAAGAGGAATGGCAAGTAGGAAGAGTAGTACTTTATTTGGTAATTCAAGTAAGAAAAAGATTAAGGAAAACCAAAAGAATAAAAAAAGAGAAACAGCAGAAACAACTATTTCAGTAGATAAATAAGAAAATTCTTAATCAAATTGCCCTGAATAATTTGATTCTTCTAGATTTTTTGTCCTATTTCATAATACAAAAGACATGCTTTTAGTACCTTTCTTTCGAAAGAGTGCATTTAGATAGTTTTCTGCTTGGCATTCAATCTTATCAGTGTTGGACTGGCCCTGAGATGACAGTTCCTCTGTAGGCGTTGACTGTGAAGAACCGAAAACTGATGCACGATCCTAGAAAACATATGAAGATCACAACATCTTTCAGAAGTTAGTCTGCTGGTAGTAAAATACACAATTAAATTACTGAGCTATGGAATGGAATAAAACCACTAAAATCAAACTACCTTGAGTCAAAGTACAGAATTAACTTATCTGCAAAATTCAATTCCCTGATTCTAACTTTCACATTAAAAAATGAGTGTTGGGGAGTAATGCTTAATATAATGCTCATACTTACACTGGCTGTTTCTTTGTGTAAATTACAAAAGGAACATTTCTCATCCATAGACCAGTCAGTTAGCTCTTCTGGCTCACAGTCTTAAAGGAAGAAAAGAAAGCTAGATGTTTTAAACAAGAAAAAATGAATTTTGAGAACAAAATGCACATCCTAAAATTCTCTTAAATAAATTCCATCAGTAATATGATATGTATTTATTGACACAATGCATTCAGTCATATATAATTCTTCAGGTATTTTCAAATTTTTATCTGGCTTGTACAGCTCACCCTACAAATAGCAGAGAGTGCCTTTCTTAAAAGGCAAGGTTAACTCATGTAATTGAATTGATTACCTGTCATAACTATTGGAGACATCTGAATACTGCAAAGAAAGCTCTGAATTGCAGGCATCACTCTTTTTAACTGAAGTGTGCACACTTGTAGTAAACTAAGCTAGGAATTAGGATATGGACTCCTCACCATGTGAGCTACATGCATTGGACTTAAATATTTTAATTGATTTGATACTATCAATATAGGTAAATCAAAGACTTATACTCGTAGCACTTCATCATAGATTTATCTAGGATTATATGTTTTATCAGAAAATGCACTTTGGTCTAGAGGGAATGCAGGACTTAAACTTACATTGCCTATATCAATTCCAGTCTTCTACTGAATGGAGATACAATGTCTACTTGCTTTAAACAAGTTACTAATCTCCATTTCAAAAATGAAGAGTTTTCAACCAATACCCTTCTCTTCACAAACACCAGTTACCGTAAAACTTTTCTCAAACCAACTGTGCTAATAGTTAAAAGTAAGCTTCTAACTTCTTGTTTAAAATTGCACATGGCAACTTATTCCAGTTTGCTTTTGTGGCAATATTATTCCTGTACCTATGAATAGTAACTGTTTAGGTATTCAGCACCTTGATGCATTTCCAAAGACTATAATTATCCCCTTTACACTTCATTTTGAGGCTAATCTAGTCCACCTGGTTTTCCTCATGAGATTCAATTCCATCTCTTCTACACAAGTCTCACTTGAACACCTGTTTCTTCACTGAACACGGGGACTAAGATCTCAAGATGATGTCTTTCACCTTTACACTACACTTCCTTACACTGCAGGCAGTACTTTTCCTACAGTAACCTAGTTATGCAGCAGTCTTTATCAGAGCTGCAGTGTTTTGGCACATGAATACAAACACAATTAACTACAACACCAAGGTCTTCTCAATCCTGTTCGTTTCTAGGTCATGTCTTTATAACCGAAACAACTTTTTCATCCCCGCCCCCCATCATTAATTACCAGGTATGTTTCCTCCATTTCTCCATACCACTAAATTACAACCACAGTTCTGTTTAGGGAGGTTCTTCAGATTACCTGCTTTCAATCAGTAGCCTGATCTTGGCTGGCTGCCAACTCTGCCAAGCCAGTGATGCTCTCACTCTCTCCCCCTCAAAAAGGCAGAGGTGAGGAAATAAGATGGTAGGGGAGAAAGTACGGGGGAGAAACTTGTGGGTCAAGATAAAGACAGGGATATCACTTACCAATTATTGTCACAGGGAAGTCAGACTCAACTTGGGGAAGAATCAATTTCATTTATAGCCAATAAAAACAGATTTGTGTAATAAGAAAGGGCAAACACTAAACCACCTTACCACCCCTTCTTCCCAGGCTTCAGCTTTACTCCTTCATTCCCTACTCTTCTACCTCTTCCCCCACCCCAAACAGTACAAGGAGAATGGGAAACGGGCAGCACTCCATTCAGAACAGTTCCTTTCTACCACTTGCTTTTTTCCCTTGTTCCAGCTTGGGGTCCTTTCCATGGGCTACAGACCTTCACACACTGCTCCAGTGTACTTCCCGCAACTGCAGCTCTTCATGAACTGCTCTACTGCGTGTCTTTTCCACAGGGCACAGTCCTTCAGGAAGAGCCCATTCCACAGACCCACAGTTCCTGCCAGAAAACCTGCTCCTGCATGAGCTCCTTTCTATAAGCTGCAATTCCTGACAGAGGCCTGCTCCAGCCTGGGATCTCCATGGGCTGTAGCTTCCTTCAGGGCATCTCCACCTGCTCCAGTGGGTCCTCCATGGGCTGCAGTGCAGATATCTGTTCTGACATGGCCCTCCATGGGCTGCAGGTTCTATGTGCTTCACCACGGTCCTCCGAATGGGCTGCAGGGGAATCTGCTCCAGAGACTGGGGCACCTCTCCCCTCTTCCTTTTCTGACCTTGCTGTTGGCAGGGTTGTTTCCCACTGCCCACTGTCCTCCACCCTCCTCCCTCAATTACTGACCTTTCATTTCTTCTCACAGGTATTATTAAAAAGGTAAAATCAGAATAAAATTTTTCTGAAAAAGAAAGGTTCTTCAGTTGAGCACAAACACAATGGAAGTAACTCCATATTATTACTTAAATCTAGTTTGCTCTGCTCTAAGATACTAATTTAGAACAGAATTTTGAATTAATGTGTTACATGCTTTCAGGGATGCAAACCAGCAGTTTTTACACGTTGGGCAGCTGATGATCACAAACAGACATGGTATTTTTCTTGGCTGGACAGTAACAAGAGATAATGAGTCATTTTTGCTGAATTAATCTAGTTGTCCCAGCCTGTTAGAGCTATTCCTTTAAGATGTCCACAGAGTTAAAAAACAACCATGCTCCTTCATAACAAGTTCACTGTTTTCCTTGCAACCAAGAAAAATCTATTTCAAACTCTGGGCTTCCACACCTAACTATAAGACAGGTTTTATACTTTCAGAGAAATTCTTCTGCCTTGGAATCCTGAATTTCCACTGGTAAAAGTCAAACTAGAGACCAATCCTTGTGTATTGCCAAAAAAGCAAACCTTGAGAAACAGCTCTATATAACACTAAACCCTTTACTCAAAGCAGTATAAATCACGTACAATATGTTAAGTCTGTCAGTGAGCTAAGCAAAACTGACATCAGACAGCAGATATATACAAGATATATCAAATGCCAGACAGCCAACAGTGTCAAGTCACCACCACAGGAAATGTACTGAGATCAGAATTAAGTTTCTGACCACAGATAGGCAGCCATACTCTCAGAAAAATCAGAGCCACAGACAGCACTTTAAGCAGAACGAACTTTCCTCAGCTGCACTGAATTTAGGATGATGATCATCTTCCCTCCCCATTGTATCTTGCTTGGGGTCAGATGATGAACGATTTGCAGACAATGTATAATGCTTGCCAGCCCATGTGAAAAAGTTACTTAGACTGTGCAAATAGGATTTTGACCATTTAGCACAAAGCTGTTCAATTTATTTCTGTTTATTATGAATAAAATGGTGAACGTTGGGAATTTTTTTTTAAAATTTCTTAAGACACTCAAATCTTTGCTTCCCCAAGCCACTTTTCCCAAGGAGTAATACCAAATTAAGTAAATTAATTCAGACATCTGTAGTACTGAAGAGAGTCCATGTTTACATCTTAAAATATGAAATAATTGTCTAGTACATCTAAATACAAAATAGCTTAAAAAATTCACCCCTTACTTTCCAGTACTTTTTGATTATAATAATGTCCCAAAAGATTTTCCAGCTTTGTGACAATTTTGAACATATCACCCCCTTTCTTTTTACATAGCACTGCTGCTTCCCAATAACTACATTAAAACAGCTGAAGTGTTTACCATGTCCTTCATATTTTTAATTTCATAAAAACTCCAATTCTATTAGATTTGTGTTGCTAATGTAATTTTTCACTACTAGAAATAATCCAGAAGAATATAAGAAAAAATAAAACCTTCCATCCTATATAAAGAGGATTTTTCCTGGCAGAGAAAGAACAATGAGAGCTGCTTTTCTCCAAAAAGACATAGCTTCTCAACAGTGGTTAAGAGACTAGAACCCCAGTACATAATCCCCCAAAAAAGAAAGTACACACATTATCACCTGATTAGAGGAAAAGCTTTTAAGTTTAACTAACTACCCATAAGTAGAATGTAAATAACAATTTATATGTGAATCTACTTAGCTGAAAATGGGTATAAGGAAAGGATTAGAAAGCCCTGAAGATTCAATGACATCAGAAGCCTCAGTTCAGAGCATGAACCAAGGTCAGATGCTGAGATACAGAACTTGACACCTTTGCAACCAGAAGCTGCAGAATCCAAGTAGTCAGGAAAAAACCTGGTGCTGAATAATGGTGACAAGAACCATTAAGCAAGTCCAAAGTAAATCCTACACATACAAGAAAAAGGTTTACCAGGTATTTTCTTTGACAGGTATAATAATCTAGTAAAATTGAAGTGTACCTTTTACCATTTAAATTTATCATTACAATTTATTATTCACTCAAGTAACTTTAAGAGCATACAATACAGTAATTTAATCTATAGATCAAATACTATCTCAAGACACAAGGAGGACATATATAAATCATATTATGTTTTATGCACATTATAGGTTTTTTTTCATGTCACAATAAGTAAAGCCAACAACATAAAATAAAAAAATGCCATTGTAGGTAAGCAGCATATATTTAAGCCAATTCTCACATTTCTGCACATGAAAGCCACATAATTTCTTGAAGTATGTTTGAGGAAACATGCTTTCACTGCTAATGAGCCATAATATTGCAGGTTGACAATATCAGTTTAGTAGTTATGCTGAGGAAAAGGAACAGCTTAAAAGCTGCAGTAATTTAGGCACATTGCTAACAGTCTAAAAACATGAGTTCTAATTCTACCAGCCATGTCCTTTAACAAAGGCAAATTATTTACTTTGTACCTTAGTTTCATCATCTGTTAAGTGAAAAGTGGCACTTATTTGTATAAATTTTACTTGAGAGTTTTGTATTAATCTTTACAACAAAATTCAGATCTCAAACCAGAAATAGCCCTGCACACTATACTAAAGATAAAGTTGACCTCTACTGTGCCAGTATAAACAATTTCAAATGGAACTATTGAAGTTACAGATACTTTATAAAAATGAACCAAAACTAGTAAGGTAAAGTGGGCATCCCAACATAACACACCATCTCTCTCTTCCGTAGCTGGCTCCAGAACTAAAATCTATTTTATAGATGCATCAAACATGGAAATTTAATTGTTAAAGAAATCTTGCACATTACTGACAAAAAAATGCAGAAATTAAAAACTGCTCTGAAACTTTATATTTTAGACAGACATGAATTTAATTTGCAAGAAAAAGGCACAAGGGCATCAAATAGCAAAGATATGCATGCAAAGGAAATACCTGATTTTAAATAGGTAAGAAATCTTCAACAGTGTGAGGCAAATAAGTTAAAGTTAAAACTTTACCCATAAGACAGCTCAAATACCTGCATACATGAACTCTAAAGGAGCAATATACACTTTACTGTGTAGCATGTCAGGCTCCTTTAACTGTAGCATTTAGACTTTGGTCACTGCCTCATTAGCTCAGTACTCCCTGCCCTTCTACCCAAAAGCAAAAAAAAAAAAAAAAAAAAAAAAGTAAACCCTTTGATAGAAAAAATAAAGCTTTAATCAGTAATCAGTGTAAAGCCCAATACATACAACCTACTGGAATTACAACCAGAAAAAAAAAAAAAAAAAAAAGATACTGTACACTTATAACAATATCCTGTTTCCTTTTCAAATGTGCTTGCTTATCACAGCAGATGGGAGCGTTAGTCATGAAAACAAACTTTAATTCAAATGTACATATTTCTGCAATGTTTTTCATGTTTTATTAGGGGCATGCCTAGCTTGAGACAAGAAAAAATATTCTAAAAACATCAGCAAAGTAGTATTTCAAGTTCCCCCCTTTCCTCATGAAAATACTGTGTTATGTATACGATAGAGGCCAAGGAACTTGCACATTATGAAGAGAAAAAAAAACATAACCAAAAGTAATCTAAGCAAAGATACACAGCACATGCCACTCTGCCTCACAGCACTACATAAGTGATATGCTTTACAAATTACACTATCAGACAATGAATTATAAAGAAATGAGATGGAACATGTTGAAGGTTTGATAACAGAAAGAACATTTTTTTAAGTTGTAAAATGAACTTGGCAAAACACTTCTTTCAACACTTAAAGCAATTCATGTTGTTAGACAGATATATCATTCCATACTTAACTAAGGACTTAGGTGTTATTGACAGCTATTCCAGCAAAGCCAGCCCATTTGGACTAATGCTAGGTCTTATAAGGGTAATGAAAAAGGTGTGTATATACACACACACACTCTTAAATAAAGATATGACTTCATATATCTATCCATATAAAGCATTATGCAAATAAAAAGCTTGGTTTATATATCATAAAGATATTAAAAATATGAATGTATAAAAAGCTTAAACTTTCTTGACCATTACAAGACCAAACTAGCACCCACTACCTTCCTTTTACCAATTAATGTCAACAAGAAGCTGAACAGCTTGTCTTCCCTTTCTCAAAGATGCTCAAAAACAAAGTAGGAGATGCACTATTCAAGAAGAGTAAGTCTTTCTCATGGGAGCTTCTCAGAAAAGCTTAGCTAATCCAAATTCCCCTGTATGGGAACAAAATCTAGGTATCATTTTAAGTAGTGTTTTCCTTATGCACAGTATTGACAAGAAAATTATTAAATGAATATTGGAAAGAAAAGCATTGGAAGATTTCATTTTCTCAAATTCAATATATAGTTTAAACTACCTTCAGCTAAAAGAAAAACCAGAAAGTTAAGGTCATTGCACTAAAAGCTGGCTCATTTACCTTCAAATAAACTGAGGTCTCTTCGTAGCCTTGGTCCATAAAGCCCTTCTAAAATACTTTCAAAACCTGGAGACAAAAGAAACATTTAAAACAGTAAATGAAAAGTTTCTTAAAAGAAAGCAGATTCCAAAGAACTGGCAACCAATATCCTTAAATACTGAGAGCAATTCCAAAAATTGTCACATTTATCACACAGATATTTACTCCTTCCACTATAGTACTACTCAACAGCATTAGAAGATAAAAATAAGACAAGGCAACTGCCATCTGCCCACAATCACCCTATTAAGCCATGCCCCAACAACCTCATTAGACTTAAAATAACTTCCACAGAATCTTAAAGGTGGGAGGATTAGCCTCAGCTCTATGCAAGTGAAGGAGTTTCTCTCTTACCCTGAGAATCAGTCATGCACAGAGAGAGGAAAAAATTAAAAGAAAAAAGAAGGAAAACTTAAAGATCAGAAACTTCTCATTTATGATCTCCTGAAACTACATAATCTAAGCAGGCTATTATTACTACAAATGGAAAAAACACAAGCTTCTTTTGCTTCTGATACCATGACAGTGCTCTCTAGTCCTCCGTGTCTTATACAAAAACATTTTAAAATTGAGGATTAGATAAATCCAATTATTTTACAGATTTACCAGCTAGTCTGCTTAGGTATTTGGTAAAAATCACATACTTCAATAAGGGAGATGAGACACAGAGCAAATCAAATGATTGAAAAAAAAAATTTTAAAAAAAAGCATTTCAACTGATGAAATATGGTGAGAATTTACAGCATCAATGTAACACAAGTTCTGTTCAATATAGAAACAATTTCCAAGTGCCCCCCTTTCTCCTTCCAAATAATAAGCTTATTTGAAAGTAAGAGGATAATTCCAAGCAGCATTTGAAGGTTCTCATTCCTTACACTATAGGACTGTCTGTATAATATATGTAGCTATTTATATCTCAGAACTTTGCAAGACTATTTTATCATCACACCACATAAAAGATGCCAAAATATTCAGGACACAACTACCATCAACACAGAACATTCAGAATCACAAAATCTGCTCATCATGTGATGCCTTTTAAGACAACACAACATCCTGTTCTCTCATGAAAAGTTATATTTACTTTTTGGTTTAGATTGTATGTACACTAGTATACGGAAGAATAAATATGTACTGTATCTAAAGCAGACAAGGGAACTATCTTAACACATATGAGCTGTTCAGTTTGACAAGTCAGATTTTGTTAAAATTTGTATTACAAAATAATTTTAATATATGGACTATATTGTGAAATTTGATCAATTATAATCTCTACAAATTTGCTATTCAAGCTATAAACTGATTTATATCTCTATATCTTGAGCTATACAGATTTTATTTTTCACTTTTCTTTGTAATAAATATGGTACTATGAGACAACACAAATTAAATGACAAAACCACTGTCCTCTCACGAATATACACACACACATCTTTTAAACAGTGTACAAGAACTAGAAATGAAAAACCCAAGGCCCAGGCACATGCTAAAATTTACCTTAAAGCATCATCCACGGATTCTTAGATTCAATGTAATATAAATTCACATCATATTAGCATTGCACAAATTCCCTGTTCTTCTGGCTTCAAAGGGTTATGAACAAAAAAAGCAAGAGAATTGAAGCCTGAAGTTAAGATAGCAATTCTCCAAACACAACAGACTGGAAATACAAACCATGCCACATGTATTGCTGTGACCATTAATGTTACAGACTGAAAGCCATTTCAGGTCAGCAGCTAGCTAGGCTCTGGCAAGTTATTGTCACTGGGAAAAGAAATGAATGAAATAGCTCTTGGAGACAACTCTGCTTATTTTGAAAGCGCAAACAGCAACTCCTATTTCTTAGGACTTTGTCAATCAAACAACAGGAAGCTCATTAACCATCCCCATCAGCACCAAAACCTCCTTGCTCTTTGGACACCTACTACACTGTCCCACCCTATGGAGGCTGTTACTTGTTTCTGCCTTTATTTTTGCTCTTATCTGCCTGCCCTACTGCCTGCTCCTGCCTAAGCAAAACCATGAGCACAGGAACCCCATCTCTGTGAAACAGCAGTTTAGGAAGAATGCAATTTCCAGACTTCCATACAGCTTGTATTATAGACGACAATTAGTACACTGTGGGCGTTGCAAGGGTTTTTGTTGGTTTGGTTTTTTTTCCTTACCCTGAGGAAAGGGCACACCAACCTGCTTCTCTGCTAATTCACCAAACTTAGTCCCATCCTATGCATCCAAAGTCCTGCTTCTCTTCCAAGTCTTACAGAACTTCTCCAAGCGGCCACAACAGTTACCCCGCATAATCATTTGCTTCCTCATCCTTAGATACTGGATGTTTTCTTTTAAAACAACATTTACTTGTGCAACCTAACAGCAAGAAAATCCTTTTCCACACCTCATGCTAAAATTTCCCCAGAAAGTACCTGTGTTACTTCCACGATCCACAAAGTACTGCTGCCTTTCAGCAGAATTGATACAATTTTAGCTTAACCTAAACATGAAGATACGTCTTAGTTTCGAGTACTGATGAATAAATGCTGGCACCAATTCCTAAAATATAACCACCTGGACACAAGCAGTTCAATAAACCTTTGTTTTTCTTCTTGAGTCAGTATGCTTATGCAAACAGTAGTAGCAGCTTTGGAACTCTCCAGAACCTGAAGGGCCTAAAGAAATCCGTCAGAAATACACTTTGCTTGTATTTCTTATGATTCACTAATGGAAAAAAATCTGCTTTAAAGTAATTTTACAAATTTTTCTGTCTCTCGGTAGTTGATTGCCTCTTTGACTCCAAACTGCCTTTCAAAACGGTTACTTGAGATCTGACACTTTCTAGCTCCAAACTGAAAAGCAATGCTTGGCTCTATTAACTTGCAATGCCACAATCTTTCAAATTCCTTCTTTCTCTAATAAATTGATCATATCTTCGTGTAGAAAGAATCAGCTTTCTTTATTACCTGACACCTTTAAAATCCAAGATAGGCTCCTCCAATAGTCTTCGTAAGTAGAAATTTGTGATACAGATAGTCTCTTAACCCAGTTACAAGTTTCCACAGTTTACATTTCTGAATAAAGCTGTGAACAGGGTTTTTTTTTTCCCCCAGTATTAAAACTCTCCCTACCCCCTTTCCCCCACCAACTCTACTGCTTTCCTCACTCAGGGCTGGGATGGGACAGGAACTCCCCAGAGAAGGGAGGCTGAAGCTGTGACCTCCAGCAACAGGAAGCAGGCTTTCTTTTTCCATCGGTAGCTATTCAGGTACCAAAAAGGCAAACAGCCCAGGAACAAGTTCTGTCAGGTTTGGCATATAAGCCTGATCCATGGGTCACAGCCAAAGCCACCAAAACGAAGCAATAGGTGACAGTAATTGCAGACTTCCATGGGGCTTCTGCCCAACAGCTACACTGGATGTCTTAAAAGTTCAGCTGTTTGTCTCTGGTCCAAACCCAGAATGTTGCAGAGAAACTCTTACAGCACATCTGGCCATTGCAAATATCATCTGCTGTCCATCTACCTGGCCACCACAATATTGCCAAAAGTGATCTTCACCACACCAGAGCTAACTACAGGAGCACAGGGACAATGGTGAATGACACCAGGTGTCAATGTAATAAATAATAGAGCCCAGGTGCTGATCCAGGGCAAATGCTTTCCTAGGGCAAACAAACATCCTGTGGGATCAACATCTGACTACATGGCTGCAGGCAGGACTTCAGCTCAACACAGTAAGATACTCTGAGAAACAGTGCTTGAGAAAGACAGGATCTATTTGATAATGCAAATCATTATTGCCAAAGGGCTTGCGTCATAATGAGGTCTTCAAAGTAGGGTTGTCAGGAAAGTGGAGACTGAAGCCTAGAAAGGAAGGGAATAGCAGAGAGGGTAAATGCACACAAGGACTTTACAGTCCCCCTGAACAAGTGGCATAAGCAGGGACCTTAAGCAGCTGCATATGAAGGCATTCAGCACAGGAAGGCAGCATCAAGGATTACAGAGCTCATAGCAACCTTACTGGTGAGCCAGCTCACACAACTGCAGTGGATAGACACTGGCCTTTAAGAAAGAAGTGAGAAAGTCAAGGACAGTGCCTAGACTTTAAGTTGAACAAATGGAGCCTTAATGTGGAACAGGCTATCGGACTGTTAAAAATCTACAGGTCAGGATTCAACCAGGTGAACATCATAGTGAACATCTGATACCGACTGTACAGACTGCTAATCTGGCAATCTTTTAAAGATGAAGTCTTCAAGAAACAAAAAAACCTAAAAACAACCACCACCACCACCATTAACAAAAAGAAAAAAAAACCAAAAACCAAAAAACCAAAGGCTGCACAATAACCAGGATATATGCTGGCAAGGCAATATGCCAGTGCACAACCAACCCAGGAGATTCCATGGTGTCTGGAGGACAAACCTGCCTGAGGTGGTGGACAAGCTCAATAAGGGAGGCACTACCTAGCAGCTACTCATCATTAAGGAAGAGTTAATCAGTGATGTGACAGTTAACAGTGGTCTTGGCCACAGCAGCTATGAGATGGAACACAAGATCCCAAGGGAAGTGAGGAACTTGAATAGCTGAGTAATTTTCTGTGGGCTTAGTAGTCATTTACACCCCGCCCCCAGGATGGGGGTAGCACAGTGGAACTGGAAGTAGGATGTTGTACTGACTTGCCTAAACCAGAGAAGTCTCATATGGGCCAAGGGTCTATGGCAAGGTTTTTACTGAGTTACCCTGCTATTTTATAAAGTCAAAGGAATTGCAAGTTCAAGAGCAATTACCACTATTGAGCAATTCAAAAAATGATACTTCATGAATTAATTCCAGTATGTGATTTTAAGCATCTCTACAAGTTTACTCAGATTTAAAACATGATTATTAAGTCCAAAGGAAGTCTTTAGATTGTCTTCACAACTTTTTATTTAAAATCTTCTTAAAGAGCAGCTACTTTTCCGTTGCTCACAAAACTTAAATCAAAGTTTTCCATAATGTTTTATCACTGTAAACTACTTAACGTCTGAAACATCTTAAAGCCTATCTACACATTAGGGAGCTGCCACATATGAACAGCGCAGGCTCTAAAATTCTTTCTCACGAATAAAACAAAGTAGTAATTAAATGGATACATTCCGTGGGAAGCTTCCAGCACTGTGCACCTTATACACACTTAGAGGTACTCAAGGAATATAAAAGAACTCTTCCTCATGACCAGATACAGCCTTTCTTCATCTTACTCCTCAGCAGCAGCAGCACAGCTGTGTATTATGAAAGCCTCTTCCATTCAGAAATTCCTAAGTAGCCACGTGGTCCCTGTCCCCGTGGAAGCAATCGATATTCTATGCTGCACCGAGCCTAGAGAAAATCATGAGGTGAAGATTAACAGAAATTTTAATGCAAAGTTGGTCTAGGTTAATTTTGGACAGATATAGTAATTGAACAGTTATACAATACAAATTGAGGTCAGACAGGTTTAGCTATACATTGGTTATTGTTTTTCCAAAAGCTTTATCTCCATAATGTTTCTAAGAGGAAATAGTTACTTTAGCCTTGGAGTTGAATTCAACACTTTCTCAAACTGCCCATCTCCTCCTTCCCTCCTCACATCCTCTAGTGAACAGAGACTGCAAGTATGTTTTCAAAAAATTTGAATGACTCAGACTATGTGTTAGAACAGCCAAAAAAAAAAAAAAAAAAAAAAAAATGGAAGCTGACATTTGACTATTGCTTTCAAATGCAACACTAGGTGGGTCTGAAGATATGAGAAGTACTTACTCTACAGCTGGGAAAGTGAACAGCAGTATTTGCACAGGTTGTATTAAAAAGTTTTTGATAGGTTTGGTACACTCTAGATCATACAAATTTCTTGATTCCCCTATTCTTGTATGTGGTCCTATTAACTCCTGTATTTGTATGTTCTTTTCAAATGGAAGTCTGTTTCATAAAAGCAGATATATTTCCTTTCCCCTTTGACTCTTCGTTCCTTCAGTAGTCTTTTTTATCTTCGCCTTTCTGAGTTTCTGTTTAAGAAGTAATCCAATTCTAGGGCTTTAGCTACACGGCTCTTTTTCCTTTTTCTTAAAGCCTGCTGTATCTGGGACATTTAAAAAAAATTTAATAATTTTTTGTTAAAAAAATTTAACAAAGCACTTTTTATTTGTTCTTTTACTCAGTGCTAGAACCCAACAATACTAAATCTCAAGATGGGCCTCGCAAGATTTCTACAAACTATAGTAATTACAGCTGATGCAAGGGGCATATATGGCCCCTCGTAACAGGATAACTGGGAATCCATGTAACTAGCTACGATGCTGTTAGACACTGAATTTAAAATAAGGAAAAACCCCAAACAACACTGAAGGAAAATCCTAATAAAAACACTGTAATGCGGACTGTCATCACACCAATGACCTCACAATAAGCCACCTAAAACCACCTTTTGCTTATACTTGCTCTCGTCTCCTCTGATCTGCTGCAGCTTTTTCCAGTTTAGGAAAGGATAAGCTTTTTATCAGTTCATCTGTTCAAAGATAAAAGTGAAACTACTTCTAAATAAATTCATTTTTTGTTTGATTTTTTTTTAAACCATAAAGACTGTTTTATTCCTACCTCTAGGTTCATACCAGAACCAGCAGATGAATGCTCCTTACAGGAATAGAAAAAATTTAAATTAAAGAGGGAGATGCTTATCAAGATTGCTCATCTGATTCATAGTTACTGCTCTACTTTTCATCTTAATATGAAAGGTTATTCTTTAGATGAGATCCTACTGTCCTCTCTAACTATGTGTTAATGAATTCAGAAGGTTCTGGGTGCATGCAAATTAAGTTTTACTTCCTCCTTTCTTTTCCAGCATATCCTCAGGCACAGGGTAAGACTGCTGCACACTGCTTTGAAGGACAGGGCATGCATGTGTATTTTCACTATAATGAAACGAGACTTTTAGCTTTAAGCACTACAGCCTCTGGAGGCATTGCAGGAAAAGAAGAACCTTGAGGCTCTGTAAAAAACAATTTTGTTAAACCACCTAAGAAAGTTAGCAGAAGCGTATGCTGAAATCTTCAAAATTTCTATGTGCCCAAAAGTTTAGTTCCATCATCCTTCTTTGTGGCTTACTATACCAAGGACCACATCTGAATTATAGTAGTTCAAGTTGTTTTACTGAAGTCCAAAACACTTGTTATTCAGTTTTGTATGTAAGATCAGGCCCTACCCCTACTCCTATTAAGATCCTGTTAAGTAACAAGCATCAGTAAGGAAGATTCATGTATACTTCTAGTTTTTTGAATTTAATATTCTTAGCAGAGAAAACTGCTAAGAACTGACAGTTCTTATTTCAACTGACAGTTGAAATTAAAAAAAAATTGCACAGTCTAAGCAGTGTGGAGTTTAGCCCATTAATGCTGCTTTTAAAATCAAAACTAATGTGAAAGTAGGTTCAGAACTGCTGATTTCAATTCTTAAAAGATTCCAAAATTTAATAAATGGTCTTTTAAAATGTAATTAGGAAAATCCAAAGAATAAGATTACATTTAATGAGATTGGGCACTGTACTGCCAGACACAGCATTAAAATGAAAATACCTTCTTTTATTTTTTGGTGCGATAATAGTTACTGTTACTTTACCCAATTGTTAATAGACTTGATAACAACTCAAGAGTTCAATTCCTGTTTCTGCATTTGCCTCTGAACACTTACCTAATTGTCATATAAATTCTGTTCCCATTCTGAAGTTATACAACTTATATTTTGAGTTGGTATTTCTTGATCAATGAGGACTATTACATAAATTGTATGAGGAGTCTCAGAAACTAAAATCACATTGAAAATAAACTATGGACAAGTAAGGACTGAAAGACCGATCCTGCACACTGGTTTATGCCCCAACCAACAGGCCAACCTTCTCCATTACCTGCCCCCTTCACTCCATACACTTTTATTTAAGTAGCAGTAACTTCATGCCAAGGTATAACACACAGACACGCAGTTCTGAGCTAAAACTCACTGACATAACCACGAGAACAATGACTTAGATTTCCCCTCACTATCCTTGTAATTTTGCCCTCTTTCACTAACCTGAAAAGTGATTCCTTTTGAAAACAGCATGTAATTCAAGAAAGTATTATACCTAAATAAAAAACTTCAGTAGTTCTTCTCCCCATTCTGTACATTTGCATGACTGCCTTATTTAGCTTGGCCCAGTACAGGAGTATATCTGGAGGAAGTTTTGTGGTTTGCATTACTAAGACAGCTACCTTGGATTAAAACAATCATACCACAGACAGAATGGAGCTTCATTAGTTTTGTCAAGCATTAGAACTGCCTTTAATATTTTTTTTAAAATATCCCAGGCAGGCAAAGCACCAGATGCAGTTTCCCTGAAAGAAAAACTTTTGCTTTGCTTCAAATTCTCTCTCAATAGTGCTTCAATATTTATTGATAAATACTATTAATCATTAATACATATGCAAGAGTAGGAAGCACTATTTTGTTTTGGCTTACTTAAAAAGGAAAAAGTCATCTGCCTTTCTTACAAGTTATCCCTTTCACAGAAAAGGGACTTGGAGCTCATGTTCAGTCATCTTTTAGTTTCTAATCATGGTAAGTTACAGCCTTCTGAAGTACACATCTCTATTTTCCAGTGCTGCTTGTACTCTGTTGTCCACCATTATTTGCCAGTACAGAAGGGAACTGGTTTACCTGAAAAATGGTTATCTGCTCCAGACTTTTGCATTTTTTTTTTTTGTCTCCAGCTGACAGGAAAATAAAATTAATTACATCAGAAACTCAAACCCCTTCAGAATATGTGTTTATTACTCAGCCATCACCAAGTTCCTTTGATATATCAGGCCACTCTCAATTATGTAGAAAACATTTTATGAGCTTTGTGTACACTAATTCAAAATTTGGAAAAGACATTAATTACATCCATTTTTTTATTATACCTATTTACCTTTATCCTACCATTAGGATATAAGCAGCAATTCCCTTACAACTTGTTAAAGGAGAATATTCTGTAGAGAAGACAGTTATTTTAATATTTTATAAGAGTGGAGCAGTGCATTTAACAGAGAAACTTAAATTAAACATTAACATCTGTGGCTGTTTCTTTTGCCTCTCCCTTCCTTCCACAGGTCAGCAGCTGTCCTCTCTGCCCACTACCCCCCCAACCATAGATGGATTAATAATTTTAGTCTTGCTCATATATTGACATAAATCTCAAAGTCATGGGGTTTTTGTCATTGATGGTGGCTTGTTTTGATTTGTTTTTAAATCTACTACTACAACAACCTGGAAAGGATTGACTATAGTATGAAACAACTGAAGCACTGAGTCAAAAAACCCCCAACCAAATAACCAAAAAAAACCATCCCCCCAAAAACAAACAAACAAAAAAAAAACCCTGAAAAAACTCCCCAAAAATACAAACACACAAACCAATAATCAAAACACTCAATCACCTTTTTGCCATTTATACAAATGGCAAGAGAAAAACAATAAAGTAACTTGCTAGACAGAATACTCAAGATGCAAAGCATGACAGCAAATACAAAAATTAATATATCTTTATTCAAACATTATATTTTTCCTGTTTGTAACATCTCTACTGAGTATCTATTCTTCAAATCCATTATTTGATAAAGCATTGGCCAGATTAACAGGTAAAATGCAGCCCATTTTTCTTGCAGAAAAATTCTTGAGACTTAATTTAGGACAGATTTTGCATAGGAATGAAGCAAGGAGGGGGCTTCTGTTGAATATGTTGTCTAGCTTGAATCCATTTCTTGCTTACAGCACTAAAAAAGTTTTCTTATAATAGAAAGTTCTGAACATTTAACTTAAAAGACTCATTTTCCTTACCATATTGATTCAGTTCCCTGAGCAAACAGGAACCAACATACCAGAGATTCCAAAATGAAAGGGAGGAAATCCTCTACTTAGACTCCAATACAAATTCCAAACCATAGCTAAAATGATGCTTTTCCTTCTCTGCAGATCTTGACTCCAAGAACTAACACAGCTGAGGACACTGCTGCTGCCAACAAGACAGGGTGATCAAAACTTGAAATGAGACTACAGAACACTTTCAGTTCTAACTGCTTACATTCCACTTAAGAAAAAAATCCTTGGTTTCAACTCTCTATGCTGTGCTTTATTGTGGGGATAAAGACAGTGATGAAATATAATTTCAGAAAAATACTATGTACATCAAAAGACCTAGCTACAACATTAAGCAGTTAGAAGCATTAAGTGGAACACAAAGGGGAAACTGACATTGGCCATACCTCAGAGGCAGAACAAAAAGAGGAAATGTCATGCCTGCCCCCCAATTGTTCACAATTTTAAAGAAAGGGGTGGTAGCCAACAGGGGTGGGAGGGGAAGCTTTTGTAGGTCAAATAAAGACTGCGATTAGCATCAAATCTGAGTTCAGGTATTTATAAATCACAACAAGAAAAATGAGGTTCAATAAAAATAAAGCATCCCCATTTTCCAAAGTAATCTTCTACACCAATGTGTCCCTGCAGACTTGTAAACAGGAGAGCCCAACATGACACCTTTTACTGTACCTTCCAGACACTTGCAAAATTAAAAGTAGATTTAATTTCTAATTTAGTAGACAGATATTCTTAGAGACTTGTGTTATTTATAATTTAAAAGGCGTAGGGAAGACACTTCAGAAGTGACTATGCTGTTCTGTGGATAGGGAGAGAAAAAAATGCTCTGTAAGTGACAGTTATTAAAACTTCATTTCTCATCTTGCTAAAAACTCTCTTTGAACAGTGATCTAATCTCAGCTGCTGCACTGGGATATTTAAATACGGAATTGGTGTGAATACTGGTGTTCTTCAGACTCTGGAGCTTATCCTACTGCCTTTCTTTTTCCAAGACTCTTCATCAGAGCTAGATAGACACCAACTGTTACTGAGAACAGTGCTGGCAATAATTTGACCAGTTTATCGCTTGTATCCTTAGAGAAGGAAATTCAGAGGGAGGAAGTCACTGTAAAAGACAATTACATCCAGCTTGGAAAAATGCTCACGACTTCCTCATTTGATATCAATGTAAGTGTTTCACAACATGAAGAGAATGATGCCCAAGTGTAAGACACAGAAACAACTGTCATTTTCAGAAAACCATGTGCCTAAAGCATGTGATTATTTCTTAACTATCATTTTAAGATTAACAAGAGGACTAAAAAGTTTGGCTATTTTACCTAACACGTTTAGAATTGTTAGACAAATTCTTCTTTTCTACATGAAGGCCTAGTCAGATGTTCGTAAACTGAACTACAGAAAAGACAAGTCCACAATGAGTCTGTAACTATAAATAGGTCACAACACTGTTTTACTACTATGCAGTACCACACATCTAACCAGCATCTGGGAGAAAGTCTAGGAGTCAACTAACAAATAAACAGGTCTCGCAGACTTCCTGAATTACCAGAATCGAGGAACATTGGGCTTTTTGCTAAAAAAGATGTTAGAAAAAAATACATTTATCAGAAAACACCATTTCACTGAGCCAAGAAAAAAAAATTCAAAACATTCCTAGCCTGATGGGCTTTTAAGAAACTGAGGCTTAGGATTCTGTATTGCACCATGTGTCTACTGCAAGCTAAGGAGGTTAAAAGCCTTCAGAGCATTCCACGAAACTGATGCCTGACACTAAGCTTTACAAGGAAGAGGAATTTTAGAAGAGAATCAGTTTCAAGGGAATTTTCAGATTTCTTTTCAATTATAATTTCTGTGTCACTCAAACAACCTGTCTATTCCCCACAAACAGCCCTGAAATTATGAACTGGAGAAAAGTCATTCTTCTCTCCCAGCAGATCCATCTTCCTCCTATTCAGAAAGTATTTATTGGTTTCTAGTATTTAAAGAAAAAAATTTGACATTGACTGAAATCCTATGACTAGACTGCAGTGAAATCGACACTTTTCTTACCTGCTGAAGCTCCAGAAGGAAAGGCATCTTGTATCAAGACACCAAATTATAACACAGTAAGTGAACTATCAACTCTACAAATCTCAGTGTCACATTCTTCAAAATATTTATTTTCAAACACATCATTAACATCAATACCGAAAACAGATTATTAAAAACATCTAAATAATCCTAGAAATACCAGAACGTTAGCATGAAATGAGTGGAACATGCTTTTTTAATAATAGTTAATTTCTTAAATTCGTCTTAAGTTCACTCTTCTGCATTTTATAATAATACCTGGCATAATACCTATGCCATGTATTTTCACCTTTAATTTATAGCTTATTTTTACAAATACCTAGTTTTAAAAAAATAAACCAACAAAACCCCCCAAGCCCCTCTAAAATCCATCATTTTTGAATCCAGCCAAAAATTGGCTTGGCAAATTAGACAAAATTTAGAGCTAGCAACATGTTAACAAGAAACACATATCTATTTAAAGCCTTCACTTAAAATAAAAAATTTTAACTATGCCTACTTTCTCTAAAAAATATTTTCTGGTACTCAAGGTCAAAATCACAAGTGCCTCAGATGCTCCAGTTAGACTGAAAGAACTCGGCTAAACTGTGATTTCAAAACAGTTCTTAAACATGCTCAGTGCACAAAAGAAAAGATGACATTGCTCAAGGTAGGCAGACAGTGTATCCCAGCTCACAGGTCATGGACAACCAACCCAGAATCTGCATTGTTTAAGTCAACATCTGTTGAACTTGCAGAATATACCAAAATGAATAGACACAAGTTTCCAATTGTTTAACTTTTGATTAAGAAGGCTGAATCCCCTCATTTCCCTCTGGATTTAGAAAAGCAGAAATACAGAAACAAAGACTTTAAACACAAATTTTTATTTCACATTAGGCATTTTCATCAGATAAAAGGTGTCACACATAAGAAAAGAACAGGAAAAAGTCTTTGGGATTTGCTTTTAGTATTTGACACAATTTGAAGATTAAGCAGGTGTGTTTATGTGGGGTTTTTCTTTAGGTCTGGCTTTTTTTCTTAAAGCAATTAGCATGCATCTGTAAAACCTTTTGATAAGCTTCCTCCCAATCACTGAATGGCACAAGATAAGGCCCAAAATGGTAAACTTCAAAGTGTGGGACTTGAACTCATCTGCAGTGGAACAGAATTCATACAGCACTCAAGTCCAACCATATACTAGATCTGAGAATTTACTGGGAGATTTCTATAACAGTTCTGTACTGAACTTTTGATTAGACTCTATAAAACTCACATTCCTAACAACTGTCCAACCTGAGTTGGGGAGCAGGGAGTAGAACACCACAAAGGAAAACCAGATACATCTTTTTTAAGTACCTATTGGCAAGACTCTGAATACTTGAATCATGTGGGGAACAGACGAGCTTTTACACAAGGCAGATGGGTTTAAACAGCAGCTATCCTGACTTAGAAAGACTCTGTTCCTTCTGTATTCCAGCAGTCTCTTCCTTAGCAAAAGCAAACATTCATTATTTCCAGAGACAGTGATTCTCACTTCTACATTTGTTAGTTTACTTTTAAAACAAAGAGATACCTCTTTACTTTACACTGTGCATATACGGAAAAAAGTTAATGTCCTTGTTTTTCACTCTTTAAAAACATCTCAGCACAGATTCTGCACTACGATCAAGGAGCTTAAAAAAAAAAAAAAAAAGAGAGAAATGAAAGGAAGTATTTGAATCAGTTGTTTTGGGGTTCATTTTTTTCTCTATAAGAACCATAAATTATAAAATAAATGGAAAAGGTAGAATCTTTACCAGAATTCATTATTTCATTCACAGTTTAGTGAGTTTCTTTGACCCAAGAGTGCCATATTCCATTGCTTCCCACAAGTTTCAAGCAAGACAAAACAGGAAACTTCAGCATTTTGAGCTGATCTATAAGCAGGATACTTTTCCCTCTTAATGAAAAAATTTGGAAAGACAACTGGAAGCACTCAGGGAAGCCAAATGAACTGCAAGGTCAAGAATACATGAAGGTCAAGAATACATGAATAGGATTTCTTAAAAGAAAGGTGTGATTAGAGTCTGCATTTCCAGCAAGAGGGAAACTTCTGCAGGAACCAGATAAATCTCAGTTCCAGAATTCTGGAAAACTTCCTATAAAGTTACTTATCTGGTACTAAATTTCTTAATCAGTCTCATAGGTCAAGATCATTCATACCTCTCACACAAAGAGCAAAACAACATTTATTACTTACCAGAAGGGTTGAGAATGAAAGAGGAGAAAATGCCCGATTACCACTTGAGATGCTGAACTGATGAAGCTGTCGAGTATCCAGTTTTCAACTACCCTGAATGCCACTTAATCAGGTCACTTAAGGGCAGGTGGAGAAGTGCAGCACCACACAGAGCAAAGGGGAGTTAACAGCTCTTCAAATACACCGTCCCAATCACTACCAAGTGACTACTCTCGCAGACAACAGCCGAAGACGCTGTTTTGGCTCTTAGTTTATGATGCTGGTGGCTGAATGGGACAAACGAGGTGAGTCATTAGATTCCTCAGTCCGAAAAGATGTCAGGATCTACTCAGACAATATGAAAGAGCCAGAAATTACTTCAAGTTACATCAAGTAGCAGCCATCAAACTACTACTGTATGTGACAATCTGGAGCAAAGGCCTTATAAAGCCAGGTGAGGGGCAGCAAAACCCCTTCCTGAACCACTAGACAAGTACTCTTAAAGTCACTAATTAACAGACATGCAGCAAGTAATATCACAGACTTCAGTAACCTAAATTCATGATGCAAGTTTCCTTAGGCCACATTACAGTGTGTTTCTCTCACAGTTTTTTCTCCCGCAGTGTAACTGCAAAAAGCAATGACTACCTAAATAAGAAATCCATGATATATTAAATTTTCAGTTCACTCTTTGAAGGTTTGTGGGACAAAGAGTGCTTGCCAGAGGTGACAACAGTAATTTGGACGTGACTGATTTACAGACAAATGCTTCCTTGAAAACCCTGGTATTTTAGGATTTACTGAGCAGTTTATCTCTAATGTGAATTCTCCAGTGAAACATTGATGTTTTGCTGAAAAGTTCTAGCTTTAAGACGACACTGCTCTGTGCAAGTGACATAGCAAGGTACTAAGTATGCAGGATTTGAGTAATCTACCATTGCTCCTAAGGGCTGCGCACAAAAGTAGATCTAGGGTCAGTGCTGAAGTGCAGTTTCTCACATCAGCACTAAGCTCAGAGGTCTCTGGACACTTCCAATATTTCAAGATACGAACTGACACCACAAGCTCCAAATGAATCATTTCTTGTTAAATCCTGTTTCACTGGAGGAGAATCCAATTGCTCAAGAGTCAGTAGACTTTGACATGGATGCAGGCGGGAAATAAAGGTACTTTCCAATATATCCTAACTAGTCTGATGGTCTTGTAAAGAAATTCTTTTTGAGAAGGTATAACATATACAGCATTTCAAAAGTAAGGCCAGGATCAGTTTAAGAGAGGGTTTGTTGTTGCTGTTTAAAAAGCAGTAAGGGATTCAAACAAACTACCGTAAGGCACCTAAGAAAAAAGAGGAAGGTCAAAAATCAAGAACCACCTCACATTTCTGAAGTCCTTAGATAGCTGTGAGGGTTTGGTGACATGGAATAAGAGTGCATGGTTTTGGACACCACTACAGCAGACCGATATTAAGTGCTAATGGCATATACATCAGTTAGAGTTATGACAGATGTGTTGTCATGGTTTAACCAATTTAAACATGAATTGGCATCTCAAGACAAAACTTCATCAAGCCTGAGGAGAACTGTGCATGTAAAACAGGCACAGAACTGGCAAAAAAGGAGGAAGACAAGAACAAGTAATGCTGAAGGAGATGGTCCAGCCTAGAGAAGACAATTTCCTTAGGAGTAAGTTTTACCTCACTACATTTAACCAACAATTAAAAGAAGCATACAAGTACACCTGAAGTCTGACTCACTGCATCAGAAGAGAGTACAATGCAGGCCTCAAAGATAAACAAATGACATTTCATTTCACATTAATTAAACAACATGCAGGAACACACCTGTAAACAAGTAAAGAACCCAGTAAGAGCTGCACAGCTGAAATTACTTTGATCAAAGGATCTCATTTCCTGATAGATAACAGGACAACTATAACTGAACAATTCCTCAGATTTAGGCATAAACAGAAAGAGGTGTGCAAGACTTCAATCAGGAGAGCTTTGATACTCTCTAAATATCACAGGAAGATCTCCTACCTCAGAAGCCACAACAGAATGGAACACACAACAGGTGGCAAAATTCCCAAGCAGATAGGGATCAGCTTGGAAGGGACCTTAAAGTTCTTCTAGTTCTAGCCCCCTGCTGTAGGAAGGGACACTTTTCAAAATGGCAGAAGTGAGTTTATAAACTATATTTTCCCAACAGCCATTGTACTGCATCACTTTCCAGCTTGTTTTTAGTCAGTTAAATACTACTCAAAATAGTTGAAGGATGGAGACAGCCCAGGAACAATAAGAAAATTGAAGGAGTATGTACCAGAATCACAGGTAACTCCACAATCACTGCATTATTTAGCTGATAGCACAGCAAACTTTTGAAACAGTTTGTCACAGCTAGCACTGAAGCCCATACACAGAACAGCCTAAGGCAGCAGTAAAACTCAAGCAGAGTCTATTTTTCTCCTCCTCATCTGTGGCTAAAACCAGAATGACTGACATCTGAACTAAGGTCACAAAACAGTAGCCATTTGATAACCCTCCCCCATTTTCAGATTAGGGGGCTTAGTAGCTACACTCAGGTAAAGTCAGACCTTTGTATTTAGCTGGGCCTTGCTGTGGCACACTGTTCTGAGAGCCAAACTGCCAGCTGCAGCCACAAGCAGGGCTCCATTAAAGCAGACTTCTATAATCTACATTATATATGACTAGGCAATACCAATTCATCGTTAATCAAAAGATTAACAATGGTCCAGTAATTTTACACCAGCAGTATTTTAACCTGGCATTACTAAATGGTGTTGTATTTTTAGAACAGAAAATAAAACTTGTAAGTAAGATATGCAAAGCTTTTTGACAAGTTATGAAAAGCAGGAGCATATTCAACCCTAGATTAATTACACTGCCCTCTGACTTAGTGGATCACTAGGCTAGAAATGCACTAAAGCTGGTTTATAAAGCAGTGGAATTATGACAGTAAGAGCTATTACTCACAAGTAAGACTAACTAGCCTTTAAGATGATTTGAAGAGGCTGGGAACAGTGGAAGGAGGAAGATAAATACTTATAACCTGAAAATTAAGCATTTTTAAAATACATTAGCAACATTTTACAATAAAACATACTGAAAACCAATGTTTTTTTCCACAGAACAGCACTTTTCACATGAGTGCCACAAAAAGGTGCCCCAAAAGCTAGGATGTCTCGTAATTGGATATCAGGACTCTACTAAATTATACAGAAACTGAAAGCGAGGTACATAGTTAAAGAGGCCAGAAATTCAGTGAGCTTTCATTTATGACCAAACCGGAAAAAAAAAAAAAAAAAAAATCGCATCTAGTGACATTTACCCAACTCTCCCTCCTGCAATACAACACATGCTGCTATGGAGATACAAGCCCGGATGAACGTTAAGAACCAAACACAAGAGCAGTAGCTGAGACATTAGAAGAATTTTGCCAAGAATAGGATGTTTATCTAAGAAGGGGTTAATCCAGCTTCTCAAGATACTACACAGGAACCTGGACTGTGCCAGAAGTGGAAACAAAAAAAAACCCCTGACACGTGGCTCTTTGATCTGCAGAGTGACATGCTGCTGACCACGCCCCATAAAAAGGAATTCAGCCTCCACAGCTCAATGCATTTCTGCAGATTCAGAGTTCTCTGCTCTTTGCAATACATCTTCTGTGCCCTTACACACTCAAACAGATGAGCCACTACTATCCACCTTCTCTATTCTCCCCTTCCTTCTCCCTGGCTTCTTTATGCTTTTAGTGAATGGAAGGATAAAGTGGTAGATTAGCAGTGGAAAAAGAAGAGTTGTATCACATAACAACTTTATACCCCTAAACAAGGTTGTGTTTGATTTCAGTTTTGTTTGCTTCTGTGTTCTGTGGGGTTTTTTTCCCTAATGTATGGTAGCTAGATTTATAATGTCATCTTACTTTTCAGAAGTTTGATACTATACATGCCAATCACACCAATTCAGTGCTGTTCCAACCTCTATTAATGTTTCAACCTATCTTATCAAAGTTACAACCAAGCATATTGAAGAGAGCAAGGTTCAAGAATAACATAAAAGACAGTGGTTCTAACTGGGACAAAGAATTTTAAGTTAGTGAAGTCTATAAAGCCCCGCATGACCTCTACACTTTACATTAACACACTGCACTCTAAAGGTTAGAATAACAACTTTGTTTGAAGCCCTGATACTTGAGTCATATTCAAGAAGAAGGGATCCATTGTAACTCTACCCAAAACACCCATATAATACAGCTGAAAAATAAAAAAGGCAAGGGTTGAAAAGGGAAAGAGGTACTAATTTTTCCCATTTGAGCTGTAGGCAGTACAAGCCCTGGCTATTTGCCAGCAGCTGGAATACAGCTCCTCAACAAAATAGACTGATCTGATAAATTGATCAGCATAACACATTCCTATTATTATTACCCTTACATAGCAAGACAGTTCAGGAGACTCAACCAACAGAAAATCAACCCAGAGTAACAATAAAAAAATTCACAGTAGGCCTCCCAGACTAACTTAAAACAGAAGGGCAAGTCACTGTTACACCAGACAAGCTTCACTACAAAGGGAGTACAAGTGGAAAGACCTTAATTGTTAGTGGTACTGTATTTTCTCTCATCAACAGTTTTGTTAGTTAGGACACTCTACAGCCAACTTAGTTTCCAGCTCACTTCAAACCCACAAAAAACTGTTGCTAAAATAAGCAGTTGCTAAAAATCAGAAGCCTTGCTCTCCCTAGCAAAGCTACTTACACTTAACTCAGAAGAAAGAACAGGTACATAGTAAACCTGATTAGAAAACTGATCCAAGTTAAACTAGACCTGACCTTTTCTTTCCTCTTCCTCCTCCTGCCACGTTTCCTCTCCTGTTTTCTAGGTTAGTTAAGCTAGATTAGTTTTACAGCCTAGTTTGTTAAACTGTTTAATAAATGAATGCTCATACCACACAACATAAATCATAAAGGTAGGTACAGTGAGTTCAGAAAGAAAAACAATAAAATTGTGTTATGCATCAACAAAAAAAATCAATCCCCTGAAAACTATCAACCTCAAGCATTAGAGTACGCAGTTACTGAATGCCAAATCAAGGAAAGAACTGAGAGGGAGTTGCAGTGACTTTATTTGCACTCCATGGTTTTGGTTTACACAAGTTCCAGCTTAGGAAATTCTCAGTGCCTATAATGTAGAAAGATTATCAGTTTAAATTTCTCAGCTCTCCATCAGTCACATAAAAAGTAAACAGCTACCATATAAGAACATACAATAAAGTTCAAGCTATGCCTAGAAACACTGACAAAGATTACAGTAGTTCCTGGAACACTTAAAAATTGAACTGCTTCCACGTACCAGTATCTAGACATAGGGAGCACCAAAAACAATCATAGGTTTTATCAACACTACTTGCATCTACTTGCATGCCCAGCAACACCTTTCTGTTCCAAGTACAAAGAATTCAAACCAAGTGCTGCTTAAATCCCACACAATCCATGGATTAGTCTGTGTAGCAGGTGCAGTTTTGTCTTTCATAAAAATTAGGCTCCATAGATCCTTATAACTGCAGGTTCACAAGGGATCAGTGAACTAGTACTGCATCTACTGCTAAACACACAGAACTTCCTCCCTCTGCCTTTTCAACTAAGTCTCTGGCTGTCATTAATCTAACTTTTCTTGTACTGTTTTCACCATGTAGAGATTTCTCTCAAGAGTCAACCATAAGATAGCCCTTGAAAAACACATAGTGACAGCAGTGGGCAATTACTTCTTTCTGAGAGATTTAACACTACATATTTGAAACAAAGATAGTCCAACACCAGCAAAACAAACCCCATGTGTTTTCTCTTACTTCAATCTAAAGCAATACATACACCACAGCAACTTCCAAAGGCCCTATATACACACACTGACCATTTTTTCCTCTTTTGTTAACCTGTTTTGTTCAGGGAAAATTGGGATGGTACATTTAGGACTGTTCCAATCCAGTCAGCTAAACCAATCGAGTGGTTCCCTTCTGTTATTACCCATGCTCCTTCTGTTGCAAAGGTCCATCCATATCCTTGTGCTAGCAGAAGCATCCATCAGATTTTTATTTATTTTTGCAAACCCCCAACTCCTCAACAGCCAGCTGACCAGCTATGAGTTAAAGCACATCAGACAGGCGTCCAATGAGTGCTGATGAAAGCATCCAAGAAGCATGAACAGGCAGTCATAATTGCAATTTCTCCATTCTGGTAACAGTTCCATGGGACTTGACAATCCAAATGGCACTTCACTGCATTCTTAAACTGTGGTTCACAATGAGCGTTCAATACTAATGCCAACTTGCACACCTGACTCTGTAATACTAGTTTGAGCTACTCCCTTGCATGATACCATCTTCTCTCATTGCATCAAAAACTGCTTGTGAACCTGTGCTGCAATTCTGATCTAGATTTAAGTCCTGTTCTTCCAACATTTGCAGTAACACTGAGATTACTTCCTTGATCTGCTTCACGCTGGAATCACTCCAAAGGGTTTCACATCACAGCTCAAAGCACAACAGACCCACAGGAACACCTTACACCAGTATTGCTGCCCATCATATTGGATGATGGCACTATGGCCATAGCAGGCTAGCTGGCTGTTGAAAGGTGCTGGAGTGCCAAGGAACCAAGAGTTCAAAGCAGGTATCATACTGAAGCCATTATTGCATGTAACTCTTACATGAAGTCTGTTAGTGGCCTGACAGGTAACAGAGCACTGAGCCACCATAACAATCATTAGTAGATACACAAGAACTTTACACACCTGTAGTAAAATAACTGTTTCTCCCATTACTACTAAAAAAAGTGACATTAACCTGCTGCAAAGTACTTACAGCCACATGGAAAGTGAGAACACTGCTGCATATTGCAGGAATAAAGATAGGAGGTATTTAATGCAGCAGTGTTGCAAGTGTGCGAATA
This sequence comes from Entomyzon cyanotis, assembly GCA_024500445.1. Taxonomy (NCBI): domain Eukaryota; kingdom Metazoa; phylum Chordata; class Aves; order Passeriformes; family Meliphagidae; genus Entomyzon; species Entomyzon cyanotis. The sequence goes on from JAKEPQ010001009.1 coordinate 10,739,382, forward strand.
CCACCAAATGAAGCAGCTGTCTTTTGTTTGGGGGGGGAGTTCCTCTGCTTGGAAAGTCCAATTTTGAGACAGCTTGTTCAAAAATAGTAAGCTGGACCAGAAGCTCAAATACCAAAAAAAAAAAAAAAAATTGAAGTCTAGATCTATCAAAACAGAGTTAGATGCACTAATGTATCCTAGTTTTGAACGCAAAAAGTCTGAAAAAATGTAACAAGAGTAAAGGAGTATTTGTATGCTAGATTTCACAAGCATACAAAAATGGATTTTCACTTTGATCAAATTTCAGTTTTCATAAGAAAGCAATACCAAGGCTATTTCCTGTCAAATGTGTGCCCTTGAGCTGCAGCAGAGGAACAGTAAAACTTCTGCCCTTCACCCAAACAGTGATGTATTTTTCTTCAGAAAAAGTAGCAATAATATTTTAATCTTTCACTGAAAATGAAAATTTTTCTCAGACACTGTTATATTTTCATAACACACTGCAGGGCCCTAGCAAGATTCCAACATCCTTGGTTGGAGTTACCTGGCACTTTCCATTAAAAAGCCTCATGTTACTGCTCCATATCTCAGCCACAGACTACTTAGATAAGTTAGCAAAAAGCCCAACCTCGTACTTGAAGCTTTCTTGTATCCCAGCAATTCCTTGGTCTCTCCTCTGTGCCTATTGAAAGCAATGGGAACTCAAAGTACTTGCCAACACTCTACCGATGAAGTTCAAATGAAATCAGGCAGTGGGATCAATTACTGCTTGAAAAAAAACTGCATAAATCCTGTTTCTTAAGGCTGATCACAAAGCTAGACTTACAGCTCCATACTGGCAAAGCCTCTCAACCCAATGGAATAGAATGAATCAATTCATATTACAAAGTTTCAATCAAAGAGCACCGGAGAGCAATTTTTAACCCTTCTGATAGTCACCTCTATAAAATACCTTGTAATTTAAACCACCACAGAACTCAGTTACTGGCTAAGTCTGGTACTTCAACTCTGAGCTTTCTCAATTTAGAATTAGGGTATTTTGTGTTTGTTATGTCACAGAGACTGTACCTAGGACAAAACATACCAGTGAGCACTGCTGTGAGCAGTACTTGTTAGCATGTACCATGCAGCTGAAAGGACATCAACAGAACTGAGATCTCCAGGTGCCTTTTAAGAGCATCTAGTTTTGAACTCTGATTGAGTCATGCAAGAGTTCAGAACATCCAATAAGCACAAGTTTAAGCATCTTAGGAATGTTAGTGCTCAACATAACACACACAAAGATTTCCAGCTGAACAGACATTTTGTACTGAACACCTATTTCAAATTTCTGTTAATATGTTCCACTCATCTACCATGTGGAGTCCTTTGTACCTTCAAGTATGTTTAGATACCAAATAAACAAATTTGCAGTAATGTCAGTGAAATTTTATCACTGTTTTCCTTTTCAAATTCTTTAAGTGTTTGAATGTTTTGACACAAGACTTTAAATCATGTTCTGAAGGTCACAAATTAACAAACTAGGCTGGCAAACCCCAAGCTTTTATATATATGCATGGGATTCAGAGTTAAGTCTGCAACCAGGTTTTGACCAACCAACAATTCAGCAACTGCATCCTTAGAGTTGAGGTCCCTAACCATCACTGGCCCTCCACTGAATATTATTTCAGTCTTACTGCTGTAAATATGAACAATGTCCACTGTGAACCTTAATCACTGTCTTGGAGGTGTTATATTTGGCTCAGTTTACCACTTCCATAAAGAAAGTAGATGTGGAATGTCGCTGTTGAGCCGCTAGCTGAGAGAAAACCCAGGTTCTCAGACAAGGAGAGAGAAAAGTGAGTTTATTATTTTGATTTCCATATATATAGAGTTTTCAGAGGTCACCCAGATTGGTCAGCCAGAAACCTCCCCCTAGGCCTAATTGGCCAAGCCCGAACTGCCCTAATCTGGAGACGCTGTTTGCAAAACATCCAAACTTTATCTTTGTTTATGAAACGTAGCAAAAATGTTCTCACAAGAAAGACCTGTGCTAGCCACAGTGGAATCCTTGACAGATAAAGGATTTCAAAGTGTTCAACTGATTATACTACAGAAATGCCAATATCAAATTTAGTATCAATACAGTAAATGACACAAGATATAAAAATAAAGCTGTTCATCCAAAAAGTTTAGCAGAAACACTATGACTTGTTAAAGGAGTCTGTACTGTCTTACTCTGCTCTCTGAACAGGATGCTTCACAAATGACAGTCCACAGAACCATATAATCTTTCAGTATTTTTTAAAAATTTTGAGGAATTTTAAGAGTAGAACAATTTCTGGGTGTTGGTGGGTTTTTTGTTCGTTAGGATTGACACTAAGCTAGTTCAAGAATTGGGGGACTACTGCATTACCACATTAGTTTTCTCACTTTGCTACAAACATATGATTCCTGAGAAGAGTGGAGAAAGAAGAAGTAAATTATACCAAATCCATCACACTCACCATTCCTTCCTCCACCACGTTGACATTTCAGCCATCAACCCAGCCACTGTTCAGAACTTCCAGTTAATACTAATTTTGTTAGACTCTTCAAATCCTTAGGAATACTTTGGCAAGTGAGAACAATGAACCATTTTTACTTTAGAAGTTATTTTGAGCTATTATAGGTTATTTTACTAAATTAATGCAACAAAATTTCAAAGGAGTAAAGGGGGGGGAAAAAACCCACAAAAAAAAAAACCCAGCCCAAAACTGTTCAGCATACTCTACCTCCATTATCCCAACTACTCACTTTCTTGCCACTTTGTTTACACTCTTTCTCTGATAAAGGCTGCTCAACCAGCATGCCAGTTAGTAGTTCTTAACAAGATAGCTCTTGACTAACTATTAAACCATAACCTATGTCCTTTCTCCTTAGCAGCTGCCACTAATTTCAGGGCTCCTTTCTATTAACACAGTTTTTACACCGTGAATATACAAAGAAATCATACCCTAAATAACTTTTATTCCAAGTAAAACAAAGCTGAATGCAAAGCACCACCACAGAGCCATCAGTGTAATATGTAATTAATTATGTGACAGTTTTGCACTCTGCAATTCTCAGTGACAGGGCAACCCAAAAGGCAACTTTGAAGAAATTCCCTAAACCCAGAAGATCTGTCCAGGAGAGGACCCAACCAATAGTATTTCTTTGCACTCCTTCACAGTGTGGGTTGTGCTGTCCAACTGTTTCCCAAACACATCTGGCAGTACACAGTTACCACCCGAATGTCCCTTCAGTCATTCATCGTCAAGCAGACTTTCAGGATTTCAGTTTACATTTTTAAATGAAATGCCATTAAATAACAGGCAACCACAGAAAGTGCCATTTGTGAGAGATATCCATCATCAGATTGAACATCTTATCACAGCATCTATGCGATTAAACTGGCTCTCCTACATATTCTAATTAAGCTGCATTCTTTTTATTAGAAGTGTTACATAGTGTAGTAGTGTACAGAAATACACAAGCACTGTTTTCTAAGCAATACTATAACTTGGAGGACTAAAAAGACAGTGAAAGCATGCACAGGTGTTATAACAGGTGTTTACAAGTGTTATTGGGGCAACACAGCAAGATCAAGAGCTTGTATATAAGAAGCAGATACCAGGTTACTGAAAAATGTAAAAAAATCCACGAACTCGGACGGCGCTAACTGCCTGCAAACACAGGCGTACCAGCTTGTTAGGTATTCACTTCTTCCTCTGCTCTGGTCTCAAGCGCAGCAGAAACACTGAATGAAGTGCTGCTCACCGTGCCAGCCACACTAGCTGTGTTTCCCCGCTCAGCCATCGGGGAGGATCGGCACTGACTCTTAACACGCTACTTGAAGATCGAGAATTCTGTTTCCCCAAGAAGGGAAACGTCTGTTGAAACAATACAAATAAGCAGTTCCTGGCATCAGTGTTCATACCCCACCTCCCCAATGCAAATAAACAAACAAACAAACAAAAAACCCGAGCGAAGCGCTCGCCGCCCCGAGGCGGCACACGTGCCGAATGCCAGCGTTTGGGACCGGGGCGGGAGGTGAGGCTGCACGGGCCCGGGCGGAGCGCAGCGCAGCAGCCCCGCTCCCGGCGCTGCTCCAGGCGGGAACGCCGCCGGTGCCCGCGCGCCCCCGCCAGCCGGACACGCGCGGGGGAGCCACGTGACCCGGGGAACCTCCCGGCACGAGAGCCACCGGGGCAGCCCCGGGGCGGGGGGGAGAGCTGCCGTCGCCATGACAACTTCCAGGGGGAGGGAAAACTTCAAATCCCAACCGTCAGTGCAGGAGCGGCTCCCTCTTAAAGGCGCACGCACACACAGACACACACACACAGAGGCGGGCTCCCTTCCCCCCTCCGCCCCCCAGGCACTGGAGATGGAGGAGGAGAGGAGGGGGGCAGCCACCGGCGCTCGCCGCGCGAACGATGAGGAACCGAGACAAAAGGACCCGAGCCGAGAAAGGGTCTCGGTCGGCGGCGACGGAAGGGACCGAGCGGCCCCAGCCGAAGCCGTAACACCCACCCTCTGCTGCCCGGAGGCGGCTTAGGACCTTCGCTCTCCCCTACAGACCCCGTCTCTGCTCCCGCCCTCCAAGAAAGCCGCTGGAGCCGCTCCCCCATCCCCGCTTCCCCCCTCCGCCCACCCGACAGAGCCGGGCTCGGAGAGCCTCGCCCGCCCCGCTGCCCGTTCCCCTCTCAGACCCCGTTCCCCGCCCCTCGGTCCCCCGGCTGCAGCCGGGACACGCCGCCGCCGCCCCCTCTCTTACCCACACAGTGCATGAGCCGGTGCCGCCAGGAGTCGAGTTCTCGGCGGACTCCCCTGCGCTCCGCCGTGCAGCGGGGGCTCCGGCACTGGGAGGCGGCGGCAGGAGGAGCGGGAGCCGCGGCGGCCATTCCTTCTGTTCCCTTTTCCATCTGCCTCTGACCTCACGCCCGCTCATTTACATACGAGCGCGCGCTCCCCCGGCTCCTCTCCCTCCCCCCCACCCCCCTTTGCTCGTCGAGCGCGCGCCCGCGTCCCCCCTTCCCCCCTCAGCATCCGGCGCGGGGAGCGCGCGCGCCGCCTGGCGGGATGACTGACGCGCGTGCCCGCTCCCCGCGGCGCCCCTGCCCCGCCGCCCGCCCTGCCCGGGCCCCGATTCTCCCCCGCAGACCGCGGGCCGGACCGAACACCGGGCCGAGAACCGACAACCCTTCGTTGCCCGCCACTGCCCCGCTGCCCATCGATGTGCCCCGGCCTACAGTTCCCGCAGGGCAGCGCGCCACCTGCTCCGGCCCGGCCAGGGCGGGCGGCGAGGCACGCCGGGAGCTGTAGTTCGCGAGGGAGGGAGCGGCGCCGCCCCCGAGGTTTCTGCCCGGGCGGGCAGCACAGCCGGCCCTGCTAGCGGCCCCAGCGCCCCTCGCCTCACAGCACCGCGCTCAGAACACCTCAGAAACCGGCGCGGGGCTCGCCTTCATCCCACGGTCTGCCCTGGGCGCTGCTTGGAGCGCAGGTGCCCCCGCCGCCTCTCCCAGCCCCTCTCCCACGCCTGCCCCGGGCTGCCGCCCTCCCGCTCCCCTCCGCCCCTGCCACCGCAGCACGGACGCGGCTGTCACACAGCGCTGTGCCTGCCGAGCCAGCAAGCCGGATTCACTCCGTAGGGAGATATTCAAAGTTCTCTGAACTGCTGCCCGGTCCACCAGGCTGTTTTCAACGGCTTTGCTTTCAGTCCAGTTTTTCTGGGGGTGTTGGTCAATTACAGCCGGACAGGGAGGTTTGCTGGGGATTGGCGTCACACAGCGTTATCTCCCACCAGCCCTTTGGAACAGACTGGCGTGGAAACTAGGAGCCAAATCAGTTCAGTTCAGCATCTGGGAGCACGCCTGAGAAGGCTTACTATCAACCTACCAGCTAAAGTCAGATTAAGGTAACTGCAAGAAAGTTAACACACAAACGTCAGATTGGATTACTTGGAGCATTTGACAACCCCTTGGATGGGTGGTTGTGCTGCTCTGCACAGTCACCCTGGTGTTGTGCCTCCAGCACAAGACACATAGCCCTCCGCACCAGTCTAATGTGACAATCGCTACCCATGCCTTGCAAGAGAGCAATTAGCCGTCTTTAATTCCCCAGACAGAAAAATCAAGATCTTGCAGTTTTCTCAGATCCTGGTGTGTCTTTGAGTGCCTCCTCCTCCCCCATCCTCCCTTTCTCATAACAATGTTTGTTAGCAGGATTACTTCAGCAAGAAATTACATTTTCTGTGTTTATTTGAAGGTTGTGATAGAAAACAGGATTTAATAAGGCCATAGAAAAGCTTTGCACCGTCGCTTTTCCCTTTACTCCCCTATACGGGTTGAAGGAACAAGGCTGGAAAGAACCATATCATTCCATTTTGCCCAATTTTCTTCTTGTTCTAGAGTATGAGCAGAGGTAACAGCAGCGATACCGTTAAAGTATCAAAACTGCAGAAGAGCTTCAAGTTTGAACAATGAAGGGGAAGGTGTTCCTCACTCATTCATCCCTCTCCATATCTATGTAGACTGTCAGAAGCAAGGCTGTGTAGGAGTGGAGCCCTTACTGCCTTTTAGCGATGCATTTCAGGAGAATGGCAAGACTGGAAGTGGAGTGAAAAGACAGCCTGTTGCTTCCTCCAACTTTCCAGCATGGCAGCCAGCAATAAATAAGCAGCAACTTACTAGTCTCCTTCTTCACCTCAGATCTCTTACAAGTACCTTGGGTCTCTTACTTTTACTGGACTTCCAAACAGCAAAAAAAATTTCAATCTTGCCTCAAAGAAACGGCAAAAACTGAGGTAACTCAGAGAAGACAAAACCCACACAAACTAAAATGTAACCTTACTTGGAGAGAATGCATTGGTTTTAAACTAATAGTATCCCTCCTGTATTTTTTTTTTTTTTTGGCCATAAGACTGTTTAAAAAAAAAATCTATTGTGCATTGGCTTCTATTGCAAACCTTACCTGGTGGATATTTCCTTCTGAACTTCATAAAGGTGTTCTTTTTTTAATGGATGAAGGACACACTCAGGGATTGCTTGTAGAGGACAGCCCTGAAGATCTGAAGATCGGTTCTGTTTCCACTGGAACAAACAAAGCTGTGGGAACAGATGGCAGATCACTTTTTCTTTTTTTTTTCTTTTTTTTTTTATTGTAAAGAAATGTCATAAAAATAAATTTTGTCACTTCTGTAAAACAGCTAATGGAGCTTAATGAATTCAACACAGAGGAATTTTAAATGAATGGCATTTCACTGAATCCCTGAGCTTATGTGACATGAATCAGTTTCATAGGGACAGAAATGTGAAGACTTTTATTTTGAGGTTTCTATGATAATAAAAAGAGTAGAGAAGGAACTACACCTCTCCCTTCTCATTTTTTGAAATTAACATACTTTTTGTTGCACTTTCAAGGTTTCTCCTGTTTGAGAGACTTCTCCAGGCATGAAAGGAAAAAGAAGTAACAAACCTAAAAAGCTTGGTGGGCAGATTTCAGAGAGGAGGAGGAGACAAGGAGAAAGAAAGCATTTTTAACTCCATTTTTATAGTTGCCTAGGTTTTGAACTCTGAGTCCTTCTGAAAATACTGCCTTGAAATCAGATATGCTGTAGAGACTAGTTTTGCACCGCTCCCTCCCTTGCAGATGTTTTTTTTTTTTGGAACAAAAGTGAACCAGGTAAACCAAGGATCGTGCTTCATCAAACCTTCAGGGATGATATTTTTACGTTAACGGTACTGGTTTTTCTTCTCTATGTGACTTTCTAGCCAAGAGATTACTTCTTATGTAGATTTGTACTTGATTTTATAGAAACATTTCCAGTTTTCTGAACAAGGGTTGGATCAAAACTCCAAGGCTGATTGAGGGCAGAAGCTGGAGCAGTGAGGGATAGTTTCAATTTAGGTAATTTTAGCTGCCTGTCCTAGCTAATTTTTATGGCATCAGAGTGTCAGTTACTTAGAAATGGCTCTGGATACAAAGTCCAGTACAATTTTTTTTTGAGACTGCAGGAATTATTACTGCTGTTCTTCCTGTATGTTTCATCTCATACTAATTTAAGGGTAAAGAGAAATTAAAATAGTCACAGGTGCTTACAATTTGATAACACAACCCTATCAAAATCTGACATCTTGAATTAATTTTTGAACACATTGGGGAGATTTAGCTATCTTATTGAAACATTGCAAAATTGTTCATCACCAAAACCTCTTTATAATTAATCCCCAAAGGTGAAATTCACTCCTGTACAGACAGCTTTGCATGGCTCTTTGTCACTGCTCTATGGAAACTGGGGGCAAGGATGAAGTGCAATTAAAACAGTCTAACTAGAACAGTCAAAACCCTGTAGCAAGCCTTCTGCAGATGCAATCTGCAAGTGAATACATTCTTCAGTGGTGAGCTCTTCTCTCACATGAATGCAATTGTAAACCTTGAAATTGTCAGTGTCTTGGTAAAACAGAAAGGGTTAAATGATGAATTGTGTCATAGCTTCATGAATGAGTATTGCAGATAATCCTTGATATTTGAAAGATATACTGCAACAGAAAATAGAAGGGTAGAAATAATGACACTAGAGGATATTTCAGCATGAACACTAACATGATCATTTAGATATAGGCTCTAACACACTGGGTAAGGGTTATTTAGTAAGGAATACTAACACAAACAGCAGTTATCTCCAATATTCCAAGTTTGATATACAGCCTATTCTTTTTCCTTCAGCAAAGGCAGCTGGACCAGCAGCTGTAGAGCACTACAGCAAGAATGCTGTGAGAGAGGGGCCAGCCCTTTATCTATCTGTCTGTGGCAAGCAGCACAGCCCAGGTAAAAAGATTATCCCTAATCTAGTAGTTTAGACTATGAATTTTCATGACAACCTCAATCAGTGGGAAGATACACAAAAACACGTTCATAACCCAGATGTTGCTGATATCTGGGTTAGGGGCCCAGTGAGCCTTGAAAATTAAGCCCCAAACATTCCTTTGCATTGTTGCCAGTTCTAAATGAAAATGAAGGGAAATGAAGGGAAAGTGAAAGCTCAAACTCTAATATGAACAATTGGAAAAGTTTCCATTGCACACACAAGTGAAAGAATGAGCTTTTTAACAGAGCAGGAAAGTGAAGCAACTTGAGGTCTGCTCATTGACTTTTGGATCAGTGGGAAGAAGTATGATTTGTAAGCATTATAGGTTTAGATCTTTTACCTCCGTGTGCTCATATAAAATTCAAAATAGTTTACAAATGATGATGTGTGGAGAGACTATAATTAAATATTTAATATCTAATATCTAACAGATGAAGAAAGAAATTACCTGTTTATACCTGAAACTTCAGGGTACATAGAATATTGTGAGTTGGAATGGATCCGTATGGATCATTGAGTCCAACACCTGGCTCTGCACAGGAAAACCCCCAAAACCACATCACACATATAGGTATATCTCAGGATATATATTTAGTGTTCAGTGACTGTGTATTTCAGTAGAATATACAATTAAAAGTACTGCTGCCTCCTAATTACAGGGTCTGCTTTTGTAAATCTCATTGGCATTAGCTAATTCCACTACCTGTATTTCTGCTCCTGTTATTGACCTAATTCTAAGTACATGAAACATGATTATTTCAAGGAGACTTTTTACAAACATCTTTGTCCTTTGTATAGGAAGGTAAAAAGTGGGAATATGATTCTTTTGTTCTAGCAGTAGTGCTCTTAAAGATGTGAGCATATATCTGAGTTTGTATCTGAGCAGATGAGCTCTTATCACATCATCTAATTAGCTTAGCGAAGAGCAGGCAGGCTTTCAAGAACACCAATACTCTTCATGTCCTGTCTACTTATTTCAGCTAGTATAGTTAAATAGAGATGTCACTTCCATATATCAAACTAGCCTTGTTTATAACAAGAAACATTATAATGAAACTCTACAGTAAATGTTTATAAAATAGATGCACTTGGTTTTATGTGGGCAACTGAAATATGAATAGAATTCTCAGCTTATACCATTTTAGAATATATGGTGAAATTTTCATAGGTTATTTTCAGGTCTTTGTTTATTTTTACTGTTTAGAGACTAAGGATGTGGTGGTACTGGGGCCAAAGGGTGATGGAGCCATGATCATCACACGCATGTTCTGCTACACAAGAGCACACATGTATGAAGACTGCATTGTATTTAGACAAACTCTTTGAGATAGAAAAACAGTCACACAACATTTATGGTGAGCTAAATACACTTGATCACAGTAAAATCATGTTACTTTATAGAACTGTTCCTCAAAGCAGAGCTATGTTTCAGTAAGGCAGAAAAAATGGGACTTTAAACAACACAGGCTTGTAAGGTGAAATCAAATATTAATATGCAACTATATGAAAGACTCCATGGCGTTGTCTTATAAAAACCAAGTAGAACAGCAACTTTTGTTCAGTAGTAATTTAAAATATTTATTATTCTCAAAGTGTTCTTATGAGGATGATATATCTTGTTTCAGTACTAGTCTGGCAGAAGAAGATGTGTTAGTGAAAGCAGTCAGCTTGAAATGCCAAAAAATAACAAATTACTCTTCTATAGATTAGACTGCTGTTTTAGCATGTCATTATTTGACTATTAAAATTAAATTTAGAGGGAAGGTAAAATCCAATATATACTCCTAAGTGATGTCCCTGTAGCACCATCTATCAAATATGGCTGTTTTTTCTTCCATTTAAACTGTTATCCTATGTTCCACACAGCCAAGTAATGTCACTCACTCCCTCTAAAGTTTCCCATGTGGCCAAGTAATTTAAGTATGCCATCACCAGAGCAACTCTGCAGCTGAAAATATACTGCTATTAAACCCAGAGAGAATAGATCACTAATTGCAGCTTAATATAAGAGATGGACATGAAATACTGAGCCAGCCATCAGAGTATGCACTGGTAATCCAAACTTGTGCTATAATTGAAAATACAAAGAACTGTTTATGTTTTCATGAATGACTCTTAGAATTACAGTAGCTAAGAACTTGCTAAAGCTAAGTAAGACAAGCACTGCTATTTTTGTTACAACTACCGCTTAATTATTATTTAAGCTAAGGAAGAAACTTTTGCCTAAAACCTACCCTTCCTTGCATGGAATGTCACACTGGGTAGGTTTCCCTGGATGAAAGTTGTACCAACAGAGCATGTGACAAGATACAGCACAATTAGAACATCACAGGAGGTGGCTCCTTCTCCCTGAAGGATTGCAATCTAAATGGAAAGGGTGAGTATTGCCTAAGAATCACCCAGTTCTCAAGCTGGCTGTTCCAAGAAAGACATTGCCCAGGAAGCAGAGCATAGGGTATCACCTCCTGGGTCTCTAGCATCTTCCCAGGATGAGTGTGATTTGGTGAGGAGGAAGGTGTATGCCTGTAACAGGTTTTTTGTTTTACTGCAGAAATTCATGTTTTGGAGTCCTTTGCACCTCTTTCCAGCTGCAGTTTCCAGAATAGGCTGCAATTTTATAACCAGCCTAACCAGCATGCACCACGGGTGATAGACACTTGGGTAAAGCAGTATATTTCCTGTAACATCACTTGCAGAATTACTCCCTCTTGAAGTAGAACTATTCATGGATTGATTTAGAACAACTATTTTTATTACATCTTTAAGCTTCATCTTATCAATTTTATGTATATCCTTTCTTTTAGCTGAATTGCATGTAGTTTAGGTTATGTTCTGAATCCCCCACTGATTTCCCCTTTCCCTCTTTTCCTACCAATTCCATATCTTCCATTTTCAAACTAAACTTCTTGAATTGAGAGTAGAAGAAAAAGAAAAGAAGGAATGTTGTGTATGAAATTCACTATCCTTTTAGCAAAATAGAGAGCAACATGATTTCTCAGACCCAAAATAAGTTGAAAAAAAGAAGGACCTATTACTGAAATGCAACTCTTTCAGAAGGTAGATCAGTGTTGTAGGGTTTAATTTCAGTAGCTAGATCAGTGTTTTGGGTTTTAGTGTGCTGTGACCTTAGATTTCGTCACATAACTGCATTCTTGAAATATTTGGGTTTTTGTCTGCTGGTTTTCAATAAGTATATTTTCAAGTGGTTATAATCAATCTCAGTAGTGCTGCAAAAGTACTGAAAATAACATTTCTATTTTGTAATGGCAGTTAATTCAACATAACCAAGATGTTCTCTATTTTTCCCTTTTTTCATACTGAGATTTGAAAATCAAACACATATAATGGGGTTTTTTATGTTCGTGTTATTTCTCAAGTAGTTTTTTAAAAATTTTATTACTTTCTTACACTGACCATTTTCACATTAATTTTTAAAGACTGTTTTTGTATTAGGCTAATTCAAACAAATTAACAGAACAAGTATAGATTCATATTAAGTATTCCTTTTTAAAACTACATTAAGTAAGCCTCTCAGCTAATAAAAAAATGAAGTCACAGTAGGCTGAATATGACAAACTGAGCAGTTCCTCATTGGATTCCTGCTGAGAAAAGTAGACAGCAGAGATGATCTACTGCAGATTATCATGAGTAAAAGCATAAGATTGCTGTTGTCCTTTCCCATAATTTGATCATCCTTGGAAAACCCCTTTCATGGGTTCAAGTGTTCATGGGTTCAGATGCATAGTTTCCTTCGTTGTTTTAAGCAAGGCAACTTCCCCTAAAAACCCAAACATTTTGAGGGTTTCTTCCTTTTCCTCCTCTTGTTTAAAATTTAAGTGTTTAATTTCCAACCGTTTGCCATGAAGGATGTTTTCACAACTAGATGTCTATATTCCCTGGCAATACTGCCCCACAGTGCAGAACAGGTTGGCTGAGAAGCGGGTGTGCAGCATTTCAGAGCAATGCTATGATCTTGCTCCTTCAACTTTGGGCCCAGTGGCACAGTGATTCAAATCTATTCCTTCTCCATCCATTCTCTCTAGTCTATTACCTTCCATTTTGCATTTTTTCTTGCCTTTCTGCTTAGGGCTGAATAATTCTTTCAAATAAAAGCCAAAAGGCTCCTGTCTTCTGATTCTAGAGTCTTGGGCTTAAAGAAAAAACAGAATTCATAATGCAAGCATTAGAGCTGACAATGTTTTGTTCTTTAAGGTAGAAACTCTATCTTAACTGTAGTGTTTTACTACAAAAAATTACCTGCTTAAGTGTTACACAAATATTTTTATAAGCCAAGACTGTACCATCACTTCATCAGACTTGGCTGACAAGGTTTCATACTGAGTACTTTTCATACCCTTGTAATAAGCCCTTCCTATTTAGACTATTTCTCATATTGTTAGCCTTTTATGCATTCTCACAATTAGCTTTTTCTCAACATTTGCCAATCAGGTGTTGCTGCCTTAATATAGATTCTAGTGAGATTCAACTAATCCTACAGACTGGAGGGTCAAAGGAAGTGCTCTGAATGTCTTAAGCCAATACCATTTGTTGCTGATGATTCAAGTAGTGCCTAGTCTTTTATTATTGTATTTATAGGTCTATGAAACTGGAATAGATTTAGCTACAGGCTCATTGTTGAAATTGCATAAGCTTTTAGAATCCAAAGCAACTTTGATCTTGATTTATGGTTGGTTGCTTTTTCCCCCCAATTTTTACGTATTTGGAAGGCAGAAAAATTCTAGGGAGACTATACCCAGTCATCTTGTTCCAACGAACTGTAAGATCTCATACGCGTGTCCTAGTAATTTTGTTATTTCAATCTGGAATTCTTTTAGAACTCAACTGATTACTCAAGGCATGGTGATTTATTTTTAGTGTTTATTTTAGCAACTTGTTCCATAACCACTTTGATTTCAGACAACTCCTCTGCCAAATTCCCTCCTTCCAAAAATAAAGGGTTCAGCATAAGGGTCTCCCTGTTGTCTCCCACCTCCAACACTGATGCAAAGAACTCATTAAGTTCTTTAGCAGTGGCCTTGTCCTCTGTGAATGGTTTCTATACATGGAGTGCTACTTCTAAAATAAATCTCAGGTCCATTTCCACATGGACATTGTACAACTGTTTTGCATGATTACTGGCAACAGATTATTGGAAAAAAGATTTTTTTACTGCTAGGATCAATATTTCTTTTCAGTGAAAATATTAAATTTTAAAACATCTTGCATTTCCTTTGTAGGGAAGGAAAAGATAGGAAGAGCATACTAGATGGAATATAAATAGAGTCTAAATGACAGAACTTTCACTGCTCATTCAGGCGTATTAGGACTTTCAGTGGAGGTGCTTTACTGTTTGGTATAGCCTTCCCAGGTCTGGCTGGAAAGGCAGGAACTTGGTCTGCTGCTGAGAAATTCTTGTGTAGCTCTGTATAGCTCTGTAGGCAGAAACTTGTGAATATGTGAAAAATTATCTTCCCCAAATCACCTGATGAGCTAGGACAGACTTGGCTCATCAGATACAAACCAATCCAGGTCAGCACAACTTGCTAGGATGCACAAGTAACTTTACCTGTAGAGTGCTGCGCATGTGCGCAAATTCACAAGTGCAAAATCCCCATTCACTGGTATTCTAGTGCTGATCTATTTCCCTTACCACACCTATCATGTTTTTACCCTGGTTATCATCATTATCCTCACAAAGGGTCCCTGGCTAGATATGTCAGAACTTCAACAAGATCTGCGCACTCCAGCACAGGAAAGGTTGTGCATTTAGTAACTAAAACTCCTTTCCCCTTATTTTCATATGTGGACAGTTGGTTAAATGTAGGGGAAACTGATAAAAAATGTTCTTTCTCAAATATTTAAAGTAATTCTGTGCCCAGTGAAAGGATAACAGTAACAAGTTTCCTACCTCTATGCAGTTACAAAATGTTTCTTAAAATTAACCAAACATGCCGATTTTCATCTTGCTATTTCTTATACCTGCAGGACTAAATACAATCACAGCATTCTGAGGTTTGGGGTTTTTTCCTAGGACACACACTCTCCAGTTATTTTCAGCTTCACAAAGCATTTGGTTAGAACAGCCATACTTTCTCTTGTTAAAGATATCTAAGAGGACTGTGATTAATGTTTAAAGAGCTCCATGCGTACCCAATTATGAAACCAATTAATTTAGTCAAAGACTAGATTAACTACCATCTGTGGCCTGATTGTTTCTTAAATTTGAGTACTTCTGATCAAAGTTTTCATAAATAGTCTTACACGGCATGTGACAAATCAATGTCATCCAAGGATGTCTTGACATGAAGAGGGTTTCACATTAAGTGTTCAATATTATTACACAACTTCTATCAACCATTTTGTACAGCATATATTATTTGGGATGTATTTTATTTGTTTCACTAGAAGTGAAACCTTGGCATTTGCTAATAAAATAATGCTGCTGTTACTTATGTAATAGATAATACAAGAACCATGTCCAGGATGAGATGATAAACATACGCACAGTAGAGGACAAAAGCCACAGGGAAGGCATGAAACAAGAGCAAGCTGGAGAAACAAAGCAGAAACTTGAACTCAGATTGGCCCGCATGATAAGACCTTGCATGGATAAATAACTGGTCACCAAACAGGCCATGCACCTATTCAGCTCCTAGCTACATGATTTTGCTTTTCTCATTTACATTTCCCAGTATATGATGTTCAGCTGTTATATCCAACATGGGAGTTGGCTATTCCATCTACAGCTAGAATTTAGTCTGGGAAGCACATCTGTGCTCTGACTAGAAGCAGAGAAAATGAGATAGTAGGTTTATCTAAAGATAGAAACTTAAACAATGATGGAGATAGTAGACATGGGAAAATGGTCACCCTTTTGATCATCTGGAAATATATTTCCTCTTAGTTACAGAGGTATTCAGCCAAGCAATAACATGCCATGGAGCAGAGAAATGCATGTAAAACAAATCTTTCTAAGCCAATATGCTTCCTTAAAATGCCAGTTTGTAACATTGGAAACAAACAAAAACACCTTTGAAGGGGAAGAAACAGTTCAATTCTGTGAGGAATCCAGATCACCTGCAGCAGATTTTTCTGTCCTAGAAACAAAGCCACATATATATGTACATACAAAATCCCAGAAGAAATTCCTTGTCATGCAAGCAAAACTCAGTACGAAAATTAAAGTCAAAAGAAAGGAATATTGAAACATATTCTTACACATTTTTCTTCCTTCACATTTCTTCGTATAAATATGACAAAAATTAGAGACATAGGTGAATGGAGTCTTACTAGTGGGGCAAAAGTATGCAAGGAAAGGGTCATTATGGCAGTTTTTCCTACTGCCTATTGAGAAGAAATACAGCTTCTTTGTATAAATGACAGGCAAGAGTAGCTAGAGAAAGAGGTTGTAAGGAAATCCTCTTTGTACAGCCTGCACAAACTTCTAAGCTACATAAGCTTCTTGAAGTTTCATTTTGGAGATATTTCTTTTAATTTTGATATAGCTTGCTTAAGAAATGATGACTTAGAAATCATCTTTCCTCAAAATATTAAGCGATCCGGTACTCCTTTTGCATCTCTCGCTGAGGAGGAGTGGGGATCCTGGAGTTTCTGGAAAGGCTGCTTGAAGATCTGCTCACTTGCCTCTAACATAACTAATGCTCCTATCTCCAGCACATACTGTGGGCTTTTAGGCAGTATCACCAGATTTATTGTTAAAAAAACCCCAACAAACAACAAAACAATGAAGCAAACCCAAAACAGAATTTAAAAAATCCTGTAATGTGGCATCTTCAAAAGAATCAGAGCAAAGGAAAATATATTCAAAGAATTACCCAGTACAAGAGCTGAGAAATGCAAAACACAAGCTAATAATTCCCTAAATGAGGGCTTGTGGTGCCCAGTCAGCAACAAAGGCCCACACAGCCACTTACTCACTCCTCCACCAGTGGGACTAGGGAGAATTGGAAGGGTAAAAGTTAGAAGACTCATGGGTTGAGATAAAGACAGTTTAATAGGGAAAGCAAAAGCCATGCACACAAGCAAAGCAAAACAAGGAATAAATTTGCTACTTCCCATGGACAGGCAGGTGCTCAGCTATCCGCAGGAGAGCAGGACCCCATCACACATAATGGTGACTTGGGAAGACAAACACCATCACTTCAAGTGTCCCCTACTTTTTCCCCTGACTTTATATACAGAGCAGGATGACACATGGTCTGGAATGTCCCTTTGATCAGTTTGGTTCACCTGTCCTGGCTGTATCTCCTCCCAGCTTCCCATGTACACCCAACTTCCTTGCCAGTGTGGCTGTATGAAAAACAGAAAAGGCCTTGGCTCTGTGTAAGCCCTGCCCAGCAATAACAAAAACACCTCTGTTTTATCAACCCTGTGTTCAGCATAAATCCAAAACATAGCCTCACATCAGCCACTGGGAAAAAAAATTAACACTACCCCAGATGAAACCAGCACAGCTAAAATCAAGATGTTTCCTTTTTTTTTTTTTTTTTTTGCCTTCTTCTAAAACAGATGCATTTCAGATTAGAAAATAGAACACAAAGACTATTTTTATCTAACCTGATTATCCAAGCTTAATGCTATAACCAGGCCTATTATGATAGCCAATTGAACTTTTTGTGCATAGTTTACTCTATGTTATGCTCTGTTAATAAATCTGTGACTGGGCACAGAGAGAGTAGCTACCTGTCTCTATTGCTCTGGGTGTTGCCCTCTGCTCAGGTGAAGTCCATAGGGAGAGGGGGAAATTCCCCTGGGAGCAGTTCACTGTGTTCACCTGGGAGAAGGTGTTGGTGTGAAATAATAAGACTTTTACAATAAGTGATTTCTTTGCTACCTGATGAGAAAAACTCTTGCCTTTTTAGTAGGGCAAGGGAGAGTCTGAGGAAGAAAACATAGTGAATTTCTACAGGAAGCAAATTTGTAAAAGAGTTAGGGTTAAGTTAGAGTAGCATTAATACTCAAATAGTTAAGTCTCAGAGGGAACAGAAAGAATTTGTTGAGGTGGTTATACAGACTGTATTTAGTTTGGAGAATTTCTGGGTAAGAAAAATTGCCTCCAAGGAAGGTCATAGCCTCTAGGGGCCTAGGAGGTAAGGGACAGATTTGTTCTCAGGCCATTTTTTAAACATGTCTCAATACTTTTGAATTTGCTCTAGTTGTAGGGGATTTGTTCTACTTTATTATTTGTCCAAGAGAACTTCTTTTTAGGGATTATAAATCTATCACATCTTGGGGTAACTTTATCTTTAAGAAAAGGGGAAACTGAGCTAATGTCAAGCTTCTGGCTGAATTTGGGTTCTTTTTTGGTATAACTGAAAACCTTGATCCTCCCAGAATATTTATGTGGACAAGTATTTGTTCTTCCAGAAATTTCGTCTGAACTTGTCTGACTGCAGGTAAAAAATAAAGATTTTTGTGTTCTTGTTTCATTACTCAGCTCTATATCTGCAAAATAATTTTTTCTTTGGTCATCCTTTAACCATTTTTTGTCACTTATTCCAAGGTGAATGTTTAGTAAAGCTTGGTTTCAACTAGGCTATATATGGTATATTTTTGTCCTAGAGAAAAGTATAATGCCAAACTTGAAACACAATATACTTAGGGGTAGTTTCCTACCCCTGAAATGAAATGAAATGCAATGAGTATTTAAAAACCTGAACAACAATTTTCAGAGAGCAAAGATCAAACTGTGGATTAATAGGTGGCCTTGCTGATCTTGTAACTCTTTTAACAACATCTGTCTCAATTCTTGTGTGAGCAGAATAGATTACATTTATGGAAACCTGGGAGCTAATGATGTTGTTTCCACTTTTTATGACATTTGGGAGAATGTTTGGTAAATGCAAAGATGTGGAAGTGTTTTTGTATGAATTCAGTGAACATAAAACATTCCATGCTGAATGATAATTTTCAAAAATAAATGTCCAGTTGTTTACAATGAGCAATAGGATTATACAAAGACTAGCTCCTGTTTTCTTATTTGTTGTAAATTTTAAAATTTGCTTTAATAATATCAACAGCATGTATTTCTAATTCTTTAAAAATTAACATTTTAATTAAATGGCACTGAAATTATGTCCCTGTAAATATTTACTCAGAAAGCTTCTCACCGGGATGAGGGACAGGAAACATATACACTGAACAGTTATGGTTGGAATTTCTGCAAACCTAACAACCATATCTATTTGGCAATTGAGGTAAGAAATGGCACAAATGGTTATAATATGAGGGAAAACAAAAAGCAAAAGGGAAATGAAATGTTTTTTTATAAATAGGCTATTGCTTAGAAACCTATCAATCTCAAATTACAAAAATCAAACAGACTTCTAAATAAAAGTCAAGCTGGTGTGACAGCATTGAAAAAAGCTAACAAAACTAGCATGAATAGAATTTACTCAGCTTCATTTCCCTTTCTTTAGCCTGAATACTTTCTCTGCTTCTGCATAGAATTATAAAATGGAGTCTACATAAAGATATAGTTATCAGTTATACCAGTGTATGGCTCTAATTCAGGAAAGCACTTAAGTAGGTGATTAACTTCAAGCATCCACTTACCCACTTTCCTAATTATGAACTTAAGTGCATACCAAAAGTTCTTTCCTGCATTGGTTTTATGCTACGCCTGTTGACCGCAGCAGAGCACAGTGCTCTCTGAACCAGTCAGAAAGGACTGTGCTCAGGGGCTGGAAATGCTCTATAAGCACAGCTGCCTGGCACTCGGGGTGAGTTCACTGACTGCCTTCCAGGGCTCAAGCTGCCTTGGTAAAGCCTGTTGTGTTGTGCAGCTTGCAGTATATTTGCTTCCTTCTGTTCGCCTCCTCTAGTTTCTGCAGAGCATTTCCCTCTCTATTTTTCCAATACACTTCTGTTCCTTTTGTAGGGAGAACACCACTAGACCTCAAAGTCAGAGGAGTTGGATAGAAGCTCAAATAATAGGCTTATGATGATGAAGCCTAAAGTATGATTCAAAAAGACCTTAATCAGTAGCTGTTTCATTCTAGACGCACTTGACATCCTTTATTTCTTTTCCTTTTAATGTGTATATGTGTCTAGACACTTGTTCTTACGCATGTCCTGCTTGGAGTTTTGTTATGTTTTCTACCTCAGTCTGGCAGCAATCTGGGAAACATTTCTCTACCAAATCCTCTAAGCAGCTTCATCTGGGAGGTAGTCTCAGCACATACTTAATACTACAGGATTAGGCCCCTGACAAAATGCAGTTGTAATGCTTTTTTCTAAGTCAATGCTAGGAATACCTTTCCCTTTAACAGAAATGTCCCAATCAATAAGTCAAAATTGGACTGTCTCTTTCCCATCCAATTTATGACCACTTCCTTTCTGCATAGTGTCACAGTGTCAGTAGTATAGTTAGAGGGCACATTCTCTGCCAAATCACCCAGAGGCTCATGGCTATAGATGTTTCTTGAGGGAGAGGTTTAAAACCCTACAAATGGAACCAAGAGTGGAGTGTGGATCACCTTGTTGAGTTTTTTTATTTAAGAGGTGAAGATGCATTGTCAAGAAGGATTTGTCAGAGATAACCTAGAAGCTTAAGTTTCAAGGATGGCTTATCACTGGATATTTTGGGACACCCATACAGTTAGAAGGTGAACCGTTGTCAAGGGAGGACTCGATGTTCCACTAAATTATTATGTACCTCATAAGAAGAGAGAAACTTCCTGCCATCTGTTTCATTCACCATGGTGCTTATCATTTTAAAACCTTGAGTTTAAATGGTTTATACATTTGAAAATCAAAACTCCTATAGCACTTGTCTGGACAGAAAGGCTGTGTTCAAATCAGCAAGAGGCTTTCTTCATTGGACCTGTAGAGTTATGCACTAGTGATTGTGCCTTATGTTCCTGTTATTTATATTTTTTGAGGTTTTCTTTGGACTTGCAGTAATCTATCCTCTGGCCTACATGACTGGACAGGAGTGGACACTATTTCCTGTGCTGCTGGGACATACCTTTTGGCTTAGTTTTATCTGAAAAGAATGCATAATTTAGATTCTAAACTAGTTCCATGAGGTGAAGGGGAGAATAGCAGTTGGCAATGAGTGGGAAACATGCTTGAGAACAGTAATCTCTGATTGAACTAAAATGCTACTGTAATATAATATTCCCTCAGTAAAGATAATGATCCAACTTATTAATAGTATAATACCTTGCTGAAAGTGTTGAAACATAAGCCGTATTTTAGTCAGGACTTTTAATATACCTGAAAGAACTATGTAAGTAAATATATTACAGTAACTCAGAGCAAGTAATGAATTCAATGACTAGAGAAATAAGGGGTTTTTTGTTAAATGGGTGCTTATTTTCTAACAAATTGAGGAGATAGTCTTTTGGCATTTTTCAACATATAAACACAAAAATATTTAATAGATGTTCCTGTGATAAAAATAAAAACCCATAAAACCTTTAGAAAATATTTTTGAATTCTTGCATCTGGCATTTAACAGCTCTTTTGCTCTGCTGGCCATGCTGTTTTTGATGCAGCCCAGAGTGTGCTTGGTTTCTGTGCTGTGAGTGCACGTTGCTGGGTCATGTTGAGTTTCTCATCATTCAGCAGCCCCAAGTCTTTCTCCTTGGTGCTGCTCTCAATCCATTCTCCTGCCAGCCTGTATTTTTTCTTGGGATTGCCCTGACCCAGGTGCAGGACCTTGAACTTGGTCTCGTTAAATTTCATGCTCTTATAACATATCAAAAAATGGTTCAATAATAGACTAAAATAAGACCAGTGATGATCTGCTCCTGGCTATTAATGCAAACAAAGGTTTTGTTTGCTTAATTTTAGCTGTGTTATTTTTCATCTCTAATTTCTTGATTCCATATCCTTGCAAGTTTCACTTCAGTTAACAGGATATTTGCTCAGATATCCTGCTGGTGCAAACCCTATGTCTTTTAAACCACACATCTGCTCTTTGGAATTGTATTTAACTCATTGAAATTGCTTTAAAGATGTATACAAAGTGAAGACATGATTTGAACATAAAAAGATTCTCAAGCCTGCATAGAAGCCTGATGTGTGGACAGAGTGTCAGCATTAAATGTCAGCTGGATTATCGAAGATTTTGGTCATATAATTGTGATTGTTTCAGTGGATTTTATCGTAATAAGTATACTTGGGGCAGACCCAAGTCAATATGAATCATCAGAAAGATATAAAGTAAATAAGTACTCACGTAAGTAGAGCTATAACTCAGAAGAGACAGATAATGGTATACATACAAGTAACATCATTGCTGCAAATTTGTCCCGTGGCTGTATCTCCATTATCTCTCTCTCCAGGTTCTCGCTACAGTTATGATGGATGTAAATTTTGCACACACTGTGCTCAGAAATACTGCCATCTTCGTTACTTGTATCAGATAATTGACTTGATTTAGAAGATTTTTTCTGTATTCTGCCTAAGAAACATAAAGAACTTCACTTCCTATAATGCTATCAAATAGATGCCAACATGGTATAATGCTGTTTACAGTTGCTTCCCCACTTCTGGTTTCTGTTCTTGTTGCCCACCGACTACTGTCTTTCCACACAAGCTATAAAGGCTTGCCACTCCTCTTACATGGACCTTAGTCACTCAAAAGCCCAATATATTTTTTGTATAAACATACAAAATTACATTTAAAACTTGTGGAATATTACTTCAGTGTTACAGAGGTGCATTTCATTTTAAAATGTATCACAGGAAAATACAGGCAATCTTTTGAAATTTAAATTATTAATGTCATAAACTAGCTATATTTGCAGTTAAGATAAAAAGAAATAATTATTTAGTCCTTAAAATGTGAGAAAATGAACTGAGGGTTTTGTTTGAGTCTTTGGCGTGTCAATGCTAAGCAAAAATAAAACATTAGGTATTTATTAAAACATTAGGTATTTATTAAAACATTGCCTTTAGAGCCATTCTCTCACACATGTAAATGAAGTGGCAAGTTATGTCTGGTTTTCCAATGTGACAGTTGTGCAGTTTAATACAGTGCTGTGCAGAAGGCTGCATACGAGTCCTTAGGGACCAGGTGGAAACTGGATATTGCCAGGGTAGCCCCCTCCCTCAGTCTCCTGATTTCTCTTTCTATCGTCGATGAGATCTACACATTTTTGTAGCAGTGGTGGTAGAGACAGAGGGGCTGGACTGGAGGTCTGTACTGAGCTGACCTTATTGGCTCTGTGTTTCCCAAAACCTCTTCTAGGCTCACCTAGCACGGACCAGGAAGCTTCTACACTATTTGCAAAACAGGGCCAAAAAAGCAAGACAGGATAATGGCTGTTGGTTATGTAAATTTATCTTACTCTTAGGGATTCTTGCACCTTGTTAGAAACTAATTCACAACATTTTATTTAACATATGTCATTCTCATTGTTTAACCCATTAAATAATTAATGTTCACAGAAATGAAGTCTAATCTGAAAGTGAAAGCATTTTATGTTCTGTCATGAACTATTTCTGTGGCAAGTAAAATAATTTTTAAAAATGTACAGTATTTCTCAGCTATTGTGAAAGAAGAATGAGAACAAATGATTTATTTTATTCTTTAAAATAATTGTGATATTTTGCTCTGAAAATTCACTAAAAATTAAGCTTTGTAGATAGGTTTTCTTATGTTACATTCTTTGATAGCTACTTTAAAAAAGGAAAATAAAATACAAATTAATGTGATATTTTGAGCTCCACAGTTGCTCATTATATGCTAATAACATTTTAAAATTTTAGAGATGAAAACTGGCATAAGATATAAGTTGTTAAGCAGTTTAATTTTATCTGCATTTTTTATGTCAAAAATTATTTTAATATTAAAGGACAACTGTAGACTCCTAATGACTTGAATACAGTTTGACTGTTTTCATGAAGTGCTCTGTGGGATGTCAGAATATTTAATTCAGGATGTTAAAAACATCCCAAAATGTCACAATAATTATATCACAGCAGGCAATTAAAACACTGGAAAATGCCAACTGACTAAGTGTGTTCTCTGTTATTTAGGAAACTAATGACTGAGTGACACATAAAGCAGAAAATACAAATTATAGCCACAAAATCCAATATACATTATAATTGATTTTAATATAAATGTGTATTAAAACAAAGCAACCTGTGTTAACAAAAACAAAGAATAATTTATTTAAAGCTGCTATTTCTGATTTAAGCTCTATAATTCCCAAGGCATTAGAATCTGTTTTCATGTTTCCCCTTCATTATTTAGTTAATTAGTTATATATTTGTGTTATGACACTGTAATACGGGCTTGTTCATGAAGTCCTTACTAACTACAGTGGTTCCATTCACTGCACTGCAATAGTCTGCCAAATTCTCCATGTGTCTTTAAATTAGTCTAAGGGCAGCTAGGGGAGATCTGTGTGCTTTTGGGCTGCAAAATACAACTCCCTTCACAGCAGGTCAGAGGCACTGTAAAATCTGCATGGACTTGGGGAAGTTATAGCACAAGTAAGGATGCTGATCCTTAGACAGAAAGCAACAGAGGCTTGGAGTTCTTCTAGCAGAGTTCCTGCATTTGAATGGCAATGGGTTAATTGAAGCAGCAATCCAATAACAAAAATGCTTGTGATTTAATTTGTACAGGGATTTAATCCATAATTATTAAAACAACATCCTATGCTAGCAGATACTATGGAAATAAACTCATCCTATTCAACTTACGGGAAAGAAATACTGTAAAAACCATAACTATTAAAAAAAAAGAAAAGGAGGAATTTAATAAAGATGAAAATAGGCAATTATTCTCATTAGTGAATGAGGCTCAGATAACTATTATTACTGCAGCTGAATTGCTTAAATAACAGAAATATATGAAGTGCCAGGCAGAAAAAGAAATTGTGAGAGGTAACTGAGGAATCAGTCACTGCTCCTCTGCAAGGCTACAGTAGGCAACAGTCTCTTTGCTCCATTTTTAGGGTTTCCTTGTTACCTGGGGGGTCCAACAGCAGTTAGCTGAGTTTTAGTTGTTTATTCTTGCCCCTTCCCTTGAGCGGACCTGAATATTCATGGACCTGCAAGGTGAATTGTGTCTGGCAATGGTCTGGTTAAAAACTAAACCCCCAGCTGTAATTTTCGTGGACGTGAGATCCATGTCTGAGGCACCATGTCTTTTCCTGAGTGCTAGTGCTAGCACCAGAGAGGGGACAGGAATGGGGAAGGGGGAAGACAGGCTCAATGCCTTAAGCAGTAGTGTGGATCTATACTGAATTAAACTAATTGGGGAATCATGATATAAGGCATTGTGTTATATTCATAATTGCAACAGTTCAGACAGGATGAATTATTGGTGCATTGACTTGAACACTGGAAATGTCCATATTTAGCAGTCTTTTAAAATTACTATTCTTTTCAGTTCCTTCCAGTTCCTTGACATGAAATAATCCTCAGATTTCTGTAACAGAGGTGAAACATAACTGATCTTTTTTCCCGGATGTCTGTCTTCCTGAATTCTACTCTGAAGATAGACTTTCAGTCCACTTTGCGATGATGCCAGCTGCTCCTTTCAGATGGGTTTATTTTTTTCTCCTTTGCTATGAAAGGGTGAACACTGCAGAGGACCTGTAAACAAGAGAGTTAGAGAAAACAATTCAACAAGTAGAAATTACCAAATTGTGATTTCCTTGAAAAAGAAAATCTAGACCAAGATTATACTCATTACTAGGAAGTTCTTTTCAGTCACAAAGGCATTAGAAAATATATTTATAGCTGACCTTTGAAGATTCATAATTTCTTTCAGTACAGAACTATAGAATTTTGTACTAAATATTTTATTACATTCTTATAAAAAGTATGTGTAATTTTTAACTATAACAGAGGTTCTAAAACACTTTTTAGAAGACCACTGAAGCAATATCACAGTATGTGAACAATTTCTATTTTTTAAAAAGGTCTTCTGACAATATTTTTAGTCCATATAAGGAAGAAGGTAAACTATTATAAATAAATAAATAAATAAATAAATAAATGTCAAGTATTTCTGAGCTTGAACTATGTACTTCTACCACATTAAAAAATTCTTCCTGATATCCTGAGGGAAGTAAGTTTTTTCCTTTCTTGTGAAAGTATGGCTTCAAAGGTTTGGAAAAAAGGATGGAAGCAGAAAACTGTAAAATGTTAATTGTTTCCGAATAACAGCAAAAAATTTCCTCTTTGGTTTAAAAAGCCCTATGAAAGACTCCTTTTTCAAAAGTGAACTTTCTTTCTTTTAGATGTGTCATATTTTTCCTAGTTGAACCTGCTTTTCTAAAAGCACCATGTTGCAGGCTGCTATTCTTCAAATATGTATGAACAACTGTGCTTGCAGTAACTAACCCCCTTTCTACTTTGAGCTGGTTACTCAACATAAATAAAATTGTAGTCACTGGGCTATGTAATATTTTGTCAATATCCCACATACATTGACCTCACAGTTCAGGTGTCTATAAAGTTAAAAAAAAAAAGAAGCAAAAGCCCACAAACATTAAAGTAGATGTACTAGATGCCTTAGGAAGTTTCACTGTCTAAATGATTGGTACTTTACTAACTTTTTAGGTGTATTAATCTTCTATGGTATAAAGAAATAATTTTTAAAAACATTAAAACATTTATATTAATGTGTTCACTTCCTGGTAATTATTTTAATTTTACCAAATGTATTTCCAGATATTTTAACTATATTTTCTGACAAAATATCTGTTACAGAGAAACTCTACGGCAGCGTTATGCACAAGCAATGGCTCCAGCTCTCAAATTGAAAGAAATGCATTTCATTAGCAGTCCAGAAACTGAAAGTTGCAGTGAAGTTACCTGCCCCTTTCCTGTTCTTAGTGTGGCCAGAACACTGCAGAATACAGCACCTATATTTTAAAGTTATAGGTTAAATACAAAAACTGTGTATCTAGTTCTGTAATTTTTGAGGAATTATTATTTTCAGATTTGTGATTGTGAAATTGTGAATCCAAGCATATTTAGTCTAGCTGAAGGTGTAGCAGTCCATACAGACTTAGCCATGGAGCTGCACTTCCTCTGAATTTCTACCTTCTTTTTTGTCATCTAGAGTTGGCTGAAAATTTATCATCATCATAGTATTTTCCAAATGAAAAAAATTGTTCTTTTAAGTTAGTATGTTTTTTCTTCTTCATATTTATTTATATTTTTGAGGTCATTTTGTTCACTTGTTTGTTTTTGGTTTTGTTTTGCTAGGGAATTTTAAACAGGATATATAGCAAATGAGAGACTGGCATCTTGGAAACTTTTTTTATTTCCAGTATTAATGGCTTTCTGAAAGGGAAATTTGCAGGCAAGAACAAACAAATAAAAATTAAATTCTGTGAAATTATGAAAGTGAAAATACAGATGCTGTTATTCCATGGTGGTGAGTGGTGAGTAGCATACAGCTCTGCTAGAAAACAGCGTAAGAGGGTAGAGCTTGGGACTGTTGGTTGAAACTTGTCCTGTAGGTTTCTGTGATCATAATTGAAAAGCACAAAATCCAAATAGCTCTTTAAGGCTGAAAAAAAATCAACACATTCTTTAAAACAGGATTACAGCAGTGTATACACAGCATGGGACTAAGAAGACATCTGCATGCTCTTTGAGTGACTCGACACTCCTGCCACTTTTACATCTGTCTCAGTCCAAATACAATTTTCAATGATGAATTAACTGTTCATGTCAAAAAGGCAGTCAATCCTATAGGCAATGTGTTTCTTAGAGGCAAGCATGAAAGGGAGTGAGAGTTGCCTTTAGGAACTGTAGACATGGATCAATGCAGCTGGTGGTCTGTTTTACAGTTGGGCCAAGGTCAGAAGATGCAGATCCTCAGAATCAAGGCCTTGTTACTGGTGTCAGGTATCTCTCTTTGAACCTTCCTAATATCTGAAATTTACATTCTCAATCACTTCCATGCAGCTTTTACCACCAGTTTATTAACATTTAATTAGGAGTGTGCAAATAATAACTTCTTCATTTTGGGGGCTATACTGAAAAATTTGAGGGGGAAAAATGTCACAGGGACAGTACTAGTGGAGACGAGCTTTCAGCCTTTCAGTGGCTTAATTCTCTCTCTCATCTCACAGAACACTCTGATCTGCTGTTACTCCAATCCTCTCCCCCTCTTCTTCTAACTCCTAAATCACTTCCATGTTTGGCTGGGCACGTAGCAGCTCATGCAGCGGCTGGCTTAGTCCATGTATACACTGCCTGTAAAACAGGAAACTGCTGGAGTTACACTGTCTTGCTTTAAATAGGGAGATGCAATTTAGTCTGCCTTCTTCAAACAGCTCTCAATTAGGAGATGCATTTGTACAAATTCATATCTTTACATTTGTGTTTTAATGTAGTCATGGGATGAAAAGCTATTAGAAGACATAGAGTACAGATGTCAATTGACAGTACTGTTACCTAAACCTAATTTACTCAGAAAGTCAGAATAAAATTAATGTGGGAGGACTCAAGATAGAAATTGGGACATATGAAAAGTTTCTTAGGGGAAAAAGAGCAAAATTCAATTAGCTTGAAATGCATTCCTTTATGTTGTTCAGGTCAAGTGAAGGAGTTGAATTGGAATTAAATGTATGATTTCTGGGTTTATAAGATGGTTTCACATCGTATAATTGTTTCTGTTTCAAAACAAATACATAGTTCTTGAGCAAAAATAACAATAATTCTTGTAGCAAATGTCTGAAGTACTTGATTTCACCCTTAATTTCTTTCATTTTTTATTCAACAGATCTACTATCTATTCAATTTCCTTGTTTAACCTCTTGTAGCATTTAGATTTCAAACTATAAGTTGTGTAATGATTTGAGACGACATTATCCTGGCATAGATCATTTGCATGAACACTTTTTAATGATTTATGAGAAATATTATATTTGTGATAATAACGTCTTTTGACTTAATCCTAACAAGAATAATTGTCTGTTTATTTGGGGAGTAGGTCTCTGAAATCTTCCAGTCTCTTGTTTGTTATGATTTGTCTTGATCTGGCCTCTTAACCCAACCTGCCTCTTCTGTTCTTCCACTGCTCATCTGTCTGTTGGCAGAGACAGAGAGATATGAAAGGCAAGAAGATCGAATTAGCCATGACCATGGAAAGTAGGTCAGAAAGCAGTGATAGATTTCTAGTGTTTTTTGGTCTGAAAGTTATCCAACTGTAAAAACATTTTAGTATTAGTTTTTGGACTAATTAATTTTTTAGTCAAAAATCAACCCTCTAGTTTAATTATTGATTCTTTCACATATTGATTTTCATTTGTGTCCTTTAACTTGGAGAAATCATCAAAGCTGTATATAAAAAGGGAAAAATATATAAAGCTGGGATTTCCCCTCCTGTGCACCAAATTTTTGCAGATTGTTGTGAGTTCATTACCTGTTAAACCAAATCCCTTCCTGCCTTTTCTCCTTAAGTGATTTTAAATATAAAGGAGTATTTTTTTTCTGTTCATGAACTCCTATTACAACAGATGATTATACTAAATTGAAAAGCACTCATTAAATGTGGAAAGGTGAAGATATTAATCTAGCCTTGAGTGGTTTCAATAACCCTTTTCTTTCTTAATGTCCTCTCCTTGTACACTGAAAGGCTTCAGCCAGCTTCGATAGCCCCATGCTTATGCATGATCTTTCAGTGGGGAATTAGCAGGGGTGCTTAGGAAAACAGCACAAATAAATAACTCTCACAGTTGGAAGATGAGTAGCACATAGGGAATAATCATTAGAAAAAAATCTAGCATGAAGTTAATAATTGCAAGAAGCAAAGACATTTTCATCCATAACTTCTGATTATTTGATGGGAATGGTGTCCCAAAATTTCCAGCAAATCTACTTAGGACTAAGTATCTAAAACATTAATCAAACACTGAAATAAATTCCATAATTTTCAGTGTTAGAAGAAGTAGCTCTGATTTTCTGTGCTGCATTACCAGCTCAGGCTTGATTTGTTCCACTGTCACAGGCGGTATTTCCTTGGCATTGCAAACTGTAGAACGGGTAAATTGCTGTCATTAAGTAATTGTACTCCCTTGGTGACCAAGGCAGCCGGTTTCTAACCTGCTCCAGTCCTGTGCCCACTCCCAGCTCTGTGTGACATGTGCCCTGCCAGGTTCAGTGGTGGGAGATTTTTCTGTTAGAATTTGAAAAAAACCCCATCACTTGCTTCACTCAGGATAAATAAACAGTCATTGATCTGCCCTGAATTCAAAAGCAGAGTGCACACACGGCAATTTCTGCCTCTCTCAAGAAGCCTTTTGAGACAGTGGATGCTTGTGAGATATGTTAAAGTGACAGAGCAGCAAAAAAGTAGAAAGGCTCTGGGTTGTTCCTAGCAGGTTTGTGCTCCATTCTGCAGCCTGTGTCCTCATGACACAGGAAGCGAGGCACAAGGGATCTCTGCAGGGCACCTGCTCAGACTGTCTGGTTGTTGAGCAGAATTTTGGGTGCTGTCTTTTACAGTGATTGTAAAGTTCCATTATGTATTTATTTTTAATTTCCAAAAGAGATTAAGTGATTCTGCTTTGAAGTAGTTTATGTTTGAAGAGTATGTTTTAGCATGTGGTTAGAGAAGGTGGGCATGTACTTTGGGTAGGGGCAGTTACTAAAGCACACCAAACCTTTCCCAGCTGCTGCAAAAAATAGTTAGCAGTGTAGGAATATATGCAGTCGTTAATCCACCTGATGTTGTGGAATGTACAAGTATATTCCTTACATTTGCAATCTTATAGGAAGCTTTGAGAATAAGCAATGGTCTCTGGCATAGTGAGGGTTTTGTTGGGCTGGCTCTGAGTGGCTGAGCACCCTTTGCTTGTGGCAGTCGCTCTGCAGCCATATTAATATTTACAGAAGGCGGCACCTACAACTTGCAGACTTTATAGGAGGCAAAGTCTTTGTCTCAAATTTATGAGCCACCTCAGAAGAATTCACCTGTACCGCACATAATCTAATAGTGTAACTAAGAAGTACTGTTTTCAGCTTTTGTTAATTTGTAGCACTAGGCAGCACTTTTGTCTTTTTAGTCCGGGAAATGGTAGTATTTTATCCATGTAATAAACAACAGAATATATATACTGGAATTGACACAGTGGATCAAGCCCACAGCCAGACTTTGCCGATAGCCAGTGACCAGTGGCACAGACTGAAGAGCACAGATAAAAAAACTTCACTGAGCAGCTACAGTAAAAAATTTCCCATACATTAAGTACCATCCTAACTTATACATAGGAAGTGCTTTAAACCAAAAGTTTAGTTTTTTGCCTCAATCTTTCAGTTAAATGTTTTGGAGTATCTTTAATAAATATATGTCAGGAACACTATCCCTCTATATCTAATCCTTTTTTGTATTTTGTTAAGTTGTACCTGTTATTGTAATAAGCTCCATGGAAATGTTTGGCATTATGCTGTCAGTTTTGGTTTTGTCATTTTTCTGATCAAGAAACCCCCTTTTAATTTTGTGGCTTTTATTTCCTCTTGGGGCGGGGAGGGGGGGGAGAGAAAGAAAAAAGCACTTAGCCAAATCTGAAGCGCTTTGTGAAAGAGAGAAACCATGATTCGTTATTACAGAGGAAGACAGTGTGTGACAGGTAGAAGTCTGCTTGCCTGCTCTGACCCAAGAAATCCTTACAAATTCCTCAGCGCAGTTTGGCTGTTTATATTCTGCCTTGCTAGATCTTCCTGTGCTCTCTAATGTGAAATGCAAGACTTCAAAATAGATTAAAAGGATTATCTCTAAAAATGCTTGTTTTGACTGTGAGACTGCTGACTCTCTATCTGGGAGGTTTATTTCAAATGCTTTAAAAGTTTTGGGAGAGACTGGAATCCTAGTAGTCTAATGTAATAATGTGCAAGTTTCCAGTTATGCTCTTTTACAAGAGAGTATGTTTAGAACAGCATGACTTAACAGTGAATCTTTCCAGACCTGACCTGAAATATTTTGAAACTGTTTTTTCTGATACCTAACAAAAGTGTAGAATAAAGAAGAAATTTACATATATTTATATCTGTATATGAAGCTGTCAAAAGCCTCACACAGATACAGACTAGTGAATAAACTAGGCAAATGACAAACAGGCTCCAAATCTGAAAATTTAATAAAGTATGTTTTCCCAACAGATAACATATAAAATTTGCACCTATGTGTGTGGATGGGAAAGGGTGAAAAAGAAGAGGAATAAAGATTTTATTGTCACTTCTAAGAATGAGTTGCGTAACTTCTTTGTGAGGAACATACTCTTCCCAGAATCATGGTTATAAAATCTTTTATTATCACTTGTCCTGTACCTGTTTGATGGTCTTTTCATGCCACTGTCTTTAATTGCATAAAATAGAAAAAGGCAGATGCAAAATAGGATGATGTAACTGTTCTACATGTTACCCAAGTTAATAGTTACACACTAATTATACGAGCTCTGGATTAGCAGTTTTATATAATTCATTGCTGGACCCTGTTTTGGCTCTCACAAAAAGTCAATCCTAAATCATCCTAAAATGTATCCCTTCAGAATAGCAACTGACAATGTGTCAGCTTAATTGAAGAGCTAAGAAAACTCCCACCAGCTTTGGCTGATATTTTTCAAAGGAATTTGAATGGACAAGGAAGTCCCAAAATGCCTTGTCCTACAGATCTAGTCTTCAGAAAGTGAGTTTGGGGCTTCCTGGAAATCAAACACTTCGTTGATTTCAAGTTTGGCTCCTGAAGATAAAGCACAATCAACCAGATTTTGAACTTGAATTTTTTCTGATTTTTCTTTTAAAGAAGTTTTCCAAGCTTCTGGCATTTGTCCTGTTTGCTCTGGCAATTGTTTTTTAGGAAAGATGAAAAAGGTGTGGGTTCTACAAAGTGTCATAGCTGTTATTTTTCACTAGTGGATTCCACATCACTGAAGAAAATGATTAATCAATATTTCAAAAAAATCGATCAGCATTTTGACTTTGAATTGCCATATGTTTCAGATGTTGATTGTAAGTTTATAGAAAATATAGATTATAAGGTATCAGATTGTCATACTGGATTTCCAAATACTCTGCTCTGAACACAGTTTTGGAGAAAGCACTGTTCTCCAGAAGGGTGTGAGGACACTTTAAAATAAGCTGAACTTGAACTGACTATAAAAGTTTTTCTGGTTCAGTGTCTACAGAGTAACAAAAGTTCTCTGAGAGGTCACTGACTATTCAAGGTGTTGTCAAGTCTTACTACAGACAACTGGAAGCCAAAAAATGAGGTGATTATTATGGAATGCAGTAGTGACAACTTTTCTTCTATCCTTTCTTTCTATGAACAAAATAAAAGTCAGGCTTTTCCACCTGGCCTAAACTTTCTACAAATAAAGCATAGAAGTGGTACTGAGATAGGTGTACAAGGTCAGGCAGGCTGGGTCTGAAAAGCTGTGATTAGGCAACCTCTGAACACAGTGAGAGTTTCAGTGAAAATGCTCCACACAGGGAACATCTAAGCTGAATCAAGATGATCTGGATTTCTGAACTAGGGATTCAACTCTTTCATGAGTTTTTAACACTCCTGGTATCACACTAAGGGTATGAAAGGGATGATTCCTTTCCTGCAGTGAACAGTGAGATGAGGTGCCCTTAAATACTGTGTTAGAGCTCTGTTGGAGTTTAGCATGTTGAATTCACAGATGTTCTCTTCTGTTGCTGCCACTCTCTGGGACCCATCAGAGGGCTGTTCTCCTGAACTTATCATACAGAGTGTTCAGTTTGCAACTAGTAAGGAAAAAGTTCCCTCTTCATGTGCAGAGTAGTCTTTGCTTATGGATTTATTTTTATGCCTGGCCTAAAAGTGTTTGCATGTACGGGGTATGAGCAAGAGTCTTATCCCAAACATTGGAAGGAATGCTTCCCTTAACCTGCTTCCAGAATACCCCATTTTCTTGTAGAAGTAGTTAATAAGAAAGCCATAATTCTAATTCTATTTGAGAATATGTAATCTGTAAGGACCAAATAGATGGAGGCTAGGAGTTTAAGCAATGACTTACGTGTTTTCATAATGTGCTGATTAGCATGAACTAACATTTTCTGTGACTAGTTGGCCATATCTAATTATTCTTTAGAACCTTTACAGGTTTACAGACTGAGTATATCATCTAAAATTTAGACAAGTGCCATCTGATGTCTAATTATATATTAAGTAACTACAAGTAGAAATTAAATATCTACATAAAGCAGTAAACCACTCTTGAACATAAAAATGAGTGCCATTAGCAGCTGGAATTTGCATAGAATCTTTTAAATCTAGAACCACTTTTGCTGCGCTCAGAAACAGGCAATATATGGTGGTGGAGAACAGAATCAGGCTATATTTAGTCCTGTATGACGGGTGTTAAACCAAATTTTCCCTTGAAAGAGAAGGGGCTTTTTCTTGATACCATTACCTGAAGTTTGATGTTTCTCGCTGCGGGGGGACGGCAGGAAGCGGCAACCTCACAAAACGAGGTCTCCGCTGCGCGTATCTCCATGAGGTCCAGGCTGGGTGGCCCCGGGGTGCGCTCCACGTGGCATGGGACTCTGGCCACAGAAATTCTAGCAGGAAACATGGTGAGACAAAAGAACGTACTGGACGCCATCTCTGGGTCTGCCAGGGAAGTTTATTAGGGTCCTTAGGTGGGGTGCAGGGAAGGGAAAGGGTGAGGAAAGTGGGGGAAGGGAGTAAGGGCTGGCAGGCTTGAAGATGGAGACCCTGAGGCTCCTACTGGCATTGGCTTATGAGGGAGGGGAAGGGGGACGGATTGGCCCCCCCAGGGGCAATCCCAGAAGGTCTGAAGGGAAGACAGGCAAGGGGAACACACCAATAGATTTTGGGTAAAGCAGGGTGCATATTTCAAAACCAGCCAATAACATACAGAGCAGGGGAACAAAGGAAAAACCACATGGAGATCACATTGCTACAGAAGTTTTTATTTTTTTCAGAAGTGAAAGGCTTGCAAATTTGTCTTTTGACCAGTAAATATTCTCTTAAAAGCAGAGAAAGCCTGGGGTGGTGCAGAACTCAAGTTTTGCCTACAGGTTTTAACTATGTTGTTACTAAAGGTAGTTCAAAAGTTCTACATTACTAAAAGCATTAAATGGCCCTTACGATAGAAGAAAGAAAGCAAATTCAAAAAATAACCACTTAAAAAATTGTGGTATCATGGCTTAAATGTATAATTCAATAGGTGAATACTGTGGAAAATCCATAAAATAAAAAAGGAGTAGGTATGGAATCATTACTTGGCTTTACTTGAGACAAAATCCTGTCTCATAGCAGACTTGAGCGGAATGTGCTGGTTCCTTCTTGATGCTGGACTTGGTGGGTTTAGTGAGACCAGTAAGGAATGCCTTATTTTAGGGCTGGATCAAGGTGCTGTTAAGAGTTCAGACCAAAGTTTATGTAGTAAGAGAGAGAAAAAGGTGTTCATGTGTGTGACATTGGCACTCTGGTAGGCAGGTCTGTAGATAACTGGTCTACATTTTGGTTTCTAAACCCACAAGGTGTGGCTGAGTCATACATTTAAGAATATGCTTCCAGCTGGGACACCTGGAAATCATTATTTCAATTACATGAAAACTGCAAGTCTCATTTCATGGCATCAGTTTGAGACCCAAGGCCTTACAAAACCCTTTTGTACTGAAAGTTTGTGACTTGTGGCAAAATTGGCTGTGAAATTGTCAGAAATTAAGCTCCTGTGCAAGCAGTGTGTTGTGGCTTCCATTGTATGTTAGCAGTGGGGTGCTGTCTTGAATCTGACAGGGTTTTTTCAGATAGTCATGAATAGGGTTCTTCAACTGAGTAGGAAATCTCTGGTAGCCTGAAAATACCGCTTAATTTCTTTGGGAACTAGTGGTCATTTGCAGTATGCAGGTTTGGGTATTCTGTTGATCATGTAAACTGTGAAAAATAAAGGCTCCAACCCCAAAAACATGCAATATAGAGCATTGAGATGTTTCTTACAGAGATTTCATCTGTTTGGTGGTGGGTGGCTGAGCACCCTGTCATGCCAGGTGCTACAGGGCTCATGGGCACTTCCAGAGAGTACTTGTGACTGTCCTGGTGTCTGCCTTGAATCCTAACTTTCATAGGAACCAGCTTTACTTGACCTTGCCCAGCCACAAAGGCTGACTGAAGCAGCTCCTGGTTCACCTCCGGGAGAATGGTTTCTTGATTAAGGCTGTGTGGCCACAGAAAAGCACTGAGAGTGCTTTGCTGCTTAATCATCACCAGCACCACAATGTCTGTTGTCCAGCAACTGGAATCAAGCTTACACCTCTCCTTCACAGATATCTAATCAGTTCCTTAAACAAAACCCTATAGGCTATAATTTTCACCATGTGCCTTTAAAATCGCTTAATTAATTTATTAACATGCAAAACATGTACACAGAATGTAGTCATTAGTAGCACCACATGTTCAGTACAAACTCTGTATGTTTGAAAGCTATTTCTAACATTTTCCAGGCTGCATCAACACAGTGCCACAAGCAGACTTGCACTTGTCCTTCAACAGACTATGGACATCTTTCCTGCCAGTCCTTCAGTTGCACAGCCGTGATAATTGGACTTTGAATTTTTCATATCTTCATATCATTGTGTTAATGACTTTTGCCCTGTGTCACTTGAGTATTGATCTGGTGAACATGACTCTTTTTCCACACTGGATGTAAGCTGACTGAGTTAGGCACCTTTTGTTATATATATGTGGAGTGCTTAGCACAGTCTTCATGCTGGAGCCACCAGAATTCTACTCCTGAAGTGTTTCAAAGCATCTGAAACTGGCAGCAGAATTTAACACTCCCACTATGTATCCAGTTGGCATTATCAATCTGTTTCAATATGTGCCCGAGTGCTGTTTAAAGATCTGTAATAATCAACAAATTTCTATCATTAGAGAGCTGAGACTGTGGCATTTAATTTCAAAATAGTAGCACGAGCTCACAATTTAAACAGGAATCACTTAGATATAAGAACATGGTCTCTGATTCCTTTTCTAGAATATGCCTACTCTTATGATTTGCATTAAAATAAATTATTTGTAAGCTGTGGATTCTCGAAGTTATAACACTTGTTAGTACCATGTACTCCCTGTGTGCAATTAAAAGTTTAGAGTGACATACTGTCACCAGAAATAAACACTAGAAATAAATAAAAAGTGCAGTTTTACACAAAAAAATTACCCAGTCCTTCACTGCAACACCTCACTTTTGTGAACTTGGCATTTCTCTGTACATCGCAGTGAAAATCAGGGTCCTAATGACAACTAATTATTATTGTACGTACCATGATTAAATTATAGACAGTTTCCATTTTCTACTTGCCTGTCACTGCACATGGGAATAGAGATGTGTTTAATAATTCAAGCATCAATTTTTGAAAAATGCATGCCCTGATCCCATTTTTTTTTCTATTATTACAAAAACAGCTCAGGTCACAAAATGATCTGTAGCTAAAAAAGAAAAAAATGTCACAGTAGGAAAAAGTCAAAACCAATGCTCATGACTGAATAAGGATGGCTCTAATAAGGTATCTGGAATGAGGGTAATTTATGATATACTTATGGGAGGAAACAGAAAAAGATATATTATAGCAATGAATTACAGCATTTAATGACAGTCTTGATTATGAAAATATCTTACAAGCCCCATGGTATTCAGGACATGGGAATGAACTCTGCAGTGGTTTAAAAAGGCAGTATTTTTAAGAAAGATACCTTTACTGGTCCAAGCACAGTATGACAGAAAGAGGAGAGCCTTCAGGTGCATATTTTTCTATAAGACCATCAACACCATTGTCTGTTTCAAAGCATTATTTCCCAAAAGAGTTGAATCTTTTCCATCAATTTGTCAACATATTCCAGAAAGAAAATGATCTGCCTTTTGGAAGAGCTATGTATTTGTCAGAAAATCAAGTGCTACTACTAACTTTTGTCGCTGTTGAGCCGCTAGCAGAGAAGGAAAACCCCGATTCTCAGCGTAGCATAGAAAAAACACTTTATTGTTTGAATCCAATATATATATAGACTTTTCAGAGGTCACCCAGATTGGTCAGTCAGAAACCTCCCCCTAGGCCTGATTGGCCAGGCCTGAACTGTCCAAATCTCGAGACACTGTTTTTAATAACATCCAAACTTTATCTTTGTTTATAAAACACAAAAGGAATTCTCATGAGAAAGACCTGTGCTAGCCACAAACTTTCAATCTAGAATTTGATTTAATTTGGGTCATCTTATATCACAACAATATAAAGAATATTGTACAAATCTTTATAAATCATAAAATCATGGACTATCCTGAGTTGGAAGGGACTGAACAAGGATCATCAAAGTCCAGCTCAGCCCTCCACAGGACATCTCCAAGAATCACACCATGAGCATTGTCCAAACTCTTCTTGGACTCTGTAAGGTTTGATGCTGTGACCACTTCCCTGGGGAGCCTCTTCCAGTGCCCAATCACCCTCTGGGTGAAGGATTTCCTAACATCTAACTTAAACATCCCCTTACTCAGCTCGATGCCATTCCCTTGGGTCCTGTTACCAGAGAGAAGAGATCAGTGTCTGCCCCTCTTCTTCCCCTCATGAGGAAGTTGCAGACTGTAATAACGTCTCCCCTCAGTCTTCTCCTCCAGGCTGAACAGACCAAGAGCATTTTGTTATTACCTCCAAAGGTAACACAAGTAGCTTTCCTTATGAAGAACAATGTTCTTTCATATTTAAATTTAGTAATTTTTCTGAACCAAACTCTATGTGAGGTTTACTTGATGAAGGGCCTCTGTGAGGACACTGCCCATCCCATCTGGCTCCAACAGGCTCATAGCAGAGCACAGCTAAGTCCCTTAGCCATGGGTAGGGAGTCTCTAGAGAAACATATTTAAGAAATTTGGGACAGTTGCTTTGGTTTTTGTCTTTGTTTCTCTACCCAAATCTATTTTAATTGGTATTAAAATAAATTAATTTTTCCCAAGTCAAGTCCTTTTTGCCCATGATGTAAACTGTTAAGCAATCTCCCTGTCTTTCTCCTAGATCAGGAATATTTCTGTCTTATTTTCACCCCTTGGGCTGTTGAAAAGGGGAATGACAGAGCTGCTGGGTGGGAGTTTGTTCTATGGCCAAGGGTAAGCAACTACGAAAACATTTATTTTCCTGAAGACAAGTTCACTGCAATTCAGTTTTCCATTAACTAAAATACATATAATTCCTCATTTTCTGTTTTTCTATATTTTTGCCTTTTAGTAAGAGAAATCCATCATAGGGCACTTTGTTACTGTATTTTATCTTTTCTTCTAGAGTGGGAGCTCAGAAGGAGCTGAACAAACATCTTCACATTGAGTCATCCAGCTCTTAAAAATGTTTTCAACTTAGTCCTGGTTTTTTTTTTCTATTTGCTGCACTGCAGAGTTCAGTTTCTCAGTGTAAACAGAATATTTGATCTACCTTTTTTATTTACAACCTATTGTTGTTTTATTACCATTCTGTTTTCAAAGAATCAAACCAGGAATAACAGAAAAAAAATCCCAAACCCCAAAAGGACAAAATTGTGTTCTGAGGATTGCAAACATTTGCAATATGGCACAGCTATTTCCTGAAGAGCAATTAGCCAGTATCAATGACTCAGTACTGCCAATGCAAGAAGATACCTTCCTCGCTTCTTAATTCCTGAAAGTCTTTAAAAGGCTTTCCCTTTTACACCTTTTCCATTATTATAACCACTACTAAATGTGATTACTTGAAATAAATCCGTGGCTCCTCAGCTGTACTTTGAATAGGAGCGTAGCCGGATCCCGTGCCCAGTGCAGGCTCTGTCCCCTGCCTGCCGCAGGCTGTGGAGAGGCACATCCATTGTGCATCGCTGCCTAAAACCCCTCTTGGCTGTTTTCCCAGAGCGTCCTCCATTCACTTCGGAGTTCTGAATGGTTTTCAATTAATGTAACGAGACTAATTAACTGTATAAGAGTAGGGGTTTTCATAACGTTACTGACAATGCATCTATTTAATAGTACCTTAGAAATTCAGTGCTTCTCATTCTAAAAGAAAAGTACACAAAGCCAGTGGGTTACTGAGGGTCAAAATAAGGAACATGAATTTCTTTCTATGCCTCTGAACCTGAACAAATTACAAAGTTACTAGAAAAAAGTAGTCTAATTGGAATGAGACACCTTTCTGACTGGTTCTCCAACAATCTTACCAGACAGCCTCTGCTGAAAGAAGTATCATACAGCATTGCTGTTTTAATTCCATAACTGAAAATTATCCCTGTAGTGGTACACAGCACTCAAGAATAACTGTTAAAAGTAGCTGTCATGTACAAAAACCCACTGTCCCCCAAGCTCTTTTCCATGGCAATGTAATATTTTTCTGATCAAGTTTCAATACCAGGCAGCGTTAATGAACATTTTCCTGTGTCATTTTGTCTAAACTCTGTTTTAGGGTAGCACCCTGTATGTTTAGAGATCATTTAAACCTCTGTCACTCAAGCCTTATGTTGAGGTTGTCACCCAGTGTGCCAGTTAATGTCTCCTTTTACTGGGGGAGGGGACACATCACTTGCTGCAAGAAAGTGAAGTGTGACCTGGATTATATGAGCTATTAAACACCATCAGATGGTAACAACATGACAACTACAACCTTTTGACACTCAAACCACATACCTGAAACTGCAAGTATAGGCATTGATCTGCTAATCCTCTGAGACATTTGATTGTAGACTTTATGGAAATTAATTTCAAGAAGAATGTGTGAAGTATAATCTTACTATATGAGAAAGGCATTTTAATAACATACTGCACTAGATACTTCATATATGATTTTGTGGTTGTGATAAGTACAATATATGGTATTGTAAAGAGCCTGTGATCCAATTAATGACTTCTTACTATCATATTTATGCATGCCACTGGGTTAGAAAACACTTTTTTTTTTTATGATAGCTAGATGTTAATAAGTGAACAGAACTTCAGTGATTTTGTCTATTTAAGAATGCTCATTATTTTTTTCATATGAACCTTGAATGCAGTAGTAAAAGAACGAATGAGAAGATGAAAGAAAACAGTAACAATTATTTCCTCTTAGTGAATATTAAACATCAACATCTGGAAGGGACCCACTTTACCAAGAAGAAAATTTATTAAAATACAATAATATGTATCTTTCTAAAAATACTAGTCTTAACTGTAGCACTAATGTGTTATACTACTATTTTATGTTGAAAGAATTTTTCTCAATACCTGTGCATTTTCAGTCTGCAAAACAAGAATGATGCCGAAATTATAAGTATCCCCTACAGTCCAGAC
The DNA here is from genome assembly GCA_024500445.1 of Entomyzon cyanotis. Classification (NCBI taxonomy): domain Eukaryota; kingdom Metazoa; phylum Chordata; class Aves; order Passeriformes; family Meliphagidae; genus Entomyzon; species Entomyzon cyanotis. The sequence continues at coordinate 10,780,497 of JAKEPQ010001009.1, forward strand.
TTTTTTTAAACGTGGGGAGGGAAATTCTACCAGGAATCTGGACACATACAAACTACAGTTCTCCCTGCAGATGGTTTGCTTTGGGTTTGGGGTTTTTTTTTCAGCTGAGCTGAATCGTAAATTTTGTGGTCAGCAGCTAAGAAGTGTGGCAATGGTATTTTCAATTGTTTGTTATTCTGCATTCTCATCTTGACAGTTTTCTACTTTTCAAAAACAGCATTAGAAGTCACTAGGGAGTCACTTCAGCCTCTTAGAGGAGAGAGATGTCTTTGACTCTTATATAAAGCCAGGGTTATTCAGGATCTGATCTGAAGTTGATGAAATTAAATAGGAAGATTCCCATTGATTTTACTGAGGTTTGAGTCAGACCTTTAAGTGGTGTGCTGTAATCCCATGTGTTTTTCGTGATATTTATCTGAAGGAAAAGGTTCTGACTCTTTCTTGATGGGAACAATAGGTACAAAACAGGCACAAAACATTACTGTTCTGATTCTCCTCTTTGTGCTGAAGTAATTATTGTGCAAGATCCAAGGCAATGAAACACCTAACAGAGGTAGGATCAGAGATAGTTTAAGGACAATAAACTGGCCAATATCTACCAAAGGGCAGAGCTCCTACTGCTAATTAATGGAAACCCAATCAATAAATCACCTCTGACGTGTAGCTCATTAGGAGCCACCTACTGAAACTGCCTACCTGATTAAGATGCATATATAATATATTGTGTATAGAACAAGGCTGTTAGTGATGCTTCTTTCACATACAATACATGAAAATTTAATTTCCTTTCAAGCTAAAGAAACTCACAGAAAAAACCCAAACCATTCATTGCTGACCTATGTAATACTTTTTTATTTTTGTTTTAGAAAATCGGTTAGACTAATATCAACAAATGTATTTTGCAATCTGTTACTATAGGTTAAAAAACATTGGCACAGGAGCCAAAAAATAGAAAAGTAGTATCAGCAGCTTTGCCATAACTGCCTTCAAAAACACAGCAAGCCCTCAACAGCACAAGAGAATGACAGCTGAGGGACAAGAATGGAAAATATGAACAACAAAATAAAAAAGTTTATGCTCTTGTCTTTTTAACAGCATTCCATTTTTCATATCACGCTTGTCCATGTCCTTGCTTTCTATCTTTCTCCCATTTGTATGTGGCAAGAGCTTTTTTCATACAAAAAAGAAATCCTTCCAACTCTAACTTCAAATTTTGCTAACTTCACCAAATCCCTATAATTCAAAATCCTATAATTACCAAACTTGTTTTTAGGACATTTGACATATTTAACACCAATGCCATAGTTACTATTAGATTTTCTTTGTATTAATCCATTTCCTTCCTTCCTTCCTTCCTTCCTTCCTTCCTTCCTTCCTTCCTTCCTTCCTTCCTTCCTTCCTTCCTTCCTTCCTTCCTTCCTTCCTTCCTCTCTCAAGTGTTTAAGTACCATATAAAATATTTCAGATTAAGAAAAAAAGCAAGATCAAGCCATTAGCTCACAAACCACATTATTTTGGTATTTAGTGTCTATTGCATGAAGGGAGGAGGAAATGTTGTACAAAATATTACTGGGTGTATTCTTATTACAGCATTTCCATTATACTTACACAGAGATACTAACACATAAGTCTTACTGGCCTTGTTTTTATTTGCTAGCATTATGCCTCAAATGGGTGACTGCTTTCTTTGTAACTACCACGCAACAAAACTCTAGAAAGGAAGCATCCTTGCAACTGACAGATCATAACCCCAAAGTCCAACCCCAGGAACTTGAACTGTGCATTTCTTCTGTTCAATTTCCAGGTTTACCCTGTAGATCCTTCTGGCTTGAGAACAAACTCGTCCTTTCATCACATCATGATTTAAATCATACCCACTAATAGTTTTTTCACTGGATTTCCAGTGAGACTTTGCTCGCTTTAATTTTTGTTTTCTTTTGTTGGCTGAGGAGGAAATTTGGAATTTTTTCACTCCAAATTTGAGAGGTTTATACTCCATTTTAGATCCCCTCACACTGTTGCCTACTGACACAAACACATGAATGCTCTCAAAAGGGTTACTAAGGAAACCAGAAACTATGGTAACCTAGACTAGAAGCACTCTTATTTGTCCAAGGAGATGGAAAGGAAAATTCAGGCAATGCACACTGCAGTCTCACTGAAGGTCCTGATCTCTCCTTTTCTCTTCAACTGCCACAGACCTTCTGGTTCTCATATTTCCCTTCCAGCAAAACTATCAAACCAGAATTTTGACTTAGATAAAAGGAGAGAAAAACCACTACAGTAATGTAGATGAGTGTAAATGGAGGTAAATGGATTTAGGCAATATTACTGCACCAAACTGGTAATGCATTTGGTTTTTCCTTCTACCACTAGGTAAAAAATCCCTCTAACTTCAATTATTCTTCTATTATTAACATAGCAGCTTGGTCAGCAATGCTCCACATTTCCTGCCTTTGCTCTGAGGAGTAAGGTGTTGTGTTAGCAATACTCTTCAATGAACCTCTTTGTCAAAGCTGTCACTCTGCAGATGCTTATACTCACTTTTAGTTCTGCTGTCATAAATAGTCTCATGAAGTAAGAGCTATTGTGGGCTAGCAAATGCTCTATGATTGTAAGTAATGGTGCTTCATTACAACTGAAAGGAGCTCAGAAACTCATTGAACTGGTCTGGAGATAGTTCAGTCGTGCCTTGTAGAAACTACCTTTTTTACTGCTGAACCAAGCAACAAAACATTCCCTAATTGCAGGGCATGCAACAAAATTTAGTAATGGATAATGAAAAAAATAGCAGATGTCATAGTAAAGGGATTAATCTCAACCATGTTCATTCCTTTAAAGTTTTGAGAAAAATAAATGCTGTTTACACTGCAGAATAAGTTCATTTATTTAGAAACGGGAATGTGCAAGTTGCCTATGGCTGAATACATTTGTCTTTCTTTGATAATGGTCAGATTCAGCAAGCTGACAGGATGTTGAACAGCACAAATGCATATAGATTTACTGCAATTAGAGGTATTATTCCCATGAAGTAATTTGAATCAGGGTTATAGGACTGGACCAGGATTGGACCCTGTGCTAAAAAAAGTATGAATTCTGTCAGAAAAAATTGGCTAGAATTTTCAACATAAATGCTTAATGTATTGGTGCAAGAGTTTGCTAGCCAGAAGTATTTTTCTAAGCGAAGCATCCAGAGAAGAATGTGACTTTCTTATTTAAACAATAATAGCAACTAGATTTGTAAATGTTCATGCTCTTTAAGCATGGTTTGAAATTAAAAAATTAGGAAAATAATGTCTGTCTATACATCGTACATACATCATGAAATAGACTAATTATTTTATTGATATATTTTTGTTACTGAGTAGATGTGGTCATGAATAGCAAACTGATTAATATCACATACAAAATGTTTGCTGAAAAACACCTTCTGAGCAGAACTGTGACATTTTGTGCATGAGAGAGACAAGAGATGATGTGAAATCCCTCCCATTTAGCATATCCACTTCAGAGGTAGCCAGGATGTTGTTGCTATGAGAGAGGGAGGAAGCCAACCTGTGCTGCCTGAATGGTACAGAGAGCTTTTTAGTCACATAAGCAAAAGCACAAGAGCTAGGGAAAAAAGTCTGATATTAATAGTTTAAATGAGTTAATTAAATGCAGAAGTCACATCATAAAATGGCACGAAGTCCTCTTTGCTATCTGCATGAGTTATGATCTGAGGCTGGTAGTACATGTTTTGTTAGATTAGCAAATATTTACAAAGTAAACTATGATTTAGAGGATGTGAAATGTGTAAATTAAATATTAAAAAAACCCCTGAAATTTTACTGCTGTCATTTCCTAATTAATATTTTAATAGAATGGTTGACCATATCAGATAGGAAACTATTTTCCTTAATCACAATTTAGATGAACGTTACTTTTGCTTTAACAAATCCTTTGCCTTCAGAAAAGAAAAGAAAAAAAAAGGAGAATGCTAACATATATAGTAGCTAGAGCAAGTGATTTTATGCTAGGTCTATTTGTATTACATATGATATGCTTTTATGGACCATTTGAATCAATAGGATCCCCCTGTTTGCACTGGCAGGTTAAAACTCTTATTTATGCAACTATGAGGCACAAAGATAGTGCTTGGTCTTTGGGCTGGAAGAACTACAGAAACCCCACAAAGCCCATGAGTCTTGGTGGGAACAATATTAAGGGCAGAGTGCAGAAAGTGGAGAAAGAAAATAAAAAGGAAGGACAATTCTCTCCTCCAGAATCCAAATGTACCAAAGAACGAAGAAAGTCTTTTTTGAGAGCTCCAGAGAGGTAACCTCCTTTGCTATGCAGCAAATCTGAGAGGGAGAGATATGAGGAATGGAAGCACAAGGGGAAATAAAATGCTTTTCCCCTACCTGCTCACAAACCTGCAGACAAAGCTGTGGAAAAAGTGGCTAATGGTCTACTTGATGACTTGTCAGGCTTGACTTATCTGTCCTCCTCCCTGTAAGTGGAAGGGAAGAAATAAGATACAGATACAGATACTAGTGGGCTTCCTCATGTTTTCCTCCTTTATTTCTGTTATATTCTATGTCTCCTGCAGCAGCATGACAGGATCTGCAAGGCCTCAGCTTTGTTACCAATTATGACCAATGTTAAGTAAACTTTCTGGTTCTGTTGCACTCCGTGTTTATCCTACAGTGCTTTTGCTCTATGTGGTAGCTGTATTTCTCAAGGCAATTTGTTAGAGTAGCTAATCAGAAAAACAGAGGGATTGTAACTTACTGCTGAAGGCTTCCTTTTTTTGCCTTGTGTCTAAGTACTCTAAACTTTCAGGAGCAGTGGAGAATGATTACTTGTAGAGACACATTATACCATTGGAAAGAAAGGCATTTATTTCTTTTGATCTAATCCAGCCCATTAGTATGGCATCACCATATTTTCATAGCAATTTTGGCTCTATGAGCAGAAACAAATCCATGCCAAGAACCCCCAAAAAAAGTTTGAGTCCTTGTTTTGGCTGTATCAGTCCAGTTTAATTCCATGTCCTTTGATGTCTGATTGATTTATCTAAATATTTTATACTAGGCCTATTCCCCAGCTAATTGAATTAATTTAGGCAGCCCACTGCAGTTTTTCAATGCATGGGTTTCATCTTCTAAATTGAGCCATTTGATTTTCAATATGAAACTCCAACCTAAGGGAAATGAAACTGATGTTGAGGATGTTTACACCTTTTCTATTTCTAGCATGTAGAAAATCTCGTCTCTTTCCTGATAAAAACCAGGAAGATTTAAAAGCTCAAACAGTTTATGACTGTTAAAAGAACTTCTGATAACTATTGATATTCATGTGTCCAGACACATTTTTCATTTTAAATTCTCTATTGCTTCTGGCTACAGCTACAGAACATGATGAGTCTACCAGCCAGTCAAGTGTGGATAACTCCAGTTCCTAGAGCATCTAAATTTTTTACCTATATTTAGGCAGATGAATTCTTCTTAATATGCCTACTATGCAGAATAAAGCTTCTCTGTTGAATTAGATTTTCTCTTGAATATCTGCTGTTAGTGATCTAGTGGTCTGTGAAATTCATTGTAGGAACACTCATTCTTCCTCTGATCCCAGGAATCCATCACAGCTGGTCAAGTCCATGTCTGTTCCTTTAAGTAGGGAATATGCAAGTCAGAGTTTTCAGCAGATCTGCTTGCCAAAGAATTCCATTTAATCAACTAGTGTGACCTTCTTTATGTCAAACACTGTTATGTCACATACTTAACTCCCCTATAATCCAAATACATCAGTTAGTGAAAACCATTCCAAATGTCAGGAGACTAAACAGTGGCATGTTGGTTGTCCTGGCTGATCTGTTCCAAACAGCAGCAGAAGTTTACACTTTCCAAAGCTAGTGGTAGAGATATAACCCTGTGAGCTGAATACTTAATTTATACTTGAGGCTGTACAGCAGCAAAGAAAGCTGATTGACCTGTCCTGTTGACCTCTCTAGGCCAGCTTCTCTGTTGACCAATATCATAAGTCTTAAAGAAAGCTCTCCCTCTGAATGCATCTCTCAGCTCTGTGTTGCTGAGAAAAGGAAGGGATTTTTTCCTAATGTAATTAAGGGACTGACTGAATCCATGAGTTTTGATAAATTAAATACTACATGAATGCCAGAACAGAATTACTCTTCTCCAGTTCTTTTTAGAATTGTCTGGTGAGGATTTACCAGGGGCTAAAGTGATCCCAGCCCCCCATTTAGATCACTCTCCCTCCTGATTGTTCTCATCACAAGTCCATGCACGATGCTTGGGGGATGCAATCCATACTGCAACCCCCTGCTCACACATCCCTGGAAATGGGAGCTGTTGCACAGCTGGGCATGGGAGCCTTCTGTGCCACAGGGGTGATCGCCAGCCTGCAGTCCCCGATTCACCCTTTAGCTTGCCCATGTCTGACATTAGAAGAGTATCCTAGTCCTTAGAGCAGCACAGGACTATTCCAGTGATCTTCTCAGCTAGTTACTGTAGGGATCTTGGATATAAGATGTTCAGCTTTTACTGCGATAATTAATTTTAGCAAATGCTCCTTCACATCTCTCTTTGTCAACAGATGGTAAATTTTTATTGCATCCCTAACATCATATGGGATGTAACATCTCCTTCTGCTTCATTATAAATACAGAATAGAAATAAATAGTGGATAGTTTTGATAAATATGCATCACTGCTTGTAACTTTAATATATATATATTTAGCAACAAACATATTAATGGACTTTGCTTTTTTGATGTTTTCGCCATAGTCAACTCTGGATTATTCTGGAAAAATCTGGCTAGGAAGCTCTAGGCTACTGGAAAAATCCCAATGTAATGAATATTGTGAATCTGGCTGACAAGCAAGATTTTTTTGTAGTTACTTGGAACTCAGCTACTTTAGGCTCAATACTTTGGTCACAATACTTTAGGCTCAATAAAGCTTGTTAAACTCCAAAGGTCAACATTGGCTTTTCCAGGTACATTCTGGCATTGTGCTTTGGGTGCCTGTTGCTATTGCTGGGTGCTGGGCTTAAACCTGCTCACATCCTGCCATTTACATGCTGCTGTGCCCATCTAAAGCTCTCCTGGAACTGGGGTGCTTCAAAATGCAGTCCTGAGGCACTGAGATCATTCTCCAGGAGCGAAATTAGCACTGCTGAATTTACAGCTGTAGCCTTTGTATAACATGAAAGAAGTTGAATTTTTTCTGGATGAATTTTCCTGGCATAAGAGTATCTCTGTTTTGTCGTTTCTGAGATTAGGCCTGCAACCTCTGTTAATAAGAGCAAGTTTTGCATCAATAGCAATGATAATTCACAATCTGAGTAAATGTCAGTTGACTGTGCTTAAATAAGTAGTTCCATGAACAGGGGAACTAAAGAAGTCTGGCTTGTTACAAGTTTGTATCTAGCAGTTAATTGACTTTTTAATCACATTTTACTAAACCATAGCAAGGATTTCACCCTCCTTTGACATCAAATGACATAAGTAGAATTTGTATAATAATTTTTAAAATATGAAGTTCAGAAGTTTATAATTTTTGGTAATTCTCAGTGTGAAGTCAGCCTTTTTTCAATAGCTGCAATCTTTATTGTGCTAAAGGATGTATAATCAAAAGCTGAGAAAATGTCCAGAAAATATGATAACAAAACCAATTTTGCTTGTTACCCACATTCTCCTAGCAACAGAGTTTGGAATGGGAATGATTAAAAGAATTTGCAGAGGGAGGAAAGCACAGCATAATTAAGCTTAGATTTTGTTTACCTGTTTGCCTGGTGTGAGAGGAGAAGACATGCCATTTATTTCTAAATCTAAATAACTAATTGAAATAAAATATGAGTCTGCAAGGGCACAGAAGCATTAGAACAAGATCATGAAGTTTAATTGTGTGTTACACTTGCCAAAGTCATACTGTTTTTCTGTAACCTAATTGACAGCTGGAATCAAGAAGGTGAAAACAAGTATGTGTGGGGCCTTCATGACACTTTTTATTAGGTCATTCAGTTTTTAAAAAAGATGTCAGAAGAAAACTGTGCACAATGTCCAATTTTATTAAAAGAAAAATAATAATTGAGGTTCCATGACATTACAATTTTTGGCATAGGTCAAAAGGTGAAGAAAGAATAAAAATTCCTTTTCATCCTGCAAATGGTGAACAAGCTCTTACCTCAGTATGAGCTCTCAGAAAGATGCCTAAAAAGAGAAATGAGAAATAAAATTGTAATGAACATCGGTATATTCTATTTTTGTACAAGATCTGTTAATAGGGTGTCTGAATCTCCTTATACTTGTTTTACATCAGTTTTACAGCCTGTGAAGTGACACCAAACTTTTTTCTTGCATTTCTCTGGCTAAGAAGGAACATAGTTCTTGTGAGTTACTATTCTGCACAAATTTTGTTACTTAGTTATATTTAAAATTAATGACAAACAACCATTGAATAATTGCAAGCCATGATAAAGATTCCTCAACTGTACTGAAAATGTATTTTAAAATATGGAACAACTACCTCCATCCCAGAGATGTAAGGAAGGGGCATTGCCCAACTAAAAACATATTCACCTTTTTTCTCAGTACAGATATTTTTCCCCTTAAAATTTCTTCAGCGCTCCAGAGAAGTAAATTCTCCCTCCATTAAGGAATAAAAATCATTAGAGTTGAGATCAAAACTTGCCAAAGTCAATGCTTTTGAGAAGGATGTGGGACAATGTGTGGGATGATGTGGGATTTTCAGTCCATCAACATGATGAATTTTCATTTTCCCTTAGAAAACAACATGAAATATTTACAAGGCCATGTCAAATTTTAGTCTTGAAGTGAACATCTCAGTAATGCTCAATTACAATTTCTAATATAGTATTTCAAAAGAATAAGCATGAACCATATTTAGGCACCTGAAAAAATTAAGCCCCTCTGTTACTGATCAGTGCTTCCAAGAAAATCATCTTGTTTCTGCCTGGATTATTTTACATCCTTCATTCTCATTCTGAATTTTAGTCGTCCATGTCTGAAAGCTGTGATATTGTAACAGAACTTTCAGTAATAGACACTTTTGAGAATGTCTACCAATTTCAGTGCATAACCTCTCTTCCTCTGCTTTCCATTTGAATTACTGCCTAAATTCACATGAGCCACTGTTGTACCTCTAGCACAGTATAGAGAACTCCATGTAAGCACTAACAAATACAGGTACAAAAGGGAATCTATTAAAGACCATTTAATAAAATAGAAAATATCTGACTATAAGTGTGTAGGTGAAAAACTGTAATTGTTAAAGCAACTGTAAGAGAATGTGTGGAGCAAGAGCCTCTAAGCACTGTTAGAGGTTTTAAAATCAAATGCAGTAGCATGAATTCACCATGGAGCAACAATATTTTTAATGTTATTATAGTGGATAAATTTGACTGATTTGGAAGTTTAATAAATTTGACTTCTTTAAAGAAAGAGTTATTAGAAAGTAAGAACTCTGATTAAATCTAGAGAATTATCAGAAAGTCTTCAAAGTTATGATTCTGTATCAGGTAAGAGACTAATTTTCTTAGAAGCTCACCCTATTTGATTGATGCAATGAAGAGAACAGAAATAGAGAAAGAGTTTGTGAAATCCAAGAAAAGCAAAACAGAGAGAAAAATGAGCTTCAATCTAGAGTATAGAGAATTGTTAATAAAATAGGAATTGCAGAAAAGCCATGTCTGCCAGTAAAAAGGGTAGTGGAAATTCAGTTTTTTTAAAAATTACATTGGGAACAAAGGAGATCCTACTAATGGGATGGGCCATTATGAAATTTGAGATAGCTAAAATGAAGATAATGTCTCAGGAAATGTTCAACAACTGTTCCTATTCCCTATTTGCAAAGGCTGATATACAGGAGTTACATAAGAACAAAGAAGAATTTTCTAGCCTGCTCATAGAAAAAGAGCTGATACCATTGCTAATGTCAATAACCGGAATATGGAGTTTGAAAAGAGCTGGCTAAGATATCTAATCTGCTAGTGTTAAACTTACTAAACATTTGAACACCAGCGAAGTTCCATAGAGTTGAAAACCAACCCCATTTTTGCCAGTAATTCAAAAGGGTAAAAGTTGTTCCAGTTATCCTGAAAACAAAACCAAATGAAATAATGTGAAAAATGCTATCTGATAAAACCATTGAAGAATAAGAATATAATTTGTCATAGTTAATGTGACTTAAAGGAAATAGATAATTTCAAATGGAACTGACAGATATCAGGTGCTTGCCAGTGGTGAACCATCATCACATGGTGGGTTTCCTAGGGAGGTACTTCTCACATTTGTATTAGGCTCAATATTTTTTCAGCATTTCATCAGTGGTGTGGGGAAGTAAATATGAAATCAGAGATGATAAATCATGCAGATGGAAATGTAAATAGTCCTGAAGGTTTGATTGTTATTTAGAGAAATCTGGATTGCTTGATTAGCTGGACGTATTCAAGGAATACTCCTATTCAGGTGTACTGGATGGAATAGGGTTCATCAGTGAACTGAAATTTTAGGCAGGGCTTTAGAAGACTTAAGCATATAAATGGTGTATATAGGTGATAGTTTCAGTCTTCTGTCTTTTGCTGTGTGAGTTTTGACCCTATCACAGTCTACGTTTCCATATTTATTAGTTTAGCCCACCAATTTTTGTCTTTTTCATAGATGTTCAGATCTTTTGGCCATGCTTTTTTCCACTTTCATGCATGAAAATACTTCTTGTAAGGATCTTAGTATCATCTGTATGATGAAATGTACCTGCATACACATTCACATATGTGTGTCTCTCAAAAATTCGGTGTGTTGACTATGGAATGTAATGTGAATAGCAATGCAAGCGTCACCTAAAAGGTGAATTGAACACACACAGGTGTACATGGTATTTTTTGAAGGGTGGCTATGAGCTTTTGTGCAATGTATTTCTTACATTAGGAAAAATTAACCTTAGTCTTCTCTCAAAAATCTCTCTGAATTACCAGAAATTATCCCAGATTTGCATATTTTATATTCAACATAAACAAGGCATTATTTGCACTTTGAATCCCAAAGAGATGAGTGTCTTCTAAAACTCACCCTTTCCTTTGGAATAAGGTGAAAGTTTGGTCTCCATTACCTATATTCTATAATCTGATGAGAAAAATATCCATCTGGAAAGTCTCCTCAAGCTCTTTCTCAGTTCTTTTAGTTTCCTTTTCCTTCAGTAGGCATACCTGTTTGTTTAAATATATACTAATAGATACTTTCCCCTGAGCACTACTGCAATTTCCATCTTTTTCAGTTTATTTGCTCTCAGATTAAGTTCAGAGTTTTTGTTAACCTGGACTGTATTTTTATAACCCTAGGTGATATCAATATAAATTTTAAACCAGGAGGTTTTTTTTGGAAAATGACGTAACTGCTTTTGGCACCACACTGCCAAGACAGTGATAGAGAACCAACACAAATTTTGGAACAAGGCTCTTTGTATTTGCTTCTGAAGTTCTGTGCCTCGTGCCTGTGAAGCTAACTTTGAGCTAAGGCATTTTTTTCTCTTTGCCTTTACTGCCTTGCATATTCTTCAAGGAATTGGATCAATATTTGGTTTGTATTGCTTTGACAAAAAGTGGCTTTAGTGCAGCTCTTGAAGACTCATTTGAAGTGTCTGCTTGTCTGCTTCCATTTTCATGGCTTGCAGTGTTTTGTGTTCTTCCCAACATAAGGATATCATCTAGCTTTCATAAACCTTATTTTTGTATTAGTGATTTTGGTTAGCAAGTTCTAATTTCTATTTTAGCAAAACTCTCATTCCACAGATTTTACATCCCAGATCACATTTATGATTTTTTTTTTAACTTTAGCAGAAGCTCTATCTCCCACAATTGCAATATTAGATTTTCAGGTTTATATCAGTTAAAAAAAAAACAAAACAAAACCACAAAAACAAACCCCTTATTCTTTGAACTATTACATAAAACATACAAATTGTATTTTATTTTTAATTTGATAGTGCAGAATTTCTCACATTTCAAAATCACGACTTCATAGCTATCCTCCTCTGCCTTAATTAACTGAAATCTGTTAAAAACAAGTACATTAGAAAAATTGCTCATCAAATTACAGCTGCTCCTGATTTTTCCTGTTAGCTGGTCACTGCCTAATATTATAAGAAGTTTTTGGAAAAACACTATTCTAGTTTAAGACATGCCCAAAAAGTAATTGAGGTTAGTGGCTTAGAATTTTGTAGCAGAAAATCTGAACTACATGAAGTGTGACCTTTATATTTATAATTATCATATATGTGCAAGTACAGGCAAATTAAAAAAAAAACCAAACAAAAAAGCAAACAGCAGTGGACAGTTCAATTATTGAAAGGTGAATGACTCAATTTTTTCAAATGTCCAATGTTATGAGTAAATTAATATGACATCCATGCTCATAAAGACAAGCTCTTTATCAGGTTACAGCAAACAATGTTTGCATGGATTTATAATAAACACAGAATCTTAGAATCTCAGTTTTAATTTTTAATTGAAAAGCAATCCGTGTGTTTTAGAGCTTGGGGTTTTATTTCATGTGTATCAGTAGATGTAGTAGAAGACACATTCTTGAGTCATTTCAATTGACTGCATCCTCCACATTGGCTTTTAATAACATTTCCATGTTGGAAGATACTGTGGCAGCAGCTGGCAGTGAGACATTGTGCAGCTCTTGAGAGACAAATGGGTGCTACATGCAGGAGCAGGGTGGGGCAGAGTAGTGTTGGGATCCCAGTGGTTTCCCTCATTCCTGCAAGGGATGCTCAGCTGCAGCAGGTTTGATCAGTGAGGGTAAGGATCTCTGAAGGATTCCCCACAAGGGCCTTGAAAATTTCCAGTGAGGGAGGACAACCAGGAAATAATAGCAGAGACACAGTAGGGTGGTTTCAGCTTCTGTGATGTTTTTAGATGCCTGAAAAGTAAGACATTACTCTGCTGCAGATTAGATATATAATCATTATTATTAATTGTTCAGAGTCCCTGGAGATTCTGTGCAGACAAACTTGTGTGTTCCACCTTGAAATACTGCCAGATTTGGCTCTGAGTTCTCAGTAATTGTAATGTTGCCCAAGGCTCATATGGGAATGTGAACTGTGTGTCAGGCTATCTAATTAGTTGTCTTATCACTTCAGTAAGTCTTCACGTAGGTGGTGTTCCACACACTATAAGGTGGAGGCAAAAAACTGAAAGAATCCATGAATATCTGTAAAAAGACTGACCCGATCCTGCATGGAAGCTGTGGAGAAAATTCAAAGACTTTTTGTTGAGGACATTATCTAATTCGTTTTACAAACCAGTGGCTGCAGAACTCTGTGAATGAAGGATATTACCTAATGTTTCTTTATGATCCTGGGATGGACATTTAGAAAATATTCATTTACTCTCTGCCATTTATGAAAAATGTTTTCTGACAATTTCAGATTCATAAGATGGAGACAAAAATGTTTTTCAGCTCCAAACACTAAGTCTTGGTCTGCAATACAACTGAAAGCATGTGCCTGAAACCCCTCACCCATGCACTTCGGACAATTAGGAGAATGATTGCTCAAAGAATTGTTTAGAGCTGTTCATCTCTGGTGTCAAACCAATCTGAATTAGTTGTTCAAAGTCAGAAAAGGTGGAGCTAAACAATTTCTGATATATATTTTTGTTAAAAGGAGTTTAAAATCTACTGAATATTAGTTAACTTACAGAGTTTATCAGTGGAAATAATCTAAAAATAATCAGGTCGAGGTGGGCATAATAATGAGATACAGCACACAACTGCCTCTCAATGAATGGTAAAGGTGATGATTTCTGTGGATCTGTAATACAGTACTTAATGACTAATTTTATCAAAAACTGTGCTTGTGGTAAAAATGAGTAGGCAAAGGTGTGAAGAGAGATGTAATTTCTGTAAAAGACAAGTAGGAGGGGAAAGGGGAAAAAATTACATAGAGCTTAACAGAGAAAGTGAGAGAATGTAATACAGGACAGAGGTGTTTTCTGAGGTTAGTAAATTTGTTCAAAGCTTTTATAATAGTTGGAAGAAAATTCTCAGGAAGTAATTTTCCACCTGACACAGGACAGTTGGTTGTTTTAATTTGTTGCTATGTATTCATGTCTGCAGGAATAATGGCCTTTGTGTACACTTGACTAAGAATGTGGCTGTTTCAGGATTCTTTGGAAATCAGCTTTGTGTGAAGGACATGTAACATATTGACTTTTGAAGGATTTGATTTATAATTAAAAAGAAAAGAATAAATAAATGTATTATATTGGATGTTTTACAGTTGCATTTTAAGGAACATTTAATACCAAACAATTGAGTGTCTATATTATGAGACCTATTTTCTTCATCAAAAATCATTTGCAAGTGATTGGAACTATACAGTTATTGCTGTCATTTCACTTAGAGAGGGTGAATCACTCCATTCTCAAGGATTACATAAATTTATGCAGAGGACTTTCACCTTTAAAAGCATAATAATTTTTATGGCATATACTTACACTTATTTTTCCCCTAGATACTTTTTGTTACAATTGAGCCACACATGAAACTTACAGTTACAAATTCCACATATTTCTTTCAAAAGTAGTTCTCTCGAGGATGACATTAATTATTTGCAAAGATATTTCATAGGTAACAAGCAATTTCTATCTTTAAGGAATCTAATAATACTGTTTGAACTAGAAACTTAACATGGTGATACCAATCTTTGGGAACACACCAGATAAAATATCCTGCATGACATTGATAACATTTGCTCTAGCCATGCATATACATGTTTTACTGTTTCTGATCACCACCCTCGCATATTTCCTACACTTTCAGACAAACTGCGAAGCCTGAAGTTCACAGAAATTTAGATTAAGGAGTCCAAAAAGATTAAGCCTCTCTAGGATGCAACAGAAGCTTTCTTTGTGTAGAGGTGGCACATATTTTTTTCATTTGATGGATGGAAGACATTGTGTGGCCTTGGAGAAGTGCTACATTACCAAAGGCTTCCCTGGAATGTCAGCATATTTTTCCCTATACTTGCATACGTTATACAAAAACCGTACCAAATTATACTGTACTGGAAAGCATACTATCAGTTCCCATCTGTATTTAGGGAAGGTGTTACAAAATCTAAAAGATTAATAAAAGAATTGTTAAAATACATCTTGACCAGTATTTTTCTATTTTGCCAAGAATTAGGTGAAACAGCTACATATGTAGCAGGTAAATATTCTTCACACATTTACACTCATGTTATATATGTGTGTGTATATATATATATATATGTGGCTAGCACAGGTCTTTCCCATGAGAATTCTTTTGTGTTTTATAAACAAAGATAAAGTTTGGATGTTATTAAAAACAGTGTCTCGAGATTTGGACAGTGCAGGCCTGGCCAATCAGGCCTAGGGGGAGGTTTCTGACTGACCAATCTGGGTGACCTTTGAAAACTCTCTATATATGTTGGATTCAAACAATAAAGTGCTTTTTCTATGCCACGCTGAGAATTGGGGCTTTCCTTCTCTGCTAACGGCTCAACAGCAACATATATATACATAACATATTTATGTATATATACACACACATATATACATGTTCCATTTTCTATACATACTATTTGCATACTATTTTAAATGGATTTTTTTTTTTTTAATTTCCAGAAGACTGGAAATCTGAAAAAAACAGAGGACATAGTTTAATAGAGTTCGGGATATAGGAAATCCAGTAGGTCTTGAATTTCAAGGCTGAGATTTACTTGTTTAGGTAAATAATTTTTCTTTCTTTCAGATTAGTTTTTGGCTTGCCATGATCAACTAAAGATTTAGATCAGTACTTAAATGAGTGCTACAGGCTTTTATCATGCAAAAAGCATGTTATCACTAGATTGTGTAGCTCTCACTAAAGTAAATTAACCATAGTTTATATTCATATACAAAGTAAAGCTTTCTTTGAAGTCTGTGATTATTAACATGTTGACGTTAAGCAGTTATTTATATAAATTGTTGTATAAGGACTAGCCTGTTCAATATTTCGCAGAATCAAATTTTAATGTCCTTAATCAACTGCTACTTATTCAGTTTCCATGGCTGTGAAATCTGTCCCTGTGGACTATGGGGAAAAGAAAAAAGAAGAAGCAGCTCTGAAAGTTGTAATGAAGACCTCTTTCACTGATGAATGCTTTAGCCCTAAAACTGAGCAAAGTACTTTCTGAAGAGCCACCTCTTTCACAAAACTAAGAGATGTGAGAAGGTACAGAGCAAAAGAGAAAGTGAACAGGAACAGAGGTCTGGAAATAGTTTCCTGCATTATCAGATCTATTTATTTGTAATCCGCAGAAATCATACCAAGTTTGAAGGGTCCACAGTATCATCTGTGCCACACACTACTTATGCATCTCATGGAGTATGAAATATTTCTCATCCCATTAAAAACATAAGCTCTGTAATAAAAATTTTAGCTAAAATTTTCCACAGGAAGAAATCAAGAGACGCTGTGGTCATTGTCAGTGCACTAGCAGTATGTTTATTAAATAACCTTTCCAGATCAACCCAAACAAAAACACTCCATTGGAACAAATATCCCAGTGGCTCTTCACTCTCTGATCCAGTAAAACTTCTTCTCAGTCCCACTTCTAGCGATCTTTCTAGGATTAATAACTACTGTAAATGGCATGTCTGTTATTTTGGATTAACTTCACAACGTGAATTCAAGGCAGCTTCCAGTTTCATATACGCATTGGTGGGTGAATTTTTATCTCTGTGAGCCTGTTGTTTTGCACCATCTAATACTTGTCCTTTCTTAGCATCTTCATTAGCAAGTTCACAAGATAAATACATTAATCATCAGAAGGCCGGGGTCCACAGAAATACACAAATGGTGTATGTACTAGTCAATTGTACCTCTAAGCCATGTGATATTGCATTAACTTCAGCAAGCTGCATGCTTTCAGAAAGAACTAGCAGATCAGTTGTTTCCAGAGCTGTGAAGCAGCAAGGTCAGCCCTTTTGCTCAGCATCTGTGTTGAAAAAAAAGTTACTGTAACCTTTATGGACTGAAGAATACTCAAAGCATAAAAATAATATTCTTTATAATTGCTTTTATATAGTAACCTTAAACAAAGAAACTGGAGAGCTTTACATGGTGTAGGCAGAACAATGAGTGTCAGGGAAAGCTGAACTGTTCTGAACACTGCAGTACAATGGAGCTTCATAGAGTGTTTTGGTAGTCCTTCACCAGGCCAAGGAAACAGAGCTACAAGGTTTTCCTGTAAAGTATGGATTTTCATTTAGAGTAGGAAGGATTTTTTTTTTGGTGCAGTTTTTGGAGTGTGAAATGCATTTTATTCAAGAAAGGAATGCAATGTGAAAATCTCAAAGAGTCTTCACAACCAAAAATGAGCTAAATAGTCAGATCAAGTAAATTGAAATTCTTTATTTATTATCTTCAAATATTTCTTCTCTGTTTGACTGTGGGGGTTTTTTAAAAGATTTTATTTTATTATTTTCTTATTTTTAGTTCAGGAAAAGTAACTTTAAAATTTCAAAGCGCCATGATGAAATGTTTTGATGTTTTCTGAACTCTTTGTATGTCATTTTACAGGTTTTCCCAGGTCAGTTCTGTCCTGATTCAAATGAATAGGAATTTTCTGATTAAATATATATAACTGAAAGATTCCCATTGCTGCTTTTGAAGGTTCCTTTTACAACAAGGACAAAACAACAACTTTTGATACATATATCACAGGTATTCTAGTATCATAAATACAGCAGAATGTTTTCATTATCAGTTGAATTTTGGGACCTTTTAGTGAATATATTTTGTTTCTTGGAAAGCTTCATTTTGTTATCATGTTTTGAGTAGGATTTAGTATAGGTTTTCTGTGTTCTTTGCAGACCACTAATGCAACCACTGGCTATGCAGCCTTACTGTCTGTAGTGTTTTCAAGATAGACTATGAGAAGTGTATGACAGTCCTTAGAACTACATGAGCAGTGGTCTGCTACTAAAGTGTTTGGGAGGCACTGTTGCAAATACTTGCTGTGTTCTCTTATTCTTAGGAAGGATCCACAGTTTAGTTGCAGAAAGACCAAGGGTAAATTTTTGCATGGTTTGAATGTTTTAGACATTACAGCAGCTAAATGGATCCCACTTACTGCTCTAGCATCCTGAAGCAGTTCTGCTGTGACTCACAGTTACTAACGAGGTTATCTGGGTGCTTTGCTCATGAGTGAGTGTCCCTGCAAGTCACAGCTCGTTCCTGCCCTGCAGGATCCCAGCCCCTCTTGCTTCCAGGGTGATGTCCAGCTGAGACAGGGCAGCTGGGGACAACATGAATGTGAGCCAGCTTTCACAGCGCCGTGGCGTCAGGTTTACCTTCCTATGTCTAGGAACAGATTTTGGCTCAGATTCCCCAGGCTAATATACTAGGGCAACAGACGAAGGCAGAGCAAAAGTGAAAGGCCAGGAGGACTTGCAGAGCACTAAGATTTAGACCTGGGTGCCTCACTGCACATTCAGTGATGTTAGTGGGAATATGTGCTAAGAAGAGAGGGAGGAATCGACAATGAAATAAAACCGGAACAGAAAGACAGCTCTATTTTTTGATTCTCATTTATATGGAGAATTACTGTAGCAAAGTGAAGGAATTTAAGTGAAAATAACACAAGTTCACATCTCAGAGAGTTGTGATGGGATCTTACTACACCGAAGTTCTTAATAGAATATGAGAAAATGTTTCAATTTTCAAACTCAGTGAATTTCAGTTTTTAAACTCATTCTGTGAAGGAAGTCCTGTTTGCATAAAAGAAATACAGATCAAAGGAGTTATTATCATCCTTAAACACAATTTTTAATGTTCAAGTTAGCTAACAGATCTTGGTGGGGTTTTTCAGGCAGTGTAGCAAAGGAAAAGTTCTGGTAGTAATCATATCATGCTCTCAAATTGAAGCTGTATTCTCAATGAGTTTAAGTACAGCTAGCTGACATGGTGCTGTACATGGCTTGTCCTTTGCTATATCAGCTGCAAAATCAGCATTATATTTGCAACTGTTAAAAACGGAATAGGATGAAAATGCCCTGTGTAAGCAGGACTCTTGAACTACTGTGTAAATAAAGAGCTTTTATTACTACTTTACTGTACTCTCACACATAATGGAAAAAACTGCTACAATATCCACCTTCAGCTTACACTTCTAAAATAATTTTGAAAAAATCATGTGATAGATATTCACAATTCTGCTTTTGGATTTGCTCTGAATGAAAGAATATATCATAAAATTACCAAAATTTAGAACTCCTTGGTCAATTTCTTAGAGCAATGTTCTGTCAGGTTTTCCTGTCCCTCCCATAAAGACTCAAAGAACAAAAACATTCATAGACCTGAGTATTCATTCATAGACCTTTCATATTCACACTTTACTAACTTCTACATTGAAAAAGTAGCTTCCTCCTTCTTTGTGAATATTTAATAACAAACACTATACAGCAGTTAAATTTTAGATTGCGAGGAAATAAATTGTATATGAAAATATTTTAGAGGTCATTTACTGAAAGAGTATTATGGAACTAAATATGAACTCCAATGAATTTATGTTCTTTTTTTCTATAAATGCTAATGAAATGGTTTGGGAAATATTTGTGTAATTTTTGAGGTATAATAAAATATTTTCAGTTGGTTCCAGTACACTGACCAATGGAAATTTATTAATAGCAGTGAGATCTCCTCCAAATAAAATTGAACAACACTAATTTTAATCTACAATAAAATATAATAAAATCCATAAAAATGAATATGCAGATTTGATTTTTAAAAGTACTTGGTACATTTTAGTGACCCAATTTCCAATGACATCAGGAAACCCCATCAGGAAGTACGTGCTTTGCAAAATCAGAATCAACATTTCAGCCCACTAAAATCTTTTCAAGATCATAAGAAGTACAGCATCAACACCCTAATCAGAAAGCTGGCTCAGGAATTTTCCCTCTTCTTTTTTTTTCATACTCTTTAAGCTCCAGCTGTCTTTAGTTTTCCTCCTCTTCTCCTCCTTCCAAAGGGGAGAACCCTAGCTGCTCATTCTTATTTGTGAAGACTCTCATACTGCTCCATCATCTCTCAGCAGCTTTTTTGTATTTTTGTTGTCTGCTCCCAGTCTCAGAATTGGTTTAACTCTTCTATACTGCTCTCAATACTGAGATAATGCTACATATGATTTTTTTTTTTTTTTTTTACCTCTCAACTCAGGACTTGCTCTTATTTTTTTGGTCCATGTTTGATACTCCAGTTTTAAAGGGGTCCCGGACCCCCAAACTCAGTTCAGAATCGGGTAGGCTGCTTAAGCGGAGCCCGGCGAGGCAGCCCGCGCTCGGGCGGAAGCGGGGCGGCCCGGAGCTCGGCAGAGCTCCCGGAGGAGCGGTGCAAATCAGGGATCGAAAGCAGACACAGGAGATGCAGGCAGTCAGCCCGGCGGTCCAGGGGATTTATTAAAAGGTAAGGGGAGATGGAAGAGGGAAGGAATAGGCCTAGATCGGCGAGCTCAAAGCGGGGTTTCTGCGTTGTGTTGCAGCTTATATAGCAGGGGAAAAAGGGAGGGGAAAAACCGAAAGAACCAACGGGGTACATAGAACTCTGGATTGAAAATAACTTGATTTTATGGGGGAACAAGGGGGGAGGATACAGAACTTTAAATTTTCCAATCAGAGAACACGGCAAAGGCAGACAAAGGAGAACTTTCTAGAATTAATATGGGAGGGGAGATAAGGTGGGCCAATAGCTTTACTTCAAGGCTCTCTGGGAGCACCCCCTTTAGGGTTGCTTTATTCCCATGACTCGTCCAGTGGGGCAATGCCACTGCTAGGGACGCTCAGTTGAGCTAAAGCCACCGCAATACAGTTTTGCATTTATGGTCTTTGTTTAATCCCCTTGGAATAAATGCAAATAGCTGGTTATGGTTGCTCATGCTTCAAAAGCAGAGCAACAGCACAAAAGCAATACATTTGCCTGTGTACACCATTACTGACACCATCCTATCAGTCATGCTTTAGCATAGAGAGGTGGTATCTTGATATATTCTATGAGTTTCTGCTCCTCAGGCAGCTATTAAGTCTCCTTCTGTGAAGCTCTTGCTTTTAGGGGGCTGTCAGGCTCTTTTGCATGTGTGTTGGGATTAACTACGGTTCTGTGGATGTCCCAACCTGACAGACATTTTTCCATGTTCCCCTACAGCAGGGAAGAAGCATCTATCAGAGGTCATATGTGATGGGCTTCATCCTTGGCCAGAGAGCAGAGCAGGCGTTGCCCATGTGTTGCCTTCCAGACTGTAACAACAAAGAAATGAGCTACTGCAGTACTTGATGTTTTGATGCTAATGCAATTGCTCTCTGTCAGGAGCTCAATGCCTCCTTCCTCTTCTGGGGGCCAGCCTCCTCAGTAGTGCTCACATCAGGCACCGATGCCTTAAGCACTGCCTGATCCCTTCTCATCACTTCCCCTGGAATTTGCCAAATCCCCCACATTGTCTATGTTCATACTGGGAATCATACCCAGTCACTTTGAAGCCCTTAGGCACAGTTTGACTCCCCAGATGTGCTGTGGTGACCCTCTTTTCTCCATCAGCATAACTGTTCTGTGTCTCCACAAACTTAATCAGCCATTTCACCTTTTTCTCCTCCCTCAGCTTCCACAAAGGACCCCGAAGATCTGCAGGCAGTGAGATCTCCAAGTCAGAATAAGCGGGGGTAGTTCTGAGTCTGAAATGTGTGACACAGTTTTAAACAGAACAGCAGGTACTCAGCAAACATGAGGAGGAAAGTACAGAAGAAGGCACCTGCAGTTTAGTCAGACTGTCTGCCAATGTTAATATGCAAAAACAAGACTCAAAATGAAAGGTCCAAAGATTGCCACTTTCTTGCTCCAGAATGTTATCCTTGTTTGAAACAAGTCCTAAAAGTAAATTTAACCCTATTTCACAGGAGTCTGTACTCCAGATAACCCCAGGTATTCTGGAAAGATCCTTCTCTTGTGTGTGTGTGTGTGTGTGTGTGTACGCAAAGGAGCTTTTGTGTCATTCCTCTACATCACATCACCTTTGAGGCTCTGTTCTTCCCTTACACTCAGTGTTATGACTGAAATATTCCCAACTTCAGCCTGATAACTCATAAGGCTTTTAGGGTTTCCATTTCCTCTTTGGGATCATCTGCCAATAAGAGCAGATCTAGTGAAGCTTATCTAAGCAATAGGGTTGAGCTAGGCTAAACTCATGAGACAGTGGTGGCTTTCCTTGAAAACTATGGTGCTTCTTAGGCTGCATCTATCTTTAGCAGCTCCTCATAAGCAGTAAGAGAACTCCAAGAAAAGCAAGTGAGGATTTCAGGAGTGTTCCTGTAGCTCTAACCTTTTATGGGTCTAATCCAGTGACTTTTTGAGAGGGATCACCAGGTGCTGTGAGATGGATGTGACAGGGTCTGCAGAACTCAGGAGATACAGTATGAGAGTAGGTGCTGGATGTAAGGCAGGCTCCTGGTCAGAGGCACATCTGCTTTCCTAGGTGTCCTACAATAGTGAGCTGGGAAGGAGTCAGTCATCAGTCAAGTGAAGATTCTCTTATAGATGGTGTTTTTCTTGACCCTGAGAGACACTGAAGGTCTGCAATCTGATAATGAGTGTGTGTCCTGCTATGCCTGTTGCCAGGTTTGCCATGCCCAAGTATGGACACAAGGAAATTATCATTCCATAGTGAGTTTTCTCCATCAGCCTAGAATGACCAACAGAAATAATAGGAAGCTTTAGTTCATTTGTTGGACCAAAGGGAATGAGAGGTATAGCAACTCTCTACTCCTGTGCATAATGTGGCCCAGTAGGATCTTCATGTTTAGGACTAGCTTGGCTCTCTGAAGAAGTTGATTTGGGCTCAAAAAGAAGAATAATAAGGAAGATGAAGAATGAGAACAATGAATGACTACTCTGATTCCTTCATTTAGCTCATAGCCTCTGCTGGTCCCAGTTGTCTGGCTGCATAGGTGCCACTGGTTGTAAGAATTGGGTCAGACAACAGCTTAAAGGCTCTACAAGTCTGTGCTTTGCTATTCTGGTTTAAATCCTAGCAATAAATAACTCAATTTATTGATTAATTTAGTTAATTAATAAATGTGTTTAATTAATCTTACTATATATTTCATAAGTATTCTTATGAAGTGACTTATTTCTTAACCCTATACCTTAATCATAAACTATATCCTTCATAAGGACTGCCCCAAAATTTCAGTTTCAAGTCTCTATTTTGCATACCATTTTCAGAATTAGAAGATAGGAATAATTTTAAGTTTGTTTGAAAAAATGTAATTTTACATAACTAATTTTAAAATAATTTCATAGGGTAATTTTGAATTTAATGTTGTCTCCCTTTTAAAACATTTGTCTTGAAAGAAAATCATAGCATTCTCTTTAAGTTTGATTTTTCCATTTTGTGTGTGGGTGACTGACAGATACAATGTTAGACGTATCTCAGCAGTTTTATTGACTGGGATCCCTGTCAGCATATGGTCCTATATTGAGTGTTTCACTTCAGAACATTAATAATTTGTGCTTTCAAGAATTAAACATCATATTCAGAGTTCCTTTCACTCTTTTCTTATTGGAAGGAGCTGTTGTAATGGTCCAAGCTCAGAGGGATAGAGACCAGAGGACATTTTTCCCCCCTTTGGATTACTTTTTGACAGCCTTTCTGTTTTTGTCAGATTGTTCAATATATCATTTTGCTCACATGAAAGAAAGCAGTTATTAAGTTTTACTTGCCAATGGTGCAGAAAATGACACAAATGTTTTGCTTACTGAGCATTCTGAAAGTTCTTCCTGAGCGTTAGGCATCCATAAAAACAGGGTATTACTTTTGATTAACACCAAGAGTTGGTTTTGGTTGCTTTTTTTTTTTCCTGTTAAAATACATCTATTTCAGATGTACAAATAGTTTAGAATTGCATCATTAGTAAAATAGACAAGAGATACTGTTGATCAGGGAGTCACATGCATTAAGTATTCTGGTGACAATAGGAGCCTGAGCTTGTTGCAGAGCCTTGTTGGCAAGCTCATTTTAAAAAAGTCATTATTACAAATTGCTTCAACTAGTCAGATCATATAAAATCTACTTGTACTGTAATATTCCAGATGCTTGATTACTGTTCTTCAGTGTAGTCAGTTGCCAATTTCTTCCTCCTGAGAATGTATGACAGATTGCAGTACAATCTGTTGATGGTCTCGATTGTAGCTAAAGTACATCATTGTCACCCATGCTAAAAAGCTGGGACATATACTGTAAATATATAATTTTGTGAAATGTATGCTAGTGTTTTGTGTTCCAGCAATTGCAAATGGTACATGGCAATATACTTGATCCGGTGAGGAGGAGAATCAGAGGCAGAGGAAAAGAAAGCAGATAATTAGAGCAGCAAAATGTAGCAGGTATGCTAATTCTATGAACAATACAGGTTGAATTCTTTGGTGTTCATGTTGGTGTTTGGGGAAAGGGGGGGGAAAAGGACAGAGGAAACCACACTTGTGTCAGTCCTACTCTCCATTTTCTGCTCTGAAAGGTTTAGGCACAAGGGCCATCCCAGCAAAAAGTTGTAAATGGTAAATGTTACAATGTTACAGCCAGGTCAATGACTGGCAATAAATCAGGAAATATGGATTGTTTATTCCCTCTTTTCCCCTGTGGAGGAAGATCAGGGATAGAAAGGTTTGTTGTTGTGGGTTTGGTTGTGTTGTTTTGTTCTTTACCCCAGCATCATAATTTCTTTCTGCATCTTGCCCTCTCAACTTCCTTTCAAAGCATACCCTTTCTTCTTCGAAGTTCATTAAGGTTGCAGCCCAGGGAATAATTTAAACATTGGGCACATCCCCACTCAGCAAATGACCTAGGTACCTAAAACACAGATGACTTGGTCTGGTCATCTCACCCTCTCACAATTATATCTGTTGTGTCTTCTCTGAGCACTTATGACATGAGGCTAGAGACCTAGACCTGTCCCAGCTTTAGGTACTGCCACTATGTCACACCCTGGTAGCTCTTATATCTTAGCATAGGTTTCACATCAAAAGGGAGTGGCTCTGAAAGCAGCAGTCCCTCTCCCCTGTCTTTGGCCCATTCCCCTTGGCTGGAAATTGCAGCTGTGCAACTGCAGGGTCAGCTGGCTTCAGCTAATGCAGCAGAACGCTGCCTTGCAAAATCATACCTTTTTTTGTTGGCTCCATCACACGTGGCTGCCCAGCCTTGAGGTCAGATCCAAGAAAATTTTTAGGAGCATACCCGTGCAGATAACACCCTGCAGGTGTTTTGAGAGTAGGGCTGCTCACTCCAGGATTGCCAGTTCAGTTAGGCTCCATAGAGCAGCAACTCAAAATTGTGCCCTCAGATTTCCCAAGGGGGATAGTGATACTTCCTTCCTGCACATAGTCCTTCTGTGTTCATGGATACAACATGACCCAAAGTCATGAGATAATGAAGTTTGGTTTTACTGTGTTACAACAGCTAAGAGCAAGAATTTGTGTCTTCCACATTTTAAATACATAAATATGGGTCTCCATGGACCACACCCATACCTGAGGATGAGTACTGAGGTAAGAGAGAAAGGAATAAAATAAGGCACAGTGGTTTTAGACATTTTAAACCTTTTTTTTCTTGAAACATAATTTCCCCTTGCCTGTTTTAGCTGACTGTTTTCCACTGTTCCATTGTTTTTCGTTTGTTTTTATTTTCCCATTCCATGTTAATTTTGAAATATTTTGATTAACAGAATGAAGAGAAAAGCTGAGGTGGTAATTTTATTGCTAGTCTTCTAGTAAGTGTCTTGGAGAGATACAATAAGCTGAAAAAACAGTGTCTCTTGGAATTTAGGTGTAAGATCAGGCATAGAGAAAGGCGCAGGACTGCTTTACTAAAACACTAAATAATGTGAGCATGTTTGTAAATGTAAATTGTTTCTGGAATTCACTGGAAACAGCTTATATTTATTTCAGGGTATAATTTGGTCTGAGGAGGGAAATAATGATGTTAATTCACAGCTCTATTAATTACCCTGAAAGTGCTATTTTTAAACATGTCACTTTGAAAACAGCCTTTGTTCTTAATTGTGTTTGATTCCAGTAGAGAAGCTCTGTAATTTCCATGGTGTATGAGGTAGCTGTGATACACACTGGAACAAAAGATTGACTTAGGAAAGGTGGATATATCTGGAATTACTGAGTTTTCTCTCCAGCTTTGAAAGGAATAAAGTCAAATAGATTGTCATGCTTTCCTGGCAGTTAGTGAAGCCATTCAGTGGGAACAAGATCAGCTTTTAGGTAAGCATGTTGCTCAGGTCATGTTCTCCTATCTTTTCTTGTGCTGCATAATACAACCTGCTGGGAAGCAAGCATTTCCATGTTGTGAAACAAATAAAACCAGTAATTGAAAACTGGTAAAATTGGTAGGTTACTGTACTGGAAAATATTATTTACATAATAGTTTCAGTCCTAAGAGGACTAGGAGTGTTTTTAGTTTTAGGAGGATGGATATAGTTTCCTAGCTAGTATTCTAGAATAGTAGATAGTTAAATTCGTGATATAAAATATTTCCTAAATTTTAGTAAATAGCTCTTTATTTACTATCAGCAAATATTCAAACACATCGATAAATTCATCAGCTTATAGGCTTTCTCCTTTTTGAGCAGGACCTGAACATGAACAAGTCCTATCTGTGGACTGATACCACAGACACCAGCACCAAAATAAAGTATTAGCATATGAAAATTTGAAAAAGTATAGATGTATGTTACTTACCTTTTCTGGTATCAGTTGGTGCTAGGAGAATACAGTTTCAAAGGGGTCACTATACGATAAGGTGGAGATCAAGCAAACAAATTTATGTCTAAGTAGTATTAAGTAACATAGACTCTTGCTTTAGTGACATATTGATGATAGTTTAAATATTATTTGGTTAATATTCTGTGGTGCTCAATACTCATGCATACAAGTAGGCCTGTTGATGTCAAAACTTTCAGGTTAATGCCCTTTGTCTATTTGTTATTTTTATAACAGTTATTTGCTTTGAATTCCTCACAAGATGAGCTTGTGATAGTGTTATTAAAACTGAACATAATGAAAAGGGAGAGATGAGGGGCAATCCAACCATTTTCTGCAGCATATCTGTAAGAGGTTAGCTCTCATACTCCAAGAAAATAGTGTAACAACTTTGCCTTGGATTCTTTTCAAAGCTTGGTCTGTTCTGACACCATGCTTAGATCCATCTGGCTTCTACGTATGCATTTCTGCTTAGACTGCAGGGAGTTTGGAGGCCCTGGCTGCTTTTTGAGGGGAGCAACCCCTCCTTTGGCTGCATCTGCTTGTGGGGTTTTCCTGTAAGAGAGCTCACAAAACTCATTAATAGATATGTCTATATAGGATAAATTCAGCATGCAAGAATTTTAAGGAGATCTGAACTACCATGGGAAAATTTTAAGGAATTCTCTTAGCTGAATGCTTTCGAGCCAGGCCAACCCATTTCCTGATTCCCCTTCTTGCAGGTTGCTGGCCTGGGATGGAGTGATCTCTAGCAATGTGGAATTGAGCCATGGAAATGGCTGCGACGAATTACAGTGGCAAAACTCTCACAATAATGATAAAAAGTAACGCTGAATAAAGCATGTCTGCAGTCACCCTTTACATGGTCACGTAATAACACTTACAGAATTTGAAAGATTGGTTCTCTTGTGTGAAACATTCATTTAAAACCCCTTGTATTATTTTGAAAACAAGCCATTGGGAGATCACAAGTCAGGATTATAATTTAACAGGAAAATTTTAAAAAAAGTGGAATAATATAAGGAAAAGCAGTGACAAAGTCAGATACAACCTGACACCCTGTTAGTCAGGGTGGTGGCAGCAGTCCAAATGAAGTAGTTCAGTTGAAGCAGTGATCCTGTGGAAGGTCTGGTCTCCACCTGAAGGTCCCGTGGTAACTCTTGTCCTCTAGGAACCCAGTAGACAGGGCTGATTTGGGCAGTTCCAAGGCCAGGTTATATCCAGGTGGGAATGCTTGGCTCCTCCCTCCTGGGTGGAGCATCTCACAATAGGATGAGATAAGTCCATGAGTCATGCGGTTGGTCCTTGATGGCTCATTGTCTCTTATCAGGGGTGAGTCACAGCAGGAGATAACAGCTAATGCCCCACAGTTGGTGGTAATAGAATGCTTAAATACATCTATATTGTAACCTAGGACACCCCTCCATAGAAACATTGTAGCTCTGTTATGATTTTTCATTATTTTCAGGTAAGAAAACAAAATTAATAATAACAGATTTTGTGTATGTGCATTTTCATCTGTGTGAAGAATTTTCTATGACATAAACCATATTTTACTGTGTGTTAAGGTATGTCATATTCTCTTATACCAAGACCATTCTTTTGTCTTCTAGCAAAAAGATGTTTGCCTTTAAAGTTTAAGAAATGAGAACCTTGGTAGTAAGTCATTGAGTAATATACACCTGCTCTCATTTGTTTAAATTACATTTCCTCTTTACACTATGGCTCAGCAGTATCAGGAGTCTGTGGTTCCCTGGGCTAATGCAATCTTTCCACACCAAAAGCTCTTGATCTTTTTCTTTTCTACACTCCAGTTGCTGGCACCAGTGTTTCTTCTGTTTGGTGCTAAAATGCACAGAAAGCAAATGCATATGATTTCAGTGTTGAGGTATCTTTCCTCTGGAATCTTTATTTTGGTTTGTTTTTATTAAGCAAAGATTTTCCTCTCAGTAATATACATGCCCTTGCGTCCTTCACCCTAGAGAGAGTGAGAGTGAGAAATGAAGAAAGGGTCTATGTGGATTCAAAAGCAAAAATGTTAGAAACAATGCCGCCTTTCAATGATAGTGAGATTTACTTTGTGCATGTGAGCACACACAGAATAATAACATCTTTATGATTACACATTGTTACACAGATGCATATGCATTCACTCATTTCCCTTGCAACATGACAGCTATTAATAAAGATGTTATTTAAAATAAATACAAAAAGGCCTGGTGCCTTTTGATGCTAAAACGTTTTTTCTCCTATTAGCAGCAATGAAAAACCACACTGCAAATTAGCTAACAGAATTAGTTCAATTTTTTTTTTTAAATTCTTGAGCTTTTATGAGGTTTCTATGGATGTTCATTTAAAAATGCACATCTGCATAAGAGATTGATTTTTTTTTTCAGAAAAGCAATGGCTTGTCTGGTCCTATTAACCTGAACTGGTATGATTAGGGACCAAACATTTCTGAAAATCAGATTCACATCAATCATTACACTGTAATTTAAAGCATGGCATTCTGAAATCTGGATTACCTCTTAGATCTCACATAGGTAAACTCAGAGGTTATTTTACAGTTATTAAAATATTGTCAAAATGAGTATTCTATTAAAAACCAGATTTTCTCATATTTAAATTATTTTTCCCAGTAAAACTTTACAAATCTCTCCAAATCAGAGATGATTAAAAAAAAAAGAAAAAATACAGAGGTGATGATCTGCCACAACACCTTAGCCATGCACATCCACAAACTATTCAACTAACAGCATACCAATGGAATAGAGAATTGTAACTCATAATCTTGAAAAATTTCAGTTACTTGCCACAAGAAATGTACTATATCAATCAGAACAAAGAGAATGCAAGATGGTACCAAAAATAATGTTCATAATTTACTGATCATACACTAAAATTTTTAAATATTTTCATATAGAATTATAAGCTTTTGTATGAATAATTTAATGAAAGAAAGCTGGAGCTTATAAGAACACAATTTTAATACAATAGTAGGTCTGAGTTGTCATACATCTCTTTTTGTTTCAGATTATTTTTAATTATAAATACTTTCAAGTACCTCCACATGTACTATTTAATTATCAGTTATTTGTAATTTATCATCTATGCATAGGCAGTCTGTATTATAGTTACTTGTTTTTAATTGAAATTAATGCAAAATTTGGCATACGTAAAAACCCTAGCATTATATAGAGATAACTATTTATGTAAAAAGCTAAGTCTCTCATTACTGTGTGACATAAAAGGGCCTTTAACAGTAGGAATGTTATCAGCTGCTAGTGACCAACTGTCTTCGCCTCAATAATTAAAACAGCAAGTAAATGTACCGAAATTTAGCCTTTGTAACCTCTGCAGTTATGCAGACTCTGTACTGACTGTAGACGCTGGTGAAAGATACTGGCAATATGCCAGGGACATTTCTCTCAGTCTTAAATAAATACCATAGAATTGTAATCAACATATTGTGTGAAAATCCTGCTGAGCTATATTTATTTTCATAATGAGTGTTTTTAAGCATTTGAAATAGAAGTTGAAATCGTAAATAATTTTTATAAAGGATCAAAAAGTATGAAATAGTCCAATATTTGCCTTTGAAGGTTTGCTTTTGTAAACAACTGTGGTCAAAATGAGCTTTCAAGATAAAGTTATTAATTCTTTCATTCTGCTGAATCTTCATGGGGTTTTGAAGCAGTGGTCTAGTGACTAATGGTTCCAATTCCCTGAACTATTTCAGTGTCTCCTGTATACTAGGACACAGTCTTTGCAGCACCAGTCCCTGGGGAATGGGCATGAATGGAGTTTTAGGCTTATTCTCTGAAGACGATTCAGATTTACTTATGCCTGGGTGGGGCTCCCGTTTCCCTTTGCTCTTGAGCCCAGTGCTGTGCAAAGCTGCAAGGAGATTTGTGGGTTTAAGGCTACTGTGGTAAGTATATGTCCTTATTTTCAAAACATGTCCTGTTTATATTATTTTTGAAAGGTTAGTGAATGTGTAGAGCAACTGGAAATGAGATGAACGGACCAGCTGGCCTAAAAGATTTATCACCAGGAGGTTCATTAGCATCTCTATTTCAGTATTGCATCCAGTTCCCTCATTTCGTTGCAGCTACAAAAAAACCCATAGCCCACTTGAGAGGTAATTCCTCAAACAGAGCTCACTGTGTTTAGTGACCTCAGCAAGCATATAGCCCAAATTCTTAAATGAATGTATAGGTCTCAAGATAATGAAAAGCTTCATGCTTCCTAGCAGACATTGGCAATTACCTCTGTAAGTGCTTTGGGAAACTCTTTAAAGCATGTATCTATCTATGTTGCAAAGCACCTAAATACGTCTTCGCTTAAGTCAATAACTTATCATACCCATATGAGCTACTATAAACTACTGAAAATCAAAGGCAAAAGAAGCATTAAGGGTAGCATTTGAACAGGCTGTGAATTAGAGACGCCTCTGCAATTCCAAGGGGTACAGAGCTGAGATACTTGGCAGAAGAGATTAGAATATGGTGGCGTAGTTATATCTGGTGTATCTCCCCGCTTTCATCAGCTCATGGCTCGCTGTTCTCCCTGGGGCAGACAGCTTGTCACCTCAATTTATGAGGCAGCAAGGTGTCAGTAAGATTTGGCTCACTGAGACTTGCCCTTGTCGATTAAGTTCTTTCTTTGGGGATTCTGTTTTTAAATGCTCATTAAGAAGATTTTACACATTTTTTTTTCTCTGCTTCAGATCTATTACAAAATTACAATACTGTTTGGGATTTAGTTCACTAAGTTAGTTATCATTTGTGAAGCTCTCTCTCCCCTCACCCACCCTTTTTTTCTACAGCTATTTAGACATGCTGTTTTTCTTCACTGGCAGCAGACATTCTAAGGTCCCGAAGTACTAACATTTAAAATGTTTTGTCATCTCACATATCTCTGTGAGTTTCTTCTAGTCAGTTGGGTGTTGACAGAAGTCTGTGAGAACTGGTCAAACCCTCACTTCATGATGTAATGTTTATTAGATGATAGTAATTGTAGTTGGTGGTTTTTAACGAAGGCTGCTGAAGTCAGCAGAAAGAATCCAATCCCTTTGATAAAACAAATATTCAGAAAATGGTGTCTTACCAAAGATGCATCATTAATTTGTTAGAAGTGCAGTCAACATGCATTATCTGCTGTATGCAGGCCAAAACTGCTGTTTGAAATTTACCTGAGCAATAAAGGGAAGAAGATCTAGCTAGGAAAATGAATAATTGAAAGTATTAGAGTGGGAGGATTCCTACCAATCTAAGCTATCTAAATGTTTTTTCCCTAAATAAACATATTGGAAATTGCCAGGAAAAACACAGAATAGGAATTTCAATCACAACAAGCTATGTAAACAATGGTAAGAATTTATTCCACTTGCAAGTCATCACCAGTATGCATTCCTCATTTTGGGTGACACAGTGCCACAGTTGTTACCTGTATTAGACACTGAAATAGACATTGTGCAGTGTTGGTAAAGGAGGTTTCCCTTCCCAGGAGGGCTGTGATGGAAATGAGCTTGGGCCCTCTCTGCTGACTGACATGGTGTTATGATCTGGTTATTAATATTTCTAGAGTGATGCCACTGCCCAAATTAAGGTACAAATGAGACCACATGCTAAAGTCAGTAGTATGGGTTTTATTTAACAGTAAATGAGAGAGAGACACAGAGAGGAATAGAAAAGAGGTGGGGGGAGAGAAAGAGAGTGACAGAGAGAGACAATAGTAGAAAATATCACCACTCCATGGATCCCAATAGTGTCCCACTGATCCTCTCCATCTGGTCTTCTTGGTGGTGAGAGTCCCCCAGAAAACATAGAGTCTCATGGATTAATTCCATGAGAATAGTTCCCCTGGAGAGGGGGTAAGTTTGACACAGTCTCTTGCAACAGACTCTGGATACATCACTTTGCATCACGTGCAGTGCCTCAGCAATGAGTCTGGGGAGCACTTTGGGGGTTTTTGATGGTTTGTGACACCACCTCAGCTGCCCCTCACATGAATGTCCCTTGGATGTGGCCTTCCTGGGGTGAGGGGTTTCACAGCTGAGCCAGTTTGTGTAATGGAGGATAGACCTGAGATAATTGAACAAC
This sequence comes from Entomyzon cyanotis, assembly GCA_024500445.1. Lineage (NCBI taxonomy): Eukaryota > Metazoa > Chordata > Aves > Passeriformes > Meliphagidae > Entomyzon > Entomyzon cyanotis. The sequence continues at coordinate 10,813,445 of JAKEPQ010001009.1, forward strand.
GGTGTCCCCTTTATCTTATTTTGGGTCCCCTTTGGCTTAACTCACAGTACAAAACTCTAATCAGGAGGCATCTTCAGGGAGGGGTGGGCTTTGCTGGTCATAGCTTCTTTTCATAGCTGCCTTGCCTTTGCCTTGGATGAGGTAGTAGCAGGGTTCACATAGTCCTTTGCAATAACCTGCACAAGAGCTATTTTCTTGGGGAAAAAAGGGATCGTGTGGGAGATAGAAGAATTTCTCAGGATGAACTTCACTTGCAGGAACACATTGGTTCAATCTGGCCTAAGCAAACAATAGCAAAGCAGATCAAAAGGAAGCCCAAAGCAATGGAACAACTTATTTAAAAGGCTGAAGTTCAGTCTCTATTTAAATGTAGATGTATTTTTCTTAAGTTGAAGATAACTGAATGTGTGATCATCTAATAAAAAACCATGTATTCCCCATTACCCATAATTTCAAAAAAGGATGTGAGTTCTTTCTAAAAGACATTCTAGCTAAACCATAAATTAGGCAAACATTGAATCTATAATCAAATTTGGAAGATTATTACAAAACCTCTGTGTGGGGCTCTCAAAAACTACAGGTCTGTTATTTATGCAGTGTTGCACAGACACAATTGTGAAGGAGAGAACAAACTTCACTTTGAATACCAAGTCTGGCTGATATCCTCAGTGCTCACCTACAAACCATGATGGAATCACTTGCATTTTACACAAGTAGACCCTGCAAGAAGTTAGTAAAAACACTTTCAGACAGCAAGTTTTACAAGTTAAACACATAACCATGTACACACAAAACATTTTTCATTGTAATACATCTTGCCTATCCTAAAAGTATCTGTTTATGACAATATGCTCTGATTTAATTTAGTAAAATAGGGCATTTATCAAAGATGCAGAAACACGTGTTTGTCTGTCTAGGTGAAAATAAAGTGTTAACAGCTTTTAAATTATATACAGTAGATATAGTACATTCTTTGGACCTCAGGAATAGAGAGGAGCAGCAGCTTTGTATAGAGGCACAAAAGCTGATATTCCACTTTCAAGTTTGCTCAAAATTGCTAATTTCTTCTAAATGTTGAACATTTCAGCTCTTTGATTATTGTTTTGTTTTGTAAGTAATTTGTTGGTATTAAGAGAACTCTGAAGAACAAAACAATATTCAGTGTGAAAGGAGGGATATAAGTTGGACTTTACTTTCTTCCAAAAACAAATTTTCAGCTTTGGATCCCTAACCTTGATCTACCTAGCCATAATCTACCATCGATTTTGCTAGAGCTGTAGGATTTATACCTGTTAAAGACTTGGAGCCAAATCTCTTAATTATTATCATTATTTAATGTCAAAATTATTTCCACTTTGGCATAATCAAATGCTTCAATTCTATTGACTTAATTTGTCTTTCTGTATAACTAAATTATCTTTCTTCTCCCAGAATTATCACTGCTTCACTTTTTCAGAAAGTTCCTAGGAGGTGCTGTTGGCAGTTGATGTTAACACAGTTTTTCTGCTGATTTTACTGTCAGTTTAATTGCCATTGAAAACAAAGCATCAGCCATATGCAGGTTGGCCAGGTCTCATCTCTTTTGAAGTCTCATTTTTACTGTAGCATTTACAAATCCAGGCTACCTATCACAGAGATGGGTTTAAAATGATTACATGTTTACTAGTTCTTCCATCATTTAAAATACTAATATTTATTTCATCTATTAACGTGATGCAGTCCCACATGATTTAGTTTAACTGAGCTAATGTATAATTAGTGTTTCTCTCCACCCCCATTTTTGCTACCTTAACCAGATGGGAATTCTTCTCGTACTTTATGTACCAGAGGAATAGGAGATTATCAGTGGTTGAATCATTTTATTTTATGTATTCTTCAGAAATTACACTCATTTGTAAATCAGAATTTCAGAATCCCTTTTGTTTTTTAAATACATTAATTCTTAACTTTTCCACACTCAAAGGTATTTTGGTTTGTTTTGTATGTGTAAAATGTAATAGTCTTTCCTAAGCATAGGATATTTTCCTGAAGCAGAACACTTTGTTTCAATAATTCTGTGGTTTTTGGTTTCTAAGGCGTTCAAGACGTGTTGCTGTTTCATAGCTGGGATTTTGTCTGCCTAAGAGTTCACAAGGAGAAGAAAGCAAATGGCAGATGTATGACTGAATTGTGTATGCAAAGGGGATTTTCAAGAAAAGTAAATTTATTGCAAACATGAATTTTGCCTGGTGAATCCACATACTTATTCTGTGGACCTAACCACTTGGTTATACACAGATGAATTATTATCTGCTCTGTAGGAACCTGTGCTACTATTATATACATTTTCAAATGAGCTCAGTATCACAAATTGCTGGTTTATTTTCAACCTTTTAAAGTTTTTAGCTTTCAGCTAAACTGTCCTTTTGCTGCCCCTGTGTTCACAGCAGCTTGTTTTGCCTTAGGATGGGAGAATGAGAGCTGGCTGTAATGACTGATCTTATTCCCTCTATCTTTTACTTCCTGTACCTCAAGTGTCTAAACTACTATCAACAATTAAAGGAAATTTGCAATTCCCTGGATGATGTAAACAATTTTAGTTAGTAATTACAGAGACTTTTCACTCTTCTGGCCTTGAAGAAAATGAGCTGCTGAGAACTAATAAATACTGTTTCTAATGCCTTCTGGTATCCTTCCAACTACCAATTCCCTTTTAAACATTTTCTGATACTTCCCCACAATGATGATGTACAAAATATTAATAGTGTCAGGTGTCAGTGAAATAAGTGAGTTCTCTCTGTCAAACAAATCTTTCTCTCTTAATAAACAAAAGGAGCATAATTGTCAGACCTGAGGGATTGTGACTTCCAACAGAGAGGCTGAGAAGGATTTGCTATTGAAATCCTTCAAGGGTCATTCTAAGTCCTTGCACATCTTAGAGCATCTTGCTCTAGACAAATTACCAGCCAGTGAAAGCATCTTCAGTGCCTGAAGTAGCAGCTGAGTAGGACAAAGGCACTGCATTCAAGCCAGAGATAGGACCCATCTTTCTTGGCATTGTTTCAAAACCTAGAGTTCTAATTTATTCAGCGATTAATCCCTACCTCCAGCAGAAATCAAACTGCTGCAGCTGAGCATGACCACTACTTATTAGGGCAGACCAGCACATATTTCACATCTGAATACTCACATCCATGCCTTCAGAACTAACAAATTTGTCCAAGTTTCCCCTTGTAGGGCTACCATTAGCTTGTCAGCAGACTTTGGAAAATGAATTCCCAAAGCTCCACATGGTCTCATGTGCCACCTTTGGGAGTCTGGAGGCAAAACTGCACTTAATATTGACTCCACAGTCCCTTTCCATAGAGATAAATATGCTGCAGAGGGCAGAGTGGAAACCTTTTAGCAGCTGATGAGAGGCAGTGCTTATTGAAGCAATTTAAAACATTCCCAGATGGGAACATTCTCAGAGCTGCAACATGCATCTGGTAGGGCTCAAAGCTGAAAGTGGGAAAACTTCTCTGGCATTAGTAGCCAGGGATTGTGTGACTACAAGGTTTCCCAGTGTGTGGGAGTGAAAGCCATTAATGATGATGGACAAAGGACATGTGAGAAATCATCAAACTCTCAACAAAGGTACAACTGCTATTACTTTTGAGCATATGCAATATATTGCATTTTTGAGAGTTTGAAAAGAGATTAGAACTGGGTTTTTTTTGGTAGACTTCTCTGAACATCTCAAAATCTGTTATCGGAGAAGTCAATCAATGTTTTATTTGAAATTTAGATTTATTAAGTGGCTTATTGGAATTGAATATACCATATTTTTTCAGACTAGTTGCTGTGATTGGGGTTTTGAGATAGAGTATTTTGACTCATACCAGAGAAATAACCCTCTTATAATAAATTTTTATTTTATAATTCTTTCTTCAAAACTAACAAAGCCAGTGGGTATTTATTCCAGGGAGGGAAAAAAAAAAGCCAATGATTAACATGTGTGTGTTATTTAAGGCCTTTATTTTAGGGGGTGGGGGAGGAGGAACGGATCAGAATCTTGGTAAGTTGCAAGGACCTTCAGGGAGTTTCAAGCTCCATTGCCACAAAGGTAGTTCATTCAGTTATGCCTGCACTTTTGCTCATATTGAGAACATTTCTAATTCCTTACTTTGATCACTGCTTCGCTGAATTTTAGGATATTTACTTTTAATTGATTGTTTCAAGGTTTCTAGCCTCATTAGTATGAAAAAACAGTTACTAGGGCATTACCCATCATCTCTGAGTATGTTCATCCACAGGTTCTGTTCTACACGGAACTTGATTTTTAATTTGCTACTTGATTTTGACAAACTTGCTACTCTTCTGGTTTAGTATAATTAATTTTTTATCCCATAGTTGTCCATTTATGCAGGTCAAGCTTTCTAGGCGTATTATGCAAGTTTCAGTTTTAACCCATAGGCTCATTAGCTCACAGCTTGCACTGATGGATCACTGGTGTATTTTCAGATGTTAACCAGCTATTTACTCACTAAATCCAAAGGGGAGGATGGATCCAGAGATGAAGAGATAGAAAATCTTCTAAGAGTGATTGCTCATATTAACTAAAAAATCTTAGTAAAAGTTTAATCTAGCCAACTAGTAAGGTATCATATTGAACCCAGTTTGGACATATTTTTTTCAAGAAGGAGGCAAAATATTTGAAAGAACAATGAATTCAGATTTTGTAAGATTTTGCTGTGGGATATGGTGGGTTGACCCTGGCTGGACATCAGGTTCTCTCCAAGCTGCTCTATCATTTATTTCCCTTCTTAGATGCACAGGGGTCAGAATAGGGTAGGTTCATGGGGGGCAGGGAGACCAATTACTGTTTGGGGCAGAGCAGACTCAGCTTGGGGAAATTAATTGAATCATACAGGAGCCACCCAGCAGCACCACCTCTGCCTCCCCAGCCACCTACACCCACATGCTCCCCACTACCAAGACCTTTGCATGCAACTGTGATATGTGGGGGAAGAGTCAATAATAATATGGGGATGTTTAGCCTGTTGAAAGGAGGACTGTGGAGTGATGTGGTAGAAAACTTCTATATGTAAGGGCTACTGCAAAGAAGAAGTGGGTTTTCTGTGCTCTCTCCCCATGGTGGCAGAAACAAGATAAATCTCAAACAAGAGAGGTTCAGGTGGGATATTTGAATTTGCCAAGACTCTGAAATACTAGAATGGAAGGGTATCACTAGAAGATTTTAAGAGCAGGCTGAACAAACTGGTCAGGCATGATAAATGATGGATTCTGGCTGAGGTCATAGACCCTTTCTAAAATGTCTGAGACTTCTTTCAACTCTGTGATTAGATGTTTCTACCATAACTGATGCTGTACTGTTCCTTACCTTGGGATTTCATACATGCAGGCAAAATTTACCTTAAGAGCCTGCTCTGGTTTGGGCTGGGACCAAGTGCCTTTTCCTCTTAGTCACTGGTACAGTGCTGTGTTTCTTGGATTTAATATGAGAATAATGTTGATAATGCAGTGATGTTTTGGTTGTTGCTAAGAAGTGTTTACCTTGAGTCCAGGATTTTTCAGTGTCTCATGCTCTGCTAGTGAGGGGCTGCACAGAGTGTAGCCAGGACAGATGTCCCAAACTGGCCAAAGGGATATGCACACCACAGAGCATCACACCCAGTATATAAACTGGGCGAGTTGGCTGGTAGAGGTTGATTGTTTTTCAAGGGCAGACTGGGCCAGTGAGTGGTGGGTAACTGTGTTGTGTATTACTTGTTTCTCTTGGAGTCTGTTGCTCTCTCTTCCTCTCTTTATAATTACAAACTTACTAATTATAATATTATTGGCATATTATTAGTAATAACAACAGTAACTTTTTTTTTTTCAATTATTAAATTGCTCTGATCTTAATCCATAAGGTTTACCTTTCTGATTCTCCTCCCCAAAAGGGTGGGGCGAGTAAGTTGCTGCATGGTACTTAATTGCTTAATTTATTTCAGTGAACCTTTAAAACTAGAACTTAGTTTATGGGTGTTAAATGCCCAACAATTAACCTTACTGACTTTGGTGAAAATAAAACAGGGAGATTTCTTAAAGAGAAATTAATAGAATATTAGCTACAGAATCTAAGTCAAATCAAAGCACTGTTTGGCCTCCTAATTAATTTAACTGCCTTACAGTAGGATCATTTTTTTCCAAGGCTCTTAGATCTATTCTAATTCTTATGATAAATCCTCAATTACAATTGTAATTATAGGATAATTTACATTTCACTTAACAAAATCATTTAAATGTGATCAATGTAAGTATAGGCAGTTCAAAAGTTCAAGTAATTATTTAATATGCCAGTGTGTTAAATAAGCATCTGTCTTGATTTGGACAGTACGTCAATTAAAAATTAGCCCAAGTATTACTTATTAAAAGTAACAGCATGGGTTTTAATGCTGTCAGGTGTGATAAGTAAAGGGAGTAAGTTCACTTCTACTTTAAGCTTTCAGAAACCTGAATGGCTCAGGAGTCGGGATATGTGAATATATGCTCCTTGGACTGAAAATAAAGATACCATCCTGTGCCATGACTGAGGGAAGGAGGGGCAGTGGAAATGAAATCTGTCATCACAAGGTGATTTATTTCTCAGTGGAGCAGGAGACCTTCCTGGCCCACAGACCTGCCATTTAATTTGCACCTGATTGAGCCAGCAAGGATGAAGCCAGCCAAAAATCACTAAAATATGTTTGCATAAGAAGAAAGAACTAAAAAATGCTTCCAATACTTGAGTGAAAACTTAAAACTACCAGTAATAAACACTGTTTGTCTATTGCCATGGTAATACAATGACATTCCCGCCTCTGTGCTGTCATTTTCCATTATGGCAACTGTAATGTCACAAATACTCTTTTATTTTGCAGGCAAATTAGAAAAAGAATAGGGAGTGAAACATATAGCACTACTGTTCACATGCTTCAGTGCTAAGGGGATGTGCAAAGATATGCATTGCATCTTAATTTTGGCTTTGCCAATAAACTATAAAGCCGTTCCCTATAAATAGAAAAATCTAAAGAGACCAAAAAAAAAAATATTGTGAAGAACAAGACATCTTGCTCACTTCACCAAAAAACAAAGAAAACACTCAGCTTCCTCTTGGCTCCTGTGGCCTATTTGAAATACTGGAGTACTGGTTTCCTTGAAAATTCTCACAAGTGCAGATGCTAGAGGTGGAAAAGACTTACAAGATCGCCTAAAGCATTACCTCACCAGCACAAAAAAGTCTTGTGTTGTTGAGATTTTCTCCTAGAGAAGGTTATGTTCATAGTTCCCTTTCTACCTTCCTTAGGTTAGACCTAAAAGTAATCTCTAAACAGGTGTTTATTTCCTTGAAGTTGCCATAGGAGGACATCTCTCCAAAGCTAAGGTGTACTCCAGACACTTCTTATAAAGATGATTTTCTAATTTCAGTAACTATATTTGAGCAAAACTTCCTCTTTAGAACAGGTATATTTTGGGGGAGAGTTTTTCTTTTATATAGAGAAACTATATATAAAGAAACTCTTATTATATAAAATAGAAACTCTTATTAAAGAAACTCTTATAAACACTTTAGCTTCTGTATATAACCGTTGAAATCACTTATGTAAATTAATACAAGTTCACTGAACTCAGTGGATCATTTTCTATCTGCAGCACTGGAATATGCTGGAAACTGTCTGTTTTCTAAAAACATTAAATCACCTTTTTTTTCCACTGGGCTTCCAGCAGCTTTCAATTTGCTAGCCTAACAGAAAATGTATGGATGATAACTAAGGAGGTGATGTTTCTTCTCCTGTTCTCATCCTCAGAGAATATCTCCTTCCCAAATGTTTTTGTTTGCTGTATGTAAAATGCAGATAATGGTAATCCTTTGTAAAGAGCTTGGAAATCTGTATTTGAAACACGCTGTTCATAGCAACAGCCTGCAGGCTATTACTACTTTCAAACGGACTGCCATCCTGATAGGGTAGAGGAGATGATGTTAATCCTCAGGACTGTAGAACAAGGCTTCATTCAGACTTGGCTCCCCCACTCACCAGCCTTTCAGGCATATGCAAAGATGGTTTCTTTTTCTTTGAGGGGGCATGGTCTGAGATACTGAGCAGTGAGAGAGCCAATCTGGTTCTCTGTTTAGTGGTGCTAACAATAAATATTGTGATTGTTTTAAAAATAATTGTACTGACCTTTAAGAAGGCTGCCAGAATCTGGGCTGGGCTTTTTCAATGAATGTATTCAATAAAGGACATTACAAAAAGGTTGCATTTCCTTCCTACCCACAGCCTAAATATAAAGTGATTATACATTAAAGACAAAATAATGTCATTTATCATCAATGCAATCCTACAATTACATTGTGCACTTGAAATAAATTTGCCCACTTTTACTGTAATTTTACTGTAACTGCCAAGAATATTTGGGGTCTTGTCTCTAAAAATCATTGTCTTTTCTTCTCTTGCTAGTGTTTCTGAGGGAGGAATGCAGGGGGTCCTTAAGTCTGAGCAAGATATTGATGTTATTCCATAAGCCTCTGAATAAATAGCAGTGATTCTTGCTCCCTGAGTGTTTACAATTTTATTTGATTTTTTTTTTTTTTCAGTGGGAGAATGATTTCAACTAAGTTGAACACATCTGAGTTTCCAGACTCTTTATAGTCCATTTGGATACCAGAAAAGCTGAAGGAAAAAAAAGACATCCACTTGGGTGCCCTTTTCTTTTGCCTCTGTTACTCCCTGAGGACCACCTACTATAGTGGCTGCCTGTGAGTTGCCATCTCAGAGGGTTATAATGGATTGAAACAAAGTCACTTAGCCTTCCATAGGCTTTCTCTTTTTTTTGGTGATGGGATATAAGGGAGAGATTGCTGTAGAAATTGCTGTTTGAGTGTTTTCTGCTTTTGATATTCCTTCCCAGTGAAGTAGAACTGTGCAGCAGTGCTGCAGGAGGAGGAGGATGATGATGCCCAGTAGGCCTAAGGTGAATTCAGAAGTATATGTGAAAGCTTGGAATAGATTCTTCTTCTGCCCTGCCATCTCTATTTTAATTATGTTCCTTAAATGACTGGAGAATTGGTTACAGATGGAGAGGACTCTCTCACATACACAGGGGAAGACTGCACACAAGAAAAATGGTGCTGCCTCTCAGCTTTTCTAGGTTCTCCCTGGAAGTCAGTAGTCCAGAAAAACCTAATGTAATGGCAGAAAGGTGGTAGAGGTGGGCTTGATTCTTATCCTGCAGTTTTGGAAAAGGCTTAAAAAACCTCCTCTGGCCTAGCCAAAATGTAAACTAACAGTATAATTTGTTTCTGAGGTCTGGACTCATGGTTTGTGAGAGTTCAACATCTTTTGATTATGCACTATAATTATTGGTTGTAAAACCTGGTGGAAAACAGAAAAGGACTGCTTGCTATAAATAGCTGTGTCACTTTCCATGTGCTGAGATGTATTGATAAAATGCAGCCTAGGCTATTTTGTTTCCATTTATTCTCATCTCTGTGAGTCCTGTGAGTGCTATTCACTTTGTCATTGGTTGGGGGTTTTTTTCCCCTTTCTTGTTTCTACTTCTGGCCTGCAGGTTTAGGAAAAGAAGAAGCGCTCCTTATTGAATTTCATACCACAACACTTTTCACTAGTGATTTATTTGTGACCAGTTTTTCAATTTGTGGTCCACATAGGATGTAAGAAAATTAGGTGTACAATGGTTCTGTTTAGATAAAAACATAAGTCCAAAACCACACTCATATACAAAGTGGAGCGGAACTGCAAAAAAATTACTCCTGAAATTTGCAGGGAAATAAACCAGCTATATGTTATTTTATGCTGAACCTACCTTGAAACATAGTTTTCCTTTAAGTTTCCTGGGCAGCAGGGCAGACATGGTGAAAAGGTAATGTTGCTTAGCTTTAATACAAAAACACTTTTCTGCTCTAAGATCCATTTTTTAATTTAAACATACGGAATCACAACATCTTTCATATTTCTATAACCAAACTGTCAGGCAAAATTTATCAGAACAGAACAACAGACTTTGGGACTGAGAAGTTTTCCTTCTGCCTCCTGATGCTATATTTATTTTCTATGAAATTGCATGGAAAGAAAAATTCCTATAGAAAAATGTCCACAGTTTTAATTTTCAACATAATATACTCACTGGTGGTAGAGACTTTGGGTTCCAATATAATCTTGACCTTTTCTCTGAAACCTGTAAAAGTTTGTAGCACTTTGAAAGGCAAAATCTCTGTAAGGATGCTGTACATTTAAAGTAAAGGGGCTGAAAAGAGAAGGGTCCTATAGCTTTATTTTAATATAAAGGGCCACAAAGATGACCAGAAGGCTGGAGCCTCTGATCTTCTCCTGTGGAGACAGGCTGAGAGAGCTGGAGTGTTCAGCGTGGAGAAGAGAAGGCTCCGAGGAGACTTCATGGGCACCTTTCAGAAGGTAAAGTGGGCTTATTAAAGAGAGAGAGCCACCTTTTACATGGGCAGATGTTGGTACAACAAGGGGAGTGTGTTTAAACTAAAAGAGGGTAGATTCAGGTTAGATATTAGGTAGATATTCTTTACTGTGAAGGTGGTGAGGCATTGGCACAGGTTGCCCAGAGAAGCTGTGGGTGCCCCATCCTTGGAATTGTTCAAGGTTTGAACAACCTGGTCTAGTGGAAGGTGTCCCTGCCCGTGGTGGAGGGGTTGAAACTAGATAATCTTTAAGGTTCCTTCCAACCCAAGCCATTCTATTCTATGAAAAAAATTAAAAGCATGGCTTTTCACTTAGTCCAAATTAATTTGTTATTCTGATCTCATGTGCCCTTATGTTAAATCAACCAGCAGTTTATTGAGTCAGACATCCTCAGTGTTCTAAATTATGCCCCATGGAGACTTTATTCAGTTTAGTTACTCTCTCAGTGGAGAGCCAACAGTATTTATTACAAAGTCTGAACAGCAGGATGATCATTTACAGTTTGGGAAATTCTGATGTAACCCTTTTACATCTTGAGATAAAAAATACCAGCAAGATAACTACATAGAAACAAAACATCACTCTTTCTATGGATCTCACAATTTTGTAACAGAATAAGTTACATAGGACTGGTTAGAAAGAAATTGAAAAAATGCATAAACTAGCATCGATTTTAATGGGCTTCACCCCAGACATAGTATTTCAAATTTGGACTAAGTTTCTGTACATACATGTGTGCCCACATACACAAAACATTACAAACATTCTTATTTTTTTAGTGTTTCCTACAGAATTTATTACGCTTTTCAAAAGCAGAATGAAACATGGAAAAATGTTTGCAGAACTGAGGAAATCACTCCCAATTCTCACACATGTTAGTTGATGTAACATGACAGTAGACAGCAGAGATGTTCTTTCCTATTAAGTAAAAGTACAACTTATGTCAATTAAATAATCGACCAGGTGCCTCTAACAAACAAGTATGTATCAGGGGAAATGTCATGTCAAGAACATTCAGTTTAAATTAGTAAAAGTTTAGAAACAGCTCAGGTAATAGGGAATGTGATGATATAAAAATGAAGTTATTACAGCTCTAGAAAACACCTTTAATTGCTCAGATTCACTTTTACATTATCCAGGAGAAAAACAGAAGAGCATGTACTAATATTTATGAAGAGCTATGAGCACTAAACTGCTAGTCCTAAAAAGGACTGCATTCAGATGTAAGATTTTGCATTAATCAACAATAAGGACAGGATACAACTGGGACTTTCAGATCACAACTCAGATTTTCTTCTAAAATGCAGTTCCTCTCTTATTCCCTCAGTGCTTAAGGCAGCCATTTTTGAAAGAGAGATTTGTATTAGGAGAATTACAAGTTGCTAAATTTATTTTAAATGTTATAGACAAACCCCTTAACAGAAATTTTTAATAATACATTAAAGAATTGTTCCTTTGTTTTCTGCTAGTCCTTCTGAATCAGATTCCTATTTTCTTTGCTGAATAATTCACATTAATTTTCCAGGAATACAAATACTCAACAGAATAAAAATAAATTGACTAATATTTTCCTCTAAACAGGATCACAATTTAAAAAATAGTTGCCAAAAAGTCAATTGATTTGAACATGAGGCTATCCCAAGTCTGTTTAGAAATGTGGATTTTACAATTTTAGACTTTATAGCTGCAATCATATTAGCTTATCGATTCTCTATCAGCTGGGATGCTTTGGCTGCCACTCCAAGTATTAAGCACCACTCTGAGCTGGAAGCAACCTAGGACATGACACTTCAGAAATAGCCTGAATTTTTTTCCTTTTGCTTTTATCTGAAACAAAACAAAACAAAACCCCAAAGAAACAAACAAAGAACATTGTTTTTGGAAAGATCCTGCAGTTCTTACCCTGCTTGGATAGAGTATGGCACAGTCAAGTACTTTATGGTTGGTTCGGACTTACTGAGTTATGGCAAAGGGAAATTCAAGTTCCTTCTTATTGCAGCAGCACATTTCTGTTACACATCATTCTCTCTTTAGCTTGACATCTGATGACAACTGGCAACAAGGCAATTAGGAAGAAGCTACTGCTGACTTGAATTATAGATAATCTATTAAATGCAAAAAATGTTATGTTCCCTGTTGAACTGACCTGTTGCTGCATAGTGTACTCAAAGCCAGGAAATCTCCAAGTAGTGGTCTTTGCTCTGCCCTCTGGTGTATGTGCATTACAATAGTCTTTAATTACATGATTTCAACAATTTCTCATATAATATAAAGCCAAACATCCCATAGTTTTGAATTTTAGCTACAAAATCAAAGCTTGCTGCAGTACTCTTTTTCCTCTTCTGTAGAAATTGAATGGTCATGACATTTCTAATGCTCTAAATGTTAAGAAAAACTTAAGTAGAAAAATATGATTAAAACAAATATTTGTAGCAAATACAACATATATGTATGTGAAAAAACATCTTGTCAGAGCAAATTCTCCTTTTATGTTTTATATTTTAAACAGCTTTTATTTAATTTTTAACAAACATGCGTAGGAGGAAAAGATCTTATTTTTTTGAAGTGTCTCTATATTAAAATGTTGTAATAAAAGCTGTTTTTTTTTAATGTTATTACCATTATGTTATTACTGTAATTACTGCATTTCCTAATCTCTATATTTTTTTTTTTTACATTTTCATATTCAGAACATGCATTAAACAAATGTAGTACTACTCTCCTTTTGTGAGGTGGAGAAATAAAGCACAAAGACACAGGTCCCTAAGTGCCTTTGGCACCCACGCTGCCTTCTGCACTGCTGTTGCTGGCACAGCTGGAGCTCAGGAGCACATGTCCAAGCTGCCTTTAAGAGCTAGACATGGTGGGCACTGGTAGTGGGGAAAGCAGCCCAGCTTGTGCAAGTTGTCAGAGAAGAATCCTCTCTCAGGTGTTAGCCCACACTGAAGTCACTGCGCCTGGGCCCATGCTGAGTGGACAATGCTTTGTTCTCCGAGAGATTGTACACTCCAGGCTGCTGGAGAGCCACTAGGACTGCCCACCTTTTCTAGTGGCTTGACCACTTAGTATAGATAAATTTATTTTATCTTATGCAAGCTGTTCAAAGCTCAGGAAAATCCTAAACTTTCAGCTCCATTTGTAGTCAGTTGGTACCACTGCAGGCATCAGGAGTACAAGGTCAGGTAGTGCCATTGCCATCACTCTTCGAAATCTCTTTTAGAACCAAATAAATGTCTAATCCAGACTGAGCCCTAGCAATGGGACACTTCTTGCATGTGCTGCAAAGTTGAAACACTGAACATTAAACACTGAAAAAACAGCCTCATCCTTAGTGGCCTACTAAAAATCCCTGGAACTGGAATTGAACAGTTCAATTCCTGAGTCCTTTTCAACTAAATAAAATCTGATTTAGTAACATCCAACTACGTTACCTATAATGCTAGCCAGCATACTTGACTGAAAGTTATAGTGCGTTGGCCAAGTGTGGGAGATTATTGAGAAGACGTGACTGCATAACCCTTGCCCATAGAGATGCTCCACAGCTACTAAATGTGCACGTAGTCATTAAATTATGAGATACCATTTTAAGGGCTACAATGGAATTTCAAAGTTGAATTTCATATTTGCTGTCCTTTAACTGATTGATTCTTTGTTATAGCTAGCAGATACTAAAATAAAAGACTTAATGGATAGAAAGCTTAGGTAGAGCTTGAAAAAGAGTGTGATGTTGTTCATAAAGTTGCTGCAGAATTTTTCATTGCAGAAGTCTTCTTTACAATATTTGCACAATTAAATGGCTTAGTGAGGAGAATAACAAGAACAGACTTGTTAGAGAAATTTGTATCACAGGCACTAGAATTGACTGGGAATCAAAGAGGGATAGTTTTAATTCTGTTGTGCTGTAGTATTTTTATGCTATACTTTTAAATTTGCTACCACAAATTGGTCTTATTTGAGTACTGGAGTATTCTGCTCTGTTGAGGCAAACTTTCTTGTGATTAAGATTTCCTTGTCTGGTGAAAATGAATTAAAATATACTTAGTGTGCTTACAGCCCTTGAGAATTCTGTTTATTTTATTTTTGCCATCTGTATTAATCTCAACAGGAAAATCTAGCTTGTAGCATTAATACATCACATATAATGCCTTTGAATAATGATGAAGTGAAATACAAAGCAAAAAAAAAAAAAAGAAAAAGAAAAAGAAAACTAATTTTACCTCTGGAAACAAAAGGACATTCTAAAGGGCGAGCTATTATTCTCATCTACTTGTTCTAATTCCAGCATACTTCTGCTAAATTCATTTCCACCTAAGAAATCTTTGGTCAAGGGGCACAGTTCTAAATATAGACAAAGCTCTACATACTGTACTTCCTAGGGAGTACTGAAAAGCTTCTCCAAGCTCAGTTTTCTGTTTACATCTCTTCCTAATTCTCTGGCCACATAGATATTAATGATATGTACAAATCAAATGAATCTAGCTCAACTACATATTTATCCCTTTAAAATATTTTCTTGGTGGAATTTTTAAGCTCTGTTGAGATAGGAATTGCAGAGCCAATGCTAAACCAAACAAAATCACTTTGTTATGAAAAAAAGACCCTTGGTATAATTTTCATCATTAAGAACTGAGAGAAAGTAGGAAACAAACTTACTTTTGCCTTTTATCTAATGCGTCAGGTTCTCATCTATACATGACAACACAAACCCAATATGCCATAAACATGTTGAAATGTTGTGGCCTTTTCAGTTTTCCCAGCCTGAGGTAAGAAAATGAGTTATTTAATCTGTCTGGATCAGACTCATTAGGAAGGACTGCGACATGTCCTTATTCACAAATGGCAAGCAGAGACCCAATGTCTTGTTTCTCAAGGGCTCTTACTTGTGTGGCATATTGTTTTTTCAGAATAATCTCTGCCTTAATTATTTGTGCAAAGTGAAACTGCCTTCCTTCTGAACACAGACATTATTACCTTTACTTTCATTGGCTCATGCATACTGGACAAAACCACCTTTGAAGACTACTCAGCTTTTAGTTATATAAATTCAAACTACTTGATACAGAAGGTTTTTGGTGACATACTTGATTTCTTTTTTGAGAGGCTCAATAATAGTTTCCTTGGAATTAATTGTCTCTTAATGTCAGGTTTTGCTCTTCAGTTTAGGATTATTAAATATAGTCAGTTATCCAATGTTCAGATCTTCAAATGATACAAAATTGTACTTTTCTGTCTGAAAAATAATGATGTGAATCTTAGACTTCAGTTATTACAAAATAACCAAAGATAGAGGTTGGTATTGAACAAGATAGCAGATAAAGTGTCTTAAGAAACTGACCACCACCAGTCTTTTGGAATGTGGATTAATAACACAGATCAAATCCCTAACAGAGATAGATCTTGACATGCTCTTCCTGCCAATTTATTATGTCAAAAAAACTGGCAATATATACACCTCTAAACTGAAATTATTAAGCAAGTTACCACTCAAATCTTCGGGTAACTTGAACACACACATGCACATATGCATGCATGTGTCCACTTAACTTAATACACACTTTAAAAATGCCACAGAAAAAACAGTTTTGCTTCCCAAATTTGTGATGAGTGTTAGCCAGATTTGTGGTTTGTTTTATTGGGGTAGATCATGGAGTAAATTATTACTCAGTGTGAGTGAGGATACCAGAAGGAGGCCCTAACTAATTATGTAGATGTATTATGATTAATAAATAATAACTGCAATTGTTGAGGAATGGCTTAACCAATAAGGTCTTCAATAAATGTTTAATAGTTAAAATACATGATAAACAAAACCAGATGGCAATATAGCATATTGCCAAGTTCCACTTCTGCAGCACAGGGTATACAGCCTTATTAGCTTTGAAATCCCAGATGAAATGTATCTTGAATGTAAAGAAAAAATGATTGGAATGTATTTTCATTCTTTGTGACTTTGTGTGACTATGTAGAGCCCACACACCTCTAGAGTAGAAGTGACTTTTTTTCTGTCATTGATTGATTTAATGAAATTATCCATATGCTTTAGGTAAGCTACTTTCCTTATTTCATTTGAATGTTAGATTCAGAATAAAAGTCAATAGCAGAATAGGGATGACTATGGCTTATGCTAATACTGAACCTTTTAATATCACATATCTTTTAGATGAAGTCCATAGCTATCCTACTACTTACTGCTCCTGCACAATGAGATTTGAGACATTTTCAAACGAGATACAAAGGGTGAATACTTGGATCAACTTCTTGAGTCTCTAGTTAGTTGTACTGAAAAATGTGATCCATAAATGACTGAAATCAGTAGGTGACTTTCCATTGACCAAATAGATGGCTTTGAGTTTACCTTTCTCCCTAGAGTATCCTGTGATCATAATGGCTGATCACTGACTGCTGAAGAGCTGCTTAGTAGCAGGGTTCTCAATGTCCTCTCTAAGTTAACTTAATTAACTCCTTCTCCAGGACACTATTTTCCATTTGTTGTGTTAGGTTTTGCCCATCATTTCTGTCAGTCATAAGGTCAGCATTTAATCTATGAGAGTAATGTTTGACCTTTATGATAGAGGAATAAGAGAGGATTCAGTTTTATTCTGAGTATTATCTGTGTTTTCCATGTAACATATCAAAATAGACTCAGACTTTTGCTTTTGAGGCAGCAAATGATTAGAATATATATGATTTAGAGAATGTATATGCATTGACACAACATCAATAGCCCAATGACTAGGGTCCTAGGCGCAGATTTCAGTCTAACTACTGATTCACCTAAGCTAGATTTTGCCTTTGCTTTTAAGAAAACAGGAAAGGGGTACCCTTAACTTGAATTTAATTTTAGTCAAAATCTGAATAAAACGAAGGCAGTCTGTAATTATGAGTTTAAAATGTTGTGGTATAGGCTGGCCTTGCTTCCTGCTAGCCAGCTCACCAAGTAATAGATCTTTTTACATTTATAATTGAAAAATTTATCTTTCCAGCAAAAGAGGAATGGTGCAACTCAGCTCTGCTCTCTTAACCTCAGCAAATGCAAGAAACTTGATGTGACTCCAGCCAAAGCATTTAAAGACCTTCTGAAGGAAGCAGCTGCTCTCACTTCAACCACTCAGCCTTCCTATACTGGGAGGCTTTTAAACCAGGGATAAAGGAATAACATTCTCCCTTTCTCCTTGTTGCCCAGCCAATTCTCTTGCTTGCACCCATTTTAGCAATTAGATCCAGCTGCACTTTGGTGTTTCTTTTAGGGCTAATGCCCCTCTTCTCAAGGGAAAGCCAGATCTTTTCCTAACAACAGCAACAGACTTTTTTTCACCCTTTGTTCTCTCATTTTACCTTTCTTGCATTGATAGTCTTGGATAAAATCCTGTCTTTCTGTCTAGGTGAAGATCAGAACCTATTCTCTTCACCTAAACGTGTATGAGCAAACTCTGAACAGGCCAGGGCCAAAAAAATATCAACTCATGGCAGTGTAAAAGTTTTTCTTGTTGTGCTTTTGTTTTTGGCTAACTGGCATCTTTCTAAACAGCTCTGATGTTTGGCTTGGGAGCAAGTAAAGGCAGAGGACCATTTCTAAAAATCAGCTTTTGTGGGACCTCTCTTTAAAAATACAAGCATAAACTGTTTTGGTCTGCAAGTCTGCACTGCTGGAGAGTGGTTGCAAATATGTTCAGCTTCCTGACATGAATTGACATGGTGAGGACATAAACTTGGTTCTGCTCTTGTAAATAAAAGTACTTTGTGGAGCTTTGTACACAAAGTACTTTGAGGAGCTTAACAGAAATACATTAAAGATGATGAAGCACTTATTTATGAAGCTGCCATAGTTACATAAATACATACATACATCCCAGTTAGAGGCCACAAATTACTGGATTTATATAACAGTATGGATTAGTATTGCTATGTTCTGCATAGCATTGTTATAGAACAAAAAAAAGAAAACATATTCAGTGACAATAAAAAAGACTATAAAAATAAGCCTCATAGAAAATAGCTATTTGTATGGCATAAAATTAGCCCATAGAACTCATTGTCAGAAGTTTAATTAAGACATTTTGCTTAGTACAATTCAAACATGATTAGGATTTATATGAATAAATAACTAAATGGAACCAGGCTACCTTGGTTAAAATGCAGCTTTAAACCATCACAGAGTTAATAAGTAAGTTTATAAATAGTCCCTAAGGGCTTCTTACATCTTTTGCTACTGAATGTTTGCAGCTGATATGAGCATGAAGTGCCTCAAAAGAAATGTGAATTCCCAAACTAAAAAAACCCAAACAAACAACAGGATATTTTTTGGATCCCTTAATCTTAGTTCTTAACAGTAGCAAAAGGATATACCTATTTTTGTGCTGTCTTGTGGAAAACTGTGGAAGGCATGAAAATGCTTAATTCTGTTTAGCTTTGAGTTTCAGACAGTGGGTGAGAGGTGAAGAAGAATGAAATGGGAAAAGGATGATGTCCAAATGCAAATCCTGAGAGACTTGGGTTTCTTTGAAAATAATTTACTGAATCATTTAATGCAGGGATTAAGTATTGAATGCTAATGATAAGTACTATATACCAAAATTAAGAGTTAATTGAAATATAAAACTATTTGCATTTAGTTCCTAGCTAGAAATGAATATATTTTTGTTCAATATTTGCTATGTATTTTGTAGAAAATTGATTATGATCTGAAGGAATTTTTTTCAAAGCAGAGCTTTTTAGTATGATTAGTGATACTGTATTCTTTTTGCCAGCTTCCTAACCAAACATAAAAAAAAAAAAATTGAATTAACTGAGACTGGTGGAAGGCAATTTCTTTTCAGCAACTAGAAGTTTGGCTAAATGACCAATAGAATTAAAGAGAGAGTACAGAACAGATGGAAAATGACAGAAAACACATCTTTCCTTCTTTCTTAACTTATTTTTTAATGTTCCAACTATCTGCATTATCTTTTCCTTTTTTAAATCAAATTTTTCTCCTTCTTTTTTCCATTTTCCTCCTTTTATTTTGTCTGTCACAATCCATTTTTATGCTCACTGGTCCTCCTATACCTAACTCTTGCTCATCTTACTCCCAGTCCAAATTTTTCTCTTTCTCTCTTTTTTCTAACTCTTCCCACTTCCCTCATGCAGAAAAAAAGTTTTTCTGTGACTCCAAAATTTTCTTACTTGGGGAGGTGACAATGATGTATTGCAAGCAGGACTGACCTTGGCAACTGATGTTTCTTCTGAGTAATTCCAGACAGACTAATTGGACACAGTGAGATCCTTATGGGTTAAGAGAGAAGGTGGCATCTCAGTCCACTAAAAGGATTTAGATTTGCAGAACAGATGGCAGGTACAAGTGAGCTCTCTCACTTCCATTTATGAGCCCTGTGTGGAAATATGTGGAAACTTGTGCTCCTTAGAGAAGCATTAAAATCTTCTTGAGTGAAGTGGCAGAGTAATAAAATGCTGCCCAATACATGTATTATTTCTTTTCTGCAAAACATTTATCATTATAATTCCTAAGAGATGATGAAATTACAATTCACATACATAGAATCAAACAACAAATGCTAATCTTACAATTGCAATTAAAATGGATTATAAATGTATTCAGAGAAGTGCTCTAGAAAGGTAATTCATGCGGTAACAACTCA
Source organism: Entomyzon cyanotis (assembly GCA_024500445.1). Lineage (NCBI taxonomy): Eukaryota > Metazoa > Chordata > Aves > Passeriformes > Meliphagidae > Entomyzon > Entomyzon cyanotis. The sequence goes on from JAKEPQ010001009.1 coordinate 10,833,534, forward strand.
GTTGCTGTCAGTATTTGTCTGAGAATTTGAAAAACTACGCTGCATTTTACGAATGATGCTCATCAATTTATACATTTGCAACTGTACCTGACCACATAATTGTAGAAACAGCAGCAAGAAACTAAACACACAGGTAGGGGTGATCATTCCTGTTGCCAATGCATTCTTTGCAGTACATCGTGACTTTATGGAAGACATTCTGTTTTCTGAGAGCAGTTTGTTGTCACTGTATGACCTAAGGTGAAATCAATTAGTCTTACAGTCCCCATTATTGAGCTTTTGTAATGCTGGAATAATCCTTTCTGGTAGGAGTTGAGAAGTTTAAAAGAATGCAGTGTTGTCAAACCATTTGTATACAATGTCAGAATTTTTGGAATGGGAAAAAAAATGCCAATAAATATATAATCTAATTAAATATGGGATTCCATATTGTGGCATTAAAACATTTAAATATAAAATTTATATTTTTATTGTCGAATTTCTCCCTGTTTAGAATAAAAATGAAATGACTTCTCCAAACTTGATCCTTATGAAATTAAAAAAACCTCAACAAGTAGATGTTTATTTCATAAGAAGCTATCCTACCACTGTATCCTATCAAAATTTATGTTAACATCAAACCTTTAATGAGTTTTGAATAAATTGTCCTAGGTGTGCCAAATACTGTATAAAAAGATATCATAAACACAGTCTCTGCCCCAAATGGTTTATCTTCTAGTCATGACACAGCATGCATAAAACTGGGAAAGATGATTGTGGCAGGACCTCTCCCCTCCCCCTTCTCTCACTGATCAGTCCTAAGAAATGGATGGCTCAGACTTAGGTTGATAGCCTATTCAACAGCTATCTGCTGCTGGCGACTGAAAGTCTGAAAGGACATTCCCCTGCAGAGTGTAGAGAGAATGTGAGAAATTTTCAGTGACTACAAATACACACTTTTATCCTATAAAAAGCTCACGAAATCTCAGAAAGGTAGAAGCCTTTCTACATGGACACTGGAGCATGAAGTAAAAGTCTTCTCCCCAGGGTTGGACGCAGCCCTGTGGTTACTTCCCTGGGATTGAGTGAGGAAATTTTAATGTATTCCAGCTCCAAGTTGGATTTGGTAAGATCATTTGAGTTTCCTAAATTGTATTATTCCAGCTAACTTATAGGTACCTTTCTTAACTTGCATTATAGTTCAAGCAAGCATTTCTTAACTTGCATTTCAGCTAGCTCAAGCAAGCATTTCTTGCATCTTTAACTATTTTTATAGTTCAAGCAAGGTTTTACCCCATAATTGTATTCTTAGCTATTGTAGTGTTGCAATTATGTACTCATTGTGTGTTTATGTGTGTCAATCTGTTCTATGTTTGTATGTTTGTTATTTTCTGTGTTTAATAAATGGTATTTTTAGACAAATCGGCCAGATATCAAAGAATCTTGCGAACTGGACTAAGTCTTGGGGAACTAGCTATCTTAAAGTCTGTCAAACTGCAAAAATTCATAAAATTCCTGTCTCCCATGCAAGACAATGATACAGAACATAATTCTAAACCAGAATAAGTACCTTTTTCATCAATCTTATTTAAAAAACCTGTAGCATAAATGAGCGAATTGCTGGAGAGGTATGAGGAAAAGATCTTTGAGAATGCCAGATGTGGGAGCAGAGTGGACACTGGGCAGAGCCACTAAGGGGGTTTGGCAGGAGTAGTAGAGTCAAGGTGCTGCCATCCTTTCCTGCAGGCTGGATTGTATTAACACACTCTCCTGAAACTGAAGTCGCCCCTTTTCTGCACAGCATTTGACTTTACAGCTGCATCTTGGTGGACATCAAAGAGGCTTGAAGTCAAATCTAGTATCACACACACACACCCACCCACCACACGCACACCAGTTGTAAAAAGCAATATAGAGGCACAAATGTGGCTGCCATGGAGCCATCCAAAACAGGCTCTGTGTTTCAGTGTGTTTTATCTTCCACAGTGCTTCCACATTAGTCCTGTTTTCAAGGTCACTGTGACATTTTTACAGCTGTCACTCAAAGAAGTAATACAGAAACTAGCTGTGGTTGCAACAGCTGTGGTAGCAATGCAGCTGCTTAAAAGAGCTGTAATAACTAGAAAGTTCAGTTGGTGAATTTATCTCGTAATTCAGACATCATTTCAATATAATGTTTCCTGGAATTAATGCATATCTGTCTATGTGCTGAATCCAGGAGAGATCTTTTATGTTGAGTAAGAGGGCAATCAACTAAACACTTCACTTTCTCTATCTGATCTGTTATCATAGACACTAAGCTGAGAGTTGGGAATTTTTTGAGAGCTAAATTTTAAAATGTAAAACATCCTGGAGAATAAAACAAGTTTTTCTCATTCATTTACTTTCTGAAATCTTAGGAATTAAATAGCTGACATTCCATTGCTTGTCATTCATGAGACTTCAGTTAGTAAAGACTTCTCCCTGTGGTTTTACTCAGTGGAAGATTTCTACATGAGTAGTATTAGTCATATGTAGATGTGCACATCATTAATAAACCTCCCAAAGCTGATCCATCACTTCACTAAAGCCAGTCAGTCCAGGGGCTAAATGATGAAAAACTGCACATGCTACAGATACTATCATGACACTATTTTAGATTCCCTTTATACTTCTGTGAATGACTTAATGAAGTGCAAAGAGAGAGGGGATCATTAACGAAATGGGAAATAGGATTCCCCACCTGTAAAATGGGGATAATCATTCTTACTTTTCTTGGAGAGTATTAATAGCTAGAAAAATGTGCTCTGGTTTTGTAATTATTACTGCTAGATGACAAGCAAAATGAAATGATTTATTATATGCTTTTAAATGGATGCCCAGACTATGGAACAAATACTTTTTAGGGCTGTCTGAGCATAGTTTGTGCATTAATTAACTGGATTAGAATCTAATTTAATTAAATTCTCTTTGTATGGAAAAAGTCTTTTGTATGAATAACACTCTATTCATTTTTTTTGGTGATTTTTGTTTAATGGTTAAACAAAACTGAAAAGAGGAATAGTGAAGTCAAAGTAAGAATGTTTGTGGGAGGAATACATAAATTAAATTGGTCTCAGGACCAATTCAAGCTATAAAAATAAGGTCATCTAGATGTGTTACCTAGGTTTTGTCTGAACTGTGAATGTTTATGTGCATATACCCATGCAGAAAATGGACTGGACTCCTCAGTCTAGGTTACTGTCATACACACTGGGTTGTTAAAATAAGGAAGATTTTGAGCAGAATGAAGACCCTAATTTCCGTAAATTGTAGAGGATTGTTCCCATGCTGGGAAAAGCTAGAGGATCTATACATTAATCCTTATGTAATAAAATCTGTATTGGTCTACCTTGATCATGCAAATAATGTAATGTCTTTACTTGGCCTGTGCTTCAACGCAGCTCACTTTGCCCTTGGAATCTGTTTGACCATGGTATCTTGATAGTATGCCCAAAAAATTAACTCCCCTGAGAGGCAGAAGGTCTCATGTAGTTCAGATGTGGCTGCATTTCCTTGGACACCAGGCACTCTAAACAAGGTGGCGAGTCACTTCTGCATTAGGTAACCCCACATCCTCCTAACTTTCAATTCTCACTCTCTAGAGATGTTTAGATGAGGTGTGCTCTTAAGTGCTTCATGACCAAAACCACATTCATCATGGTATTTGCCATGTGTTATTTACAACCTACTGTTAAACAGACAACCCGGGCTTTTCACAGGGTTGTAAAAACTCTCCCAGAAAATCTAAAACTGCTTTCAGGTTTCTCTGTTCTTCTCTAATATTTGAAGTGCCTTATGAACAAAAAAAGGTGTGAATCTTCATTTTTCCTGACTGCTGTAGTCTTTGAAGTGTTCACATTCTCCTCTGAAATGTGTAAGGTCCCTCCTCCACTGACTTCCCCTGCAGCTGAAAATACTCGTCATCTTCAGTGCCTGAAGACATAGTCATAGGATGTGCTTATTCACTGTTTTATCTCAACTCAGCTATTTAGATAGCTTTAAAAGTTCTTGTATGAATATGAATCTATGTGTCTACCTATGTATACATGCAGTCATAAATGTAAGAGGTTCTTTATTGCTTTCTTTATACTGGGTTTTTGAACAATAATTTTTAATTGGTTTTGATTTTGGAACCACCCAGAAAATAAACTGATAATATTATGCATATGATCTGAAGAATTACAGGAAAATTTGGAAGAGGTGTTTTTACCATATAAGACCTGTGATTTACAGTGTTCTAATCACAAAGTGCATTTTCAAATTATAGAAGGTTTTATAGGCAGATGAGACAGATTGAAATAAAAATGAAGCTGCAAAAATACAGTGTTTTACTTATTTTAGGTAATTTCCCTGTGTGTTTGAAATACATAGTAATGTTCAAATCCAAATAGCATTTGCGAATGTTATTGTGTATTAATTCGCCTCATAGATGTTTGTGTAATTATATTTACCAGCTTTGTAGTAAATTACATTTGGAGCAATCTAGTGATTAAAATATACTTCCTAGAAATCACTGTTCATTAAGCCCAGTAAATATTCTGGATGTGCTGACTTCAACTGATTAACTAATCACCTGTATCACAGGAGAAAGGACTTTTATTTGAAACTGCTTATAGAATACTCAGCTCATGAAATACTAACTGTTGGCCCCTAGGAGATGCCCATAGCATATCTTAAAAAGGCATGAATAATGATGAAATAATCTAGCTATAAGTAGAGATATAGCCCTTGTTTTATGTAAAAATGCAATACTCTGAACATTGTAATTTGTGCTCCAATGCTCTTTTACTGTATGTTTTCATTTGTAGAAAACCAGGTGTGGCTGGGTTTGCCATCTTTTAGTCATACTGAATTAAGAGAAAGCTCTGGAACTATGTAGTAGAGCTAAGAGGGACAGGATGACAGTGACTCTTTGTAAGGAGGAATACCTTTGTAAGGAAGAATACAGAATACCATACAGGTACATCTGTATGGCTGGGGGGCCCTGCTGTATGCACAATGCACAGGCTATTCTCATGAAAGTTTGGACTTTCCTCTGGTGAGAATCCATGGGAATGTGATGTTCTCGGGAACCTAGGACAAGAGCTAAAGAGGACCTGCTTGGACCTTGTTTTCTGAAGAATCCTATGCTCAAAACAAGAAAGAAGAGTCCTCCAGGAGGCCTGGCACTGCACAGTGCTCAGAGTGACCAGGCTGGCTCAGAGCAACGCCTGCCATGGGAACCTTCTGCTTTGAATAGTCTCAAAGGCCACATCTGTGTTAGCAAATGAAGCATAGCTGAGAACAGCCCTGTATAGGGTGGCCAAGGGGAGAAGGAAAGCCTGCATCCCTGTATCTAAATGCCTGCATGGTTCCACCTGGGAATAGCTCTGGGAAAGCTCTGCCTCTTGAAGTGTGCAGAGGAACTATTTGGGAAATTGTTAGCTGAAGTAGCAGTATGCCAAGGATATTTATTAGTATTTATTTGCAATTTATTAGTACATGTAATTGTGTTTCTGTGACTGGGAAACTATTTGGACTTTAGATGAGCTGACTAGCAAAGGCACAGTTTCTTAGCAAAGGTGCTGCTTCCTAGGAGCTGCTAAGTAGAGAAATGGGGGTGCTTTTGCTCATTTTATGTACCTGCGGCTCAAACACAAAGTAGATCATGGATATGTCTAATTAAGCTTTTGCAAACACTGTCTTTTGTAGGACTGTTTCTGAGGACATAATTCACATCTGATTCAAAAGCAATGAAGCCATACTTAACTGAGCCAGTGGATCCAAGTTAATAAATTCTGCTTATTGAGAGAAATATCTATAAAACATGGAGATATTGAGGTAAAGAGCTTTATTGAAATATGTTGATCTGATACTCATGGCAAAATTTTGGTTCCTCTGAAGTAATTTTAACTGTAGTGGAAGTGGGGTTTGGCCCTGCCTCAATTTACTGTAATTAAACCTCTAATCTCCTACTGAAAATGGTTAAAGACAAAGGCTTTTATGTAAAGTGCTGGTTTTTTGGCTTTTTTTTTTGTAACTGTAGTTTATTGCTGTGAGGGTTCTGCAATTTAATTTCATCATGAACTACCTCAACCCTTTCTGAAATAGCAGTTTGTGTGCAGTTTAGCTCTGGGATCCCTGCAGACAAGGCTCCCAGGAGAAAAGGCCTGAAATATCTTGAGGAATGATTAAAAGCTTCAGTAATGTTCCATTAAACCTTGCTGCTTTTAAAATAAATGGACATTTCATTGCTGTAAGACATTTTACCTGTAGACATTCATTTGGTGTCTCATGTTTTTAAATGAATTTGCCCCCATATTGCAGTCAAACCTCAAGATATTACAGGAAAGAAGGATTAAGCAGAAATACCTATAATGACTGGTAGATTAGTAATGATAAGTAGAATGTCTCAAGCTCAAATTTTAATTTCATGTGATGCTTGATGTGGTTTCAGGATGTTATTGTTGCTGCTGTTCGTAGTATCAATTCATTAAAATAAGTAAATGTGGCATGGAAACTAAAAAGACCCCACCTATGTCTTTCAGAGATGGTCAGATTAAAGTATGTGGTTTTTTTAATAAGCACAAATGGATATGTGCTAAGTATTTTAATGGAAACCTGAAACCACAACCCTCTTTCCTGCCTGTATGCTTTATAAGCAAACCAGAAGTTAGAATAGAGTTAAAACTCTCAGATCTTTTGTTCTAACTTGATTACAATTTTAAATTAATATAAGGCTTTGACCTCAGGAATAAATCTGCTACAGTTACACACAATTTCATCAATATTTATGTTAATTATTAGCAGTGTGTACCTGTATAAGAAGGGGTGGGACCTCTACTCTACAAAATGTAAAAGTATGTTTGTTTAGCACATTTAGTATTATGGAAAATAAGTAAGTTCTGTAAGTTATGGAAAATAAATTCCACTTCAGCTTTTGCTCTGAAGCTTTGGGCTTATGTGATTCTGACATTGGGAAACAGAGATGATTGAAATAATAATAGAAATTTTGCAGATTATTATAGTGTACACAAGTATTAATGACTGTGTAGGCTCTCTTACAAAGGCATGTATGTTTGAGCCACTCAGGGAATATTCAGGAGTAATTTTCTTTCTTTCTCTATATTGATATGTCCATAGACAGTGATCAGTTATTTTTAAAGTTTCATGTAATTTATTTTAGGAAATGTGGAAGGCATTATTATTTCTGAAAGCAGTTGAAGTTCTGTGGCTGCTTTAATTTCTTTAGAAATGATTTCCAAAATTTTACCTAGTATTCCAAAATATCTTGTCCTCATTGTGGCAATTTTATGCCTGTCAACCATTGACTTGTGGTTCCAGTGAGAAGAATTAGCTACAGAAAGCAGGGGTCATGGACAAAGAGGTGATCTCAGATTCTGAAGGTCAGTCCTGTGACCGAGTCCAATTAATCATGATGGCAACATGCATTTGGCTATTTTTAGAGGGGAATCAGTGCAGAGATTGGAGCCATGCTGTGATATTCTCATGGTGCCTCAGCTGGTGGGCAGTTGCATTTGCATCAGGTGGAGGTTTCTCTGAAATACACAATTTCTTTCTTTGCTTGCATGTTGCAATAATTCAGCACAAGAATCAAGTATCTGGCTATTCACATCAGTCAAACTACTTCTAAAACTGACCAGCAAAGAGCTCTGGTCAGCCTACAAATGGGAAACAGCCATGTGTTTGGATATTCAGTTACAAAGGGATGTGAGAAACTTTTAGGAGAAGCTCTTAATAGAAAGGGGCATTGTGCAGGAGGTAGTTGGAACCAGGAGTTTTCCACTTTCTTTATTCTCTTTGCTGTTCCATCTGCTGATCCCTGCTAGGCACTGAGCAACCTGAGAGATGGCTCTGCTTGTCTATGGTAAGAAAGCTGCTGTCCACAGGTGGGTATGTAACCTTAGTGATAAGAGCAAACAGTATTTTTGCTAGTTAAGAAGAACCTGCCTCCGGATACGTTGTGAAAGTTCGGAGGTGAATAACTGATCTGATAAAATCTTAATAGAATAGATGATGGACTCTGCCAGGGCTTTGTGGGTAGATGCTGTATCCAAAATTTTACACATATCAACACTAATTTGTATTTTTATTTGTTTCTTTATCATCTTTATCTTTGTCTTTATCTTTATCTATCATTATCTTTATGTTATCTTTATCTCTGTCTTTGTCTTCTCTTTCTCTTTCTTTCTTTCTCTTTCTCTTTCTCTTTCTCTTTCTCTTTCTCTTTCTCTTTCTCTTTCTCTTTCTCTCTTTCTCTTTCTCTTTCTCTTTCTCTTTCTCTTTCTCTCTTTCTCTTTCTCTTTCTCTTTCTCTTTCTCTTTCTCTTTCTCTTTCTCTTTCTCTTTCTCTCTCCCTTTCCCTTTCCCTTTCCCTTTCCCTTTCCCTTTCCCTTTCCCTTTCCCTTTCCCTTTCCCTTTTTTTCTATTTTTTATTTAAACCAAGGATGTAAAATGGTTAATCCTTAATCCTCACAGTAACCTTTCCAAAGTCAGCCTTTCATTTGGCCTTTCATTTTCCTATGATTTTCTTTTCTCCTAAAACTAAGACAAAATGTCGGAAGTGGAAATATTTATGGGAACCATTTAGAAATATAAAAGAATCCAGCTGAAATGAGTTGTGATTGAATAGTCTTCACAATTGTTGTAGCAGGGAAACTTAATATAGAGTTGCCATGGTGACTGATTCTTTGGCCACTGGTCTAACACATTAAAGCCTTTTAGTTCAGCAAGATGCTGTTTGCAGATGATGCCACACATGATACTAACAAGTGGTTTGCCTCCATTAAGAGGATGATAACTCTAAAATTAATGCACTTCTCATTAAAACAGAAATATGCAAAACTCCTTGAAGTTATTTGAATAATCAATGGTGTGCATGATATCAGTTCATAAAAATACCATGTTCATATAAAAGCAAAACCTGTTTATTGCATCCAGACTTGGGGAGACACCCCAGTCAGAGCTATTGAAATGTGAGTTTGAAAGGAGGCTGTCAAGGCAAAGAGGCAAAGCCACTTCTTCCAAGTGCACACTTTGCTCAGCTTTGGGGGGAGGTTACCTTTTCTCCCATTAGCCATTTTCAAAGTAAATCTCTTGAGTGCAGGGGTGTTTTGGCTACCAGACTTGCACTGTACCTGAAGAGACCAGTTCTTTTTCCCTGAAAGATTTGTATTTATTACTGTTTAATGAAATCTTGTTTTCATAAATGGCATGCTGTATTTTTACCATGTGGCCATCGCACAGAGTTCTGCAGAGTACATTTAATGGAACATAAGGAAGCACACACACTAAACAGAATGCAGAAACTCAAGCAGAGGTCAACCATTTAACAGCAGTGACTGTAATGAATTTCCTAACTAACTGACCCATTTCATAAACTCATAACATAGACAGAGACTTAGCTTTAAAGGCCCTTGATCAAGCAATGGACAGAAACAAAATGAGAGACAGAGCTTTAGCTATCAAAACCCATTCTGGTCAGGCAAGAGCCTGGGGCACTCCCTGTAATGGTCTGTTTGCTGGCTAAGTCAATATTTCATTCCTGCAGTCCAGCTGGACTGGAATGATAAAATACTGAGTTCCTCAGTCCACCACTGCTGTGTCAAATAGAGCCTGAAAAATATTGGGATCCTATAATTTTGGCAGAGATTTAGCTTTCTGCAGAGCAACTGTCAGGCACAGAGGTGACCCAGAGAGGCCAGAGGCGGGATCAGGACACACTGCTGTCCCACAGTGCCATCATTTCACTGCTATCATGTACTGGCCATTTCTGCCAGAGTGCAACAGCATCCACACATCACACATAGTTTGTAACTTTTTTGTGTAACATCCATGCTTGTTTATCATATTTTAGGAAGGATGATTTATCCTTCTTGCAGAAGTCAGGTCTCCAAATGTTACTCACTCTTGTGATATTTTTAGAAACGTCCTGTGGTTCCCAGCACAGGTTTTGTGTTCGAGAGTTTGGGAAAACATGTCAGTATCAGTATGAAATTTATGTATATTCTTGTATCCACAGACCTTGCTACTGTTACAGGACAAAATTCATAATGCAGTAAATGATCCAGCTATATGCTCTGGTTTGATCAGTCAGTTTATTAAGGTTGTGTTTTCCACAACACAATGTGGATTAAAGATGTAAGCAATGCCTTTGGAACCTCTCTTTGGGGAAGGACGTCATATTCCCTCTCTGGGAGAAATGTGGATCACCTCACCCTTCTTCCCTCTGTGCAGTGTGCTCTATACAAGTGCCCCATTTTTGTTTCTATTTTTTTGTGTTTTTCTGCAGTTCCTTTAAAACTCAGCAAAATGTATAAATAAATCAAAATGTTCATTTCAATTTGTCCTGAACTGCACTGATTAATAGAACTAGTTGATATATTTTCAGTTTGTCAGAATGTAATTTTGTTGAAGTCAAGCAAGAGTGTGAGTCTGAGACTGCCCTGCATGAGGATTAACAAATTAATAATGTGAGAAATCTGTACTCAAATCTAGAAGTTAGGAATGATGTGGGGTGTAAAATTTTGCTACCAAATAAACATTGCATCTAAGGATGATTTTTAATAAATGTGAAAAATGGAATTTTTCCAGAAATTATTTTTTTCTTACTATTGTCTGGTTTTGAAGAAAGTAAAACTTTCAAAATCTTTAAATCTGGGAAAACCCCCAGAGCTTTCACATTCTACTCCTCTGTAGTAATCAGCCATGAATTCCTTTGCATACAGATTTTTATTTTCCTGGTCCCATGAACTTTCTTTGGAATTCTCAGAAATTATCCTTTAAATTCCGTAATATAAACATAATTTATATCTACAGGGATATATCCCCAGTAAGAAAAATATGCTGCTACTCTGTGCTTTAAATGGGGCCTCAAAATGTGGAAAGGGATCGTTTTTTTCACTGACTCCTGTTCCTAAAAACATACCAGAAAAATGGCCTGTTATTGGTATTGTGAGACACAAATAGCAAAAAATTAACACTTTTCCTCTGATACCCTGGTTCTTGTCTGAAGTCTTCGATTCTAATAAAGGTGATACCCTCATACTCAGTTAAATATTACTGCATTAGGCACAATTTCTTAAAAAGAGATTACACTTTATTGGCCTGCTGGATCAGTAGCAGTGCAAAGATTTTAGTAACGTGAAGACAAATGAAGTTCGTGGTTGTAATTTAGCATGAAGTGAATGAAAAAAAAAGCCTGGATGGTGGGTGGGTAAGGTGAGAGTAAGGTCAGAAGCAGTGTGTTGCTGGTCCTGGAGAAGGATGGGGAGGTTCTGCCCCTACTGCAGATTTGCCCTAGACATTCCCAGGGCCTAAGGGGAGAAAAGCTTTTGTCTTTTTGCTGAACACATGCAAACAGCAAAAGGAACTTCTGCTTCCCAATATTACCACGACTGACAGCTGAAAAAGAGGGTGGGCTTCAAAACTTGTAATTAACTCTGGCTGCTCCTTGTACAGCACTGACTGCTGCCAATGTCTATGACAGCCAGGAGGGACAGTTCTGGTATCTTAACCAAAGCCATGTAACACGAACACCCAGCCCTTTGGATACTTGCTATCAGTCCTGCAAAGTGCTGTGCACTCTCTTGGAAGCACTCAGCACTTTCCTGACAACTGGTATCAGTGACCATCAGAACAGGTGGACCTCAGGAACACAAAGGACCTCAGTAGTCCCAGGAGGTGCTGAGTATCTGGCTGCATGGCTGCCTCTGTCTTCAAGCCCAAGGGAGTATTGAGCAGTTCAAACTGCTGCAGGGAAGAACAAAACCTTCGGGTGGAGTAGAAGAAATTATTCATCTGCATAGGAAAAAGACAACCTTGAATGATTAAGAGCCGTGTGAGAGATATTAATAATCACATGACTGAGCATAGTATGCAATACAATACATAATTCATGAACTCACAGAAAAGAATGATTCACATCACCTCGAAAATTAATTAAGAAAGATGCCTGGTAATGCTAAAGATTCACCAAGGTCCATAATTATGAAAAAGAATGAAAACAAGCTTGTGTTTGTATTTTACTAAAGAATTACAAAATTCTGATATAAAAGGGAATGAAACAAGATATTTCAAATAACTATCTGTCTGCTATCATCAGAAAATCAGTTTCCAAAGAAAAAAATGTTTCCAAAAAGTCCGATATAAGCATCAAGAGAAATAATGCAACCATAAAGCAATACAGAAATCAGTCAAGAAAAATGCACCAAATTTTCATGAAATAAAACCTAAAATTTTTGTTTTTAAAAAGGAGCAGCAGAGTTTCTGTTTCCTGTCAGTAATGGTTGGCTAGTGCTGTTTTCTTTGTACTGAATTGCTTTGCCTCTTCTTTGAAAGGCAGGAAACTTATTTCCTTAATAGGTTATAAAGCAATACTGGAAAATTTGTGGTGGCTGAGGTCAGCAGTGTGAAAAGCTAAGTTCTTGAGGTGTTGGAAGCATTTTGCAACTCACTTGTCCCATTTTTTTTTTTTTTTTTGTAAACAACATTAATCTCTCCAGGTGCTGAATAAAATACCTAATTCAGAAGTGTAAGGAATAAACCCCACCATTTTTCTTATTAGCTAAAATGTTTCTTGTGTCTTGAATTTCAGTGTAACACTGTGGTTGAAAGAAGGTGTTGCAAGAGGGGTCCCCCCCCGGAAAGGTTCCCCCCCCCCTTTTTTTTTTAGGGGTTGTGGGGGGGGGGGGGGAAAAAAAGGGGGGGGGGGGGGGGGGGGGGGGAACACACACACTATTTTGGAAAGCAAAATTTACCATTGCAGATCCATGGTGTTTGCAAGGGCCATGCAAAAGAGAATCGTGCAGAGCAATTCAAACCACCCAATCCTGGGAGAAGGGTCTTCTTCATGTCCTTTCTTTGTAAACCATAATTGCTACCAGTGGGAATTCTGTGGCATTTTGCACCTGGTCAGGATTGTGTTATTTGGAAGAGAGGGACTGTCTGTGTACCAGTACCTCAATCAGAGCATTTCAAGTGGGACTGTGCTGGGAATGCAGTAGTCACCAGCTGTAGGATGATGTTCTGAGAGGTCCCTTAAAAGGCTTATGTAGATGGTAAAGTGACTGTGTGGGGGAAGACCTTCCAGAGCCAGTGAAATGTCTCCATACTGCTCTGGAGGCGCACTTATTAAGTAGCAAGAAATCTTTCATGTAATTAGCTCTTTTCTCACCAGTTACCATCCTAGGGGACAGGAGATTAAATTCAGTGTGTTCTTCAGGTAAGGGAGAGAATAATTTTACTTACAGGAAATTAAAGTTTCCCAGATTATTTTTGCTAATATTTGTTGCGTATAAGATTCTTTATATAAGTTTGTGAATGTATGTTACTATTATTTCACAATGATAGTGGAGACTTGGTTATAACACTCACCCAATTTATTTCATATGGCACCAGATTAAACATCTGCTTCATTAAGAATCAGCAGATGAAGATGCCATTATCAATATCATGCAGATGAGATACTTAGGTGCCTATAGATAATACAGAGGCATTGTGCTAAAATGTTTTTCTTCAGGTGTTTTTCTTCAAATTTATGGTTAATGAGAGACATCAAACATATGATGTTTACCCTGCTAAGCATTGTTTGCCAAGAAAAGAAAGGTTTCTAAGCATTCACACGTGCTCTAGCCTAGCTGTGTGAGTACACAGAAATCAAGACTGTTGTCTTAACAAAAGAGCACATCTCTTGTGGAAAGCAAAGACCAGCTCTAGTATTGTTGTATTTCCTTCTGATAATGGTAATTACTTTGCTTTGTAAGGCTTGCATTGCTTTTTATGAATTTAACTAGATGAAAGCCTCCAGCCAGTAATGATAGCCAGCTTTTCTTTGGATCTCTGCCAGCAACATATAATTAAAGTATTTTCTTGAAAGTGGATGACTGTATAGTACCTATTGTGCATTATGTCCTTGGAACTTGACTGCAGCAATAGAAAAAAAATTTCCAATTTATATTGTATGATATTTTCATGGCACATGGAAAAGAGGGAGGTGATTGTTGACCATCACCATGGCTTCATTGAGGGAAAATTGTGCCTGACAAATTTGGTGGCCTTCTATGGTGAGGTTGCAGCATTGCTGCATAAGAGAGGAGAGACTGATGTCATCTACTAGACTTGTGCAAAGCATATGACAGTGTTCTAAAAGTCATCCTTCTCTCTAAACCAGAGAGACATGGATTTGATGGATGAACCTCTGACTGGATAAGGAATTAGCTGCATGTTTGCACTCAAAAGAATTGTGGTCACTGGCTCAATGTCCAAGTAGAGTCCAGTGACAAGTGGAGTTCCTCTGGGTTTGGTATTGGGACTGACACCTTTTAACACCTTTGTCAGTGACACGGACAGTGGGACTGAGTGCAGTCTTAGCAAGGTGGCTGATGACACCGAGCTGTGGGGTGTGGTCAAAATGCTAGAGGAAAGGGATGCCATACAGCAGGACTTTGTTGGGCTTGTGGACCTCATGAAATCCAACAAGGCCAAGTGAAGGGTGCTGCACCTAGGTCTGGGCAATCCCAAGCATAAATACAGGCTGGTCAAAGAATGCACTGCGAGCAGCCTGGGGAAGAAGGACTTGGGGTGTTGTATTCCTGATTTAATTATTTTCCTAATGAAATTTGAGAAATTTGATGCCAGCTTTGTTAAAAGACTTAAATTTTTGTTGTTGTTTGTTTTTTTATTTAAAGGAAGAAACTTAAAGCAAATCTATCAAGTTACAGGATGTGTGCTTTAGATTTATGTTTGTGTTATGTCAGTTAAATATCTATGGTAAAACAGGTTAAACACCTTGTTCCTGGTGGCTTTCTGAACTTCTTCATATCAAAGGCACCTGCAGAAATATGAAGTCAGACTACTCTTCAGGAACTGGAAGGGAAGGAATTACTTTTTCAATGGGCAGAGGTATTCAGAAGCTTTCTAAACATTTTCTAATGTCAGCAAGATTTTGAAAGAAGCACATTTTGATAAAGTTCTTGGAAAAAAATCTGGCTCAATTTGGATTAACAAAGTTCAGCTTTTTATATGGAATTTAAAAATGGTTCCTTGCACTGTGTCTTGCAATGTTATTATTGAAATAAACCTCAGTATACTGACCACCTACATAAAGTTTATACACTTAGCTGTTTGGGAATTTCTTTATGTATACGTAGAAATTGTGATGTGAATACTGTACTTGTCTTAATTTGCTTTAGTTTCTTTATTGTTGTGTTGCATTAAAATTCAAAATGATTGTGACATATGAATCTTAAACTCTGGGGACCTTTTATTCACATGGAAGCTGCTTTAAGAATTGATTATTCTCTTGAGTAAATCAGGATTTCAAGTGTCATTGTGCTGGAAACATCTGTTTATATATAGGATCTGCCAACATCCCATTTCTTTCCAGCAGCAGTGCCAAATAATCATAAAAAATGGCAGAACTCTTCAGTCTGTTAAAAAAAAAAGTATCCAGAAATTAGTTTAAGACCTATGTAATTAATATCTCCTGTATAATCCTCAGTAGGATGTTGTGCATTCCAGATTATGTGGTGATCTAAGGAATTTCTAGATCGAATAGTCTGGTTCCTTTGCCCAGAAGAAAAATGGGTCCAGGAAACTAGAATCTTGGAAACAAAGCAGGAGAAGAAAGACATTTTGGAGTCTGTTAAAAAAAAAACCCCAAACACAAAAAACTTCAGTTGTTTATACAATTTGAAGTACATTATGAACTCATTCCTTGCATGTACCCAAACATATGGTAGATAACTTGCAGACAGCTAAAGTCCTTGGATATATGAGGCCTTTAAGATCAGTAAATTTAGTTTTACAGCAGAGTTTTTCTGGAGATTCTCCCCTTTGCCAGTCACAAATTCTGCAAGGCCAGCCTGGTCAACACACCACAGTAAGATGAGCTCACTGTCTTGACTTCCAACACGGTCCAAAACACAGCAGACTGCTGCTAGGCAGTCAGGTCTAAAAGAACTTTGCTCTGTAGGCAGAAGTGGGCACTCCTGCCTGGTTTCTTTAGGCATAGACATTAATTTCTTATCAAGTGCTAATTCCATTATTATTACTGGTATATTGGGAGAGAAGACCTGAGATTTTCTGCCTCAACTGTAGATGAGTGGTTTCTGTTGAGAGGATCTCTTCCACTTTTTTGAAGACTGAAAAATGGTCCCCATTGGCTGAGCTAATGCAATTCCATTTTGTATTTTAACCAGCTGCTTATAGATTTCTGTTGTAGTTATCAATTTTAGATGTCTGTGTTATAGCAACATAGAAGCCATTCCAGACAGATTTTGTGTGCACTTTTTCCAGTAAATGACTACCTGGGTCCATTTCTTATTCACTTTCCCCCTGTGTTTGTTTCATAATTAATTTAACTGATTTTTTTTTTCTATTGTCCACAGTCAGGTGCAGTTTGGAATGCTTATATAGGTTTTGCCCTCAGGAAAAAAAGTCCAAACAATTTCCTGGCAATCAGAAAGATTTCTTTATTCCAGAGATATTAATGATACATGAGTTAAAGTAAGCAAGTTTGGAAGTCCAAGATTCCCTCTAGAGAATCCTGTTTCAAAGTTTTTCTAACTCATATTACTGATCCATTGGAATTTGGAATTGAAGTTTGTAAGTTCTTTAACTGTAGATTCAAATGAAAGTGGTACAGAAATTTTGATCCAGGTCCAAGCAGAACATCTTGTTGTGCTACAGATGTGCCTCAATACTAATTGATTATTTCTTTAGGAGAAAAGCTGTTTAGAAGTGTTCCAAGATACAAAACTGACACTGCAACTGCCTGTATGGCAGCAAGTTATACTGTGTTTTCTCTTCTTTCATCTTCCTAAAACTGAATATGGCCAGAAGGAGTGATACAGCTTCACTGAATCTTATGCTAATGCTTTCCCAGAAAATGTTTTCTTTTCTCCCTTAATTATTCATTGAGCTATTAGAGGTCTGAAATAAAACTTTAATTAGTTGTTAGAGGCTTCACAAAGTATGACCTGCTGGAACATATGAATGGAGCTGAAAGAGAGCCATCTGACTACAGGAATTGCAGCCAGCAGAACAAGACATGGGCAGAGACTTAACATCTGTTGCAGATTTCTAGTGTTTTGGGCAATGTGATTTTTAGCTGAAAGTTGAATGATGGTTTTTAGTTGACTGCATTATAGAGTACAATAAAAAATATAAAATGCTGTCTTAAATCATGTGTACTGTCATTTTCAACTGGTAATTTCACATTGGAATGTCCTTGCCTGTCTACAAGCTAAAATTTGTCAGTCTAAGGGTATATATCATGTTGAACAGTGCCCAGTGTTGTCTGCCCCTGAGATTGTTATTTTCAGATGCTCTCCACTCTGTATTCTGTAGCTTTTTGTTTGAGAAAGAAAAGTGAGCTGGAGTTTTGAAAGTACCAGAAGGAACTTATGTACCTACCTGTCACTAAAAAACACTCCTGTAATATAGTTCAAATAGAAAAAAATCCCTACCTTATACGAATTCAGATGACAGTGGGGCTCAATAATTCAACAGTCTCTCTTGGCTGTCTGGTTAGACAGAAACATCTCTTTGCCCTATTCTATTAAAGTTTGTCATAGCCGCACACCCATCTGAGGCTGCAGCATTGTTCTGGTGACTTCATTTCAGGGTAAAAGCTTGACCTTAATTATCAGTATAATTGTTTCAGGAAAAATTACTTTCAGCAGATTGGAAAATAACACTATTAGCATTTATCATTATTTTATTGCAGGACTTGCAAAGTTTGAGGAGGTTTATTAACAATGCTGAAGTCAGATATATTGTCTTATCCAAAGCATCCATGTTATTATTGTCATTGGGACTTAATATTTCCTCAGGTGGGTACAGAGATTCAAAAAACCCCCAACCCTGTGAAAAGCTGAAAGCACAAAATCCTGTGTAATAGTAATAAACTTTATGACAAGTGAGTAAGGGCTTCTGTGACACTTCAGTAAGGGGTGGTGTGGGCTGCTTTTCTTGACAGGGAAAGGGTGACAGATAAAAATAAAGCAATCCTCACTAATGATCTCACAGTCTTCTTCTGCCCAGTAGAGTTGAGGTTAATTTACAAAATACATGACACCAACAAAGAATAACGGCAGCAGGGAGTGGTTAAGGGACTAGAAAACTGTGTAACACAAAACTTCAAGAGCATTAACGGTAGGGAAAGTCTTGTTGAATGAAACAGGAAGACTCAAGGGAAAGAAAGAAGAGGAATCAGACCATGGTGTCACCAGAAAGTTTGGAAAAAAGCAGTTTGCCACAGCACTAGGACTGGCTGGGTAGCTGGCTTCACAGTTCACAGATTTGTAGATGTTTTTCTTTTTAATTTGGCTTAGTTTCAAATTGGAACAAATCCATTTTTTTAAGAAAAATTTCTTCAGAAAAAAAAATTCCAGGAAAATGTTTTGGAAACACTGACATACTGTGTTTCCAAAACCACACATTTCCCCCTGACCCTACAGCTGCCTAATGGAACTGGCATTCATGAAGTAGCTCCATGGGAAGGAGAGGTCTGCGGCTTGACTTCAGGCTTTCTGTTTTCAGGTCAGCCACCATGGGCAGGCAACAAGTAATGGGTTTAAATAGAACTGAGATGCCTTTTTTCAACCGAACTATGAGGGGTTTTTTTTTTTTATTGTTATATGTGTTTCACATTTGTTTATATAGCTATTATATATACATAAAAATTTATTTATTTTTCTGTAAAAGTGTCCAGAAGTAATTATGGCACTGCTTGTAAGGGGTTTGTATATGGTTTTTGACCTTTTCACATCCCTACATTGCAATTCTAAGCATAAAAGCAGCAGACTTGCATTTCTTCTTTTGCTTTTCACAATCCGTTTTAAAAGAAATCCACAGGTGATCAAACATTTTCAATCCTAAGAGTAACAGAACTGAATTCAATAAATTAAGATCTGCAATCTCTTCCATTCATATTTATTGTTATTATTTGAATTACCTGTGATATGCCAATGTAGCCTGGAAAGATAACAGTTAATGTTTTTTGTAATGTTCCCTGTACCCTAATTTTTTCCCAATATTTCTCTAAACAATTCCTTTTCTAAAAAGTCTGGCTTCTTTGAGCCAGTGCATTTTCATACTTTTAGGATCCAAGAATAGGAGCAAAGGCCTTTTTCTTTCTTTCCTGTGGCATAGCAACACAATTTGAATCTTGAAATGTTGAGTATCCAATGCTCACATTTTTGTGATGTACTTGTATAGAAAACAATCCTTGAACACTGAAAAATGCAACTTGCAAAACCATGGCTAGTTTAAAATGACAAACAAATTACAATCTGTTGATTCATACCAGTGTGCAGCAGAAGTATGAATAGCTCATGTTATTTGCAGTAAATCATCCACTCAAACTAACAGTGAAGAAAAACAAAGAGTGAAAGAATTGACTGAGGAAACCACAGAAATTAGTGAAAATACAGAAGGCCTAGATTCTTGTCTAGATATGAAATTACTTAGAGCTCTTATGTATTGGCATGCTTACTTTTGATCAAAAACATTCCTATGATTTGCTATCTGAAAAGATTTCTGAACGTCTTTTGCCTTAGCTAGCAAAAATCTTGTTGCACACAAAATTTGCAGTTCTTAGTTGATTAGTGTTTCCAAAACATCTAACACTGTTATATCATGTCCAGAGTATTTGTTTTGTGATTTGAAGTCTGGACTGCTAAAATTATTTGGAATTATTAAGGAGTTAAAATTCTGATCCAACTTGGTGTATTTAGGAAAGCTTCACCAACTTTGTTTATTTTCTATAATTAATAAGGTTCCTTCTGAGTATTTCACTGATTAGATGAGGTAACTGAAATAAGTTACATATCAGCTTTTCCAGTGAAAACATGCACTGCAATATACACTCTTGATAGTGACTGAGATATGTTTCCCTTTACCAGCAATGTTTTTGCTGGCAGTGGAGGCCCAAAGGCAAATGAAAGGTTTCTCTCAGAGATGGGACAAAATTTTTTTGTAATTAAAAAATTATGGCATGAAGATGAATTCCAAATCACAACATTTTAAAATTAGCAAAATATTTGAACAGACAGCTGAACCCACATTTTGGATGCTTTTATTTAGCTATTTATCGTTGTCTTTATATTTAGAAGGAGAATTTATTTTAATAGAATTTTTTTAGATTTAAAACATTCTTGCAGACAAATTTCTGAGGTGAACATATATGCCATTACACATAGGCTTTGATCTCCCGTTTTAAAAAATGTGTAAATGGTCATTATTTGTATTTTTTACATATATATATATATTTATATTTATATATATATAAATAGTGTAATTTATTATATATACACAAATATTTAAAATTGTGTAATTGTGTTTTTTACATATATATATTTATATTTTTATATATATGTATATAATTTGCTCTCACAGTTTGAATAAATTTGGCTTACTGCTTGAAATTCAAGGTCTGCTTTTTCATTACAGAACTGGTCATGACAGTCACAATTTATTTCCTTAGATTTCTGGTGAGAGAGATGTAAATCTTATAGTCCACTTTATGCTGAGTAAGTTTGTAGTAAAAGAATGGTATATTTATCTTACCTGTTTGTGAATGCATTGAGTGAAAATTCACTTTTCTTGAGTATTTAAACTGAGAAGTCATGAAATTTTTTGAAAGCAAACCCACAAGAAATTAAAATGTATTTGAGGCAAATGATCT
Organism: Entomyzon cyanotis; assembly: GCA_024500445.1. Classification (NCBI taxonomy): domain Eukaryota; kingdom Metazoa; phylum Chordata; class Aves; order Passeriformes; family Meliphagidae; genus Entomyzon; species Entomyzon cyanotis. The sequence goes on from JAKEPQ010001009.1 coordinate 10,854,222, forward strand.
AAGATGTCACCGAAAAGATTTCTTTGCTTTTAGCAGCAAGTTGGTATGTGGTGATTTACCATGTTTCTGCCAAGTTTAAATGAAGTTTAAATGAATACCTAATGCCAACTACCAAAAATATTGTATTAAAATAACTTCAGTGGCAGATTCAAGATTTCTTGTATTTCTGTGCATCTAGAAAAATATGTAAAAATATACATAAAAAAACTTTTAACTTGCCTTAATAATCACTTTATAATAGATGATTCATCTCTTTTTGGGGAGCTCAATACTGTTTCAAGGCTTACAAAGTCTTAAAATCATAGAACCATAGGATAGTTTGGGTTGGAAGAGACCTTAAAAATCATCTCATTCCAACCCTCTGCTGTGGGCAAGAACACCGTTCAGAAGACCAGGCTGCTCAGAGCTACAGTCCAACTTGAACACTTGCAAGCATGGGGCTTCCACTTCTCTGGACAACCTGTTCTAGGGCCCCACAATCCTCACAGTAAAGAATTTCTACTTAATATCTAATCGAAACCTGTGCTCTTTAAGTTTGAAGCCATTCCCCCTTGTTTCACTGGATGCTTTTGTAAATACTCTTCTACAACCCATTTTGCTCTGTGTTCTGAGAGACATTTTCAGCAGCTGGCCTTTTGTGGTTTTTGCTTACTGAAATATAAAACTGAACAGTTAATCTTATATAAGTATTTGTAGATAGTTAGAACTGGTATATAATTTGATACTTTTCTCAATTTAAAGGAAAACGTTTGAACTCTTGTTTATATTAATTATGAGCAACCTGGAAATTTTCCCATTTTTAAGGTGTCAGTTTACAGTTGCATTGTTATATAATCTTATCCAAACCCCGTACAATCTGTTCCAAGGCTAGGGACATTAAAAAACAGAGAAAAGAAAAAGACAAGTGTGATTTTAATCAATAGCGAATATATGTGTGCAAGAGAGATTAATATAGTTTTAAATGTGTGTTATATTTGGAAATACTTAGCTTAAAATGAAACGTTAGAGTGTAAGAACATGCAAAGATATCTCATTATATCAAACAGAAGTCCTGTTCAAAGCTGTAATTTTCAGTGGCTGCCTTTTCTATAGTTTCACTCATTTTGAAAAGTCTCATGGTACCTATTGTAATAAGCTGGATTTTTGAGAATGTATTCAGGAAATTCTAGTTTGGTTATTTTACCCTAATATCCCCAAATACTCTATAGTATAATAAACACCAATGTGATTAGGAGATGGTTGTAGCAGCTCCACAGTAGTCTTACTGCTCTCTCCCTCATTAGAGATCCATGGCCTGGGATGCAGTGCTTAAAACCAAGGAAGAGCCTTCAATTTCAAAAGCTGGTTGAAATTCTGGGATAATGAATAGATAAAAAACCCACTAGTTCTTTAGTTCAGTTTTCCTAGTTTTGATTTTAAGATGCCTTGTCTAGATGTTTACACATTTTCAAATATTTGATTTTCTTTTAAGCACAGTCTTAACTCAGAATTTCCTGATACTAGCAAACAAACGTGGGAAGCAACCATCCATTTTATATAGATGGAGAAATCAAGTTGCATCTTGAGTTTTATACTGCTTGGGCCTCAGAACAGTAATCCCTTTTAGAATCAATATTGACTTGATAATATTAATGAAATATAATTCTGTTTATGTTCTTTTGAATTTCTGTTTTTTATATACATGTTTACAGTACTAGCTCTACTGAACCTATAACATATTGTGTTAAAACATATACCAAGTGCTAACCTTCTTTCCCCCTCTCAGCTCCTCCCAAGCCTTCAGGTAGCTAGCAGCTGATAAATCTAGTTTCTAGGTTACCAGGGAACCAGACGGTAACACACGAGGGGAAAAATAACAGAAAAACATGTTTTTTTCTGCACTTATTTAATTGTGTTTTCATAGAGTTCATTAGATAAATTAACTTGTGCTAAAACCATGTATTTTTCCAGGAAAAAGATGCTGCTTTTCAAAATGAGAATAAAATAGCTAAGAATTTTGAGATGTAAGTTCCTAACTGTTAAAACATGCTGTCATGCAATAGAACAACATTTAATACATACAACCATGTAATTATGCATAATAACCAGTGATCATTGTGTATGCTGATAGGAAGGATAAGGGAGGCTGTTGTGTATTTAGCTGGTCCTCTGCACCTGCAGAAAGCAGACAACTCTTCTCACTGTGGAGGAAACAAGATAATGACAGCATGACATTAAATGCAAACATTAATTTTTTGCAATAAAATACTAGGAAGAAGTCTATCAATTAAGGTTTGTTATTGAGAACAGCAAAATTATGTTGTTTGTCAGCTTAAAGACAAATAAAAGACTTGTGGAATGAAATCTTTAATTCTATTTGCCACATAGCTGCTAAATACATTATTGCTACTTTGAAGAAGATTTATATTGGCTATTTAAGCTTCTGTTTGGGATAAACTCTCCCTATATGTATTAAACTCTACTTCAGTTCTGAAGTAAATAATGAAATTGTCAGCCTGTGTGATCTGATATCTTACTAGGAGAAAAACAAGCTGCTGTGAAAACATAATTGTACTAATACTGGGGCTCTCAGCAGGCCTTATTAGCTGAGGCATAGCCCTGCATTAATGTAGCTAAATGGCTTTTGGACAGGCTGTGGCTCACTTCCAGATTTGGAGAGCGGGTGTGGGGCCAGCCCACGGCTTTCTGCATCCAACAGCATAAGCACACACTGAGCTGATCGGTTATTTATAAAAAGCAACTTAATGTGTTTGGGAAAGATTAAATTCTGCTGAAATATTTGTGCTAGCATAGGGATGTGGCTACCTGCCATCTGGGGCTGATGAAAGCATGTAAAACTGCTCCTGGAGATAAAACCCAGTGCTTTCGGGGAGGGAAGCACCCCATAATGCTGAAGCTGTCAAAAAATCAGTATGTGTTATCATGTTTTCTCCATGACTTTGGAAGAAGAGTACTTGGAAACTATTTTGTCTCATTAACAAGATTTATCAGATCTTTAAATTTTAAGAGTTTTGTGTCACATTGTTTATATTCTGAGCCTTGGACCAGGATCTTAAGCAGAAATGATTCAACAGTGCTGGTGGGCAGGTTCCTTGTGGCATCTCAGAGGCCACTTCTGTTGGTTTCACAAGTAGAGCTGTCACATGGTGATATTAATATAGAAGGTGTGAACATGAGATGGAGAGAGCCAGTCCTCCTAGTTATACTTCAGTCAGTCACGATGGCTAATCTTTCCTGTTTCAGGGAAACACCTACCCTGGATTTGTTAACAAATTAAGTAATCTCAGTAGTTAGTTTGGGTTCCTTATGTACCAAACTCTTTTTTAAAATAAAATGGAACTTGCACTGTAGCACTGGCAATGGATAGTGCTAGCAAGCACTTGTAGTATGTCCTAGGTTACAAAATAGATGTATTTAGTATTCTATTACCACCAGCTGTGGGGCATTAGCTGTTATCTCCTGCTGTGACTCACCCCTGATAACAGCCAATGGGCCATCAAGGACCCACAATGTGACTCATGGACTTATCCTGTTGTGAGATGTTCTACCCAGGAGGGAGGAGCCAAGCATTCCCACCTGGATATAACCTGGCCTTGGAACTGCCTAAGTCAGCCCTGTCTACTGGGTTCCCAGAGGACAAGAGCTACTACTGGACCTTCAGGAGGAGACCAGACCTTCCACAGGATCACTGCTTCAACTGAACTACTTCATTTGGACTGCTGCCACCACCCTAACAGGGTGTCAGGTTGTATCTGACTTTGTTAGTGCTTTTCCTTGTATTATTTCACTTATTTTATTTAATTTTCCTGTTAAATTATAATCCTGGTTTGTGATGTCCCACTGGTTTGTTTTCAAACTAATACATAGTGGTTGGTGTGAGCACTGTCACCCAGCAGTCACAGTAACTGTCTGAACACTCTTCCATTTCAGCACAGTACAGATAAGGAGTCAATGAACTTAAACACACAGGTCAAATACATTATTTGAAAGTAAGGTTGGATGAAATTGGCTCCAGACAAAGTACTGATACTATAACATTAGATTGGAGCAGAGGGTCTTGTATTTACTGTTCAACTTTTAGTCTGGGGAACATATACCAGTAAGTGCATTGATGAGCTAATTCCCTGTTTGCTCTTCAGTTCTTGTAACATTCTTGCAAATCTAGAATATCCCCACTAACTAGCAGCTAGCTACGCTACATTGGCTTTAAATCAATAACTAGGTGCAGAGCCTCAACAGTGCAATCTCAACTCGTTGTAGTCTGGATGGCTGTGATAGGTGCAGTGACACACCACGAGGGTGCTTCTATTGAACAGTCCATCTGCTTCTAATAAAGAATATACTAACAATAATTAAATACACTAGAATCAAGAGAGAGAGCAAAACTTGTTCATATCATGCTAGAAGAGCATTACTATATACTTAGCACTAATGTGCAGTAATCACATTCACATACTGACAATTCCAATCAGCATTGTAGAATTATACAATTAAAACATCAGTGTAATTAAGAGCAAAGCTTTCTGATAGCCCACATTACTAACAAATGACTATAAACTCGAATAATGTGCTCATCATGAAACTGGCCATTAATCTTATCATAATCAGCATTACTGCCAATCATAAAAGAAATGGATTCTCTGTTTAAGAACAAGACAGTGCCTTTCAGCTCATCTACAGTTCCAGGATATATATGTGTGTCACGGTTTTTTGGTGTTTTTTTTTTTTTTTTTTTTGGAATCATTGTTTTCTGAGCTTCTGATTTTCTCTGCCTAAAATATTGTGAATTTTGTGTGCAGTTCAGGTAATACATGTCAGAATGGGTAAATGGAAGTGAGGAACAAGTCAGACACTCTGAATTAATCAAAATGAAGAAAATGTAAAGAAGTAGAAATGAAGGCTATTGATATTGCTTATTTCTTTCCCTTCAGGAAAGCTGTTTTCAGCTGTGCAGGTTTCCATCAGTGTAAACAGAGTTATCTGTGAGATCAATTTCAAGCTTATTGTTAATAGAAAATTTTCACAAATGTCTTGAGACGCATCAGTGTTAGAGATGACTTCTAAGCCTGTATTACTCCTAAAATGAGTGTGGACACACTTGCGTACTTTTTCCTTGGCATTGCCTTCAGGAGTTTTATTTTAGTTTTTTGATCTGACTGGAAGGTGATTTTCACAGCAAAATGTTTTCAGTTGGACAAACCAGCTGAACTGGTGTCAGAGACTGAAACAGCTAATGCCTCAAATATCGATATAAAGTTTTGCTCCTTATAACAAAAACTGTATAATGAAGTTACAATCAAAGAAGCTTCCCTGAGGATACCTGACTGGGACTTTGGACTGAAAGGCAAACTGCTGAAATTAGATAAAGGGAAACCTATTGTTCAGTTATCTCAGGCTGAGGGAAAAGTATGTATCTGCAAAAGCCAAAGCCACCAGCTGTACTGAGAATCATCCTTGGCTGAGTTTGGGGTGGGGGCAGAGCACAGCTTACAGAAGCCAGGTTTGCACAGACTTTCCCCCAGCCAAGGGGGGAGGAGGAGGTTTGGGGTGTGTGGTGTAACCTCTGGTCAGAGTCAATGAACACCCATCCTCTGTTACACAGACTGGCCCAGCTGTGGAATCCCCAACCCCACAGACCACATCCATGGGTCTTTCGTGTGAGAGGAGCTGAGGGGTAGTCACAATCCATCACAGACCCCTCCAAATGCTAGGCCTGGCACCACAGGACTGCAGGTGATGCAAGCAGAGTCTGCTGCTAGAGGCTGCCCCCTCCCCCGGGGGGACATGCCTGGACATTGCCACCTGGCCTGAGTGTATATTAACCCATGGCATTCTGTGCTTTCGGTGGGACCATCACCACCAAGGCCAGCTGGAGAGGATCAACGCTACATTGTTGGGATCCATGGATGGTGATATTTTCTTTATTCTGTCTCTGTCACCCTCTTTCTGTCCCCCCCACCTCTTTTCCTACTTTTCTCTCTTTTCATCCCCCCTCTCTCTCATATTTACAGTCAAATAAAACCCATACTATTGACTGGCATATGGTCTCATTTGCACCTTAATTCAGGCAGAGGTATTTCAAGGAACCTTTATATTTGGATCACAACAACTGGTTCGTGCCAGAACCATCACAGGCCAAACAGGGTGTCCAGACAGGGAGGCAAGATGGGAACAGAGGCTTAGAGCAGTTTAAGCAAACCTGGAAACTTGCTTTGAAGGTGATTGTTGTGTCTTGTACAAAGCCTCAGAAAACAATAGGCTTTGAATGGAAATAAACACAGGTGGTTTCTCTGAGAGCTTTCAGTTAATCATATAAAAGAAGATTGTGAGGCTTGCCACTCCAAATACTAGTTTCTTACAAATAAATGAAATACTATTGATGCAATAATTATAATGATGACAGAGTTTGACTGCCTATTAATAACTAATAACCTAAAGTCTTGTTAGCAATCTGGAAAATAATTCTCTTAGCTTTAAACTGGGAATTAATACTTCTTTGTATTTATATATTAATATTATTGTTTTTATGCTTGTAATAGTAAAAAAGACATTACTTTTACAAAACAACATGTCTTTATTAGACTTTTGATAGAGCTGTGAGAGACTTTATTAGTCATGTAAATCTTTCTTCCAAGTCTGAATTTAAAGCAAAACTGTTCAAGCTAAATATAGTTGGAGAATAATTGCATTTAGTTTAATGTAATTCCATTAAATAATTAGACCAGCTGAGAAAAAAGTTGATTGAACTGGTACCTGTGAAGCAAAGGATTGTATTTTCAAGCAGAGAAGTGATAAGACTATTGTCTGTAATAGGACAATAACCTAATTGGTCAAGGTGATTACTATGTTAGAGCAATTGTGAGGCCCTAAAAAAATAATTCCCTGGGAAAATCATGAAGCTATTGGACTTCAGCCCCAAGTATCAAAGGGCAAAGGCATAATCAAGAAACTCAACAGAGATTTGCCAAGGCATATTATGATTGACCAAGCTGATTGTCTTCTCTATTGATATTGGTTCTGTGCATGAGAGGAGAGTGGTGAATGTGATATATTTTGACTTTCATGGGGTTTTGGACATCATGTCCCACAGCGTTTTTCTTTGTAAGCTGAGAAGTGTAGTCTGGGTAATGGGACTGTTAGAAAAATATTAGCTGGACCAGGAAGTTTGAAGGGCAATAATCCATGGTTTGAGATCTGGTGGGTAGTCAATAATGACTGTGATACCTGGGCCCTGATATTGGACTCATATTGTTCAATGACCTGCAGCAGTGTTATGAAGGGTGACAGAGTGTATCCCTAGCATGTCAGTGATGACAAAGCAGCTGACTGAGAGAAGCAACACAGTCTGAAGACACTTGAGTAAATCTGAGGATTGTGCCTGCAGAAATCTTGCAAGGTTCAAGTGGGAAGTTCTTTTTCATGAGCAGAATTACTCTGTGCAGACTGGGAAGTGCCTGGCTGAGAGATCTGCAGAATAGGGCTGGGATGTTACAGGTGATGTCAAACTGAACGAACAAATGACATGATCTTGCTGGGAATAAATCGTGCAGTGCACTGGGCTGAATTTTGAAGAGAGAGACCCCGGGCCAAAAAACTTGCTATCCTCTTTACTTGTCACTGGCAAGGCCACTCAGGAAAAGTTCACTCAGTGGCTTCATTCAGTAGTTTCCTCTGGTGGTTTATTCAGTTGCTTCTGGTTTATACTGATGTACATGAGAACTGTAGAGATTTGCCCCACGTTGATGAGAACTCATTGGATATAAAATCAGTATTAATGTGTCAACTGCTGCATAGATTTTATGATCATGTTTTCTAGGATTGCATAGGATTGCGTAGTTATCATGAGGTCAGAATTCAAGATCTTTGCTTTTTATACTCTTGTGATAAAGACCAACTGCTATTTTAGGAATGACAGTGGAAATAGTTTCCATATATAAGCAATAGATATATTTTTCTTAACTTGTGACAGTCAACATATGTTTAGAGCTTTTGTTTGAAAGGGAAGATGAACTCTCACCCTGTGCTCCTTTTCCACTGAATACCTGTTCTAAATAATTAAATTTTTTTGTAGATATCAAACACAATGTATGTGAAGTTTAACAGGCAATTATTTAAAGTGACTGGAATATACACTATGACAACACAAGGATATATCTCGTGGAAAAGAGAGAGATCATTTGAATGATCTCTTCTGTAAACTTAAAAAAAAATATAATCATGGAAAACAGCAAACTTTTTTCCTTCCTAGTTAGTTGCATACTTTCACGGCAACAAAAAAGAAGCATAATAAAAACATATGGAACATAGACTTTCAAAAAGAAACAGTTGGCAAAACTGTGCTTCAGATTGCTGTCAGAATATCAGCCTTTCGGCAAGCTTGGAGTAGAACAGATGGGAAAAGTCAAAACTGGTAATAGTTTTCCACAGTTAACACAGGAGAGCAAGTTAGCAGTCTAATCCTCGGCATAAGATAATTGCCTTTTCATCTCTTCTTTTAATGGTATTTATGTCTAGGGTCTTGTTCTCTCTCTTTCTGTGCTAAGGCCAGAGAGTCACTATAGAATACATGCATGTGCTGGGGCTTATGCACAAGACTGTGAGGAGGATATCAGGCTTACCTGTCACTGGATCACTGGACTCCATCTCATCCATACTGCCTGAAACAAAAGCCATGTGATGAACGGGAGTGGGATGAATGGCTGTGCCAGGACCTGTTTCCACAGGATGCCTAGCTTTGACAGGTTTCATTATAGCAACATGGATTTTGGAAGCCTTTCTTTTTCTCAGAACTTCAATGGAATGTTGTATGGACTTAGAGACTGTGCACGTGCTTCAGTTCCTTTAGGCTTGTGCATTACTGGAATGATGATGTATCTCTGAATTGAAGTGACTTTACAGGTCTTCAGCCCTCTACAAATACAACTTGAATATATTTAACCTTAAAAATGGTGATAATAATACAGTTTCTTCTTGCTGAGGTATAGTTAGTATAATCCCTTATGTATGTAGGACTAGGTTCTTGGAGTAGGGGAAAAATCTAGGCTCTTACACATGTTTAAATGCTAAAACTAAGGTCCACCTTTGCAGTGGTGTCAATGGAAGCTTGGGATAATAAATATTATATAAAATTAGGTGTTCTTGAATAGATGGAAGCTTTCTGTAATAGAGATAGCTTTGAGGATCGGGGGTATTATGATAATCAGTGAGCAATCAGGGTCCTATGCTAACTTTGTGGAAGAGCTCTATATGCTGTGTAATTTGAACCATCAAAACATCTAATTTGAACTGGTAAATAATAGGACAGTTCAATGCATAACATCTTCTGTATTGCCTCTGCTTATGTTCTTTTCTGAAACATCTGTGGAATCAGCAGGCATGCTGTGGTTGCTATGAATATTGTGGTACAACTTGGAAGGGTAAAGGGCTTATCCTCTTCCTTCTCCACCTTTCTGTGGTGCTGCACTACATGGCTTTTAAAGTTTTCCTATCAAAGTGATGCTGTGAAGCCAATTATGAATGTACTTCCTGGGAAATAACAGTGGACTAGGCTTTATTTAGGTCTATATATTTTTGAGAGTAATTTCTGCTAAATAGGTTGGATTGCAGAAATGCCATTTAGGAGGTGAATATCTGAAGATTTTATGAGAAATCTGTGATTTTAAAAGCATGAGTAATTGTAATGTCATCAAAAACAAATAAGGCCACGTGGCAATGTGTAAATTGAAGAATTAACTCAGAAGATTATGGCTTTGTGAAATAACTAAGAACATATCACAACATGCTCTTGGGGAGAGTTCACATTCTGATCTTGACCTTGGGAAAAAAGTGATTAAAAGTGTTTCAACATTTCTAAAAGAAGTAAAATGAAATCACAGATCACTAAAAACCAAAATAATCTTCAAGTTTATTATGCCAAGTTTATAACACTATATTAATTTACTATTTTACATTATGCTTGGTTATTTTGGGAATTTAGTTTACTGTTCTATTTCTATGTAAACTATTTCTTAAGTAATTTATTTAATTGAGAATCTCTTACAAAGTACATGAGGAATGATTTGCTAAACAGTATCGGAAAAATAATTCTCAAAATATTTCAGTGCCCAAAGTGCTGCTGCTGAAATGGATGTAAGAACAAATGTAATTCTCTGATTTTAGACATCAAAGTCAGACTTGAGGTGTGGGGGAAAAAAAAAAAATCTAAATACTCTGCATGACTACTTAATGATAGAAATTATTTTTCCTTTTGCAGCCTGAAGATAAAAATACCATTAATTAATATTGAAAGTAAATATAATAACAACTGTGCACAAAGTGTGGTTCATACATTTAAACCTTCCTATTATGTTTCAAACTCTTGCATTTTAACTCAGTTTCTTGAACAAACTAAAATGAACAGATCTCAAAGGAAATGAAATATGAATGGAAAAAGTAGATCTGTGCCAAATCTGGTCAAACTGCAAAATTGGCTCAAGCAATGGTCTGGAATTGTCAGCTGAGTCCAGACATTGGAATCAGGAGCTTTCTGTCTCACTCTGCTGTCAAGCAGTTCAGGTTAGCTCCTTGATTTTTATTTGTTTGAGACAAAAGACCTGATGAGAAAAGATGATGAGAGCAAGTAGTTTAATGACACTGGAAGGAGAGCCTGGAATGAGAGCAAGCCTGAGAATCAATCAGCTGCCAGTGTGGGACCAGAGGATGGAACAGTCTGGGGAGGAGAGACAGAGTGATATTCTCTTCAGGTCCCTACAGTGTGGTGTGCTGAGGAAGGACTAGGGAGGAATAATATATTATCAAGTACTTAAAACTCTATTAATGCCTATTCAAAAGGGAAGTGAAATCATTTTTTCTGATTAATTTAATTCTTAGTTTTCTAGATGTTTGCTCAATGCCACAGCTTTGTTTTTCTTTTAACGTATTTTATATGTATGTTTCATGTGAATTAATTTTCAATATATGAAAAGGCTATTTTAAATTGTTTTAAATTCAAATTACAGCAGAGATAGGTTGATTGTCTGGTTTGAATTGAAGGGGAGTAAAAGATAGCAAACAGATCAAATTTAAATATACATTTTAGCAGAATAGCTTTCCTAGTAAGGTTTATTTCACACATTACCATTCCCCTGAACTTTTAAAAATAACACAGACAAGCCACACAGTAAGGGAATTTTGCCCTTAAAAAATAAGCAAAAAATCTTTTCTCAGCAGGCTTGCAAAAATGATCTTTAAAAACCTCACTTCTTCCCTGTTATTTTAAAGGCTGAAACACTGGGCACAGATCTGTTTCTGATCATTTATGAGCTAATTACTGCACTTTGTACTGAAATAGCTCTCTGGGATTAAAAATTCTGGTTGCAGCTGTGGAAAGAGAAATTCAGAATATTAATGAAGCAAAGATTTTTGTTGTCTGGAGTATTTTTATTCAGTTCTTGTATTCTATCCTTTTCCAGTATAAATTTCAAGAGAAATAGAGAATGACAACAAAAATGGAGAACTTCTATTTGATTGTTTTTTAAACTTTCCAACACAAAGGGAGAAGAAAAATATATACATTTTTATTATTGCACATTAAATACAAGTTCACTGCTTTAATATCATTGGAATAACTGGAAGATATGAGTGGGGAACAGCATAAGAGAAAAGCTCTGCAAAGCTGAGACCAACTTTTCATAAGGGGTATTTTGTTCTTTTTAAGGACAATATGTAGTGCAAATTAAGAGAATTATTTGGAAAGATAGGCAAAGAATGTTAGACTAATTTCCTTTTGTCCTGCAAAGTATTTCTTGGTCAACACTGCTTACCTAAAATCTCTGGACTTCTGTATGTTTTGTGTGTGTGTGTGCCTGAGCAGGGACTTCAGGCTTCCAGTGCTAGACTTGAGCCTCAGCAGCCACCCATGTGCAAACTAACCATCTGCCTTCAGCTGGAAATGCTGCTGCTGCTGCTGCTGCTAAGGACATGCTGATTAAAACTGGGGGAACCTGGCTAAGCTACCTTGCAGGAAGAAGCCTACTTCTAAAAACTAGTATTTCCTCTGAACCTTATTCTTGTGGCAGAAGAAATTCTTCCTCTCAGCATCATGACTTGTCCCTGAGGGATTTGACTTACAGCTGATTTATGAATCTGCAGATTAATCATGTACAGTCTGACCAGTCACTTCTCCAAGGTGGTCTTCACATCCATGCAGGACTAGGCTGTCCTACCAGTGTAGGTCTTCCCAGTGGCAAAGAGTTTTCCTGGGACCTCCTCAGATCAGGGCAGGAGCAGACTCTGAGATGGCTCACCTTGGCATACAGCATCCTGCAGACAACCTTCTACTTCCTAAAACATTTTTCCCTTAAAAGTAGAATGAAATTGCCACTGGAATGATTTTTATTTCTGTCACTTGACTTAAAAGAAAGCTTTCTGAAAAAATACTTTTCAAAGGACAAAAATGAAAAAACCCATTATTCCAAATCTGGGACTGTGTGTTATTGGTGTGGGACTTCAACTGTCAATAAAGAGGCTAACAAAATAGTTCTGCATTTGTTGATAGTGGAGGGAGCTTGAGTAAATATATTTGAAAGGCCATTATTTTTTCCTCTTCAATGCTGTCTTAAAAAGAAAATTAAGAAAGAGCTTAGTGGCATTAACCATAATAGTTTTGCTTGGGAATCACAGCGTCCCCTGTAGGAAGAGGCTTCCATGAGGCACAGTGATTTGTTGCTGAAATGTGTATAATTTCTCTGTATCTCTTAGGGTGTTTAATATTGACAGAAGTGAGCTTGTTTGAGCCAGGGCTGTGTAATGGAATATAACAGAATATCACATCTAGCTCATGAAAAGTGGAGTGGGCAGCTGGATCACATGCTTGCAGAAAGCTTCTCCCTTTTGCAGTAGCCGAATGCTTCACACCAAAAGTTACAAAATAGAGGCCTTGTCCATCCACACGGTTATTAGAGAAATCACAGAAACAGTTTAGCCACAGCACTCAGTTCATGAATCAAGCAAAATGGTTTAAATCTACTTTGGAATGCCATTTTTCTGTAGTAAGGCAGTTTTTGTATGCATTTAATTTTACTATGAATACTCCTATTGATTCCAACAGGCCTCTCAGATACAAAAGCTTGTAAAAGTTTGCAAGATAAGCCCTTTCCCAGTAGAATTATTTTTGCATATATATTGGCTCAATATGGATGGGAGTAGGTCTAATTTATCCAAGAAGTATTTATCAGATAAGGTCGTATACGGAATCATATTTCCAAACATATCTTTCTGAGACTCGAAACTTCAGCCTAAATTTGGGATAGGTGTGCTCTACACTGTATATCAAGACTCCACGGGTCAGGTGTCTGAATGTTATAAGGACCCACATGCTAAGTGATTTAAGATGTAGTGATGTTTGCCTTGGAAACAACATTCTTTTAGGGAAGATCTGCCTCTCTCCATCATGTGTGTGTATATGCATGGGTATCTCTCCTCTCTCTGCATAAACATAGATCAATACAAAATGCATGGATTTATTAATTTCTTTTGACTCAGTGAATAGGTCTCCCTACAAGCAGCTGCACTGGCACAACATAGATGTACAACAGTGAGAACTCCTTAAGATAAACATGCAGCCATAGCTTCTCCATTGCAGAATTACTGCTTTAGTTCCACCATGCCTGTCTTTAAGGGGCTTGAGAGCAGGGGTTTAGGGAAGAGCTCCAAGTCTTGAGAACGTGAAAGAGCTGGATGGTTAGGACTGTAATGCCTAACACCCACTGATAACATCAGATCATACCAAGGTCACCCACTGGGAAATGGAAAGGAGAAGAGTTTCTACATTTTGTGGGAAGCAAGTCTTTTTGTGAAATGATACTAGCAGAATATGCAATGCCAAAAGAGAAAGTAAATTGGTTTAGGGCAAAATTATTAATATCTGCACCCAGAACAGACTATCAGGCAATAATAACTTAAATAACTTTAAAATATAAATAATTAGAAGAGAAAAAACAAATGTGATTTCAATTGTTTTATGCAAATACACTAAAGGATATTAAAAAGAAAATGAACAAGCAAAAGAAGAAATTTTCAACACACTGCAACTGGCTTTTAAGAAGGAAAGAATAGCAAAAGTGGCATGGCAGTAACTAAAAATATATAGTATCATCTTTCTCCATAAAGCATTGTATTTGGTTGGTGACAGTTGGTTACAGGGATCAGTGGCAATTTGTAACTTTTGAGGAACAAAGAATATCCATTTAAATATTCCCTTGCTGCTGATAAAAATCAGGTAAGGGGAGCCTTGGAAATTAGTACCTGTTCTCTTTCCTTGCAGCGAGAGAGGCAGAATTTCTCATACCTATGTGCTGTCAGTTTGATTGATATGACTGTGGAGAGGGAGTTCACGCTTAGTTTGCTTCGCAGTTGTTGTTTATTAAGAATTGATAATGGTACTCCATGACAGGTCTAGCTCTACTGTGGTAGTTGCAATTCTTCCCAAAGAGCTGACATTTACACAATAACTATAAACAATGGTATGGCAGGAACCTAGCAAATATTTATTGCTTGCTTCTTCCCTGGAATGTATTGGTCCTTTTGTGCTTGTGACTTTCCCAGGTATGACATTTTGTACTTGTTTCAAAGAAACTATGTCAAGAGAGCAACTGTGTAAAAGCCATTGTGCTACTAACTTTGGAAATTGCATCTTCAAAATATTATTAAACTGTTGTTTTCATTGGTTGATTTAGCTTGGTTCTGTCTTTAGCTTGCTGTTATGAACAACTTAGGATCACAAAAGAAAATGTTTGGCAAAAATGACAGCCTGAGTACATTTCTGAATGGCATTTTTTTTCTTTTGCTAACCTAAACTTAAAAAATCATAAGCTGCAATCTAAAACAAAAGGAATCAAATACCCTAAAATGTATTTTAGTATAAAGCGTAACAATAAAAGAAAGGATAACAAAGAGCAAATATGTATTCACTATTGCATGCGTAACGAATCTAGCGTGGAGAAATGACTGATCATACTCTCATACACTCTTTCACTCTCACACATACTTGTTTGCATTATAAATTAATGTGTAAGCCTTTCATTGGTGAAATGGGAGAGCCAGTTGTTTCCAGGCACATGCCCAGGCGAAAGCATGGGTGTAAGTAATTATGTAGTCACTTGTGTCTCAGATAGAAAACGGATTAACTCTCCACGTGCCGCCTTTTTCCTCTCCAGTAGGGTCAGCTAACACTGTAAGACTTCAAATACATAATAAAAGATTCTTAAACTAGAAATGTGAAAGAAAAGGCCTGTGAAATGGTACTTTTTAAAATGTGGTTACAGAATGAATGGATTTCTTTGTTGTAAATTGAAGCAATCCACTGGATTAGATTAATGCAATTGCAAAAAGAAGCATTTTAGAATGCTTTGTAAATATAAAAATATTTATATGTATAAGATCATAAATTTGATCTGGAAAATGCTGTTCTTGTCACTTGTTGTATGTGGTTTCCTTAGCAATGTGTAAACATTACAAATGAAAATCTGAACTCTCTTTTCTTCTTTCAGTGTGACTTCAGTTTTGGAATGAGTAGAAAACTTCTTTCACTAAGTGGGTTTTTTCATATTTAGTAAGGTCTTATTTAATAGACAGTTATATTTTAATTTAAATAGTAATTTATTTTAAATTTCAGTTCAACAGTAATTTAATTTGCTTCAATGTGTCTTATTTTCTTTATATATTATAGTAATGTTTATATGTATTAAGAATACATAATGAAATACATGCATGTCATTAAAAAAAGAGTGAAGATTTTCTGTGAAATGATTTTATTCAAATCAGACCTTTTCTATTTGTTTGAGTGGTCATGACTTAAAAAAGCACCCTTACACTCTGTGGTATATGCTTCTACACATTTAAATAAAGGGACTGGAATTTCTTTTCTTTATAAAATATTATATTTGCCAAAATGTAATTTTTTGTTAGAAAAACTGCTAAGAAAAACAAACAAAAATTAAACTCCAATTAACATGGACTATATTGGTTACTCCCATTTAGCACCTTCACAAATTTTAGAAAGTAGGTGTAGACTGGAAGTGAATTTGAATGTGCTTTCTCATGGAAGTGTTGCAGTTCCTGGGCTGCCGTATATCAACAGTGTGATTCCTCAAGTCTCTCCTGAGTGGTACTTTGTTGTTTTGCTCACAATATTTTCATGTTTATTAAAACAGACTGTGTGAGTGTGAATGACACTTTAGCCTGTGAGTTAAGACACCTGGTTCCAGTCCCTGGTATGGAAAATGTTTAATAACTTATGCAAAGGGAACGATCTCAGAAGGAAATACTGAGGGAGCTCATTGAAGGGGCTTTGTGGCTTCGGAATGCAGAGTGAACAGATATCTCTGTATGGAGATCTTGTGTGGCAGCTGTAAGCACTGCTTGCTCCTGAAAATCAGGGCTCTATAGCTGTGAGAAGATCTCCAGAAATTCATACACAGTTATTGAAGCTCTTCACTCCTGATCTAAGAGGAGGAAAGATTTTATGCTGCTTATGCTTACACACTTAGTGAGATAACAGTACTCTCTCTCTGTTTTGGGGGGATTTTCTTAGTAGAAGAAAGACGAGAAAGAGATACTTCTCTCTAAGGTGATGTGGAATGTGAATCCGATGCAGATGCATTGATTTTTCTCATTGGAGCTTCCTGTCCATATTAAATATCAATTCTGCCTCAAGTTAGGCAGCATGACTACCCCTGCTATTGTGGCAACCAGCCTTTGCCATGAACAACTGTAGAGTGGGAAGGAGTTGCATATTTAGTTCCCTAAGAACTGAGCAGAATAAATGCCCAGTGGGCACATTCAGTGTGTACAAGACACTTGTATGTGTTTGAAAAGTCCCTCCTATTAAGCTCTTTTCCCCCCACCTTGTCCTAAGGAAATCTTTAACTTCTCTTTGCATGAACATAAATACTTAAAAAACCGTCTCACACAAAAGCAAACCAGCCAGCAACAACAACAACAAAAACCAAACCAACCAAACAAAAAAAAAAAACCAAACCAAACCACCCCCCCATAAAAAAATAACAAAAACAAAAAAGAAGAGACAGAAGGAAAGAGAGAGAGACATCACCTTTCTATATTCCTAAGTCAGTGCCTGTATTGGAAATCCACGTCTATTTACTGATAATCTTGATCTCTTGGTTACAGTAAAATCTTTCTGCTACTTTTATTTCTATGTTTTTTGTTAAACCAGATATTTTGACTGAACTTTTCAGAGACATCATGAACATTAGACTGAAAAAGAGCATTAAGAACATGGGAGAGGACAGAAGTATTTCACAGTGAACATGTTTCTTTTATGTTACTTTCAAAGTATTTAAGGAAAGGCTTTCCCTTTTAACTACTTACCTGCTACAATGAACGGTGATAAACTGCTATGATATATACCAAAACAAATTTAGGGGATTAGAAGAAGGCAGAGATTGTATGAATAGCATCACTTCCCGTACCCATTCTCTCTGAAAAACTCGGTAGCTCTCAAATGGCAATTGCTTTGCCCTCGCTGGGTGTTTCAGGAAGAATTGGAAAACACTGCTATCTTGTGGCCCAAGGGCGAACAACAACTGAAAAAGATGGCTTATTTCCTCACCTGCCTGTTAGGTCAGGCTTTGTATCAGAAAAAATGATAAAAATTTCTTGCGTGAAAACTGGTGTCTCAAAAAAATGGGGTTAAAAAAAAATCCCATCGGACCTGGGATGAATGAAGAACTGCTCCAGATAAACTGAGTTTTCCTCTTGGTATGACTTTTATGTTGCAATCCTGAATTCAAAATATCACTGTCAGGGTTTTGAATCTGGATTTTAAACACCCATCTGGCTTCACTCAGTTTGAGCATGCTAACTGGATACAGACAATGCTGCTGGGGCACATTATCTGGAATTTTCTGAGAATATTTGGGAATGCTGGTTCATTGCAGGTTTCAGCTAAGACAAACAGGCACCTTAGGTTTTTAGAACTTCTTTGCACTTTATTTTAGAAAGTTCAGGCCTTCAGTGTCAGATTTCTAGCACTGAGGGACCAGATTATCTTCTTTGGTCTTAGCTGCCAACTTTTATCTCTCATACATCCTGTGATCTCCTGCCGACTGATCTTGTACCTGCTTGAAAATATAACTTTGCCTGACTGTAATAATGAACAGAGGAGGTCTTTGGATGCATTTCCACTGACTTCAGTGGAGTCCTATGCACTTTGGTAGAATCCAACAATGTAGATGTTAATTTTGTTTGTTAGTTACCAGAACCATGTCCTCTCAAGGAAAAATGTGCATTCAATTTCTGTCTATTCTATCTGATGTTAGCTGTGAATTTTATTTCATAGAATCATAGAATGGTTTGCATTGGGAGGGACCTTAAAGGTATCTATGAGCACTTCCAGGGATAGGACAATCTGTTTCATTGCCTCACCACCTCCCAGTAAAGAATTTACCTAAAGTAAAGAATTTCTTCCTAAGAATGACTCTGTCTTAATTATGCCTATTGTTTCTCTCTGTAATACCTGTCTTTTGTGACATACAATCTATTCTCTGAATCCCAGTAAAGCCTTCAATCCACAAAATTACTTGCTTAGTTCATTAATATCTTGATCTCAAGAGAAAACTAGAGATCTTGAGGACAGTGATATCTTTCAAAATAAGATATTCTTATTTACTGTCATCATCATAAAGTAGTGCTATTTGTTTGGGAGTACTCTCACTGTCATGTTGGAATACATAACCTTTGAAGATAGATATTTTTTTTTTCTTCCCATATATCTGACATACTTTCTTTCCCCCTAGATACAACTCAAATTATATTCTCAAACCAAAGAAGACAACTTTTGATTAATTCCTTTTACTGGTCATACTAATCCACAAAATATAGCGTTGATGAGACAGGAATCCAAGTCATCAAGGACTAAACCTTTCAAGTGGCAGAGCTCAGATAAAACTTCAAAGGTCCAACACTAAACTTAAAATATTATTCTCTGGATGTTGATAATATCAAGTCAGAAAAGAAACAAGGACTGCATTACCAGAAAGGGCATAGGATGCCAGGGAATAAGGAGTGACTGCTTTGCATTAAATCCTTCAGCATGAAGCCCATCTGAAAAGGGATAATTTGACGGAATTTGTGTTGGGAAGGTTAATTGCATGAGATTTTTAGTGTTGTATGATTGAAAAAATTGCTGTGATCCCTAAATACAGAGAGAAGATAAAAATAATGAAAAATACAGAAAAAGATGTGGCCACGTGTTACATTGTTGAAACAGGATAGGAGTTCTGGCAACTGAATTTTGCTTGTAAATAGGTCAGGATTGGAAGACTGACTCAAGGCTGAAGTACCGCTTCTGATTATGTAAATTTCTTTGCTTTGATTCCCCCCAGTTCCACATTTATTTTTTATTCCCCTCCAGCTCAGAATTCGAGACCTGTGATAGCAATGAAAGGTATTCTCTCTCAAAAACCAAAAATTGCTTGCTTTTCTTAAGCTGCAGCAATTCTTCTTCTATGCTGGAGAGCACCCTAGGCCCTTAGGACTAGCTGTGCACACATTCTGTGCTTTAGTACTGCACATCGAAGCTCTTGGTTAAAGTCTGTCTACTTATCTAAAAGCCATCCAACTGCTTTGCTTTCTTCCTCATTCCCCAGTATCTAAAATTTACTAAACATTCCCTTCCAATCTCAATTTCTTTCATATCCCTTAATTCTTAGCATCTTTTCAAAGCACTGGTCATTCTGGGTGCTGGACATTGTGATGTGGATGGTTCAACAGTGGGGCTCTAGTCAGTCATGTTGAGCAAAATGAGCTAAAGACAAGTTTTGGCGACGATTAGTGCACTTGGTGTGTGGAGGTGGCACTTGGGGATATGATTTAGTGGTGAACAGGAGAGTGCTGGGTTAACAGTTGGACCCAATGATCATAAGGCTCTTTTCCACCCTTAATGATTTTATGATTTTGAACTGTGAAATGTATCACAACAGGTACAAACTTACTTTCTGGACAGAAGGGTCAGCAATTCTTTCTTATGAATTATCCTTGTACTCTATTTTAATGGAATTCATGTAAAATAGGACTTACTAAGGGTTGAATTCCCCCTTTCAAATAGTCCAACATATTTTCTTGGCCTGTTTAATCTTTGCAAAAAATTAAAATACATGAGCGATATATTAAATTTTTGCCTCTGGACTCATTAGTTAGAATATTTTTATTTCAGGCCTCTTTCTTCTAAAGCTTAGCTGCCTCAATGTACTGCATTTCAGATTAAGTCTTCTCTAAACTCGTCTCTGTCCAAAGGAGGAAACCCAAAGTACAAAGTCACTGGTACAATACTTTGTAAGAATTTAAGAGATCCCTGGGTAGCATTTACTGTCTGTGGTACAGTTTCTATGGTAGCAGCCTTTCGGCTGTTTCACTGCTGCTTTCCAGACTAGATCTGTACAAAGCAGATGGCAAGTGGGTTGACATTTCAGTTTGAGTCATGCCAATTGAAATCGACAACCTCGTGTTAAGTATGCTAATCCTTAATTGGAAAGTATATCCCATTTGAACTTCTGAATTTGCTGAGCTTTCATTGAAGAGGACTCTCTGCAGATCTTGTAATCTACTAAGATAAAGCAGACTGTAGAAGCAGAGCAAATACCATTTTCCCTTGAAAAAGGTTCATTGGGAGGAACTGCTCTGTTACTTAAGATTAGACAGTAGTTGTTTTTTGTTTTGTTGGGGGGTATTTGTTGTGTATCGTTCTTTTGTTTTTTGGGTATATTTTCAGTTATTATTTTTGTTTATTTTTGTTTTGTTGTTTTAAGGAAAAATGCCTTTTTGGACTTGAGGACAATGTTTAATGAGGCCATAGGCATGCTGGATGAACTTCAAAATCCTGAAAGTTTGGCTTATGTTGACACCTTGGGTTTTTGAAAGTGGGCTCAAAGCCATACATCCAGAAGGCTAAGGAGTTCTATAGGGGCTACTCCTGCTGCTCAGAGAACTGATAATTCTGAATAGTAGGCTGCATCCTATCTTATCTCCTATATTATCACTAAGAAAAATGAATACTTGTTTTAATTGAATACTTGTTTAAATTGAAGACTCTGAATTCTGTGTTTGTATAGCTGTTAGAAAAAAAAAACCAACATAGAGCAGGATTTTTTCCCCTTTTTTCCTATGAAGACTCTTGAAGGATAGATAGGACAAATTGACTCAAATGGTTGAGGAAGGATAGAATAATTCATTTTAGTGAAATTTGTTTTTTTCAGTTTGAACAAGAAATTTAAGCAGAAGTTGAGGTTTTTGGGTTGGTTTTTTTTTTAAAAGGACTAACCTTAAAGGATCAGGTGGTCTTCTGCAGTTTAATCTTCTTAAGCTCTTTTCCTTTACTCCTTACATTTAACATCTTGCCCAAATGAGAGACTGAAGAAGATAAGGGAATACTCTCAAAACACTTGAATTTTCTCATTTGAAGGGAAATATTTATTTTGAAAGTTCAGTGAGTTTCATATAGTACATGGCAAAATCCAAGAGTTTAAATCTCTGAAATTATTCATGGGGGGAGGATAGGAATGCTGGAAACAGTATGAGCTATGTTTTGGCTAAAGATGGAATAAGGTTTTCATTGAAAGGCTTTTGCATTATTCTAGGAGTTTTGTATAATCAACATTCAGTTTTCTACAGATCTCTGCTAGCCCAGCTACAGAGAGAGGGTGGCATGTAACTGACATGCCTAAGGCATAAAACACCCTTTGTTAACATAGTATGGCAAAATTTGACTTATTGCTTGTGCAGCCTTAGCAAAAGATTTAAATGGTCTACCACTCCCCATTGACACCTTCTGCTCTGGAGAGTGTATTTTCTGATTTTTGTGATGCTGCAATTGCTGCATGTCTGGCAAATTTTCCTCATTGATACTTTGGCTGTATCCATGCTGGCTCTGCATAGTGTTTCTCTTCTCTGTGGCTAGAAGAAGCCATATGGATTAAAGTCTGTGGTTTGGCAAATAAAACCTATGAAAACCTATGTCTCTTGCCAGTGCAATATAATATGTCTATTAAATAGTCCTGGTGTTAGGTAAAAGGACAGTGTAATACCCCTTTCATCTCAGACTGTGTAATGAAGGTACACTTCAGGTTTTCGCTGGTTCCTGTAACTGCTACATGGAAACAGGGAGTCAGAGAAGTCATGAGTCACACAGGGACCATTTGAATTCCCTTTTCAGGCAGTCCAGCAGTTGATGGGTCTACAGATAAAAGGTTAGGAGAGTTAGATTCCTCTTGTCATTTATCCTATGGTGTCTGCAACTGTTAGGTTGCCTTGAAGATTATGATTAGATTATTTAAGGATCTCAGCCTGCAATAGTCTGGCTAACAGACATGAATGTCTGAGTGTGGACAGGGATAGCTGCTAGTTTGATGGGAAACAGCAAAGATGCAAATCAAAGACACGCATTTTTTATTAAGCAAATGAAGCTTGAGCCTCTGCGACTACTTTTCTTGAGTTCAATCTCCACATTTAACCATTCATGAAAGAGAATAAAATTACCTATGTGCTATGCATCACTTACAGATGAGCAGAATGAGTCCTATACAAAAGTATTTACCATTGTGACTGCAGCTGCAGAATTGGGCACATTTTCAGGTTTCAGATGAGAAGAAACATGGCTGGAAAAATAAATGAAACTTGGCTGAAGCCCCTTTGCAGATGAACACTTCTCTAAGTTGGTTTGGTTTATATTTTGTTCTACTTTGTCAGACACTTGCAGGAGAAGAACTTAACAATTCCATATTCATAGACAGATTTGGTGTCCTATTTCAGTCTGTTTTAATTGCTTTGAGTGCAATCTTATCCTAGAGGTGCTATGTGAACAGAACTGATAGATAAGCAGTAAGAAGTATTAATAAAGTCCCTGAAAATGGCAAACTCTTTTACTTAATTTTGTTTCATAACAAGGAATGAAACGCTTTAAATATTTTAGTTGATACAGATTCATAGGCCAGTGTTTAAGGTCTCAGAGGATTTCTATTTTTGATGAATCAGTATTATCTGTTAAACTATTTCTGAATACAAATTGTTCCATTCACATAAAAATGTAGTAGCTACATAATTTTGCAGCTTGTGGAACTGCTAGGGATCTGAAGGAATCAAGAAATCTCTGGGAATCTCATTACTTATGTTGAATTTCATCCTCACCTTTGATCATATTTTAAATTTTGTAACTGTTGTTTAGGTTATATATTCAGTGAGTTAACTATTATCTATGCAGATGCACAATTTTACCTCCCTAGAACGAGTTTTGAAACAGCACAATGACTTCTATGCACTAAAGATCTGGAATATGGAATCTGAAGTAATTAGTTGCACCTGCCAGCAAAACCATAAAAGACTTAAGCAGCACATGTAAAAATATTTTAAAACACTGCATATCTATGATTTGATTTACCCATTTTTTCCAGTAAGGGTTATGTTACTTTTAAAAATCTTCAATAAATGCATTTTTATATACTCTAAGGTGAAATTTAGAAATTAAGGCACACATCCTATTTCAGAGGTGAAAATCCATGAAGACCTTAGTAATGGAAGCTACAGCTAGAGCATGACAAGTGCCCAGTGGATATGATGACAGATTTGTATAAAGAATGGCCAAAACTACAGAAGATGACAAGAACATAAGTTCAAGGATAACTTTGAACTTCTTAACACTTTGAACTTAAAGGAACTGAATCTTCATGGCTGCTGAAGAGACCAATACCCTCAGAACATGGACTGGTGATAGTCTGCTACTAGCACACCATTGCTCAGAATTCCCTAGAGGTATATCTACTCAGCAAAGCTCATCTGTTAGAACACAATTTATATTTGACTTGCTTGCTGAATATTCCATTGTTTAGTATCCCGATATAGGACTTTGGCAGTAGCCAGAAGTCTGTTCCAGCTTTCAGTATGTTAAAAGATATCAAATACAGGTATCTGAACTTCAAGGGTGAAATATCTTATATGAAAGACAGATTGCATCTGTTGAGTGGAAAAGTTTAAAACAAAGGTTTTGAAAATGGGTCCCTTCTCTGCTCTGCTCACTCCTGGTAGAGTATTTTTTTCCCCTCATGTTCAGGAAAGTTCAGGAACTTTCTCTGATTTCCATGGTTGCAGCAAACTATATACAGCCCTATCTCTGATCTTGGGAAAATTTCTTTCTTTCTTTCTGTCTTCTTTTCACTCTGGGTTTGCTCTCCTTACAACCAAGTTCCCTGGTTTGCTCAGAGAAACTACAAGTTTTGCCCTCAGCCTTTTTCTGGCTGCCAACAGAGAAGTTTCTCTCACATTTAGTGTGTTTAGTAGTTTGTGGGGCTAGACTCCCCTTGAGGGTCTACCTGGTTTGTGATGAAGAGATCAGGGTAATTTCTTCCTTGCTGTCCTATTGTGCCATTTTAAAACAAAACATCAAACATGAATTTCAAATAAACGAAGCCACTAGGTTTTGCACTCCTCAATATTCACTGCCAGACACACAGATTTGAACTGAGCAGCAACTGGTATCATTCAGTGGAGTTCCAGTCAAGCAGTATGCTTTTTCTCCTTGCAGTGTATTGTTTCATTATAAATGCAAATATATTTATAACTTTTGAACAATTGTAACCTCTGAAAAACCGTTTCTGGTGTCAGACTGCTCAACAGCAGCACCCGGACTTCAGTAACTCAGTCATGCATGGCTTGCCATGGCTACACCCTCGTGTGACCCTGCTGAGGGGAGGTATGGCTCTCCAGAGGTGTACTGTGCCTGAGAGGGAAACTAAGGTGTTTTCCAGAACGCTTTAGTTTAGCATGTTTTGAAATACTGACATGGTTCATGGTTCCACCTGTTGTCCCACATTTCAAAAACTGGCATGTTTTTGTAGCTATGTTTGGATGTGTGCCTGGTTTTAGCAATTCTCTGCAATCCCTGGCCAGGACTTTCCACAGTCTGCCCACGGCCCAGCATCCCATTTCAGCCCCTGAGTCTGCCATTCCTGCCCCAGTGCCACTGCAGGAGGGTTGGTCTCCAGTGCCCCTCAGCCCTGCCTGCCCACGAGCCCTGCTGAATCCATGTGCCATCACCATGGGTTTGTCCAAGGGCCAGCTCAGAGCTGCCAGGCTGCCCAGTGCTGCAGTGGGATGGGCACTGGGGAGGAAGATGCCAGGCTGACAGGCATCCTGTGGATTGCTTTGCAGATAACTTTGTGTAAGTTGTTTAATGTGGTTAACAACTAAGCCTAACTTTTGTGAAAGTGCACAAGAATTATTCATGGCTAATGGTATCCTGAGTATATGATATGATTTTGTGGGTGCTTTTGTCTGTGCATGTATATAAAATATGCAACATTTTTAGGCATTTTGTAGTAATCTACATTTGTTTCATTTTTAACTGACTGATTTGTAAGGGACATTTTTAAACGACAGTAAACCCTACTGTTTAGAATATTAATGGATGTTGTTTCCACATGCAGCTCAAATACTGGGACATACTTCAATAATTTGGGTATTTCTGTGTGTCAGCACATGGAACAATACTCCCAAGAATATTTATTGTCTTGTCAAAAGCTGCAGTTTCAACAACTAAAACTGAATAGCAATTAAGACAATTCATTCTGGTGGTGGAAATATTTTGCACTGTAGATATAGAATTTTACAAATGCTTCCTTAATATTTGTCAGTTCCTGCCATGTAGAAGTTGGATAGCTCCACCAGGAATGTACTGGAAGTGAAATCCGTATGGAAGAAACACTGCCTTGTATGGGAAAAAGAATTCTGATAGGAACAAAAAGAAATAAATTTTTTTTTTCAGCCAGGAAGTTGGTTTCATACTAGGGAGATTTTCTGTGTACCAATTACTTTTAAAGAAATGTCTTAAGTCTCCTGCTGCTTCATTGTCTTTCTTGGATTTGATTAAACTTATGCAAATAAAGGCACCATGGATTAATATATTAGCTGCCAAACAATACAGTAATGTCAAAGATCTTTTGTCACAGTGGAAAGGATGTAAATCAAAGAGAGCATGAAACAGAACATGAACTAGGGGAGAAAGTCATAATAGAAATTGCAGAAAATATATGAGGAACCTAACTGGAATAAAAGGTTGTCACCAGGAAAAAATGCTCACCATAAAATTTTTTTTCTATGTCTGTTCATGCTTTCAAGGTTATTTCCTTAGTTCATTGTTCAGGTTTGTGTCAGTAAACATTATTTACTTTGATATCCATTTATCTCTAACTTCTGAAGAAAGGTTTATTTAAATAACAGCCCTACTATTGAAATTGTGTGGGTATGTGCACTTCACATAGAAGACATGGAAGAAGATGACCCCTGATCTTTCAAATGTTTTATTTCCATAAGCTTTCAAGCAGAATATAGGAGAAAGGAAAGGGAAGATGCTTAGGTTGAAAAATTTACTTAGGACTGAGAATACAATTCAGAATAAAATATGTTACAGTACATTTGGCTTTGTCTTTAACTAAGATCATAAATCTAAGAAACTTCAGAGTAGAGCATTCAAATTCTGAGTATCTTTAAGTCTGATGTTTTAGTTTAAATTTCTTACGTTATTAAAGTTGACTAATGACAAAGCCAAGCATTGCTTCAAAATAGATTTGGCATTTTGGATAAACTGTACCTGAAAAAAATCTAAACCCTGGTTGTCCCCTAAAACTTGTATTGCCATTAGTGTGAACACTCTCTCTGACTATACTTTATCATAATAGGGCTTTAACTCCGCAGTTAGTGAAACAATGAAACATCTATGGAGGATTTACAGAGCACTTCCTCTTTGAACCCTTTCCATGTGTCTTTCAGGCAAAGATTTCAGAATAAAATGGGGGTATTTTTTTACCCAGGTGTCTGTATTTGAGTATATGAGTAGAGTTTATGTATATTATGTATATGTTTGGACTATCCCTAGGACTGAATCTTCACCTAAAAGGAAATTTGGTCCTTAGTGAAGCAGTTGGGCTCTGTATCAGTATAAAGCTTTAGTTTCCTCTGACACTGTGTTTCCAGGAGTTTAAATAGGAAAAAGCATTCTTAACTAAGCTTGTCCACAAATGAAAATTATATATTTATCATTAACTATCTATTTGACTGTGCTGGCATTGTTAGTGGCAGCAATGTCCATTGTAAATAATAGCTGTTCAACATAAAACTGAAGAGTGAGGGCTGCCCAGTAGTATTGGAAGAACTTTTATTCTCCACCCAGATATGTGAAGGAAGGTAGATATCTTCTCTTTTACACAGTCTTGATTTTGAAATCATCACTCCTATCTGATAAATACCTGGTGCTGTGAATGAGATCAGGTCAGTTCTTTCGTGTATCAAGACTTCTCAGATCATAGGAAGATTCTCTGATGTCTTCAATTTGTCACACCAAAAAAAAAAAAAAAAGTTCTGCTTTTTGCTGTGTTCTAGGGAAATCTATTATCTGCACTCTCTTAAACTTTGTCACAATTTCTACTGGTGGTAGTAGTAGTGAGCTTGATGCTTCCCACAGGATAGGCTTCCACAGGAGAGCTGGAGATCCTTCCAGTAGGCTGGTTTTCAGATTACCTCCACAGGGATTTTGGAATTTGAAATAGTTCTTCAGGTCCCACTGTGGCTCATTCTTCACTTGGCAGCTGCCAAGACTGTCCACGTACAGTTCAGGAGCTGTAGTGACCTTTCTCCTGCACCCCAGTTAGTCTTGCATTTCACAGCCTGAACAATTACTGGCCAGTATGCACCACTGTGTCTCATGGTGCCATTGAGTTAAAATAGCTGCAAGCTGTTAAGGACCCCTCTTGCCTGTCCACGTCCAAACCATCTGGTTAGGCAAAACTGAAAGATCAGGAGGTCAGCATAGATGTTCAAATTACCCTTACTGACTCTTTGGAGCCTCTCAGGTCCCAGCTGTCTGGGATCTCAGCCAGTGCAGAACCCCTCTGGGAAATTTTTGCCCAGTGCAAAAGCCAAAGGTAGAAACGTGTCCTGACTGATCTCCTGACAATTCAAAAGGTACATGAAAACACCAAATTACTTATATGTATAGAAGGAAAAAAGCACTGGTTTCTAGATTAGTCATTGCTCATGGGAGGTCTGACTCATGAATACTTAAGGCTTGGGGATGGTAATACTGCAGTGTGTTTTCTATTTCATACATAAAACTTGTATTCATGCAAAGTAATCACTGAAAAGTTACCCAGCTTGAAGTCCAGATTCAGAGTCACAGTTGAAAGCTCAGACTGAACATTGGCAATTGTGTTATGCCTTTAAATGAAGTGTTAGAAATTACAGAGTAACACAAACTCCACTATTTCCCTCTCAGAACACGACAATCTGGTTAGTCTCTGCAGTTCCCATCTAAGGTCTCTCAAAAGTGGGGGACAGAGTGAGGTGCCATGAGACTGCAAAGGGGAGTGGCTGTCATGTGCAGTAAATGGCCCAGAGGGATGCAAGCCAGCACCATAATGCCAGTTGTTAAGTAGTGCTGTTAACCTGCACAGACTAGGGCGAGCCTGTTTGTGTGACTTTGAGCTGCCAGACACTGCCCCTTCTGTGTCACCCGTGTGACCTTTGCAGTGCTCACCATACTCACACTGTCCTCTGTTGCACAGTGCTGGTGTATGCAGACTCTGCCCTGCAAAGCTGCTGCTGAAATCGTCCTGCGTGAGGATGTGTGGAAAGAACTGAGGAATCAGGCATCAGTTTTCCTTCACAAAAGATTTCAGGGTCTTTCCTTTCAGTCTCCTCCTGAGTCCTCTTGGCATCAGTGTATTTATCTGAAGCTGTCCACAGTTTGCAATATGCTGCCATTTAAACACAAAGATGTCTTAGAATGGCTGAAGTCTGGAACAGCATTCAGAGGAGCTCTCCATGGGAGCCTGAGAGAACTTCTCTGATGATGCACTTCACCATTTCCAAGACTGATGTTCATCTTTACAGCTGGACATGGGAGCTTGATGTTCTGTCATGTCTACTGTTGCTCCTCACCCTTTTGGCTCTGAGTGATAGGAGCACAAGACAGCATGCTGTTTTGTCAGCCTGTTCAGAGGAGAATTGTCCCACCTGTGTTCTTAAATATACTCAAAGGTATTTGAGGATAGTGTTTGTGAATTTACTCGTTTAAAAACATGTATGCACAATGTATCTTTAGCACCTTTCTTAGTATGGAACAGTGTGTCTTTTAGAACACTCACCCCTCTTTGTTAACTTCAGAGGTAAGATTATTAGCTGTGAGTAACTGTCTCAACTTCAATACAAGACCTGAAACCAGACCTGAACTGGGAGATGAAAAGCAGAGAAAGAAAGTGATATTTCTAGAATGTGGTATCACTTTCATTAAAAAAAAAAAAAAAAAATTCCTCAGTTTCACTAGTAAGCTAAACACTGCAAAATCCTGAATGATGCCCATAGCAGATTGTTTTCTGGCCATGTAGACCATTAAACTGATATTGAACTTCTAGAATAGGCAGGCAAATGGCAGCATGAATGTCCAGTAAGCCTACTGGAATTTCTTTTGTTTTGTCTTAGTTTGGGGTTTTTTTGGCTCTTGTGTTCCTCCACGCTTCATGAGTAGAGACAGCAATTCTATGAACAATTTGCAAGTGTGAAAGCAAAAAGGAAAACTACTGGTGCAAGAGAGCATGAAAAATTGATCCATATAGGTCATTAGTCTTGACATTCATTTGATCTCTTTCTTTATGCAAATTCACTACAACGTGAAGAAAAATTACTCATAAATAAGTTATTCAGGAAGGTAGAAGCCTATCTGAACTACATGTGATATAGCAATATGCCTAGTTATTTAAGCTGCTGTTTCTTTGAAAAAAAAAAAAATCTTTATATTCCTAACTGTTAGAATACAACCATTGTTAGCTGAATATCTGGTGGGTTAGTTTTCTCTTTCTCTTTTTTTTTTCCTTTTTATTTTTTCCCAAGTGTAGCCAGTATCAAATATTTCCATTTATTTAGTGATGTGAAAGGAATTAAGGACCTATGTTATCTCTGTACTAAAATATTCGAGCTAAAGAAAAGCCTGGCTCTAATCCTAACTTTTAGCTTTAACTATTTTTATCTTCAGTTAGTAGTTTTGTTTTCAAATTTATTCTATAATTGAAAAAAGATAGCACTGTATTTTGGTTAAAATACAATGCAATTTTAAAATAAATCCCAAAGTCTGAATTTCTGCTTTAGTTGCTGAATACAATTTTAATTCGACTGAGCAGCTCCAAAGCACAGTTAGTGAATGAAGAAGTAATGAAACAGTAGATGGCGCTCAATAATCTGCAGGATTTTTAATCACTTTTTAGCAACTGTAAAACCTGTTCCCTTCAAATCAAAGTAAGGGCAAATTTAGTGGCATCAGTGCTATAAATGAAATAATTCTAATCTCCAGTGAAGGGGTCTGCTACACAAGTAGCAGGCTGCTTAGAGATTAGAAGCCCACTCAAACAGTGAATTTTTCTTTTTTTTCCACAGTGCAAATGCTGTTGAGAGGTACATTTGTCAGCTTACTGTTAAACAGCCTCACTTATATTGTTGTTTGTTAATTTTTTCAAGTTTGGAAGGGCTGTTCTTTGGTATTATTATCAACA
Source organism: Entomyzon cyanotis (assembly GCA_024500445.1). Taxonomy (NCBI): domain Eukaryota; kingdom Metazoa; phylum Chordata; class Aves; order Passeriformes; family Meliphagidae; genus Entomyzon; species Entomyzon cyanotis. The sequence goes on from JAKEPQ010001009.1 coordinate 10,884,803, forward strand.
ACCATTACAGTCTCAACTACTAAATTTTTATAAAAAGGTAAAATATTTGGCTTGACTGCAGAATAGTATCTAATTTTGAATTACTGTGTTTTAATGTGGAAACACTAATTTTTAAGATTTTTAAAAAATATTTTCTTGTTAAAAATAAGTTTCTGCTGGACAATTTGTAATAAGGACAATCTATAATCTAGAAAAATCTATACGCTGGACAATTCTAACTTTGTCTCTGCAAAATGAAATAAGGAGAGATAAAATCTATCTCTCCCAGCTTTTTCCAATGACAAAAGAATTCTCACATTCTATTGTGGTCTTGTAGAGAAAGTCCCTTTTGTGAGATGGAGGATTTGGTGCTACTCTGCTTTACAGCTCTTAATGTAACTGTTAAAACCTCTGAGCCTAAAGTCAGATCTTAAGAGGTTAGATGGACAAAAGTTAAGGATTCCAGCTGGGACTTCAGAAGTTCAAGTTCAGTTCCTTTCTGCCCTTTAAGATGTCCTGTGTGGCCTTGGCTAAATTTTAAATACTCAGAGAATGCAGTGCCAACAGCCAGACAGCTCAGGCTGTGCTGAAGATATGTACCTTCATCCCTCTGGGCTCGAGTCCTCCCTTTGTAACATGGAAAGACCAAGACAGCTCTGCTTGCAAGGGTAAATGTCATGTAGTACAGCTGTCACTGTACTGTTGGGTAGGAGGTAGGGCAAAGTACCTAAAACTGAGATTTAACTCAATCCACTTGAGGGGTGATAGAGGGAAGCTCTGTCCTGTAGAGGACAATGGTTGCACTTCTATGTGTATTGTAATCTTATTTCCCTAAAAATACAAGAAATATGAACAAAAATACTGAGTTTTTCTCTTCTGTAAGAGGTATTTTTTTTTAAAGAGATTATACAAAGTAATAGTTCACTGAAATTGAGTGGGAGTTAATTCTGCTACTCTCCTTGGAAAATTCTGTGAACATATAAAGAATCAGAAAAAAACCCCTGGTAATCGGAATTTGATTTCATGCATTCCTATATTTTTATTTGTTCAAAAGCGTATTCATTGTAATCAGTGAAAAGAAATCTTGATGAAATCTGTAATGGAATACTGATGGCTACTTACATAACAGCACATCCAAGCTAATGTGTTACAATAGGTTTTCTGGCTGTCCTAATTTCCACTTAAGGCTATCCTGTTTCCCTTTGTTTTTTAATATTCCACCCAATCTTCAGCTTCATTGTGAAATTTTAGATGGCTGCCAAATTCGGAATGATTTAACCTTATACATGGTTCATGCCAGTTCTTCCTCCTGTGAGATACTGTGAATCACCATGTTCTGCAACAGTGTCATTTTCTGGGTTATTTCTCTCGTGAGGTGATTGCTTTCCAGGCTCCTGTTAATGTCCAAGATGTCTGTTTTCTTTCTTCAATCAATGTTTTCATTGCAAAAACATCTGGGCTGGCCCACTGGTCTAGCTTCCAGCTAGAAGTACTGGAAACATGACTGTCAGACCTGTCATAAACTGGAAATGCTCCTGTCTTTATGTTGACATTGGCACTGAAACTGCTGCACTGAAACAATAAAAACTGGACCCAAAGGAAACAGGAAGTAAAACTGAATTTTAGAGCAAAACGAGAAAAACTTGTTTCTAAGAAACAGAGAATTTGTAATAAAATGTCTGCAGTTGTGCTTTTTTTGGGGGGAAGAAAGCCCTGTATGAAACTGTTCTTCCAGTGCAAAGCCTTGCTAAGCTTGGCAGAGAACAAAATGTTGAAATGTGCAGTGAGTTTCCCTTCTCTAAAAGTCAAACCACTGTATTTCTTAGACACTGAATTACCACAACAGGCCCTGTCACCTCCTGGACTGCTCTGTATCTCCTTTCTTACCTCACATTTGTCTTGTCCTTTTTAAATTAGGATCTTTCCTTTTTGCACATTTCTGATGCCCAACTCCTTCTGGGTAGTACTGGAAACAACAACAGCAAAAAATGTTGTGGCATAAAAAAAGGAAAAATAAAATCTGTTGTTGTAGTAGCTGTATCAGTTGAGGAATGGTAACTGGTACTCCCCTGGTGCAACTCAGTAAAATAAAACAAGTAGTGTTTTGACAAATACACAGAAGCAAGTTTGGACAGTTTTCCTTGTAGCTCTGAGGGTATATTTTGCAGAAAAAACGAGACAAGCATGGCTGAAATATTTTCAAACCTATTCACAGGGGAATATTAATCTCCAGGAAGCACAATAAACACAGACTTTGATTTCCTTTTCCTTCCTTTTATAGACAACCCAAGAAATGCTGCAGAAAATGAGGAAACCAGAAGCCAGACAGGAAGCAATATACAGAAACTGAAGCACTGCAGGTCTTGTTAGCATTAGATAACCATATGGCTCTACAGAAACCATAGAATAACAGCATCCTAATTATAGATAAGTGATGAAAGGAAGCTTAACATTAACCCCATTAAAACAGCAGCTGAGGAGATCTCATCACAATGGAAAATATGCAGCAGGAGTGGAAAGGATGTCCTAAGACTTATACCTAAAGACCATGGAAATCTGTATTTGGTCTTACAATAGTTGTGCTAGCTTGATTTGATTTTAATGTACACTAGCTTTGTTGCAACTCCTGTCATAGTAATGGAGATCCTGATTCCTTGCCATGGATAGAATTTTTCAAACAGCTTCAAGTTTTGTTACCTGCTGTTCATGTCTACTGATGTGTGCTATATTTTGGGGGTTTTTCTGAAATCATGACTCTAGTCAGCTTATTGAAATGCTAGATATTTCAATTGTAAGCTGGGCATACTTGTATGTGGGAGGCAATTCCCTTCCCTTTAGGCTATTTCCTGGGGCTAGACACCATTTCAGGGTCTGCAGTAACCAAGTGCCTGATGTCTTCTCTGCTGACAGTATTCTGATATTGTAGCCTATCATTGTTCCACAGGGCTGAAGATCTTTTGTTTCAAAGTAGCTGGGGAAAGGTACTGGTGGAAATTACTGAAGTGCATTCAGTGCCTTCCATGTCTGGATTTTGACACTTTACCAACCCATTCTGCATTGACTTTATCTAAGGGAAAAAGCTCTGGCCCACAATACAGACTGAAATTATACTACAATTTCTGGCATATAATTTTTTCCACTAGAAGAGGCTTGAAATCTTAGCCAAGAAGTAATATCTCCTTATGATTGTTTCTTTTCTGCTACAAAACTGGAAAATGGATGAATTTTCCTGCTAGTGTACATCATCTACTATATGAAGATCCATATGTTTACCCCACTTTATATTAATAAAAAATGGAAACCAACAAAGGTTTCTGTCTCTGTTTATAAATGTAACTTGTTCTTTGCCAACATCTGTCATATTCCTTGTATCTCTTTTCATATTCTGTGTTATGAGTAAGCAGCAAAGAAATTCCCAGCTATCACATGCTTTTACTGTGCTCTTAATTTGTTTATTTTACTAAAAAGCACGATTCTTTCTGATTTCATTTTTGTCAATACTCAACAGTAATGGTGTTGAAACAGAAACTGGAGTTGTCCTGATGAGGTTTTGTTTGTATCTAGATCAGGTCCACAATAAATTGTTATCCATGCTCTATTAGAGAATGAGTCAGTACTTTCAATTTGACATGATTAATTCTCTAAGCAGTTTTAGATTTTGCCTGTAAAATACCTCAAAAAAAACCCTGAAAATATTTTGTGAGTACTGTCTAGCATCAGTGGTCATGAAATATGTAGATTCACTTATTGTGAAGTTTAAGAAAAAGATATTTTAAGGCATTTCATTTATCCTCCAATCAAATCCTGTCATAAAATAGCTTCGAGTTTTAAAGTAAGGTTCAAGCTTGATTAGCTAATGACATTTTCAGTTGGCTTGCTGGAAAAGGAAGTGGGTCAGACTATCTGTGTGATGTCATGACAGATTTCTGATTTCAGGATAATAAATTTCAGAGAGATATATTAGGCCTTGTAAACTGGGTTATCATGCTTATGTGAGCTAATACCTAAAGTCACACTTAAATGGATATTTCAGTACTTCAGGGAATTACTACAGTGTTTAGACCTCTGCCAGGAGTACAGAGACTAGCCAACTACTCTGGTGCAAGAGTTATCTCAAAGAAATATTCCAGTCTATATCTGTGTGCCAAAATGTAAAATAATGAGCCAGTTCCCAGGAACTAAGGAAATTGCTGAAGGTAATATAGTACTAGATTGCTGCCTGCTGGAATCTAACAGAGGTGGAATCTTGCACAGGGTTTTCCTCGAGGAATTTTCCATACAATGTACCTACCAAAAGAATCCTCACTTTGAGAGAACTCAATAAAATATGTCCTTCAGCACCCTTATGCCCCTTGCAGTCATACAAAGAAAAGTAACCAAAATGAATGGGCTAATATACTCTGATCAACATCACATGAGGACACAATGCATTTCAGCAGATCACACTTGACCTTTAAATACTTCTATAAACAGTGCCTGTAAAATGTTAGTGGATGTTCTGTAACAGAAAAAGCAAAGTTCATTAAAGGTTTGTACAAACATTTTGGACATATAAACCAACTGAGCAAATGCTCAGTTGTGTTAATCCGAATCTGAATCTGTCAGGGTTTCACAAACCTTGTATGACTCTGTGCAGCACTGGTAACATTGAGTGGATCGCTCCTTCTTTCTGTTTGCTTTTTTTAAAAAAAAGTTAATTTCTATAGTGAAACTGATATTGTGAGTCTGGATAAGGTATAGTTATTGTGAATACCCTGAGGGCACTAACGGTCCTTATGGCCCTACCACCTGTAGGTGGGACCTCTATCCACGCCCACTGCCTGTGGGCCCAGGGACTCCTTTCCAACTCTGCCTTTGCTAGGATGAAATTAGACATTTCTTTTTGGGAAGACCTAATCTATTATATGAAATAAAACTAAGTTAAATGGAAATATTCATTGAGCTTCAAAACAGTCTTCTTTGATTAACATTTGGGAACTTGTGAAGCTTTTGATGATTCCAGGGTCCTAGAATACCTCAAGTTAGAAAGAACCCATAAGAACCATGGAGTCCAACTCAGTGTGTGACTACCTAAAGCACAGAGTACAGCTTCACTGTATGCTCAGCTGTGCTGCTGCAATTTGGGTACTACATCTGTACTGCAATTGATTCAGTTTCCAGCATTCTTAGCTCATTTGTACATGGCCTGTGTTTCTGGTCAGATAATCATGATTTTTCTCTACTGAACCATGAGGGTAGTTTGGAAGATATCATGAAGTGTTACCTGAATTTCACTGGAAGCTTTTCATTAAGTACTCCAACTCAGAAAATCTAATGATGTCATCATTACTGCCAAAATTTTCTCCATGACAATCTTGTTTTCTGCATTACAGGGGTCTTCACAACTTTCCTAAAAACCATTTTGGAGTACTTCATAAATATTAATTATTCTTTGAATACCTTATTTCATACCAAGACTCAAGGCAAAACTTAGGAGCAGAGTGACCCACAACAGCTGCATACAAAGGAGAAGCCCATGTGTTTCTAAAACAAATGGCCAAGCAGGAAGTTATAAGAAATTTGCACTGGATTTCTCTGGAGTTATATCATATGTTGGCAGCGTCTAAAAAAGTCAGTATAGGTTGGCTTGCATCAAGTGTCTTCAATATGAGAACAAAATATAAGTAACCTGCTCCTGCTATATTTTCTGACTATGTGTGACACTTTCTCTGGAGATTTTCCTCCTGAAATAAAAATGGAAAGTATTTCAATATTTCTAGATACACCCAAGAGTTTTTACCCAAACTGTTATAAAAGTGCAAGACAAAAACCCTCACAATCCATTGCTCCATTGCCATTTTTGTCATTCAGCATCAGTACAAGGCATTGATTGAATTACAGTTTATCTTTCTGGTGTACTTCACACACAGTTGCCATCAGGAGACCTTTGCCTAGACTGTGGGGATGGGCTGCACAAACACTTTCACAGAATGATTCATTCACTGCAGTTTAATAGTTACAGTTTACCATCTTCACTAATCAGACTAAGACTGGATTTCATGTGATTCACCTTAAATTTGTGAATGGTTATAAGGTTCTAAATTATTCTAAAACTTTTTCTTCCCAAACAGGGACTCTGACTTGAAATTCTGACATATAGAAAAGAGTTATTTAAAAAAAGCAAGTCAGATGTCACAACAAATCCTTAAGAAGTAGGAATGTGCAAAAGTATTACATCAAGGAATTATTTAGATGCCCCTGGTTATGTGTCAGGTATAGCTCTCTCTGCACCCCCTTTTTCATATTTTCCTATCCCATTAAGGGCTACTTTCTTTAGTATTCCACTATATCGTATGCTTTTTGGCACATGGGTTTTGATTTGTCATTTAAACTTTACTACATTTTGTTTATTATACTGCTAATATTATGAAACACATCATTACATTCATACTGAGTGTCACAGCTCCATAAGATCAAATCTCACCAGTCTTATGGTGAGAATCATAAAATCAGCTCTGAGTGAAACCAACACAAAGAGTATTTCTCCTACTGCCCTGCCCTTCCCCTGACTGCCACAAAAGATACTAATATGGTTCTGCTCTTTTTTCTGTTCTTTCATCCCTGGGAAAACTTTGATACTTGGTTTCTACATTTGTCTGCCAGATTCTTTCTGTGGCATACAGCTCAGGAAATGACACTTCCATCCCTCTCTGGATTCTTTTTGTCTGAAGAGCAAACAAACCCAAACAAAACATCTTCTTAATCTTCAAAACTGCTAAATTTCAGCTCAACACAAGATTTTCCTTAGCTGACAGATAAATATTTATGTATAATTTTAGTGAATACTGAAGTGAACACTTAGATTTTCATAGCATTGTTGTAAAGGAAAATTTTGCTATACTGTGTTTGTTTTCTGTTGAACATACTTGTAGGATTTATGATTATTGTTGTATTTTAACTGTTTTTTAAAATTTTGCCCTTAAAACCCCTAAAATTTTTATCCATTCTGTGTTTGCATTGTCACTGCAAAATATAGTCATTCTCCAGTGAGTTATGAGAATTGGTATTGATGATACTTACGTACTATGTAAGTACTCACTCACTAACTGTATTAGTAGTACTGCATTGTCAACACACTGTTGATTAATTGGACAGAAACTGGTGTTCCAATGCCATCTCATTGTGTGAATGTGGAGGAGTGTGGCTCTTTTTTTTTGCAACAATATAAATTTTATGGAGAATGCTACCTTTTATAGTTATGCCTATATTACAGTGGCTACAACTCATGTTTCCTGAACTAGCTTTACATTATCTACAGGGATGAACATGACAGAACAGCACAGAGCAGTTGGAAGCTCAGTGTAAGCCAACCATCCAAATTTATACTAAAGACATCAAGTGTTACAGGCAAAGATGAGCTCAATACTTCTGCTGGCTCATACGTGTGTATCAGCAGAATTGATACCCAACCACTTGTGAAGGTGGGCTGTATGGCCTTTGGGGGTCTTTCAGGAACATTTTAGAGCCTTTCAGGGTCCTTCTTTACTATATGACTACCACCATGTGCAAAGAGGGGATATATGTAATTGAAACTGGAATTATTAATATTGTTTAGAAAACTTGAAATTTGAAAAATAATGCCTCTGAGGCTTTCTTTTTGGGGTCGAGGGGTTCTCCTATTTCACTTCATTCTGCAGTTCTAGGTTTCTGTTGGAGGAAGTAACAGCAGAAACTCACAGCCAAACTGAGTAATAACTCTGAGAAAACTGAATAAATAAATGGAGTAAGGTAATAAAAAGAAACATACAGTCTGCATTAGTTTGAAAACAAACCAGTAGGAAATTGCAAGTCAGAATTATAATTTAATAGCAAAATTAAAAATCAATGCAATAACACAAGAAAAAACACTGACAGAGTCAGATACAACCTGGTACCCTGTTAGTCAGGGTGGTGGTAGCAGTCCAAGTAGTTTGGTTGAAGTAGTGATCCTGTGGAAGGTCTGGTCTCCACCTGAAGGTCCAATGGTAGCCCATATTCTCTGCAAATCCAGTCGACAAGACCTCCTAGTGCAGTTCCAAAGCCCAGTTTATATCCAGGTGGGAATGCTTGGCTCCTCCCTCCTGGGTGGAGCATCTCACAATAGGATGAGGTAATTCCATGAGTCATGCAGTTGGTTCTTGATAGCTCATTAACAGTTACCAGGGGTGAGTCACAGCAGGAGATAACAACCAGTGCCCCGTCTGCTTTAACAGCCTGTAGAGGTGGTAATAGAATACATCTGTATTACAACCTAGGACACAGTCCCTCCTTCTTACTAGTAAAAGCCTGACAGTCCTGTTGTAAGTACTGAAAGCAAGTATAGTACAAAACAGCAAGAGATGGAAAAGTTAAAGGAGAAGGCTCCAGTGATATTGAACCTGTTGACCACTATGAACAAGGAATCACTTCAGAACTCAACCTCCATCCCAGAAAATTCTTCTAGAGAGATGGAGGGCCCATTCCTCTTCCTTGTGGTTAAACCTCAGGAAGGAACATGAACAGATTGAAATGCTGTGAGAACTAACCCATTTGGGCCTGTGCAGGTGGGTGGATGCTTTTTGCTTTGTACTGTAAACTGGCAGAATAAATGACAGTGTGGAAGGAGTTGAGCCTCCTATGCTGGCCATCAGATGGAATGAGAAACCTTAGGAGGCTTCACTTGGAACTGCTTCTCAGATGCTTAGCTCAGTCTACAGGAAGGATGCAAATGCCGGGACAGAAAGGCAGGAATTAACCTTCCCGGTGTGCAGTGTTAGGGTGGACATTGTGTGACCTGCAGCTCACATCTTGGCCATACATCTTGTGCAAAGTGGAGACCTGAGAAACAAGACCTTCATACGTAGTAATTAAATTCTCTTTCGACACTCATATGTAAAGATTACATGTCATGGGAACACATAGTATTTAAAATGTAATTTGTGAAAAATTGTGTTGCAATTGAGTTTATTTCAGTAATTCTGACATTCTTGCCAGCAATATTGAATAAGTCCTTGTGTAGGAACCTCTAGAGAAAACGTGGTCTAACCAGACCAGACTATGCTTCTGCAAACAACTCCTGGAGTCATCCTTACTTGCTGTGCTTCAGCTTTCAGTAAACTGAGTGGAAAGTGCTCAGCCCTACTCACGGTTATGGCCAATAATTGGAGAATAATCATGTGAAGATGCACATCACTATATCCGTCCCATAATTAGTAACATTCACATGACCTCAGTCACTTCCTTTAATGAATGATTTTACATCCCAAGCACTTGCAACAATTTAGCATTCGAAATATGTTAATATTCTGAACATTTGATGGTAGAAGAACATTTGAATAATTTACCATAAATATTTTTCAAACATTTTATTGTTGTAACCAAATCTGGCATGGCCCATTTTCTGCATCATATTGCCTAAAACTGCAGCTGCATATTGCAAACAAACAAGAATTAAAGCCAGAGTAACACATTTCTGGATTTGCATATAATCTGTTTTACTTGCTGTCAGACACCAAGCAGCTGGTATGTCTTTTGGGAAAGGTGTACAGTTTCCTTTTAAACAAACATTCAGAATAAAGTGCTAGAAGTAATTTGTTTCGTAATTTATGTTGGCACCTTGACACTGCAGTACTTACTGTATGTCTGAAAAACTAACTATGAACAAACTACTGATGAAACCTGTAGACCCCTTGCATGCTAAATATTATTTCCAGTTTCCCATGAGTGCAAAGGTAAGTTAAAAATGTTTCAAATCAGATAGATATATACCCTTTGCCATGATGCTTTGATGGACTCCTGGCAAAAGATTTGGCCAGCCACAAAAAATCTGCCGTGAAATATACTTGGAAAATATATGGAAAATTTCAAATCTATTGATTTTAACTAATTATTTACATGTTTTTTGGTGTTTAGCAGGTTTTAGTGTCCTCACATATTAATATGATCAACATACAGAGTCTCCCATGATGAAGACATTTTACCCTAAAGATTTTCCCTGATAAAGCAGGCCAGTTGTAATGTGGCTTCACACCTAGAGCGGTATAACAATGTTTGAAGATGAAAACAAGAAAAGAATCCATGTCTCCTGCCACTTCCCATTCTAGGTGGTGAAATGATAACAAGAATCAGAATCTTACCTCTTTAAGGAGGCAGTAGGTTTTAAGGACTTGACTCTTATAATAGTCAGCCTTGTTTCCCTGTAATTTTGACAGTAGGAGTGTGATTTATGCATTTTTAGTGATGGATGAATATGTAGGCCTATTACACTTTACAATTTTGCTGATTGTCCACACAAAATAAACATATTTTTGCTAAGGGACAAATGCAAATAGAGTTGAAATTGAGTATCAGAATCTGGCAGGGAATTAAGACATTGTGGGCAGAAAAAAAAGGTTTCATGATTCTCTGTTTAGGTGAAGAAAGAGCTTTACTTTGGCAAATTAACCCCACCAAAATCATCTAGGCAACAAACCAACCAAAATATACCACCAAAACCAGCCAACCCAAACCATTTCGTATTTTGTTTATAGTACTTGCCTGACATTTCTTTTCTGATCCATAAAACCAAGCTAACTATAATCAAACAAATTTGGATGCTCTACCACAATGAAATCAGATTCAAGGCCTGAAATGCCTGAAAGTGAGATTTAAGATTTCTGTGTGTTTTACAGACTTTGTCTTATAAAATACTGAGACAGGTTTGTTTTCATTTAAGCCATTTTCTTTTTCTACTTTTTTTGTCTTGTGCTATATTCACGTGTATCCTAAAAACTCATACAAAAAATAATAAATTAGTATTCTTTCATCAGATGGCTACCCTCTGAATATAAAACATTGCACAGAAGACAAGTAATCTAGATAAGAAACAGAAACTCTGAAACTGCTTCTCTTCATAATGTTATAGGTAAAGTTGGAAATTGAATGAGAAGTCTAACTACATGATTATATTCAGATGCTAAGCAAACACACTTTAAATTCTTTGTACTTCATTTGAAAACTCCCTAAACTTGTTTCCCAGATCCCAAGGCAAAGACATGTGGTGTATGTCCAACAGTGTGATTTTACTGGCAATAAAAGTACTAATAATGAAGTTCCTGCGCATGGTGAATCCAAGATCACTAGAGATGTTTTCAGCTTACTTTTCTGTGTGCTGAAGATGTGCAATAAAACATACAGAAAACATAATCCCACTTTAATCACTGGATTGCAACTACTCATATGAAAAGTGCCAAATGCTTTCACCACTGGAGAATGTCTTTGATTTGTCTGCTGGATGATGTAGATTTAGCAGTGTCAGCTCACTGCTTTAAACAGCAAATGTACTTGGATCTGACCACCTGGAATATCTCTTTGGGAAGGAATATCTATTTGGCTCTTGCAGACCCTTCTCAGACCCTTGTTACAAATCTAGATTTGATTTACAGACTCTAGATGTTCTACTCTGAAGCAGATATTTCTTCAAAATCTTAAATAATATCAATCTGAATAAATAAGGCAAATCCATGATTAAGGCTGTCAACTCATCCTTGTATTGGAGTTATACCTTGCAGAAGGATTAGTAAGGTTTGAGAAAAATCTCTATATATGACACTGAGCTTATCCTGTGAGATGTATCCTGCAGAAATATTCCTGAAAGCCAAGAATGCTCCCCAGGAAATTTGGTTGTGCATTTGCAGTAGACTCAAGGCCCTCCAAAGGCTCCATGTTTTGACTTATGACAGTCCATGAGGGGACAGTTTCTGAAGCATTTGAATGTGACATGAGTATTTACTTGTGGGGTTACACACACATGCATTGGAAATGGAGGCTAGCCAATAGATTTCACCCTTTCTATTAGTAATTGCTTTAAATAGTAATTCAGGATTAAAACAAACAAGAAAAAATAAACCATAGCTTAGCCTGCACTAGCTAAATAGTTTATTGATATGCAATATATGAACATGCTGTGATCTGACCCCCACCATTTGCCCCATCTATTGGTTTCACTGTGTCTAAAATGTCAAGGAAACATTGAATAGTTATTTTGTTTCCCTATGTGTGTGGATACGAGCAGTTCTTGAGATGGAAAGTGAGCTTAAGGTATTATTATCTACAAGGACTTCAAAATTTCTGGAGTTGTGGTAGTGGTTCTAGGTAAATGAGACAGAAATTTTAAGTTGTCATCTGCATTTTCTGGAGGAAAGAAAAGTTTCTTTTCATGTTGAGAATTTTCATGTTTGTTTTCTGGTTTAAAGATATTTTTTTTTAAGTCTGATGTTTCATAAATTAACATGGTACACCAGCCACCATTATATTTTGTGCTGGTTAGCATTTCCCATTACTTTTGTTGTTCAGCCAGAAAGCTGCATTTCTTCATCCATCATGAGGGCAGAGTTGAGGTTAGGTCAAGCAGTGCGTGCAAAGTGTTTTTCAGCTGTTGTTTAAGCAAGCTTTAGCTATTTCTGCAGCTGATTTAGAGTTCTTTGATCTGTCTCACTCACTATAAATATAGAGAAGATGTAACCACGATCAAGGCTGCAAACAAAATATACTGACCTTAGTTACCTCTGGGCTAAAATAATGATGGGATGCAGGAAAGGAAAGAAAGCAGGAAAAATGAATTAAAGTATAAAGAATCTGATTCTTCACTCACTTACACAAGCTTGTTCCAGTGGATTCCACCCAATTCAGTAAATTTACTTCTGATTTACAGTGGTATGTGAGAGAGTAAAAGCAAGCTTCATATAATTGCAAAGAAAAAGAAAAGGAAACATGATTAATGTTCTCCATTTCTCATGTACCAAAAATAAGTTAAATTAAATACATTACTATACATTGGACCAAGGAAATGTTTGGATAAAAGGCTTCTTCATGAAACCTGGGGTCTATATAATAGTGTGTGATTTAGTGAAAAATACTCTTGTGTGAGCACTGAGCCCATTCATTGTCCTCTGCAATGCTCATTGCCTTTCACTGTCAGACAGACAATGGTCCAGCATAGTGGTAAATTTTTAACATGACAATTTTATTTTCTTCTATTTCTCTGTGCAGTTTTTCATTCCTGAAGCTAATTTGCTAATGTTACTATGTTTCACCAAAGATGCAAAATTTTTATTGATTGGAAAAGAGCTTTTCATAGCTTTGAGGTGTCTGGCAATAAATATTGGGAAAGAAGTAAATTAAAGGCCCAGTCCCCTTCTGGAAAATGGAAAAAAAAAACCCTAAAGGTTGAAAAGATCAGAAACACATTTGAAATTCAGCAGGCTTTGTTAGTATAGAAATCAAGTATCTTTTAATGCAGTTGACTTTTTTTATTACTGTTCATGACCAATTCTGATCTTATGCGGTGGTGCAAGGGCTCACAATTTGCTATTCAGTCCATTTCATGCTGTCCAGTCACTGGTGTGGTTATTTTGCTTTCCTTCCCTTTTTATTTCATTCTAGATGGGGCACATTCATCTTCCTTGGATGCTAACAGTTTTTTCTAAAACTATTTCCCTTTCTTATTCAAGACTTGCTTCTTCATATTTATGTGACTCCTCTACTCTGCACTAGTGTGGCCTTTCTCGAGTTCTGTGTGCAGTTTGGGGCAAAATGATATAAGAAGGATATAAGCCTAATAGAGATTGTCCACAGGAGGGCAGTGAGGATGGTGAAGGGCCTTGGGGGGAAGCCACAGAAAGAGCAGCTGAGGTCACTTGGTCTCTCCAGCCTGGAGGAGGCTGAGGGGAGACCTCATTGCAGTTACAACTTTCTCATGGGGGAAAAGGAGGGGCAGACACTGATCTCCCTGGTGACCAGAGACAGGACCTAAGGGAATGACCTGAAGTTGTGCTGGTGAGATTTGGGTTGAATATTAAGAAAATGTTCTTCCCCTAGAGGGTGGTTGGGCACTGGAACAGGCTCCTCAGGGAAGTGGTCACAGCACCAAGCCTGACAGAGTTCAAGAAGCATTTGGATGATGCTCTCAGGCACATGGTGTGACTCTTGGAGCTGTCCTGTGCAGGGCTAGGAGATGGACTTCCATATCTTGGGTCAGTTGGGGTCAGCTGTCCTGGCTGTGTCCCCTCCCAGCTCATTGTGCAACACGACTCCTTACTGGTGAGGTTGGAACAGAAAATATGTAGGACTGTGAGATGATGTTTATAATCTGATTAATAACAGCACTGTTACAAGCACTCCCAAGATGCATTTCAACTACAATGGTAACTACCATGTTAGTAAATTAAAATTCAGTAAATGGAAACTGGAGAGGAAAAGTTTGTGGTGTAGATATTTTCTGAGTTTTTTCTTTCCCTGTGCAGGTTCAAAATATGTAAGTAGCAGAGAAGAGTTTTGAATGTGCCACATATGCCTTAAGCAACCATCCCAACAGCTTGCTCTGTGAAGTGTGGTGTTCAACAAGACAATTTTTACCTCAGTCAGTTAATATTTCTTTCAGGTTCTGAATAAGCATAAGGTTCTGAATGTTTAATAGCTTCTTCTACAGTCAAAGTTCTTGGAACACATTGAATTCTGCAGTTAAGTGTCATGGAAAAAAAAGGACATGAAAGAGACTGAAATTTTGCCCATGACCACTGTTGAGTGTCCACAGTTCTTGGAGACATTCTTCATACCACTGTAAACCTGGAGCCAAAGGACTTGCACAGTAACACTGCCTTAATCTGGTGTTACTCAGATGATAGAAACTGTCCCAGTAAACATCAAATTCAAGCCATATAAGCTTATATTTGGGAAAGATGTCATTGAGAAAAGGCTGTCAGGTGATAAAGAAATTAATCACTTTCCTGTGTAACACATTCCAAAGGATAAATACCCCTGGGAATTTTGAAAAAGAAACATTTCTTTACTTTAACGTACACTTCCGATATACCTTTTCCTACAAGATCAAAGCTGGTCGTTATGATTTCCTTCTGGTACATATGCTTGGGAATTCTTTGCAAAGCTTTGAAAATTTGAGTGGAAATAAAAGAATTATGTTTATTTTCAAAAAGTGCTGATATTGGCTCTGTCTAGACTGTCAAGCAAGTACTTACTGCACTTAGGCTATGTTCCAAACACAAAGAGGAAAGTTGAGTGCATAGCCAAAGAGAAACCTACAATGTGCTTCAATACATCCCCCAGACTGGATCAATCAAAGCTAAGACTTCTGGGCACACTGAACAGCATACTTGCCCTGTGGAATGTTAGCAGTCAATAAATCTTGAGCCTTGTATTTAGTATTCACTGGGGAGGAATGACTTAAGAACACTAATTTGTTCCTTCATGGAATATTAGAGTCGCATGATGAAAAAAACCACTGGGATGTTTACTTCTGGAATCTATCAGCTTTGTTTCAGTTGCAATGCTGATGCTTTTGTTTTCATTATTGAAGTGTTCCAGCTCATACATACTATGTACCTATCAAACCTAGTTTCTGAACAGAGTTGATATCTAGTTGTTATATTCCATGTCTCTTATCTTGTGAAGGCAGACTTGCATCCTTAAAGAATCCTTAAAGAATCTTTAAATTCAGCTGCAATTTGTCTAGCTACATCTGTCTGGGGAGGATTTTGATATGTCATTGTAATTTTAAGGGATTCGATACCAATCTGTCTTAAAGATACATTTAATGTGTTTAATAGAATCTACACTTTCCTAATTGTGATATACAAAAAAAGATTTTCTGAAATAAAATATAAAGATTGAACATTTTACCAGAGGGAATACAGGTAGATGAAACAATCATTTTGCCTGAAGATTGGAAGAAAGACATAAATCAAAAGATCTTGGATTCTAAACATAGTCTGATTCCATATAGTCTCTTAAATGCTGATTGACTTTTCTGTGAAAGTTACAGAATATGTTCAGAAGTAGCACCCAGTCCAGAACACATACACACCCTTCAGCTTTTCTGAAAATCCCACCATTACTTCAGTGCAAAGAAAAAAGAACATCACAATTTAACTTTCAATATTTGGGTTAATTTATTGTTTGGTTTATTTTGGTAATCTTGGAAATTTTTAGTTTCCTGAGGCAATATTGAAGCTGTAAGCCTCAGCATCCAAAACCTTAAGCAGCATGAAAGCTGAATTCTGAGCTGACAACCAGAGTATTGGTTTGACAGCTCCTGGGGATGATAGAGGTCTAAAACGTTCACCTTTTTATGCATCAATAATCAATTAAAGGGTTTTATATATATATATATATATATATATATATATAAATATATATATATATAAAATTTGTTTGGAAAGAATGTATACAAACAAATCTGAGGTTGGTTGCCAGTAACTTTCAGGACAAAAATACAGTCTAAGCTGCATCTTTCTTGATTCTTTTCTGTTGGAAAAGCAAGAAAACCCCCCCCATTTATCAGCTTCCCTTTGTCATTTGACACGGCTTGCTTTAACTGAGGAATGTCACAGGGCTATGCTATGAATTAATGTTCTTTTTGATCTTGTGCTCCAAAAGCACAAGTATATTCAAAATGTTCATCTTCCTAAGCTCTATTGACCAACATTATTTACTTTCTGTATCTGCACACTTTCCTAGGGGCAAATAAGTTTGGATAGTATATACTGCTAACTAGTAATTTCCCTGCAAGTAGCTTATTAATTTTACCTGAGTAAATATTAAGTGTAGTATTTCTGAACTGAGGTAACAACAATGATGCAATTTATAGATGAAATGTCTTTATCTTGGGCAAAATATAGCCGTGGGCAACAGCATAGATGGTTGGAAGTGGTTAAAAAGAGGAAATAATTTTATTTGAATTTGGCCAGGACACAAGGACTATTGCAGTATGTTTATGAGCAGAGCTATTTGGAAAACTAAATGCCTCTAAATATTCCTGGCCTCAGTTTAATATTGCATTGAAAGATGGCAGACAGTGGCTAATTTACTTAACCAGAAATACTACAGACATTGCCAAGGCTGAAATAAATTTAGTTCTTTCTTATTCATTGACTAAGTGAAAAGTATGTGACTTTGATGCTAATGCAGTGCCATAAAAATGAAATCTGTGACAGTTTCCTGCTGCCAATGGACTACTCTACAAACACTGTGAAACCATCTACCAGGGTAAAAAAAAATCATTTTCTTAGCTTTGATAAAAATACACTGACCTTTTTGAGTCTTTGTAACAATTAAATGATGCAAATAAATTCTTACAGTGCTCAGACAGAATATGCACAATGCATCCACCTCTTGTTTGCGGTAATATTGTCCTCAGAAGAGGCTAGAAAACCTATCAAGCATGGAAAAGAAGGGTTAGACAATGTAAATGAGGAAATTGGATTGGAAACAACATACAACTCTTTCACTTCTATTTTATTTCCTACTGCCCTGACTCCCCAGATGGCCAAACAAGACTATGTAATAAGTTTGAAGGGTAATTAAAATGACTTTGAAAAATCTTGCTGAGGTAAACAAGGATACCGCTGTGTTTAACATCTGCTGAAATCCTTGTTAATATAGTAACAGAAATCTCTCTTTTAAAACAAAATATTATCAACTTAAAATATTTGTCTACATTTTGTATAGCACTAGGACAAATCAAACAAAATGCGGGTTTCGGGAAAGGTGGGCTCCAGGCAGAGAACTGTTTGGATGCTTTGAAGCAGCAAGATTATGGAATGGGACAGAAATAGGTAGGAGTAGCCTGCTAGGTGTATATGTGGCCCCACACAGAGATGGTCTGGGAAGGCAGGAGCAATCATCTGGAAAGATGATTAACAAACAAGGAGTTGGACAGAAACAAGAAAAAAAAAAAGCATGGCAAATCAAGACGAGGGCCCTGATCCGGCAATATTATGTGCATGTTTAACTATACCCTTGGGACTTGTTGGATTTATAGGAAGTATTCACATAAATAAGGTGAACCGTCTGCAGAGTTGAGGCAAAGGGCCAAAGCATCTGTCCTCAATCTTATAATACAGTGATGCAAAATAAATTACCTGAAAAATAATGGAACCTTTAATTCCAGTACTCTGAGCCTTTAATTCCTCAGTGTATTATATGTGGATTCATTACAGTATGTGCACTGAGTCTATTTAAACAGCTAATACACCATGTAAAATAAACTTTTCTGATGTAGGAAATACATTCTCATCTAAGTGAAAACTGAACTCATTTTATTTCATAATCTGGTTTATGTCTTCCACATGACCCAAGTGATTAAGGCCAAGTGGAATATATCTTTTGGTAATACTTGCTGTAATAGTCATGGGTTTAGTTTGTATAAACCTGAAATGCCTTTACTAATGAGGAAAAAGGATTTTGTTTTTAAGCAGAAATTGTCCTTTTAAGTTAAGGTTGAAGAAATGGTAACAATTTTTCCATGATGACAGCAACTAATCTTGGTTTCTCTTGTTGGTCAGTATATTTCATATATGTAACATTGGGGATCATATCTATGACTGACAAAGATGATGTAGTTTATTATAGCTCATTAGTCTAGAGATAATATCTAGTATAAGGTGCAAATCTACTCAAAGGTCAAACTTGGAAAAAAATTTGAAGGAGGTTATCAGTGAGAAATCAATTGTTTAGCTTTTGATTAGTTATTTTGGGGGGGGTTTAAAACAAGTTTCCTGGCAGAAAGCAAAAGTTGAATGCTAGACAGATATCTCAGGTACTTATATTAATGCACATTGTGACTGACATTCTCAATGAAGATGAGAATTGTAGAAGTCAGAAAAATGGTCAGAAAAATGACATTCCTTTTCCTGGAAAAGCAGCTGTAAAAGGGTCTTGAGCTGCTCAGATATTAGTTGCCTGGATTTAAAGTGGGCTAAACTCCAGAGTTTAGCAAGAACGAGTTTGAAAAATCAGAAGATAATTCCAGTGTGTTTGCCATTCAATTGTTGAATAAAATGGAAAATTCTAGTCCGGAGATAAAGTGGAGCATAATCAGATGAGCTTAATAGTATTTGTTTATATTAAACCATGCATTTTAAGCAGGATCTGACAATGTTGCTGAAAATGTAGTCTTCAATGTCCAGACTTGAACCCCTTCAACAGCATCAGAGATAGAAGTGTGTGCATTTCAGTCATCTTTACTTTTTGGAGTTTCTGGACATCTCAGGCTTCCATTTTTCTGCTGGCTTCTTTATTTTTATTGCTTTTTTAAGCATGTATTAGGCTAGAGTTATTGCTGGTTTACTCTCTCACCTCATTGTTCACCTAAGGCCTTTGCAATCCTTAGAGTCTTTTAAAATTTTATTTCTATTTTTGCCAGGTGCTGGCTCTTCTCCATACTCTGGCATTTTAGTTATTCAGGGATGCATACTCTGAGCCACCTTGATAGTTTCTGCCACAGCCTGATATTCAGAGCTTGCAAGGACATGAATTGTTTACATTAATTTTTAGCAAATGCTTATGGTTAATAGGTGCTCTTCTGTTAAATGGTGAGAAAGTTAAGGTTGCATTTCCCTTCCTAATTTTTATCTTGACTGTCAAAGGCTCTGATTTATGTTCTGGGTTAATAGCTGTTCAGAATTTTAATTTAGAAATCATCTGGGCATTTGGACAGAGAGCTGGTATAATTCATTCTGAGGTGGCATGTCCCATGCAGTGGAATACCTGCCCTAGAAACATCCTGCAGGACTATCTTCCTGGTCCCACAGCTGAGGAGATGATATTGGTCAGCACAGCTGAAGGAGTAGGAGATAGTCTTACACATGCAAACTCCCATGAAGATATTTTTGAGATCTTGAGGACATCAGGTAACATTTTAGCTTTGTGAAGATAGTGGAAAAAAGGGTCTTTGACATAGGCTAGATTGTGACCTGTGTTGTGGATAAACCCTGGTTGGTAGTTAAGTTTCACACAGCCACTCACTCACTCTCCCCTGGTGGGATGGGAGGGAGAATTAGAAGGTTAAAAATGAGAAAACTCAACTATTCATACAAGGAAAATTTAATATATAAAGCAAAAGCTTCACCCACAAACAACCAAAACAAGGAATTCACTCATCACTTCCTGTGGGCAGGCAGGTGTTCAGGCATCCCCAGGAAAGCAGAGCTCCATCATGAGTAACAGGGACTTGGAAAGACAAATGCCACCACTCCAAATGTGATGCCCCTCTCCTTTTTCCTCCAGATTTAAATACTGAGTGTGACACCATACAGTATGTAGTGTTCTTTGGATCAATGGGGTCAGCTGTCTTGGCTGTGCCTTCTCACAACTTCATATTCACCCCCAGTCCCATTGCTGGTGGGGTGATGTGAGAAGCAGAAAAGGCCTTGCTGCTGTGTGAGTGCTGCTCAGGAACAGCTAAAATATCTCTCTGTTATCAAATCCAAAACTTAACCCAATATGAGTTACTGTGAAGATAATTAACTATCCCAGCCAAGACCAGTACAACCTATAATTAGAAGACTTAATTTATAATTAGAAGACTTAAGACTTATGAATTTTAAATAAATTAGATGGAGCAGGTGGCTATGATGTCTGATAGCCTCACACCCTTTTACTTGACACACATCAACCTTGTAAGACAGGAAATGCTGTTTTCCCTATTTTACATACTAAGAACTCAAACACCAGTTAGAGTTCACTCTGCCATGAGGTTTGTAGCTGGCTTTGGGCAAGTCACTAATGTTGTATTCTGCAAGGCACATTCAGAGGCATTTTTGCTCACTTAGGGATCAGAGGCAGAGTGTTAACTTCACTGTGGGATTCTGCCCAAGCTCATTGCACTTGAGCTGGCTCTTTTTGAGTTAGGTTTTGATAGGCAAACAAATGCTAGAATTTCAAGCAATGTCATTCACCAATTCCCTGGCAAATCAAAACTTAATTCTAGGCCTGTCAATCATCTCACTTTTTACTGAAAAAGTAACACTGAGTTTCTTATTTGAATAGTTCACAAATTAAGTGCAATGTGTTTTTTTCTGTATCTAACAAGGCTAAGAGGAAAGGAGGGTATTATCTGAGTATAAGGTGTTTGGCTTTTAATTTTGCACTATGAAAAGATATCTCTGTGAGACATTATTTTATAAAATTCTAGAAGCTCTGAAAGACCCTGAAAATTAACATCTGAATTCCTGTAAACTTCACCACTACTGTCAAGCAGTTTAAAAACATTGTTGATACAGAGGCTTATTAATTACTAGTATAGTCTTTGTAATTGCCTAGTCTAGAAATTGATGAACAAAGTCATCCCAGAAAGCAATCAATTTGGAATCTAATTTGTTGGTGAAATGAACCATATAAACAAAATGCCACTTGCAGTTTGACTAAAATGAGATGTGCTTAACGAGCCTATCATGATCTGTAATATTCATCACGATGGGTCACAGTTACATAAAATGTCATAAATCTCAACCAATGCATATAAAGCTGAAATATAAAATTGTATTCTGAAAAGAATAAAACATAAAACAGATGGCTGCCCCATAGAAACATCCTTAAATTTCACATGTTCTACTCATTGACTTTTGGGCAGATCAACTGAAACTGTGTGTGTGGGGGGAAAGCAGGTGCCTTTTTCAAAGTGCATTTTACTTTATTATCCATATTGGAAGTTGAGACTGACTGGGGGAACAGAGGTTCAAGATTTGAGTGACCAAATAAAAGCTCTTTTGAAGTAAAGCGATCAACAAATTTTCTATCTTTATTTTGAACTACGCCAGAGCCAACTATTCAAGGCAAAGAATAGACTATTGAAGGCAGCATGGTGGAAGCTTGAGGACTTGCCAGAATGTGTTGGACTTTTTTCTTTTTGTTTAATCAGTAGTGATGAATAAGAGTTATAAGCAAAGTTGCAAGTAAAAATTATGAGGTGGTTGGATACTAAAAAGACACTCAAGGGGCTGAAGGACTGACCTGTCTTTGATAATATGAAATCAAATTTCTATTTCTTCAATGCTTAGCTAATCAGACAGCATGCCTTTTCCCTTCTGACTCATAATCCTATTTTTCTTTGGAAAGTCTAAACCAAAAAATCTGCAGTTACAACTTAAACATTTAATATTCAATAATAGGATATTTCCCAGAAATCCCCTTTTAGACAATTATTTATTAAAAGGTATCTGAAACTCTAGGAAAACAGGGTATTTGCTTAAATACAAAATTCTTTCTTGTAAATAGTGAGGGAGAAAAGTCTTGTATGCAGAGAAAATTTTAAACTTTTCATGGAGCTCCAGAAGAAGGGAAAAAAATTCAAAAAGACAGAAGGAAAGAGAAAAATATATTTGCTACATTTTCATTGTCCTCTATGACAGATATCTATATTTGAATGACTGTATATCTGTGGGTGTGTGCTCATAGAGCTCTGTGTGTGTTCTCTGTGCATTTGCATATGTGTAGAAACATATATACTTACTCATGTATGCATGTGCTGAAAGAGCAAGAGGTGTGAGTACTCTGCTGAAGCCCTTTGCTCTGTGGAAAGATAAGTTGTTTTGGTGTACAAACTATAAACAAAACATGCAATGTTGTTGAAACATTTTTTTCCCTTTTTCTTATTATAGGATTGTGAAGAAAAGGAAAACATCTTAGGTAGGGGGTTGGATTGTGATCTTACAGCAATATAAATTCATTGGTTTCAGTTCAGTTGTTCCAGATGACAACAGCACAACAAAATCAATCCCCTAATCACTGAAGTGTTACCTGATGGTTTTTAAGATATGAAGAGTCTATTGATTTCTGCCATCAGAGGACAGTGTTTTATAGCAGTGTGTTTATATAAGTGAGAGAGAGAGAATGGCAAATTAAAATCAGTACTGCAAAAATAAATTTCTTTTTGCCCAGATAAATGTTTTTCACAGAGAAAATAAATATCAAAATATAGGGGAAAAGGTCTTTTGGCTGGAATTATTCTTTTCTCCCGTCTGCACAGTTGGAAAGACCTGTTTTTCAGGAACATACTGACCAGTATGAGGATTAACACATCAAAGAAAGAGCAAGCCCTGCCAAGTTAGCTCTGGCAGAAAGCTGCCACCCTACCTCTGGTACCTGGGTTAGCCAAAGGGCCCCACAGGTATCTCATTCCACTTCAGGCTCCACGGGGTGAAGGCTTGCGTCCGCCCACATAGGAGATGGGTTTGATACAGGTTCTGGTGAATTTCCAAGCCCAGGCTCTTGAGATCAATTAGGACCTGTTCTGTAGGGATACTCCTAAGGTAACAAGCTGTGTAGGGAGTGCAGCAGGGCGTTTGTAGGTGACCCATTAACTGATCCCTGCTCTGTCCTGTCAGGAGAAAGCACTAGTATTCTAACATGTAAGGGGCACTGCCAGGCTTCCGTAGCCAGATTTATCTGAAGGAAATTGTATGATTAGCTATTTAATTTGGGGGAGAGTTCCTGAGGAGACAGTTTTGTAAATTGTTGAATCAATTAACTTTTCACAGGAAAACTGAGCTTTGTAAATTTAATGAAATCAGTGGGTACCTATAATGATTTTTTTCAAAAATACTTTATTCTAAGTAAAAATAAATTTGTAAAAATCATTATGCCTACTTAATATTCCAATAAAAGCTCCTCTGACATGTAACAGTGTTTGAAATCGACCTGTTTGCCTCTTGGCTACTTTATCATCTAGTGAAGTACTGGGAAAGTATTTCTTCACTTTCCTTAGGGTGTCTACCTCACATCTTTTGAAATGGACTCAGAGAAATTTGTTTTCCACTGAAAAAATTAAGAATGTAACATTCTACCTAGTATGATTGGAGCCAAAGAAGATCCTGCTTGAAAAGCTTAGTTAATATTATTTTAGATACGAAAGTTTAAAAATGAATTGACAGAAATAATCTGTGTTTAAAACTGTCATCCTTCATTATCACATCCCTAAAATCAATGTGTTTTCTGCAGGTACAGCTCATTTCTCAGATGCAAGTCCTCAAGGAAGCTGGCAGGCAGCTGAAGGCTCAGCTGAAGCCCAGCCATAAATAAGAAGAGCTTTAAATGGTTTCAGCAGTGTTGTGTCTCCTGTTGTGTTTATTGCACAGTGTAAGCAGTGCTGCTTGGCTAAGACTGAAAATGCTAAATGAAAAAATGGACAGCTCCAGACTTCTGTATTTTCTGGGGGTTTTTTTTGCTATTTCTCTGTTTTATGCTGAAATGGAGAAGGTTTTACAATGAGAGTATAGCAATAGAACAGTGGAACAGAATAGTTTATTTTGTATTCCTCAAATGATTCTACTAAGTGAAGACTAGAGAAAGGAATTTCCTGACTTAAGAGCAAGAACTTGATTAGAGTCATTGCTGTACCTAACCTTCTTGACTTCTCTAATTTTTGAGTAAAAAATATGCTGAAATGATTTGTTGCAGGGGCTGATTCGTAATTATAACAACTATGGGAATAAACAGTTTTGTTTAATTTATGCTAAGAGCAAGGGCATCAGTGGCAGATAGACAGATATCCGAAATAAACCATCATGCTGGTAGAGACAATTAAAGATTTTCCTAAAGTACACGAGAGCAATTTATGTGCATTAGTCCATCCTTTCCTAATTTAAGGTTTATGATCCTTGTAATATCAAGATATATGAGTCTCAAGGATCATGCATGTCCTTGGATAAAATTTCTCAATAATCAATGAAGTGTAACAATTAATTATAATAAATAATGCGAGTAGAACTTATGACAAAGGGCTGGGTCAGCAACTGAATAAAATAGACAGGGTTTCTACTCAGTGTATTTAATACGAAGAAATAGAAGAACAAGGAATTTGCTATAAAGAATTATAGGTCCATCTGACATGAGAATGAGAAAAAGAAACTTATTTTCTCAATGTCCCTCCTCAGATCTTGAAAAGGTGTGGTTTTTTGGCTGGGGTAGAGTTAATTTTCTTCATAGTAGCTACCATGAGGCCATATTTTGGAATTGCACTGAAAACAGTGTGGATACTACAGAGATATTTTTGTTACTGCTGAGCAGTGCTTACAAAGAGCCAAGGACTTTTCTGCTTTTTGTTAGTAGGCTGGGGTGCACAATGAGTTGTGAGGGGACACAGCTGGGACAGCTGACCTCAACTCTCCCAAGGGATATTCCATATCTCATGGCATCATTCTCAGCATATACACCTGGGGGAGAAGAGGGGAGGACACATTCAGAGTGATGACATTTGTGTTCCCAAGTCACTGTTATATGTGATGAAACCCTGCTTTCCTAGAGATGTTTGAACAGCTGCCTGCCCATGGAATGAGGTGAATGAATTCTTTGTTTTGCTTTGCTTCTGCATGTGGCTTTTGCTTTACCTGGTAAAATGTCTGTATCTTAGCCCATGAGTTTTCTCACTTTTGATCTTCTGATTCTCTTCCCCATCCCAGAAGGTGAAGAAAGGGGTGTGGGGTTTGGTTGCCAGCTGAGCTTAAACCATGATACGAGGTCATACAGAACGTCTGAGACAATTTTGTCTTTAGACTCTCTAGCATGCTGTGCATCAAATGACATCATAACCCTTGCTTTGCTGCTTGGTAGTACTGGTTATAAAGTGAACTTTAATATCATTTTGCTGCATGCGATCTGTGCAAGCCCTGATGTTCACTTGCCCAGATCATTTAGCTTGCATTCAAATGATGGTGATGAAGGGGCTTCTCTTATTAGAATGTGCGTCATCATAACAGAATAACTCTGCACATCATCCTTAATGGCAAAACATCCAAACTTCCCCTTATAATTTGTGTTCTCTGCCAATCACCTCCTGTGTTTGCATGGAATACTTAAAAAGGCTGTCAATAAAAGTGCTTGACCCATCTGTACATGCTAAAAAGGCCCACAGAACTGCAACATTACAACATCAATAACAGTGTGAACATGAAAGAATACTTACTCCACTGTCTACACACTTTAATTAAAACAAAGCCTAAAGATACCTGTCCAGAATTTCAGTCCTTCTTAGGTAATAAACAATTATGCCTCACATACCAGAGGATGCCAGAGAGGACCTGTTGTATCAGAGCTGGGGGAAGAAGCCCTGGATGAAATCTTTACTAAGAGCCATGAAACACAGTTGGTACCTCAGTGAAATATTTTTGCCATTATTTTTAGTTTTCTGGTTGATCCCAGAATTAGCTTTAGATGATGTCCTTCCATGTGGTAATAACAAGGTTTAAGTAAGTAAAGATCTGGATGGGAAGCAAGCACACATTTTCTAGAGACCAAAGAGTGTTTTTCTAGCTTATTAGTGATCTTTCTAAACCTTTTAGCCTTATGCCCCTTTACTTACATGCTGTAACTAGAGCAGAGATACTGTCATAACCGTCAACAACTTGAAGTTTTGAGATGCTAAGTGTGGTTTAAAACACCTGTTGATTCATGGCAGTCATAGATGCCTTTTTATTGTTTTGTTTGTTTTCTAGTAGCTTTAGGCAGCCCTAACAAAGATTCAAATTCTCTTATCTCTTGCTTTTCACTGAGGGAGCCATGAACCACATCACACCAAAGATAAGACATTTAGAGGCAAAATCAACTAGTACTGTAATAAAAAAGTATTACATCACCTTCCTTCTGCAAGTGCTATGCTCTGAGGAGTTCACAGTGGAAACCTTTGCATTAAGACTAAATCTCATGGAAGCCCTTGTGCTCTGGTAGTGTTAGACAGATTGGGAAGTTTATCTCCTTTGTAATGGAGAAGGTTCTTTAGCCTGTAGTGCCCTGGAAAGAAGGCTCGTTCTGGAGATAAGACTTCTCGCACGCAGAAGTGATGTGTAGCAGGTGGAATTTGCACCTAGCACCTGGAATTGGCAGATTCTAAATCTGTTTTATCTATGGGCATGACAACTGGCTGAATCATGGTTATTTCTCCTCTTCTCGCTGTATCACTTGTTTAAGGGATGTTATACTACTCCCTGTTTTGATGCCGTGTATATTTATGGCAATTAATATTTGTATGGAATTTTGTTTTCTAGGTATGTAAAATCATCAGTATTATTCCACTGAAGAGCATAACTGACATGTTCCTAATTCATGTGACAGACATTAATGCTTTCAAAGCTGGCAGTATCATGTGTATGCATAAATATTTTAAGTCTGAAGAAAATAAAACTTGGGAGTTCAATCTAAAGATATATATTGGCCTTCTGGGACTAATATTCCAGGCTTCATCTGCAAAATAGCAGTCTATTGATCTTGAGTCCTTCTTGAAATCTGATTTTTCACTTGCCAAAGCAGAACCACTGTTCTGTTTTATTTATAGACTCCTGAGAAGGCCATAAACATATACGTGGAGAGAAAAAAAAGAAAAGAAAAGAAAAGAAAAGAAAAGAAAAGAAAAGAAAAGAAAAGAAAAGAAAAGAAAAGAAAAGAAAAGAAAAGAAAAGAAAAGAAAGAAAAGGCCTTTCTACTTTTAAGTCACATTTGGTTAACTTTCCAACTTTCTTCCTGTTCAGGTGCAAATCAATGTCAGTATTTGTTTACTGAAAATATAAGCAACAGATCACTGTGCTTTGAAATATTGATTTCAAAATAAGGTTTCTGTGTGTCTTCTGGAAATACATACACATAGATACGATACTTCCTACACTGAAAATAAGACTGGCTTTTCAGACTGTTTGAGATAAGAGTAGCCAAAAGTGACCTGAGCTTAAAGTTGTTTATATCTGTAACTTTGGTATGAAAAACCAAGAAGTGCGTGAGCTTTCATCCGTGTGAGGTACATTTCTAAGGAAATCTAGCTGTGTTGTCTTCAGTTCATGAACAATCTATTGTTTATTTGTTGCCTAAATGTATTCTGGATTAATGAAATATTTGGGAGTTGGATAAATTAGTTACTTTGAGGCCCTTTCATCATTCAGCTGGTAAGTAGTGTGTTGTATTCCTTGAAATACTTCATGTTTTGGGATCTATAATGAAAGGGTTTAAAAAGTTCATTCAGGGTTCTAAAGTATTCACATTTTGTACCATTTGTATTTACATTTTGTGTATGTGCAAATATATGAGTCTGAATCTGCACTCATATATATATATACACACACATATATAATGTGTATATGTATATATTCATGCACCCCCATATACATATAGATGTATATGTAAGTTATTTGCTCATAATCCTAAATTGAATCAGTAGCAAAGCCAAGAAAAGAACGGATTCCTAATTTTAATGGCACTTCTCTCTTCAGTGAACTGCACACAATACGTCTGACTTAGCTTCAATTTTTGTTATTAAACAGACAGCATTGAACAAGATTACTCAGTCTAAATTAGATCAGATTCCCCAACATGTCCTGTCATTAGATACTATTGCCTAAATAGCCAGTTGCACTTTTATCCACAAAGATGATTGAAAGGGTACAGATATTAAAAACTCATGAATGTTTCATAATGGAGAGAAAGGACATTAGTCTTCTTCTTTTAAAATATTTATTGTAGGAAAGAGGTGATTTTTTTAAAAAACTGATTCTCTTAATCATTCTTAATCCAGAATATGTATCTGGCTTGATTTAATATTAAGCAAATGATAGAGTCAATGTTTTAGCTCATAGATTCTGCTAGCTCTCTATTTGCTTTCAAAACATGCTCCAAGGTTTCTGAAGTGATTTGGCTGATGTACCT
The DNA here is from genome assembly GCA_024500445.1 of Entomyzon cyanotis. Lineage (NCBI taxonomy): Eukaryota > Metazoa > Chordata > Aves > Passeriformes > Meliphagidae > Entomyzon > Entomyzon cyanotis. The sequence goes on from JAKEPQ010001009.1 coordinate 10,913,237, forward strand.
TTACTGTTATTTTTAAATCTTCACCCCACTGCAACATCTAAAGCATGTAAGTGAATACATTTACTCTAATAGGCACATTTAGCAGATAATGGGCTTGACATGATGTCTTTAGGTAGGAGATGTTCAGAGCTGGTTGTTCAATGACATGACCTCATGAGACATAATTTAAAAGCAACATTTTTACCCCAGTTGAACATACATTCATAATTTAGCTTGTTTTTGCTACAAATGTTAATGCTATTCTTTAATAATCTAACACAGTAAAATAATTTAGTCTGAATTGCTCTGCATATGTATTAGAGCTAACCCTTAGGTTAGGTTTCTTGGAATTTCTAATAATCCTTATGGAAACAGTTTTATAAATATTAGTTTTAGAAAATTGATTTTATCACAGAATCATAGAATGTTTTTGATTGGAAGGGGTCCTAGAAAGCATCTAGTTCCAGCTCCTCTACCGTGGGGACCTTCTACCAGACCAGGTTGCTCAAAGGTACATCAGCCTGGTGTTGAGCACTTCCAGGGATGGGGCATCCACAGCATCCCAGGGTAACTTGTTCCAGTATTCCACCACCCTGACAAAAAAGGATTTCTTACTAATATTGAAGGTCAACTTACTCTCTGTCAGTTTGAAGCTGTTACCCTATTTCCTACCACTGCATGTCCTTCTGCTTCAGGTTAAAACCCTCTTTGCCAGCTTGGCAAGCCTGTGACTGAACATGCTCTTTCCCTTCTCTTACAGATGGATCCCATCAACCTCCAGTAGAACACACTTCTCAAAGTGAGTCCCACGGTCTAAGTAGTCTAATTGAGAAAGTAAGTAAAATTTTTCCACAAATTGTTTTGTGACTACATTGCACTATTCATTGCTCTTCACGTACACATATGCAAAATTTTGGTTTTCCCAGTTTATTCTTTGAGTTTAGTTTAGAGGTAGAAATTTCTGCCACTTCACTCACTGTCAATACAGAGCTTTCATAGAATAATTTGTCTATCCACATGTTAAATTGATAAGAAATCCATCATGACCTGTAGAAGGCTAGGAGTACTGTAATCAAAGCTTTTTAATTCAGTATTTGTCTTAATATGCAGTTGAAATAATAATTCGGTTAAATTCTTTGCCTGTCTTAAGTGGCATTTTGCTTTTAAAGCAACCTAGAAATTGTGACCTTGTCCTAGGTGTACAGTAATTGCAGAGTGTGCAGAAGATATCTAAATTTGCTTATTCATAGCTAGGGTGAGAAATGGGGACAGAGTAGCTACACAGATAATGAATAATTACCCAAAAGTAACAGGGAGGATTGTGCAAACTGTGTTGGAGTCTACATGACTTTGTTATCACGGTACCATTGTTGGAGATAAACTGGTCATAACCTGTGGTAGCAAAGAAGAGAAAGTCACCAGATTTTCCCTATGTATATGTGAGTCTGTGGATGTGCATCCAAATCTATCTAGTAGATCATAACTATTTTGTGAGGAAAAAATAATAGTGCTGGCTTTTTACAGTTTGCTGCTTCTTTTCACAGATAAAGGTGTAAAAAAAGGGAAATAGAATCTACAGGTTTCTTTTCATGTCAATTGAAAGCACAGGAAAAACTCTTCATTTAACAATGGTATTAAGAGGAATAGAAAAACAAGAAGAAAATAAAGATTCGAGAACAGCATCTATCTAAGAGAAAATTGATTATTTTTTCTAATGTATGAGAAAGTTGTAATGCTGAGTAATTTCCTGAAAAAATTGGTGTTTGGAGGGTTAGAAAATCAGTACCAAACATGAAGTGATCAGATTTTCAAAGAAATGATGAGGATACATGCCAAGAATGGACTTGGTCTGTGGTGTAGAGTTTATTTGGAGGTAGATAGAAAGGCTAATGTGGAGGGAGGGGTACAAGAAGGTCAGTTACGACATGAGGAATGCAAGGGTTTCTCTCTTCACCTTCCCCAATCAAGTCCCCATTTCCCTTCAGTTTCCCACCTTTTAATATTGAAACAAACTTATTTTAAGGAAATGGGTGAACATGTAATATATTTTCTAGTTTCCTTTTCCTTTGTTTTAACCTTCTATTTATATGATTTGTGTTCCTGTAGTATTTCCTAGTTCAAACCCTTTGCTGTTATTTTTTCTTTGGGCTCATTGGCTTTCTGTCCAGTTTTTTATTCCAGCTTGAATTCCCTCTCTTCCTTTTTCCAAGTTTTCCATCAAAACCTTTCTGAGTAGGTTTGTTTCTCTGTTCTTTTTCCTCACAGTGTTCCTTAATTGTTCTTTGCTCTTCTTCAGCTTAGCTGTGATTGTTCATTCCTCATCCACCCACTTACTTGATTTACTTTTCTCCTCGCGCTAACAATCGCCCACATATGTAGTTTTATTTCACTCACCATTCTGTCTGTTTCCTGTTCAACTCAGCCACCCATCAATTCATGCCTTATTCCACCTCACACTTCCAGTTACTTCTTCACTCCATTTTAGGAATCTGGGGGAAATTCAAAGAGAGTAAATACAAAAAGGAGGCATAAATAGCAAGATGAAAAATACAGGCTGTCAAAAGTGTAGAAGTGAACCATTGAGAAAATGGTGGTCAAAGAAACAAAAAAGAAAACCTGGGCTGAGAAATTCTCAGGGTGTCAGGAAAGCAGTTACCATTTGAGTAAGTGTGTTTGGGGGAACAGATGGTGGAGAGTTTTGGAGAACAGATAGATGGAGTAGGAAAATTGCTGTTCCCAAGTGATTCAGTCTTCTCTTGGATGGCCTTGATGTGTGAACTCTGTGTGGCTAAGCAAGTTCAAAAGTCTTTATTTGAAATGGTGATTGAATTCTGGCTTTTACCTCGGAATGTTTTAAGTGGTCATTTTTAGCAAACTGCTCAAGACTGCCATGGGGGCATACCAGGAGAGCCATCATCCCATGTAGACCTTATTTATGAGCAGATGTTCCCTTGGAGTGGAACAGAGACTAATATTGTTCTACATCACAGCAGTGAAGGATGATTTACAAATATTACTGCAATTTGAACTCATAATTTATGATCACCATCACTTATTGTATCTCAAAAGAGTCTTCACAGCAAAGCTGTCTTGGAAGTTTGCTTCTTGCATGATAGCAAATTATATATAACAGCCAAATATACATAAAACCATGGCAAGTCTTATGGAGAAAGACTTTCAATTAGTGAACAAAACTAGAGAAAAAATATGTATGTCATCTAAATGTATAGAATAAAAGTCAAGGAAGGCAAAATTATAGGTAACATGCTGTGCAAAATTTCACAGGGCTAAATAGAATTAGTATGAATAGGCAACATTTAAATTTTGTCAAACAATCTGGAAGTTTCTAAAGCATGAATTTATTTAATGGGTCTTTGCAAAAGCTGTTGTGGACTCACATTCAGCAATAATTTGTCGAATGGAGCCCTGTAGAGAAACCGGTGACCACAAGATGGCAGGATTCCCATTCAAACCTGACAACAGAACTGCGCTTTGAACTGAAAAAGCTTACCATGAACTTTGCTTATTGCTGTAGCTATAATAAGGCACTCCTGCTCCAAATTTGCCTTTAATTTTGCAAAACACAGGAATTTATGAGAAGGCTGATTTTGCATATCATCTGTCTTTGTGTATTTCTGAGCCATGTTACTCACCCTCACGAGTAATATTGCCATTTTTCTAAAACAGGTATTACCTTATTGGAAACGATGTTTTAAGAAATTATTATAGTTCTTCAAAATAACTGGTATCAGTCCATGTTGTTTCAGTAGACTGAGAAATATGGAGAAGATATATAAATTTCCAGAAATTCACACAAAATATTAATCAAAACATTTCCCATGGATGCTGTGTTGCAGATAGTTTGATGAATATTGAAGAACTCCCATTTTCATGTGCAGCTGGACCTTTTCTTCTGTAAAGTGGAGAAATCAAGACACTTTTGTTTGACATGTTTCAAAACATCTAATTTAAAGCATAGTCTGTCAAGTTGGGATCTTTAAGAAGGCTTGGCGTTGGCTGACCTCTTCACCCAGGGAAGCAAATATGACAATTCTGTAGTTTTTTGGGATGAAAATCATAGTATTTTGTCTTTCTGTTGTGACTCATGTCCATGTTTTATACAAATATCCAGAAATCTGTTTTCATGTCAAATAAATTTTTGTATGCCTGAGAACTATGATGGAAAACACTTGGAAAATAGATTGATAAATGACCTAAGGCACAAATAAAGAAGATTCACATATTTTTGATTTGAAAAAAAATTTATTCTAAAGGCAGTCAATTTTTCTTTGTGGCCTGACTCAAAAGCATTTACCAGGGGCTGTTATAGACATCAATGAATTTTGCCATTGACCATTGACATCCAATGTTTTTAGGCCAAAGCTGAGGGTTTTTGAAACATTTCAGAGTACATTTTTAGAACAAACAGAATTTTTTCTGCCTTACATTTAAAAACAGCTACTTCTTATTTAAAAAACAACTACAAATGCTAATGCACTGATTATAGGTGGGAAAAAAAATCCTTTTTCATGTGAATACAAGTATATTCCTCCTGAAAGGAGAACAATCACTCAATTACACAGCAAACAATACAGAGAAAATTACTTTGAAAATCCATTGTGTAGAGAGTTCTAAAATAATAAACTTTAAGAATTTACACTAAGTTTTTAACTTATGAAATGAAAATGTTGATGTCCATTTTTCTTTCTTTCTTTTTCTTTAGATTGTGGAAATTTACATTTCCATATGTAATAACTGTAATAATAATAAGAATACTAAGTTCTTTGAACTGTGCATGATTGTCTTTAGTATTATCCATACCATGTAAAGCACAACTCAAATCTGAGGTATTCCAAGCTGATATCTTCATACACTGTTTTAATGTGAGTGAATGGTTATTACATAATACCAATGCATTTTAATAAATTACAGTGAAAGGGAGTTAAATGCCAGGTTCATTAAGATAAATGACACACCAATATCTTTATAAAGACAAATCCCCCAGTGCAAATTATTTAAGCTGAATATAATGAATAAAATTAGTATAATGTCTTTTGATGCACTATAGAATAACTCCATCGGGTTAATATTTTTAATACAGTGGTTGGATGTTAGAAAGGTGGCAATATCTGCTTTAGGATTTGTGTTTTTCCAGCTGATTTTATTTTATGCTTCACATGTGCAAAGCTTGATGCATTTGGAAAGATGCAAAAAGCAACTTAGAAAGAAGCAGTGCTTTAACACCACTTTGATGGTTCTGTTCAGTCACTGGAAGAAGAATCCAACCCAAACTATGCTAAAATCTTGGCTCAGATTTTGAGCCAGGCAGTGATACTGGACTCACAATCTCAGTAAACAAGTGCTGTAATTTTGTCCTTTACTTCTTCCTATGAAAATGGGTTTTCCATAAACATTTTGGTACCAAAAGAGTGCCAAGGAGAACAACACACAGCTGAGTTCTCTTGTAGCCACTGCTGAGTAATCTTTGTACCCACATTGTAAAGTCATCATTACTTTCCATTGTTTGTCAGTGGCAGTGGTAGTTCCTCTATAGATGCCAGTGTTTACCAGAGTAGTATCTAAGATACGTTTTTTTTCACAGTACTAAGAATGCAAAATAAGTTATTTTTCCCAGACAGGTCTAGTAAAACTCCCTCAGTGTCTGGATGCAACCAGAGCAACAAACTCATTGGACTATGACTGATTAATTCATCTTCATAATTTTTCATGGTTCTTAAAAATTATATTGCTGGAATATTTACCATAGGCTGTTATAGACATTTCAGAAAATTATATGCATGTTAAGAATCCTCATTAAATGAGGAACTGAACTGCAACAGGTAAGAAAATAGTTTGGCTTGGTATCTGTTATCAAATATGATTTTCTGTGATGTACACCTGTTTTTTTCAGTCACAGAAATATGAAACTGCATTCAGAAACAGCCATAGATATAAATGTATATCTATGTAAATGTTTATGTATGTGTACTGGCTACTTTTGAATTGTAGTTTTCTTCACAGTACTTCTCAGGATTTCCAATTAAATCAGAATCAGCAAAGAATAGGAATGTGACTGTTAGAGGTACACAAATATCTTTATCACCTTTTACATGATGAGATTTAAAATTAATGTCTCTTTTTCTGCATACTGATGTGAGATGTTTGTCAAGGAGCTAGTTGATTCCTAAGGAAACTAATGGTATGGAGAACTGCTTAGAAGAACATTCATTTTTGATTCAGGTATCTGCTGAAGGAATTTGCACTTTATTTAACTCAACATGTGGAAATCAAAAGTTTATGAGATTGTGTGTATGTAATTCTTGTTGATCTTGTTTATTTACTATTATTCTTTCAATGGAAGAAATATTTACATAATGTCTTCTTTCTGGGAACATTAAAAATTCCAGGAATACTTGGAAAATGAATCTTAAATTCAGTTTTATTATTTAATACACTATTTCCAAAAGCTGGTCTGGAGGAATACCTGGAACTTGCATATGATATCTAAGATGAATTATGATTCTCTGCAGTGGCTGTTACTGTATTTCAACCAAAGTATGCAAGAATAAGAGGAAGAATTTGCTAATTAATTAGCAATAAGTGTGAGTTATTTGTATTGTCTCTTTCAAACTGCAAGGAAAATGTACAGGCAGATCAGGGACAAAAGCTTTAGTGTACAAGAGAAGCCATTCCAGATCAGACTAACAGCTTGCTTATGCTATTATTCCATCTGACAATGGCCGTTACCAGATGCTTTAGAGGAAAGTGCAAGAAACCCTGCAGTGAGCACTTATGAAATACTCTGCCTGTAGAGGAAATTTCTTGTTAATCTCTGTCAGTGATGATTGGTTTATATCCTAGAGCATGGTGGCTTGAAGGTTAAGTGTAAAACAACTTTAAGACTAGTACGACTTGTACTACTGTGAAAGAGACTGTGTTTTCCTGAGATACTTCAGTTTTATAATGTGATAACAGGCGCTGGCCAAATGACGTTAAGCAACTTCCTTAGAATGTTTCGGCATTTATTGTAGAGACCGGATAATGAAGGAGATCTGGGATAAACACAAGGGATTAAGTCTGTGTGATTTACAAAGAATTCATGAAAACAGGCATGTCTTTTCTAATGACTTTTTGTAGTCTTACATACATTTAATGGTAATATGGAAAATCTCACCTAATTTTGGTAGAATAATCAAAAATATTTAAATATTAGATTTTGCACTAATAAGGTTTTCTGTCTCTGGTCACATTCTGACTTCTGTGAAATGATTTTTTTCCTTCTAATCTACTGGCAAAGACTGAACTTTCTCATTTTAAAATAAGAGAAAAGAAAAAAATCTTCAAGCTTTCTTTACATATCATGTAGGGACAAAAAGGCATACATCCAAACATCTCTTTTCCTCTCCCCACTCCCCCATTTTCTGTGAGTTGGTGGTGAGAAAAAAGGTAAGCCTTGATATAATTTTGACCCTAGACAGGGTCTAATCTGCCTAGGGTCACAAGAAGATCTCTTCCATATCTAGCAGTGCTGAATGAGGATGTTACTGTGCTTAGCCCTCCATACCTATAATCTGCCAGCTGGAAGTTGCCATTCCCACATTGCCATTCCCATTCCCATTCTCTGCTGGACAGGCAGAGAGTCTGAGAGGAGTCTGAGAGCTTTGCCTTATCCACTTCAAGCAAAGTCAGTTCTCTTTCCAGGTCATCAGCTGTTTATTACTACTGAACTTACGGGGTTCTTGTATGACCCATTATGCCCAGAAGCTGCAGAACTTTCAGGCTCTTGGCAACAGACAGGAGAAAACTCCTAGGGTTGCTCATACCTTCAATTGTCACTGTTCTTTGCTAGATGAACATCTGTCTGCAGCCTACAATTGAGCTCTGTATAATCACTCTGCTAAGAACACAGCTATTTTTATGCTTGTGTTTTCATGCACTGCTCCTGAACTTTTCATCTCCTCACTAGCCTGGCTATCTTAATCTTGCTGGATATCTTGAACTTGACCTACTTTTGTATAGTTCAGGTTTTCCATAACTTCACAGTGGGTTTCAGCCTAAAAATTGCCCTGCATACCAAAGCAGAAAAAGTAGGAAGACAGACAGTTAATGAACTGAACAATCCAAAACTTTTCATGATAACAAAATATTCAAAATTACAGACAACATTCTTTCTACTGGCTTTAAATCTAGGCTTTTGGTGAGGAGGCATATCAATATACAGGAACTAGAGCTGATAGCAAAAAGTCCTCGGTATTTAAAATTGTAGAGACTTTTTTTTTCTCCACTTTATAATCCTTCATATTTCATGTATATGTCTGAAAGGATTGTGGAGCTTATTTGGATTATTTGTTCTTTTTCCTTCCACTTAGTAGCAGAGTCTTGAAGTTAGGAGAGAACCTATACACCTCTTTGGACCACAATGCCCCAACTAAAGAATTGATGTAGACAATGTTTAATTTCTAGAATGGATAGAAAAAAAAAATCTATGAAGAAGGAGTTCAAGAGTGTAAATAAATACCAGTGAATTGCAGAAAATCTTACCAACTGAAACTAAAAATGGCACCAGAAATAGCTTCAAATCAGCATAGACATCAAAGCAGGGCTGCAATGTGCTTTTTGCAAAGTAAGCAAAGCCGTCAGAGTCACTGTGCAGTAGTATAGACTGAATTTCCTCAAATTATTCACCTGAGAACAAACAAAGTAAACAATCTGAGTTTTATTTCTGATCAGTACCTCAGTGCTGCTTGGGATAGCAGCTTCTTTCAGGTGTCCCACATTTAAGGGCTCTGGGTGTTATAATAATCCTCTGGGAAGAAATAGCCTCAAAGAATCTGGGTATAAATGCCTGTATTAATCATGTGACTGAATATAAAAGGATGAATTGTAAGATGAATTGTAAGGCTAATGACTGAATTACATCCTCTCTAAGTGCCAGTGGTGTAGCTCTATGATGTGGATTATTCCTGTATCAACTGAATATTGGTCCACATTGTGTTATGCTACTCTGATATAAATGTGATCTAACATCTGGGAAAAACCTTAGAAAACATACTCTTTCACAATGATTGTTGCTAAACAACTACTGCTAAAATGTCTAGAAATTCATATCAAAAGTGTTTTTTTGTGAAATGTATGGAAATTTCATTAACTGTAACCTCTCTCAGGAATCCTGTTTAAGCCTAACAATACCAGGTGATATGAACTGTTTTTTTAAAGGCCAGACATGGAGTTTCACAGTTTCATTTTTTAATGCCAAAATGATAATTCATTGTGCCTAAGACAGAAATGCCTCATAAGGTCCTGATAAATCTCAACTGTTTACTGTCAGCTCAGAAACAAGTGAATACAGTGCTCATGGAAGTTCTTCAGGAGCTGGAGGCTGATTCCTCAGCAGCTGTATTAATTTAACCTCAAGCTTGCCAGCTGAAGTTCCTGGACTGATCCAAATTACTTTGTTGTAAAACAGAGTCAGTGCCTGGAGATGCACTTGGAAGCAGACTACAGAAAACGTGGGTTACAGGGTGCATAGGCAATGACCCCTATTTAGTACAGATTGGTAGATAAAGCTGTCTTGAGACTGCCACAAATGATAAGGGTTTTCCCTGTGAATTAGGACAGATATTTAATTTGGGTAGGTAATGGTTTCACCAAGTATCTCTAGCAAAAATACATTTGCGGAGTAATCATTGCTCTTATTTTAGTCAGCTTACTTCTTATCAAGTTATCTGAAAGATCAAAGCCAAACCCCTTGTGAAACTGAGTGATGAGCATAAATACAGGAACAAATACAAAGATTTAGGTAGACCAGTATTCTGGCAGTGGCCCCTAGATAAAGTTTTGGGAGAGAATAACAGAACAGGCCAAGCAAAAAGTAAGATTTTCCTGCTATTGCTTCTGACTTTTGTCAAACCGTAACTCAAAGACTTAGTGAGTGAGAAACTTTTTTTTTTTGATGTGTGTTATAGAATAGCTTTGGATGAATTTTTTCTTCCATAAGATTTTTCTAATTACTTCTTAACCCACCTAAGCTTTTGACATCTCCAACATCCTGTAACTATGAGTTCTACAGTTTAATTACGTGCTTTGTGAAAAGTGTTTCCTTTTGTTTGCTTTAAGCCTGACACTTGATAACTAAGTCTCCTAAGTTCCTTCATGATGAGAACCAGGGAACAGTTCCCTGTATACTTTATTCAAGTCAATATTTTACAAGTATTCATCATATTAATCTCATGGGTGTTTCTTTTCTACCTAGTATTTTTCATCTCTCCACTTTAAATTAAAACTTTTTATCCTCTCAGGTTCACTTTTCTGTACCTTCTTTAGTTCTCCAGAGTCCATTTTCAGATGTGGGGAAGTAGGACTACTTTCAATATGCAACAACACTTATTTTGGATTCCTTATCCAACTCTGTCTCCCATTCTGCTGCTTTCGTGAGCTCTCATGAGTATTGAGCTGAAGCTTGTATTGATGTGTTAAAGACTCCCAAACCTCTGTTTTGAGTGAACATAGCTAATTTAGAATCACCATAGTAATAGCTGATTTGTATTAGTGGATGTTGGTATTCCTTGGATATTTTTCAAGTCCGAACACTCCTTATGATAACCTTCTGTAGCTTGTTGCTGCTGGCTTTTATTTTGATAACCCTAAATAATTTAGCATTGTCAGGAAAATTGATCATCTTATTATAAGTATCCCCAGAGCCTGTTATAAACTCTGAATAAAAGAGATATCCATGTCCATGTCGGTGGTTTCTAGAAAACTCCCTTTACAGGATTTTTTTTTTTAAAAACTGGTATTCTTTATCTTTTTATGTCCCTTAAGAAATCAAGTATCTTTCCAAATGTGTTTCCTATTATTCCAAGTACCTTGCTGTCTATAAGATCCCTTGTTGAGGAACTTTGTTAAAACGTTTTTAAAATTCAAGTAAATTATGTTATCCAAATCTCCCATGCTATTCTGCTCTTCAATTTTTCAAAAAGCTCCAGTAAGTTTGTGAGGCACAATAATACACTACAAAAGCTGAGTTAACTCTTCTCATTATGTCTTATTTATTCGTCGGTCTTACATTTTTTTGTATTTAATTTCCTTTTTTTTTAAGAGTTCATATTTACTCATGCATATTTTCTTCTACTCCAACTGAAACCTACCAGTAGAACTGGCCTACCTTTTTAACCATTAATTCTCTCAGCACTGAGATCACTTCCAGGTTTGGTTAATAAACCATCTGACAATTTCATATTTGATTCTTTTTAGCTCATAGGTTAATATATTGTTGTGGTGATTTGTTACTATTCATTTTATTGATTTGTTCTAAAATTTTTTTCACTGAGAGTCCAATTGCAAATAATTCCTATAATTGTCTCTGTGCAAAAAGCCTGCCCTGTGGAAACCAATCTAACCTCATCTATAGAGAACACCAATACAAAGAATTAATTTAATCATTCAGCTTAGGCCTTATCTTCTTTTACAGATCCTCAATCACCTTTTGGTCCTATAGAATCTTTGTTGGACTGCATAAAGAGATCCTTAAATATTTTTAGAAGTTTTTATGATTTTATATTTCACTTTCTGGACTTACATTCTTTTCTGCTTTCCACACTTTCACAAAAATATAAATTTCTGAAAGTTTCCTCTATACAATTTCATGGAATGAGTTTTAAAACCGATTCCACAACTGCTGTTTTACATTTTGTCTTGGTTTTTTGTTTTGGTTTTTAAAATTTTTAAAAAAATTTATTGATGTTTCCTGTTGTTTGTATGAACAAGTTATTTGTGTAATTTCATTTTCCTAGGACAAAATGGCAAGGAACACATTCTTTTGTATCCTAGTGAATCTTATTACAAATGTACTCGTGGTGTATACATAGTTGTAGCAATAGCCCTTAACATCAATGTTAGTTTGAATTTATTTTGCTTCTGCTGGAACTACAGTGTTATTTCTGCATTTTCTCCACATCTTTAGAGGCATAAAATTAAGATCTGAGGTATGGTGCCAGAACTTTAGATTTAGAGATACAATCCAATTTTATAATAATTGTTGCAATCCTACCAAAAGTTAGATTTAATTTTCTAGGAAATATGGTTCTAAGTATTTATATTTAACTAGGTGCCAAGCGAATGTTCTTCATTTAAGGATACTATTTTAGTCCAATGAAATAAAACCAAGCATATGATTTAAATAGTTTGGAAACCTGTTTCTGTCCTTTACTCTGTTTCCTTGTCCTGTAGGCCACCCATAGGAAAGATTAGTACTAACATTAGCAAGTCAGTTCAGAACACAGAGAAACTAAATATTCTGATGTACTATGGCGAACCTCAGTGTATCCCAATGTACCTAGGACCTCAAGGAGCAGACCAAGTGTTTTATGTTGGCTAATTATCTCTGAGAAATCTTTTTCTCAGTTTTGCAAAGATATAACTGATTTTTATTTTTAATTTTTCCTCCCACAATTAATTGGCTTTTTTGCTAGGAATCATACAGACACTATATGTGACTGACTTTCTTATGTTGATTTAGTTTCTCTCCTGGAGAAAAAAATTTTAATGAATTCAGGATTTTGACATAAAGTTTTTCTGCTTGCTAGTCTATCAGGTCTTATTTACAAAATCTCTGGTAACATGGAACAGAGAGGACTTTGCCACTACCATAGTGATGAATCTCTTCAAATGTTTTGCTTCATTTCCTATTCATTATGTAAATGAAATTGTATTTATATAAATGGAGGTGTTTTTCCACTGATGCTCAAACTGTTTCTCAATACTGTCTCAGTCACCTCCCCTACCCACAGATGATCATTCTCCAAGAGTGATTACTAACTGCAGATGTTTTTCCGATTATATTATTGGAGACCAAGTCTGGCACATCTGGATAGTCTCCCACCTCTTGGAGATGAAGAAAGCCCCACTTTTTAGTATTGAAATCACCATTCAATTTCATGAAATCTGTGATGATTTAAGTGTCCAGCATTGTCCAGGGGGATGCAGGCACTGCACCAAGATGTATGCAAACCTTGCTATTATTGTGAACTAGGACAAAGGCAATTATTCATGTTGCCTTTTAGTAGCATAACTCAGAAAAATAGCTGAATTTGTTTGATTAAAACATGGTTCACTGGAATTTAAATGGGCAGCTATTTTCTGTCTACAGAACCAAATCCAATTTGAGCTCCATAGTGCTGTCTATTTACTGTAAAATTCTCTTCCATCTTTACTAGCCTCCTGCTTTCCTACATAGAGTGGCTGGAAAGTCAGGGTGGCTTTGAAGAACAATAGGTTGAACAGTTTGCGAATGGCAAGCACAGGGCAATTAAAAAAGGGAGGTGCCAGTGCCTTTTGTTCTCAGGTTGCACCCAAGGTCAGTGTTAACAGGGCTATTACTACAGCCTGAATGAGTATTTGTCCACTTTTAGAGTGTTTACTGTGGTAGCTGCTAAGTGCAAAGTATTATCTGTTTTGTATATCCAAATTATTGCCGGGGCATGTTTCTTGCATGTTTCTCCCTTTTCCCTTTCTTGCTATCTGCATTTGTCCATGGAATTTCAGTTGCTTACCTGCCTTTTCTGAAATTTATTATCAGCATCTGCCTTTTTTGCAGCAAAATACCTTCTATTGAGAAAAAGAAATACCAATTTTTTATTAGTTGAAATGTTGAGTGGAATTTTCAGGGGGAGGAGTGCTTTCTTCTAGCTCTCTTTCCATCCACTGTAAAAAATAAGAGGATGTTTTTAGTTGTCTTGCCTAAATATCTCAGGGAATTTGAAAAGAAAATGGATTTTGAGCTTGAGGTCAGAAGACAATGAAACTAAAACCTTACTACTGATGATCCACTTTGGACATATTTCAGGTTCCTCCCACATTATTTCCAATCTGCCTACCCTACCTGGGTTACTTCAGTCTTGAAGAGAAAGATATATAGTTGTGCTTAAATCAAACAGCCAATGCAATAACATTATTATTTAAAGTATATCATAAATTTCTAAAAAGTATTTAAAGCATGTGTATCTGTCCTTGCATTATCATAATGTTATAAATACATACTAATATAGTGTTGGCTTTTCGTAGATATTCATTGTGTGTATGGTTTTATTCTTTTTACAGAAGTAGTCTTGTCATAAAGATAGAGGTATATAACCAATGTTTTAATTTCTGTTATGAACTAGATTTCGGTATTGTAGTAAAAACTAATAAAAGTAGTTTAGAAGGACTTTCCTTTACTAACCACACTACCTGCTTGACCGGATAACACCCGAAAAGAAGACCTGCCACTGATACCTGACTATCAGCCTATAACCAGATGCAAGAACTACGGACCCAAGCCCAAACTGGGAGACGATAACCACGACTGGAAGAAACCACAGCCGAAAAAGCGCATGCTCTAAAAAGGCGGGACCAAGGAGGAGCCATGCAAAATAGTTCTTGGAACATGCAAAATAGTTTTGAGAAAAGTTTGAATATGCATAAGGCTGACGCAATGCAAAGAGTATTTAAGACGACTCCCTCAATGGCAGGTGTGCTTCTTGGCTCAGGGCCAAGCACCCAGCGCTGTTTCTTTGCTTTATTGGTGTCCCCTATTGTCCTTTATTAAACTTTTTTTAAATTTTAACAGGAGCGTGAACTCTGTTTTTCACAATAACTATATCATTACAGTTATGGGCCCTATAGACATTTGGCTCAGTTAGAAGAAGAAGAAAGTGAGAAGTTTGTGAAGAACCAGAAATAAAGTATTTTCTATATGTATGAGCAATAAACGTTCCTAAACATGGCACAGAGGAGTTCAACTTGTTAACATATCTGTCATGGGGCTCTCTGCAAGTTGTTTGATCCAAACTCTTGCCTGAACTGAAGTGTGATACAAACTTATTTTTCCAGGCCTTAAAGCCTGAGCTGTGAAGCTGAGTCCTGTGGGTCTATATTTTTTGGTTTTTACAAATTATCCACCCTCCTTATCAGGAGGACAGTTTTCTCCCACATGCAAGAAGATACAGTGAGGATTTATCAGAAAACCTGAACTATTTAACAAAGCAGATAGCTGTTTTAAAATCTGGTAGTTCTCCTGGAATTTTCAGCAAAGTTTTGATGAAGATCCTGGGGTGCCATTACAATACTTTACTGCAGTATTCCATTTATTTTGTTCTTTTGCCCTTCTGGAGACCTTTTCTCCAAACTCACAAGAAATGATCACATTCTGATGTCTTCTTGAGGCATTCTTTCTTGTGTTGTTTCGTTGGAAACTTGGAAAAACCTCTTCCATACCATAGGATTTCTCCTTCACTTCTCTCATTAGTAAGCATTCAGTTGTTGTGAGTAATCAGTAGCAGAGATTTTGGGTCAGGCCTAATGGTGGTGGGTACGTTTAAAATATCAGAGCAGAGGTTTATAACCTGCCTTGAAAGTTTGTCTTTTTATTTATAGTTTCATCAGTCAGTGAAATAATGAGGATATTATCTTTGGAAAAATGGATAATCTATACGTAGTTTATTGTCTTATAAGGCCTAACAATGCCTTCTTTTGATATTCATTTCAGTATAATATTCAGGTTCTCTGATAACACTGCAAACTCTATACAAGTTATTGGATTGTCCTGACCAAGACCCATGTAAACATATTTTTTCCAACCTTATTTGGAGATGGTGAACGTAGGCTTGATCATGACTTGCAGTTTTTCAGGTGACAAAGGAAGAGTTGATAGCAAACATTTTCCAGAATAAGCTGACAAATGGGAGAAAAGGCTGTTTAAGTTCTGTGCAGAAGGTCTTGAGGAAAATGAATCGATCCCTCACATTTTATGTGTCTTTTAGACACAGGGGAAAAAGCAGAAGAGCTGGAGCACAAAGGAGGAGCTCTATAGATAATTCTGAGCTATACAATCACCAGGCATGCTGGAAATCTGGGCCAGTGTGTTAACAAACATTTCTTCAGTGTTTTTAGTCAGAAATGAAAGTAATAAAATAATATGACTACTGTATATCAGTCTTTTACTTAATGAACTGATAATAAAGTCTGATGGATTCTTGAAAAGATTGACACCTTAGATATTTTATTTATACAAAGCATTTTTTAAATACAGAAGGTGTTTATTGCTGCTGAAATCTTAGGAATATATAAACTTCTGTAAATGGTATTTTTCCAAATACTGTGTTTTTTAATTCACATTTTTAGTAAATCATATAATAGGAGTTTTGATTCAAAACTATAGAATGTGCTTGTAGTTTTGCCAAAAATGCCACAAGTAATTTTTCTTTAGAATACTGAATATTTATTATGTGTTGGAAACATAACCTTTCCCCTTCTTTCATGTACAGTTAAGGCAATAAGTCACTATAGAAGACAAACTAATCTTAAACGTTGGGGGCCCCCACCCACCTTTCCAAATACAGTTATTCTAAAACTTTTGGGTTTGATTTCTGATTATGCAGTAGAATATCACAGACATGATTTTTGTGTTTGTAGTGTGGTACAACTATCTTTCAATGCTAAATAGATTCTTAATGGTAACATTTTTCTTTCAGGGTTTTCTGTTTTAAACTTTTAATGTCTGTAAACTGATCATATCTTAATATTTGTTTCATTTTGGTGGTGTTGGTGGATTTGCTATCTCTGAGAAGCAAATGTGACATAAATATGTTATATACTAATATAATACATTTACTAATATTACTGTCTATTGATATTTTCCATGATTGTCAGATTGAATTTGAAAAATAAAGCTCTTTGCAAGCTGGACAAGACCTAAACAGCTGTGACTGTGTTAAGTGGTTCTAAAAATTATCACATTGCATAGTGCACTGTTATTTCTTTTGTGTTTAAAGTTGTGTTAGGCCTATAAAACCCAGTATGTCAAATTTGTCATGATATAGTTTGGAACTTAAAGGGCTGTGTGGCTCAGGGTTATGTGTTAAAGAAATGAGAATTTTATTAACATTGGAAAATGGCCACACTGCTGCAGAAAGCTGTATTATCTTTCTCAATTTCAAATGACTTAAAATATTTTGCTAGCATTCCACTTCAAATTCTTCAGAATGGCATGCAATCATTGCAAGTGTGGGCACAAGCAGGAGAGTACCTGGCTCCAAAGATTATGGTCTTGGATATCTCTGCATTTTCTTGGTGCTCTGTGACTTCCGAACATGTTGATTAGAGTGATGATAATATTGCAAAGGAGTGAAGTTCTCTTAATGTTTTTCCATTTTTTTAATGTATAAATGCTTATGCATGATCATTAAAAATAGTGGATGCACTGTGTGGTATTTTATCTACCCATGTGTCACATAAGGTACTGGGAGCTCCAGAGTGTTAAAAATTCATTTAAACTAGTAACTTTTATTATAATTGCTACAAGCATGCTTACAACAGGCAGCATACAAATCTTAAATTAATATCTACAATGAATTGATTAAAAAAAAAAAAGATAAGAAATGCATCATCCTTTCATGGAAATGGACAATGTCATGACATTGCCAAGTCCATGGCAATGAAGTCGTCAAAACATCTCTTACATAGATTTATTTGAGAAATTTGTGTAAATACCAATGGAATTCCTGATCTGGAGGAGTCTTTGCATGCAGTCTTACTTGTATCTAAGCACACATTTAAATATTTTTCTGACTTACCAGAAAAAGTTATTGAGAGGTTTTATTTAGGAGGATTTCTGAAGTTTTATGCAAAGACATGTACGCACGATGCTAATTTCATGGTCTCCTGCTTAGGAGTCCATTCAGCTGTGCTCCTCATCTGGCTTTCCTGCCCAGGTCTCACCCTAAACCAGGACGGGGATATGGCTGAGTGTACACCTTGGCTGGAAGTTTAGGAACAGTCTTGGATCCCGTACGATTGGTATACTCTAATTTGCTACATTTTTGATCACTTTGGTTTTAAAATGTATTCTAAAGAGGTGCTGTAACTTACATTTTTATCTAAGTATGGCTCAAAATTGCTTCAGGTTAAGGTGGTTTAATGTTCCAGCAAGATACAGGCCAATGATATTAACAGAGTTAACAAAAACCAGTTTTAAACCCAAGTTGGAACCTTCTCCTGGGCTCGGAATTAAATACAGCTCAAGTGTAGTTTGCTGTCATCCACAATGGCTGGTTAAACATTGTAATACTCATTTTCTTCTGAAGACACCTCTTGTAACATGTTTTAATATATGTATATTTGGCCTGCAGTATCGGTCAGGAAGCAACTGCTGCTGGCAGTTGTTTCATTGCTAGTGTGCAATAACCCAGCAGAAGCGATTCAGTGAATCACAGAAGTAGCTTCAGGGAACCCATAGGCCATAGAACTAATTTCAGCCTGTGAGTAAATAAAAGATGTGAAAGTACAGTTCCTTCCTTCTCGGTGGAATCGGAATGTCAAGGTCAATAGACACAGATAAGTGAGCTGTACACATTTAAAATATTGGTACTTATATACCATATAGAGTATAAATATACAAATCCTTCCCATCCTGACAGTATAATGAGAATTATCTTACTAACAAAACAGCAACACCATATTCCAGAGAAAAGCAACATTATTTGCTCTTGTTTTAATATGCAAATAGTTTTCATGATTCAAATTGAACTAAGTTTGGAGTATATTTTGGAAAAGGCCATAGAGATTGTTTTTTATTTTCTGATTCAGCCTGATAAAAATATAAAAAAATTCTGGTAAAGCTGCCAGTATGAAAGTAAGAAATAAAATATTTTACCCATTTTCCCATTTTTACTATGTTTCAGTGGTAGTTGATATACAAAAATAGTTAATAAGTTTAGGAACAAATGGAAAAAAAAAAAGCCCAGGAAATTAAATTAAAAGCTCAGGTTTGTGGGATTCTGATTCCAGTGGCTGTTTGAGTGATGAGAGTTAGCTGGCATATGTAGTAATATTTTCTTTGGTGGCCATTTTCAAGGTATATGAGATTAGTATATCTTTCCTTTTTGCTTACCTAAGAATTTTAATTTTCCTAGGATGCAGTTTGTAACAGTGCATGTAGTAAAACACAGCTGGAACCACAAGGTTCAGTTAGGCTGAATTTTGTCTTGGTTTATTAATTTGTTCTGTTCCTAGATCAATGACTCTATTCTCCTTGGTGAGAGAACAGTCCTTTAGTCTTCTTCACTGCTTCCAAAGAAAGAGAAAACCTTTCTGTGTAGCAAAAAGAACACACAAAAGCCATCCAGAAAAACTATCTGATACAACCCCTGCATATTTAGTGGTAGTGATTTGTTACTAATTTATCTAGGCAATGAACAGACACAACCTACCGTCTCCTTCCTTTTCCCACCTGTCTTGCTATCTGTGTAGACTCTGAAACCTGTGCAAAGTCAAACAACAGTGAAATCAAGAAATTAGATTGTAATAAATTACAACCTCTACACTTGACCTATATTGCCTTAGTGCTTGGTAAACTAATTTAATTGTGTTTCTCTGATGAAATCTTGTGGCAGGACAACTGATTAGCATTGACTATTTTGGAAATCAATCTTTAGAGCTTATGAGACACCTTTTGATGGAATTGAAATGAAAATCTATGCCATTACAGTGCCTAACACAAAGAGAACAACTCTCACTCTCCAGACTTTTACATATGTCACACGCTTTGTCTCATCATCAATTGACTTAGTTAATATTTTCCTCCTGCTTCGCTGGATAATGATTCTCTGCAGCTTAATAAGAGAGGAACTGTTGTCTGTATGCTTTCTGTTTGATTTGCTGCAGAAATGGGTAGATATGCCATGGCTGAAAGAGAAATCCTGTGGAACAGAAAGGAAATCTTCACAGTTGAAGAAAGTGAATATGCTGCTCTGAAAAAACAGAGTTCTAACTATCTCTGAATTTTTCAAATGGCACATGAGCCAATTAATCCGTATTATTTTTCTTTTTCTCAGAAGCATCATATTTGTTTTGAAAACATTTAATCTTGTACTCTTATCTGGAGGTAAATCCAAGAAACTTCTACCTTAAAAATATATAATGCTATCTAAGGTTCGGTACTGTGAGAAAAGCAGATATAAGTATACTAGAATAGGCATTCGGTGTAATGGATGCTTTTACCTTACATTTTCTCATTTCCCTATTTGTTAATTGGACAGTATAATCCTCTTTTCTCACAGGACTCTGCAACAATACATTAATTAAGGTTTGGAAAGTATTCAGATTCTAGAGTACTGAGACCCTGACTGAAGAGCCCCTGAGAAAATGAGTGATTGGGCCCACAAGGAGGTTTTGAATACTGTCCAATAAATAAGGCCCATAGATACATATTCAAAAGCACAGAGAAAGTATTGAAAAACTGCATGTCAAGTAACCATTGTCTCCCTCTCCTTCTGAGGAAAATTACAGTATGTGATTTCAATCCATACACAACACAGTGGATTTGTAACTTCCAAACTGGGATCTGTATGGATGAGTTTATGTGACAATGTAAACTTACAGCAGTTGGATAGTCAGATTAAGGAATTTTTTAAAAAGCAAGCAAACAAAGAAGCAGAAACTTTTACTGAACTTTTAGAGATAGAAGGGCAGAAACCAACTGAAATTGTTTAAGTATAAAACTGGGAATGGGAAAAAAACTCCTCAAAACAGACAAACCTAAACTGCTTTGAATTTATCTTCCTAGATTTCTATGGTTATATGATGATGATTATTTTCTGCGTTTTTTGTTTTTTTTTTTTTTTTTTTTTTTGGTTTGGTTTTGTTTTGGTGCTTTTTTGGTTTTGTTTTCTTTTGTATCTGTGTAGAAGAACCATCAGAAATAAAAAAGGAAATGGATTCTTTTGGCTTCCCACAGATGAAACTGTTAGAAGTTACTTAAGTTTAAATGTGAGTGATTTGGAAGGCTTCATCAAAACCACATGCATGTTTAAGGTTAAAGATATTTTTTTGTGGTTTAGCATTGCCTTGTAGATGACATCCAGGAAAACCTATATGCTCAGACAAAGAATGATTTAAGCTAATAGGATATTCCACAAAGTGGTGTGAGTTTCCTTTTATGACTTTTATGGAGGAAAAGAACCTATTACTGTGTTTGTAAGAGCTGCACTGCACAGGTGGACTAAAGCAGTTCCCAAACAGAATCAGTTTGCTCATGAAATGCCATAAGTTCCTCAGTTTCCATTGCAGAACAGGGAAAAGTCTCTTGAATTTCACACAGAAATAGGATTGCTTTACATCTGTGTACATAAATGTAATACAATAGACACCAATAGACTAGATATTGGAGTAATTAATTTATTCATTAAGTTCAATATGTTATCTACAAGTGATCAGGTATATGCTGTGAGCTGATATTACTATTTCTCAGTACATCAACTATGTTATTTTTTAAATATACTGGACTCGATTCTTCTGTCACTGACAGAAAAACTTCCAAATATTATGAAGATTACAAAGTGTCAAATAGGATACATCAAATGCAGTTATGGTATATGTTGTTCAACTGTATCTAATTCAATCCTTGATTGACTATTATGGAGAGTGATAGGAGCTCTATTATTGACCATTTACAATTATTTGGGAAATTATAGGATATGGGTTTTGTTAGTAAGACAATTGCTTAAAATATTATTTTAGCAATTCAGTAAATTTAACCTTTTAGTTTGAATAAGTCACACATCAAATAAAGGCTTGAGGAGTGATTATGAGCCTTATTTTGTTATTTGCCTGCAGTATACACTAGACAGAAAAGACACACAACATTGTTATAATTAAAAGAAAAAATTAATAGTGCTTTGTTCAACTGTTCCTGAGCTCCTAAGAGGGAATGGTGGTGTCAGTACCTTTACTGGAATTACAGGATGGATTTGCAATGCAGCCTAGTTAAAAATGAAAGCACATATATTTGTAGCTAGAGATACATCTAAAGTTCTGCAGAGCTTCCCCAAGATCATGGGATCAAAAAAGAGAAGGGATTGTCCTCTGCCCTTAAGCATAAATGGAGTGAAGATGTCAGCTTACATTCTGCCTTTGCTATGAGTCCAGATACAGAACAACAGCACTGTGCCTAGGCTTTCAGTCTCTGTTTTTATAAAAGTGTCAACTTTTGTTTCAAATGCACCAGTTCTTATTTTTGCTTTCCCATTCACCCGTGATAGTTCACCAGTCAGTTTAAGAAAAAACAGTTTTAAGAATTCATGCCTTGGTGATATGAACACCTGAGCTCCCTTGTGCGTTTCAATGCAGGAGCTAACAAGTGAAGACGGGTGATTTGTAGTGTAGATAATACACAGTTGGGTACCCCAGACGTGTCTATTCCTTTGTCAATGATGTTAACAAAAGGCAGGCATGCTGAGTAGTCAACCAGTGAGACAAAATATTTGTTGAATGGAGAGGTTTATTGGAAATAAATTTCTATTTTTGCTCTTCTAATGTATTAGTGAGATGAACAGGTAAAAAAAAAAATCACAGATAAATGGCACATTTTCTATGAAATTTAAAAATTAATTGGTTTTAGTAGAAAATGGAAGGCCTAATTTTTCTTTCATTCACGTTATGTTTAGCTTTCTCTGGAAATGTCTGTGGGCCTGAATTGATCACGGCTATATTTGTCTTTTTCATGTGAGACTTAAGCCCTGAATTGTGAAGATTAGTGGATTTATATGGGGTGAATGCAAAAGGGTTTTTTTATTAGTATCTGGAGAGTTTATTGACAGGTCATATTTTGATGTGAGGATTGTTTCTCAGTTATAGCACAAGGAAGGCATTAATACATTTGACTTGTAAATCAGAAGTATAAAGTATTAAAGATGTTGAAGACAAAATTTCAAATTACTTCTACTCTATCTGTCCCCCTTTCAAACATTAAGAAATTATGTATAATACAAAGGCAATGTTCCATCAATGTCCACAGAGGAGAAAACAAAGGAAAATTAAGGAATGACCCTTGAATGCAAAACCCCATGAATGCCACGTACACTGACACAAGCATGTGTAGTCCAGGAGCAGTGATGCTCAAAGAGCAATTCAAAAGATAAAAAACTCATCCCTGATCCAAATCTGGATATTCAGAAGGGAAATTTATAAAACGTGCTTTCAGATTGAATTCTTTGTTGGCATTGTCTCCATCCCTTTATCATTCAGTCAGCATTTGTTTCCTTGTGTTTCCAATAAAATGAAAGTCCATGGAAGCCAGAAACATCACTTTGTCAGACTAAAAATTGTTGAATAAAGAATGGGTGCCTTTCATACGATAAGAACCAGGAGTGAATTAGCTAACAGCAGGTGAGACTTAAACTGCCATGAATTAATTGCCTAAGATTTTGTTATTTTTAATATTTGTGATAGTAATTTTTTTCTGGTTTTCAATAGAAGATTTGTTTAACACAGAACACAATGCATTGCTCATACTGCATTTCCAGTCATACACTAATTATAATCACCATGTGATTAGAGTGCATTGCTTGTTAGGCTCTTGGGAGGATAGAGGAAACAAAACAAACAGCTATAACAAACAATTTAGATGTCTGATAGGACTAGCTCTCTAGGTATGAATAATTTTCTGCTCAATACACAGTTGGGACCCATATGCAAAGAGGGGATACTGGGAAAAAAAGAAGTCTGACAATTCTAGAGAAAATTTTAGTGCATTATTTCATTCATGCTGCTTATTTGTGGTTCAGGAAAAGCACACTACAGGAAGCTGAAAAGGAAAGGCTTTATTACAAATGTTCTGAAAGCCAGATTCACCATTACTTTGAAGAGCTAACTACCTTTAGCAGTAGTTACAAAACAACAGCAGATCACTTGGGAAAACAATTAAGGTATTTACATATGCCTTTAATAGATGAATGCATTGTCCATGAATGAATATGGTTATATATGACTATGCTAGTGAATTCCTAATGACAAGTTTTTTAAACCACATAAAAATGGCTTCAGACTGAAGATGGGTGATGTAAGTAAGACAAAGGGGCATTGGAAATGGAATGGAATATCTTGAATAGAAATATAGTAATTCTGATAGAGAATGGCTACTGGTAGCACCAGATTACTTTATTTAAGGAAACTCTTATTTTATATTTTGTGCAAAATCCCTGTGCCTTCAGACTTGCACATTTGTGTATGGATTCCTATCAGATATACACAAATACCCACCCATGAAATCAGTTCCCAAATGTGGAAAACGTTAAAAGCTAGTTCCTGTACTCTACTGACAACCCCCAGATATTTTAAAGCTGTACCTTAAGGGAGGGGGTCTAGCCTCAGATTCTGATTCACATTGAATCTAAAAGACAGGATCCTTGACCTAGCACCACGTTGGGCAATGGAATCTTCAGCTCAGCTCTGACTCTGAGGGAAGCACATCAATTACTGAGTCGCCAGCACCACCTCCTGTACTGTCTGGTTTTGCTTTGAAGAAGTCTCCTCTCCAATGCCTGGTATTGCTCACCTTATGAAATCTGACAGGATCACAGCCCAAGATAGTGCAGCTGCAGCCCTGGTTTGCATTACTAAAGTAGTGCAGTGGACATAAAGTTGCCAGCCTCAGCAGGGGATTTTCAAATGTAATTTGAAATCAACTGTCATGGAAAATCAAGAAGACGGATCAGTGTCAATTATGGAATTTAAATTACATAATGCCAGTAAATGCTATTTCTGTGACTAGGTGCAGTCTTAAAATACCATCAGAGAACTTTCTTTTGAAAATTTTTACTTAAATCAATGTTGTCTCATTAGGGCAAATAGGCAAATCTCTTGAACTACTGTCTGGTTATGACTTTGCTGGATTCATTCCATTCCTTGCTGTTCTTTTGATTCAAATTTCTCTTAAGATAGCATCTAATTGCAAAGTTGAAGGTCTAAGACAATAAAAATTTGCAAATTCTTCTTCTGTGTGGTAGCATAGCATTGCTATGCAAACAATTTTGTCAGAGTGTTCATGTCTCATCAGAGAGTACAATCTTTTAAACAACAATATTATGTTGTCTAGAAAAATGTAAAGTAATGTATATGGATTATTGTAGGCCATTTGATCCAAGAAGAGGTCAAGAAGAAACATTTTAAAATATTAAATTCCACTTGCACTGATGATTCAGTATCAGTGTACATATTTCAAGTGCCAGTATGGCACAGTGCTGATGATTGCAATACTTATTTTGGAGTGCTAAGCTTTGATTTTGAAGGATGAAAGACTTAAAAGATTAAATCCATAAGGTATATTCATATTTCTCCTTTGCTAGTTAGTAAACTCACAGAGCTGTGCATCTGCTGGTTATGGCAGTACAGGGAATTTTGTCAGAAACCCATGAAATACACAAAATTAGAAGGTCAAACAGTACATTTGTGTCACAGCTGCATGTTTCAGACATATAAATGCACATATATAGGTGCACATTTGCAAAAATGATGTGTTAGTACATGCTTAAAACAGAATAAAATGTAACTTTGAACTCTTTGCTCTCAGTACCTGTAGTTCCACTCTGTTCTCATTGATGCTGAAGATGCTCTGCTGCTTAATCAAGCCAGGGGTTGCAAGGCATGCCTTCAGTTTGAATTTCTAAGAGTAGCACTTCAGTATGACAAGTCTACTGCACAGAATCATATATTTTTACCAATTTTCTGAACACTGCTAGGTGGGTTTACAATACAAGTACTGACAAGTGACAGCTCTAGGTCAATACTGAGGAAAGGGGGAATGTTACTTGCCTTACTTATTGTACTATTCAAGCAAATAGCAGGCAGAGCACCTCTAAAAATGGTCCTTTTGTATTGGATTTGTTTTTCTATGATTATAGGGAATTATGGAAGAACTGCCATGCAATTTCACCTTTGCTATAATTTTAGGTTCTTTATTCTCCAGTCTGCATTTAGCTAAATTTTTTTTTGCTCTGTTTGACGTCGTGTTTCCCTACTTCACCTGTCAGATCCAGATACTTGTCTATTTACTGCAAACATTCACTAATAAGAACCACTATATTCTAGGTGTTGTCATGGTTCCTGCAGGAAGAAGAAAAGGTGATGAGAGACAATATCACCACACTTTATTCTAAATTTAATCTTTATTTTGTTATTCTAGACACTCACAGATTTTTGCAAAAAAATAGGATTAAAATGTGCTTTAATTTTCTAGACCTCTTGTCAATAAGGTTAATGTTTCACCAATAGCATAGCAGAATTCCCAAACCAGATACTGTGCAGTGATTGCTTTCTACTGTTCTTTCTACTTAGCTCCTGTTTGGAATTCTCTTTTTCCTTTCTTTATACTTTTTTCCCCAGTATCATTTTCTGTTGGTGTATAGGACATTAAAGATAGGGGTTGTCTCAGTATCTTAGCTCCTGAGTACATCTTCCTTTCAATTAGAGAGTGATCATAGATGTACATATCTGAAATACTTGTGAAATATTGATCTCTGTGAAATATCTGTCTGATGTGTGTCTGATGTCTGTCTGTGTCAAAAGAATTAAGCAAATTTTATTCTCAGAAAACTTCAGTAACTTTGGTCAAGTTAGCACCAACCTAGTTTAGTTAACACTGTGCATATTAAATATTCAAAATTTTCCTGGCCTCTGCTTCTCACACACCTTTCACTGGTGTTTTCCACATCCTTCTTCAAATGGGATTTGATGCATAGACCACTCAGTGGAGATGGAATTGGCTGGATGGCCCTGTCCAAGGAGTTGTGGTTGTCAGTGCAGCATCCAAGTGGAGACCAGTGACAAGTGCTGTTCCTCTGGAGTCAGTGCTGGGACAAACACTGTTTAACCTCCTTGCCAGAAACAAGGGAAAAGCTGGAGAGGGACAGACAGAGGTATGGAGTGACAGGACAAGGGGGAATGGCTTTAAACTGAAAGAGAGTATGCTAGATTAGCTATTAGGAAGGAATTCTTTACTGTGAGGGTGGTGAGGCACTGGCACAGGCTGCTGAGAGAAGTTGTGAATGAACCATCCCTGGATGGGTTCAAGGCCAGTTTGAATGTAGCTCTGAGCAGCCTGTTCTAGTGGCAGATGTTTCTGCCCATGGCTGGAGGTTGGAACTGCATGCTTTTTAAGGTCCCTTCCAACCCAAACCATTCTGTGATTCTATAATTGAAACCTTTCTTGAGGTATAGCTTGCATTTCCAGAGAGAGAATTTTGAATCTGGCTGCTTTTAGATTTCTTTAATGAGGTAATCCAGCTCATTATTTATGAGCCATTGCAAAGTCAAAGTTCTGCCATGTGTTCAGCCTCCTTTTGGCTTCACTTAGTTCAGGCTTGAAACTGATGAACATTTTACACAATTTCCATTAACTAGTTTTCTAGTTTCCATTTCTAGTTTTCTTCCAAAACTAGAAGTTTTGACAGAAAGTTTCTAAATAATTCTGTTTAGTTAGCATCTTTTTCTAGACTTTGGTCAGGGTAAAATAAATAATAATAAAGCCATGTGCATTGTTAACTGTTGTGTGTCAGCTATGGAACCCAAATAATTATAACATTGTGTGACCCAGTAAAGCAAATAGTTTTTAATGTGTATATTCTTGCAGCAAATATAAAATTTGTGTATGAATAGTTAGCTGGAAAATAAAGATGCTGATTTTGGTGAATTTTCACCAAGGTTACAATTAAAAAAATGTGAGATATATGATTAATATAATATTGGTGAATAGAAGAAATCCAATTTTTATGTTTAATGTCTACATGTATGATACATGACAAAAAACTTTCCACATGTGTCAACAGGAATGATTTCAATTATTAATTATTCTACAACTGGACTACATGAATTTTAGATTTGATTGATACACACAAAATAGTCTCATCTGAGTGGTCCCTTGTCCTTTTAATGCAAGAAACACAGAGTCAGTATTATGTCTTATTATCTGTACTATATCATTCACTATTTAATCTCTGTCAATGTGCTTTAATCTCACCATTCTCTCTCTTCCAAGTTAACTTTTCCAGACTACTTCATCTTCCTTTGTTCAGAATGTTAGAAAAACAGGAATATGTGCACATCCAGGTATGCAATATAGATGTTTAGGGAATTTTCAGGCAGGTGCCAACTGACTTCTGAGTTTTCCTGACTGGTGTTTGGAGAAATAGGAACTTCTTGGGTCCTTTTCTTAGACTTAGTTAAAGAACACTCATTTCAGTTTGAAATTGGCATAGACCTTCCATGTGTTAAGACAAAAAGCAATAAGAAGGAGAGGATATTTTATGCCTGATGTTAGTTCTACTATCTTGTGTAAATTTCATCTTTTTTTGCACCTTCTCAGTTTATTTCTCTGAAGTTTTTGCTAAGGGTTTCAAATGAAAGCTAGAATAATTGTTCACTGTTCTAACAGGGGTTATTGCCCTGCAGTTTCCTACACATTGTCTCAAGTTCTTTTTTCTTCCTTTCTGTTTTTCACGAAACCATTTTTATCCTTTGCTACTGCTGCAAGTCTTCAATATGCTCTTTAAATCTCTTTTCCTTCTACAGTGCTCCTTTTGTTATGTTATATATAATGGGTCAAAATGATCTTGGGCACAGAGCCACTGTAGTAAACTAGGAATTAATATGGACCAGTACTCTTAGACTGAAAAAACACTTACAGTCATTTGAACACCAAAGATAAGAGAGAGAGAGAGAGAGAGAGAGGCGTATTTCTAAATTCTTTGCAAATGAAAGAGACAGGATTGCTGTTTAAGGGAGTTTCAGCTGAGCACAGAAACAGACTGAATGCAATCAATCAAAAAAGATTTATTCAAGAGTCATAAATTAGGCTCTACCTTAGATTCCTTCCGTCTCCCTTTCTTATATATCATCTCTTGTCCTGACATTGAGTCTGAAGTATTTCCTCCAGCCAGTAAAGAAAGATTTTCCAAACTCAAGAGTCCAATTAGGAAAAATGTTCCCCTGCCTTTCAGCATTGCATTATCTGAACCGGTTCCCTCCAGAGCACCATCTACAATGGAGGCATTTATAACTGAAAGTATCTCAGTAGGAAAGGGTACTCACTTATTGTATGAAAAATTGAAAACTACAGACTGAAAACAGGCACAGCTTGAGTGCTGCAGTATACCTGCTTTGTGTCTGTTTTATGACTGAGGCAGTATTCAGCAATTGTGAGGGAAAGACAGGCTAAAGATGGCCTGAAAAGTTTGATAAAAAGTAAGAAAAGTGGTTCCAGACCAGCTGCTATGAGAAGGGTCCACAGTTACAAGTGCTCATTCCAATTTTCAGCAAGGAATTATTTCAACAGCTTTTGTTTTAAGAATTCCCTTGGCTTTTGAAACAGCCTCCTTCACTGGCACTTCCAGTCCCTGCAACAGCCCCTGTCCTGTGAGTTAGCTGGCATCTCATCTGTAAGGGAAAGATTTAAAAAATAACAAACTTGAGCCTCTTTCCCTCCATTGTCAAGGTTTTGTCAACAATCACAAGAGGTAGAAACATTCTCAATTGCTTGTTCATCATGCCGTGATGAATGGGTCTCTTAGCTGTGCTGGCACAAAGCTCTGTGCACCCACAGTCAGCTTGCAGTGAACTGATTTGCCTCTGAAACACTTTTCTCTCTCTCCCTCTCTCTTTCCCCCCAAGTATACTTTAAGCCAGAGCACTTGCCCAGATTTGCTCTCAGCAGAGGCATAGAAGTGGTTTTGCTGTAAGAACTGAAAGGCTAATATGGTGCACAGACAGGAGTGGGGAACATCAGAGGAACTTCTATTGCTACTGAAACAGCCTGAAAAACTGATGCTTTATTAATGTCAGCAGGGACTGGAAACACAGACACTATGTATTTTAACTACATGTCGTGTAATTTAAGTGTATGTTGGATGCTGTGAGCATATGCTGGAGAGATATCACTGTTTTCAGAGACAGGTCTCTATGCTATGGTTGTTCCTGAATGCCTTAAATATCCTTCTTAAAACATTGTATTTCTGTCTAATCGTCAATTAAAACAGCTAGGCAAGATCTGACTCTGTTATTCCCTTTCAATTTGTCTGTGCTATTGGTATTCTCCAGCTTTTCCATCACTGTGAGTTCATTTGTTTTCCTTGTGACAGCTGATGTCAAGCTGATCTGTATTTATCATCTCACCTTCAATATTTGCTGGGATGTGCCACAATTAGAGCAGCTGACATTTTGCTGTAGGCAGAACCGGAATGATATTGTGTGTGTTCTCTGTGGGTTACTTGTCTGGCTACCCTTTACAAACACAGAGTTATTTAGATTCATTGCTAGGCAGTTCTGTGTTCTGTGTTTACACAATACGCCACTCATTTTGGATCCTGGGTTGGGTTCCTGCTCCTCTGTATTACGAGGAGGTAGTGTTGGTTGGGGCAGGGGAGAGAGAGCAGGGATGGAAGTCAGAATGGTCAAGATGATGGAAATCTAAATCAGAAACTGAGCAAAGACTAAGGTGATTTCTGGCTCATCAAAATGTTGTGATTTTGAGTTGTCTCTGAATTAGTGAGAGGTTGATGGTTGCAGCAGTGTCTGAGCAATGCATCCCCGAGCTAGGCTGTGACTTCAATGGCTTCAAGGTAAGAATTTGACTATTTTGAAGACTAATTTAAATGAAATATTGCTGACTTGTGATCTGGAGAGGGAGCACATAACCAAAATCACATTTATGTGACTTTCAAGTAGCTTTGGAAAAGCATCTGGACTCAAAGTTCACCTAAAATTTTAGTGTTGACCTTTCATTGGTTTAAAAGACTTGTCATGGTATTTGCAACATTGTCAGATCCACTGACAATGTCAACCCGCTGTCCAGTTACATTGTGTCACATGGAGTTTCCTGCCATCAGACATGACAGAGAGAGCTATGCCATGTCAATGCCTGATGGAAGCTGGCAGAATGTGGGACAGTAATAAGAAAAATGTGCATCTTTGTAAATCAGGTAAAAATCAGGATACAAATACCTAAGGTTCATACATGAAAGTTTCTGGTGAATAAAGCAGGTGTCTTTTCATGTTTCATTTCTTTACGATATTTGGAAGATCACCTTGGCTTTGCTTGAACTGCTGTGCTGGTTCTCTAAGGAGGATTTAATGAGGTAGGAGGGGATCAGTTGACATCACGGCTGCTAATAAAGTGGCAGCCAACAAAATCTCCTGCTTAGCAGGCTAGAGAATGGAGTCCACAACCTCAACTATCAAAAATTGGTTACTGTAATAACTTCAGCCTTAAGGGTGCAGTGGTCTGAACACTCTGCTCACATTGCAGCTCCTTTTATTCATTTGGCTTGGCTACGTACTTAAGTCACAATTTCTTCCTCGATTGTTTCTCCAGAGTGTTTGTAACATCTCATCTTCCTTGAAAATGTAAAAGGACTCCAAATTTTGCTTCAGGCTGTTTTCAAGCAAAGTTGTGTTGCCTGCATGAAATGAGTATTCAAATGACTAAATTCAAGTGTTCAGTCTCTGCATAAACAATGCAGGAAGGATAAAAGTCACACATGAATCCGCTTTATGTATATGGGCAACATCTTTCAAGAAGCAGGCTAAAATCTTGAACTCTGGCTGCCTGAGTCCGACACCAATATTTGCTATCTGAAATTACATCTCCAGTTTGCTCTGAAAAGGGGAAATTCAGGTGCAAATCAAAAATGCTGTAAGTTTATTCCTGGCCACATCTAGGGAGAAGTAAGGAATAGACAATGAAGTCAATGGTTAGAAGTAACACTGCTCGTTTTCATCTATCTCCCAACATTTGGAACTCTTTGCAGGTTTATTTTATTTTCATCTTTTTCTTTTCTTTTTTTAAGCAAGCAAGTTTTAATAGTGAGAAAAAGATATAATCTGTTGGAATAATTGTTAGGATGTTTCTCAGATCATAGTGTTGCCTGGGGGGAGGGGAGAATGCAGCACCACAATTCTGCACACAAGTGCTTCATATCTGCAGCAGAAGCAGCAATTTAAAATGAATACAGGTTGAAAACAGTTGCTCCAAATTTAACTTAATTATGATCACTCACTGCTTTATTCCTGTTTAGTGCTTAAGGTGACCAAGTGCCAAGGCTTGTTAAATGGCAAAGAAACAGGTAGGTGCATTGAGAAACTGGAAGGTGCATTGTGCCATTGTGAAACAGAACAAGCCAAGAATAATACATTCTTCAGATACCTCACAAAGGTCAGATAAACTAGAGTACCCAAGGTTAGTTAATTTAATTACATTTTCACTGCACATAGACCCAATCTTCACCTCAGCATCTCATGTTATTTACTCTAGAGGGGGGCAGGGAGATTTCAATGGATTCAAGTGGACTTAATCTGCAGATATGGTCATAAGCTTAACTTGAAGGGTAAACATCATTCATTAAGTCTTCCCATGCTTTTTAAACTAAACCAAGAAATAAATTCCTGCTTTCCTTTCCCAGTGCACATTTTTAATAGACTTCTAATTAATCATCTTTGGCATGTAACTCCTTGTACCTTTTAACTTTTCATTTTGTTGTCTTTGCTAGTTGTCTTGTTCTTTTTCTGCTCCAACAGTCAACAAGAATTGGTTTTGTTTTCTGACTATTTCAGATTTATTGGTACATGTTCAGAAAATGAGAATTTTGTTCCTCAAACAAAAAGTAAGATTTCAAGAATTGGTTCATTCATTATCAAGACAAAAACTAAATTTCTTGTGAAGATGAACAATTCCATGATTGCCAAGGCATTAATGCCTGAGAGTATTCTGAAAGTATGTTGGAGACTCAAAGCAGTTAAAGTCTAAAGATATCCATGGGGTAAGGTGTGTCAGTAGAACTATGATCTTGTATTAAATCAGCTGATTCATTTACAGTAACACTCATCACAGCATCACTGCTGCTGGCCCACTGTCTAACCCCAGTCTGTAAACTCTCAGCTGGATCATCACCTGTCCCATCCTGGCCACTGAGGTCTTTTTATCCTCATCAAACCCCAGCAGTGTGAGCATCTCATCCTAATGAGCTTGCAGCTCTGCAAGGGCAAGCAGAGCTCTGATTCCTCCTGTTCATTCACCATTCTGTGTATGCATTACTGCATTTCAGATGGTGATTTGCCAGGGAAAGCGTGAGCACAGTCTCCATCAGGCCCTTATTTGTGTGCATTTTAGGGATATCCTTTCAACCCTGGTTTCTTGATTATGAAGTCTCTTTTGTCCACAGCACCCTGCATGCTCTTGCCAATCTAAGTATTTTCCTGTGTGTTTTTATTGAATTCTCTTATGAATCCTGGTCATTGTGAGTGCAAAGTGACAGCAGGACTACAACTGATACTCATTTATGCATTGCATAAATTGCAGTATTGGCAAAATACATGCTCTTACATTAGACAAACAATATAGGATCTTAAAGACTAGTATTTACCATCTTCCAAAGTTCTTTTGGATATTTTAAGGAAGCTCTGTGTTGCTTTCCACTGCTTTATCCAACAGTACATGAGAAAAACCAATATTTTTAAATAGGAAAATCTAAAAATTTATTCCATGTGAACTTACAGAGAAAAAGAGTTACTCTATGTTTGGTTTAAGTAATCATTTTGGTAGTGTTTGTCTCATGTCTTCATTTGTAACTCACAGAGTTCATTACTTTTTAATTTATTACCTGAGAGGTTTCAGATATTGGACAATGATACTTTAAATATCTGGGTCATTATCTTAGACTGCATGTTTTTCCCTACAGTTCAGGCATGGAATGATCTGGAATAACAATAATTTAGAGCTGCCCTCAAGGTCAACATTATGGCTAGATACTCAAAAAATGCTGTGCAATTCATCATGGTTGAATATGCATATTAGATATAAAACAATGTCCATTCAAAGCAGTTATCTTAGTTCCACATAATATACCTGTCAACAATAGTGATAAAAGAGATGAGCCACTCCATAGGTTTTTAGGTTTTTTTCCTTTCCTGCCATTTATTAAAACAGCCAACTGCCAATTCCTGGATTGCTAGCCTTCAAGAGATTTTCTAAGACAGCTGATGGTTAATATCAGACACCCAGGGAAGTGATAATCTTGGTTTGAGGAATATTCTATATGTACCTTTTCATTATT
This sequence comes from Entomyzon cyanotis, assembly GCA_024500445.1. NCBI lineage: Eukaryota > Metazoa > Chordata > Aves > Passeriformes > Meliphagidae > Entomyzon > Entomyzon cyanotis. Next base: position 10,947,127 of record JAKEPQ010001009.1, read on the forward strand.
TACTCAGTACTCTGACAATAAAAAGGGATACAGGTAAAGTTTATTGTGGGCATTTTGTGCCACACATCTTCCTACTTGTGCCTCTCTGAAGCACGATGTGCCATAAAAAATAGTCACGATAATTTTAAGAGGGTTGCTGAGAGTCTGAAAGAACATCAAAGGCTATTAAATATTTCCTTTCAGATCTTTCATGCATATTACATATATATAATATTTGTGTTGTTCTTTTGCGGCTAATGGGCATTTAACAGCATAATTAGAGCCCCAAATTACTGGGTATTTAAACTAGAAAGCAGAGAACAAGAAATGTATTTTCCTCAGAGCAGTCTGATGCTTCCAAGGAACCAGAAAAGTTTGCCATGGCAATTTTGGAGGGATGCTTTTTTATTTTTGACAAGGCGTGAGGGGTGTGGTGCCTTGGAGATACACCCTATGACAGGAAATTTGCCAGCTAATTATTTTCTTTGTTCCCAAGAAAAAGAATAAAAGTGTCCTTTTTCAGTGGTACATGAATTGCAGTATTTGACAACATTGTTTTTAGAGTTTGACAAGTAACTAAGGAGTGATAAGGCTAAATACTGAGAAGGCTAAAGGGTGATACGAAAGCCTACAGCTGCTTAAAAGGCAGTCACAAAGCTGACACAGTCATACTCTTCTCGGTAGCACCAGATGACATAAAGGGCAACAGCTGCAGACTGCACTTTGAGACATTCAAGTTGCCTTGCTGTGACACAGAGGGCTGCCATAGGTCACTTCCAACTAATGTTTCTAAGAAGAGAAATGAATGATACTAATATAATTCTTACAGATTTTAATTGAATACAGTTTTACCTTATATTTTATCAGATGGCTATATTAAAAATCTGAGCTTTAACATACTGATGACAAATTTCTTATCCTCTCAAATATTTCACATAGTAATATCATAACATAAGGACAAAACTTTTTATTTGTTGTTAAGTGCAGCTCTAAAAATGGGAAGAAATAAATACATTTGATTTAGAGATTCACAGATTGTGATTCTGCAAAGGATAACTGTCAGCACCTAGACTAACCTCCTGACTGCAGGGCTTTTCCAAGTTATTACTTGTGTAACTAGACACATCATTTAGGAAAAAGCTTTCAAATGTGATATGACATTTCCAGTGAACTTGTAAGACTCGTAATTGCAACAGTGAGTATGTCTCTTCAGTCTTTGCATTTTCCCACTCATTATTTTTTCCAGACATTATTGCCAGTGATGTTGTGTTTATCATTATTGTTCATTGATAAAGATATCAATTAAGATAATTCCAAGAGGCTATCCCATACATTCCTTATTAGAAAAAGAATATTTTGATAATCATTCACTACTAACAACCCTATGTAGACCTATCCATGAATCTTATAAAATCTAAGTGCGTGCCTTTAAAATTTTTTTACTTAGTTAAGGGATTCCTTTTAGAGTTACAACTCAGGCTGAAAAACAGCAATTAGTTTTTCCATGTATCTTCTCCCCTTCTCTTTCTTTTGATGAAGTTTCCCACAAATTTTATTTTGACTTTCTCAAAGATCATTTGAGATCAGTGGTGATTTCATTTTCATCTTCTCAAAAAAGTTGGGGCATTAGCTTGAGGTCAGCCATCAGCTCATCTCATGTCTCCTCAAATTGATGAACACAGTTAAATCTGATGTCCTTTGAACACACATCAAACCTCAGGCTAATTTTGTCTGAAGCTTTTCTAATATATCTTGCTTTATCAAAAATAGAGAATCCAAATTATATTGCTAGCAACAAAAAAGAGACCAACCCCTCCATCTCCTCACAGTATATAGGTTTAAAAGCTATACAGGAGTTTGAGTGGAACATAAAGAAATAAAGACACATTTTACTTGTATTATGAAAAATGAAGGTACAGTTAGCTATGAACAAAGTTAGTGAAGAACCAGCTTAACAAACTGCCTTCAGATATTTGTGTGAATAAGAGTCTTCTGCCTTCTTTTAGTTAATACTTGACTTTCTCCTAAAACACTGCTGCTAGTTGCCATTTGAAAAATATAATCTGGTAGTCTCTTGCTCTCTTTTCTTCACTGGAAAGTTGAATGTAATGGAAAGTTTTCTGTTGTCTATCACTTTACTTTCTGAAGCATGTTCAAATCACGAGTGATGAATTTTCAAAAAATGGTTCTGAATGTACTACAGTCTCATTAAGTGATGGAGTTTCTCCTTAAGGGTGTCTTAAGTTATTTGCTGATAGGGATTTAGCTTGATTTTTCCAAGCTTTTTTTTTCTAATATGGAAAATAAAAGGGGTATTTTTTACCTATTCCTAATTGATTTTGCATAAATGTTCCAATATATTTCTTCTAGGAATAGGAGGAAAAAGTACAGATAATGATCTCAACTGTACTGTGTAAAGCAAATAAATTAATGCACTAAGTGATTTCACTCTGTGTTTGTATTCCTCAGCTAAGAACAGAGTGTACAGCTCTTATTGGTTAGTAACTTTTAAAATCATGCACAGATATTTATTTTATGTTATCTTTTTCTTGAAGTTTGAGACCTGTAATGAAGTGATTTAGAAAAGAGTGTGTGAAGGAAGCATCACGGGCTTATTCTTTATTGCTGCGTTGTATAACACCAGGTCATTAATCATTAGTAGAAAGAGTAAAGGTCCCAATTTAGTGCCCAGGGGAGACATCTCCATTAATCGCTTGCCAATTGGAGGGGACACAATTGACTTTAACCTGCTGGCTATGGTCCATAGGAAAAGCTCTGACCCATTTAATCAGCCTGGAATGTGTTCCATAACCTTTCAAGTTGGATCATTGAATGTCAAGTTCTGTCGAAGGCTTTATTTAGTCAACCATGACTGGTAACCTCCTTATCTTCTGCTTTTTGTGTCAGAGGTACAATGGTTTTATCAACACATGTGCAGTTATTTTGTTTTAAAGTTGCCAAACTGTGTTCTGTCCCAATGGTTTAGAAAGATTTACTCTGACTGTGATGGCATCATCTGTTATGCAGAGGCTCAATAAAAAAGTGGAATTTGTAATTGCTTTATTTTTCCTGTCACTTAATCTGCTCTGTGAATAGTAACCTTATTTAGTGAGCATCAACCCACAATACCTTGCTCAGAGACCTGAAAAATAGTAACAAAAGATTCACCTAGGTTTTGATGTGCAGTATTTTTTTCTTTTTTTTCTATCAACCATAGTATATGTTATCAAGCTACCATTATTACTGTGTCATTGTTAGGAATGGATAAATTCAAAAGTTGTGATGACACTGAATGACATAATGAATCAAGATGTCTCTCTCATTAGTTGGGTTTATTTCTTTCAATTCCATGCACTTGTTTCATCTGCCAGTTCAGGTCACCTAAATTATTTTTTTACATTTTATCTGGTAATATCTGCTGTTCTGGAAAGAGTAAATCAGAGTCCCTTCTGAGGGAAGCATTCATTTTGTATTTTGGTCTATTCAGAAGTGGAAAATCAAGTGAAAAAGCAGAACAGTGGTAGTCTCAACAATAAAACCTCTGTGTTTATTCTGTCTGATGAAACAGCTATCTGACATCTACAGCTACCTCATAAAATGGGACCACACTGATGAGCTTAAGTTATTCAGTGTTTCTCGGTTCTGTGAACATTTTGTTGTTTACAGCTGTGTAGGCAGTTTTCTTTTTCTCTTTTCCCATTTCTCTCATTCTCCATTTTTCCTGGGAAGGAATGCTTTATGTTTTCAACCTTTTCATTTTACAAATTGGTCTTTAAAATGCCTTGCTGCCTGGATGATAATAACAGGGAAATAATTTCTGTCTAACTGTAGGTGCATTCATGAACCTGGCAAAGTGAGTGCAAGGAATAAACTGTACATTTAATTAATGGCATTTCATTCCATTTTCTAAGTTAGGTTCAGCATCAGTCTGTCATTAGAACTAAAAGGATGTATTTAAGAAACAGTATTGCGTTTCCTTTAAGAGATTCATATTAGTATGAATAATAACAGCCTACAAGTGTATTAATGATAATGAGTATGCAAAATGTTCTGTACAAAAAAAGATCTGACAAGCATGAATGGTGACAGATGATGACCAGAATTTTCAAAATTTATGATCATTACAATGTGGCAAAGTAATTATGAATAATAAAAATCTGTTTAAATAATTAGTTGTAATGAATGCTCATAGCAAGGTAAATGAACTGGAACAATTTACGGCAATAACACACGATTTGCATTTTATACTTTGTCAGAACATTTTATCATCAGCAATACACTCTTATATTACCACAATTTTCAACTTTTAGCCATCCACCTCCTGTTCAAGTCTTTGGGTAAGCTGTGATCTGTACATAAACAAAAAGAAGGTAATAAGAAATAATTACCTTAGTAAGGCAAGATTTGTTACATTTAAAATAAATATTTTCACGTGAATGTTGTTTTTTTACATATACTAATAAATCTGTATTTTAGGACTTCTCTAACATAATACTAAAACATTTACAGTGTGGGAAAGAGTCTGTCTAAGGTGTCAGTGTTTATTTTGTACAAACTAGGACACATCTGTGATGGTCTTGTGGAATTTTCTATGTGCATTCATTCATGATGTTTATCCCAAAATCAAGACCTGTTTGAAACAGCCAGGTTCTACTTCTCCAAAATTGTGTTTTAGCATGTGAGAATGTGCAAGTGCTCAGGGGCCCCAGAGCCAGGGGATAGATTTGGAACTACTCTAAAGTTTGCAGATCTGTCTCTTTCCAATTCTTCCCAGAAGTGAGCCATGAATTTTGGGATGATAAAGTTACAACTGACTGACTCTCACTGTTGGACCACAGTAGACAATCCTGGGTGGATTGTCATCATCAGTGTTCAAGGTCTCTTTTTTCATTACAGTGAACCTTTCCAAATGGCTGTAATTCATCATTCCTTAGACATGTGATGTATCAGAGCTAGGGGCATCTCCATGATTCACTTCATTTCTAAGCCGCCTTCACTTGTACCACCATTCTGCCAAAAGACAAAAGTGGAGAGCTTGTTGGAGGACAAGAGACAATTTGGCTCTCCTTTTGCTGTTCTGCTATTTTAAGAAAATGATTCTGAAATCATTGAACTGGTAATTCTTCTTAGCCTTGGCTAATTGCTGGTTTGCCAGAAATGCTGTTCACTCTTTCATCGTTAAACTATTTTTTGAAAAGTTTATTGCTAGCTCCCTGCTATGAATCTAGTTGCTGCCAGTTTTATCCTTAAACTTCTGAGTTTTGCTGCACTTTGCTTTAATACTCATGGTCTCTCATCCCTTAAGAAGTTTATGGCAGTCATCAAGTGTCATTTCCAAATAAAATTGTGACCCAACTTATGTTGAATTCTGTGGAAGTTTGTGGAAATTAGAAGAGAACCTAATGAGGACTTCTGGAAACATGTGGCAAAAAAATCTTCTTATTAACCTCTGTTAGGACACAGAAGCTGTTCTGGAAGCTCCACTCAAGTTTGGTTTTGATCTGTCTGTGTTTTCAACAAATACTCTGAAGCTGAGAGGAGCATTTCTCAGCTTGCATTTTGTAAGATGTCTTTGGGGCAAACACCTTTGCTAAAGACATAAGAGTAATTTAATATTTATTTTTATTAAAAGTACAAATAATAGATTTTATTTAATATCAGAGGATTAATAAATAGTATCATATAACCTTAGGGAGGCTAGTATCATTGCATTTGGTGCAACTGTTTTTTTCTGTTATCTGAATCATGTGTTAACAGCTGTATTTTCATACAAAAGAAGTATAGGCTGATTCTTCCCTTAGACCACTTTTATACTCCATTGAAAAAGTTTTCCAGGTATACTGGCAGCTGGGAAAGTTGTGCCATGTGAATGAAACCTCAGGTAGAGACCTGAAGAAACCCATTCAAAACATTTGGGAATCAGAGAATTTTGATGTGGGTTTGTTTGGGTTTTTTTTATTACAGAAGTGTTTGGACAGTAGTACAGGCCCAATGGGAGACATTTTAATTACTTGTTACTGTTTCTTCTTAATCTACTTCAAACAGTGCAGTGTAATAGTGAGCGTATCATAGTCCCAGCCCTTGTTCTGTGTGTGGGTTTTTTTCCCTGTTAACTCTGAACAATTTGTTTTTCTGGGTCAAATGAATTTCTAGATAGACCAAATACTTTCATGTACGACAAGGACAGTAGGACATCAAAACATATATACCCCAGGGAATGGCTTTAAACTTCTCCTTTTGATAATACTCTTCCTGACATGTTCAATGCATCCATCACATCAAAGCTTTAACTATTTTTTTCTTTAAAGAAACTGCTTAAGTATGTTTTTCTTAGAGAATGCATGGAGGTTGTTTAAATAATAATAATAATAAAAAGAATTATACACTTTCAGAACAGGAATTGCAATCTGCTTGAGCAGATACATCTGCTATTTTTTTTCAGTTCCCCATGAACAGAAGTTTGTTGTGGAAGATGGTAATTTAACGTGAAAGTCTACAGAATGCTAAACATTTAAAACCAGTGGGTATAGATATATATTAGAAACATTAAATTGGTCTGGGCCTGGAGCTCTGTTCTGTATTAAAGCATGCAAGAACCTGGAACAAGTTTACTCAGAAGTAGCTTTGAAGTGGTGCTTACTTGGGTGTCCTATCTGCTAGCCACACTTCTCCCTTCTCATGGCTTTATTTTGAAGTAGAAATCCTTGTTTCTGATTGAGTAGAGCTTATACATATACACAGCTCAAATTGAGAACAAGGATTGCAGATAAAGGGATGATTACTTTGTAAAGAAGCTTATAACTTCCTCAGGATTGCCCTTTTTATACTCTGAGTTGCCCCATGCTCGCTTTTGCAAGCTGGGGAACAGCCTATGAAACCACTGAGGAGCTACTGCACAGGCACAGAAACTCTGTAAGGTGTTTTAGCATTTGCAAAAGTAAGTACATGGGGAAACATTTTACATGCAATAGTGACTGGTTTTTTTCTGATTTTCAATGTTTAACAACTAACTAAAAGGCTCATCTTTGTATTGTCTCATTAATGAGTTACTTACACTGTTTCTTATTTTGCTCTCTTACACCTCTGTTGTCTTTTAGTATAACTGCATGTAACTGTTAGGAAAAAAGATGAATAAATAAAGATTTTAATGAGGTTTTTAAAGCTCTGGTGGGAATTGACCCCTCTGTTCCCCAGGTGACAGTCAGCCCTGCTGAGAAGAAAGTCAGTATTGACTGTTCAGCTTGTTCAGCTGAGTGACATGGCCATTTCCACTGGAGGAGCCTGGCACCAGGCCTTGAGCTCCTTCAGGCATGACAGGAGTGCTGCCTGCTCGGAGGAGCAGTAGGACCTGCACCACAGCCCTGACCTCAGCACCAGGGCAGGCATCTGCCCGTTCAGGGATGAGAGGCTTTCTCTCTGCACACACTGGGATCCCGTGGGTTCTGCTTCACTGAACACCCAGCAGGAGTGAGGAGCAGGTTGCCTTGCCTCTCACGGTGGGGATTGCATGACCTTCGTGAGAAGCAGCTGCTGCTGGATCCCAGTCCCTGCCAAGTTCGGCAGTAGCTCCTGACTCCAGGGCTGAGAATCGCACGCCCACGCTTTCCCATGCTCCATGCTGAACACGGTCAGGAGCCCATTGCTCAGTAGAAAAGAGGCCAAGGGACACTGCAAATAGTGGTTTTCTCTGCAGGTTTTACACAGTATTGATTACAAGTGACCAGTGACTGTGACTGTGACAAAATTAGAAAAGCTAAGTTTAATGTTATAAATAAATTATCTTTCTTGAGTAATTGATGTTGAGAACACTTGCTGCAGGATTACTTATGAATTTCTTAATAGAATCCACGCTGCATTATTTGCAAATGTTGTTTGAATAGTTGAATACAATAGGATTTTAATAGCTTGGTCCAGATTCAGAAATGCAGATTATAGTCCACTTCAGTCTGATGTATTGAAGTTGCTGCCTAAGGAATAACAGTGTTTTGACCAACATTTCTCTTTACACTCTAGACTTATGTTGCTTGGATGCATAAGAATATTGAAGCTTAACAAATTTCATATTGTTTAGAGCAGAAATGCAAATTGAATAAACAAAGGAATTCTGCTACATTTATGTCTGTGATGTTTTGTTGTGCTTGCAGCCATTTTTTTGTTGTTGAAGCTTTGTGACTGGTCTGAAAAGACATACAAACTTCATGAGATACTTTAAATGAAAATCATCAATTTAGGTGCAGTCTTTTGTTCTACATGATGACTGTGGTTTGTGCAATCATTTGTGCTTCTGTCACGTCTTCTCTTCAGTAATGTTTCATATACTGTGTTGTGAAGATGATGGGGGATTATTGGCACTTACATGCACATTATGGCATTATCTTATGGTATGCAACTGCTCTATAAGCTTTGAAATATTAAGACTCACAGTTTCAATTAAACCTTACCTAGCTGACAGATATGATATTTTTTTATTGAAATTTCTTGACACAACATTTGAAGCTTTGGTTGATCAGTCTAAGTGAAGTAGCAGCTATCCAAGCTGCTTGGTGTTAAGAAAGACAGGAAGGAGATGATGAGAACTGACTCAACACCAGCAGGCTGTCTACGACAGCATATAAAACAGCAACTTACTGCCGCTTTCTAAAGCGAGAATCCTGAGTCCTTGCAGGCCATTGTGGGATTTACTACCTCCTGCAGAGGAAGGGAAAATCATCTGCTTCTTGCAAGGTTGTGATTCATGCCAATCATATTGGCTTTGGTGGGAATGACTGAAAGGCAATGCTTTGCCTGTGCAGATGGCAGGAGTGCCCACCTTCCCATCTTGGTCTGCACTACATGTTGTATTTTTTATTTCTATGATTTAAGATACTTTTGGATGCCTAACCATTGTTTCTGCTAGGCACTGAATTTAGGCATGGCTAAAATATTTTCTGATGATAAAGATAATGAGCTTGAAGGTCCAGACATCCCAATATCTCTTCTGTTCCCTAACTGACACAAATCATAAATTTGCAGACATACAGTGAGAAAGAGAAGTATATAAATATTTTAGCCACTACCTAATGCCTCTTTGCAGTGCTGGTGATAGCAAATCTGTAGAAAAAGAGTGTGACATTCCTTTTTGATATGAGAAATTAATTTAAATATAAAGTAGTATGAATCGTACCATAGATTATCACATCTCATCTCACTATGTGTCTTTTACAAGATACCTAACTGTGGAAACCAGTCTGGTCATAAGTTCATTCTACAAAACTTTCTGGTATTGAGTCATCTTTTCAAAATGTCTAACAGTGCTTTCTCTCTTCCTGCCTTAGACCTACATACGCATTTTCAAACGGATATAACTTTTCCCTCCCCTGCACAACAGAACAAAATACATAAGAGAGGAGGACAAAAAGGAAATGCACACTGTTAATGTTATACTTCATGAAACACTGGAAATTTATTTGACACCGAAGCTCTCTCTGTGAGCTTGTAAGCTAAGTCCTTATTCCTGCAGGCCTGGAGCCCATGGGCTCTGTGAGAGCTTGGAGTCTGACTGCACACAACAGTTTTGCAAATTTCTGTTCCCTTTGTGTTATTCATTGCTACATCTATGGGAAGCCGAGGAGATCTAGAATCCACTGGCACAAAAGTATTGTATTTTCTAGTTTAACCTGTGCATTAATCCACATAACGCCTCTTTAGTCAGGCTTTATGGGTGTAATCCAGAACCCATTGATCTCAGTGGAAAATTGCCCACCAATTCCACTGGGCTTTTGATCACTGCCTATACATGTGAGGCTAATTTCACCTCTAAATCTCATACAAACCAGGTTTGTAACCAGCCTAATTTTTCAAGGTTATACATAACTAAAAGCTAAGTGAAAATGTGTTTCCCCTGTGTACCTGAGATAAAATCCTGGCAAATCCAGCACCAAGTGGGAAGAAAAGCAGGATGTGAATCTTCCCCCTGCCTTGCCCCTCTTCTGAGTCTGGAGGACCACTGTGCCATGGAGGTTCACAGACTTGGCTTCTACACCTGGCTGTGTTGTCTTGCTCCAAACTTGGCTTGGCCTCAGAAGTGTTTTTCCTCAGAACCATGGGTGCCTCCCACTGAGAGCTGAAGGGGATAGAAAGCTTAAGCTGTCCCACAGGGAATGTAAATCCTAATTCAGGAGTAACAAAAATTGATTCTTTGCAGCTGTGGAACAATTTTCTCTCCTGAACTGAGGGAAGAAAAGCTCACGGAGTTCCAATATATTTCTAGGAGCCAAATTTTTTATTGTACTTGGAAATTTTTATTTGATCAGCAGCCTTGAGATATGAAGAGGATTATTCACCTCCCTTCCTTGTTTTGAGAACTAGCATAAATAATCCATTTAGAAATAATGCTGTGCCTCCCAGTGTGCTTGTTTATCCTCAGATTTCTCCAGCTTTCAGTGGGCTAGTGCACTCTGATTCCTGGCTGGATTTATGATGCAAATGTCAGACAGGAACTCCATCCCTCTGTTTTCAAGCCAAATCTCTTTATTTTGACATTGGATTTGAATTATGCATTCATGGAATCATTGGGAAATATTTGAAAATATTCAAATTCTCTTGACAGTTGAAACCAGGTTGGAGGTTAGCTCTAACCTGAAAGTTAACTGTAAGTCCACAGGAATGCCATTCATGAATTGTTACTTCCACTGAATTTTCTCTAAGTGTTATCATGTGGGTTTTTGGCATGCCTGTCAAATGCACAGCCATTCTTTCCTAACCCTGTAATGTCTTTTCACTTATTTTGTTCATGTATTGTATCTTTCTGGGAATTTTTTAAGGGTTTTTTGTAGGTAACAGGGCCCTCTTACAGGAGTAAGTACATTAAAGCAAGAAGCCTGAGTGGAAAAACTGCAGCAACCAGAAGAACAAAGCCTTTCTTAATCAATAAGACCGATGGGAATAAATACAGACAGAACTTGTTCCAATAACTTTCACATGGTGCTCAGTGTAGACCAGCTCACCTGATCAAAATTAGTATGTCAGACACTGAACAGATAACAAATTAACAGATAGGTCTTCAAATGCAGTTTTTGCTGGGGATTTAAAAGCAACTTTGTGATATCATAACTACAGTGAAATGCAGGCTTCTAGTACAGCATGATAGCTGAGGAGGAGGTTGTGTCCTTGGAAGCAGTTTAGTAGCTTAAACCATTCAACCAAACAATTTAATTTAAACTATTATTTGCTATTTTTTACAACTACTATTTAAATTTAATAGCATGCTTTAAAGAAAAATATGAAATAGGATTATATTGCTTCTATATTGACACTGAGGTATGATCTCTCCCAGAATTATTATCCTATCTCATAAGAGAGCAATAAATATCTTGCTAAGGTAGAGAGCCTTTAGATAAGATCTACAGGAATCATAAAAGATTTAAAAAATGTACCTGGCAGTGAGAACCATGAGGAACTGGACCTGCTGAACCCAGACACTGACAGTTAATAGGACCCTGGTGCTAATTGGGATATCTGCAAACCAATTGCAGGTGGTGCACAGACAAAATCACATTGGAGGAGATGCACCTGTGCATCTTGTCTCCACTTGTAATATAGGAGACAAAGTTGCACATCTTCTTCAGTAAAGGGGACCCCAGCTTGGTGGAAGGAGCTGTGTAGTCTAACAATGAAAAGGGAAAGAAATTGGTTGTTAGAATGAATATTGTAGGCATTGAAACTATCAATTCAGACCATGAATGGAGCCACTGGAGATTAGACCACTGAAATAAGTCAGCAGATCTTGATTGCATTTTCCCTTATTTCAGGTATTTTGGTTTTGTTTTGTTCCTCCCCCAGCACCCCCCTCCTTCCCTACTGTCAATTTGAATGTTTTAAAGAGTTATCTTCTACATCACAAGATCTAGTTTAGAAAAGCCCAGCGTTCAAGACATCACACTGGAGAAGTGTAGCAGACATTCTGGATTTATTGCTTGTGAAAACATACTAGTCATATTTTTTGCAATTAAGTTTTCATGAACATTTGATATAATGAGCATTTTATATCTGTCAGAAGTAAACATTTATGCCCACAATACATAGGTACAGATAGAAAAGACTCAAACAAACTCAGAGTTTTATTTTTCAGGTGGCAGCTTGAGATTTCACAGGTAGAATATCAGCTTTTATGTGGGCAGGGTGTTCCCAATTACCATTAATTTCAATGAGGGTTGTAACTGCTCAGTGTTGCTAAATTTGAAGTGGGGGTTGATTTATCTTTTGTATCATGAGAAATGAATCATTTCACCTGAATAATAATGAATAATAATGTTGTGCAAGTCAGTGAATGCAGTACTTCCAAGACAAGGATACCACAGGCACTGGGAATATCCTGTCACCCCTTACTTTTAACAAGAATTGCCCACTTGCTTTATATACATATAAGCAAAAATATTAGAATAATTTAAGCAAGGTATCTGAGCAACAACCCATAAAATTATCTTTGTCTTAAGAAATGTCAAAATTTTTGAATGCTATGCAAAGTAAGAATACATTATAGGATGAGAAGGTAGGATAAATTGAGTCATTGGAAGACTTTTTGTCTGAAACACTACATATTTGGAGATAAAAAACTAGTTTTTGTTAACTAATAAATCTTATGCTTTGTACTGCTGTATTTTCTAGTTTGTCATTTAAGTGACAGAGACATTATGAAATATCTCTGGAGAAGATTATTCATATGATATTTCAAGCTGGAGAAAAAGTGGGAAAGTGTAATCCTCTCAACAAAGACTGAATGAATATTTTCTATCCAATTGTGTAGAATTACATGGGTTTAAAAATAAAATAAAAATCAAGATATGTGACCAAAGTTAAATTGGTATAATCATATGTATCTAAATCTGTCCCCAGTTACCATGATGAAATCTATAATCAGAATTACATAGCAACATCTGAATGGATCCTTTCTATAAGTAAAAGTGTTCCTGAATATTTCTGAAAATGAAAACCTGAAATTTTTATTTTATTTCAGTCTTTGTCTTTCAATCTTCTGACTTTTAAGGATCACCAAAAAATGAAGAGATGGAATTATACATGTGACACTTAAATTCACACTTAGATAGGCACTATTAAGAATAGGTATAATCTTTGTAAATAACACCTGGGGACAGATAATTACCAGTTACATTGATTTCCTTTCTCAGGAATTTAGTCACTGACATTAGTCAGAGATTTATAAAGGAATAAACAGTTCTGTATCAATAGATCTTGTAGACTTTTATAGAAAAGTTTTATTTCGGAATAAAGGGAATTTCAGACTGCGTTGTGCTCTTATGTTCTTTGCACAAAATCTTTACACATATTGCTCATTTCAATCCTGAAGCAAATGACAAATGGTCTTCAAGCACTAGATCACTTTTCTGTTTTCTTCCCAAGTACAGACTGAAAGTTTGTGAGGAGCTCAGATGATTTGGTCTCTACAGATCTCCACTTATTCTTTCCATCATGGAGATCCAAATCTTGTAATATTTATAGCTCTCCCACATGTGTGTATGTGTAGTTACAGTTAGGCAATTGGTCCATAATTCCACTGAAAAGACACTGCGAATGGTTTGAGAAACTGCTCCTACAGAGCACAGCAGAGCTGTATTCGCACCTGCAAGGAGTGCATGGTTTGTACTGCTGTTTATTCCATGGCTTAGAGCAGTCTAAATAAACTCAGGAGCTACTTTCAGGGCTGGGATTTGAACCCATGTCTCCTTTGAGGGTGAAGTTCACTGCTGGAGGACAATATGGGTCTGTAAAATTGTATTACCTACTAGGGGACACCACAGCTGTACATTTCAGTGCAGGACATGGCATTCATACGTGGGGCTGAGACTCAGAAAAGGTGATGAACTTTTTAATGTCCCTACCTTGAAACAGATTAGCAGTGCCATCAAGAAGTTTTTTTCCTTGTCTGTGCTACATCTTAAAACATGGAAAAATGACTCCAGGCTTCTCAGAGAGTGTTTTTCCCTCCCTTCCTCCCTCTGTGGGCTGAGCTGAGCTTCAGTGAACAATATGTACTTGAAAACTCTTTAAAAAAGGCCTCTTCTCATGTAATCTCTCCTGGGTGGATTGCATTTCATATAGACAGTTTAAACAAAGCCAAGACACCTTAAGGCCCCTGGTAGGTAACAAGAATTTGAGGTGATTATCTGAGGGATTTTTTTATTAAAAGCTAGCCAGTCTTTTTTTTTTTTTCTTTCCTTTCTTTCTTTCTTCCTTCCTTTTTTATTTTTTTCCTTCCTTTTTTTTTTTTTTTTCTTTCTCTCTCAATTTACATTATTTACCCCAAATCTGCAGAGGTTTATCTTTAGGGCTTTACTTCTGGTATTTTGGGATCTTCTTGCCTCTTCTAGACTGACATCTGCAGTGTTTGACCTTCACCAAAATATAAGCCACTTTTAGCATTATAATTCAATTTCAATTACTTTTATTTAAGTATCAGAGGATGTCTCTCATTGAAGGACAAGTGCAGCCCTTTGTTGCGGTTTAACCCCAGCTGGCAACTCAGTACAACAGGGCTCAGTCCCCAGCTCCCACTGTGATGAGGAGGATAATCAGAAAAAGATAAAACTCATGTGCTGAGATAAGAACACTTTAATAGTTAAAAAAAGAAAAAAGTAAAAGGATGATGATGATGATGATGATGATGATGATGATGGTGATAATTATGAGAAAGAAAAAAGAGAGAGAAGAATAAACCTAAGACAAACAAGTCATGCACATACAATTGTTCACTACCCACTGACCAATACACAGCCTGTCCCTGAGCAGTGACCAGCCCCTCCTGGCTAACTTTCCCCAGTTCATACACTGGGAGTGATGGCCTGTGGAACAGAATTCACCTTTGCCCAGTTTGGGTCAGGTCTCCTGGCCATGCTCCCTCCTGGCTTCTTGTGCACCTGCTTCCTGAGAGAGCATGAAACACCGAAAAGTCCTTGATTTAGAGAAAGCACCAGTGATCAACAGCCAGAACATCAGTGTGTTATCAACATGGTTTTCATACTGAATCCAAACCACTGGACTGAACCAGTTACTAGGAAGAAAATTAACCCTATTCCAGATGAAACCTGAACACCCTTCTTTGCTAACACAAGCTGCATTGCAAGCATGGCTTTGATGCAACCTTAAATCCCTGCAAAGCCAATACTTCATGACTTTATCAAAATAAGAACAGACACTGAGTTGGAATGGCATTGTCTTTTTATATGAGGTTGATTAAAAGAGAATCATCAAAACCTGTAAAAATAAAAAACATTTTTCTAAAGTCAGAAATCAATTTTCTAAAACATTATTTTTCCAAGATACAAAATTAATTACAAATACATTAAACTGAAATGCTGAAGTAAAGATGAATGAATAATCAACCAACCTCTACAATACGTTGTTGGGAGGGGAAGTGTACCCCAGGTACACTGATTTGTCACTTTTGTTGATGGATGGAGTGCAATAAATTCTGTTCTAGAGTGAGACAATATCAGCTTCACACAATCCAGCAAAACTCTGCAATATTACCTCTACATGGTGTTCCAGTGAACTGAAACATAGATTGTTTCCTGATCACAACATCTTCACTACAAGTCAGCTTGCTATTAATCCTCTTTAGCATAGAGTTGCAACTGGATTTGGGGGAGCATGTAAGGAAATGGTTATAAGTGTTTACTTGTAAAACTGTTTGTAACTTTCTTTTGAAATACTATGATGGATGTCATGGGGTAAATACTTGGTTTTTATTTAGTTAGGATATTTGAGGACCACAGGACAAAATAATTACTGAGGATGTTTAATTTTTTGTTCCATCCTTAGTTTAGCTACTCTTACTTGATTGAAGTTTTGAAGCATATTTTAGTCTTACATTTACCATATAGACATAGGGAATTTGTGTGTTTAAAAGACTTTTATGTGGAACAGCATTACAGCTCTGCAGTAACATGAAAAGATGAGGTAGGGTATATCACCAAGGAATACTTAGCCTTAATACAAAGGCTTGTCATATATCACATCATACAAATTGACACACCTTAGTTGTCCCTAAAGAGAGAGTTGATAAGATGAAGCATTGCAGTTGAACAAAATCATTAAGTAATATAATTACACCAAATGTTTGTCTATTTCATCATATCTGTCTGCCCGAGTTATTACCTTGTTCCTTGTATATTTAGGCTTTGTTTTCCAAGAAAATAAGGTAAGTAGGAAAATAGATTTTATAACCAACAAATGTATATTTTTATACATTTTTCATAATATATACTGGATATACTGGAGAGATATATAAGGTCTCTGATACAAACATAGCTGCAAAAGTGTCCATGCAGTGCATGCATGTGGGAGACAGCTTTATGAACATGTTTTTTTTTTTACAGTATCAATAAGTTCATCAGTTTAAATCAGGAACTGAAGTGACATCTGTTGACATGCAGTTTTGTCCATGATAGAATTACTTAGTCAATGCCATCTTCAATGTTAATTTCTAAGCAGATGAATATTTTCAATGAAAATGACGTCCAGACAGAATAGCGATGAAACAGGTAATCTAATTCATTTGAAGAACTATTCTATTAAAGTAATGGCCTCAAGGCAGTGGGAGATGAAGTTTTCCTTTCCAGAAGGAAAAAAAAAGGGACTTATATCGATAAGGTGTGGGAAAGAAAGTTACACACTGCAGTAATATGTAGGCTGAAATTAGAAGAGACCCAAACAAGCCACAACAAACCACACAACATGCTGTAAATAAAATAACATATTGAAATACACCATGGGAAATACCTATGTACAACTCACATGAAATGCATGGCCAGACTGTAAAGTGCAGTTTTCCCATTTTGTAACTGTGGCAAAGGATGAACTACGGGGATTAAATGATCTTTTGTTACTTCTGCCAAAGTGAGAAATTAAAAGGGCAATGTATTCCTTCTTCAGAAGCATCAAGACTCTCTTAAATTAGAAAAGGTGCCTATACAGAATGTTGGTGGATGTGCAATGTCAGAGCAATCATGAGGAAAATAATTTCACTAGCAACTGAGGTTGTTTTCTCTTTTCCCTTGCAGTGCTCATCACAGTAGTCTCCAGCTGTTTTCCTTGGGATACAGCCCTACTGCTCTGGGGCATCCAACCTCTAGGGTACAAACTGTAGTAATTTCAATCTCCAACACCTGCATGAGGGAGGGAATTCTGGTCCTTGATGCCATTTCATCATTGGCTTCCCTCAAAATAGGATTGAGCCATAATACATCCCTGGGCAGGTAGGAGACAATGGGGGCTAATAAGTCTTATGATATATGCACATATTGATTCACCATTCTAGCTTTTAGAATTTGAATATCAATAACATTTACCCAGGGATAGATGTTAAACAGGTCCATATGGAAATATTTTCTATGTATCAAAACCATGTACTTAAGGCTTTGGCAATGCAGAGTTTGTCTAAATCACTCAGATTGTTCTCAGAACTTGTATACAAATAAATAGATGCAAAGACATATTAGACTAAAAAGCTTTAAATAAAAATCAGGTGTACATAACTCTTTGTTAAATTCTCAAAGTAAAATTTCATTTTGTCTTACAAAAATAGGTTTAGCAGAAAAGGGAACTGAAGAGCTGATCTAGAGACAAGTCAAATGCCTACTTTGTGCTGCGCTTGAAAAGACAGAACTCTCATCACGCAGCCACTTAACCTTGTGAGGAAAGCTCTGCAGGGACATGAAATCTAGAAGTTTTTTTTTAGTTTGTACACGTTATGCTATCCCAGTAGAGCTGTTCTGTTAACTATTACAGCCAAAGCACGCAGCTCACTGTTTCCTAAAGAGCATTTTAATTTCCACTGAAGAGACTTGCACTTTCTGATGTGGCCCTGCTCCCCCATCCTTTCAGATGTATATATTTTAGTCAGGTTACAGTTTTGCTTTAATTTCCAAACCTGTCTTACAACAACAGAAAATTACATTAAGGTGCTCTCCTTTGGAACAGTAAAGCCAGGAAGGCATCAGGAGTATGCCTGAAGATAATACCTTTAAGTGAAAAGGCTCTCCAACACGTGGGCACTGATCCAGCTGAAGAAAGGACACCGCCTGTTACATGTTATGCTGCTTCTGCTGGTATCAAGGATTTTCTTAAACTGTAAAACATATATCCCAGGAGAGAATACCCAGCTAAGCATCTAAAGTTAGAATAAAGATTTTTTTATATGATCAGATTAGTTAAACAGATTTTTCTGCAGGGGAAAGGATTATTAAAAGATGTATTTTTTATGACTGACAACTAGCAGAATGAGTGTTTCATATAAAACGTATTTTCCTTTTGGGACACAATTTATTCCTGATCTTCCTCCTTAGCAGATCAGTTTCCAGGGAGGCTAAAAGTAAATAGTCTCCTTTAAAAACAAAATGGTGACTGAGTTAGTACGCTCCTGTGAAACAGCAATTATTTCTGACAGGTGAAAAGGCCATTAGACATGAATTGATTTTCAGAGGTACGATGAACTCTTAGTCAACAGGAGCTGTTTGTGCTCAGCACCTCTGAACATCAGGGTCAGTCTTGCAAGGTGCTGAATGACCTCAACCCACAGAAAGTTTTCTGCACATTTCAGGAACTGGCCTTTAGAAACGAGACAAGAAATCTGTAAACCCAAATACACACTGTGAAAATGCTGAAATGCAGTCCCTGAGCTGTTATGTTGTCCACTTTTAACAGCATTGAACTTGGCACCATGAGATCCTGAGAATGCCACTTAACTTCCTTGTACCCTTTCCACTTTTATTCCTTCTGTGCCTTGTCCTTCTCAACAGTACCACGACCTGAATTGTCTTCTTCTGCTCATGAATACAGTGGCCAACACTCATTGGCTTAGTATCAGTTGTAAACCCTTATTGCTATGAAATGGCTGTTTCTAAGTATGAAAATAAGGAAATATAACTGTTTAGAAAAGGCATGTTAACTTTGTTAATGCTATGTTGTATCTTGATGAAAATCCATGACAGAGATTAGGTGACTAGTGTTGTGCTCTTATTTAGCCCTCCATATTCTTCTAGAGTAAAAATTAATTTTGAAATTGTGATCCACTTGAAACATTTGAATCTAATTGCTGTATGAAAATGCGAATACAAACTAGGAAAACAGCAATTTGAGAGAGAACTAGTAATTACTAACACAGATGAGACATCAAGAAGTATACACAGGAGACTCTATAGTTGATATGCACTTTCTCATAATGTTTTAATTTTCTTTTGTCTTTGTGCAGAATCAGGTTTGATCTTCCTTTCAAAGATTAGTGAACACTCGAGTCCAAACATATATGAATTTTGGGGAGGATAATACTAAAGCGTGATTTCAGAACTTTGCAATGTGAGCACCTCTCATTCTGTCATTATTGCCTTTTCTTTCATCCTTCCCATACATCTCATATCTCATAGGTGATACATACACTTAATTTTATAAGAGCAAAAAACCACAAACAAATAAAACAACCAAGTGGTTTAGAAAATTAACTCTTACTACTGCCAAAGATTCTCTGTTAAGTCCTTCATTTGTGCATCATTTCCTGGCTGTATGAAAGGAGGCTAACAGCATTTGATTTAAAAAATAAAAAAACAAAACCCAAGAAACTGATAATGGAAAACCAAACTAAAACAAAAGCAAACAAACAAAAACCAACCAACCAACCAATCAAAAAAACCCCCAAACCCCAAAACAAAAAACCAAAAACCAAAAAATAAACCGACAGAAATAAACCAAAAAAACCCTCTCAACCCACAGATTATGATGGGATAGAGCTAATTATTGTAGACACCTTAGGCATTCTTAGGCAGCAGGTGGTTTAAACAGTGAGAGGTACTACTTATTCCTATGCCTGCACCTACAAGGATTTTTCTGTGCAGTTGCTCAGTACTCATTGACCACTTTAGTGTTCTGATAATGTAAATGTAACTGGAAACAGCAGTGTTTAGGATTAGGATTATAATAGTATGGATTTTGTTTGGTACCATGTCTTAGATGTTACTCCTTTTTCCATCAGGTTGGGAATATATACATTTCTGGTAAGGTATTTAATAAACCAGTGATCAGAATAGTATGGTAAAATGCTGAAATATTCCTAGATTTATCTTTCCTCGACTATAAGGGAAAAAATTGGTTCTATGCTTATGTTTTGGCTCTTGCAACATTCCTCAATAGTCTAGACTAGAAGCATGTTTTCTCCCAAGTACCGATATTTGGAAATTATCCTAAAATGAAACCCCTTTATCAAATCCTTTGCACCACAGCCCCCAGACAGGAAATACCAACATGAAAAACCTTGATCTGAACACTTTGAATAGCTTAAATTCATACTTTGACTCTTTGAAAAGGACCCTTGAGAGCTGAAGTGTGTGCAGTGAGTATTTGAGACCTGTAGCTCACAAAATGAAACTTGACTCCAGACAGGTTTCATTAACTGGGAGAAGTTATGATGATAAGCATTGCTTTACTTTTCTTTCTTCCTAGCAATAGAGCTTGCTAAGATTACACTGTGCTCTATCTAAACTGTCAGAGTTAAAAGACTTCATGTTACTAAGGTTGTCACATTGTATAGTCATAATGAAACTGTACTAAACAATTCCTGTAGGTGAAACTTTCTCGAAGCTTTCATCCAATATAACAGGTCACATAAGGCTGTAAAGGCCATAAAACACAAAAAATTCCACCTCAACGTAAGGAATAACTTCTGAATGTTGAGGGTGTCAGAGCACTGGAAAGGCTGCCCAGGGAGGTTGTGGAGTCTCCTTCTCTGGAGATGCTCAAAACCCAACTGGATGAATTCCTGTGTTACCTGCTCCAGGTGACCCTGCCTTGGCAGGGGACTGGACTGGGTTATCTCCAGAGGTCCCTTCCAACCATAACAATTTTGTATGTAAAAAAAGATACATTTAAGAAAAAAATGTCTCATACATTCTGTCCTTCATAGTGCATAAGTTTCCATTTTCCTAGTTGGATTTTGCAGAAATGATGCTTTTGTGTGTACTGTGTTTTCCTTAGCATTGACATATTGGTCAAAAGTTTAAACTATGATCGATGCCAGAAGCTAAGTCTCAAAGAGAAGTATTTCCTCAAGCTCATCAAAGGAAATAGCAGGATACACCTCCCAGTGACCAAAAAGCAGAGGCCCTTTTAAAGTAAACAGGTTACATGCTTATAGGAGGTTTAGGGAGTAAAATCCTCTAAATAAATAAAGAAAGAAAGAAAAAAAGAAAGAAAGTTACCATTAGGGCCTTAGCTTATTTGAAAATAGGAGACTCAATCTATGTAGACAAAAAAGCTTAATCATCTCAAATAATCAAAGTAGTAATGGAGCTAATTATCTGTGGTAGGCATTAGAGCATTTTTCACAAGTTTTCTCCCCTTCATCACCTCTCTAGAAAATGACTAACCAAATACATGTGGAATTTTACAACTAGTAAAGTCAGAACCCATACATTAGTTTTTGGCTGGAAAAAAAGGTATAATTGTGAGGGTCTTAATCTTGTTTATTTAAACTAGTATAATTTTGTACTAGGAAGATAAGGGATCTTTACAAAATGACAAAAACACCTACTCCCTGCTTGCTTACTGCACGAAGGTACACCCTGGCTTAATTGAAGTATAAATTTGACAAATGCTTTTAATTGGAAAAATTCCTGCTTGCCAGAATGTTTGGGAAAAAAAGGAATGTGTTGTAGATGGGGTGGGACAGGCTATACTCCTTTCCTGTTATTGCCTCCTCTGCAGGTCATATAAGGGGCTCTGGGAGCTAAAATATAAGTACAAGAAGCGGTGAGATCCTCACCTGAGTGTGAGTATAGCAAAGATGTTTAAAATATGCTGGTTTCTCCTCTCCACCCTTGGGTCAAGGATGGGAATCATTGGAAGTTAAGCTTTATATTCTATCTTGACTTTTCTGAAGTTCAGTCCTCACTGAAATAGAAAAGGAGGTATTCTGTTAGAGCTTTTGTTCCGTGTATCTGCCTTCCTGCATTGATCATGCCTCTTTTATAGAACTCTAGAGACAGGAGTACATGAGAAGAGAAATGTCTCTTTTGAGGTAAATTAGGTAGGGGGAAACGGAAAGACACGCTGATAAAATCAGGATTCATTTGAAACTGGGTTAAAAATATGAAAGTACAATAAAAAGTTATTACAGTGTTTAAATGAGGTAAAAACTATATATGAAGAAAAGGCACAGGTCTGTACCTCTACTGCAGGGAAATACAGCAAAGACAGATCTATTTGAACCTGGTTGACTAATTAAGAAAAGATGGCTAGAGAATCCTGTTTTCCAGAAGAAGTATCACACAAGTAATGTGACTACTATAATTTGTGTCTACTCTTATTTGTTGACCTATAGAGCTGTGGTGCCCACTTACATCCGGGTGGATAGTCTGTGTTAGCCTTGGCAAATGGATGGAACCAGATACACTCTCATCAGTCTGTGGATCCACAGTGAATTCCCTTAAATTCTTTACCATTGTTTCCCCTTTGCCATCAAGTCATACTCTGGTTTCAAACTAATGAGGAGTGGAAAAAACAAAGACTTTTTCCATTTGATTACAGTGTCCTGTAGAAGCTGCTTTGGGATTTACTCCACATTTATTCAAGTCCTCTGACACAAGCATTCATAAGTGGCAGAGTATAGATCTAGAGGAAGCAATGGCCACCAGAAAAAAAAAGTAGATATTTTCCTTTAGTCTGAAAGAAAATATATAAAAGTTGTGTCACTGTCCCTCTGGTTGACAATATATCCATGATACTTATGACACTATGGTACCATGGTGTTCTGGTACCATAAAAACTTCAGTCAGGATAAATTTATGATGTCTGATTAAAATCAGTCCATGTTAGCCTTTTGTCTCAACTTTACTAGTGAGAGATATAACCTCTCTTGACTGTGGGCCAAATTCATTTATATCAGCAGAAAGAACACTTAAGATTTCAATGGGTGTAATCAAACTCTTACATTGTTCAGCATACATTTTTGTATTTTTTGGTGTATATGAAATTTTATTTTGCATCTTTGCCTTTTCCTTGAAAACATTTATCTATTTGGTTGCTGCCTTTAGGAGCTCTAATTTAGATGGCAAATACCTCTACAGCACAGACATACCACAATAAAATGTTCACATAGTGTGCATTATCCTATCCTAAGTACAAGAGAAATGTATGTCATAACACAGAGCAGAAATAATTGTACTAAATCTAGTAAGATGTAGTTCTACAGATTTAGCCTTTACTACAAATGGATATAATGTTGTAGCACAAATTATTGTGTATTAGGGTGGCAAACTCTTCTAATGATACCAGCAGCCAGAGAAACAATTTCCAGAATGCTGCTTTGAACATTTACCACATAGCATGTATTATTCTATGTTTTCAAGGATGCATTTTAGATTTAACCTGGTACAGGGAACAAAAGAACTGGAAGGGAATAAAATATCTATCATTTATAACAGGATTTTCTATTTGTACATAATTGTAATTTAATCCTAGATTAAACTCAATAAATATACAACACTTTTTCAGAGCATTCCATCAGGATATTTACAATTAATTTCTGTGTTGCATCCTACATAAAAGGAGAGATTGATTAATGTGTTTTTGTTAGCTCATTCAACAGTAAAAAAAGGTTTCTCTTTTCCTCCCTAATATTCTTGGGTGGTTTGAAGGAATAATGCTTCACACAAAAAGAGGAAAATACAGCTAATGCACAAATTATTCAGATAAGAATCATTTGTTCATATAATAATAAAGTAATACTTTTGATCTACATATCAACACACTGTTATCTGACACTTGGATACTAGACTAGAGTGACCTTGGAGGTGAGCAATGACTCTGCTTTCTGAACATGACAGTCCTTCCCATGGCTCTCTGAGCCTGTCTAAAATGTTTTCATTTACATAAGTGGGCACAGTGGTTGCAATGTGACAAAACGAAGCTTGATAATCTTTAAGAGTATGAAGTCTCACCTGCCATCTGAAAGAGAATGTACCTGCTCTGCTTGCAATGAAGAGCTTGCCTCCAGGACTCCAGACTTGCCCTTTTACAGCTCTGACACGACAGTTATACCAAAATGAACACTGGGAGAAAAAAAAAAAAAAAAAAAAAAAGAAAACTCTTATAAAGTAAAAATCCATTCCTTAGAGCTTAAAAAGAGGGGCTTGAGTAAGTAAACATCTTTATTGTTCTTGAAATAAACTTTTCTGTGCTGAAAAACTTGGATAAACCAAACACATAACCATTATTTTAACTCTTTTATTGTAAATACATATTTTATTTTCCTCACCATTAGACATGTGTCTAGGATTTACTCTGGGAGTGTGGTTTTCAAGGCAGGTAAATAAAAATTTTAAAGTACAGTTGAAACAGATTTTTAATATTTTTATAGGCACTTATGATGTCTTTGAAAATCTCCTGAGATTTTCAAAGAGAAAAATCTCTTAAAATCAAGAATTTTCAGTTGTCTAATCCAAATAAAGGCTTTTGACAATCCTACTAGATACCTATTCATAGCCTTCATCCGTTAAAAGCATTGGCATTTGTTTTTCAGACATAAAAATATTTTAAGTGGAACTTAGAATCCAAAGTTAGCTAGTTTATTCCTATATATTGAAGGTAAAGCACCTGGTAAGTCAATAGTGCTATATAGTTTAAGCTAATGCTTGAAAATTCTCATGCATTTTATTTAGGGAAGAAAGTTTTTCACTGAAAGTCATATTATTAACTTTTGTTTTTGAAAGCTGTTAACATTCAACATAATAATTTTGTTTGAGGGAATAATTTTAACAAAGTTTAGAGACTTAAACAACTATTCTGAATACTTTTATCTAAAATTCAAATTTCCTATATGTACTTTCACTCTTGGTGTAGAAAATGTAGATCTATGCTGCTTTATTTATGTCTTGCCAAATACTCTTTTTAGTTCAGTTTTTGAGTTTTGGATGTCTAGACAGATTCTCATTCTAAGGACCCTATCACTGTTGCCAAAATATTTGGTTCTTTGGAATTTGAATTTTGAACACAGCTCGACAGTTTTCTAGAACCTTGCAAAACACAGAATTAATTAATTTATTGCACCTGACATTTCTGGTTATATTCCTAATTTTCTCTTCCATTACTTTCAAACTTCTTTGTTTTTAAAACCGTTTTTTAAGAATACTTGCATTTCAAACTCTCTTTGTTATACCTTGCCACTGAATTGTGCCTTTATATTTCATATAAAAGGTTTTGTTCTTCTTATTTTCACATTAGTTCTTAGTTAATCCTATTATCTCTCATCCTATAATTATACCTTCCTTTTACTGTAACTTCTCTGTGTGACATTTCAGAGCATTAAACATCTGTAGTGCCAGCGCTTGTCTCCGGCAGGAGAGGAATATGAAGTAAATGGGTTACTAACAGCTGTTCCCAGCGAGGGACCTTCATCACAATATATGTTGTGGGTCTGAGAGAGGCAAAGTCTTGTGTTTTGCACCCAAGGTGGTGACTTGTGGCTTTTTAGAGGGTGGCACAGCACTGGACTGGTGACCCTTCTATGGTAAGAACTAGTCAGCGAGTAATTTCAAAGAAAGTTTCTGCTGCAATATTATGTGGAGATATTTTCTGACTTGCAAGATCAAGCACAATGTTCTGATGTCTATTCTGACAGATTTTTGAGATTGTCTAGTTTGGGACATCATCAGAAACAAACCTGTTTATCACCCCTGAAGCTGTGCTCCGTAGCAGTTCTTACTGAGCACTGACGGGCAGTGGCAGTGACAGCTGCGATTCAGGGGACTAAGGAAGGCAGAGTGTGTGTGCCTCATCCAGCTACCTCCTGGCAAGTCTGGAAAACACCAAACCACTGTCTTGTTCTGTAGGGGAACAACTTCTGTGTCATCTGCTACAGCTTCTGGAATGGTGGTTTTTCTGAAATGTCATCAATACTTTTCCCACCAAGGCATGGTGTGTGGTGTCCGATAGGTAAGGTAGATAATATCACTGAAAAAGAGGAGTCCCCTTGTCTCAAATGTGCTGTATGCACAGATGTGAGCAAAACTGATGCTGGCGGAAACATAGAAACCAGAATGACTGAATTCGGATTCACAGAATGGATTGATGAATATGAGCTGTCCTAGGTTACAAGATAGATGTGTTTAGTATTCTATTACCACCAGCTGTGGGGCATTAGCTGTTATCTCCTGCTGTGACTCATCCCTGATAACATACAATGGGCCATCAAGAAACCACTGCATGACTCATGGAATTATCTCATCCCATTGTGAGATGCTCCACCCAGGAGGGAGGAGCCAAGCATTCCCACCTGGATATAACCTGGCCTTGGAACTGCCCAAGTCAGCCCTGTCTGCTGGGTTCCCAGAGGACAAGAGCTACTACTGGACCTTCAGGAGGAGACCAGACCTTCCACAGGATCATCACTTCAACTGAACTACTTCATTTGGACTGCTGCCACCACCCTAACAGGGTGTCAGGTTGTATCTGACTTTGTTAGTGCTTTTCCTTGTATTATTGCACTTATTTTTAATTTTTCCTATTAAATTTTAATCCTGACTTGCGATCTCCCACT
Organism: Entomyzon cyanotis; assembly: GCA_024500445.1. NCBI lineage: Eukaryota > Metazoa > Chordata > Aves > Passeriformes > Meliphagidae > Entomyzon > Entomyzon cyanotis. Next base: position 10,973,684 of record JAKEPQ010001009.1, read on the forward strand.
GACTTGTTTTCAAACTAATACAATTTGCAACTACTTTTTTTCCATTCCTGATAATTGTGATAGAAAAATGTCCCTGGTCTGATCTTTTTATCCCCACTTCTTTTTCTTTTGCTGTAGAACATTCAATTCTTATTGTACTGTAAGGTTATACTTCAGTAATGCATAGCTCTGAAAAGCAATTTGCAACCAACAAAGTCTCACGGTGACGTCCAGCTTTGATAGTCACATAAGCACAGGGTTGAGATACATGAGGCGTAGTGGCCTGCATTTCTTCCCAAAGAATTACATTTATACTACTAAAGTGTGACTGGTTGTACAGAATGCAACCTTAGGTTAAACAAATTAATTTTATTAAGCTTTAAGGAGTTTGTTGGAAAGTAAACTGGTTATGCATTTACATACATAAATGGTACGGACTATGTTCTCCATGTAAATCAAGTAGCTGTAGTGAATAAAGAAACTGGTTCTATAAATTCATTTGTTAATAGAAGTACTGGTCTGACTGATCGTAACTATTTTATGGCAATACCATAGCAAGTTCAGCCCTGAAAAATTTGCAAATTTAGCTGCTTTTCAGAGGAGGTACAGCTGCCTTCCTATAGCTTTGTCTTGGCTTGGAGCAGTGGTAGAGTTGCTAAAACTATTCAAAGAAAAATATTGTTTCTCTGTCAAACCCAAGTTTTATCTAGCAAGTGTTGACCGTAATTCTTTGATGAGGGAAAGATAAAACTTCTCAAACATCTTGCTTCATTTGGACTATGCTTTGCTCTGATTGTGCTCTGATTACTCTTGTCAAACATTATTTTCAAATTCATTATTTTGATTTTTAGGCCAAATCAGATCAGTAAATGTAATCATACAAGTCTTCATAATTTTTTCAATTACCAAAGAAATATTTTAACCCCATCCTGCAAACTACTATTGCTTTATTAACCTTAAGGTTAGGAGGGGATTCATGTCCAAGAGCTGATGGTGAATTAAGTTAATAACCACCTGTATGAATATATAAGTATTACTTTGTTTCATGTAGGTAGACCAGCTAAGTTGGCTAGGGCTCAAAATGCTGATATATAAAAACATGGTTTCACCTGTTATGTTAAGAAAGAGCCTAGAGCTACCTTAAATATAACAGTGGAGAATTATGGCTTCCTGTCATGCCAAAATTGCTCTTCTGCTTTCTTACCAGATTTCTTCCAGTAGTTGAATAGTGAATAGGAGATGTATTCTGATTACTGGGCAAAATAATGTGTCTCAATATGAGTGTTAAAAACTACTGTCGAGCCTACAAATGAAAAAATCTGCCACTGGAGAAAACTGAAATAAATTACTTATTTGAAGTAGATAGACTTCTGATATTTGTTAACAGTGACTGAGAAGAAATCTCTACAAAAATGTAATATTCATTACTGATCCTAAAACTGGCACACAAGGGTTCCAACTGTAGATTCTCTACCTATTTAACAAACTAGCTGAGCAGGTAGACATTTTAGGATCAGAAAAAGAATCAGTCCTCATTTAGCCTAGTGTCCTATCCTGAGGTTTTCCATTATATCACTTGTAGAATTCTGAAGTTTCTGCCTTTGTGACAGAGTGGGCAGAATAGTTTTCAACTTACTGTAATATTTTCTGGCACTTAGAACTTGGTGCACACATCCCCAGATTAATAATGATTCTGTGCAATAGAATGTGATACGTTTAAACTCTTTGTAAATGTCCTTGATGGAGAATTTGAAGACGATTCTTTTGGAAAACCAAGAGAAAAATAGAGGATGGAAGTAGAAGCTTTTTTGTGCCTTTTATGAGCATTAGTTTTAAAGTGAAGCTAAAGAGACTTGAGAGGGTAACTTGGCCTCCTCTTTCCCTTGAGGATCATCAGAATCCTGATCCACTTAGAGAATGAAAACCTTTTCAGCATGGCTGACCCTTTTCCTGAGCAGGTCAGTCATCCATGGAGCTGTGTGCAATAATTTTGCATGAATTATTAAGAACAGATAGAACTGATAATGGTTAGTTAAATTATTTTTTCTCTGTATCTAATGAGCTGTGAGGTTAAAAATGTTGAGTTCAGGCTAGAAGAAGGATAACTAGTTGGACTGATTGGGCTTTACAATGAAAAAGGACTTTCCTTTATGCTGTTAATTGCTGGCTATATTCCCACCACTACACTTGGTGCCTCGTAGCACCTCTCTACCTTTTCAGCTTTGGAGATTTGACACTGACTTACTTTTGACTGAAGAATGAACTTTAATGCAACTGAACAAGCACAGTGATGATGGGATCAGAGTTCTCTTCAGCATGCAACAATCCAGCACCACACATTGACTTTCCTGCCCTGAGTGACTCATGAAAGATGGAGCCCAAATTCATGGACTTAATGAACTCAACAGCCTTTTATAGGGATAGTCCATAGACTAAGGGAATGATGTCTGTGTGTATATATAAAGGACAGGAGAGATGATGGTATAGTGGCCAGTAGCATGAAGTAATTATATGGAATAAGGCATGGACACTGCACTGGTTTCAGCTGGAATAGACTTAATGCTCTTCCTAGGTATTGGTGTAGTGCTGTGTTTTGGATTCAGTATGACAATAATGTTGGTTGTTACTGAGCAGTGCTTACCCTAAATCAAGGAGTTTTGGGTGTCTCATGCTCTGCCAGAAAGCAGATGCACAAGCAGCTGTGAGGAATCATGGCCAGGAGAGCTGACCCAAACTGACCAAAAGAATATCATGCCCAGTATATAAACTGGGGGGAGTTGGCCAGGATGGGCCAGTTGCTGCTTTGGAATGGGAAGCGCATTGGTCAGTGGGTGGTAAAAAATTGTGTTCTGCATAACTTTTTTCTTTGGATTTTATTTCCCCCCCTTTTTTAAAAATTATTATTATTATTTAAAATTTTAATTTTTAAGCTCTTCTTATGTCTGCCCATAGCTTTTACCTATTTTTAGTTTTCTTTCCCATCCCACTGTGGTGATGTTTGGGTGAGAAGTGAGAAGCTGTGTGGAACTTTTTTTGATGGCTACAACAGCAATATTTCTCACACAACATTATTTTGAATATTTCAAAAGTTCCTGAATATGGATTGAAAAAATGGTAGGAATAATGCTAGTTCCTTCTTATTCTTAGGAGTGATTGCTGTCATGTTATGAAATAACTGTCAAACTAACAACCTTTGAGTTATGTAAATTCAGAGGAAGATTATAAATCTCTTTGTATAAATCTCTGTTGATCTTGGACAGAACAATCTGAGGCCAATTCAGCTGCAATTAAATGAAAACTAAAAGTAGATCCTCTAACCCTGCTTCACAATATCATAAAAATAAATTTGATAGCATAAGAAAGTTCCTGAAATCAATTCATTTGAGAAGCTTCAGGCAGAAGCTGGCTGAAAAGCTTGCCACTTTCTTAATGTAGAAGTGCATAAACTATTTCAAATATGGGCTACAATGAAAGTAAAATAAAACACTATGAGATGCAGATCTGTTCAGAACACCTAATACTGTCAGAAAGGATATTGAGGCTATAAAGAATGGCTTGATGAACAAAAAAAGATATATTTTAGATATTTGGATATAAAGTGAGCAAACCACAAGAATTCAAACTGAGGTAGAGCTTGCATAAGGATGTTCAAACTACCATTCAGGTGTTTTACGGACACGTGGATAAAATAAATAAAAACAGATTGTGAAATACAAAGCACAGGTTGTGGCAAAAGAAAAAAAAATATTTTGTAAGACAGTGATCTGAACAGAGAAAACACAATAGAACTGGGTTGTCTGGGCCTCCATGAAGCATATGATATGGCCATGCATAGGAAATTCAGTCAAATGCATAGTACAGGGGTTTAAAGCAAGTAGAAGTCATTTTAGGGCAATCTAGTTTCTTTAACCACCTTGACAGGAAAGAAAAAAGACAAGTCGCTGGGACAGGTGGTTGGGAATTAATAGAGAAAATAATTTTGAGAAGAACTGAATATGCTTGTAGATTAAAAATATTGAGATAAATAAAATACATGAAATACAAATGAATGATTAAGCTAGGCTTTTATTTGACCACTGGTGTTCCACTTAGTTCTGAATGGAATCTATATTCTGAAATAAAATTCTTGAATGATAAAACAAATTATAGTGAGAATATTACTGTTAGAGACTAAGATGGAGAATTGCACCTCTGTGACACAGGGGAAGGACCTCATTCTGGGTTTCATCAAGTGTAAGACCAGCAGACATAAAGAAGCCACTGTCCCTCTCTACTCAGCACTTGTCAGGCCACACCCAGAAGACTGTGTTAAGTTTTGCTTTACAAAAACTGCTATGCAAAAAATATGTGGGCAGGCTGAGACAACTGTGCTTGTGCAGTGTTGAGAAAGATACCTTATCTTCACATTCCACCATTTAAAGGGTGGCTGCAAGGAAGATAGAGACTCCCTTTTCACAAGAAATCACGTGAAAAAGACCTGGGATAATGGGTAGAAGTTACTCCTGGGGAGTTTCTGATTGGACACAGAAAGGAAAATTTTTCACAATGAAAATAATCAGCTATTGGAATAATCTTCCAGGGGAAGTAGTGGATTCCCCAGTGTTGGACAATTTAATATTTAGTATAACAGGCTACTGGGCCATCTTGTCTGGACTGTTATTTTGCCAAAAAAGATTGTACTGGATGATCCTTGAGGTCCTTTCCAATTGAGTATTCTATGATTCTATGTTTTATGGTATTAATAAGAAATGTTTAAATAAATGGCTTGTACATATATCTTGGAAGGTAATCCCAACAGGTCAGAGTTAATGCCTTCATATATGAGCCCTACAGATAAAAGAAAATCTACTTTTATTTTTTTCTTAGATATTTTATGAAGGTGAACAAAGAAAGTATATACTGGTACATTTTGCCTGGCACTCCTGAGTTCTGTGAGATGTGATCCTTGAGTTTGCTGCAATCACTTGGAAAGTAATTGTCTCACTATAGCTGAGAAATGGACTTAGTAATGCCCTTGAGTCTTTTATTATTTTCTGTTTCTAAGAAAACTCAGATTGAAAAGATGAGGCTGAATAACTGAAGAGGGAAAGAGCCCCACCTTGATATCTCCTCGTCCTCTTCAATTGTGACATGTGAATAAAAATCCATAAACTTCTGTGTATTTGAAAAGTTTAAGCCCTGAGACACAATAAATACATCCATTTATAGTTTTCAAGGAACAGATATAGAATGTTAATAGCACTACAGCTGATGCATGAATTCCTACTTTTGTTACAGCACTTAGGAAAATCTTTTCCAACTGCTTGGCCTACCAGCATTGATCTAGTCTGTGTAGATTATGCATGATAATTTTATGTTGATTTATTATAATTAACATCAATTATTTTCTTCATTGCTTGGAAATATGCAGCTGTATGTTCAATTTAGATATATGTTATCATACAGAGAATACTGGGAAAATGACAGAGAGTAGAACCTCTCTTTCAAACATCAGACACCCCAGCTGAAACATGTTACATGTTTATTCACAGTTTGGGTGCCAGACTCTCTGTCTTGCCACCTGAACCCTGACCTAAAATGACCAAACGCTAGTCATGCAAGAAAGTCTTTTATCATCCCAGTTTCTTCAGTCCTTTCAACAAATGTTGTCAATTGTGTCATTTAAATATGTCGGGCATGGTGAAATATTACCTGCTAAGACTAGTTTTTTAGGTGAGAAATAGTCATCTCTGAACCCAGAAGACAGAAAATGAGACTCCCAGTCCAAATCTCCTTTAATTTACAATGTTCTTTATTTCTCCTCTCCTGCCTCCAGAAGGGCTTTCAATTTTATCAGGACATGCACACTTCTGCTAGTGAAAGGTCACTGATTAATTCACTCTACGACACAGTGCTTTGTGAACTTTTCAGATGTAAATTCTATTGTTCTGCTTGTTGGAGAACATGTAACTGGAAAACATAAGCCTGTTCCAAGCTAAACCATGAATGCCAAAGGACAAAAAAGAAGGATTCTTTAAAGAAGCATCACTAATTAGGTGAATGAATTTAATCTGCAAAGGGCCTGTGTCTGCAAAGTTTCTTTGCTTGTAGCACTCTGAAGGGCTTCTACTCAGTGGTTCTCAGTGAAGCCTGTTTCCCTAAGTATAAGAATTGCAACTTGTGCTCACAATCAGGATTATTTAAGTTTTGTGAAAGGAAAACAAAGAAAAAAGGGAGAAAAAAGTCTGCTGATAAAAACTAACCAAAGCAACTGTATTCATTTCATGGGAGTTGGCTTAAATTGCTTCACCTTGGGATTTTTTGAGGGGGCTGATTGCAACAATAATGCTTTGCATTTAAAAGGTAATATGCTGAAAATACAAATGTATTTCATGGCATTTGCTGAACTTTCAGTTCTGAAGAGATTCATGATGGGCTTTTTTGTGCAGGTCATATCACACTAGACCCAAATGTTTTTAAGCTTCCCCAGACCAATGTAGTTTCTCTCCTTTGATGCTCTTGACATATTTCTGGGTACAGCCATTCAGTTTAAAGCCAGGACAGGGACATTTTAAATTCTAGTAAATATCTCCATAGGTAACTGGTAGATCACATATTAACATATATCAAGAATAGCACTAAAATTACATTTTGCTTAGCACAAGAAGTAGACAGACACAAGATAAATCAATAAAACACCTCTATATAACTCCCTTCCTTGCTTCTCAGTGTCCTACAAGATTTGTGTCAGTGCAATTTCAGAATTCCAAAACCCCTTTCCTTATCACAACCTCTCTTTGCCTTTGATTTTCACTTGCTTTTATAAATGTCTTTTGTCTTTATGAGCATTGACATCCTGTTCTTTTGATATGGTTTCAAAAGAAGCACTTTGTTCTGCAATGTCCCTAGATTACAGTTGGGGCTAGGTTTTTTACCTTGTTTAGGTAACTGAAGGGACAAGACAATTAGAAAACTCTTTATGTTTAAAAAAACCTCTAATCTCACTTCTTTCTTCAATTGAAGTCCAGTCAGATGATTAAAACCCATGAAGATGCCGTACAGGTGCTGTTCTGGAGCACTTTGGGCCAAGGGCTATATGTGTGACTAATACAAAAAGATTATCATAATTGTGTGATCTCATGGATATTAACTGTAGAATTTTGATAATCTGTTGTATGCAGTGCCTCTTCTGCTTTTCTGTACCACACAAGACTGGACTTAAACTCATGCAAGAGGAGTTCTTATGGATTTCTTTGAAAACTGCATTGAAGTACACACTCTGGTGAGCACATTCTTCCCCAGTCATCAGGTAGAAAATAGCTCCAATACCAAGGATACACCTGATTCAGCATGGAAAATGAAAGGAGGCATTTGCAAAGAATTAGAGCTCTTTCATGTTATCTACCCACACAAGATGGAAACAACTTTCAACATAGAATGCTCAATGGAATGTTTTAGGCTGTTTAGTGTGGTTCCTAAAAACAGTTAACAACAGATAGTTATCTTTTCTACAATTGAAACTCAGTGATTTCATTAGCTTGAATTAATGTTTCTTGAAATTATACATTTACTGTGATGCTAAATCAGTGAAGATTTTTTTATGAAATTGAGGTGACATTTATTTTCTCCTTATCTCCTATCGTAGATGAAATTATAAAGCATAGAAAAGCTGAGTCATTTCTGTGTTGCAGGAGTCTTTACTTCAGACATTTCTCTGTTATGTTCCATTGACCTCAAAATATGTTTTTAAAAACCGCAATTTAATATCCAACACCTGCAAAATATTGTGAAGTATTAGAAACAGTTGTAATGAAAACTGACTGCAAGCGTCATAACAACAGGTGACATTATTCATAACCTACAGTTATAACAAGGTTGTGATGTAAACTCAGTGATCAGAGATGAAATAAGCCAGCTACAAACGTGAAAATATCCTGAACTTTAGAAGTAATACAACCAAATATAATAAATCTTGCCTGCAAATGTAATAAGGCCCTTAACTGAAATGTAATAAAATCTATCAACAGCTGCAATGTATATGGAACATATTATATAGCTTTACTATGAATTATACCCCCTGCTGTTTATGGACTCCACAATGTCATGCTTTGTCTCCTTCCAGAAAATCAAGTGCTACGGGACTAAGTGTTTTCCAATTTATATTAGGTATGACAGTGTGCTAATACAAAAACGTTGAGGGTGAAAATGAAATTTTGAATCCAGATGTGCTCCTTCATCATCCGTTAGCAAAAGAGAAAGGATGTGGTTTACCACATGTGGCTCAAACACTTCCTCAGCTAGACAAGGTAGGAACTGAAATGGATGTTCTGGGTAACTAATATGTTCCTCTACTCCTAACAATATAAATATGTACACAAAGAAAGAAGGAATTTTGTTGAATGACATGGCAGGGAGAAAGTTCAATCTGCCTGATCTCTACATGCCTTTCTTTTTCAGCTTCTGAAATTTTATTTAAGGATAGTATATATAAATTTCCTAAGAAGTGCCAAGCTGCAACTTCTTTATCGGACTCCTGTTCCCAGAAATGAGAAGGAAGGTCTGATGTGTCTCACTGGCTGCCATCTGGTTGTGATAATCCTGTGCTCCTCTAGGGCAGCTGAAATGACAAGAAAATCTAGTACTGCAGCTCAGGAGAAACCTAGATAGTTCTAAGGCGAAATATCAAAGGGAAGGTCTTGATGGTTTCTTTGTATGCAGAGGTGACTTGATCTTCAGTAGTGCTAAATCCTTTGCTATAGAGGACTTGCCTCTGAGTAATGATGATTTTATACTGACCCACTCCCAGCACAAAGCTTCCCACTGCAAATGCAATGGACAGAAATGAAACACTACATGGATTCAGAAGCTGCTTATATTGTGCCATCTCCAGTCAGGCCACTGTCCCCATTTTGCCTTCTGCAATATTGCATTATGGATGCAAATATGGTGTCATTTCATAGCAAATTGTTGGGCAATCTCCTGACACTTCCAGCAGCACACAGCTCTCTACTAATATCTCAATAAAAAAGCCTAATAACGTTGTCTCTTAAAAAAAAGTTATCAGAGAATATTTTTGGTAGAACTTAATGGTGGATTAAAGTATCTTGCATATCCCAGGCAGGAATTAATACCTGGAATCTGTCTTTTAAAGTTTTTGTAAAGAATACTGCTGCAACTCTGTGATTACAGAGGGACAAACAAAGTTATTTGGTAAAATTTGAACTGTGAACTTCTACAGGGTATTTTTTAAAACAAAATAATTATGAACCTAAATCCCATTGGGCACTTCTGTGCATATATTAAGATGTTTATGTAAGTCCCATTGGTTCTTGGCAGGTAGAATTTGAAATCAGGAAAATATAATTAAGATATGTTGCTATAGAGAAGAAACAGTAAAAATGACTGTAAAGAAATGTAAAAACCAGAAAACAACTGGAAAATTAAGAAAACTCCTTTGTTCTATACTTTTAAACTTAATATAATGGCTACTTGCAACAAAAATATATAAAATATTTTCAGCTGTTTTAAGTTGACAGTGCCCTTTAAAGGCTGCCATTACCATAGATCTTGCTTTCATCTGAAGATCCATCTGGATTTAATAACCATTTTATATTTTATTGTATTTTGATTTCCAATTTGGAGCTGTGGGAGACAAATGACTACTTTACTAAATTAAGCCCATGTCTATTTATTTCACTAATGGTATTCCAAAATAACTAAATTGTGTAAGGAAGTCACATACAGTACACTGGTCATGTAGACAGTATTTCAATGAAATTTGCTCAATGTTTTCATCTTAGTTCTTAATTTTTAATACATTTTTAACACTCAAACATTTAGGTGGCATGAGGTCGATGTGAGAAAATAGGTGTGTTATTGTGTCTGGAATGGACAGAATTGTCCTTGCACTAGAGTGGTGGAGACATGAGTTCAGTGAAATCATCTGCCAAAATTTCAAATTCGAAGGTCAGGGCTATCACCACTATTCTAAAAATCTAACTTTATTGCTCATCGTTTTTGTGTCCTGTGCAAACTGTCCTGACTGAGACATGTTTTACTTTTCTGCTTAATACTTGACTAACTGTGCTGGTTTTGGCTGGAATAGAGTTAATTTTCTTCACAGTGGCTGGCATGGAGCTGTGTGTTGGATTTATGGTGACCACAGGGCCAATAATATAGAAATGTTTCTGTCATTGCTGAGCAGGATTCCCGCTGAGCCAAGGCCTTTTCTGCTTTTTGTACTGCCATGCTGGTGAGGAGACTGAGGGTACATGGGAGGTTGGGAGTAGACACAGTCAGGACCCAAGTCACAGTCAGGTGACCCAAACTGACCCATGGGATATTCCAGACCACGTGTCATCATGCTCAGTATATAAAGTGGGGGGAAGAATGGGGAAAGGGGGGGACATTTGGAGTGATGGTGTTGGTCTTCCCAAGTAATTTTAAGTGTGATGGAACCCTGCTGTCCTGGAGATGGCTGAACACCTGCAAGCACATGGGTAGCATTGTCTAGTAATTGTTTTGCTTTGCTTGTGTGCATGGCTTTTGCTTTCTCTATTAAACTGTCTTTATCTAAACCCACACATTTTCCATCTTTTACCCTTTTCATTGTCTCCTCTATCCCAGTGGTGAGGGAGTGAGTGAGTGGCTGCTTATAGCTAGGTGGCTGGCTGGGGTTAAACCACCACACTAAAAAAGAATTTGGTACTCTGAAAGAGCAGTGATTTAAACTTCTGGGGATTCTTTTTGGGATATAATCCAGGAATTATTAAACTAGTTTTGCAGATCCATTGATTATTGCAAAGGGAGTAAAGACCATGAAACTAAATTAATTGAAGCATTTAGATTAGTGACTAATGATTTCCCAAGAACACCCCTCAACACATTGAAAAGGCTAAAAATGGCGTCCAGAAATGTTGATTTCAGCACCACATATTCCAATAGTAAAACTTATTTGAATTAGTTTGGCAAAAACAACCCACTGTATTCAGGAGCAAGGGCAGACCTTAAACAGTGCAGAGCATGGGCGGGAAAGGAGGCTGCCTCTAGTGATGGTCTGTTACCAAATATTCCCTCTTGGAACAGAACAGGAGCTCCAAAGGCACTGCAGTTCCAGGAATACATTTATTTTCTTCCCATCCAAAGAAAAAGAAAAAGCACAGCTGCACCACAGTGCAATGCAGTCCAGAAGTTCAGGGGCATCCTCATGAGATGCTGCTTTTTCCTAGAGCTCTTTGGGGAGGTGTAACTACTCACCACTCCTGACTCCCAGCTGACATGAAACATAGTGGAGCATTAAATGAAATGCACAGCACTGACATTTCAAACCTTCCTGGTGCCAGAAAATGGAACACCTGCACTGGACAATAGGAAATGGATGATTAGAGTCAAGCAAATTTGTCAATTTTGAAGCATAATGCTTTACTCCAGATCCTACAAATGAAAGCCATAAATGAAAGACTATGGCAGTGAAAATCCCTCCAAACCCTATGTGTATGTAACAACTTAGTTATACTCTTTGGTCACCTGTTTTTTTGATTAATATGTTGAGGGTTTTTAACGAGGTGAAAATAGGAAAGAATTTGAAAACCTATACCATTTAAAGTTCCTCCTAAAGACAAATGGTACTTAAATACATGCAAGAGAGAGGGATTATGAAAATTCCCTTATGACATAGTTCCTATCTCTACTGTCAATAGTAATTGCTGAAGTATTACCATTCAACATGTAGATTTAAACCAGGAATCTCCAATCATTTTGAACAAAAAAGAGTATTCTGAAAATGAACTTGGTTATTATCCTTGTCAAAGGGTAACACCTAAAATTTAAATTTTACCCCAAAAGATGGGTACAGGTATTATAATGAGAAGCTAATAATAAAGCACTGTAGCAAGCATGGAGTTTCATTTATAAATTAATTGAAGTTTTCTGGGAACCAATTTCAGAAAAATGTCATTCTATTAGGTTCTTCTTTGTTTCTGATTCTTAAGGTTACAATATCTGAATGTCTTTAGCACAGTGATATTATGAAATTCTTCAGCATAGGAAAAGATTTTTTGATACCTTCCAGCTTTGCAGTTGGAAAGAAAAAAAGAAACTGTTAATTGCTCCTTACTGGAAAGCTGTTATTGTTACTACATCAAGCTGAAACCTGCTGTGATGTAGAGGAATTTTAAAGTATTTCTAATTTGACTTATTTGTAAGTATCTATGTTTGTAAAATCCATTTGGAGCCCTATAGGGAATTAATTTTAAATTTTGTTCCTTGGGCTCATAGTAATGACTTCTTTTTCTTTTAACAGGTGTCACAATGGAATAGATAGAACTTGTGATGAGGAAAAGCAAAGATCTTTCTAAATTTCTTATAATACTCTTGTTAGTATACGATCATATTCTCTCTTTCAGGTAGATAGGAGACTTACACATCAATACTCAGATCATGATGGCAGGTGACTTTTTCTTTCCATTGCTCTGACAGTGACTCTTAAAATGCACCAAGATACTCTTCTCTCACGTTGATTAATCCTGTGTATATATATATATTTATATGTATCTCTATGCACATTATAATATGCACAGCAATACACTCCACTGCATATATATCCAGGTACATTTACATGTTGTTGCTATGGTGGGGTCCTGCTAATATCTGAGAAATAAAAAAATAAATACCACCAGAGGGCTCACAAGCTATTTTGTTTTTGATGTCAACAGCTGTCTAAACCAATGAACATTGAGACTTACACTTTGCCCGTAATTAATTCTACCACGTTTTTAATATTTCTGCAAAGACATTAAGGCATCCAGATACCAAGGTGAGGGTGTATTATCCCTGCTTCTGACACCAGAATCTCATTTCTATATTACTATAATTTTTCTGCTTAGTAAAAGTGCTCACCCTCAGCCCAGAGAGTTTACTTCTCTGTAGAAAAGCAATTGCTGCCGTGAGCCTAGATGTGCCTGAAGTGCAATACCCTCGATATTGGTTTGCAGCCTGCTGATTATATGTGCATGCATGCAGGCTGATGGACAGACACTTAGAATATAGCCCTGTAATCTATGCAAAGGCAGACATGGGGGTAGGTATATGAATTGCCTAAATTAAACAAGCTTTTTAAAAAGCTATTCTGATGACATTCCACCTCCTCTTTTTGAGCTGTGTGTGTATTTTATTGCCCAGGTCACCCACCTGTGCCTTAAGAAATAATTCTGCTCACAAAGCTCTTCCATGGCCGAGAGCTTGCTGATCCTTTGAATGACTCTCAGGGCCACCTGGGTTGAAGTAGGCTGCCAGCAAACAATACAGTTTGCATGTACTGTGACCATATGCTAAAAAGTAGGAACAAGAAAGACTGTACATGAGAAAATGACACTGTTATAAAGTCCTTAGATGGTAGGTTTGAGAACAAAAACGTAAGGAAAAACGAATCCAAAATCAGATAGACCGACAGAACTAACTGTACATATACAGGACCAACAGCAACCAACTCCTTCTGCAGGGCATAACGTGGGAAAGTCTGAGAGATTCATCTTCACTTATTGAAACATAGCCCCAAATCATCTCCAGTCTCTTTATTCTCTCCCCACAACCACCAGCATCACTCTCAGTAGCTCTTATTCTCCCTTCCTTCTTGGTTTTATTCGTTCCTTGTGATCTCTACCAAAGCTGGCTTTGCTCTTAAACCTCCCTTTGATTTCTCTGCTTCTCTAATTCCTTTCCTTCCCTCTTTGTTTTCATTCCCTTTGCTTGATGCCAGAGCCTGTATTTTCAATTCTTCCCACCCTTGTGCTCTCAGCTCCTCACTCCCCTCTCAGTGCTCTCCACCTGACTAATCCCCAGTACTGGCTCCTTACCAAAAGCACTACTTCCATTTCTGTTCTCATGCTGTCAAACACATCTGGAATAAACTCACTTCCTCAGCTTAAACATAATTCTCTTATCTGAGCTTGTCTAAAGATTTTTGCTTCTCTTCCTGAGCGAACTCTTAAGCTGCAAATTGCCTATCATTGCTCCCTAGTTTATAGTTCACTCTAAAATTTTCTGCCCTAAGCACTTTACTGCCTTCTGCAACATCCCCTTCACAATCTTCCCTACCTCCTCCCACTGAAGAGGGTGTAAACCCTCTGCAAGATTTGAGTAAGCAGCGCCCTTCAACATCATTAGTGAATTCTTTTCTTAGTGACCAAATGCAGTGATCACACTTTAGAAATTCTAAGCAACAAAGGAAAATGAATATTAACCCAAGGATGACATTTGTCTGCCTTAGCACTTTTGAAAGGTTTGATTAACCATGAAGAAAAAATAGTTTTCTGAATAAATATTCCTATTTGGCTATCTTTAAGCATTCTGTTTCCATCTGCTTTTCTTTTATAGCAGACATAACAAGAAGGTGCTTAAAACATGCTTTTATTAAGAGTATGTAATTGAAACCACTTCAAAGCAAGGGTTAGGAGAATATAAACTAGATGATGACCACTGACTATAATTTCATATGAGTTTAAAGACTTAATTGTTATACATCTTGAATGGACACTATTCATCTCAAGCAAAAGATTTTATTTTATTTATTTTTCTTTTAAACTCTCATTGGGTTTATCTCAGATTTCTGGGCTTTCATAGATGCTTTTCTTCACAAGGTAATAATGTTCCCAAAAACAGAATTGATGAAATGTTTTTCTAAGTGTCCATGATATTTGTAGTCATAAGACTTTGGTGCTGTGGGTTGTGTCTACTCAATTGATACGATTGTTACCAATGAAAATAAAAACACTGATCCAGTGAAGAATAATACTTGACTGGGACAAAAAAAATTGAATGTATTTAAAATTTAACAGCAATTTGATGCAATAAGCAGAGGTTTTGTCTGCATTAGCTTCAACAGAGGATATATTTATTTCCTTTCCTCCAGAAGTGACTGTATCTTTAGTTTAAATTTTTGCAATGTTTATGAATTTCAAATTTTCTGAGAGGCTTCTGTCCACCTTCTATTCTTCTTTTGTATCTGTTAATTTTCAGATTTAGTTCTGGTTAAAATGGTGATCTTTGTTTACATTACTGTGGTGGTATTTATTGAAAAGCATCACCTATGAACAGAAAAGATGGAAAAACTAGATCTAAGGGAGAGAAAGATTTTTCTCTATGGTTGTGGTTTAACCTCAGCCAGCAACCAAGGCCCACACAGCCTCTCACTCACTCCCCTACCAGTAGGAATGGGGGAAGAATCTAAAAGGTAAGAGCTGGAAAACTCATGGGTGGAGATAGACAATTTAATAGGGAAAGCAGAAACCATTCACACAGGTGAAGAAAAACTAGGAATTAATTCCCTGCTCCCCTTGAGCTTGCAGGTGTTCAGCCATGCCCAGGAGAGCAGGGCTGCATCACAAGTAATGGTGATTTGGGAAAATAAATACCATTCCTCCAAATGTCCTTCCCTTCCTCATTCTTTCCCCTACTTTTTATATGCAGAGCATGATGTCACATAGTCTGGAATATCCCTTGGGTCGGGTTGTGTCACCTGTCCTGGCTGTGTCTCCTCCCTACTTCTCATATGCCCTCAGTCTCCTCTCCAGTGTGGTAGCACAAAAAACAGAAAAGGCCTTGGCTCTGTATGAGCCCTGCCAGCAATAACAAAAACATTTCTACATTATCAACCCTGTGTTCAGCTCAAATTCAAGACATAGCTTTATAGCAGCCACTATGAAGAAAATTAGCTCAGCCAAAAACAGTACATTTACATTTAGAATTAGACTAATTTTAATCTACTATCCCCATTGAAATTAAATTATATTAGGTGTGAAAAAGTACTGAATAGTGGAGGCTATGTGTGTCAAAACCTTCTTGACTAGGACACCTTTGCTGCAAATATCATCCAGCAATCAACTTGTTGTTGTTCTTTTAGTCATCTTCTAACATGGATGCACATTTAGCAGCCAAGTGTTTCCTCAAAAATCCTCTTGGCATATGCGAGATGGACGCATAATCCAATAAATGAGCAAGTGCAAAGAGTTGTGGAAGGGAAAATTCAGTAAAAGTTACAATACATGTTCTTCATTGGTTGACACTGAAGCAAAGTAAAGGGTGTGAGAGTAATTTGCTGGTCTGATCCCTCAGTTTAGATTTTTAATCCTTTGCCTTTGTTCCAGATAGATTTTTAGCTCTCTGAAGCTTAGTATATTATAAATACCCTGGTCTAGAGTCAGTCAGTTGTTTAAGACAATGTTGAACATATGCATATTGTAATGACAAAGTCAGTTCAAAGCTTTAGCTCCTTTGCTTATGCCACATCTCAGCTGAGTTGGATAACCCACTGAACTTCCACTATGACCCATAATATTGGGCATTTGCTTTTTAGGCATGCCAAAAATGCTAAGGCACATTTTTATGACGATGATATGCCCTCTTAAATCAGCTCCCATTGATCTGATAGAGCAAAATTCCAAGGGTAAACATCAATATAGATAAAAACAGAAACTGGAGATGGAAATAAAATTGGATAGAGAAGACTAAAATGCACAGGACATGACAATGGTCAGTGACAGGTTTCCCAGAGGGCGTCTTTTTTTCCCTCTTGCATTAGTGCTGCTTCTTGTGGTATGCCCTCTGTGTCACTTGTCTGGGAGGCAACCATACCCCTGGGCAGCCTCTTGTCACTGTAACCATCTTCATCCAGCTCAATAGTCATCGACTGGTAAGCAGCACTACTTTTTAAGCCTAACTAAAACACTTCCAAAGCTCATACTGCTATAAAATACTTTGTCTATATCATTCATATTATTATATGTGAAACTCATCATTAAGAATTGGATTTTACAGTAAGTGCATTAGAAACCATTTTGTTAATGAATAGATTAAAAAAAGTATGACTGAAGCACTAATAGTAGTTCAAATCTTTCAGAGCTATAAGTATTTTCACTCTCATCTTTGTATTTTCAAGATGATAACACTAAATATTTCTCATAATCTTTTTTTATCTTTGTGTCACTATGATGGTTACTTTTCTTTAAAGGAAGAATTCACACTTTAATTAGTAACCAGCCTTACAGAGAATTTTGCAAATGGTGAAATCTGAAGAAAGTGTAAGTTGACATTGTAACTTTCAAAAACTTACCTTAATTCAGACTTTACAACAAATTAATCATATTTGCCACTTCCTTTGTAAATTTAGCTATGCAATGATCTCCTTCTGACTGCTTCTTTCAAGTATCATATGAGATTTTTGCATCTTGGGAGCCACTGACTCTACCATTGGGAAAACATATTCCAGGTCTTTAATTTAAGGTGCAAAGTTCAATTAAGTCTTCACTTTCAAGTTTCAACACACGACACGAACAATGTTTTTATCAACCTTATTTTCAGCACAAAAGTTTGGAATGATTTTATTTAGAGGATGGCATATGAAGAAATACAACAAAAGACCTGAAACTGAGGTAATAATGAGCAGGAATGTTTTTAAGTCTTGGACTCAGAGATAAAATTTGTTTTATACTGCATTTTTCTGTTAATTCAAAAGTATTGGTGATCTTCTGTTTATCCTTTTCTTTTTTAATAGGAAATACAAAATTTTCAATTGTTCATATCACCATATCTCATAAAAAACCTCAAGAAGTACCTTTGAATAAAATTCTCCAAGGATATTTTTTATTTGTATGATTTAGTTAAAATCTCACAGCTTGAAAAACACATTATCAAAGCAGTTCAATTTTTCTTCTTATATTTATAAGCCTGCCAACATGTTCCAATTAATTTCACTTTTGATGGTGAATTTGCATTGCCACTTGTGGTTTGTTATTTGTGAAAAGTACTTTGGTCATCCCTGCATACCTGAAAATCTGACAATCCACAAACATTCCAAATATTTATCATTTCCTCTGAATGGTTTGGGTTATGGCAATGTTTCAGTATTTAGCCTGTAAATTTCCTGGTTTGCATGGAGAGTTTCACACTTGTGTAATGTGTAAATCCAGTAGGACCTATTTGAATATTTTAATTCACAAAGCCCAGCAATGTCTTGTCCTCCAATCTAGTGGTGCAACACCTCTCAATCCTTTGCATGAGCTTAACTATATGAGATGAATAGTTATATTCAAGCTTTAGTGGCTAGTTAATATAAGAATGAGTAGTTTGGCTATTCTTAAGCAGGTGTTGAATAGAGCTAACTGAGAGGTTGGTACCACACTTGGTGACACAAACATTGTTAGTTCAGATAACATCAACCATCAGTGATGCGTTTCAGTGCTTGCCTACAGAGCAAGAAGTCTGTGTCTTCTAGAAATGTATGCCAGGTGTACTTTTATTTGTTTTGAAAAATATTGCTATCCCTATTTGTATCTCCAGATGTTGGGAAGTAACTAAGTGGGCACACAAGGGGACACACAAGGCTTGATAAGGGGACATGTAGGAGTAGGTGTCCCCCCTGTGAACCACCCTCCTGCATGGAAGGGATAAGGTCATGGGAAGAGAGGAGGAGCATCTACACAACATGCTTGCACTCAGGAGCAAGGGTTTTTAGGGACTAATTCTTACCCTGGACTGTGACATGAAGACAATGCCATGTGAGGCTGTTCTGATATGTGGGCTATACAGCCTGAGCCAGACTGTATAGCTGGCATGCCCATGTGACCTGTAAAATCTTGGCTTCACACCAATTTAAACGAAAATATAATAGAATATGAGCAACGCTTTATTCACTTCCACTTGTGTTTATGCCACAGAAGAAGAAAAGTGCTTTAGCAGCTGCTAATTGACTGGAAATAGTTAAAAGAATGGGATAAAGTTAAAAATCCTTGAAAATGCCTCACTTCACACTATTCAAAAATAATCTGGGATCAAAGTACATAAGAATAAACTAGAATGACAAGAAATGCTTTTTGGTATTGCTTTTGCCACCCGCACTCTCTATTTTATTTTGGGTTCTGGCTCTTAACCCTCTTTACTCAGCCAAGGAGGGGTAGAGGGGAAATAAGAACTTCTTTCTCTTTGCACAGTGGCACACGGGCAGCACACAATAGCAGTTCCTGTGCTCCTTTCAGTGAGGGGAGCTTGGGGACCACTCACTCATCCACTGATGAACAGGGTTCGGGGAAAAGCTGAGTCTGCAGCCCTGACAGCCTCACTTCACCTGGGAGAGCAGGATGGGTGAAAGGCAGAGAGCCCTTGGTGCCATGTCAGAGAAAATTGCATAAAGCCTGTCCCCACACTCCGGGGCGATGTGGGAAGGAAGGTCTGAGGCTGCCTGAGGCACTATCTCTCCAGCACTCCTCCTGGGCAGTGTCTACTCACCACCTGCTAGCCAGGACTTGCAGACAAATGGCACAATCTACCCTTCCTTTCATCTTTAGGACTCTAACAGCATTATGCAAATCCCAGCTATGTCCCTGGCAACCCAATCCAAAGGCAATTTTGTATGCCTTTTTTTTTTTTTTGTCCTTGTGACAGATTTCATCCCCAAAGAGATGAGTCCAGTAGAGGACAGAAGTGAAGGCTGCTAGAGTACAGTGTGTCTGGTTTTGAATGCAATGAGTTGATGGCTGCAGCCTAAGGCACTGGTGTGATTTTGTTTAAACAAACATAAGCCAATTAAAAATACAAAGAGATTCAAGGAAAAGATGCTCTTAGCTGAAAGCCTCATGGGAGAATAATTTAAAGAACAGATCAATAGCAGTGAGAGAGATTTGTTCCCATAAGACCGAAAGCCAGCATATAACAAATCTTGAGAAAAGCATTTATAGGATTGCATTTTGTGAGTGACTGTGGCATAAAAGAATGGTGCTTTAGCATAATTACAGTTAAATATTTACACAGGCTTAGCTGTTTCCAGGAAAGCAAATATCCTTGCAAAGATGATTTTTCTCCTATTCAATATATCACTGAAAGTGCTTGCTGTGCATGTGTTTATGACAAACATAATTATATAAATGCAGCTTCAAGGAAAAGGGTAGTGGAGAATGCAATCTTGAAAACAACAAATCACAAAATAAAAACAATATACACAGCAAGTTAAAATATTCTCCCCCTCATTTTCCAAGTCATGGCTTTTGACTTGTCACCTCTGTCTCACTCATTTGTGCATACAAATATTCTTAAAAGCAGCAACAAAAAAACCCCATTTTTCAAAAATGTCCTGAAATTATTTAGCTACATGGTATTTTTTTTAAACTTCCAACTGTAATAAGATAATATTTTTTGACCTTCCAAGTATAGAAACAGTACAGGATATTCCAGCTACTTTTCTCTTTAGACATCTACTTCAGGAGTCTTATTTAGGAGACTATTACCTCTACTTTTCAACTATTATAGGTGTATAATGAGAAAATATAGGGACCAAAAATGTTTGTACACTTATGTCTTTTCCAGAGAATGATTGAGAACAGCAGTTCAGTTTAGAAGTTATTTGTTCCTGGAGAAATATGTCTCTTGCTCCTCTAAACGTACTGGTACAGGGATGAGTGTTCTATACTGGATCCTTACAGTCAATAATATAAATTTTCCTATAAACTTAGACCTCTGAGAAAACATCAGCTGGAAAATATTTTCTCCAAAGTACAAAGGTTTTGTCCTAAACATGTGTAATCTCGAGAGATTGCTTCTGAGCTGTAATATTCATATCTTTTTGCACAGCAGATAGAATAACTGTGAAGAAGATATGGCAATTCTTCATTGAGATTGGAATGGGAGACTGTTTCTGTATACCCTAAAAATAGAGTGTACACCAGGCCTTTCTTTACATCTGTGTGGTTCCACTGCTTTAGTCTGTCTTCGTTAAGTCAGTGGTAAACAGCAGTTTACATCAGATGAAGAAATGACCCATTGTTTTACACTGCTCAGACAGTAAATTGAGGAAAGATTAGTAATGCAGAGCAGCTGCTATAGAAAAAGCCCAATAACTTCATTGTGTTTTTGTGTTTACCAGAACCATATGGGTTCTGGAAAGCAGGCTTCTATTGGGCACATGATTAAAATGCTCATAGGTAACTCAAACATCTTGATGACACTATTTGAGTCTCAACTCACTTATCCCACTCCTAGAGACTCCAAATTAACTTGGTTGTGACATGTTAACTGATTTCCAGAGCAATAACTACTGAGAGCATATTGTAGCAGGGACTGTGTTGTCTTGAGTGGACCTTGTTCCATCAGCAGGCTTGGACTTGAGGATGCCACTTGATGTCAGGAGATGAATAATATTACAGGGCTACCTGCCAGGAACTGGTACAACTCCCAGGGTATTTGGTAATTAGTATATTTTAATATGCCCTGGATATGATACCTGTATATATATAACATAATTGTAAATATGTGGACATGTATATTCCTACAACACATTCACAAATGTGTTTCTTAAATGCCATGTGTATTGCAAAACATTGAGAAAACTATTTTTCATTCCCTCTGAAGCATTCACTGAAAGGTCTAAACATAAGTTTCTAATGAAAGCTGAGAATGGAGCTTTACCTTAGGTGTTTTCTGCTTGCCTTTCAGATTATTGATGTTTGTGGTCAGAATTTCTCTAATGACTCATGACACAGGTGCAAATGTCATTAGGAAAAGCTTGTAGTTGAGAATGAAAACATGAAAAGTTTTCAATCTCCATTTTTAACCACCTAAGGAGCAAAGGCAAGAAAAAAAGTAGAGAAAGGAAGTATCTACATAAAGTATGCTATTCTATTTGCTGAAAATAAGTAGTGGAACCAGGAACAATAAGAAAAATAAAATAAAAATATTTCATAGCTTTGTAAAATATGCATGTCGTTATTTAAGTAAGAGAACAAAGTTTAGCAGAATGATGAAATTTAACTAAGACTTAAGATGTTATTGAAGAGAGTTTTCATACAGCATAAATACTGTTTTCATACAGCATAAATATTTGGAAACATGCATTTCTCCAAGAGTTTCCTGCTAAACTTGGAGGAAGCCAACTGAAATCTTCATGGCCTTTTAAACAGACCTTAGATAAGACCACACATTTCTGGCACTGGGCTTCATTTGACTTATCACTTACAGCAGCACAGACCAAATGTCCTTTAGAAAAAGACATGCTTCTCATTTCCAAAATTAATAAGTCAAAGACATGTATCAGTGGTATTCCTCAAAAGAAGATCCCCAAAATATGAAAATTTGAATCAACATATAGTATTTTCAGTACATTATTTTTGTCCATTTAATCAATATAAATAGAATGAAAAAGCCCCATCAAACAACAGTGAAACTAATGTAATTGCTCAGTTCTAGAGTATTTGCCCTTTGAAATTAATCAGATTCTAGAAGACTAATGTGTTTATTTCTATTCATATCAATGTGTAGAAAGGCTTTTTGCAAAAGAAAGATAAACTAAACTTATTCAAAGTATTGATATTATCTACTATGCATTATTATTTAATCACTCACTAAGGAAAAATGTTTTTATCCAAGGTGTGTTTTGTGGAAGACTTCTGTAGATGATTAACCATCTAAATATATGCTGCAGCAGGGAATTTATATCCATATTTGCATACTCTCATTGATTTGGTGATAGAAAAAATTATTCTTATAATTACATTGTAAGATAAAGCAGTGTTTAACTGCCACATAAGTGTCTGAAAGTTCTTTTTCTTAAATTTCCCATTGCCTTTAGCTTGTGCTTCAGTCAATAATTGTTAATAAAGGGGTAAAGTAATTGTCTGAGTAATTGTATAATGTGATCTTCAGAGAATGTTTGGTCATATGTTGTTGTTTATGGACAAGATTACACATCAGAACACTTGGGTTTCTTTCATGGGCCACTGAAATTTATTTCATGGGACTAGCACATTTTTTGGGCAACATCTTGACCTTTCTGAGTCTCAATTTTTCAAGCCTGGAAATAGTGTCTATTATTGTTAATATTCTTACATGTGATAATAATTTACACTTCTAGAGTGATTAAAATATACTCAGAGGCTTGGAAGGAGTTGTGACTTGAGATAAGTGCCAAAAATTACCTACTTTTTAAATGATCAAAAATATCTGAGTATGAGAAAAAATGCAAGCAACAACCTAAGAGAATAAATAAATTCCACTCTTGGATAGCTTTCGTACATGAAACACAAAAGGCAAGGGTACATTTATTTTTCATTTTTAGTTCACCTTTCAGTTAAATTCAGGACTTAATGGGAATAGCTGCAGGGAATGTGTGTGGGTGAGTACCTCTTCCAAGTATTTCCTCCTGAAGTGCCTACCCAAATCAAGACAACGTGTTGTCCCTCCTACTGCACTTCTCCTATTGTGAGGGTTGAAGAGTCTGTGCCCTCCACAATCCTCTCCCCAGTAACATTTCTATGTCTTGATTTGGATGTTAATATACTGTGAATGTTGTTCCATATGTTTTCCCACATTTCTCTTTCACTTCAGGTTAAAGGTGTGCCTAGGTTTGGCCTTTTGAAGAAAGTTATGATTTCACTATCTATTCATGGGGACACTTAAATTAAAAATTGATTGGTCTGTTCTTTGTTTCTTCCAAGGAATGACAACCTAAGGGGAGGCAACCTGGCGAGCAGACACCCGGGAAGTAAAGCAACAAAGTATGCTGTGTGTATCATATAGGCTTTGCTATCTCAGCGATATAGAGACGTAAGTGCTAAAATGAAGTCTGGCATTGTTTTTCTCATGGCTGAGTGAGTGGCAGACCCTGGGGAGAATGTATTAGAGTTCTCATCTTGTAACTTAACTTCTCCTTTTGTTGTTCTGCATAATTGCTGTCACCCAGGTAAAGCTGGATTGTTTCTTCCATGGTAAATTCTCTCCCACACCACCCTTTGACCTTCAGGCAGCAAGAGCAGCAGGGCTTCTCATCTCACTATTTGACTGAAGAAAATAACTACTTGCAGAGCAAGCGACTTGAAATAAACAATGTCTCTGAATTAGAAAACTAAGCAACTGGGTTTTTAAAACAAACTGGGACTCCTGGGATTACTTGCCTAGATTAACGAAAGATAGAACTTTTGAAGAACTAAGGTGCTTAATCATGTGAAGTATTAAGCAGAAATTTGAGTACAGCTGGGAAAAATGCTTAATTATGAGTTGAATTCTGATAAATGTAAAAGCAGCTCATGCTTTATCAAGAGACATTAGTATGAATTATGAGCTCATGTTGATTCTCCAGTTCCTTGACATTAAAAAGTCCAGGATATTTTTAAAATGCTGAAAGCAGTGTGATAATTATCCTTAACAATGCAAGTATGGAAAAGAACATGTCTGTTTTGTCATTACATGTCTTGTAAAAGAGTGTTTTTATTGATGTCCTAATATCTCTTACCTCAGCCAAGAGTTTGAGGAAAATTTCTTGGCAAAAATTCCTGTAAGTCACCATCTCCAATCTATTTTTTCAGCTTTTTTTGGGGAAAAAAAGCAATCTGATTTTTTACTAAGGACATATGTTCTCCTTAAAATCTTCACAGAAAATATCAGGACATAATAATTGATGTGGTGCCAATCAGTTAATTTGATTTGATTACTTGCTATAATTTGGTGACTTAATCTATTGGTATATTGATTCAATTTTAGTAGATACTTTAATTTAATTATTGCATGATTATAATTTTAATTAGCAAAGTAAAAGTGTAGTGTACTAGCTCATTAATTGTCACATATTTCTTCTCTTTGCTGAAGTGTCTGTCTGACATCCATTTTTTTATTTTTTTAGAAATTCATAAAAGCAGAAAAAACTTTTTTTTCTAGCTGTGTTGGTATAAAATGGCGAAAATACCTGTAATCAAGAAACTTGCAAATCTTTTTGGATCCAACTGCATGACTAAATTTAAATCACTGTATAATGTCTTTTTTCAGGAGACACATGGGAAATGTTTCAAGCAGAAGCGTATGTAACTACAGAGAAAGAAATAAAATATAGATTATTCTTTGGAAAGTTAAAAAATACTGTAGTATTTTTATGCCATGTGAAGACAAATACAAATTTTGTGCCAAATACTGAAGGATTTATGTGCCATAAATCCCATGTTTTGCCAGAGTGCCATCTTTTTTAGTCATAGATTTCTCAGTTTTCCAATGTCTTGCACTACAGCCGTAAGTTAGGAATATGCCTTTAAGTCATATAATCTTAAAGACAGTAATTATGCTGACACCTGCTCAACTCTCCAAGTGAAGACTTCTAGTATTTTGCTTTTGGTTTGTGTGTTCTCACATGCCATTATTGTTCAGGAAGAAAGCAAGAAATTGACCATATTGCCTTCTATTCCACATGCCCTAAACCTTTTATGCTAACCCTTACTAATGGTCTTAAAAATTGTGAGAACAGATGCACATTTCTTAGAAAAGCTGAGAAAGGTAGTATGTACCAGCATTTTGCTTTTTTTGAGAAATGTGAATTAAAAGTCAAATTAGGGAAATTCTCTCTGACCAGAAAATGGAATAAACCTACACTCCTGCTCATTCTTCCATTCTCTTTCTACCTCAGACCATTTTTCCTTATTTGTGACTGTTTTTTGATCAGTTCTACACGTATAAGATATAGGATGTTGTCCAGGCCCTGGCATGGCAAGCAGAAATCACCTTAGGGAGCCAGGACTGTCAGTCCAATGCAGGGAATAAAGTACCCCTGACATACTGTACGTATTTTCATTGCAGTGTAGGCAAAAATTGTGAGGGAAATGATTAAATGTGCCCTGAAGTCCAAGGGAATAAGCAAGCTGTAATATGACTTGCTATTCCTTTGCAAGCTTGGATAGCCTTGTGTTTCTATGCCTGAAATTAAGTACTTTAAACTTAGTTTCCTGGGGCATAATTTTTTTACTCTGCATTTGCATAAAGTACAAACTATCCATTTCCAAACAGTTTAAGTAAACTGAAAAAGTCTTGATTGTCAGGAAGACCAAAATGTTCTTTGGTATAAACAGGAACACAAAGAGCAATGTGTATTTATTTTAGAAAGTCCAAGAGAGTGAGTGACTAAGGCTTTTAATATATTTTGGGTTTTCAAAATACCATAACTGTTGACACTTCTTTTATGCCATAGATCCTTGCAGAATTTGACCTTTTTATTCTGAGAATTATGAAACAATCAGAAAGGGTTTTTTCCCTTTTTCTTTTTCCCTTTCCCTTTCCCTTTCCCTTTCCCTTTCCCTTTCTATTTCCCTTTTCCTCTCCCTTTCCTGTAGCCTTTTTCCTATTCCTATTTTTTTTGTTTTCAGTTTTACTAAACAAATGACCCTCACAAAACACACTAAAAACCTGACCTCTGTATGGAGTAGACTAGATCAAAGCCAATCTGCCTTGAGGGGAGTGCATTTGTTAAAGTTTGGGGTACATCCTTTGAAGGCTGAGTTATTGCAAATGCTATCACTGTGGAAAAGGGATAATTAATTTGGATGATCAGTGGGTGGTGACCATTGCCATTGCTGCAGAGTTTGGATTTACAAACAGCAAGGATCAAACACTTCACACCCTTCACTGCAGAAATGAACCGTGTAGAGGACTCAGTGGTCTAAAACAAAGCACAAGCCTCCATTTTTCTATCTGTCAAAAGATTTCAGAAGTAATTCATTGTTACAGCTCCCTGGAGTGAGAGTCTGCTTGTCCATCTGATTTTTCCTGACTGAGTGCTTTAGACATTCTCTGAGGAAAAAACTGTTGTAGTTTCGTTTCCAAAGCATAATAGTAAAGACAGGAAGTGTGAAACCATTTGGAATCCTTCTTCCCTGCTGTCATATTTTATCACTACTCGGATGTTATGTTCATGAGCAGCTCTGGATTGCAAGCCTCAGAGCTAATATTATTTCTAGGCACTGTCTGGTGCCCCTCTGAAAGATCTCTGGATTTTAGAAATCAAGTATACAATACTTTGCTTATCAGATATTTCAAATAAAATTAATAAAAATGCTCACCAAAATGTAAGTTTGATGCCAAAATACACTGCATTGTGGGACCAGTATTATTTTGGGGAAAGTTTTGTGAAATCAATGGCATTGCTTCACCATCTTAACAGTTATATAGCTGAAACTAGAATTTAATTTTTAAGGTGTGACACACTGTGGAGACCAGAGGCATCTCCTGGTTGCTGCTGTACAGATCTGGTTATTGCAAATAGAATGTTGACTAAAATAATGAGTCTGGACCCGTTCTTAATAAAAAGCAGCATGAATAACATTTCTTCAGAATAACCATGAAATATGGATTTCTACTTAATCTATGAATGAAAAGTGAATAGAAGGAGGATATTTTAAATTCCATCTGTATATATTTTCAGTGTTTTGATTGTAGCAAGAACTTTTTTGAATGGAGCATACATTAAAATAAGTTTTCATGTGCAAAGATATTAATTCATCCTTCACTATGGAAAAATCTAAAATTATAAATAAGCTATGATCATCAGATGAGGACATTTAATTTTATTAATTATAAGGAAAAGTCAGCTTGCTCAGCTGGGAGATTTTTGCAAGTTCTCCTCACTCTGCTTGAAATGACCTTTATATCTACTTTCTATTTTGTGCAGGTTTTATTGGACATTTCCATGAAACACAGCCTATGGGAAATCAGCTAGCCTAGTGCAAAGTGCAGTCAAACAGATTATTGCAAAAAAATATCACACGTAAGATACCCAGTGCTGTGATTCATAGGAGCTTATAATCACTTTCCTTTATGCTGTTATTACAGCCTTCCTGACTGATTTGCATTTTGATGAATCACCACTGCTGTGTATTAAGTGATGTACGAACAGATATGATTAAAGTGCCTCTTTCAGGAGCAATGGTCCACCAGTGCTTCATAAAGCTATACAACAATTATTAGCTGAATAAAGCCAGATGGCATCAGCTTTTTCTGTGTCAAGTTTTCTGGTAGAATAAACTTTTCTTTGCGCCTCCGGCTTTTGAGCCACACATCATGGAAAAGAGAAAAAAAAATTAAAAAAGGCCTTTTATGTTAAGTTCTTCTTGTTGTTTTGTTTGTTGGGGGTCTTTGTTTTAAACTTTGTTTCCATCAGCCTTAGAAAATGTGTGACCCTGCAGGTAGATGCAGCTCCCATACCTACCATTACCCCAGATAATACCCAGATTTAAGAATACAATTTTTTTTAATGTTTCAGAATGGGGGAAATGAAAGGTAGTGGGCAAAAAAGATGAGAAACATCCCAGGAACACTCCAGCTGAGACAAACATCCCTGCTTGTAGATAGAGGTGACATTCTTCTTGTCAATAAATCACCAGCCTAATCCTTAGCTTGCTTTAATCAATTCTGGAGGATTTCCACTAGGGCACAACAGACATGTTGATTCAAAGCTCGTTAATAAAATTACTTGTTAATTTGACAGCAATTAAATTGTAATGTGAACAATAATTTCTCTTCTGTAAATATCATTTCATTTTGTGATGTAAATGGAAGAGGAACAACTGAGGATAAAGACTGACACGCCAATGCATCTTAAGAAAGAGAGAATGGCTTTTTGGCAGTTCTGTCTGTCAGGAGGGTAACAAAGTGTAACATTATGCTTTGCAACCTTGTTAAGTAGAAAGTTGTGAAGGAAACAGCATGGTTCTTTTTAAAAGAACTGTACTTTGCAATCAAAGCAAAGGATGCTAAGCACATGTAACATGATCTGAAAATAATCGTGAGTAAAATATCAATATTCCATTTTCATGTTTTGCTAGTACTAGGTAGTTTTCATATTCCAATACTGTCAGACTCAATCTATGAACAAAACAACTGATTAAAAGCAAACTCTCTTTTAACACTGATGTAGTTAAAAAGGCATAAATGCAGGACAAAAAGGTGAAAAGTGGGTTTTTTTATTATCAGAAAATTTCCGAGATCTCAGAAAGAAAGTAATGTCATTTTCCATTACACAATGAAAATAACTTCTTGTACCATTTCTTCAGTGAAAACAGATTTCAGAGTACAATTCTGCCTTTACCATATTTTATTTGGCTAACTCACTTTCCTGGAATGAGGGAAAGTGAAATTGTAAATTCCTTCTGAAACTTGGTCTGGTTTATGTCATGAAAAGTACCTTAACTGACTAGATATATTTCATTGTTATCAGCTGACTATTTGGAGGTTATATTTCATTTTGTCCATACATTCCACTATAGACCTAAATTTTTTCCTAGATAAGCTTTTCTTGACATACATAATTCCACATAATGCACTGGAGATGGTGAGCTGTAGTGGTTTATCAAAGCCTTTTGTATGTCTAAAATTTAGGATCTCCTGCAATTATCAGTCAGAAAGATTTTTCATTGATGATCTTGGGGGATTAGTTAAAAATCAAGATCAGATAAAAATCTTTTATCTAGCAGTTTAAAATTTACCTATTGTCACAGTAAATAATTTGGAAAACATTTGGCTAAAACTTTCAGATTTGCTGAAAGGGAAACGTCTGTATTTTCTTCTTACTATTTGACTGTTTTTCTTTGTCTTTCTCCTTTCTTATGAAATCTACAAATTCTTCATTTCATTTGTGAATATCCTCTGTGATGCTTGGTTGTGTTAAAATTAACACTCCACTAACACTCAGAGTGAGTGAAGTCATTTTTGTCAGAGCTAATCCTACACATTTTAGATTTGGATGATCTTACTTATTATAAAATAGATTTCATTTTTGCCTAATGGTCTGTAACTCCCAAATGTTCCACACTTGAAGCTTGTCTTCTATCTTCCCTATGGACTGCAATACTGGTATATGCCTCGAAGAAATAATATTTGGATCTTTCTCTTTATAGGTATCTAAGTACTTTACCATAGAATGGTTGTCCTTAATTTCTTGCTCTAAAACAAAACAATTTAAAGAGGGGAAGGAATTAAAAAATGAGTGGCATGGTGATTTGGTAGAAATGTGAGTTTTAAAATCTAGATTGAAGAATTCTTTGGTAGAAGAAAAAACCTTAGATCATGCAACCTTTTATCTAAAAATAAGAGAGGTGAACTTTATTTCAAGACAGACCATCAGTGCTGGTAAAAGGGCATGGGAAGAAATGAAAAAACTCTGAAGAATAGCAATACCATGACTGACTACAGAAAAGGAATGGAAAGGACTTTTTTCTTCCAGCTGGAAGCTGCTTGCTGGCTGTGACTTTCAATAACACTTACCCATGACCCTGTCAGCTTTTAACTTTCACTTTTTATTTTAAAAAGAACAGATAAGTAACAGATATTACTCAGCTCTTGATTTGGCTTTTTCAATAAGAAGTGAGAGTTAAAATCTGCTGCTGCTGCTGTAAGTGCTATTGAAAACCATCAGCTTCAGTAATAAAACAAATCAGGTGGGAGCAGACAAGCATGAAAAAAGGCCTTGAAACCTTATTTTTTTATTAACCTTTTATTGACATTAATACTCTGCAGTAGGAGATTCACACAGAGTATGAATAGAAACACATTTAAGGATGAAGCACGCTTGCTTACACAGGAAAAGGTTAGAACTTACTTAAGAACTAGAGGTCTCTCCCAGGATTCATCTTCAAATAAAAGCTATAGTCAAGCCTATACAAATTTCCTTGACCAAACTATGGACCAGATCCAAGAAGAGATGCAGGCAATTTGTTGGAGCAAAGCCTCTGCTTTGCTGACTCCTGATGCTGATATTGCCCAAGCTCCCCATATTCTATCTGTTTTTACCTTAAATTTCCCCAAATTCTATCACAAGTATTTCTTTACACATCTGTATTCCTACCTCTACTTGACAGGGGAGGCACAAAACTGTAGTACTTCTATCAATTTAAAACCCTCATTGAGGGAAGAAGAAATCTGTGCTCCATCTTGATTTTTGAGAGATATTCACAATTTTCATTCAATGACTGCATAAAATAAAATGCAGGAAACTTTCTGGGAATAGTTACCAAAGCTCAGGGCAAAAAATTTCATGCGGTTCTGTAAATAGGAACCTTTATAATCAGGTGTTAATTATTGCCTATTATTACCTTATAAACCAATGGTTTCTGCACATTCTTCTGCATAGAATAAACAGTGGTAAGTACTTAAGTACGGTATGCCTTAGTATTTCAGTCTGTCTTCATCAGGAGGGGAGACTGAATAAGGAAGATCCTGGTCTCCTCAGGCAGGAAAAGGAAATTAATTTGAGCTCCCTTGCCCTGACATAGAAAAGTGTTTGTCTTTCTCTTCTCCTCCCTTCACTTTTTAATAGTGTTTTTTAAAGAAAAAAGTTTATCCTTTCATTAAAGGTGTGGTGGGCTGATGCTGTTTGGATGGCAGACACCTACTAGAGCAGGTCTTTCACTTCCTTCCACAACTGGACAGGGGAAAGAAAATATAACAAAGGTTCATGAGTTGAAATAAGATCCAGGACAGATCAATCACCAAATACTGTCACACGCAAAATAGACTTGAGTTGGGGGTATTAACTGAATTTATTATTAACAAAATCAGGATAATGAGAATTAAAATAAATTAAGAAAAAAACACCTTTCTTCCACAGCTACCTCTTTCCAAGCTCCACCTCCTCCCCACCAGTAGCACAGACTGCTCTCCATGAGCATCTCCAGTGTGAGTCTATCCCATGGGCAACAGTTCCTCATGAACTGCTGCAGTGTGGGTCACTCACTCTTCCACAGGGTGCAGCCCTTCAAGCACAGCCTGCTCCAGCTTGGGTCACAAGTCCTGTCAGGAGATCTGCTCCAGTGTGGGTTCCTCTCTCCATGGGCCTGTGGGTCCTGGCCAGGACCTTGCTCCAGCACAGGTTTCCCATGGGTTCACAGCTCTCTCGCAGGCATCCACCTGCTCTGGCATGGGGCTCCTCCATGGGCTGTAGGTGGGTCTCATCGTCCCTGTGTTTCTCCATGGGCTGCAGGAACACATCTGGTCTGCCATGGAATTCACCACAGGCTGCAGAGGAATCTCAGCTCTGGCACCTGGATCACCTCCTGCCCCTTCTTCTCCACCAACCTTGGTGGCTGCAGGGTTGTTCCTTTCGCATATTCTCACCCCACTCTTCTCTGGCTGCAATTACATTTGCACAATATCAGTGTTTTTTCCCTACCTAAATATGCTATCACAGAGGCATTGTCATTGCTCCTGATGGCCTCAGCCTTGGCCAGCAGGAGGTCTGTCTTGGAGCCACCTGGCATTGGTTCTGTGGGACATGCGGGAAGCTTCTGGCAGCTTCTCGCGGACACTCCTGTACACCCCTGCGACCAAAGCCTGGCCATACAAACCCAATAAAAAAGGTTAGATCCAGACTTTGAAAGATGGATCTACTGCTCAGGAAAACAACGTTTTACAGACAGGTCAACAGAGGCTTTTTTAATGACTGTGTCTGAGAAAAAGACTTAAGCATGACCTCTGTCCCAGGTCATGTTTCAAGGGAAAGGAAACAAGGGACGTGGTTCAGAAATGACACAGACATATTCTAGCATGTTGATTGCCTTGATCAGCTGCAAGGTAGGGACTGTAAAATGTCCTTTGGATACACAGATGCAGTTCTTTAGAGTTTCTGGTTTGTAATATTAAGTCATTATCCTAATTTTCATCATTCACCTGGTAGCTTTTGCCATCTTTACATGACTACATACAACTCAAAGCACTCCCTAGCTCAGGCTGCTGACAAGAGCTAAACTTTGCCTACCTTTCACAAAGGTCCAGATATTTAGCTATGCTGTATAGGGTATCAGGACAATTGTGTTTAATGATTTATTGCAAGATATATAATATTAGCTATTGTTCCTTTTAAATATTTCACTGGATATGACCATAAATACACAACAAGAAATGAGTTTAACACATCTCTTGTGAAAAAAATCAGTGCAGATTTTGAGAATTAAAGACAGGACTAGAAATAGAGAATGGAAAATACGCTCAGTTTAATTGGTGTGGTTTTTTATAATGAGACACAGCTGACCCATCATTGATTAGATATATATGTTAGAGCAAGTGTGAGCCTTGAGTAGAGAAACTTTGCAGAAGACTATAATTCTTACAGCTATATTCACTAAGAGAAAGTACTACTTTTGGTTACTTTTCTGGTTTTTAGATAGTTGATTTAGAATGTCCTCTAGCACTACATTTGTCAGTAGGCATGCCTAGGTAGTTGATTTGTTTTGTTCATATTAGCTAGAACATAGGTATGTAACTTTTCTACAATGTATATACAACAGTAACTGCTGAATTTACAGATGAAATGTATTAATTCTATCAGGGTTAGCAAGGCTAAATTACTTTAGAATGATTATTTGGTTCTGTCATACTTGTGTTCCAAAATATGGACGATATTGCATGTTTCACATCTTTTCCCAAAGAGATTTCAATAACTGGGTGAAGCCAGGTACACTTACATGACAGCAAGGTAAAAAGAATTAAAAGGAAAAAGTAAAGCATCATGCAAACCCAAACACAGCTAATTTTATAATACTAAAGAGTCAGCAGTTTATGTAAATATCCTCCTCACAGCTTATCTGCTCATCTTCTTGTTGCAACAATGCCATGTGTTAATCCTAAACAGATGAGCCCACATCTCGTGTTTCTAACTATGATATTAACTGCAGAGCAGAAAGTGTTGTAGTGTGGCATGATCTAATTCAGATGATTATTAGCTACTGAAATTTGCTCAAGTGTCTTTATATGCCTAATTTAATAGACCTAATTCCACATATTAAAATCATTTTGTGCATGAGAAACATGCCAATCTGGAACAAGAGAGTTTGGTATACATAGATACTAAAATACTGATACTGATTTATTTTAATTGCCTGGTAGAAGAACAAACTAATGTGACAGCTGAATGGTGTCCCAGCAATGCTACCTGTTGTTGATGGAACCAGCCTGTGCTCTGAGTGGGCTGGGTCTGTGCATTCACTTATTATAAGCCACAGGAAAATGACCCAATTTTTTATTCTGACAGCTGTTTAGTTTTAGTGTATGCATAGTGCAGTTTTCTATCCCTGTTCCTCTCACATGTACTCTCCCAGAGAAAAATATCTTTTGTGTTGACCAATTATGTGTCAATAAACAGTCCTAGAAGGTTTTATATCACACCTAGACTGGGTGTCAGTTGAACAACATTTAAGCTTGATTTGCTATAACTGTCTTGGAAAACAAAGACACTTCAATTAGGTCACATAACTCTTAGACAGCCCTTTGCTTGCTGGTGGGTGCTTTTCTTTCTAGTTGCTTCTTTAAAGCAAACAAAACCTTTCACCCATCTGATTCGAGTCAAGCAAGTCAAATAGAATAAGCTCAAGGGTTACAGAGGAGCAGGGCTGTACTTATGACCTGACAGGCTGGAGATCAGTATTTATGGCAAGAAAGATTGGGAAAATCCTGTGACAGTTACCTTGAATGTATCAGCCTGAAGAATGATAGACATTTCTTAGGAATCATTTTCTTCTTATTTTTCTCTATTTTTGTGGAGCTATGCCAGTTTTTAATTAAGATTCTTAGTCATAGATCACCATCCGATAATTTATAAGTTCGTTTTTGACAATAACAATGTGTGTTATTTATCTAAATGTACTTCACTGTGCATATTGCAGATGACATGAATTTTTGAGATAACTTTATCTAAGAAGAATTAGAAAGCAATTTAGTGTTAATGTTCACCAGTCTAAAAAAGTATAAAGCAAAGAGTGTTTTCATGCATATGCTATAATTTGTTATACATTCATTCTCTTTCAGTATTGCAGTACCTACTATGACTTATTTATTCAACAGCACTTTTTCATTATATCTTCAGAAACTTGTTCTGAAGTGCCAAAGAGAGCTAATAGTAGGTATTTTAAACTTTGATGACATTTTTACCGTTCCTTTTCATTTTGCTTTCTCTTCTTGGTGCCATGAAACAGCCATGGCATGAGCATATGCAGAAGAAAACTGGCCAGGGAAGCAGTGCTCTTGTTCAGGCCAGGATGCAGATTTAGACTCACATGTGTTAGCTGGAAGCTTGCAAATATTTCTCACTGTTTCTTGGCTTAACTGGTGGGAAATCTCTGGAGATTAGTGTTTCTTATGAAGTGACTGCCAGTTTGGTCTGAAATCCTGTTAGTATGATTCTTCTCACATGATTACTGTCACGTTCAAAGCAGTGAAGGGGAGCACAGATCCTTTCCAGTCATAGCCATGGAGATACATCAGTTCAACATCTCCTTGCTGACATTTGGAACAGTTGTGTGGGAGGTTCCATTTGTCCGACCTCTAATTTAGGCTAAAGGAAATCAATTGGAAATATACTTGACCTCTAGAAACAGGGAAATTGGTGTACCATACTTTTTCTCACCCTACCTCATTATGTGTGGAAAAAAGAAAAGCATGACTCTTAGTAATTCTAGATACTGGATGGTAAAGGCAATATTGTATTTGCTACTGTTTGGGCAAATTAGACATCACTCTTCCTTCTGAGCAAATGGTGGCTGCCTGAGTGCAAGTATGATTGCCATATTGGAGACTGCACAGCTGGGAACAGAATAGGCAGCAAGATTAATGAGATTTAGAGCTTGTTTATACTACCTAACTGCTCTAACTCACATTCTATATTAAAAGAAAGAAGTGTTGAAAGACTAAAGCTAGTCCTTTCTGCCTGAAGTGTCCTGAGGTTCGTATAGCATTTCAGTTGAGAACAAAATCAAATGTCACCAAACAAAATCAGAGGCTGTTGACAAAGCCTGTATTTTTCTACTCAATATACATTTTATCAAGGTTATGTTTCCCCCCTTCTCTTAAAAATTTTCAATTCCCTTTTACTGCAAGTAAATTAGAGAGATGATTCCTATTTCACAGCCCATGACACTATAACAATTGCTTCAGTTTTATAGGTCCATATCCCTGAAGAGCCTTGAGTTTTATGTTACTTAACAGTGGTGTTTGGATAGTGTGAGACAACACACTCTCACTGGGATCACACTGACTTTTCCTTAAAGAAATAGAATCAAATTCCTGTCTGGTGTACTCACAGTTGCCTTACTATAATGTAATTATTTTTTTAATGAGATGACTAACCTTATAGTTTAAACCTCAACTGAATTGTTGAAAATTATTTTGACTTTTGTTTTCCGTTTGCATATAATATTTGTATATTATATTGGTAAGTAACTAATGTATGCAAATCCTTTTAAAACAAAAAAAATATTCTTTAACAGGGCTTATAAGGTATTTTAAAACACATACTTCGAAAAATCTCCATTTCTCTTACTTTAAGAAGCTGATCTTTTAAGAGCAAGTGTAAGGAAGTCTTGACTCCTGATTAAATATTTATGTGTGTCTGGTCAGTCAGTCATGTTCTATAATAGCTTTTAAGAGTTGATTATTAAATTGCAACTCAGCAATCAAAGACTTTTACTCTACACCTGCAGGTATTCATGGCAGCAAATCATAAATTCATAATAAATTAGATCTGTTGCATAGACTTATGATACTTTCAAGTAGACTAGAGAGGGAGGGGTAGAGGGGCTCATAGGAGAGAGCCTTGGCCTTTGACATATTTATGTTTCAAGTCCAAACTGAAACACAAAATGAAGCAAACATTCTGGTCTCTGCTCAGATCCTTCAGAGTGGCTAATTGCACCATCAAAGCATATGACTCTCTTTGCACGAGAGTTAGATATGTGAAAGATTCCCTACTGGGGCTAGCATAAATTTTATCTATTTTTAGCAATATATTTTTAGTTTAGAATAGAAAAAACACATCAACAGTTTTTCCTCAGTGAATTCATGTTGTGATAAGTTTGAAATAATCAAAGTGGTTCTTCTTTTCCTTAGAGATAATCATATGGCATCAGCTTAGAGCTAAAAGCATTTATCTTTAAATCTATAAAAGGTTCAGAAACAATACGTTTAATGCACACATTAGCTCTCAAGGCTGTAATCTCAGTGAGTGGGAGCTTGCCTTCCAAAGACTTAATGTTCATTCTCAATTCCCTTCTGAGTGAATGTAAGTTGCAGAAATTAAGCACTCAGTGTGGTTTCCTCTGCACCTTGCAATGACCAGTCCCCTAAAAAACCATTTCTGTGCACTAAACTGAGGATGGCACTGGTAAAAATTCTTGCACATTCCTCACATTCACTCTTTGGGTGCCATGGCAGACTCTGTAGGAGAACACTGCTTTATAGTGAACCATCCATCAGTGTGACTGTTTCTCAGTCTGACTTGGTTAATTAGTGAGCTAAGGATGTCTGTGATGTAATGACTGATGTATTATTCTATATATTTCTTTTTCATGACAATCAGTTAATACATACGACAAACTAGGCCTTTTGGAAGCTACTGAACCAAGAGTTGTCAGAAGAGCTACTGTTGAACTTTAGTGGTGTGCATATATGTGCATATATATATAAGTGTAGAGAAATAACATCTTTTCCCTTCTGAAAAATACTTGATCCATGGGGCTGTTTCATAGGTATATTCAGAGCCATGTTTATCTAATGGAAAAATAGATTTTCCGTCTTCCTTGCCTGTGACCCAGACATTCTTTCCTTGCTGGTGTATCAGCAGGAGTATCATCCCAATTTTAACCATGCAGTCAGACAGCTGTCATGTGTGTGATTGAAAGCTGAATAGGAGAGAGAAAACAGCTTGAACTTTATAATCACATAGAGTTTGTTTGGGCAAATAATTGAAGATATGGAAACGCCCATGTAACCAGAAACAAGGAACTAGAGGAAGATTTTATTTTTAAGTTAATAAGTAATTTTAAACTGGATAATTGCATAGGTTTTATTTTTTTGTATTTGTATTCATTGTTAACAAAATGGTGAATGTTTATGTAAAATATGTCCCTAAATTATTAAATTTGTTAGGGATCTTCTCTACCACTTTTATCACTGAAATAAAAAAAAATTAAACATTTATTGAAGTGAGACTTAACTGGAAAGAAATAAAGCAATTACTTCTAGGAATAATTCCTTGAATTCCTGTAGTGATTAGTATTGTTTAAATAGCTGACCAAACACAGAGACAGATGGGATTACAATGCACAACACATAACCAGGAATGTATGTGGCATATTTCAGAATACAAAGTTCTGGCATAATGATGACTTACATTGAGTTCCAAACAGCTCAACACTGCAATTCTCCAAGCAAATTTTATCAATAAGTAGGGTTAAGTGAGTTGAGTGCTCCAATGAGACATCTAGAAGTATATGTTACCTGCATCTCTATTTTTTCAACAAATGACCTTCTGAGAGAGTGCTATGAAGAAATCTTACATGGTTGTTAATTATGAGAAAAAAGCCTAAACTCTACCCCAATACCCAAATATGTTTTAAAACTTTTATTCAGTGATGATGAGGCAACGTTACCTTAGGGACTGAAAACTTATTTTCATGTCTTTACTTCTTAATTGTATGTATATGATAGAAAGACAACAGTATCACCAGAAACTTTGACTAAGCAAATGATTAATTTTTGTGCTTTCCTCTGTTTCTTTTTTCCCCTACTTGGTTACTCCCTCATTGTTTCATGTAGAATGATATCATAATTCTGTGACTGGACGTAATGTCAGAAGGTTGCTCATGTTCAACCTCTAGCTCAAAGCAGGGTCAATTATGAGATCCAACATGGTTGCTCAGGGCTTTATCTGTTCGGGTCATGAGGACTCCCAAGGGTGAAGATGACACCAACTCTCTGGGAAACCTCCTTCCCTGCTGGACTGTCCTTATGGGGAAAATACTTTCACTGATACCCAGCCAGAACTTCTTGTTTCAGCTTTTTATCCTGCTCCTGCCAGACACCAGTGTGAAGGTTCTGGCTAGGTCTTTTCAAACTCCCCAAAGCTATTGAAAGGCTGCTATTAGACCCCCATTAAGGTTGTGAAGACAAAAGAGTGAAGGAAAATATGATCTTCAGAATCTGTTGATTTGTTGCTCAGTCCATGGTTAAAATAACACAGCTATTTAAAATTCATGGAAAGAAAAAATGGCCTTAGCCATGCTGTTAATGATTTAAGTAATTGCTTCTGTGATGGGAAGAGACAACATTCTGAACACACTTCACATTCTTTCTTTTGCTAAGATCATTTAAGAGGGACTCCAACAATCATTGAGGAATATTGGAGAGCATGAGAATAGGGGATGAAAAAGAACTATTTAGGGTAGTCCAAGGAGACACAACAGAGAGTGATGTGATACACTATGCAAAGGAAAAATTTAGGCTGACAGTCAGCTCAATTTCTTGAATAATTTAAATCTCGTCCATATATATCAGTCAAAAACATCCTGCAGGAAAATGAAGGTGAGTGAATAAAGGGGTTTTGCATCTCTTTCTTCTAATTTTATTTACATCCTGGTATGTATGGAAATATCCAGATATGGTGAAGATATCAGAATAGAGATGTTAAAAAGGTAGTTCCCAATAGAAGAATTAGTCAAATATCCTAAATATGTTTTCTACCATGGAGGCTTTCTCAAATACTGAGAAATCAGTCTGGAGGTGTCTGAAATCTTGTGCAGACTAGTTACTTGTATAGACACTCTTGACAGTATTTTTTTTTTAATTTGCCTCTGGCAGTAAAGACTTGAGTAAAGTCACTTGGGTAAATTAGCATAGTGTTTAATCAAATTTATTCTCTCAGTAAGTGGAGTGGGTAAAAAAATACTATTATTTCAGAAAAAGCTCAAATGAGAGAACTTTGTTGAAGTTCAACAATATGTTATTACCTACAAGCTTACTGTTTGCTGGCAGTTGTTTTTTTTTTTTTCCAATACTTGGGTGCATTGCCAAATACAGATGAACACTTGTATTTTATTTTATATTTTTTTTGTTCACTGGGGCCTGAATCTTTAGTTCATTTGAATTCTGTTGACCTGAATAGCTTTTAGACTGAGGCCTAGAAAATCTAGGAAACAAATCTTGATATTGTAGGGTTTATTTACAAATTAGGCACTAGAATGTAGAGCCACTAAAATATTTTTTCTTTATGGAGTACCTGAAAAGGGCAATGATTCAGTCGTTGGTGTTTTACTGATAATGGAAACTAACCTATATGATAATGTATTGCTGGAATTTTGTGTTGATTTTAAAAACAACAGAGAAAAAATAAGGTTATAAAGAAAAACTGTAAAGGTTGGCACTCTCCATCACCTTTTTCTAAGGTCATCACTGAAGAAGACAGAAAGAGAAACTTAAGAAACAAACATGTTTTATGAGAAAAAAATGTTCTGGTGAGCTAATGCAGAGAAAGGGAAGATATCATTTATGCAAGTATGTTTGCAAAACAGAATTTCAGGACTCATTAGAGATACCAGGAACAGATGACATTTTGTTACACCAACAAAGTTTCTTTCTCTCACCAGATTTCACCAACTTTCTATTTTGTTTTCTGTCTTCTGAAATGTTTACTCTCAAAACAAATTTTTTTTTAATTGCCTAAAGCTCTCTTGTATGCTTAAATTTTTTTCGATGTTTCTTGGACATGGTTTGAAAAATCAGTCTACAGCATTCCAAACAGCAATTCCAAGCATTAAAAACAAAAAGCTTATTTCAGAGAGCCTTTTAATTAAGCTCTTTAGTCAGCCAATATATTTAATGCTGTGTTTGTTGTTTCATTTCTTGGATCTGCATTAAGGATGATATATAAACAGAACAAATTAAAGTGCATATAATGTCAGAGCACATGTGTGTTCATGCAATCCACAGAACTTAGAAATTAAAGTTGTCTTTTGTTTCTCATATATAAAACGATAATAGCATGGATTTATTATGACCATGTTTCTCCAAAGTTTTATCTAGTTCTGGTGTTCAGACTTCAAAAGGCTGTTACAGATTTGGAAATACTTCAGAAAATATTCAAAGAAAATCTTTTTCTTCTCTAAAGATGTCTAACATTAAAACCTAGAAATTCATAAAACCCAGTGCATCAACCATTTTGGAGATATTGATATAAAGAATAGTCTGGGCTAATTTGATTCAGTTCCCATCTAAGAAGTTATGTTACTATTTAAATTGGACAGTTGTTATTTTTTCCCATCAGAATTGTCTGACTCATTGTACAGGCTAAGTAGTGCTTACTTCACGCACATTAAAAATTTTTCTTAACCCACATTGTGGCTTTACAGTGTGGTTATTACATATACTATTCAAAGTGTATATTCTATGTTTAATTAATGGCCACTAATGGCAGGTACTTCTTTTTAACTCTTCACAGAAACGTATGAATTACTTGATTACAAAGTTACTTGAATTTTACAACCCTGTAAAACCAGAGCTGGATGATACAATCCCCTTTTCAATAAATGAATGAAGCTTCAAGGATATACTAGAATCCAAGTGGTCCAGGGTCATGTTTTTAGCATGGTGGTATTTACATATAACATCACATGTTCAAATGAATACTCTTACTGTCTTGGAGTATGCTGGAAAACATTGAGTGTTTCTTCATTTGGGCCACACATTTTCAGAAAATCATGACAATATAATTAACACACATTTGTGAAACAATTTCTCCCTTGGAGATGTTGAAAACTGTGGCTAGCACAGGTCCTTCCCGTGAGAACATTTTGCTATATTTTATAAACAAAGATAAAGTTTGGATGTTTTGCAAACAACTTCTCAGGATTGGGTCAGTTCGGGCTTGGCCAATTGGGCCTAGGGGGAGGTCTCGGGCTGACCAATCTGGGGCACCTCTGTAAACTCTATATATATGGAAATCAAAACAATAAAGCTCTTCTTCTCTCTTTCCTTGTCTGAGAACCTGGGTCATTCCTCAGCTAGCCGCTCAACAGCGACATCAAACAGCTGACTAACTTGCTCTAGATTATCTTGTTTGAGAAGGAAGGTTGGACTAGAGGATCTCCAGAGATCCCTGCCAATGCCAACTATTTTGTGATCCTTTAAATCATTTTAGTAATGAGTCTCTCCTTTCATCTCCTCATACCCTTACCTCATCTACTGATGCAGCATAATCCAGCAAACTCCTACAGTGTGAAGTAAAAAACCAGACCTTTTACCAAGTGAAACATTATTAATTTTCTTACAGTCTTTTTCAGGGAAGCCTGAACTTTCCTTAAAATTTTGATCTCAAGTTAAACGTACGCTAGACAAAATGGGTAACTTTTGGCAAGGAAAAAGGTAAGAATAAGTAGGCTCTTGTGAGTGAAAAGGATAAGGCTGCCTTAAAGGTATCAGAGATCCAACACTCTGTGAAACAAGAATGCTTGACAGCATGTACATGAGGACAAAATTTCTGTTCATAGAGAGCCTTTAATGAAGAAAAAACGTAGTGAGAACCAGGAGACAGAAACTGGAAGATAAAAAAACCCAACTTGGAGATAAGGTACACATTTTAGTAAATGTAACTTTTAAAATATATGCTTGCATTTCCTTGCATTTTCAAGTCAAGTTTAGTAAATACATATGCTCTAAGTTGAACAGAGACTTCATGAAGCGAAAGTAATGGCCTGGGCTACGCACATGGTCAAATTGAATTACTGTCATAGTCATGCCTGGCTGTAAATTCTGTGATTATGAAGATGTTTGTCTGGAGAACTTGCAAGTCATGGCTTAAAGCTGCAATTAATACCACTTGAAGGAAAACTGTTAGATTGAGGTTGATTTCCTTAAGACTCATGAGAGATAAGAGGTTAAACAATGACAGCAGCACTACTCTTAAGAAAAAGTCCCAGGCATGGCCTCAGGTTCTTGGACAACCTCCAAATACTACTCAGAGAAGATGACTCTGACTATTGCTTAGTTTGTTTCAGCTTTCTGGAGTTCTACTCCATTTATATTAGCTAGAAGTTTAGTCCGGTATAATGGATAATTCAGGATGATAACTTAAATATCAGTATGAAAGGATAACATTTGTCACCAGTGTAATTTTTTCCCATCCTCAGTATCTGTAAGACCTTTTAAAATAAAAAGGGCAGTTTTAAGTGAAAAAAACTGGGATTTTGTGTTGTATCAGCATAGATGCTGTTTTCCAGGGTAAGTGTCTACTTAGTGGTTTGTTTTTCTTCTTTGATTTTCTTTTTGGTATAATATTATTGTCCATTAACCAATGATTAAGTAAACTAATTCTGAGTGTACTCTTACTCTACCTTCACTGCACATCTGAAGAATATTTATGTTGAATAAAATTGCCTGCACTCTTAGTTTCTCATTAGGAGAGAACAAAGCCCAGGAAGGTTAATCAATCGATTAAACACTTTTCATCCTAATGAGGAATGCAGACCAAACCTCATCATCAGAGAGGAAGGAACTGGACTAGGATGTACCTGTAATCTACTGCAGCCCTCTTGTATCCCAGCCCCAATAAGCACTCTGGACACACTGGAGCAAAAGCAAGTCTTTCTGTATTAGCTAAATTTA
The DNA here is from genome assembly GCA_024500445.1 of Entomyzon cyanotis. NCBI lineage: Eukaryota > Metazoa > Chordata > Aves > Passeriformes > Meliphagidae > Entomyzon > Entomyzon cyanotis. The sequence goes on from JAKEPQ010001009.1 coordinate 11,016,848, forward strand.
GAGTTACCCAGAAAGATCCATAGGTTTTCTTAGTGGCAAGGACATCCTGATCAATCACCATGACAGATGGACATGTCATGCATATACCATTGCCTTAGGATGGAATCCTTTATATCCACTAGTGGCCTCACCTTAGTTACAACTATCCGATAATTTTTAAACATGGTTACTATTATTAAAAGACTTAATAAGTATGTTAGAAGGAAGAGAATGAAGGAGAGAATGAAAATCTCACCCACCAGTTCCACAGAGTACCTGTGCTTGGTTTTAATTGAAGCAGAATTTGAATTACATTGTGATAATTGGGGTGCTATTATTATTTTTATTAAGACCCAAACTAATTTGCACTACTAGCAGGTTAAGATATATTTAAATTAGTTTGAATTTTTTTCTTTTGGTTCCTGGAAGTGCTCATTAGTCTTGCTTCAAGTCCTGTCCAGTGTCTGAAGGTCTGAATCCCTTTTCTAGTGATTTATGACAAACTGTGATATTTGCAGACACTCCTTTGAGAAAAAAGTACTAAATACAAGGGGAAGAAAAGACTTCTGGCTAAGTAGTATTTCTGAAGGTGTTAGGAATATCTGACTGCAAATGTTAACTGTTCCTTAATATGAAAGAACAATATTCAACTATTTATGTTATTACACCAATTTGTTCTATATATGTATTTATAATTTTACACATATATTGTAGAGTCATATAAATTACTAGATCTTAAGTTAAAATCACTTATATTGAGCACATTTTAGGGACTGTATTTTCAGATTAATTAATGTGCCTGGCAAATATTTAACCAATGCTTTTTAATTTCCTCAAGTTTCATCACATTTGTCATCCTCTGCAACTCTACATGAGTCCTTATTGGTTACACCATCATTTTCTATATTAAAATTTTATTTTCAGTAAACTCTTTGAAGAGAACACATATATATGTTCTTTTGTTCTAGAAACAGGACATGCTGGAACTACAGGCTTCAAGTTATTTGTTCCATCTTGGATAGATAATGCTTATTCTTATGAGGTGCTGCAGCATGTCCAATCTGGAATGATATGTGCAGAATAAATTACCAGGAAAAATGTATTTTTAGTGCTGAAGAGGAGAACTGTTAAAAATGCCATTTTTTTGGTTCACATATTTTTCAAGTGAGTAAGAGACTAAACACTCTTAAACTCATAAAAATTGTAAGCATTCACACAATTTTTTCATTTTTGATATTTCACCTAATGGGCCAGATCACTTAATATTGTTTCATCTGCAGTCTCGCAGGACAGTTCTGGAGAAAACCTATATTCACATTAGGACCAAGTCATTCATTTAGTATTAGCCACATTTTCTTCCCATTGCATTATGACTTTATAGATCTTTGCTGTTTCTTCCGAGAGTTTCCATGAAGCCATAAGATTTGTCTTTCATTATAATAACTTTAAAACATAAGTTTTATATACATGCACAGTTTTTCTAAGTCTTAGTATACTAGATGGATCACAGTCTTTGTTGTCTACTAGATAAACAAATAATGAATATAAACACAGCTAGCTGTGCAAGAAATATGATTCTGCTGTGCAGTATAAGAGAGTTGGATCCCATGGGCCTCAAAAGACCAAGGCTGGCCAGCATTATCAGCCTGGCCAAGATGGTCTACCTGGTTTCCTGATCATTTCAGTGAAATTTGTGCATTGCAAGAGGACACTGATTCCAAGAAGCAAGGAAAAATATTTTTTTAAAAAAATCATAACCAAGTTCTAAACAGTATGTGGATAAATGGCCTTTTCTGACATATATTTCCTCTAAATATTTTTTACTGGTGTGTAATTCAAATTTGAAGGTAGAGTTAAACAGAGATTAGAGCATGTGAAATTTAAAGCCAAATTGTAGGTGTGAAAATCTAGACTAGCATTCCCAGAATATAAGCATTAGTTAAAAAACTAGTAAAGTGGGACAATTGTTTTAATTTAACATGAAAGCTGCTCACTGAGTGCATCAGAGATCTTTTAGAAAGCTTTTCATTTTCTACTGCAACCCACCACTGAAATTTCCCCACTATGTGTCCTGTGTTGTTAGATGGAAATTTCTGGTTCTGTCCTCCACTGCTAGTTTCCGAGTTATTTTCTTTCACTCCCTGTTTCCCCTCATTATTTTCCATGGTCTTTGATTAATTTCTATATTTGAGATTATACAGCTGCAGGGTATTCCTCTCTTCTATGCCTTTGGTTGCATTTAATACAAAATTAATCTGCATCATCCATATCTTACTCTATCTTTGTTGCTTGGTAGCCTGTTTACCCCTGAGAATATATTAACTAATCTGACAACTATTTCCTTCTGACATTAGGCATACTGATGTATTTTTCCCTTTTCAATCTCAATTTATTTTTAATTATAAACCTTAATTAGATCATGGTTCCTACTGCTTAGGTACTTTTTCATTTGCTACATCTCTAATTGCATTCTGTTTTACTTAAATTGAGTGATTTTTTTTCTCTTTTGGCTTCTTTAGAATATATTACCTCATAAAGTTCAGAAAAATCTCAAAAGAGAGAGACTAGTAAATCATGGTTTTACTGATTAGGTATTTTGTTTTAGCCTCAAAATGTGTTGTATTAAAATACATGTATCTCAAGAATAACTTGACCACCGCTCTTCATCCAAATGCTTTGCCAGCTATGATGAGGAATAAGGCATTTGGACATTGTTCTTGCCGTGTGAATCAGATGTGGATTGTGCCCTTGTTAAATTAGAAAAAGGGGAGATGAGAAAAGTAACTTCAGCATCTCTTTGTAATTGGCTCCATCTTGGATAGATAATGCTTATTATTATGAGGTGCTGAAGCATGTCCAGAGAAGGCCGATAAAGCTGGCCAAGGCTCCAGAGCCTTGTTCCTTACAAGGAACAGCTGAGGGAGCTGGAGTTGTTTAGCCTGGAGTAAAGGAGGCTTGGAGGAAACCTTTTCACTCCTGAAAACTGCATGAAAGGAGGTTGTAGCCAGATGTGGGTTGGCCTTTTCTCCCATGTAACGAGTAACAGGACAAGAGGAAATGGCCTCAAGTTGCTCCAGGAGAGGTTTAGGTCGGATATTAGAAAATATTTCTTCACCAAAAGGGTTGTGAAGCAGTGGAACAGGCTGCTCAGGGAAATTATTGAACCACCAGCCCTAGAGGTATATAAAAATATATAGATGTGGCACAGAAGGACGTGGTTTAGTGGTGGATTTGGCAGTGCTAGGTTTATGGTTGGACTCAGTCTTACAAACCTTTTCTAATGTACATTATTGATTCTTTGAGTCCATTTGTTCAACACAGCCAGTGTCCAAAGCTGTGTGATTGCAGTGGTGAGGGGCCATGCTTGGCTTGAGGGGCATGGGCTGTGTTGGCTATAGGTCATGCCCAGGTGTTGAAACCAGAGCAGAGAGCTGCAGAGGTCTCTGTGGAGACACAGATGTCTCCAGCTGGCTCCAGCCAGCTACAACAGAGTCATTACAGGGCACAGCTCACCTCATCAGCCAACCCAGTGGTGCCTCTGGGATAATTGGTTTGAGAAAAGCCAACACACTGCATGGCAGTGAGGAGTAAGGAACAGCCCTGGGAGCACAGAGGTCAGAAGAAGAGGATCCAAGATTCTCCTGCAGCCTGCAGAAAGATTATGATGGAGCAGGTATCCACACTGCAGTCCAAGATCCTCTGCCAGAGCAGGACAATATTTCCTGAAGGACTCTGTCCTGTGTCCCTGGTCCCACGCTAGACCAGGGAAAAAGAATGAGGAGGAAGGAACGGTAGAAATGAAAAATTACAGGTTAATCATGGCCCCCCATTCCCATCTCCCTTGTGCTGGTTGGGGCAGGAGGGGAGGTGGAATCAGGTGCATATTGGAGTCTTGGTAAAGGGATGGGTGGCTGAAATACGTTTTAGGTTTTTTGTTTCCCACTACCAAATATATTTTAACAAGCAATAAATTAAAATATTTTATCCCAGCTCTAGTCTGTTTCACTTGTGATTGTAATAGACAAGTGAGCTCTTTATCCTGCTCCATGAGCTTTTCCATCTTGTGTTCTCCCCCTGTCCTTTTGAGGAGTGGGGCTGAGAGAGCAGCTAGATGGGTGTCTGGCAGCCTACCAAGGCCAGCCCATTGCTGGATATTGGTTCTCACCCAGGAACTGAAGGTCAGTGTATTTATGTTAAGGTATATACTAAAATATATGAACCAAACCCATAATTTAATAAGTTTCTGATCTACATATGTCATTAACCTCAGTTTAATCTTTTGTATCCCTATTGACAGGAGCAATCTTTGCATAAAACCCTTTATTAGTGAGAATAGTATCTCTACTGGGCTTAGTTTTACTTAAACCATTTTGCATAGTAAAACTTAAATTATACAAATAAATAATCAAAATAAAATTAAAGCATCACCATCACATCCGTGAAAACAGAGTTTTGATTCAGAGTTCGTGAGGCAGAAAATTTGAGACAGAGTTTACAGATATACATTGAATAATAAGTTTCTGAAAATACACTGTTGAGACTGTGGGCTATTGTATTAGAGAAAATCAGCTTTCTATGAAGAAATAAAAAATCTGCAATAGGGTCAGTAACACAGCCCAGCATTTTCAGGCTTTATGATCTAAATTCTTACCACTATCATCCAGTTTAAAATATATTTTCATTGGGGACATAATTGTGGAAAGAAATGAACACACGATTTTGATAATCTTATAGAATATTTTGAAGATCTTCTGAGGATTTGAAGTGTTCAAGATATTCAACCTTTTGCAGCATTTCTGTTCTCTTCAGTTCTTTATTGAAAGAATAAATGCCAGAAAGTGTTGTATGGTCTTCTTCACCTGAATGTCCCCATTCTGTTTTATCTGTGTTCTTTCTCTTTTTTATTGTCTTGAAGACCCCATGGCTGTTTTCTAATTAGGTAGATCCAGGTTCACAGGGACAAAGTCATATTAAATACTTGATGCTAAAACCATAAAGTCCACTTAGAAATTTAAAAAAACCAAAACCAAACAATCAAAAAATGTGCACCTTAGAATCTCTCACTTATCCTTGAGTCCATCCTTCATAACTATAGGATACAACACTGAGTTACATTGACTCGATAAAAACTGCCTGCATTTTTTCTTCTGTAGGGAATAACTTTTACCTTACCTTAATAAATATAGGGTTAATAACTTTAACCTACCTGTTATGGTATCAATAACATGATAACTATGAATTATATGTGTCCTGCCAAAGAGCCTGGTGACTGCTCATGCTTATTTCCCCCTTCCCCATTGCAAGTTTTGAGCAGGAAGAGTTGGGGAAAATTTCCAATTTTAACCTGTATCAGAAGAAAAGAGGAGGGAAAAAAAAAAAAAAAAAAAAAAAAATCACAGTATCTGTTGAAGAAAACCATAGGATTTTATGGATAAATAGAAGAAATTAATGATAAACCCATATTTACAGTATAGCAGTTAATAGTGTTTCATTGCACCATGTCTCAGCATTTGGTGATAGTAAGTTATATTTTTAGGCATATACAACATTGTTTTCTACTGTTATTCTGATTGTACTTATTCTATAGCTATGGTATTGGCAGCAGATTAAAATAGGTACCTTTTAAAAAATTCTGCTCCTTACATAGCATTTAAAAAATCTGTTATGAATTCTGAAATTGTAAAGAACTTATTCTAGTAACCAGCTTGTGGAAATTATTTAGAAAAATATTTCAAATGGCTAGCAGGACCTCACTGAAATCTGTTAAGTACTTAATTTGTGTAATGTGCTTTTCAATTAAAATTTACCCAAATTCTATTTACTTAAGTTGCAGGAAAAAGTGACTTCAGGATGCAATTATCAATATGGAAAGTACACCATTTAAGAAATAAAGAAATATGGAGATGTATTGGTTTGAAAACAAGCCATTGGGAAATCACAAGTCAGGATTAAAATTTAATAGGAAAATTAAAAATAAGTGAAATAATACAAGAAAAAGCACTGGCAAAGTCAGATACAACCTGACACCCTGTTAGTCAGGGTCGTAGTAGCAGTCCAACTGAAGTAGTTCAGTTGAAGCAGTGATCCTGTGGAAGGTCTGGTCTCCTCCTGAAGGTCCAGAGGTAGCTCTTATCCTCTGGGAACCCAGTAGACAGGGCAGACTTGGGCAGTTCCAAGCCCAGGTTATATCCAGGTGGGAATGCTTGGCTCCTCCCTCCTGGGTGGAGCATCTCACAATAGGATGAGGTAATTCCATGAGTTATGTGGTTGGTTCTTGATGGCCCATTGACTGTTGTCAGGGGTGAGTCACAGCAGGAGATAACAGCTAATGCCCCACAGCTGGTGGCAATAGAATACTAAATACATCTATATTGTAACCTAGGGCAGGAGAAGACATGGTTCTCAACACATATAAATTTGTTTCACATTGCAGGAGTTAGCATAACTGTTTTTTTGCATAGGGCAATTTCCCAACACAGAAAGTTCTCATAGTCCTTCTACCAGAGATTTATTCAAAACTAAAGCAAAATATTTGACTAAATGAATCATAGCTTCACAAGTCTTGACCTTTTCCAACTACTTATCAATTCCCACTTTTTAATTTTAGGAATGGTGGCTTGGTAACATGACCAGAGCTGCACCCACTGTGATCTGCCTTTGCAAATTTCCTCTGGGCTGAGAGAGCTGTGTTCAGACCTTACTGTCTGACTGTCTCTGCAGATGTATTTTCAGACCATCTTTCTTCTGGAGCTGCCTGTGTTTAATGTTTTTAAGCTTTGGTCAGTATTTTTATTTAGCTGCCACATTTCTTTCAGAGATTTAAAATGGATTTTTAAACACATATTTTGCGATTTCAGCATAGAGGTTTTTATTTGAAGATTGTTCTATTTGATTACTATACTTTATGGTGATGCAGCTGATGCCTTGCAGCATTTGTGATGAAAAAAATTTTACACACTAGAGACTCTAGAAACAACAAAAGGCAATTAGTCCTTTGAATAACAGCATTAAAATTATTTTAGAAAGGTTATGAGTACTACCCAACTAACACCCATGTTAGTTCTGCCTTCCCTGCTTTTTTGCTGTTACCTCAGTAGATAAAATCTTACTATTACATTGACGAGCCTATTAAAAAAACTACAATGTTGAGTCTATTACAAAATGTAAGAACAGAAACCTATTTGACAGATTGAAAATGCTGTTAGGAAAAAAAATAATGGTAAGAAAAAAGACTGATATTTTATTACTAAAATAAAATTGGGCAGAAGGATTCCAACAATTAAAACATTCATGTGTGAAGTACTTCTGTAAAGCAGATCAAAAGAATGAATTCTCGATCCCTTTTAATTAGTGGTTTCTTATTGCAAATTATAGAGACTTTTGTTCCAGTGATTTTAAATTCATATTTCTCCCTTTGCTCTGGCAGATTTGGTTAAAAAAAAAGACTATGTAATAAGGACCTTAGATTTCTGCACTATTCAGATACTTACGACAAGTTTGTCTAAAGAAGGGGTAGCTCATATAATGAGTATGAAATCTGCCTCCACCAGGCTATTTTCAAAGAAAAGGAAATCCTGCATGGCTCCCTGAAACAGGCTTGGAGGAGTGGGCCACTGTCCATGAAATGAATGTTCCAAGCCTGAACATCTGGATGGACTGTGGTTGGATTACGCTCTTGCTTCAGGGAAAGGAACTAATGGTCAATCACAAGAATATACATTAAGATAAAACCCTCTTAGTACCTGGTGTCACTGAAAGTAATTGTCTTGCTTGCAAACCATTTTTTACTGGCTTCGAATTATGAACTCAGATTTTCCTGGTAGCTGAATTGAAATCAGCAGAGCTGACTGGTCACAACTAGTCTAAAGGGTAAAAGGGAGGCTGCAGTCGTCTCCTGGGTCCAACCTGTGAGTGATGACAATAGAAACACATTTTAAACTCCTTATAGCCTGTGGTCCTCCATTTTTAAAATACTGTTATTCTGCAAAATACATTTTACCTGAGAGGGCAAAAAGCACAGAGCTTGCACACAATATACAATCATATTACTTCAGTAGTTCTAAGTCAGTTGGACTGGATGTGCATAAGTCCAAGCTTACACAGCAATGCAATTGCAAAACTTAAATTTACAGTTTATCTCTTAGATTTTAGCATCTCATTCTTTCCTTCAGTTATGATTTCTTATCTCTCCCCAAATGAGTGCTTATCAAACAAAACTGTTCTGCTCCATCATGAAACTTCCCTTTTAATTTACTCTGACATAGGCAATGCAACAACAAAGATATTAAAGTAAGTATTCTGTGCTAATGGAAATCTTATTTCAGCATGTAACATCACTGAATGATGATGCTTACAGAGAAAAAAAATAAAAAAGAAGGCACAGCATAGCATATTTTCTAAAACCTGCAGCTGTTTTAAGTCTGTCTTTAAAATTCTCTCCCTTGAGCCTGTGTACGGTTGAAAGCTGACTGCTGTGTATGAGAATTATTCCAGTCCTTTCATGTCTCAATATTTTAGTGGTTTAATGCTATCAATTGACATGATATGATAGATTGTTAGATTCTATTAAGTACTTAATATATACTTCCAAATTGCCTCAGTACTGCTGTAAGGACTCCTCCTACTTAAAAATCTCAAAGGGAATTAAGTGCCTGTAATGATATTGAAGTAAACGCTAGGATATGAATTCATGTAGAGCAAAAACACAAAAAGAAGAAAGAAAACCCCAAAAGTTTGGAACTAAAACTGAAGTGCTATAATACTTGTTATAGGCAGACTATTTTTTGGCTACTGTAGTAGAAATTGCACAACTGACAATAGACAGCAAATGCTCATCCTTCAGTCATTGTAGCCTCAATTTTGTAGGTTAAATGGATATATTTATTTATTTGTTTTAATTTGTTTTCTTTTTTTCAAGGAATGATGTCTTTTACAAACAAACATGGCTTCATTGAAGTCCAATTCATATCATCCTTGTACTGTTTATGTAAACACCCAGTGGTGGTAAATATGCCCAAGTTAGCAGAGACAATGTAAAGGAGAATCTGTTACCGCTTTATAGAATCCATATAATTTAACTCTGTATTTACACATGGAAATCTTGCTATAGTCATTAATGCAGTCATATCACAAACAATGAGTTTATGTGGTGATGATTTAAAGTCGTCCTATTAAATCATGTTTCTAGAAAACACACTAGTTTCGGACTATGGAGAAGAAGCAGTAATAATATATGTTAAATTCCACAAATCTTGGGATGACAGAATATTTTTAGTTCCAAATAAAATTTTAGTGAAGGATTATATTTCAGAAAATTGTATAATCTGCATAGCAGTGTAATCTGTACAAAACAAAATTTTCGCTCTATCGTAAGTCCATATGATTTCCCCATTGTCATCTGGAACACAAATTTTGCACCAGCTGAGAATCTGAAACATTTACATTTGGAAAAGCAAGGGTTGTTAGAAAATATATGATTATTTCTGTACTAAGAACTTCGGGTTTATCTCTTCCCAGTTCCTTTCTATCTTCTATCAAGTTTCTTATTCTCAACATTGCAATGTCTGATACTCACACTTTGTGCATTTTGTGTTTTATACACATATTTTCATGTGTCCAAATACATCCATGAGCAGCACTAGGAAGTTTGTTGGGGGGGTAATTTGTTACTTGCACTGCAAAGTCAGTACTGAAATAGGATGATTTTTAGCCAAAACTGCTAAAGATTTATATATGCATATGTTGTTGTTAAAACTAGCTGGAAATTAAGCTTAAAGCAGCTGCTCCCCTTCTCCCCACCCATTCCAGTAAGAAAGGGACAAAAAGTCAGAGAATAGGGGTTGAGATAATAATCTACTGGATAAAAACAGCACTAAGGAAAACAGTGATAGCAACAATGCTAATAGCAACAACGTACAAAAGAGGGAATTACATGCAAAAAAAAAAGAAAAAGCTTACAGAAGTCCAACCGACTCAATGCTACCATGGCCAACGACACATGGCTTCACAAATGAAAGGAGAAAATGGTGGAGGCTACTGGAGCCAGCATTTTTCCCCTGAGCCCAGGAAAATGAAAAACAATGATGGACAAGCCCTCCTAGTTGGACCATCCACACCACCACACTGCTCTGTTTGCTGCTTGCTCCTCTGGAAAAAAGGAACAAAATGAGGAGCAGCTGGGGTCACTTGGTTTGTTCAGCCTGCAGGAGAGAAGGCTGGGCTGAGCCTTCATCACAGCTAGCAGCTTTCTCAAGAGGTCAATGGAGGTGCAGGTGCTGATCTCCTCTTTCTGGTGACCAGTGGCAGGACATGAAAAAACAGAATGAAGTTGCATCAGGGGAGGTTCAGGTTACCCATTTGGAAAAAAAGTCTTCACTGAAAGGATGGTCAGCCCTTGGAATGAGATCCCCCAAGAAGTGGTCATGGCAGCAGTCTGAGTTCAAAGAATGTCAGGATGACACTCAGTCATTTGGTTTAGTTTTAGGTGCTCCTGTGAGGAACAGAGATTTGAACTCGATCATCCTTGTTGATCCCTTCCAACTTGAGATATCCTATGATTTTATACAATAAGTACTTAAAAAAAAGGTAGTAGTGAGGCTTCCTCTCCCTTCCCCTTGGTTTAAGACACTGTTGTATTAGATATCTCTGAAATATTGAATGGTCAGGTAGATGAATTGTGTACTAGTAGGGCATGGTAGTTATGTGTACTACAACCCTATGTATAACTGGAACTCAAGGCAGCAGTTCCGTTACATCTTGTCTAACTCAGTCATTATGAGTTTAAAAGGAAATTCATCAGGTTCTCAAGGACTGGACAGCATTTAAAACAAAATAAAAGAAATTAGTGAAAAACAATTTTTGTTCTTTTTTCAAGTTAAATCAGAGTCCTTAAGAGAAAAGTTCAGTGGAGTAATCATATCTGAACTGCTAGGAGCTTTCACGATTGCTCAACTTGCATATTTTTGTCTCTAAAAGAAAAATACATGCATGGTTTACGTGGATGTATTTTGGTCACGTTGATAAAAATTTTCATTCTGCTGAAAAATGAATCATAATATGAAAGTCCAAGAATTTTCATAATTCTTTGTGTTTTGCTGTCTTCTGCTTAGAAGAATGCTAAAAGAAAAGATTTAAGCTGTTGCTACTATCAGCTGAATTGCAACACTTTTTGTTCAAGTGGGCAGGACTTTTTCTTCCCATTTATATTAGTGTCAAAGTAACAAAAAACAAATAAAAAAAAGACTTCTTTGAATCCTTTAGATTGTATATAGACAGGAAAATGAAAGTCTTTGGTCCCTTACTCCAGAGTTATAAATTTACAAGTCCATCAACTCCAACAGTTATCAAATCCATAGAGTTAGAGTGATAGACTCCTAATTTGGCATATTATAAGAAAAGAATCAGCCAGCACCACGATGATATTAGAACTTTGTTCGTAGAAGTCACAGTTTCTTTATAACTCTTCTTTCTAAATGATAATTCGTCACATTTTTTCTGACCTTATATCTTTGCCACTTCTTCAAAATCCACTACCCGTAAAATAGCTTTCATTATAGACCTCTGCCATAAATAACTAAATCCAAGCACGTGAGGGTACCTTTTAAAAGCATTCTGAAAGAGAACAAAGCGCATTTCCTTTGGCTGAATCATTGCTTCTAATTTCTTAATGGTCTCTTTCTGGAGCATCCAACAGGAATCAGGAAACTGTAAAAACAATAACAGAATGATAGCACCTTTACTAAAAACTTAGATCTAGATTGGAAATTCTTACCATGACGTAGATAAAAGCTGAATCTCTCTTATACCTGCAAATGCTAATCTCTGTGTTTCTTGGATTTTCACAAACACATGAATGTGTCAGTCGCTGATTGAGATGACAGTTCTGTAGACAGAGGGGGAGTGAACAGTTCAAGGCTTGGTTTTGTTTCTTTTGTGTATTTTATTGAGCAACAAAAGATCATGTGTAACACAAACTCATTAGAAGTACAACAGAGGAAGATGAATTAGAGTTGGTCAATAGCTTTTCTGCAATAAAATGTAAAAAACAATCCCAATTTTCTAGTTCCTTGTGAAAATTTCTAAGCCTAACAGATACAAGAGGTTTTCTGTTTCCTGCAAAATCAGGAAATTTCCTATGAAAGTCCTCAATGACACAAGCCAGACTTTTTTTTGCATGAGTTCATGTCATGAATAAATACCACTTCACTCAGCAGGTTAATTAGAAAAAATTGGTGGCTGAGACAGAACAGAATATAGAGAAATGTGATTACTTTGTATTTCATGTTAATTTTTCTTTACTTTCTTCCTGTCTAATTTCACTTGCAGCAGTAGTGCTTTTCCTGTTTCTTCTGGTAAGAGGGTCTCAAGTGACACTTTCATGTTAGATGGCACAGAGTTATTGAATTTCCTGAGTACAGTAAGCTTAACAAGAAAGAAATTGCACTCTTCATCTGCCTACCTGAAACACAGCATTTTATTTATATCACTTCTATAAAAGTGAACAGTTTATTTAAAAACAGACTGTGTTTGCAGCTTTTGGCAAATATGAAAATAAAAAGAAATAAAAAGGTACAGAATTTTAAGTAGACACATATATATAAGTATATAATGCACATATATCTAAATGAATATAAAAATATTTGCAGAGTAAATTATGCCTTTGTGGTGCACTCCCAGAAAATCATAAGAATGATTAGAAACAAATTATATCCAAATTAACTTGCAAAAATCCATACAAGAAACTTTAGAAGAAAGAGGTAGTGAAGAAACAGTTGCTACATTGTTTATCAGAAGCAAATTATCATGTATTTTTTCAGTCACCAGAGAGGTTTGTAGAAGCTGCTCCTGCTGATAGGAGTACAGTTATAATTTGCTAGTAGAGAAAACCTTGATCTATTCCATGCAGTCTGATCAGCTTATTCCACAGACTGAAACTTAATAGTATTCTTTCCATGTGAATACATCTATGGGCAAAATGACCTCCATATCCTCAAACTTGACTGGGCAACATGATTTCTTTCTACTTTTTCTCCTTGTAAACAGGAATGTGAACATAAAATGTGAACAATATTTCTGTATTACTGATTTCATCTGTGCCTTGGCTCTCAAATCCAATTGGCATGACAGTTGAAATTAGCTGGACAAGGGCAACTGTCAAGGATGAGGCTGGCTGTAAGCAGAGGGGCTTCTGTGGCTTTGTTTGCCTGTCATTTCAGCTGCTATGTCAGCTTAAATACCATCAGTTAAAAAACACAGAGCATAGCTTAAGGAGTAATGGGGTGGGGGGCACATCTGAGCAATGATCAAACAAGAATAAAATCCAGAGAGACCACACTCTCGGGACACTGTGGCACAAGAGTCTTTCACAAAATGTCACTGCAGGCTGATTAAACAAACGCTGCTGCCAAGGCAAAGCTGATCAACCTACAGTTTATAGGAAAAGTTCACATGCACTTGTGTTATCATTCTGAAATACTATGGGTAAGTCAAGAATATTCCAGTGTTGTGATAAAATGGAATGTTGCACAAAGCTTAAATACTTTCTGTACCTAGTGTACCAGTGTTTCACATTTTGCATGATTTGCATTCTGTTGACATGGTTTAAAAGCCTTTCAAAATGGCTCTTTGCCCAGACACAGCTTGAAAGTCCAAACTCTCCTACAAAAGCAGGTGAAATTCTTTTTGCCACATGTACAATTCCATTCATAAATCTTTGTTCAGTGTAGTTCAATTTTTTTTCATTAATAATTGTCTTTGCCTGAAAAGTTATATGATACTCACTCACCAAAGCTTTTTTTCCTGCAACTCTAACTCACTTTTTTTCTCTGTCTAGTCTATTTTAATATATATATACACTCAAAAAACTAATTTTTTTTCCAGAGATGAGATATTCTTATCCTGTAAATGTAAGAAATACAACACAGGACAAAATAATTGTAAAAGAAACTAGAGGATACCTACCAATTTTTAAAATATTGAATTATTTAGAAAAAATATTATCATTTATTTTCTGTTATTATGTTTTAAAATCTCTAGGATGTGGAAAAGGGTGTGAAAAGATGCATAGTTAGAATACATATATTTTTAAAATCAGAAAACTCTCATATTACCTTTTTCTGGATATAGACAAGCTTCATGGGTACTGTCACATATTATAGATCGTAAGTTCACACTCCTTAATCAAGTGACTGTCCTGTAAGTCATTGATTTAGGACTGCAGAAATTGAAGTCCCTTGATCTCAACTATGACAAGACAAGACAACAAAGGTCCACTTGTGTCTGAGGGAAAAGGAGAGACATGGAGTGTAACCAGGCACTAAAGGGGTAGGGAATAGCTGTTCAAATAGATGCAGCAATCAAGGCAGAAGTAAAGCAAGCTGTGTGCCAAAGAGAGGAAAGAATGGTTAATGATTATGGGGTTAAATCAGATAAAATCCAAACTGAAGGGTATAAATTGTATTAGCACTTATTTATGCAGCAAAGCAACCATATGGGAAAGGCATAGAGAGGCAGAGGTGATAAGTAGCCAGCAAAAATGCCAAACATGTTACTAACAATAACCACAAATGGACACAGGTGACAATCAAAAGAGAAATGTGGTAAAATGCAGAAAAAAACCTCTTAGACCCATCTCCCTCTTCTGAGCAAGTGACATAATGACAGAGCAAGGGAGTAATCCTCTGTTTCTGTGCCAATGAATTGTAGCAAAGCCTAAACAGGATGTGTAAAGACAGATCCTGTAGCCATTCTTTTGGGTTGAAATGAGGGAGGTTGGAGTGAGGTTGACTTTCTTATAATCTTTTCTCCTCAGAAATAGCCAAAAAAAGTTATCAGAATGAAACTCTTCAGCTGAATCCAACTCCAAGAAGGGATTAAAAATCTGAGTCAGATACAGGACATGAATTGCATAACCAAAGAGAGATCTGAGTCCACCACAGCTGCAGAAGGAGAGCTGAGATAACAACTGATTTCGGGAATTGCCCATTTACCTCATCTGCATGCCCAGTGCAGCCCATTCCTGTCACAGGGTCACGGCTGGCAATGCTGTCCTCTCCTGTCTGGTACCACTTCCCTGGATGTCTTACATACCTTCCACATACCTAGTTCTGAATTACTTGCTAAGCATATTCTGTGGGGCTTGGACTAGACAGCTCAGACTTTTAGTTCCTGGAATGAATTCCAGGATTGTGGCTATAAACCCTGTCAGGCTGAAGACATTTCAATGTAAATTACTGCATTCAAGAGGAATGCATTAGCCACGGAATGATTATATGAAACAAAATTGCAACAATGCCACAGCTGTGGTTTTGAACAAAAGCTCGAGTAATTGTGGTTGCTTTGTCCAGACCTTAATGAAATTAGCAGGTTATAGAAGTGCTGTTCACATGCCTGGGCTCAAAAGCATTATATTTGTCTTTTAAGGTAAGAAAGAAAGAAAAACAGAGGTACATATTTTCAGATCCTCAAGAAAGTGCTAGTGAAAACAGTGTCTTTATGAGACTTTCTCAGCTGTTGGGTCTTATAGGAAGTATTCTACCTCTTTTAAAGATAAGAGTATAACAATTAATTAATTGGTGTTCATTGTATTAAGAGATATTTTTAGTCACTTTACCTCATTCTTACATTTCAAAAGAAAAAGTAAAACTGTCTAGTGTCCCTTCTGAATTTGTAGTTACAGTATCCCTTTCCCATGTGGTAGGTCAACGGGACTATATTGCCTTGTTTTGCGTGTCAGGGTCCCATTAACCTAATGTAATAGTTGGCACAGATTTCTGAGCAAGTTTTGTCTATGAAGTCAGGAGGAGAATCTGAGTGGAATATAATACTCTGCTAAAACAATAATACTCCCATAATCTAACCCTCATTAACTTGTCAAGCCTAGTGACAGTCTTTAATAGCATTCATTCTTTTTATGTTTTATTTTAAGTGATTTCTTTGTAGCTATTTGAAAAACCTAAAATAAGATTGTTACTGTATCTGCATTTAATAGGGAGCCATTCTGTCCATTTTCTCTTTTTTTTTTGAAACTGGAAAGCACTTATGTTTATTTGTAAGGCAACTTGCCACAGACCTCTTTAAGAAATGGATGGCATACATACATTTTATTTATTTTTATTTTCTGTCTTGAACAAATGCTAGAATGCTGCAAATGGTGTTACAAGAATACTGTTAGAAATTTTTTTAATTGTCTCATGTTTTTTGTCACCATAAGGGATATTGGGAATTCAGGAAAAGGGTTGAATTTCCATGGCGTGGCTTCTACCACCTGACATTGTCAGTAAGCAAAGCATATTAGAGAGGAGAAAAATATGGATGTGTCTGGAGGGGGCTTTGTGTCTTTCTGTGTTTCTTGTCCCCTTCCACTTGCTGCAATGTGCACCCTGTGCTTTCTGGCCTGGTGTGGCTCATGCCAAGGCAGCCCTGCTCTCCTGGAGCAGGGCTGGATACAGTACAATGCACTTCCCTTGCTTCACTGAGTGCTTGGAGCTCACCACGACTCCAGCGTAGGTTGGGAAGATCAACATCTGACAAGAATAAGCTCTGAATCCCTCATGGCACTCTCCCTTGACACATTCACTGAGGGTTGATATCCATAGCATAATGAGAATTCAATTCGCCCACTGACTCACCCACACATGAGGCTTCTCTATGTTCGTACCTTTAAAATCTGGAATGAAGATTTTCTTCAGTAATTCTAAAAAGAAAACAAACAAAAAGGGTTGCAACTTCACTTGAAAGAAATTAGAAGCATCAAACATCTTATATCTAGCTTAGCTGCTGTTTCAGTTTTGAAAATAGTGTGAAAATATGGCAATTTTGTTCCTTAAACTTGATTCTTTTGTACATTTAGTTACATACCTCAAAAAAATAAATACCTTTTATAACTGGTATTACATTAGTTTCTTTTTCATTAGGTCTCACTAACCACTTTCTACCCATTTGTTTCCCCCAAAACATAGCAATGAAAAAGTAATATACAATTCCTAATGATTTTCTGAAATACTGCACAGGTGCAAGCTGCAGCTGTTATGAGTAAACTAGATTTTGCTAAACTAATTCAAATCCCTTTGGGGAAATAGAAGAACCACTGCATTCCCATAAAAAGAAAAATGTTTTCATTGTAGGATAATGAAATTTCCATGTACATTGTACCTAGTCAAAAGGTGCTTTACAAAGAAAATTAAAATTATTTTATAAAAACTGATGAAATATATAATCTCTTAGAGTCTATCTTTGTTAAAAGTAAAATGGCGTTAGTTATCCTCTTTAAAAAAACCTCACTAACATTTTCAAATTTGAATGAATTGGTTAAGATTATCTTACAGATACTAAAATAGATCTGAAGTTAAAATAATAAAGCATTGTTGAGACTTATTTTTAAAATATACAACTTTTCATATGAGCAGGTATATTACAGTGAAAATTGCATTTCACTGCACATTTCTAAATGTGTGTTTACATCTGTTTATATGCTCTATATGCACTCATTTGAGTTGCCAAGCTTTTCAATAAAGAAGTCTGAAAGATTTGGGTGTATTTTTATTTTAAAATCCAAATTGTGTACAATGACAAAGACTTCATGGAGGAAACATGCACACTTTCACCTACAGATCAACAGGCTAGTGGTGGATGGAGTTTAAGGTGTTCATCTTTCCCTCTCAGCACTTTCTCAGGCTCAAGGTAGCACTAACCCATGGGAGGTGTGGAGACCTCGGCTGAGGTGTGGACATGTAACTGAGAGAGGATGATGTTCTCTGTGATGACTAGCAAAATGAGATTAACTTAGAATCTCAAGTTCATTTGAAGAGAATTGAGAAAGGCTGAATAAGCTTCTGTACTAACACATATGATACAAATCTTGTAACAACAATGTATTTTTCAGTAGAAAATAAGATATTTTGAGGCAAAACTTTCCTTCTCAAACTAAAATATTAAGCTGCTCTGAAAATCTGGAATTCCTGTGTCGCTGTTGAGCCGCTAGCAGAGAAAAGGACCCAGGTTCTCAGTGAGGCAAGAAAGAGAGCGTTTATTATTTTGATTTCCATATATATAGACTTTTCAGAGGTCACCCAGATCGGCCAGCCAGAAACCTCCCCATAGGCCTAATTGGCCAGGCCTGAACTGTCCAAATCTTGAGACACTGTTTGAAAAACATCCAAACTTTATCTTTGTTTATAAAACACAGTGGAATGTTCTCACGAGAAAGACCTGTGCTAGCCACATTCCTGAAGAACAGCTTAGCTCTGGGACCACTGCTGAAAATCACTATTGGTGCTTGGGCACTGGCAACAGGATACTCCCTCCAGAACCATCTGCAGGGCTGCCTTGATTGACATCAGCCAAGGAACCAGGGGCTGCATCATAACTGTAGTTGTGCAGACTGGAGCTGACGGCAGCGTTCTGCTTTGCAGGCTGGTGTGGTGGTGTCCCTGAGCCTTTCCGTGGACATCTGTGTTACAGGAGAGAACATCTCGAAAGAACATCTCAGAAACCATTTCATTGCTAGCCTTAGGGAGAGCCCACTCAAAGCACAGCAAATTACTCTAACTCTAATATTTTTGTTATCTTACAGGTTATTAAGGGCTTATTTATGCATTCCATAGGGAGCTCTTCAGCTTCCTATTTCATATGTATTATCTATTTAAAAAGTAAGAAGCATTGCAGACTTTGGATTTGCACTATGAAGGAGGCCTAAATTAATATTTTAGTTTCCTAATGATGCCAGCAGGAATGAATAATTTTTTTTTTTTTTTCCTTAGCTAATATCCAGGATCAAAAGTGGATTGCTTATCTGAATTAGTCTTGGTACTGTTTTACACTCCTTATGCTTGTTTTTAAACTAATTGAATTAATTTAAACCCAGAGTTTCCTCTGTTAAAACAAGTTGATTTTTGTGAAAACATGAATAAATTACTATTAAACATTTTAAAGGTGGGATACAGACTACCAAATAATGTATAGCATTTGCCTATTTTGCTGTTGTGATATTTCCATTGCCAAATCTGATTAGATACCATAAAAATAATGTATTTTGTCTCCCTAAAATGGATTCTAGCAAAAAAAAGGAGAAATTTTTTTTTTCTACTTATTTAATGCCTGTAATATCTGTAACTTTATTTTTGGACATCATTTTTTGTAGAACATGGGTTTGAAATGGGGTTTAGACTCTGTGGGAATTCTTCCCTCCTCGAATCAGGGTGGAAAAGATTCTTTCCACGTTGATAGAATAAACCACTCCACTTTGCTTAATTAGCAGAACTGTCAGCTATTTCTCTCATTCTGGGCAATCATATAACCTCCAATTGTCTTAGGAAGAGGAGTCTAAGGCAACACTCTGAAAAGCTATGGGAAGAATTGATGTTCTGATTGCAGCTCAGGTATTCAATTTTCATGTTAAACACCTGCACCCTCTTGAATTTTCAGGCACATTTTGTTGCATATTTTCAAATTCACTCCCGTCTATATTTTGTCATGTTTCTAGCCAAGAGAAGACAAATTGGTGTATTTCTGAGACTGCATCTGTCTGAAAGGCATGTCCTAGCCAGTCAGAGATTTTGGAAGGAGTTATTAACAAATGCTTGTGTGTGAAAGGCTAATAGAAAGGCAAAGTGTTAGCAGTAATAATTTCTTTATGAAAAATTATTACATTACATATGTTTCAACATGTAAACAGTGAAAAGAACTAGCAATGGGTCCCTTTAGCCTTAGTGTCTTTACTTACTGTAAACTAAATATCCTCATAAATATCTGCCAGAATGAGACTGTAATTTACAAATTATAAATCTTGCAGAAGTGCTTCAGCAGATCTTTAAGATTATTCACACACGTGCCTTTATGAACAGCATAGTTTCCATCTGCTTTAAGGATCAGGAAAATAGATTAAGGATATCCAAGCACAATACAGACCCCCTGCAAAAGATCATTTTGAGCTTTGAACAGTTTGGAGAGCGTGTAACCACTACAGCCACTCCATATTTATTTTGATTCTAATTATGCCACATAGAATGTGTTACTTTTCACCCCATGGTGTAAAACACAGAAGTTTACAGTCTAGTGTGGAGTAGCAGCATCAGAATTCTAGAGATGGACCAGTTCCAGCACTTATTGAATCACTAGCCTTGGGCAGAAAAAATTTAAGATATCCATACAGAAAAGAATTTATTCAAATAATATATGAGTTTTGACTTAGACTAGGGAATTATGATTGTCAAGACTGACAGGTGATACTGCCTTCCTTCACATCTCTGTGACTTTCCTTTATACATCATGTCAATCATTTCCCTTCTAAATTTATTCAAATAATGTGTTATTCCTCTTTAGAGATGTTAACCCTTTAGTATCTATTGCCCTACTAGTGTTTAATCAGACCAGAAAACAAACTCTCATTAAAAATTATGTCAGCAGTCAGAACACGAAAGGCCATGTGAATAAAATGAAGAAGGCTGAACAGAGTTTATTTAATGAAAAATATGACTCTGCAAATGACAGAGGGGAAAATTTGGCTGCTTGTCTAATATTGGTATGGTGGTGAAATAAAAGCAGAAGTCAAAAGGTAAACACAATACATAAAAATGTTAAAAGCAGAATAATTTTCCAACCAAGAAAAAGAGACATTTTAAAGTGTAGAATATTAATAGTGAAATATTATCTGCTAAAATCTCTATAAAATAATATATATGAAGTTCATTAGAGCAATAGAAGTCTTAGGAAAGACAGGTCATTCACTACATGGAGAAGATTAAGATGTTTTAAGAAATAAGAAAGCCAAAGAGTGTAGGAACACTCCTACATTTGGAACTCATTAATAGGTCTATTGTTTAGGTGGATAGATATTGTCTATTGATATCTCAAAAAAGATGTTAAGTAACTTCTGGAGGTGATAAACTTTTGAAATCATCAAGCTGGAAGATTTGCACACAAAAAAGCTATTTGATGACATCTCTGGTTTGATAGTGTTGATTTGTAATAAATCTCAGGGATAGCAGAAAAAAATCCAGAAGACTGAAGGACAGTTTATATTGTGTCAATATTCAGAAATTACAAGTATGAGGAGTATGACATTTATAAGCTTAGAGAACTTATCTTTAATTATGGAAAGGTGGATACACTTTCACTGTCAAGGACATAAAGGAGAACAATTCATGCTAACTCACATAAATTCATGGGAAATATGTATCGTAAATCAAACATAATTTTATCATTAGATTAATTAGAGATTATAAGAGTGATCATTGCAATATAGTAGCGTGTAGGAATTATAGACATGCAAACTGAAACCCATTTTGTTGAGGATAAATAGAGAATAGATACCAAACAGATAATAAATGCTCTACCCAGACTTTTTGGTGATCCAGATGTTTGGATGCTCATGGAATAAACCTCTTTTCACAAACACAGCATCTGAGCAGTGAAAACCAATGGATATGAATGAACAGAGGAATAAAGAAAAAATGCTCGCTGATAAACTGAGTGGTGTTAATATCCCCTCCCTGTTGCCTGGAATAAAACACAGAATTTCCCAAACAATGTTAAAATGATAATATAAAAGCAAATCTTTATTTGAAAGCCTTCAAGGTGCACAGTATGGTGATATGTACACATGATAAAATATTTCTACAATTTTATAAGATTAGTTGATTAGTATACCTCTCAAATATTGTCCAATTAGAAGAGCAGTTGGTTAGGTACTTTTCCCCTGGGTTCTGCCCTGTTGAAGCCTTCCCCCTCAGATCTTTTAGCCCTACACTTTTTTGTGCCTATGATATATGGTGCAAAACAAAACATCCTTGCTAGAATAAAGGCAAGACTAAACACAATTTAAAGGATGTATTTGTAAGGATTTGTTAAACACTGGGAGAGGGAAGGAAAAGTACTAGAAGTTATAACTATGTATGAACAGTCTACAAAGTTACAAATACAAGACAAATATTCAAAAGGCTAAAAATCTCTAGACATCACCCCCACTGACTATTTCCCTGTTTTGGTGGGAATGGAATCTTAATGGAAGAATGTTGAAAGATGGTTTTGCATAAGCACAGTTATGTTAAAAATAACTTTCTGATAATCCTTGCCCCCAGGGAAAAGAGTATTAACAGTAATATAATGTTTATAACTTAAAATAATTATATATGTACACACATATATATAAAAATATATAATACCTTAAAAATATTTTCTCTCTAGCCTGACCAGGAAGGTACATGGAATCCTTTCCCTGACTTCTGTAGAAAGTCTCCATGTAATGCAATAAAGGTGAAAATTTACTCACTCTGTTCCCTGTCTCTCATTACCAATTATCCTACAATGAACCCAGAAATATTACGGATCCTGTAATTTGCAAACCCCTAATATGTGTGAGAGTGAGTTTCACACATAAAGGGACATGGAAAGCTTGAGAAACTGTTTCACCTCATGATTTGCCTCTGCCTTTCATTGATTTCAGCTACCTGTCAAGCTCAGCTCTTATCTTTGACATTACTAAACTCTGCTGTGTTCAAAGTTGTAAATTATAATAAAACTCTTCTATTCATCGTTTCAGTGCCATGTGCATAACAATTATTCTAACAGCACAATAAATGTCAGACCAAATTGTTCAGGGCCTTTCTTTGTATATTCAAGTGTGATTGAGGAAACACTGAAAGAAGTTCAAAGAAGGATATTGCTTAGACGTTAAATGATTTTCTAACTTCATTCCATACCACAAAAGATTTTCAGGATTGCATTGCTATTTTTTTTTTTCTTTCTCACAATAAAGCTGAAAAGCTGTCTGGGACCAAGAACCTTTTTCTTTCCACTTTAGTGGGACCCAATTCAGTTTAACAAGTTTGTATTTAACAATTTTGCTTTTTTGAAGCTGGATGCCACTTCCAGGATATCAGATCTAACAAGTTTGATAAGTGATTGGAATCCTTTGAACATTTTGTAAAGTAATAATTATGTATTGGAACAAGACTTTACTCAGAAATCTCTCATGAAAGGCAATAGGAAAAAATCTAGATGGTAAATGGTTAGTTGTGACCCAACAGATTGATAGTACAGAGTTTCAAATCTTTGCAAAAGTCCAGTGTTAATATATTTGTAAATATTCAGTGAATATTAGAGATGTAGCTTTGAAGTTCAGAAAGTATTTAATGAATGGTCAAATCCATGGAAAGACACAAGAAAATATTAGAGGATTATGTGACTAGTAATGTGGTACCATAATGTCAAACAGAACTAAAAAAGTACTAATTAATCCACAGTAGAATGGATTATTTGAATTTCCTATGCACATTACAGATGCAATTCATCAATTCAGGAAAGATTCCAGGGAGTTTCTAGTTATCTTGACTCTGAGACACAACCTCAGAAGCTCACAGAATTGGGATGCCTTAATGAAAGAGAGAAGATTCAGTCTGCTTAGAAAATGGCAGTGGGGTAGATAATGTGACATCTACAAACTGGTGTTGGACACTATTTCAGACAGCATGCATGATTAGAGACATGATTGGTATGAGCCAGCCTAGCATTTCCCAGCTCTCTGTAGGATATTTTTTTCCAGAGGAAAAAAACATCTCAAGGAGTATATATCTCATCCTTTTGGATCCCATTTTACTTGCAGAAATATATAAATAAATTCAGGGTTTTTTAGTAGTTTTTAAAAGCTAAAATTTTATCTAAAGAAAAAGAAAAATTGTTCTTGGCATTAAAACCACAAAGATGGCAACAATTTGGTTTTGTTTCCAGGTAAATTCATTTAACTAGATGTGGAAAGTGGTGTTAATCCTAGAAGCACCAAATAACAGAGGTCTACTTGCTCTTTTAAACAACAAGCGAAAAATATTTCAAACTTGGGGAACCACGTGAAGATTGGAAGAATGATGAAGATGTGCCTATGGTTGCTTGAGATTAATGACCTTTACATCAAAAAACCAGAATTTTTTGCTGTAACCAGTTTTATTTACAATTGCCTTCCAAACTGGACGTTAGTCAAATTTCTTCCCTGCCCTGGAAAGTTCATAATGGCACTTCCTGCTACTGTGATTTAGATATAAATATACATATACACACGTCTATAGTATATAAAAAAAATACAGAGTTCTACTTTGTGCCGGCTTTTGATGCAGACCATGTACAATGCCAGGTGCTGAAGCACTCAGTTGCCAAACCCCTTGGATCTCGTTATGACTTTTTTCGTATGAGCACATCCAGGAATTAACAACATAATTGAGAGTCGGTCAATCTTTTAAAAGTTTGTGTCCTTGAAATGTGTGCCATAATTCTCTTACAACTCCTCAAACTGGGGAAATGTCTTTAGTTTTCTACACAAATTGGATTTGTGTATTCACATCCAGAAAACGCTATAATAAAAATACAGTCTGCTCCATTTAATTGAAAGTACACTTATATTTGTTTTAAATCAAATGATGATGCTGTTGGTTTTGGTGGAGGAGAAAAAACTGGCAGAGCCATCTAATTAATCTATTTTTGATCTGATAGGAGAGGGTTCTGACTTCATTCTATAACACACTTACAAACATTAGGCTAATTACTAACACTGAAACTGTTATAACAATACAAAAGCCTGGTTACATTTTGATCACATGAAAGCTCTTAAAATAATCTGTTTAACTACTGCAGTTTAGGATCACCAGTATTTCTTCTCCAAAGCTCAAGAATCGTCTGGGTAAAAGATCCTAACTCAGTCACCTCCTTGGTCTTCTCAGGAGTTGCTGCAGGGTGGTAGTGCTGCCACAGTATATTGCCATAAAGAAAACTCAATTTATCTCTTCATTTATTGTGAAGAGCATAATGGAATGACACTACAGGACATGTCTATATTAGGATTAGGAGTGTGTTTTTTTTAAAGGAATCGACTGACTCTTGCCATTCATTCCCCTTTTGTTCAGGGCAGGGAACAACAATCTTCTTTTATGAGCTTGATGCAAACATGCTTCCTTACAATAAGAAATGTGTAGTGCCTTCCAGGGACTCTAGAATTTTGGCCTAAATCTAAAATTCAGAGGTCTTTGTGCTGTAGTGGATTTAATTTTGTAAACATAAAATGTTAACAGGGCATGTTATTGGATGTGAAATTTCTTGGAGTTTACTTTTAGATTTCTTTCTTTTAACAAGTAAAACATCCAATTTTCAATGAAGAAAGAAGAACACCAACAATTCTTGATTAAATTTAGATATTTCAGACTTTAATCATGTACCACTCTGCTTATGTGTTTCATTTTACCAGAAATTAAATTAAATTCACACTAGTGAATGAGTAAGACTGGGTGTAAGAAAAGGGGAAATGTAGAAATAGAAGCATATCGAAGCTTCTAGCAATAATTTTCCCTAACATTTATAATGTTCAGTTAAAAAAAAAAAAAAAAAAAAATCCCAAGCCCATGTTATTTTCTGTATAATATTAACTGAGGGATTGGAAGCAAAAATGGTTGTTGAGAACTGGAATGTCATTCCACTTACTAGCTGAGACTCAGCTAAGAGCTCCTTCAAATTGTCTGAGACAGCTGAAGCAAAGTATTTAAGAGGATGCTGAGCTTCTACATATTCCCTGTATTCAAAATTAAACATATCTTACTGTAAGAAAGCAGATTAATAGCTGCCCAAAACCACAGAGATCTATCAGAAAACTGCAGCTTTATCAGGAATTCTATGGGGCTTTGGGACAGGTTTCCTGATTTACTTAGATACTGAAAATAGAAAAGGAATGACCTAGAAAGTTCAAAAGTGACAAGACTTGTTTTAATTTTCTCCCATTGAAATTATTAAGTTGTTTGTTTGGTTTATTTTTCATGGAACTTCAGGGAGAAAAGATAGGATTGTCACAACTTTCTCTTTTAAAGAGCCTTTTAGAAATGCACCAGTGTGTGGAGGGACTAAGATAAGACCTCTCCATGAGTTAAATCCTGTTCATTCAGTCTGTTAACGTTTAATTAGAATTTAATTGATTCATGGGCTTTGTGCTGATCATTTGCAGGCATTTACTGCCATAATTTCAGTGTGCTTTTAGATGTCAAGATGGCTTAGTGAACAATGTAAGTGCAGCAAAATGGCAGCCATTGAATTAATTTTCCCAGATAAATAATTTAATCAGACACTGTATTTTTCAACAGAGAAATTCAATCTACTATTTTCTCTGTACTACCGAAATGCCCCTCTGTTTTAATCACTGAGTATTCTTTTTAAACTTTTAAAAGAGTGAAATTCTCCTTCCTTATCTACATATTTTTTCTTTTTGGGCACTTCCCAAAAGCTCGAGATTTATGACTATTACTAAGAATAATGAAAGCATTCCCTTTTAGAGTAGAAATGCACGTTTCTTACTTCCTCCCCACCCTTTTATCAGACAGAAATCAGCAGTATTTATGTATGTTCTAGTGTAGTTCTTAGAAGAGTGACTTGAACAAAAGGAGAGAAGGTTGTTATTGTGTGTACAGCATAACTAATTATTCATTTTCCTGATCCCTGGTAAAAGGAATATAACATGTGACATAGCAGATTCTGCTCTTGCCACTGGAAATATAAATTGCCTCTCCTGACTCTAGGAGATTTGTGTGTAGAATTGAACTGGTGTAACTGAGATCAGAGCCTGTTCCAAAGATCTTGAATAATTCCTATAAGGCAAATGCCTTCAGCTGTCAATCTTCCAAACTGACCTGTCAGTGTCACATAATAATTAAACAGCAGCTGGCATTAGTGCAAATTTATAATTGCTATAATCCTTATTGCTGACATGTCAATATTTAACTTGCATTAACCTTTCCTTTGAGGCTTACAAATAGTGCATCTCTGGCTTGCTCAGTCTAATTTTTCATGTCTTTGCCTTGCAAGGTACAAAGATTTATAATGTCATTTTGTGATGGATACAGACCACTCCTTTACTTACCCTTGTAAGATGCACTAACTCTAGAACACTGGTTCATTTATTTCTTTTTCTACCCTGCCTAGTAACTACTTTTTAACCACGTTAACAATTAATAACATGAAGGCCAAGTCTCCAATATTGAAAGTAAGAATGCCACTCTTGTGAATTTTAGACTGCTTCTTTGGAGGGTGAGACCATCCTTACTACCCCTACTACATATTATAGACTCAGTTTCTAGAGTTGTTTCAGTTTGAAATGTAGTTAAAAGAAGTCAATAGCATTAAAACTTCAGGGAGAGGTGTTGAAAATTTTGAAATATTTATGAAAAGTCAAAATTAAGCCATTATTTTAGTAGTCCATCTAGAGAAAACAAATTTGAAAATTCTGGCCAGAGTGGTTTTTTTAATTCATGGACAGTCTAGTTGGTGAACCAAAAAGATCAAAAGAATGTATATAATCTCCCACTCTGAATTGCTGCCTACATTATGCTATGTTTCAAAGTATTTGTGTGCAAATTTTTGTCAGAATAGATAACCCCTTTTTTTTTTGTATTATTCTCTATACAATGAGGATTTTTCTTCAGCCACTTATCATATGGAAGCTTATAAAAACAATTATCATTAGATGCTGTGTTACATTTGGGCTTGAGATAATTGCAGTGATGACAAAATTAAGTGAGAACTGTCTCCAAAACCCTTGTGACTGCTCTTCTGCTCATCACACTAAACAAAAGCATGTTCTAGACAGATATCCCATATTTCTATTTCCAAAGATCTCATGGTTATCTTACCTTCTACTCTTTAAGTTTCTGAGCTGTACTAAACAAGTACCTATATATTTATCCTTATATTCCTTACAGCAATTGTAATGCTATGAGCTAGTATAACAGTTCAACACATCCTAAATATTGTCATTCAAAAATTCTCACAGCAAAATGAAATAAAAGACTTATTATTAACATATGAGTATTCTCTCTTCAGCCTTATCACCTGATCTTTCCATTATCTGCACAATAAAGACAAATTATAAGTCATAGCTCTTCCTTGAAAGGGTGAATTAAAATTCTACCTGGTGTAGATACTATAGCATGATTTATTGAGATTACAAATAACCTACACTTGTGTTTATAATTAAACAATCTAATTTGTCACTCACTCTTATATTTCAGAGGGGTCTGGACTATTTGCTCCATGGGGAATTGCTGCTCATGTCTTCCGGATGAAGTTTTAAAGCCACACGTAAGTGTGTAGTGAATTGATAAATGCCAGGCATCATGCGTAGCAGGCACAATAGATGGTGCTTAATTCAGATTGATTAAGAGCAAATGAGAAATGTGAGCATGAAATAAGCACATTAGACCAGACTCTATATGAACAACAGCTCCTTTTGTGCCTGAAAATTCTATAAAAGCTCGGAATTTTCTTTAAAAATAAGTAATTTTTAAAAAGAAAATGTTGCACTTTTAGAACAAATGTTTGAACAGTCTGGAGAATCCGTATATCCCACAAGTTCCAAGAATGAATATAATTATTGCTATAGTTACATCAACGCATACTGTAATATGAAACGATAAGCTGTGATTTGCTGTGGCACCAAAATTGCATAGATATGTTTGCTTAAAAAAAAAAGCCATGGCCAATATGTTCTTGTTTTACAAATATATGAGGTATTTTGAAGTTCCAGAAAGGTTTAAGATGCAGTCTGTCAACTTTGTTTAGTTATTGTGATGACTTCTCTAATGGTTTCAAATTGATCTGGGAGCATTTCTCTAAAGAGAATTACCTGGATTTAAGATCTAAAATATTTTTAAAACAAGTAGAAACTATTTTTTTAATCTGTAAATCCCTTCCAATATTTTTTTTTTGGTAATTAAATGTCCTAAATACATAATAAATAGGATGCTATACCCAATTTGCACAATGTAGACGTTATAATGCCCCTATACTAAATGAACACATAAGTGGATTTTTTTATTCTTTCTTCTACTAGATTTTTCAGTACTTCTTTTTCCTTTATTCAATCCTACTTTTTCCCTTAAATTTGTTTCCTGCATATCATCCATAAATCTGTATTCCTAATAAATAGTTTTGTTCTCTTGTAAAATTTCTTGCATCTTTCAATATTGATATTATGATCTTGATATTTTGACACTTTTATTTCAGAGTTCTTCCTTCTTTTCCTTATTTTTCCATCCCAAGTGACGTTTACAACTCCAGGCAGATGGCATAAGTCATTGAAGAAGGAATTAAAAGATGGCACACATTTTAGATAATGTGTCAAAAGATGGCTCATCTGTAAACACAACATACTGTTAGAAAGAAAATTACCAAAACCACTTTCTTGCCAAGTTTATAATTTCCAAATTTTTTCCCTTACAAATTGGGCAATATGTAAAAGAAAAAAAAAGAGAAAAAGAAAAAGGAAGAAAGTAAATAGCATTAAATAAATGTGTGTAGTGCTTTTAAAAAATAATGCTGAAATTAAAAATGCATAGATTTTGTGGCAGAATCTCTCTCACCTTCCACTATACCAGGTTGCTCAGAGCCTCATCCATCCTGGCCTTAAACACTGCCAGGGGTGGGACATCCACAGCTTCTCTGGGCAACATGTTCCAGTGCCTCACCACCCTCACAGGGAAGAATTTCTTCCTAATACCTAATCCCAACACATCCTCTTCCAGTTTAAAGCCATGACCCTTGTCCTGTCCTACACCACTGCATGGTACCATGCAGTAACAGCATCAAACCCTCACTTTAACAGCTCTGTATTTTAGAGAAGAATACCAATCTCCCTTGTGCTTTTTTTTTATTTTTTATAGTTGTCCATCTTCCACTGGATGGACAGTCTTGGGGCTTCTTTTGATAGTCTAATCAGTGAGAAATGCTTCAGAGAAGTATAAATTATGGGGCCACATCTCTAGAAGGAAAAGACTGCCTGGAAGAAAGTCCTCCTGCTTTCTTTAAGCATATATGTATCGCGAAAAATGTAATTTCCTCTTTTACTACATGTGGCCTCCTGGAAGTGGACTCTGTTTTGAATTTCCAAAGGGTGGAGGTTTGGGTAAAAAGTTCAGAACAATTGCTATGTATTTTTTTTTTCCTGTGTGTAGACAGTTACCTTTTTATTGGACAGTATTTAGCTTGCATGCTGAGCCTCGTTCTGGGTAACTAATTTTTAGATGTTAAAATGTTAATTGGTACCAGTAAGTGATAAAATGGAAAGTTCCATGAATTTCAAGGTCTTGAGATGAGAAGAAAAGTTGACTGGAAAATTGTTGCAGTGGTTAGTTTATATAGATAATATTTTATGAGGTATCTAATATTTAAAGTTAACAATACTAAGCAGATGGGATAGAATTATTGTGTCAGACTTTTGTGTATGATTTTAGTCCATTGAAGTGTGATTTATGCACTTTTGGTTCTTGTCTCTTCAGTGCATGGGATCACTGCTAAATTTTTTTCACAGATTTCTGTACTCTTTAGCCCATAAAGGACAATTCTAATCATCTGTGCTGCACCTGACTGCGAAATGAGCATCTGCTTAAAAAAGACTTTTATGTTTTCAATATCATAAATTTTACCAGTCAAAATCAACCAAGCCTGAAGAAGTGGATTATTGTGTGACATCAACTATCAATAGCCCTCACTGTATTTATGTGAAAAAAATTGCATCAGTGCCAGAGTTATATTCCAAGATGCTAGATTATGAAAATCTTTCAGGAAAAGTAAGGGAAATCTCATAATTGCAGACATATGATATAAAACACATCTGGATAAAGTTCAAGAGAATGTATGGTTTAATTCTTCTTTCCATGAGGGTGGACTAAGCAAATGAGCCATCTTTTCAAGTTTAATGTACTGTGACTATATATTTTGTAATATCTAATGTGATTAATTTATTCTCTAACTGTCAAACTCTAAGGTGTGCTGTATATTCCATTATGATGGAATAGCGGATGCTAGCAACATAAAGTATTATTGTCCCTGCCAACCCTTTCTTCTAAGTTGGGTAGCACTAGCTGTTCAACTTCAGCAGCAAAGTAGGTAAACATGCAGCTCAAATTGTGAATACTACCAGGCAGAATACAATTGGCTGTATGTGTTCGGGAAGAGTGCAGCTGCAGCTGGTATAGGTTGGCTATACATTTTTTGTAACACCTGGACTACAAAAGTGTCACATTATCAATCTGTGAATTGGAAAAAAAAGATTTTTAAGAGAGATGGTCAGTCATGTGTTTTGCTTCCTTACCTAGACTGTCTAGACTGGGAAAACTGGGGTGTAAGGTCCTGGAAATAAGAGGTGTTGCACGGAAGAGAGAGTCTCAGAAGGAAGAATTAATCTTGGGCGGGGGGGAGTGGGAAATAGCACGGGGTGGGAAGGAGGGGAAAAGAAGGGCAGAGAAGGAAGGAATTGAAGGAAGTGGAAGGTGAAGACTGGCTGGAGAAGAAAACTGGGAAGTAGGGAAAGGTCCCAGAGATCCGTGGGCTCAAATGCTGGTGATCCCCAAGCACAGTGTGAACTGGCACAACTTTCTGCTCAAAGTCCCTGGGTGACCATCCACCTCACGTCTGGGGACTGGAAACCCAGGGAACCTGGTGTGGCTGTGGGAGATGGTGAGCAAGTATGCCTGTGTCTGAGTGAGGTAGAAGGCAATATTTCAGGTTTTTAAACTGCATTATCCAAATCCACTATGGGTTTATTTCATCTCATCTTCTTTTAATCAGATTTAGGAATTATTCGAGTTGTTCTTACTAGAAAGTTATGTTTCTCTCACTATAACTTGCATCTGACTTTGACTTTTCTTTGAAAGTTTATTGTGTTCTTAATGCTTAATTTTAAACTTACACTACACTTAATAAGATTTTAAGGATTGCCTAAGTGGCATGAATGAAAAATTGTATATTTTTCAGTTGTAATAACAAAATCCTTTTATATGTACTTATTTACTCTCATATAGTTACATAGGATTGAGATTTTCACACATTTCACCAATTTTTACTGTATTCAAGATTGTGCTCATCCAGATGCTACATCCTATTCAGTCTGTTTTTACATCTGACATAAAACTATACTTTTTCATTTAACTGTGTATATATGGCTTAATTTATATCCTAATATTTCTCAGATAGAAAAGGTCAGTGTAGTCCAAAATTAATTAATTAAATTATTTATTTTTGAAGCCTTGTTTCAGAATCAAAAGCATAAGACATAAAATTGGATCTGAAATACCCCGTGACACTCATGTTTTTGATCTTCCTTTCCCTGGAAAGGATTAAGATCTGTATATCGATACCTGAATAGGAAACGACCTCATTATTTCTTCATATTTTGTCTTGTATAATTATGTCCTTCTTCAGACACACTTTTGATCTATGTTACCATGCATAAATCATATCTGAGTTCACAGAGCAATCTGACCTTGGGAAAATTGGGCTCTTTCAGGTACAAACTCTATTTCAGAAAGTCAATACAGGTTTTTAGAGATCTAGTTGCAAAAAATGTTGGAAATAGGAAGACATTATTTCTTTTGCAAAGTTTCATATTAAATTAATTTCTGGTGTCTAAGCATACCTAATTTTGTGCAGGTAAAATGAGCTACTAGCAAAACCTTTCAACAGATACAAAAACTTGGCAATAAAACCTATTAATCTCTGAGTCTCAAAAAATCAGATGTAAATTCCTCATCTACATGAAACTTTTTCTGAGATTATCCTATTTCCTCTCAGTCCCAAAAGCAATGCACAAGACAGGGAGCAGGAAAGCAAATACAACTTCCTGTGAAACCTCTTGAGCCTTTATTGCAGAAGACTTAAGATTAACAAAGCTGTAAGGAAAAAGCTAAATCAGAAACCTTGATGGTGATTTGATGATCACAGTTTGCCCAAACGTAATTTATCACGTACTAAACCATTTTCTTGTATATCTGAAAGCACTTGAACTAATAACAAATTTCTACTCACTGTCCTTTTGGATACCCACATTTGAAGGAAAGTTTAGGACTTGTATGAGCTGAGTATTTTCCACTGAATCATAAGGATTAATTTGGGTACTGGTGAAATGAGGTGCCATGGAAACTGAGTACTTTCTAAGTCCACTCAGTGGACCTGAAGGAAATGAACCGATGAAGTATCTTGCTGAGCCATGAGTCAGCCTCCCTGGTTTACACAGAGCATGTGCACAGCAGCTACATTAGGTCAGATGAAGTTTTCATCTATCCCAAGACTCTGAGAATTACCCATAGCAGATGTTCAGTGAAAAAAAGCAAGAGTAATGCTTTTGCCCTATTTACAGACCGTAAACATAACCTTCCACTTAAAGAAATGTAGGGAGATCCTGGCTGATTTTTCTTTAATAAATGAGTCTAATTACTTTTAGCACTCCTATTTTGGATCTTTCCCTTTATGGGACAATAAATTTCACAGTTTACTCACCCACTATGTGAAAAAATACTCCTATTTCCTGTTTTTTTAGGTGTTGCTTTATAATTTTTTTTGCGTGCTTCTTAATTTTTTGTCATTTTCCATGTTTAATTTTTGTAATTGTATAATTTTATGGATTTCTATTATAGTACCCTCTTGGGTCATTCTTCCAATCACTCCTTATGTTTGAACTATAGAATGTCTTTCACCATCTTTGTTAGATTCTCACAGTTTTTCCAGAGTCAGTAAAACACTTCTGAAAAAAGGAGGTGGTATTGCAGAATTAGTGTTTGAGATGTGCAATTCTTGTTAATCTACTGACACAAAGAAAGTTTTGAGCCCTTCCTTGGCAAAGAGAATTTTGGGCTAGTAATAAGAATCTACATACTTAGATACTTTACAATAATCATCATTCTTTCATAAAACCATAGACTCATAGAATATGTTGAGCTCAAAGGCACCCATCAGGGTCATTGAGTCCAGCTCCTGGCCCTGCTCAGAACACCCCAAGGGTCACCCCATGTGCCTGAGAGTAATGTCCAAACACTGCTTGAACTCTGTCAGGCTTGGTTCTCTGACCACTTCCCTGAGAAGCCTGTTCCAGTGCCCAGCCACCCTCTGGGTAAAAAACTTCTTGCTGATAGGCAACCTAAACTTCCCCTCTCTCAGCTTCAGGCCATTACTTCAGGTCCTGTCTCTGGTCACCAGGGAGAACAGATCAGTGTCTGCCCCTCCTCTTCCCCTTGTGAGGAAGTTGTAACTGCAGTGAGATCTCCCCTCAGTCTCCTCCAGGCTGCACAGACCAAGTGACCTCATCCACGCCTCATAAGGCTTCCGCTCCAGACCTTTTACCATCCTCCTGGCACTCCTTTGGACGCAGTAAAAAAATCTAGCATTATATTAAATTTAATTTTTCCCATTTAAGACTGGATTATATATGTTTTTATATATATGTACTTGTAAAAATACTCAGTAGAAAGGCTCAAGTCATCTGAAAAAGCTTTTTAGTACTAATTCCTTATGATGTCTTCTGATACATCCTTGCTTGGGAAATTATTTCTTAACTGTGAATTTATGCTTTTGAATTAACAAAGCCAAGCTAGTGGTGGAAATTTTATCTGGTACATTATTAGTGTACAGAAATTATAAATCTGTCTGGATTCATAAGTGGTACTTTGTTTTAATCCATTAAATTGGTACTGCTTTGGTGTCTCTTTAGTTGTTTCTGGATTTCCAGCAGCACTAAATTTATTAGAAAAATGAACTCCCAGTTGTGAATAGTGCATGGAAGTATACAAGCAGACAGATAAACATTTATGTTTGAATGAAATTTATCTGATGTTACTTTACACCCTTCTACAACAATCTTAAAACAGATGAGAATTAACCTCTTGATTTAAGTACAATCATTACTAGCAGACTTATAGTAACATTCCACACTCCCTTGCTTCTCATCCCTATTTCTCTTCCCTTTCTCCACCTTTTGGTGATCACACATCCAAAAGATCTTGGGGTGGATCTACCTTGATGTAATGTTGTGCTGTTCTGGAGGCAGTGCCTTTACACATGGCTTCTCTTGGAAGCACCCTGTTCTGTTTATACGAAATTACACTGAAATGGCCAGACCACAGGTGTGAACAGACTGCATTGCTTCCCTCCTCTGGGTCTTCAGGGTGCATACCACATATACTGCATTGCAGCCAGGATATGTCTTGCAGGAAATTTTCATTAATAAATCCAACTCACCTCAGGAAGTCTTGAACTCCCCAGTCTCTACTTTGAGCCCTTTTGTTTCTCTTTAAACATGTTAAATGACTGTTGCTTCATGAAAGCTCTCCTTCCAGGAAATTTACACAATTACTACAGGTGTGATCTATGGAGGAAGGAAATTGTTGGAACTGACTACTTAGTGGATTTTGTTTTGTTTGTTGTGATAACATTTTCTCTCAGACAGTGGGAAGAGGTCTTGTCACTTTTTTTGATAAAAGTCAATCACAAATTTTCAAGGAATTCCCATTTTCTTGCACCTTAGGAATGTGTAATTCTGAATGGCAGTGGTCACTGAAGAATGTTTCTTCCCCACAGCATTTAGTGCAACTATGTTGGCAAGCACAGAGTATGAGAGACAGTGCTGCATTTGTGTCTCATTTAGCATCTCACAAGAGTTCTTGCGATAAGAGCAGCTAGTTTCAGAGTTTTTGGTATCTATTCTGTTCACTTATTGTCATGTCTGTACCATGTCTTAAATTCTGTGTGGAGAGTACTGAGGTTGGCAGGTCACCATCTCCTACTTTAGAACATCACAATACTTTTCCACTGCATACTCTTCCCCTAGGAAGTGTACTGATCCAAGACTCATCACAAATATTAAATATTTACATTTAATTAATTTACATTTAATCAAAAAATAAAGATATGTTAGTTGACTGCAGAATGACAACATAATATTTGTTTTTTCATCTGTAGAAAATTCCATCCTATCATATAAGAAGACTTTCAGTAAGCATAAGAACTAAACCCATGCTTTGGATAGTAGTGAATCCTCATTTAAGACTGCATAAAGTTTCCATCACCCTAATTCAGTAAAGGTTAAGGCTAAGATTTTTAGAAAAAAACCGAAACCTGTAATGGTCAAGAGGAGAAAAACTCTTCTGTGCTTAAGGGGAAGAAAAAAGATGTGCTAATTAATGTTACCTGTAGCAAAGGTGGGGCATCTAGGATTCTTTAGGAGTTCTGCCATTGTGAATATGGGGAACAAAGAGCCTTGAAACAGTTTCAACTCACTATGGATTAAAAATAACAAAGATGTAAGTGGGCACTAAGAAAAAAAGGAATTCTTTGTAACTTCAGGTCTCTGTCTTGGATCCTCTGAGTCACACTTACTAGATACTTATCAGATTCTCACCGGAAAGTTCTTAGGATCCCACGTGAACTGGACAATTTGCACAGTGAGAAAATTTCTGTTTTACTGTTGCAAATTCACAAGGGTATTTGTGCACCTGAATCTTATTCATTGGGGTCTGTATTCTGATATCATTTTGATCAGAAAATCAGCCCTAAACAGGAGTTAGGCAAATAGTTGCTTTCATGGCTCAGTATACGCACAATCAAAAAAAAAAAAAGTAATGAGAAGAAAATCTTCATGTAAGATACTAGCTGAAAGTATTGCTCTCTTTAAATATGTGCACAGAAATATGATTGACAGTTGGGAGAAAACAAGGATTATTGCTGAAAAGAAATAAGAATTTACTGGTGACTACAGTTGAAAAGAATGCAAAATCTTAATTGAGTTATCTTTCCTATGATCACAGGTACAGAACTGATGCACAACAGAGTGGTAAAGACTCTAAAGAATAAAGTTTTTGACTGTGTGGGAATATTTGTGCTACCCGGATACTTGAGGGATGCATAATATGTGTAAATAAGGGATTAGAAGTATACAAATACATTGAGATCAAGTTTTGAACACAAGATTCATGAAAGCACAAGTATAAAAAACCAATCTCTGAAAGAGTTAAAGAGAAAACAGGTGATGAAAAACTATTTTAGAAATGTTTTTAGAATTTTGTGTGAGATGTGAGCACTAAGCTATTTGTTGTCTTGATTGCCATGCCAGGGTAACTTTGTCTCTGCCAAAACAGAGGTTTTTCCTTTTCTTTACTCTGTGACCTTTTAAAATTGAAGGAATTCAATGACAACCAGTTTGGAACATCCATCATCCTCATCACAGCTGCTCCAATGTCCCTGAGTACATGGGTGCCGAAATGGGAAAGAAATTAACAGTTCATTTGTGAAAAGTGTGTTTTCTTCCCCAAGTGCCTGATGAGACTTCTACCTCCATGTGTGTCTTGCAGATAAACCAGTATTCATACTTCACTGCACCAAACCTACACAAAATAGCAAAAGCATACAATAAAATATCTGGAAACAATGAAGAGAATTACTGAAAATTATTTTGAGTTCCTGAAACACAGGAAAAGTGAACAATCAACATTATAGAAACAATATACATATTTTAATGACAGGTCAATAAATAGCATATACCAAATAAAAAATTCCTATATATAGTATCCAATTAAGAAATTAAACATTAAAAAGTAGAAAATTCAAAACTAACATTAAAATAGTAAGCATAGAATTTTTGCCACAGCTCAGTCATTCCAATTTAACTTATGCAATGTTTAGAAGAACAATAAATGGTATCCAGCTCAAAATACTGGTCACCTGCTGCTGAAGATTTAGATGTGTCACTTTTCCTTCCATAGTACTTCAGCCTCAGTAACTGATGTTTGAGCTGTAAGTCCTTTATATTGATATTTTTAAAAAATATTAATATAAGAATTTTCATACCTGAAGATACTAATGGAGTCAAATTTTGGTCAAATTCCTTGTTACACTACTGGCTTTTTATAAAACTAAGGCTTAGGTGGGGAGGAGAAAATTTGCCTGAACTCCATCTCCATAAGGACTGACTGAGACCCAAACTAGTTTGAGGTTATTAATATTGCAAATTTTTGTTCTGAAGATTGCAAAAACTTTAGCATCAAACAGGTAATTATAGAAAAATCAGAAAGTAAATATGATAAGCCTGTATTTCTTGATATTCCTTAGAGTCACCAGTATTAAAAAAAAAGTTTTCCATGTTCCTGGAAATCTCTTATCAGTGAAAAAGTATCATTAAAAGAAGATAGTAATAAATATAATTCCATTTTGTTTATCCATGTCAATCAAAATTAATAAACATGTCAATTCTTATGAAGGTTCCTAGCACCACATTAAATACACTGAAAGTACACTTATTAGGAACTTCTGTGGTTTTCAGTTGTGCAACATCCTTGTTACTCATCTTGCAATCATCAAGTAGTAAAATTATTTTTTATCTTCTGTAAGCTCCCAAAAAACTCGCTCAATGCAGATTTTAAAAGGGCTTACAGTTGTTCATGTACTCTGACATGTACTAGACATGTGGGAGAAATAAAGAAAATATATTCTCAAGAGGTCAACACAACAAAAACAGACGTTACTGGCAACCTTAGAAAATCAGAGAACTTTGGTAAATGATCTTGTGCAACATTCAATCAACATAAAACAGTTCTCAAAGCATTAAATTAGCCCATTCGACTTGGATATCCCTAAGGCCATTTGATTTTAAGTTACCCAAAAATTCTAAGAAGGAATTAGACGAAGAAGAAAGAAAAGGAGAAAAAGACAGGAAAAATATAGAAAAGGACACACATGGATACCAACTCCTGGGTTCCAGCAGTGTTCACCTGGTAGAAATTCCAAGAGGAGGAAGGGTCAAAACACGCTCACCTCATATTCAGCCTTGAATATCTCTTTAACTCCCTGACCCATTCCCCGAGGTGGAACTTCTGGTCATTTGGTCACTCTGGGGCTGGATTTGGGCTCCAGGGGTGCGGTGTGGAGCACTGCCAGGGTGCGCCAGGGATTGGCAGCCACTGCCAGGCTGGGATCCCGGCTCTAGGGATGGGGAATGCAGGGCAGGGCATCACTTCACCAGAGCAAGGCCTGACCTCCCCTTCCCCCAAACACACACACCCTCAAAACGTCTCGAGACATCAATCTTTCCAGCCTCTCACATCTTCATGGACAAGAATGCTATAATGAGTTTTTCTGCGGTTTGGTTTTTAATTTTGGAGTTTGGATTTTTTCATTTTCCTGCAGTCTTGTGGGAGCAAAATGAGAGATATTTTTGCCACAGTCAGCAAATAGCAATTCGGAGCAAGGTGCCTCTTGAAGGTACATTTGAACCTCTTTTAGTTTAGGGGGCTTTCTGAATTCATTTCAATATTCAACACCAGCACCTTGGTGTTCATAAACCTTCATAAACTTAGCAGAGATTTATTTTCTATTTTACAAGATGGTAGATGCTTCTTGTCTTCCCAAGATCATGCTACAAACTGACAGATATAAAAAACACATTTATAAAAGCAAACCAACATTTTTTATGGGAGAAAAACTAAACCAAAAAACCAAAACACAACAAAACAAAAAACCAAAAAAACCAACCCCCAAACAGAAAAAAAAACCCAACAAAAAAAAGCCAATACAAAAAAACCCCCCACAAAATCACTTCTCATTGTGCCAAGTGTCTGAAGAGGAAAATAAATGTGATGTATGTTCAAATAGGAAATAACCTCTTCACTCGCTGCTCCCTGAGCTCAAACTCTATTTGCAGTGCTGTAAAGCAGAAGAATTCTGGAATTAGAACATGGACAGCCTTGGATATGCTTTGGACTAGACTCTTTTCTGTATAAGCAGCAAAGCAGAACTGCTTAAATATTTCCCTCAAAGGAATATTGTGTCCATAGAGACACACATCTGAAAAGAGAATTTATTTGAATGTGTTTGATAGCATTATCATAAAAGTGATGATGATGATGATGATGATGGCAATGATGGTATAACATCAATATATGTTGATGGAATAACAATAACAAGTAAAAAACCCCAGGAAGCTGGGATATCTCACTTGGAATAACCCTTTGAACATCTGTGCTGCATAATACATTTTTATGCTGTGTGAACCAAATATATGCAGGTAACACCAAGACGTCAACAACCTGACTGAAGTGCAAAGAGTAGATTTATTTCATCATGCCTCTGGCTGGGGGATTCCAAAACACTAACAGAGACACCTACACTGCTAAGTTCATTTTAGCAGGAGCAAAAGTGATGGGGCCTGAGCCCTGCATTGCATATCAAAAGGCCTGAAGCACATGCAGTCTGTCACCACGTGGGGTTTTACAGTCTCCAAAACCTCCTACCTCCCTTTCGCCTCTTATAAGGAGGTCCCAAATTGAAAAGGCTCTTAAAGTCTTTAACAACATCCTTTTATCTACTCTGAGAAAATTCTATTACTTCTTCAGCAGACAGAAAACAACCCAAAGCAAACACAAATATGTGAATTCTCTCACACTGTTTTCTAACATTTTCCAGGTGCAAGGTCTGTCTTTGTGCAAAAACAATTTTGAAACCAACTTATTTTTCTCTTTCCTCACCAATCTTCTGTTTTTCGACCCTTTTATTCCCACAGATACCATTTCAAGGAAAGGATAAGTTGCTTGTGATACTGACACTGATAATTGTTTCATTTCATTCTCACACAGAGAATTTTTAGAGCTAGCGCTCAGTGATGTGTTCATTTAGTCAGGTGTTGAGTGTTTAACCATGAAGTTCAGGCGAGAATCACAGCAAATCCTGCTGCTGGTGCTCAAAGGCACATCTGTGTTTTCGTCAGGTAGCTCGAAACTGATGCATCAGAGGAAGAAAATGAAGGCATGGCAGAAGGAAGATCCATTTAATTTTCTAACTGAACGTTATGGGTATCTTCAGGCTTATAAATAGCTTCTGAAGTATTATTTCCATGATCATGGTTGTGGAGCCAGAGTGCTGTACAGACTATGGCACTTAAGGAACCAGTACATGGCCAGTTGTATCACTTCTTTTCTTTTCTGCAGCTAATGAACACTTCTTGGTTGTGTATCCTTTGCTGCCAGAAATCTGTGTCTCTTTATCAACTTCAGTTATTCAATGGCTCATAATAGAACTCTTTGGACCTAATTTCTTTGATGTTATAGAATGATGAAATGTTGCTTATTTGGATGGGAAAAAAAAAGGATTCTTAATGAAGAGATCTTATGGCTTCATTTGGCTCCCACTTGCATCACTAATTTATCTGAACCCCAAACATAAACAAGTGAGGGCAACACAGAGTCAGTCACTGGCACCATTTCTGACACAAATAATCGGATTTTGATTTATTGTAGTCTTCTGCTACCTCTGACTTCATACATTTACTTATTAAAAAAGGCTGAGAAATTTGAAAATTCCACAACCTGAGGTCAAACATCAATGTTTCTAATGATAATTACTGTTAGAAATATATGTCTATACATCAAAGAAACAGAGTAGTCATATATAAAACAGCAAAAAGACAATCTCAACAGTCTCAGTATCACCAGGTTAGCCAAGAGATTCAGAGATGGTGGGTAAAGAAACAAAGACTTGGCAAAAGGAGTACTAGTATTATAGCACTAGTATTACAGGACTAGTACCAGTACACTAGTACAGCCTTAAAATAGCTGTAGTAGCTTTTTATTTTTGTCATATCTCTTTCAAGAGATATTTGTTCAACATTGTATTAATTCTGAAATGGAGATTTTATTTTTCCCTGATAGTAAAATATCCCTGCTGAAACCCAATAACTATAATCTTTCTTGATGGAAATGCATATATAGTCACAGTAGAATGTGATTGGGTAGATATTTGTTTCACACTGCCTTTCTGGAAGTGTATTTGGCCTCCTGAGGCATGCCAGAAATCTTAAAGAAATATTACATGAGCATGAAGATAATGGTGACATATATGGTTATTTTGTAATATTTGCTTCAAATGATTTTTTACTCCTCTAGATAGAAGTTTTCACATCTTTATCAAATTACATTTAATTTAATACAGTTTTAAGAGTATTCTATTACTATGAAGTTTGGTGATTGTTTACTTTGCATAAGCAACACCTTATTCAAGTAAACTTTAATTTTGATTATTATATGGAATTAATTTTCGAGATCATAAATCATATTTCAATGTGTATTTTTATTTTGAAAATTATACTGGTTCTTCTCCTTCCCCTGTGAACTGATATACTTCAGAGACAGAGACAAAACAGAGATTAGTTTCCTTCTAGATTAGATAAATTTGAAAGACAGAGAAAATGAGACAGGCAGGCTTTGTGTACCTTCTATTACTTTATGTACAGCAGTTACTTTCTAACAATGCAAATCTAAAACATAAAAAACTGGCATTTTAATTCAGCATAGAAAGAATAAGAAATAGGATAGCCTAAATTGTATTATGTTAAACATTTCCCTCATTTTATGGTCAATAGGTGATATGAAGATCAGGTCTTTTCTACTTGTTGTATTTCATCTTAATATGTCATCAGACTTATTCCAGGAGTGGATACAAATAGAAAATCTCAAAAGAATCCAGTTTATAGTTTATGACTTCACCAATAAGCAGCTGCAATAGTCAAGAGAATTAAGGCACTAACCCTTTCTTGCTTTCTCAGTGCACTGATATATTGACAGTTGTAATAAGCAGCTGATGCATTCAAGTATCAAGAAATCAAAAGTATAACAGGAAAACCAATGTCATTTTTATGCTTTACAATATATTCCAATAACTTTGGTGATAACATAGTGACCAGATTAAGATTGTAGATAGCCCCTGGTTACTTCGTTTATACATAAATGCATGTTTCAGAACCATGAAGAAAACTGAGTGTGACAAAATGAGACCTTTCCTTTTCTGAATCTGATTTCCCTTCAGTATCCCATACAGGAAAAGGACATATTGGCACACATTTAACATTAGATTTCATTCATGGTTATTACTCAAACATCAGGCTGAAGAGAAACTGACTAAGATGGC
The DNA here is from genome assembly GCA_024500445.1 of Entomyzon cyanotis. Classification (NCBI taxonomy): domain Eukaryota; kingdom Metazoa; phylum Chordata; class Aves; order Passeriformes; family Meliphagidae; genus Entomyzon; species Entomyzon cyanotis. The sequence goes on from JAKEPQ010001009.1 coordinate 11,059,562, forward strand.
TCACTCTGAAGGTAAACCCAACTTTTAAACTTGAGTTGGATTCAGGTCAAGGGTGGTGACTGTGGTAAATAAAGAGGGAGAATTAGACTGTAGTTAGAAACAGTCTGGGTAATTAAAAAGGGACAGAGAGGCCTTCTAGAACGACTGAAGAGCCCAAAGTGAATAAAAAGCATATAGGCTAACAGTCACCAACAGCACATAGAATGACAGAATCCAGTATATTGTGGGATGTGTGTGTATGTTCAGGGTTTTTATTTCAATGAGTGCTCCAGGCTACATTGGTTTATGTTTTAGGCAAGCAGGTAAAGTTTAAAACACTTATCTTTACTAAACTTCCAAAACCTATTTCTGTTGAGACTTAAATTTTCAATAAAGGAAGTGCAGAAAGAAAGAGAGAATTAGGAAAAAGCTGCTGCATTTTCAAAGGTAACACTTAGCAACATTTTTTCGACTTGGAAAAGAAACAGCACTCTGTAATTTTACAAAGACTAATAAGGATTTAAACACAGAAAAGAATGGAGTATTTAATCTACTTGATTCTTCCTACTAAAGTGGGATTCTTCTCTTCAATCTGTCTTTGAATCTAGCTTTGAAGGGTTCAACCGAATTTGAAATACTTTCTACTTCTGGATTTTCCCACTCTTTCCAATTTTTTTATTTTTTCTTCCCTTTTGATTGGCTTCTTTTTGATACCTCACAGTCTTTCTTTTCTTGTCATGTTACTGTTGCTGTGGAACAATATTTAGATACAAAGTGCTGCTTATGTGTAAAGTGTACTGTATAGGATATTGGCAGAGGTGTGGATTATCTGTCTGAAATGAGAAGACTTCTGCACCATTCCATTCCCACAGATGAGGTTTCTTTCCTTTTAGCACCTTACAATACATCTGTCTTTGTCAAAACCTATTTACTATAAATTAGCTCAGGCATATTTCTTCAGTGATTCAAGTCCTAGTTTATTACTCCTCATTACTTGCTGTTCCACCCAATTTAATCACATCTGCATACTGAGAAATTGTCCTTAGACTCATTATTCTAGTTGTACTGTGATATGCTTGATAAAACTGAATTCTTAGCTATTTCCTTCTATTATATAAAGGAGTTTATCACTGTATATGTTAACTATGTTCTTGATGCCAGATCTAACACCATATCTTTGACATCATTATCTTTTTATTTGAAATTTATGAAAGCAAGATGTTTAAAGCGGTGTCTGCAGTAGAATGCCAGTATAAGTTGCCAGGAATATGAAAGCTGTAGTAAATTCTTCATCTATTTTCCCAGTTAGTCTTTCAACTATTTCAAGACAGGATTATTTGAAAACAACAGTTTGTTAGTGCCAATCTCCAGATGTCTTTCCAGAAATGAGGTCTTTTGACTACTGGGAATGAGGTTTGGTGGCCATAATTAGTGACAACAGCTGGTTTATATTCTGGACACACAGATTTTTGCAATGTGATCTGGGGTCTATATGTACATCAGCTCACCTATAGGTACAATGTACACAGCAGCACAATACCTAATGTATTTTGGGAAAACCCTCCACTTTATTGTGTTAAAATACTTTGGTTTCTGTAAGAAGAGCCAAAACTTGAAGACTTATACCTGATTATTTCATATTCTCTAGAAAGCTCGTATCTGAATCTAAATTGTCTCTGAAAATAGTTACTATAATTAGTAGCCCATGCTTTTCACCAGAACAGTTCTTCATCATCATGCAATAGCAAGAACTTCTCAGGATACTGTCATAGTAGTTGTTCATTTGTTATCTGTGCAGTTATAAATCTATATTGCCAATTTTTTTCCTATACTGTGCATAAAATGAAGGCTAAACTAAAAACTAGAACTATATAAATGAATCTCCATAGTAAAAGTGTATCTAAGTTGAAATTTGGGATTTTTTTTCTCAGTTTTCAGTTAATTAATTTAGGTTGCCTGTAACAAGATCTGGATGTCTATTCAAATTTGCATGGAAAAGTGTTAGGCTCACTTCAGTTTTATTCTTTTCATTGACTTCTGAATGGTTTGATACTTAGAATTTTACTCAATAGCAGCAGTAATAAATAGATTTATTGTATTTTCACTGCAGAGCAAAGCTATTTCTTCATGATAAAATTTGTGGTAATATAAACAGTATCTAACAAAGACATTTTCTGGATCTGTAAAAATATTTTTTTTCAGATTATTTAAAAGTATTTTAGTATTTCATGGTTCCAAAATGAAAAGTAACAAGATATAAAATGTAGGACACTTACTGCAGGATTCTTGTCATCTGAGAAATAAAAGAATAATCCCCTACTCAGGTTTCTATTAAAAAAAATCTGTAGCTAATATATTGACTAATATTTTTTCTGGAATAAGAGGTTTCAGAACTTAGTCATCATTTTGTCATTGTTTCTTGATGGGAAATAAATTCAAGACATTTGAGAGCATCTGATGGCAGATTAGGATTGGATTTTCAGTTTTCCTCCTCAACCTACTTTTCTAACTAGTAAATAATAAGTCGCATGCTAGCATCATGGGTCAAAATAAGCCATCACATTCTAGAAGCTACATTAAACTTTTCTCATAAACCTTGAAGTTGTGAGAGATGAAATATATACTCAGATCCAATGGTAAGGTAACAACAAAAAATCAGTGATGGGATATCATCTTTGCCTATAATGAGAAGAGCTGTCCAAAAAAAGAGAAAAAGATAAAACCAAAAAGCTTAGGCAGAAGACAAACCAGCACATTAAAATCCATGAGTACATACATTCACAGAACTGTCCAGGAACTCTACTGTCTTATTCCTTTTAGATTTGACCTAATGGAACAGTACATGTTTTAAAAAACATTAAAATGAGGGATCCTTATAAGAGTTTATAGGATTTTAATATTTCAGAATGGTTCTGATAAAACAATCCATTGTTATGTAGGTATATATTGTGATTAAGTCATTAATAAAATGTATTCTAATCCACAGCAATCACCGTTCAGGTTTATCTTTTACAATAACAGTTCCAAACCCCTTAACCTGGCGTACTCAGGGATATGTAAACCATTCTGTACCAAGTGTTCATTGGATATAGCTGAAATACTGGATATAGATGATATTCACTATAATATATATTGATTCTCTGACCAACAGCTTATGACTTATTCCTGTCTTATAAAAATATGGGAAATAAATTAAAACACTACTATCCTCTGAGATCTTTATTCTCTTTTATTTGCTCTGTATGGTATATTTTCATTACTGATAATTTGGCAATAAGTCAAATTAGTCTGTCAGTGTTTACCTTAATATCTATTCAAGTTTTGCTCTGTATAGAAAATGTCTCATGATGTATTAAGCACATGATTTTCTTTTTCAATGGACGTCTAATCAATATGGCATTAGCAAAAATTAGTGGGTTGAATTCAGTGACTATATCATCATGTTTGAGATACAGCAATTCACTTTCCCCACAAGCATGTTTATTGTGTCTTCCCTTTCTTTTAGCTGAAATTAGCAAAGGCAATATAAAGAGCTACAAGATTCACAGGCAACTCTAATATTATGAACACTTCAGACATGTTTCGAAAATGGTTTCTGTTTGGTACAGCCTTGCCTGTGCTTATCTCTTTCATCAAAACCTGAAAGAAATTGAAAGACAGGCTAATTAAAGAGAAACATTCAGAGACTTGAGAGTATGGATTGAAAGACTAATTACAAGTTTTCAATACTCCCCTTTGTTTCTGTTTTTCATTTGTACTTTTCCTTCAGAAAAAAAAGTAAATTTCTACTAGAATTAGCTAATAATGTTTAGTTTCTCATCCTACATTATAATTTTTTTTCTTGATGTCTTTAGGGCTTCAACATCCTGTTAAGCATAAAACAAAGTGAGGGAAATATGATTGTGTAAATTTGATGGAAAAGCCATGTTCCACTGCTCAGTTTTATAAATTATGCACAAATATTGACTTACGTATGCTGTAAGACCTCCTAGAATAGGGCCCCAGCATGTGCATCTGTTGAAAGAGTCTGCCAAAAAAGTATGTTTCAGCCTCCAATATGTAAAATATGCATATTCAATTACAAAAAATCATGACATCATTTCAAAAAGGTTTCAGCAACTTGCTGCAGTCCCCAGGAAGCAATAACTTGCGTGCCAACAACTCATGTAAGTTTTATGTATCTATTTTACTTAAACAACAACACCAAAAATAAATTAACATTACTGCATGGCGTATCTTGTAACACACAATGCACTGGAATGCCCTCCTAAGAATGTTCTTGCAAACATATGTATGACAGTGTATATGTAAACATCTCTTTACTTTATGCACAACTTTGAGAAGAGTAGGAGAGACGACCACAAGCTTACAGTTTAAAAATTCCCTTTATTCCCAGATGTTTTTATTTTGGATATTCTTTTGCTACAGTGTACTTGACAGTATTGTTCTCCAAATTCCTAAAAAGAACCAAAACTATAACCCTGAATATTTATGAAAAGGGATGCACCCTTTGAAGCATTACCTTTGGCATTTTTTTCCATGCCAACATTTAAGTTATATTTTGGGTTTGAGCAAATGTTTGATGTATACACAACCCTCTGAATAAGAATATGAACTTTCCTGCCATGGACAAAAACAAATGTACTCAAATTTGCTTTACTTCTCAGTTCCTCTGCACTATTCCTATATGCACTACAGTCCCTACCAAATGACTAGCAACAGAATAAAAACTCTACCTCATACCTAAAATAAATATAGATAGGCTGACCTAATCACAGGCATACTTTTAATGAACACAATTTTGAGTGTTTTATACAGCTGTAATCTAAGATTAGAAACATATGGTTTTGGCGGTAAATTAGCACTATAAAGATATATGGCAGTGAAAATTTCATGACTTTTTCAGAACACATAAAGTACCCTGGGCTTAGATAAATTCAGACCTAACTCATTTTGAAACATGAAGGTTGTAGCCTTGTCAAAACAAGTCGGAATAATGATAACACTATAATGATTTATTGAAGTTCTTATGAGGAATAATAAGAAGAGTTTTAAATTATCATCTGTGTTAGTGTTTCATCTGCATGGGAATCATATAGAATTATGTTTGAGAATAATAAAGCCTCAGCAAAAAGGCCAAATTATTACTGGGATAAAAAGACAAAATCCTGTGAAACCATTTAATTTTATTTCAATAGATTTTTCCTCTCTGAGAATATTTATTAAGGGAACAAAAAACAATGGATTTGGAATGCAGCTTTGTCTTCAGAGCTCCATCTGCCTGAATACAGATCTGGATCTATGGATGCAGAGCACTGTGCCAACATAGGAAGGACATTGTTTGAGCAACTCCACCCTGATTAGACTTAAAAGGTACCTTGTGTACATGTCTTCAGAGAGCCTTTTTCAATTTAATTAACATTTTTTAAAAAGCTGTATTTCTAGAAATACAGAGCATACAAAACAATTCAAAACCAAATTTGAACACACATTTTCTAAAGTGAATACTTCCTGAGAAGCAGGATTTACAATAGCTGTAAATTGAAGTTCATATGTGTTAGAATGATAACATCCCTTTTGCCTTGATTTTGTTGTGCTTACATGCTGATGAATTTAGGGACTAAGGGACTCTTTAAAGGTCTCTGTGGCTGAAGAAACTTTGCTATTAAATTTAGATGGGAAAAAAAAAGGGTAAAATGAAAAGGAACATTAACCTATGGTAGGTCTCTGCTACCCATAACTGAATGACAGTATTTGTAGAAAAAGTGGGTCTGCTGGTCAGAGTAGAGTTTGATCAAGAAAAGAGCTCTGCAGGATCTAGGAAATAGCAAGAATTTAGATTTTGTCTATCTTTCAAGCATTAAAAGCTTCATTAGTTACTTGGTAGTAATAGTTACATTGGAAGAGTTAAAATAAGCTTTTCCTGTCCTTTTGATAGGATTGAAAACAAAGAATGGGATCATACTAAAGGAGATGGGAAGACAGATTTCATATAATCAAACGCAGATATTTGCCTATGTTCTGTTTACCCTGGTTTTATTGGAGCTTTTTAAGGCCTCAGAAATGGATGAAGGAATTTTTATCAGCATGTTTAATTCTCAGCCTATCATAAATGAAAAAAAGAACAATATTTAGACTCACCCTACTGTCAGTAGCATGAAATATGATGATTAGAAAATGTATAGGAAAGCTGAGAGAGAAAAAAATCCAAACATATATGCATGGGAAATATTTCCTTCACCAAAAGCTTTACTGAATTTTTTTTTAATGAAAGCTATGATCTAAAACAAATGGAACCAAATTAAAAAAGGTTTATTTGATCTGTCTCTAAAGAACCTGCATAGGGTAGGCTCTACAGAAAAGGACTAATTCAATTTTTTTCTTTAATATTCAGAACGACAATATTTGAAAATAATAAATACGAGGTCAATTGTCACCAAAAAGATGAGAACTTTAAGGAAGTACCATGGTTGATCAGAAATAACCTAAATAACCTTTAAATTGTATAGCAATTAAATTTAGTAAGAAAAATATATGCATACACATCAATAAAACCAAGATTTTTAATATTCTGGAAATAAAGACATGAAAGATTGTGTTGTCCTGTTAATATCCCTCAGGACTTCTATCAGACTACGATTCACATTGGTATCTGAGGTACAATATTAGAAAGTGATATAGGGAAAGTTGGGGAAAAGGAGAAAGTACAAGAGAGAAAGGGACAAGGTCAATGTATAAAGTGAAACAATTTCTTTAAAAATTGCAAGATATACTACAAAAGTTTTTCTCTCATTATGATCAAGTCTGAAGAATATTACAAACTACACAACAAATGAGCAGCCCATCTGGATGTAGTAGCAAAAATACGGTGCATAGTGGAAGTGTGATGCAAACTGTAGGTACTGTAGAAATCTTTTTACTTTATTTTTTTTCCTATAGGCAGATGGCAGAAAAAAAAAAAAAAATTAGAGAAATGAGCTATAAATTCCTTTGGTAGTAGGACTCCAACCAAGACATAACAAGTCTGGATTCTTAATTGGATTAACCTACAAAATCCTTGCACTAATAATTACTGTTTTATTTTCCATCTCTCAAAGGCAAATTACTTTCAGGAGCTTTGAAGAGTATGATCCTATTAATCCATCTGTCAGTAGCTTTTTTAATATCAAGGAAGAGAAATTTTTTAGTTAGGAACTGGAAGAGAACAGAGGTAGAGAAAACAATTTAACAATTTATTCAAATTGAAAACATATTGCCTTTTATAAAAAAGTATTAATAACATGTTATTACCACATAAAGTTTGAAAGGACTATATGCAAGGTGAATATTCTTAAAGTTTGATACTTTGCATTCTTACTGGTTAACATTACTTTGAAAATTAAAGAAACAAACAAACAAACAAATGCCATACCAGTGAACTAAATATAGCAGTCTATTTCAAAAGTATTTAAAAAATTTTGAATAATAGCTTTTGCAAGCCTCATGAAAATTAATCCAAATTTCATCAACCAAGGGGTTAAAATCTTTTAAGCTTAAATAAAATAGGTTAGCCTTTTCATTCACCGTGAAGAAAGGGTGAGTGAAGACCCAGGTAACATCAGAATCACTTAGCTCAATGTGATCATCCTGATTGCTGTTTCCTACTGTTTAAAAAAAACTCTTGAGCATAATTCTGAGTACTTCAAGTTTTCTTGTGCAGAGACACCTATTTTGGAAAGCTGACATTCCACACATTTATCTAAAAACTTTCAAGATCATAAGATGTCATATTCATACTTTGTCCCTTACTCTGATTATTTTTGAGGAATGACATTCTGGCAGAAATTTTTACAAGGTTTAACGAAGACAATAGCCTCTTGGAGAAGAGTATGACTCCAAGTCCTGAACAAGCATCACAAAAGGTATTAAGTCATCAGGAACTGCATCCTTCCAAAGTTTGCAAAAAAAAAAAAAGTTTAAGAGTATATGTTATGGGATTAGGAAAAAAGGCAAATTTTTAGCTTCTCTTCTATTGTTCTTTTGTTTATCAGGGTGACTTTCTACAAGGTAATTCAGATTAAAAGCACACATTAGTGAAACCTCTGCTAAAAACATCTAACTTTTTAAACAATGGAATTTAATTATCAATATCAAAACAATAATTAAGAAATTTGGATCTACGATTGCACAGCAAAATGGTGTCCAGCGAAGAGTAATTACAAGATTAACTGGTACATATATGCCTTGAATTCAAGAATGTTGAATCTTTTAAACCATGCACTGATCTTCTTTAGATTCTTATTTGCATATAGCAAGATGCATGCAACTTTTATAATGTAGATAAACAGATCTCACATGGAAATATTTTTAGTTATGATGGTTACAATTCAGTAACAATAGTACTGATTGAGAAGAAATACTCTGTCTTTCCCTGTGCCAGCTATTTTGTAAGATATTTACACAGTGACTTGTTTTTGTATTTGAAAAAACACATTGCGATGGAACTGATCTCTTTCTACTCAAGAGGCTGAGCAGACATACCAGGAAGACATAGTCCAAAGCACCTGACTATTGCAGAAATCTAAACCAATACCAAATTCTAAATTAAATCTACTTTTTTTCCCCCCCTCATCATTAGCAGTAGAAACAGTATAGGAAATGCACAAAACTCTAGGTCAGGACCACAACTTCTAAAGGGAAGTCAGTTTTGGGTGAACTTGTAACTCATACCATGTGAGCTGAAAAAGATCTAATTACTTTTCAAATATAATTTAAAAAATGAAAACTAAAGTAATTTCCAAAAAAAAAAAAGTCCTTTTGAATACCGAGAATTTGTGTTTCTAAAACATTCTGGTGTCCTTGATGACCCAACACTAGAACTACTTCGGCCTAAAGAAAAATTAATCTACCAGCATGCAATTCCTTTTTTATTTCTCAGGCAGATTTGCCTTGCTGTCCAAGACTCTTCCACCTTTTATGTCTGATGTACCATAGTTCTGAATGTCATATCTTCTTAAAAATACAGATTTTCACTTAATTTAATAACAATATTCTCCTTTAATTAAAGATGTCTGTAAACATAACTGTATAACCTTGCCTTCAGTTTGGAAAGAGGCATTAATAAACACTATTCTAAAGCCACACAAAATGATCCTGCGACCTCAAATAGAAGAAAAGTTGTGTTTATTTAAATATATGATCACTGGTACTTGAGCTTTTCTCCGATTTCCTTATTACTAAATGAAGAAATATCATCAGATGAACATAAAATATATATAGTGTACAATGTTTTCAAGAGATTTCAACAACTATTCTTTCTTCCTTGAACTAGGCTCTGACAGAAAAATATGCTGCTGCCCCACTGGGTGGCCCCTATGCTATACTTTTAATAGTTTTTATGTTTTCAAATATAATTTCTTTTAAGCAATATTTTGTCTAATTTATATTACCAGCCAAACCAGAAGCTGCAAAGATAATATTTTTTAACTTCCTTTCTGATGAATAATAAATGTCACATAGGAATTAGAAAGTAGGATGTAGTTGCATGTGCCATCTGCTGTGTATGGGAGCAGAAGAAAGATATTAGACTTTAAATTAGGGGTTTCTTTCCTAGAAACTCAAAGATGAAAGGAAACCACACTGATGACTTGGAAAGTAATACTGCTCTTTATCAGACATTAGAAATCTATCAGTGCTTAGAAAATCTCACAATGTGACAAGATACTCTGGAGAGCTCTCTAAGGAATATCTACAAAGTGTATTTTAAATAAAAATTAATGTCATTAATGTCATACAGTCTTCTGATTATTTACTTTAATTTCTTTTCTGTTTTTTCTAGTTGCCTAAGGCCTGGAACAGCAGGATATGTGGAGACAGTTCTGAGGTAAAATACAAAAACTTGCTTGCTGTATTCCCATAGTAGCTGACTATTTGCAAAAGTAAGGAGAGCTACATATTTACATATTAAAAAATTCACTTACCTAAAAAAAACCCCCAAAAAACTATCCACATTTTACCTCTGAAGTGGAAACTGTTAGTGCATCCATTCTAGCTGCCCTCTTGGCCATAACTGTAACTAAAGAGTCAAATGCTGACCTAACAATAAGTGACATGGATTAGGCTTGTCTACAAAATGGCACAGCCATGAGACATGACAAGGAAGGAGGTGGCTGTCAGGGATGGTGTCCTCCAGGATGTGTGAAGGTGGGATGATGGAGGTGTTTCTGGCTTCTGTTTTTTATTTTACAATAATAAAATAAACACCAAATTATGTTTCCTTCTGCTTAATCATTTATTGACTGCTACACATAGATTTTTAGTTTAAATAATTGTCATGTATTGCTTTATTTAATATCAGATGTTAGCATTTATAATACATATATGAAAAATAGGAGTGAAATAAATGGAAAGATAAGAGGGACAAGAGTAAAATTGTTTTGAAAAAGTGTCAGAAACCGGATTCAGAACAGTTGGTCATACACAGTAAATAAAGTTGCTGGGGAAAAAAGCTCATACAAGACAGTATTTTAATATTTACTATTACTTGTAATATTATAGGGCCTTGAAAGTGCCAACCTGGGATCAAAATATCTTTGTTGTAGAGCTTTAATTAAAGTTTCTTATAAAATATATTATAAACCATTATGAGATTGTCAAAATGACAATACTGATGACAAATGGTGGCTCAAAATGGAAAAACTTGGTTAAAAGTATCTAAAGAAATTAACACTTGCTTTTACACAATGTTTATAATAAGCTGGTACCATCATAAAACATACACACAGATAATACTATACATGAAGACTTGTGAACAGAGGAGAAAATGTAGGACTATGGCACTATGCCTGAAAATACTACCAATGCTCTAAATCAAAAGTTTTTAACTTTCCTCTTCTTTTTTTTTTTTAAACACACATTTCTGTGATTTTTTGGCTAAACACTCAGGTAACACACAGATGTCCTGGGACAACTTCAGGCTGTAAGACAACAGCAGATAACTCCTGTTCTGACTTTCAATTCTGCCACATTCCCCTCTAAGATGAAGCTTATGTGTAGTTCTGGGGATAAATTGCTTCGGAGACTCCTCCCTGCAGACAGCATGGGTAAAAGAATGAAGCTACACCTGGCTGGGCTATTTCCAAATTTCCAGCATTAAGATGCTATTTTAGCAGCCCTTCTGCTGCAGATACCCAACACTCCCTTTGGTGGCACTGCTGGACATACCAGGCAACCTGAGGGTCACACTGTAATCTAACAGTCTTTAAGATGTCTAAGGAATGATTTCTCAAACAAAGACCATAGGCTTTAAGGCTACAGGGGCATCATGAACATCTCACAAGAGATCTGGACCACTATGACACATGGAAATAACCAACTGGCTTTAGAGTCACTCACCCTGGAAAACAGGCACATGAGCCACTCCGTTCCCTTGCCTTTGGAGCAAGGGGTGACAACTTGAGGAAGAAGTTTTTATCAGTGTAGCTGTAATAGAAGTCTAGCAGTATTTCCCCTTGTATGGATATCTGCTGCCATAAAATGGACCCAAGCAGAATTTATTAGAGATTAAAAACCTGTGTCTGAGGGCAAATTTCATCTTGTGAGCTTTATTAGCTTCCTTATGCTAATTAAAATATTATGAAATATTACAAGAACATCAACCTCTACTCCCTGCACAGTTTTCCAGTAAATATTGACTTACAATCTGTTAATACTGAGTGCAAGCAAATGAAAAAAATTGCCCAAATCTTGTAGTTGAGGAGTCACCTCCCACTTACTTCATCAGCAGTAAGACTGCCTGTGTAGGAAACAGGGCAGTGAGGATCACTAGAAACTGCTGTTGGAGTCTCTGAGCACCTACAGAAAGTAAAAAATACTTTAAACATTACAGCCCTCCCTTGTTCAGCCTGGTTTTCCCAGCATCATCTCAGAAAATAAAACTGGAAGGTATACCTTGTCTCCTCCTGAAGGGAGGATCAGAGAGCCCAACATGCATGGACTGGGAGTATAGAGACCCTTCACCCATGGCTTGGAGGGGAAGAACCCTCTGAGCAGCTGACAGCAAGGCCAGTGCTTCTCACCAGTGCCCAGAATAGGTAAGATGAGACAAATGCTGTCTGAAGGACATGCCTTTACAATGAATTTCTGAAGCTTACACATGACAAAATCTATTCCCAGAGTCTGACAGAAACAAAAGTAATTTGAAAGGTGGAAGTCCAACAGAATTATACTCATGTATTCTGTGCAAATCTATCAAAAAATGTTTGGAAACTCACACATAATCAAGCATTGCTTGTATTTTCTGAAGCCATAGCAGTCTTAGAATCTTAGTAATCTCATTTCATGTAATTAATTTTGTTAGCTGGCAAGCCAGCCTCCAGTCTTTTGTTAGCTGTTAGTTATTCTCTCGCAAATAATATTTCAAAGAAATAGGATAATGGTGCAGCTCATTTTCAGGCAGATTTTTTTTCCCCCAAAAACAAGCTATAAGAAAGATGAATAGGTCAACAGTTGAAAGACTCATCTCTATGGCATGGTGTGGATACCTGGTGAAGGTAAGACAAGACATATTCTGCTAGAAAAACAATGGTTGGTATCTCAGTGTGCTGTTCTCATGTTCTGTTGCTGTTCACTGCACACACATTCCTCACAACATCCTGAGTTCATCAGGCATGGGGTGGGCTACATGGGGGGAGAAAAAGGTTGTCCTGAAATACATCATGTGCAGCAGGCTTCACACGTAGTTTTCACGAGTCTCCAGCTTCTGCTGACATGGCTCTGAATTTGACAAGATAGGTCAGTTGAGTTCAAAAGCTGGAACCCATTACAGCAATCCTTTACAGTAAATATGTGGGAAAAATTAGCTACAATGGAGTACAAATATTTTTGAGCAACTGTTAAATGCTGGGGTTGGGCCAAATGGACAGTTGGCCTGGGGCACCAGATTTTTCATGGGCACAGGAATTGTTAATGAGCACTTAGTCCATCTATCTGTTACCTTCAATCACTCATGGATGCCTTCATTCTGCCTCCAGGATGTGTGAGCCCAGACGTCTCGCCACAGCCTGGCAGCAGGAAGCCTTGATGTAGCCTGGAAGATGAGAGAAGGCAGCTGCAGATGAATGAATGCATGAAACTAGAGAGTGATGCAGACAGAAGCGGAGTCCGCACGTTACCATCTTGTGGGTTTGTGTTGTTTTGTCTTGGCTAAATAACAGTCTGCCCTCTGTATGTGGGAGGATGTGGTCCTGAACAGCAGCTTTGGATGTAAAACGGCAAGGTGGCAGAAGGGTTTGTTCACAATACATATTGAAAACTCTGATCTTGTTATTTTCTTTCTTCCTCTTCCCTTCTGTTAATCTCCTTCTAGGCTTTCCCTTCATGCTCTGTGACTTCCCTCAAAATTACTTTCTTACGATTTCTGTCTAGTTTTAAAAAAAACTTTATTAAATTTTATTAATACTTTCAATTGAAGTGACATGTAACTTAAACAGATGTCATCAGTGCTCAATAAATAAATAAATTGTATTTGATGATCTACTCAGTCTTCTGATAAGAAGCAATGTTGTTCAGTGAAAATTGAAGACAAAATATAAACAACAGCTCTGGGCCTTGCCTAGGTAGGAGAGTTTCTTACGAATTTTGATATTTTGTCCCTTACAGCAACGTTCTACATGGAAAAGGTTGGCAAACATTAAACCAAGCTCTTAATAAACCACCAAGAACAGCCAATTTAGAAACACTTGGTATCACACAAATGACCCATTCTGACCTGCAACTTTGTTTTCAATTGAAAACAATCACCAGTTCAAGTATGCACTAGGAGTGCCTCCCCATCCAGTTAGGCATTCCCTCAGGGAAAAAAACAACAAACCCACAATAAAACCCCCCATTAAAGATTGCACATGTGTTCCTATATTTTAACTACCCAATACTACCCAATAACTACTTTATTATTATTCAGTCAAACTTTAAACACAATCATGTGCAAAGATTTTGCAAAAGGCAAATTTAGAAGCCAGGTGTTTGCTTGGATCTCCAAGAAATAAAAAATTGAGAGGACAATTGAGTTCCAGATAAAGCCTGTGTGCACTGTATGGCATATGACAAGTAATTATTTGGCTATTTTTTTAAGCATGAAGAAAGAATTATTTTGCAATGCACAGTAATGACCAAATCATCATCAGCAGTTATTATCCTGGTTTTGGTCTCATATGAATAGTTTCCTCAATCTACCTGTTATTTGACACAAATAAAAAATACAATAAACTCTAATGGTCTATTTAAAACGTTGATCATTTTAATCCATTGCAGACATCCACTTGGAGTCAAATAGGAAATGATGTATCACGGTCCGGGAGGGCTGCACGAGCCGGCTCCCCCCCGGTCCGGGGGTCCCTCGCTCGTGTAATTCCACCAGATCTAGGGCGAGTGGCCCCCGAGGTTCTGCGGCATGGCGTCAGTCTTCAAACCACGTCAATTCAAGCAGGAATACAGGGAGGCTAAGAAAAGAACTGGACTCCATCTCTGTTCTGCTAGGGAGGTTTATTTGGGGTAACGGGGAAAAGGGGGTTGCAGGGAAGGAGAAGGGGGAAGGGAGACGAGGCAGGTAGCAGATGCTAGCAGCCCAGAGATGGAAGACCTCGAGCTGATCCGGACATCAACTTATAAAGGGAAAGGAAGGGGAGGGACTGTCTCCCCCAGAGCCAGTCCCGGGGAGTCTGAAGGGAAGACAGGCATAGGGAACCCACCAATAGATTTTGGGGTACAGCAGAGCATATTTCAAAATGAACCAATGGTATACAAAGCAGAGGGACAAAGGAGCACATGGAATCCTAAAACCCCATGTTGCTACAAGGAAATATCAGGTTTTTCAGTTATTTATTTAGAGTGGTATAAAAAATGCGTTTTGGAGAAAAATCACACAAGGAATGAAGGCAGCCTGCAATTTCAGAAAAAGAAGTAACTCACAAAGGTTCACTAGCATTGTCAAAGGCTAAATACATTATGAAGCAATGTTTTCAATCTGGGCAGCATGTTTGGCATGTGTGTTTCATTTGCAACATATACTAGGATGCTGGAAATGGCTTGTGGTTATGAACTTCAATGACTGTTGTATAAGACTTAGTAATTTCATATATTTCAGGATTTAGTACCTTGTATACCTGTCTAGAAGAATAGATGGTCAGATAAAGGACAAAATTTTAGAAGAGCAACAGTTGTGATGCAACAAATGATATACAATTTTCCTCCCTCAATATGTCTAGCTTCCATATTTTCTCTATGGAAATTGTTCTGGTTTTTTTCAACATAAAAAAAATCTTGGCGTGCCTATCACTTTCTGTTAAAAAGATCTCCCCAGAATAAAATAAGAAAAATTAGATAATGAATTAAATTGATTATGATGCCTTTATCTAGATCCTGTGGAAGACTGTTGGCATTTTATTACAGGCTCTTTTGGCTATACTCTATTGAATATTTGTCCTGATTTCTCTCACATAAAGGCTGAGACTTCTGTCACAAGACCCTGCACACTGAAAATCTTTAATAACATTCTTGTATTGCCTTGCCACAATTTACTATTTACATTTTATTCTGATTTCTCCATATCATATGAGTTTTCTATCCACATCACCTGTATTTTTTGGATACTTTTTAACAAAGCACCCATTTGTATCTCTCCCTCCTTCCTGCCTTTATTTATTAAATTAGTCCATGCAGCACGGTAAAGGTGTGAACACTGAGTTGTTTTCATTTGCTGGTTCCCAATTAAGCATGCAGCTGCTGCGCTTGAGAATAATAGCCATCCAGGAAGCCTCTGATAAAGGAAAAGCAAGGAGAGAGGCAGACAGAAGGATCCTTACTGCAGCAGTCCTCATGGATGACCTGTTTTAAGGAATCATTGGGAGGTGGCATTGATCTATTGCAGAATAGAAAGCTGACTGGCTAATGAAGGCATTAGTGACAAGACATGCAAGACAAAGGTTTGGTCTTCAGTGTTTTGACACAAGGTGCAGGAGCAATGAACCTTATGTTACAACTACACCTCTTGACGTATTGGCTGTATTTTGTTTTCTTAGATATATTAAGATGAGCAAATAGATGAAAGACAAACCAGAAAGAATACAATTTTGAAGGAATATTAGTGTGAATACAATATGGTAGAAATTGAATTAGCTGTGAGTCCCTGCTGAGTTGTATGAAATAGCTGTTGAAGCTAATTCTCATTGTAACACATAATGGTATTATCGATTTACTTGATACATGGTTAATGAGTGTAATTTTTCAGACTCCTTGCATACAGTAAATCCTGTTTACTCTTTTAGTGCAAACCCGCCTGCTGCCTGTAATTCAGCTTTCCTTTTATTATCTCATCATTGTTCATTCAAATAGGCTTGCTCACGTTCCTTCACTGCTAGGATTTGATAACATGTTCTGTGGGAGCACCTGCATGACCTTTTTATTACATCTCTGTTATCCTTTGTGACAGTCCAGGGGGCAATTCAAGAGAAACTAACAGCTGAATGGCAGGGGAGCATTAACCCCTTCAGGGACTGTACTTCATGGAAGCATTATGACATTACATCATGGTAACATGAAGAATGGGTCAGGGTCAACTAGAAAGGTCATTATGAGGCTTGAAAGCCCTGAAACTGTAAGAAAAGAGCTTTGACAGAATGGAAGAAATTCAACAGCAAAGCACAAAAAGGAGTCAAGGAAGCTTTTAAATTTTTGGCACAAAATAAGCCTCAAAGGCAAAGGGACTTTGGATTTTGAAAGGGTATCGCCTGCCTTGCTATCATTCTCATGGTGAGCAAGGAGTGGAGATCTTTCCTGACACAAAAAGGATTAAGGGTAAATTTAATTTTAATTTTGATCAGATTTTTGCTTTTATGCTCAGGGATTTTAAGCTGTGTGATTAGGAGGGACAATATGAGTGAATTCCAAATTCCATATTAGAGCGTGTATATTTCTCTGTCGTTCAACTACCATCCTGATTTCCCAGATTAAATATGTTTCAAAACCAATCAAGTGGATATTCACTGTGTATTTATTCATACCTTTATGGTACCAGTATCTGGCTATCCTTTCCCATATATGTAAAAAGAACAACACTCACAAATCCTGTTAAAGGCTTAAATGCTTTTTAAAATTGTCACTTGTCTTTCTTCCTTTATATTTTTTCTGTCTCCACATGAATTTGTTGGAAACTGCCATGAGCTCTGAGCATGGGAGATCATGGGATCTCCTTTTCACTCTTTCCTGGGTTTATCTTGCAAGGTGATAAAGAGTATTAGAAACAAGAGTTCTTAGAATTATCACATTTGAATCCAAAGGAATGACAATGTTTTGTGTTTGAGTGAAACCTGTTTTATTGCAAATGTCTGCTTTGATCTGGCGCATTGCCAGTTGCTGTCCTTTCTCAAGGGTGATGTCCTTCACCACAGTGCACACACATCATTTTTGACAGTCCTTGATTCTACAAAGTACTGCCAAAATGAAGAAAATAAAATTACTCAGGACATTTTACATAGTTTCTTACAACTGCTTAAAAATATTTCTGATGTTTAAAGGTTCAGATGACCTCTGTCCCTTCAGCAATCACACCTCAGACTGAATGTCTGTTTTCCTTTATTCAAATTTTTGGTGGTTATTAAATACTAAATTAAAATAATAGAAAAATAGAAACAATTGTAAAATCCTACTCCTGCTACCCAGGACCAACCCATCTTTAAAAAAAAAAATCATAAAATAAGTTTGGTACCAGTAGAGAATTTTATAGAATAGATTAAAAATGATTAAAAAATAGAATCTATTTCGGCACTTAAAAAAGCCCTACTTAAATATTCCATTAAATTTTCATGCATGCACCCTGTCCTCCCTTTTCCAGTCAGGTCATATTATCAGTTTTAATTACCCTTCACGAGCATGTGAATATATTTTTAGCTGATGTCCTTTTTAATTCCATGCATATTTTCTATCAAATATACAATTATAGAGGAAATATGATAAGTTCTCTATTTCCACTTATCTAAAATCCAAAGGTCATACAGCCTATTGTTTGAAATGCTTTTTCTTTTGAACTTCTGCAATGACATCCAAACCCCATTTCTATATTAATGTGTGATAATCATCAGTCACAATAGTAATAATAATAATAGTAATAATAGAAAAGCATATGGGATCCTCCCATCTTTATCTACTGTATGAAGTACCTTATTCTTGGAAAAGTACTACAAATATGTAAGGTTCACTTTTCATGACACTCACCAGAATTTTCCTGCAGATATTGTGAGCACATGGCTTTAACCATTTCCTTTCTCTTGCCAAGTTACAGAGTAAGGAGACTATTTTTTTCCCCTGGAAGCTGGTGTAACAAGATAACAGTAAAACAGAGTGCCCAAGTACAAATCTCCTAACAGAAGAGACTAAATGCTACATCAATCAACAAGGGGGTTTAACTGTCAGAGAGGTCCCTCTGTGGACCTTTTGTTCTGCTTGGATTTTATTTCTGTCCATATTCCTCTCATCTACCACATTCCTACAGGCAATGACTCCTACAAATTTATCATCAAATAAAACAACCATGAAGTTATCTTCCAAGGGCATTAGTCAACTGGAATAAAAAAATGAACTTCTGATCTGTTTAAGCCAACACTCTTTTTCTGGGGTTGTGATTCTAAATTTTATGTACATACCACCACTGCAATAAACTGTCAACTTTGACTCCAGGCACAAGTGCACAAATAGATCTAGACTTACTCATAATGGGTTTTCCCCTTAAAAACTAGTCACGCCCTGGGCTTGCTTTGATACTAATTAAAGGTTACAAAAATGTGTTTGATATCTACTTCTATTTGTCCAGACCATTGAAAAATAATAATGATAAAATAAATACAAGACTAGAAAAATAACGTTGAAGTTCTTCATTATTTATGACCTTCCATGAGAGTACTTATAGTTATCTATGAAGATTAGAAGGTAATAAACACTTACAGGGTTTTTGTTTATGTATGTCTTAATTTTCTGATTGGGTCAAGCTGGTTTTTTTGCACAAGCAGTACTTTTCTTATTAAAAGACTAAGCACAAATTTATTCATAAATTTCAATACATCTGCTTTTAAACGAGGCTCTATTTTTTTCTCTCTTTTTTTTTTTCCCCTTAACTTTTCCATGTGGGTGGGGGGGGGATAAAAAGAAAACAAACATAAAAACACCTATCTTATTAGAAAATTGAAGTCATTAAAGACAAACAAGTTCTACATTTCAACAATGTTTTCCATTTCATAGCATATAGGTAGATTATGAATATGTTGTGTCTGCGAAGAAGAGTAAGAAGGAGGTACACTGCCCCAAACCTACCCTCGAATGACACAACTCTGGCTTTCCCTGTGCTCAGGTTACAACCCCCAGAGGTTCAGGCTGCTTGGCCACTGAGTGATGGAGTGGGCAGATGACTGACACCACGGCGAGAGGTGACAGGGAACACTCCCTGAGCAGCTGGTGCTCCCTTCTTGGGCATATTTGTGCTGCCCAGGGCTGGAGGGTCCACACTGCCTCCTCCATCCTGCTCCAGAGTACATGCAGAACCCGTGGCTGAGCCTGGGCTGCCATCCAGATGTGTTGGATATGGGACAAGCCCAGCCACAACTATACGATTTAAGTTAAAATAAAATTTTATACATATATATATATATATATATATATATATAAACCTACATAACCCTACTTCCTAAGATACTTTAATCTCAATCATCATAAGGGTATGTAAACATTAAAAACCCAAGCATCCAAAATAGTTTCACACAGGTTCAATCATTCCATAGCAAAGTACATTCACATGAAAATTCATACTTATCCCTGAAACTACCAAATAACTTGTCCCATGTTTTTAGAGAAAAAATCTGTTTTCAAACAAGGAGGATTTAAATTCTTCCAAGCCTGACAATGTCTGGCTTGCTCTGTAATTATAATTTAGCAGACATAAGGCCAGAGGGTAATTTTTCCCTGATGTTTCCCTGATAAATATGAGCAACGAAGTCAGAAAATACACCAATTTTTGCTTTATTAAAAAGCTGGAAAACATAGTTACCTGCTAGGTACGATCTCTTTGATGTAATTTCTGAGTGTAAATAAAACATAATATCTATAATCACTGCCTAAGAAACAAGAATATTTAGTGCCAACAAAAAATTATTTTTGATTCATTTTTTAAATCACTAGAATATTTGAAAATAATTTTAAAAATTCCAAAACCTAACCTAATTCAAAATTAAAGACTACTTTTGTTAAAACTTTGCTGACTTGATAGAAGAAAAAAGCAATTGAAAGGGGAAAAAAAGAGCAATGGAGATGTGTTCATACAAATGAAAAAAAGAGAAGGGGATGTATGAGATATATAAAGTCGTTTAAACATAATAGGAGCAAGACAAATTCTAAATTGATAGAACTACTTGGAGAAGGTGATGTTTTATCAGATACAGAAAGGCAGAAGAACAGAAACCTTGTTTCTTACATACTTCAGAAGCAGCAAGTTCAAATATGCATATCAACTGAAGAGAGAATATCTTTTCAGCCCACCAGTCACTAGGAAGAAACAAACCCTGGTAACATGAACAGGAAGGAAATAATGACGCTAAATAGTTTACACTGAAGTCTCATTGAAGAGATAGCTGAGAATTTAGTTTCTTCCTCAAGGTGGTTCATAATTTTTAATAAATGTATATGAGAAGCAAATTGGTTACACTGGCTTTTGATACAGATTTCTGTTGTATTTTTATCAACGTAACAAATGTTTGAAAATTGATCTTTTTGCTATCAGGAGTTAGTACAAAAGATTTATAATATAGCCAATACTCTCCAAATCAAATTACTATATATAATTAGTTGTGCCTCATGCTATCAGAACATGTAAGAGATGTGGAATGCAGGCATCCATCTCAGCTAACCATCCAGATCTTCCACAGGTCAGTAAAGAGAAAAAGCTACCTAGAGAGAAGCAATTCATCATACTATCAAACAGGTGTCTGCCCTCCTATTGATGGCTATTTACAGTTTGACTGCATCTTTGAAAGTTGGAACATGCTGATTTATGTAGATTAAAATAACTACTTCAATATCTTTGAAAGTAAGGGTTTTCTTTAAAGAGGGTTGTTTATTACAAGAAATTCTACCATTGGTGGCTATCATAAAAAACAGAAAAATAAATGCAGAATTATTCACAGTGGGTTATTAATATTTTCCTTTTTAATAAAAATGCTTAAGTAAAGGCAACATTTGATAATAAATACTGAGAGTGAAAAGTTTAAAAGCCATTCTAAATTTTCTTGAAGTAGATAATCTGAAAACAAATTAGAGTTATAAAGTGCAGAGCAATTGACCTTCTTGGATATTATATACATCACTTATAAAGCTAATTGCATTTTAATTGGGTTTTCGTAAATGGACGGTTTTGCAATGAGATATTAGATTTTAAACACTTTTGGTTTTAATGAGTGTTAATTTTACTGGTGATTTGCTTCAGCATGGAAGTATCATGACTAAATTAATTCTGCCTGAAGCTATTCTGTATTTTAAGGTCATAAATGTTGACAAGTATTATAGATGATAAGGAAAAAATGATAAAAGAAACAAACCCAGGAAAGTTCAGAAGAGAAAAAAGAGAAAAAAACCTGAATAAAAACTTTTAAGATATAATGGTTCTGCAAATGTTAGAGAAGCCTTTTAGGGCTGTAAATGTTCACGTATTTTGAAGTAAATTTCAGCAAGGTCTGGCCTTTTATTCTAAGTATAACCTCAGGAAAAGCCTGGATTAAACCTGAATATCTGAGATAGAAATATTTTTCTCCTTTTCCATTCCCATGGTATGACAGTCTCTTATTCATACACAGGACACACAAATAATCCTATTGAGATATCTTCCTTCAAAAATGATATCTCTTTCTAGCCACACACAGATTTAACATCACTCATTTGAAAACATTCTTATGTCTCCTATTCACTTTCTATGAGCTCTTCCTACCTGTAACGTCGTCTCTTCAGCTATTAGTTGGACTCCATGCATTTGCCTTATAAAATCTCCTTGTTCCCCTTTTCCCATGAGCCCTGACCCTTCCTTCCAGGGAGGGACACCTGTTCCTTGGTTTCTGATCACGACAGCTGGAGTGTGGTAGAATGGAGTATTGAGCACCCTGGGATATAACCTGAGAGGCTGGCTGCTGAGGCCTTTTCCTCTTGGGGTGAGCATCCTTGATATTCTTTCCCAAATATTTTCTGTCAAAGTTTAGCTGCAGAATCTCTCAGGACAAAGCCCAAGACTCCCTTTCACTCATAATTTTTGTTGTTTGCCTAACTGTGTGTGGCCTGACTGCTTGTGGCAGTCTGATACACTACTAGCTGCTACCATACCATTTAGTTGAGGTATATTCAGCTTTTTTAATGTATTTTCTTGTCTCATCTTCAGGTGTCACACTTAAGGGCTCCCAGCACTGATAAAGGTAACTTAGCAGTTACCATTCACCATTATTGCAGCAATTTTACATGATCCTCTAACAGGCAGAAGGTTAACCTTACAGAGTAGTAGTTTGAAAATGTCTTATAATAATATAATAAAATAATATTATCATCAGATAAGTTTCATATATATATATGAAAAGTTTTTTATATATATATATGTATTTATAATTAGGCTTTTCTGGGCACCTGTGGGTAAAACAGAAGGAATCATTAAAAAAATCATGAACTACTGTGACAGTAATCTAAAATAATTGTCTCCCAAACTGGTATAATATATTAATTTCACTAGCACATTGCTTATTCTTTCTTTATTAATGAAAAATAATAGGCTAATAAAGTAATATCTGATAGAATTGTATAAGTGAGAACAAATATATCAAAAACCATGAGAGGCAAAATATAGAGTTAATTTAAAATGGACATTTGCCTGGTATGCTTGAGGTGTTAAACTTCAGGCCATAATCTTTTGATATGATCAAAATATCTCCTTCACAAAAAATGCTGCTGTACTCAACATGTCAAACATTTTTATTCTATATGTAAGAGCAATTTTGAACTCCACTGCATTTTAGAGAATTCAAGGAATGTTTTACATTATAAAATTATGAACATATAGACAGTTTATTTCCTCATGTGCCTTACCCTGAATAATAACTCTGAAGCTACTATTTAAAGAGGACAAAAGCACTTTTTTTTTTAGGGAAGAGGGGGGTTTCTACAGCTATTTCAATTTTTATATTTATAGATAAACCTTTAATTTTTCATCTGCATGTATTTCTACTTAAACAAGGATATATATATATATATACACACTGATGTTACTGTGGGGAAGTAACGTTCTGATTCCAGATATATCTATAATTAGTGGACCTGGATGGTTCAAATCAGAGATATTTTTACTGAAAAAAGTTTTAAAATAAACTTATGCCAAGTAAAACATCTGGAAAGTCGAAATAGCAACGATCAGTCTGAATTACAAAGGGAAACTTTAACTAAAATATATAAGGGTTCGGTTATTGTGTGACTAAGGTGGTTAGCCTACATAATGACCCAAAAGACCATTGAAAAGTGCATGCTCATTTAAGTAACTCGTTCAACTCATATAAAAACCAAGGATCAACAGCTCCAGATGTGCAGCTAATGTACAAGCATATTGGTATGAGAAAGTGAGCCCTGGAAATGAGTCTGCAATGGAGAATTCCTTATGTATGCTTCCTGTAAGCAAAAGCAAAGACTAAACAGCTGACATTCCAGAAATGCTAAACCACCTTTTAACTTTCTGAAACTCAGTCCTAATATACTTACCTGGGTAAAGAAACACCAGACAGTTCTAATAACACTTGGACAACTGGCTGAACAGGCAGTATGTACTAAGTGCTTCCAAAATCAGAAGGCACAGTGAAAATTCAGAGGATTTACGTTTTTTTTTTTTTCCTGCAAGATCAGTAAACTAAGCTGAGCTGTTTTCCTGGAAGAGGGGGAATTCTTTTCATTATTCCAGGTGGATGACTGGACTAATTTTTTTTGTACTTAAAAAAAAACCCAAATGGTCCCAAGCAGAGTATTGGCTTCCAGATAACTTCTGCTGGAACATCTGGACTATGGATCAGCACAAAGAGCTGTACAAAATATTAACACTACTGGATCTTACGTTCCTTGAGGTATACTTGGACCAGGACACAAGACTGTAGTTAGAAAGCCTCAACGAAACACCTTTAATCTAGAAGTTTTCATTAAAATATCTTTAGTTTACACACAAGAACTCCAACACAGAATTAAGCCATTGCCTTCAGGGAAGCTGTTGATAAATACAAGAACATGTCTGGGAAAAGAAATCCACAGGACTTGAGAGCTGAGCACTATCCAGAGGGAGAACTGAAAGGGTGAGTAGATCATCTTTATGGAGAGCCTTCAGTTGGACATAAGTGCACTAAAATTTCTTTAGTTTTTTTGTAGACAATTCTTTCACTCTACCCTAGCTGAAACCAGACAACTGCTCAGATGTTAGATGTTAGCAAACCTCACCTTTTTAGTTATCACCTTGTATTTGTAATTCAAGGGCAATTATCTTTTGTTAATTGTAAAGTACTTTTGGAAAAAGAAATAACTCTATTTTTATTCAGTTTAAGATTTTCAGCTCAGATTTACATGCAGATACAGGTACATGATGGCCTGCAGCAGATTAAGAGCCAGTAACTTGGTTAAAAATATAACATGGTGGAAACATAGCCCAGTAACCACAAAAAGTCATGGAACTTTGACTGGAAAGATTAAGAAAAGTATTTTACTTTTAAACTTTCTGTAATACCTCAGTTGTATAAATATTTAAATTTTAAACTTATTTTATTATAGGCAGATCCTCATCTGGTATAAATCAGTGTGGCTTCTTTGAATTTGAAAGAGCTATACTCATTTAGTCCAAGTAACTCCATGTCTGTCTCTTAATGGTTTTTTTTTCATAATTCTTTCAGAGTGCCGTTCAAATTGATAGGTTATTTTCAGCTACAAGGCAAACTGCATTCTGCCTGTTTTTAAGCTATTTTACCCATAGACAAATCTGTGCTGTCAAAACAGGCTTTTAGAAGTTGAACAAAATCCAAAAAATCCAAGCTACGTATGTAGTAAAAGTTGGCACCCGTTTATCTGTAAATTCTTAACCATAAGAACAACAGTAAAATCTTCTACAGATCTGAATTTTCAGGCTATCTTGTTTAGCTCAAGGGCAGTTGCTAATGTAGGCGATCTCACACCTCAGATGTTGAGGATATAAAGACATCACATTTTTGCTTTATATTTATTTGTTATGACATTGCCCTGAAGAAAACTAACATTACTGTTAAAAGAGTAATACACATCATGCAGTGAATGATAGCTTGATCTGTCATGACAGAAGGTAGAAAACATGTGAAAAGTCTGTTATCTTCAAATTTGGCTCCTTGATCCTTTAGTAAAAAATGTGTTCCATTTGTAACAAGTGTAATTAAAACCATACTGATTAATTCAAGACATAACCAAACATCCTAAATCCTGCGAATAATTTACATAGCATTCTGTAGTCTGTTACTTTATTCACTCTTTTTACTACACATGGAAAATTCAGTCTCATTTTCAGATGCACAACATAGATGCCCCATGAAAGATTCTGGTAAGTAAAAGCATTTTCAAAAGGGAGAGAGAGAAAATTAATGTAATCATAACCATTCTTCATAGAGTAATCTCAAAAGAGGATGAACTTCAGGGCAGGATCCATGAAAAAGCTCTGCAGTGATACCAAAGTTCTGCTTGTATCAGAATGAAGAAGAATGAGCTAGATTGAAATGTTTAATATGTATTACATACAGAGGACTGATCAACCCCAGATGAAAGTTAAGTATTTTGCAAAAACTTCTGCATGTAGCCTTCAGACCTTCATGTGCTTTGTGGAGTGCAATATGTACAATTTTTTTCTCTAAATTCACTATTCAAAAACAAACAGTTATGCTAAACAAACCCATCAGAATCACAGTGATTAAGGTCATGTCAACACCTCTCTGCAGTTTTTCTAGGGACTACAGTTCAATTAGGAAAAATTTACCTCAGCCTGGAATCTAGTTCAAAGATAAATCAAAGCTTACTTAAATTGGAAGAAAAACTCTCTGACAGTTTATCATGCACAGGAATGAAGGGAAAACATAAAATTAATGATGTTTCTGGATCTATTTTGCATATACTGGATAACAAAGTTATTTTTAGAAAAAATCCCATGCAATTTCAATGCAACATTTCCTCTAGCTATTTGAGGTAACTGTACTCACTGCCTTGTAGGTGGACATTGCTTAGGAAATATCATTCCAAAAGCTTAAAAAACAAGTTAATACACTCTGCTTTGACTGCAGAGGGAAAAATTATATCCCCTCCTGCAGTAATCCTTTTAAAGACGCCTTTCATGCAAACAAAGATCAAGCAGATATCTGTCAGTCCTTGGGGCTAGAAGCTCTACTTATATGACCATTTTGAGTGGAAGATGAAGATAGGGATGAGTGAAGAGTAGAACTCTGTGTCCCTTGTGTTTTGGAATGTGATGAGGGACAGATGTCTTACACTTTAGAAGAGATGAAAACTCTGGTTCTGTGAAAAACGACAGAGAGTCAGAAAAAAATAAGGCCTTTAGATAAAGGAAAAGGGAATGAGGGGAAGCCAAGCACAGTAATGTGCCTCTTTTTCTCCTGTTACCCCTGCAATGCACAATATCTTCACTGTGCAGCCTCCTTCTGTTTTTAGAAGAGTAGGTCTGACTCCCTCTGCATTCTTGAAATGCTGTAAGTGTAGGGGGATTGGGGGGTGGGGCTGGGGATATTTTTTTAAGTATGGAATTTGTGCAGGGCTGACAGCAAGATTAATAGAGGGGACCATAAGGATTCCTGCTGAGCACTCTATTAAGCCAATAAGCACTGAACTACGAAAAATTTGCACAATGGACCATAATGACTTCTGAACAGCTGTTCTGGTCTACCATGTCCAAACCCTACTTCTGAAATAATTTCTAAAGTTGGCTCCTCCGTACAAGTAAGTTCTTCCAGTTTTCACTATACACCAAGTAAATATAACATAATAATTCAACAGCTGGGCTTTTATTTTCCTCGTTTATAAGGAGAAGTGGTTTTTCACCTTCCCTTGCCCATGTTCATATTATAACCTTGCCCACGTTCATATTAATTCTAGTCTTCATTTTTCTGCTGTACCTCATGCCTCTTCGCTTATGTATGCACAGTTAATCTTGTTTTCCTTCCTAGCCTATGCTTTACATCTTCTTCAGAATACTTGTTTGTCTTTAGCCTTGTTGTTCTTTTGTCCTTCACTGTTCTTTCTTGATTTACAACAGATCCCGTTACTCCCTCCCAACTTTACCCTTACTTTATTTCTGCCTTCAGCTTAACCTCCTATTCATGAGTCCATAAGCTCTAATTTATCTTCCACTGCAGTGCTTGCTTAAGTAAAATTTAAGAAATTTGTTTCTCCCCCACTCCAGTATTACAGAGCATGGGAGTTCTGGGGCCCTTAAAAGGCAGCTGGTCCCATTTTGTAAGAAAATCATGCACAGGTGCTGGGAATCATCCAGAGCTGATGGGCTTCCAGCCCCAAAAGTCATAGAAACTTATGTATATGTTTGTGACTGGGGAAAGTTTTATGTTTTTTTCCTTTCCTCTGGGAGGAAGAGGATAGAAGCAGCTTATAGAACTGATAAAGACAAGGAGTGGGGATGGCAGTAGGATGAGAGAGGCTCCCTTCCCATGACACAGTAGCACTATCTGAACTTTGGGAAGTATTACAAGTTATCATGGATCTTTTGTATTTAGATAACTGCCATATCTGAAATTTGGCATTCAAAATGTCCCTTTTCTAGCTGTATCAGGAAATCATGTCTGTGACTGGCCTTGTTAAAAAAAGGTGAAGAAAAAGCAAGATCAAAATCCTCTGTAAGAATCAAAGGAAGAGAATCAGATTGGGAGATTTACTTCTAAAAGGAAGTTAGGGGATAATATTTACAGGTGATGACTATATGTACATCTACCTATCTTGAAAATGGCTGTGGCAAGCTAGCCTTGAGGCATGAACAGATCACTGTAGGTGTAGATATTAAATTGATGATGTAGGTTCCAGATCCGATGTCAGAAGCTATGTCTTTCTTTTGGTAAGGGAAATCCTGGTCAGGATAGTATAAGACTTTTAAGTATAACTCTTGGTTTCTTGTATGTCTTAGAATTTGATCTTTTATCTGATTTATGGCATGTGATATCTAATCATCTGTTGGAATGTAAATCTGAGGAGTGGATGCTGACCTGACTTCTGACCTGAAATCAATTCCCCTAAAATGTCAGGTGATGAACTAAATCACAGTCCTCTTCATTCTAGTAAATAATTAATTTGAAAGGTTCAGGTAGAGCTTGCAGTTTTCTGGAAGCCACTATGAGCAGGCACTTTTACCTGCATAACATCAGCTGACCCACCTGATGTGCTGAGGTTATGAGATAACGGTGTGTTAGGGGAGGAACTCCAAAGCTTGTCTGACTTACCTTGTCTGAAACAGAAACCCTGGCCCCAGTAATATGATTGTCTGATATGATCCTCCCCTGACAGATTAATAAAACTGTTCAGTGGTATGTACTGGAAATGTGTTCAAAACTTCCAATTATGGAATCCTGGAAGTGGGACAGTGTTACTTTATCTGTCATTTGAGATTAAGAATGTGTTACAGATATTTATTGGCTTTTAAACATTTGATTTACGTTATGAAAACCCAATATTCTTTCAACAGACCCATGTCCTAGCTTTTAGGACAGACCTAGCTTTTAGGACAGACCTAGCTTTGAAGTTAGATTTGATCAGCTTGGTCAGAAGATTTTAACCAGCTCCAGATTCCTAAGATGGTCCCAGGCATCTATGAATGAGAAATAATATTTACACAGGGAAATAAATAGCCAAGTGGCTGAGGTTTTGAGACAGATTTGGAAGTCAGACTAGAAGCTTATCCTGATGATCAAGATCTCTGAGCCCTGTTGCTACTGTGAAGACTTGTTTAAAATCAGAGAAGACTTGAGGGATGTGCTTCAGCCAAGTGGTATCACTGCTGTTTCCTCCAGACCTTCAGGGATCTATCACTGGAAGACTAAATAGTTCTGCGGATGACCTTTCTCTGAATTATGGGACAACAGTAGATAGGCAAAGGTTTTGATGATTTTATTTCAACACCTTCTGACAGAAGCCTGTAAATACTTACTGTATAGAGTAATTGTGGTTATACAATTCAGTGAAAAAGTCTGAAACATAGGAAATAAAGGATGGCAGGTTTGCATAATATGGACAAATTATATTAGTGATGCTTTAAACAAAAATACTCAGAATATCAGACTGTTGATGTGTGAAATTCAAATGCAGTTTTAAGGTTTCATGTATCCTATCATTGGCTGAGGTCACACTACCTAAATATTCTCATTTTTAAGTAGGTAAGGTCCTGAGAACTGACTGTTCTTCCTCTTAGGAACTTCTTCAGCTTTAGTATTTTCTATTTTGGTACTTTCTACGTGCTCTGTACTCCCCATAGGATCATTTCAACAATAATTCATGGGACCAAATTGTATGCGCTGACCATTATCAACATAAAAACTGAATGCTCAAAGGAGATAGGAAAATTCAAAAGCTCCTCCCAGCCAAGAGTCTCACAGGTAAAAGAGGGAAGTGGTTTTTTGCATTTTGTAAGATAACAGTTGGGTTTTATTGTACAGGAGGAAAAGTAAAGTATGTAGATCAACTGTCCTGTTTCTTCCTTTGAATAAAAGGTATAATCTTTCCTAGATTTTTCTCAGTTTTCAACTACTTTTCTCTGCTTGTCTAGATTTTAGCAAATTTACTCTTCAGTTGCAAACAGTAAAAGTCTTTATTAAGGATAATATAAATACATCTATGATGGCAGGCATAGATGGCCAGTCTGTGCCAAAACCTCATTCTTCTAGCAGATGGACTCCAAGAGTTTGGAAGCATTAGGAATCTTTTCTGTATTTTCTAATGAAGATCAGTGTAAGAACAGGAAAAAGCTACTTCCACAAAGAAAGTAAAAGTTTTTAGAAAGTATTTGCTTGGGTGTATTCCTAATGTAATACCCTGAACACAGCAGAAGAAAAACATCTGGAACTTTTGGCATTTTGGGAGAGCTTTTAGTGTTGGCTTTAGGGAAGGAAGGAAGGAAGGAAGGAAGGAAGGAAGGAAGGAAGGAAGGAGGGGAAGGAAGGAAGGAGGGAATAGATATATATTACTGTAAAGGCAATTATTCTAAAAGAGGCACTTAATATCTCACCTAAAGAGACTGAAGAGTAATGCTGCCTTAAAGGAAAATTTGCATCCTATAGAGGGATTAACAAACCAATTTTGCATTAGAGTAGCAGAACATAAGACTAAATAATATATAAATTGCTGAAGCAAAATTTAGAAATGAAACAATTTACTGACATTGTCTTTAACTTTTCCTCTTATATCTTTTCTCCTCTGTATTGATGAAAAGTGAAAGGTGACTGACTCCTTTTCCTGTGAAATAACTTGTAAAACTCTCAGTGAATTTTCCTCTAAATTGATAAATTACCACTACTATGGTACCCAGCTGTGATACAAACCCTGAGCTTTGAAAATATTTTTGCATCCTGCACCACTTTATATGTGCATTTGATGTTTTTAAAAACAAAAATATTTTCTTAATTGTGAATTTTTGCTTCCATTACTTAACACAAATTCAGATGCAGGATAATAAAATCTGAAATAAGATGGGTAGTATATTAATGAATTCTGCAGTGTCTCAGGCTTCTTATTATATTTCCTCCATACAATTTGACCATTCTTTTTATTTTCTATGGCCAAGTGGACAATTGAAATTTCAAAAGTAAGTGGAAACCCTCATAAGAAGTGGATCTGCACCCACACATGAAAACCAGACAACAGACAGTACAATAGCACTAATAAATACTTCCGACAGCACATACGAAGAATGTAGCCCTTCAGTGTGAAGAGGCATTTCTCAGACTGTTCCTGGGATTTCTGCAGTTGAGTATCAAAAAAGAAAACATTATTTCAAGGCCAGTATTTCTCTTTCACAGCCACACATGTACAGTCATCTTACTCATTAGTTATTTCTCGGTGTTAATTGTGATGAATTATTTCACATGAGAAAATTAAACCAAAAGCTGACAACAATGGTAATGCTCCTGTCTCCCTTCCCCCTGGAGAAACAGGAGAAACCAGGCAATGAGCAGCAAATTTACAGGAGTTCATTTGAGTGACTGAATTGATTTTCTTTAATCCCACCAAGCTCCATATTTTCAATCAAAAAGCCAAGTGTTTGACAAAGGCTTTTGCCCTGAATAGAGGTATCCTGGAAATTGCCTGTTTCCTGCAGCAGCGACGAGATTCCCAGCCACTTGAATTGTATGGGTCAGAGCCCTCAAACAGGTCTGTGTGTGACTGCCAGTGGCAGTGTGACAGTGTTTTTCTTAGCAGCTGGGGAAGTTTAGAAGTTATAATGGAAAGGTTTTCAGTGACTTCCCAATTATATCTGAATATGCTTGGAGTTCTGCTTTGATGTTGCCAACATCGTATATGAAAGTATCTAAGTTTTCCAGATGTTTCCTCAATAAAGTAAAGCATTTTAACTCCCAGTGACCAAATCTTCCCTTATATATTTAAAGCTCCTTTTCAACCACAAAGAGAAATCCTAGATGAATTAAATCAATAAAATTACAGTTATACAATTCTGTTATCTGTGTCCAAACTGGGCTGAAGTTCACAGCATTGAATAATCTAAGTTTGTTAAGATCAAACTTTTTCCTGGCTGGGATCTACACTGAAATCTGCCCTCTTTGTACCTCTTAGAAATTCAGATATCTTCATCTGTTGGTGACTTCTAGAAGCAGTTTTCAGAGGAGGGGAAAATCAAGTATTTTTCCTCAAGTACAATTTCATGCCTCCAGTTGACATTAAAGCATTGATATTACCTATTAAGTTATTTTTTAAGCCTAAATCAATGTGGTATTAAATAAAATTTTAGAAATAATGAGGATGTTTATACACAAAGTTCATGGATGCTAGATTGGGCTCTTCAGACATAAGGACAGATGTCTTTTGCAACGAATATTTCCAAAAGCAATTGAGAATAAAGAATTAATTTAGCTTTTTACTGCTTCTGTGTTTCAGGAATTCAGAATTTGAGAACTGATCTCATAAAATACTTGTTATTAAAAGGGCAGCAATGGTATTCACAGGTTTCATCGCTCCCAAGAAAAAATCTGTAACCTTCTCTTGGAAGAGGGCCCTTTTAGTGCCTGGTAAATTGAAATTCCATCAGCAAGAGAATGACTTTAACACAATATTGAATTAAACTTGCATTACTACCAACCACAGATGGAACTTCATCTGTTGTAACAGCTACAATATTTAAGAAGACTCAGTCATTGAGCTGAAAATATTTAAGCAGTCTTTTATATATTTTTGTATGTCTTACGGTAACCACCAACCATAACAAAGACTTCATGTCTGTATTTTCATCCAAATAACAAAGGAAGACAGTCAGTTTTCAAAATTATTTGAAACTGATAATTTACCCGTTTATTCATGTCACTGTTTTGCAGAAACTTTTAAACACTTCTGCTGAGAAAATCTCAGTAAATTATTACTGTTAAAAAAAAAAAAATTATTCTTTGGATGTTTAAATGAAATAATTTTCCTGCAAATGTGGTATTATGCCTTTAGAAAAGTTTAAAATATGAATAATTTTTTTAAGACTTAAGGATGAACTGTGGTGCTGCTGAGCCTGATTACAAAACACTCATTGACATTTCTGCTGGTCAGGATTTCGCTTTAGTTTTCTGGGCTCTCATCCAACACTTTTTGGCCTCCGATGCCCTTTGGGGATGGTCCTAAAGTTCCTTCCAGCCGCATTCAGCAGCAGTTACTGACAAAGCCACCTCCTTTGGAAGTACAGCAGGGAATTTATATTTTTGTATGCAATTGCATCAGTTCCATCTGCAAATACAGTTGACAAATCAGCACTCTTTTCTCTTCGACTGTTTGCAGATTTTCACTCTGAACTTTTTCAGAGTTAAAAGTGGCAATCATAGGATTGTCTATTGGCTAGTCTATTGTTGGGGTAACTTAAAATGTACCATAAATACATCTAAATCATCAGAAACTTCAGATTCTACAGCAGGCACATTTGGACTTTACCTCTTTCTGACGAATAAAGTCCAAGCGTTAGGGGAGTTTTGAGTTCTTCCTGTCAGGGGGGAGTAATTCACTTAGGCTAAAAAATCAGTGGAGAATGTTCAACAGTTTTGTCCTTGACCAGAAGAGGTCACCCTTGTGTGTGGCATAAAGCTAATCTGAACCCTTTACCCCTCTCTCTAGTTCACCAGAAATTAGGGGCTTTGTTTTAAATGAAAAATGTCACACCCAGATTTTCCTGACTTTAGGGGAGTTTTGGAATCCAGGTTGGACCCAGGTTCCACACCTCAGTCCTTGGTTTTCTGAGCAATGTGGTTCTGCCGTTGGTGCAGATAATTGTCAACCTCCACCATTGCCTGACGGTCTCCTCTTGTTTCTCCCTGTGGTGACATTCACATCATATCTCCAGCTCACGTAGGTTTCAATGAAGAAAAATATCTCCGAGATCAATATCACTATGTTAATTGATACTTGGTTAAAGGTGAAACGTGAGTTTCAAGATATAGATTTCTTTCATTATTTTATATTATTTTTTAAAGGATTGTTTCTAATCTTCCAAAACTTTTCTTTTAAAGAAAATTTATCATTATAAACTTTGTTTCCTTCCCTGCTCTTGGAATTTGAAATGTAAGAGATGTATTCTTATGGATACTGTACATTCCTCTACTCCCTAATTGGGTGCAGGGGTTTCTAATGCAAATTCAGTTCATCCTTCTTCTCCATGGGCACAAAACTATGACTGCTCATCTGAGACTTTTTCCTTATTTTCCTTCTTTAAAAGAAAAGCAGTGTCCTTTCACACATGTAACCAAGATCTGGAAGTCTGCCAGCATCTGTCTGACTCATCATTTTCAAAAGATGCTGTGAATGCTGGGAATCAAATTCTAGCTGTGAGACTGTAGGTAGACACTTGAGTGCCAAATTCCATTGCCACTTTACCATTTGAGCCCCAGAAAGAACGTAAAGCAGAAAGCAAAGCAGCTCTTTCTGTTGTTATCCTGCTACCAATCATCACAGAGCCAACATGTCTCTTTATACTAAGAATATGAATAATGTACAAAAGAATTTTAGAAAAATACCTTTAGGCTAGAAAACTGAGACTAATCATAATATTGTTTTTCATGAAAATAAGACTTGCTTTGAAGTATTTATGCTACTTCCTTACTATTCCCTTGGCTATATTTTGTTTTCATAATGTTTATTCAGTTAACTTAGTTATTTTTATACTTGTCTGGTCTTTATACCTTCTCTTTTTCCCCCTTTCTTTTGATTCATGCTTTTTTCAGTTTTCTCAGGCTGATTTATCTCTGTCAAGTATTGCTTCATAGTGCAAGGCGTCGGACATAAATCCATTACTTATGGTATGTCTATTGCTGCAGAAAAATGTGCTTCACGTGGAGCTGAATTTTTTTCTCCAGTTTTAAACAGTATTTTTCATTCATGGAACATGAAGACTAATCTTTAAACAGA
Source organism: Entomyzon cyanotis (assembly GCA_024500445.1). Taxonomy (NCBI): domain Eukaryota; kingdom Metazoa; phylum Chordata; class Aves; order Passeriformes; family Meliphagidae; genus Entomyzon; species Entomyzon cyanotis. Next base: position 11,094,242 of record JAKEPQ010001009.1, read on the forward strand.
GCAAAATATAATGTAGGTGTTCAATATTTAAACTAATACAATCCTAACTAAATATTTCTTTCTGTAGAATTCTGGAGACTTTGCTACTGGGGATGTTCAGATATTTTAAGTACAAGTTATAACCTTCAATCCCTATGTAAATTAAACCTGTGCCTTCATGGACCTGTCAATTGTTTCTTACAATGACTGTGATGAAAAGATGAGACTTTGGTTAACATTACTGTAATATATTTTGAACGATGCAAAGAAAATATTAGCCTTTTATCAATGCAGACAATCAAAGCCTAATGGAATCATAGCTATAAGAGGCTAATATTCTCACTGGATATATTTAGAAATGAATTACTTCTATCTCTGCTACTTGAACATGATGTAGGGACTGGAAATATCTAAGAAAGATTATTGTTTAGAGTGCTGTATTGTGGCTACATATCTTGTGGTAAAGATTTTTTTTCCTGTATTTACTCAAATTATTTCTTAGATTTGTTCTATCAGAGATAGCTCCCAAGTGGGACTGGGATTTTATACTTTTAGTCACTGTTCTGACACATAAACATGTGTGAGCTTAAGTCACTGAAATTAAGGACAAAATTCCTGTTCATCTTGGTAGGTTCAAGATTTCACCCCAGGCATCTTGGGAGACAACACTTGCACTTCTTAATATTACATTTTTTTGACAGTAAGTAAAACAAACATACTTTAAACTTGCTGGGTTTAAGCCATGTTACTCATTGCAAATCTTTCTGTATAGATGGAAAACTATCCCTCCTTTTTTTTTTTTAAATTTTTATTTTTGGGGTTTTTTTAAATTTTTTTTTCCTAGAAAGGAAAGTTGGAAGCATCTGTACACTAAGAAAAATGTGTAAATGATATAACATTTATCAAATTGTTTCATTTAAGTCTATTAAAATAATTTTTGTTTGAACAAACCCCTATTTTTTGCCTTGATTTGATAATAGGAGTAGATTAGAAACTGATTGAAATGTCAGACTGAACCTTGCAGTTAGCCAGAGTGGTCTCAATGTCTTCTTAAAATCACAGCCTTCCTGTGATTAAAATCACCACCTTAAAATCACTGTCCTTCCCTTCAAGGGTTAGAATTTGATTAATATTCAGCCAAGGATTCATATTTGCTTTGATTAAATATATTTAAAAATGTATAACATAGCTGCTGACTCAAAGGTGTGTATGGTAAGAACAAACAGTACTTCCACATTTAGACTTTGAGTTAATCAAATGAGAAACTAGTGCTGGTTCTTTGTTACAGATTGCCTACATAATTTCTCTAAACCTAGAAATTTGCATGAATTCCCAAATTAGAAACTCAGTGAGTAACTTATTCACCTTCTTTTCTTTAGTATGTGTGCACATCTTCTATCACACAAAAACCAATTTATTTGTCAACCCAAAAAAGCCATTAACCTGAAGGAAAACATTCCACTATGATCCATGGATCCATGCATCAAGTGGATCTAAGATGGAAAATTTCTGGTGAATGCTGCACAGTGTGGAAGAAACAAAGAAGGACTCTTTGCAATATTCGTCATGTCCTTTACAGATTGAAAACCGAGCTCAACTTCTACTTAATTTAAATACAGAAAATATTATTTTGCTTACTGGTAACATCAGGCATTTTTTGATTAATACTTGATTAAAAAATTGATTTGGTGTTGTCAGCACACATCCAAAAAAACTAAACATGACAACGTCTGGATATTATCAAAACAGCACTTTTCCCTCTCACTTTTCTGGATGCAGTGTTAACAGTCACGTTCTCTTCAACTTTATATCGGGTTTTTGTGTGAATTATGTTGATTTGAATCTGGAATAACCCTATAGAAAATCAGGTTATTTTTTTTTACTTTTCCAATTAAGCTGTTATATGTTTATTATTGCTTATAGCCACTTTTCAAATATAATGCCAATATTATTTGTTTTATGTGGGATATACCATATTTAATGCTCCACTTTTATGTAATTGTTTTTTTTCCCAAATCTCAGGTATATGGAAACTCGGTGATCATCTACTACCTCCTTGACCAAATTTTGTAACAAATATTTTTCCCTGAATACGGTTTGACAAAAAAAAAATATACCTGAAGTAGAATTGATCATCTGATTGAACAAATTGGGAATTAACCATCTTGCTACCTGAGAAAAGCATTATGCAGCCAATGTTAGAATGAAAATTCAAGGTCACAGCACTTCAGTCTAAACAGAATTTTTTGACAGAGAACCTTGGGCAAAATTTAAAATGTATCTCGCTGCTTTATAAATGGGTCATTTATTATATTCTTCCAGAAGTTCTAAGGAATAATGATCTTTAACATTAAGTGTTGAGATTCTGCTAACATCAGACTTTCTGCAGACAATTCTGCTTGAGGCAGAGCTCTAACAGACATTGACTTCCATACTGCCTCTGGATGCCACTCACTTCCTTCTTCCTTCCTTGCATAATCATCCTCAATTCTAGAATATTCTTTCCTCAGAGGATCTTCAGATTTCTTCCTGAATTAAATAGGCATAAAACACAGCAATTGCAGTCACAGGAGTGAGTTTGATTTGTTCCCACACAGCACAAATGAACCCAAACCGCACAATTTCTTGGTATGCAAAAATCTATCCACCGCCATGCCATGGAGGTAGATTTTGGAAAATACCATCCATAGAGTAGCAAAAACAGACATCAGAGCTTTAAAGTCCACATGTAGCTGACAGAATTTCTTTTTGAAGTAAAGACTATTGTAAAGCACAATCAGAAGTGCCATATTCCCACCAGGTAGAAAAATACCTAGTAAGAAGATGCACTGCCAGCATTCCCATCCACCCCACAATTTCCATCCCAGTGCATCTGCAGAGATGGCAATTGTGTGCCAAGCATGTTACATGCTGGGAAGACATCTTCAGAGACCTTTTGCATGCAGCATTACAGGTTCCTTGGTCCTTACATGTGGCAAGCACAGACCTTTCCTGTGAGAATTCTTTTCTCTCTTCTTCCTGTGTTTTATAAACAAAGATAAAGTTTGGATGTTATTAAAAACAGTTTCTCAAGATATGGACAGTTCAGGCCTGGCCAATCAGGCCTAGGGGGAGGCTTCGAACTGACCAATGTGGGTGACCTTTAAAAGGTCTATATAAGTTGGAATTAAATAATAAAAGCTTCTTCTTGATGCCGCACTTTGAACATGGATCTTCTTTCTCTGCTAGCAGCTCAACAGCGACACTTACATATCAGGATTAATTGCAAATACTAATGCAGTGCTGTCTCTCCATTTGTTTCTGCCTCTTCAGTGGCAAGATCCAGCCAACCTCAGCTTCACCAGCAACAGTTCTCCAGTGGAGGCTGAGCTCCTGCAGGGGTCCTTCAGCAGCCTGCAGACTGTAGGATAGTTCTTGGGTACTCAAGAAGCTGGTTCCCAGTATCAGCTTTCCATCTGCTGTGAGTAGTTAGCAGCTGTCCTGCCCTGTCCCCCCATAGAAAGCAGTGCACTAGAAAAATCCATGTCCCTCTTTAAAAAACAAACAAACAAAAAAATCAGCAAGGAAAATAATTAACTGCTGTCATAAAAAACATGTCCACAATTGGATTTATGTATTTTGAAAAAATCTTGAAATTTCTTTCCATATGAGGATATATTTTAGATGGTTTTTAGACTTTTGTAGTATCAGTACTCATCTGACTAGAGAGTTGATAGGCATCTGTATACTACATCTGTATAATTTGTAAAAAACTCTTATTTTCAAGAGGGTCATGGATAACTGTTTTGCTCTTATTTACTGCCCCTTCCTGTTCCAGGTGGCACTTCCCAGCATAGGAATTCCTACATTGAAGGGTAGCAATTTTTCAATAGAGGTAAATGAAAGACAGAGAAAAGATGAGTGGATGTTAATATTTTCAGTATTTGTGTCTGAGACATCAGTCTTGTGTGGAATCAGTTATCTTGTATTACAACTGTATCTTTGCCTTGACTGCAGAGCTGGCCTTTGGTCTTGTTTTAGGTACTTTGTTTGAAAATCAGTCCATACAGCACAAATATACTTAAAGACTCTAGGTTAAAGTGGGCATACTGAGGGGATCAAATATTCAATCAAATCAAAATCCTTGGCATATCAGAAATAGCAGGAAATATATTTTTTGTACAATCTCTATCCTCAATCTTTTCACACAAATGACTGTGTCTATTTTTGCTAGGCCTGCAAAAATATGTACAATGGAAAAGAGAATACCTCATCTGGAGGCATCATATCAAAGCACAAGCACTGAAAAGGTATATTACTGATGTATCTAAGTTTGCAAAAAGATTAAAATAAAAATCATTAGATTTTCAAGATTAGTCAGAAAACAAGGAAAGGCAAAGAAAGGCAAGGAAAAAAAAGACTATATGCCACTCAGACAGAAGACTTTTTTGGAGAATGGCTGAGTCTTGGGTAACATATTAGTTAGTAGGTAGATTAATATGTAAAAACATTTGGGGTTCATTTTTGCAACAACTTTTCTAAGCCTGTTACAATATAAAAATTCTAATCAGGCTTTTAAAACATTTTCCATTAAGTGCTTCTCCTTGTTTTATGAATAGGATTTGAGGAGGTAGTGAATTCAAACAGGAAATGTTAGGATTAATTTACTGATCTTTGCTGACAATTTGATTATTCTCCTACCACCAGAGCAAGCTTTTCGTATGCTGATGAGCAATTGGATACCAAGTTTAGAGTAGTCAAAGTGACAACAAGCACATTCACGAATAAGACTGTAGCTACTCTAAAACTGCTGACCTAACTAATACATAAGTGAACAGGGAGAAGGTGCAAGATGTTAAAGAGTGTCTAATTTTGAAAGCAATATTCTGTAGTTAAGATAATCTAAAATAATCCTGATATATGGAGTACCTGAAGCTGTATACTGATATTTTTCAGAAGTCCTGGGAACAATTAGGCATTGAGATACCAATGAAATTAAATCATTGAGTGGGAAGTGGGAAAACAGGCAGTTGTGTATTAGTGTCCTTTCACGATTGCCACTTAGCTCTCCTAAAACAGACACACATAAAAAAACCAGACCGGACACTTGAACTAAACTCCAGACCTTCCTAGCAGGAAGTATGATTGCTTCACACTTTATGTAGGCAATCTCTTTGTTAAGAAAATAAATAAGAATGGAAATACATAGGAAAGTATGCATAATGCTTCAAAAAGGAAAATCCGAGCCAGTTATTTACTAATTGTTTGCAGGGAGAGTTTTTTTTGCCTTCCTCCTGAACACAGGAGGCAGGGAGGAATGTGGGTCAGCCTGGCAGCTATAGAGCAGTATCCAACAGGCAGAGATGGAATAACTCCTTCTGCACCCTCTTCTGTGCCCTCTTGCAACACTATAAATATAGTCAAATATGGAAAAGCCAAAGGGAAACGTGTTTGTCTATGCTAAAACTTATCTGCAGTACAAGAGCTCAGGAGTGAATTCAGTTGGAGAATGTAGCTCAGCTTCTCTAATCTGAAATAACCTTGGCTACAGAATTAGAGAACTGTTTTGGTTATAGTCACCCACATACCCCCTGTGGTCTAGGTGAGGCAGAGTAGCTGGCACATCCACTCAAGGATTTAGAAAATTAAACTGAAGGATCAAGGCAGCTCTAACACTTTTTAGCTGGTGAGGGTCTCAGCAGAAATCTTTGTAACAGTCTCTAATGCCTTCAAGCATTGCAAAGAGAAAAAGTATGAAAGTTTGTACCTGAGTGCCTTTATTACTGATTGTTACCTCCATTTCACGTTTCCACCACTGAGTTGCCACTGCAAGTTTCAATGAAGGCAGGATGACAAATATTTTCACAAATTTTCTCATTTTCCTGTGAGATACACCCCATTCCAGTGTCTGTTGAATATACCTGTCATAAAAAAAAAGTCAGAAAAGAATATACATCAATAGTTGTTTTATAAATCCTAGAAACTACTATCCATAAAATTAAAATAGATTCTTTTAGATGCCAGAAACTTTTAGTATAATTCTGTGGCTAATCTTAGATATATCGATGGGGGTTGGGAGGCTTTATCACCCACTTACAGCTCAATAACTGTTGAAACTCTTACTAAGAACAATAAAGATTTACAGGGCAGATATTAGATTATGACCATGACTGGATTAAAGGATGCTCTGTATGTAAATTTTGAAACTCAGTACTGAGCTTTTTAGCCCTGTTCTCTGTAGCAATATTTTCCCCCACATGTAGATGGAGAAACATAAGAGCTGATTTAACATATGCCAGGCTCTGAAGGATGCAGAGCTTTTTAAAAGCACAGTCCAAGATCAAAGTGCTGCTGTTTCAGCCATACACCCCATTTTTATCTTCACATCTTTTCCCCTGTCAGCAGTAGAGACACCAAATGTATTAAGAACTGCTTTTCCACCAGGAGATCCTTCTTACTCTTAGGTCAATCTTAGATACTTTTTCTTCCCCTGAATTATTTATCCTTTAAACCAGTTGGCTCTGGTTCAGAGCCAAAGTATTGGAAAATTTGGTGTGTTCTATTTATCACTTTTATCTGTCTGTGTAGCCTTTATTTCTATCCCAGTTTCTAAAGGGATGTGTTAAAACATTCCAACTCTTCACATGTACTAGTCATACTACACAAAAAATGTGAATTGTGCTTGACAAAAGATACTGCATTAAATTATGGCTGCCTCACTATAAGAATTTTTTCTGCTGGTTTTGTGTGATGCACTGAAATATGCATCGTCACATACGATTAGCTGGTATTGAATCAAAACCAAACACTTTGTCAGTGTGGCTGGTAGTCTCATGGTACCTTTTACGGGAAAAATGTTCTGATTCCTTTCCTTGACCTAAAAGCTAAATTCATGACCTTACGTAAAAGTTGAAAACACAATGGTTTCTTCTAATGTGTAGCCTTTTTACATACAAAAAAGTAGTTTGGGGAAACTTTGAGAAGAATAAGATGTAAGAAAATATTTTAAATAGCTTATTTTTTTCAGCATTCTAAGACTAAGATTTGGCCTCAGAATTCCTTCTTTCCTCCAAACCATTCTGAGAGTATGGCATCTTACTCTTTTTCTTGGGATTGTGACAATTGTTTGCCAATGGATTTAATGGCTACATGATAAAACCTGATAACCACTTTTTATCTGTTTTATCAGAATTTACTGGCTTATCACAGAAGGGATGGAAGGAATCGTGGCTTTGCTACCAATGTCACTCAAGTTCACAGATCAACATATTAATTCAAGTAATGAAAGACAGCAGATTTAGGATAAAAAACAAACCTATGAAGGAATTTTGATGATGGGAGTGCATCTGCTACAGCATATTCAGCATGAGCAGAGAGGCAAGGCACACAGCCAAAGGTACTAATATCATAAACCAATGCAGATAAATCTAGTGGAACCTTTAGCTTCTCTGCAGCTTGCTCCTCAAAGAACAGATAACCTTTCACAGTGGATATGAAGGACAACATATGCATTGAATTTGTTTTGGTTTGTTTCCGTTTGTCATTTGTTTGTTTTGAATAGAGGCATTGAGTAGAGAATAACTTTTCTGAGTTACAAGAAACACATTTGGTGTAGATGCTTCTAAACAGAAGGGGAAAAGGAGCTGGATAGTTCTTCATTACCATGTCACCCCATCCTCAGCTAGATTCAAGAGGGCTAGTATCCAACCAAAAACCATCACACTGATGTTTTCCTCAGCCCACTTCCACAGAACCATAATTCGCCTGTCTTCAACAGAGATACTTATGATTTTACAGGCTTGAATGAAAGAAGAATTCAGTGATTATTTGCCTGGACAATGCTGAATTAAAAGCAGAATAAGCAGTTAAATAAAGTGTCTTGTTGGATTTTCACACCCGTGTGGGGCATTCAGCTTTAGTATTAAAAGTAAAACTATGAGGACACCATAAAAATCAATAAATGATTCAAAATTTACTGGGGTTCCAACCCAATGTGGACAATTTTATTTAACCCAGCAAACTGTGGGCCAGATGCTAAAGGTGAGTTTCATGCATTCTGCTGTCAGAACAGATTTCTGTCCTCCCCTGTGCAACTCCTTCTCACCATATATGTCTGTTGGCTTTTTGTCAATGAGGGCATCTCTTTTTCTCCACAGTGAACTAATTAAGATATCAGTAAAGAAACATCATTCCCTCCCTCCACCACTCAAGTGAATCATTTCTGATCATCAGCTCACCCACCTTATATCAGATGAACAGTGAGGAAGATGGGAGGATGCTGTGGTTGAGGGTAGGAATCCGAGAAACTGTTGTCTTTTCTGGTAGGGAAAGAGTATTAGGCTTACTAATCTCTGATGTGCAATCACAGAACTAAAGATTCAGGATGGATTTTGAAAAGAATGAACAAGATAGAACTTGGTACAACAGAATGATACTAAGCACTCTGGCCATAAACCAACCAAAGACACCACCGAGTTTAGCTGTAAGGAGTATTTCTCCCAGCCCTTTGGAGAAAAAGGAAATAAATCCAGTAGAGTCCTTATCTGATCCCAAACTATATTTTTATTTAAAAATGTAAAAATTATGGATTTTTTTTCCATTACAGCCAAAAGAGAGGAGGGGGAAAGGGCTTTCAGACAATTAGGCTGTAAGTTTTGTACAAACTGTGAAAGCTACTGATCACAAGACCTTAAAAGATAAACATTTCTAGAGAAAATATGGGACCTTACATTAAAAATAAATCTCAAAATTTCCTAATTATTAATTTATTTTACAATTTTGAATACAATGCTAGCTTATTTGACTGGAAGATACTTCATGATCCTCAGTAATGTGAATCATAATCATAAGAGAAAACAAGAGAGTAATACCATTTCTCAATGTTACAACACTGATTCAAGTAAGCTGAAATGGCAACTTGTGTCTTGTTAGAGAGCTAACAGTTCTGAAAGTTTCTCTTTTTGTCTGTGAAGCAAACCAATTAATATAGCACTGTAACTGCAGCACGATTAATCACAGTCAGCACTCTGCAGCTGCCACACAGGGAAGCCAGCCAAGCAAGCCCACCAGCACTAGTCTGGTGACCTGACCTAGTGTGATGAATGAGAGGGCTGCAGTTGGTGAAAGACAGTGAACCTGGCCTTAAATGTATGGGTGTGCAATTCCAAGGTACGTGTGTTTGACAGCCAGGAAGATTGTCTCACTGGATACCTGAGGAATTGCATAGGGGAAAGTGACATGTTAACTATTTTGTGTTAAAGCATAATGACTGATTTATGCTCGTAAAGTAGATAAATAACAGAATGAAAGCAATGACTATTTTTTTTCTCATGCTGCCAGTGGTGTTTCTCTGACAGTCCTATATTTCTTCTGGGAAATTCAATTTTAATACTATATCTCAGATAGGGATTCCAGACATACCACACATATTAGCTGAAATTCCGTTCCATTGCTCATCCTCCTCTGCCTGTCTGCAAAGCCTATGTATTTCCAGTATTCCTCATTTTTCTTGAGTTCGACTGTGCTTTACAAATGCTGATCAGATCATGCTCTGTCATTCCACAATAACATCAACAAATTGAACTGCCCTTTTTTAGAGGGCACACAATGCTGATTTCACAGATGTGTATCATTAGGCAACTAGTCACACAAAAATGTGCACTTGAGGTCAAAGCCTACACAATCTTTATTTTCTTTCCTTCTCCCCCATATGTGATCATTTGTGTCTCAGGATGCTACAGCTCTTTTTTATCTCATCAGCCTCAAACACAAAGCAAGCTTGATAACTGCCAAAACTTGCCTGTTCTGCAGCTTCACAGCTGTGATGCATATGCTTGACTGGCAATGACAGGAGGACATCATACTAAGTGAAGCTCAAAATGAGAAGCTCGAGGCCACCACCAACCAAGGGACTGCAAAAATGATGAGACGATCAACTAATCTGATCTTAAAGAGTCTTTAGAGGCAGAGAGAATAATTTCAAATGGTCCTCAATGCAATTAGAGAAGGAAGGGAAAAGCAGAGGAAGTGCTACTGCAGTAAATATCACTCTAATAAAAGGAAGGCAGGAGAGCAAGAGGAATGCTTGTATTGGGAATAGAAGGGGAACATTTTCTAGTTTGATATGAACATTGACCAAACAAATAAGGATAAAAGATAAGGACAAAAATGCTATGGGTAGGAAATAACTGGAGGGAAGACATGTTAAGTATGCAGTGACCTGTATTATGTTTGGACAATGAACTACACAAACTGAAGTTTTTAATTATAATTTTAACTTTCTAAATATAAAAGAAACAGGATTAGCTGTCAAAATCTGTGGAAATGTTTAGCAAAACCTCAGGCACACATCTGAATGGCATTATGTCCTCATGAGCTCATGACTATCCTCAAAGCTAGCCAAAGCAAGCAGTACAATTTTTATTTCTCTGTACATCTGAACTATTATTCCCCACAGTGAGGAAACACAGAATCTAATGTAGGAATAAAAGTGAGGTATAAGCAAACATGTTTTTCTTATATGTATTGCTTTTGCTGATTTTTTTTTTTTGGACAGGTCACTATCTTCAGCTGTAGAGGTCTAAAGATAGAAATTTAAATTAATGATTGTACCCAATCATATGTAGTTTAAACCATAATAGCATTGTTATTTATGTCTGTAAACAAACTTAATAAAAGACAGATATAGCTTTGTGAATATTTCCTGCCAGGTCAAAGGGGTATAATACTGGCTCTTTATTTAATAGCAGCAATTCCCGAATTTATTTATTTTAACAGAGTTCTTAATCTTTATGAATTCATAAAAATTAATAAAGGCCAAAAGACATAAACAATCTTTACATTTTCAAATTCCAAACCTAATATTACCACATAAATTTTCATTGTGCTTAAATCCAGTCAACTTCCTGACAGAAGGATTAAAAAATGAGAATGTTTGGACAACCAAAGGTATGAAAAATTCCCTGAGGGAATTCACTGAGAGTATATAGTGAATTAGAGACTTCATCAGTTCACTGCAAATCCTAAAACAGAAGCATGTTGCATTATGCCTCTAAGTATCCATTTTGGCTGCCTATTTTGCCTGTCATTGATGATGAGTTCTAATTCTTAGTCAAGTTTTGTGTTTTCCTTTCCAAATACCTAAGAGAATAGATATTCTTCTGCTGATGCAATGTCTCTTTCTGTACTGTAAGGTATGGAATTAATTTGCATTCTTATTTGTGCTTTTAATTGTTTTCTGAGTTGTATTAATATTGGCTCTCCTGAGTTAAATTGGTTTTTTTTGTCCACATTTTAAACCCCTGTTGGATGCCCTTTTATTATTTTGCAATCTTCCCTCGGGTACATAACTTCTCTCAATTTATTAGCATCTGCAAATTCCGTTAATGAGCTGTTTGCTTCCACCTCCAGATCACTAATGAAGATTAAATAAAGCTGGATTCTGCACTAACCCTTTGTGTCCTGATTCTCCAAGATATCACACCATGGATTCAAATGAAGTGACACCAACATAAAAATGGGGGAAACTCTGGAGATTTGAACCCTGTGGTTTGAATGTGACTACTTCACTCGTTTTTGACTCTGCATGTCTGTACATTTTTTAGTAATTTTGTAATTCATAGCCTAAGTAGAATCCTGGAATGAATGTTCTAAGCAATGCTACATGAGAGAATGTGGGATAGCTGAATAATAAATTATGAGACACTGGCACTCAACTGAGGCTATTTCAAATGCAGATTTGGGTATGTCTCCTGACTCTCTGTTAAAAACATGTTGTAACTTAAAGAGAATCAAGCACACAGAAATAATAAAAGTCAGTGTTAAAATTATGATGATATATAATGTTAAACATATCTTGCAATACTTTGGGTTAAGAATCCAAAGAAGTGTAATCCAAAATGTGGATAGTTGCTTGAAGGACAAAATCAATTAAATTACTATGCTGAAGTAAACTGCAGTAACAGTGCCCTAGGTTACAATATAGATGTATTTAGTATTCTATTACCACCAGCTGTGGGGCATTAGCTGTTGTCTCCTGCTGTGACTCACCCCTGATAACTGTTAATGAGCTATCAAGAACTAACTGCATGACTCATGGAATTATCTCATCCTATTGTGAGATGCTCCACCCAGGAGGGAGGAGCCAAGCATTCCCACCTGGATATAACCTGGCCTTGGAACTGCCCAAGTTAGCCCTGTCTGCTGGATTCCCAGAGGACAAGAGCTACCACTGGACCTTCAGGTGGAGAGCAGACCTTCCACAGGATCACTATTTCAACCTAACTGCTTCACTTGGACTGCTACCACCACCCTGATTAACAGGGTGTCAGGTTGTATCTGACTCTGTCAGTGTTTTTCTCTTGTATTATTACATTTATTTTAAATTTTCCTATTAAATTTTAATCGTGTGTTGTGATCTCCCACTGGTTTGTTTTCAAACTAATACACAGAGGAAGAAGTAACACTCCAGAATAGAAACCCTTGAAATACAGAAGAAAAACACAGATATTGTTGATGCAGAGAAATGGAGACATGCAAAACTGACATAAAAGAGACTCAGAAATTAAAAATAAAAGGAAAAGCGTCTGCTACAAAGCAAATTGACCACAAGACACCAAGAAAAGAGTACAGTTTTTTTAGTTCTCTTCTATAAGGTTGGGGTTGTGTGCCACATAACAAAATCCTCTTTCCTCTTAATGTTTGTTCTAATGGTTTTCTCTCCTCTGAAAAATACAAATTATATGCACTAGAGTATTTCTGAAGAAAGTGCTTTTTGACCTTGTGAGCTTCATATAAAAATCCTCATATGATCAATAAACCCCAAACTTATAACATGTACTTTGGGGATCCTTGGCTGGGGAGCATTTATAGGTGATGGATACCAAAGGCTTCCAAGGGGTTCTGCTGCTGCAGCATGTAAAAGGTACATGTTGCATATTGAAAACTTCACCTGGCTTACTGTGTTGCTTTCCCAGCGGATTAGATACACCCAAACAGGGGCAGTAATTTTATCCTGCCTCTAGTCTTCATGTCAGAGTCCACTTAGACTTCATAGAAGCTTCTTCAGTCATTTAAATGGCACATCTCCCCTGCTCTTTTAGATGTCGTCACTGGGCTGGATTGGGGCAGTTCCAATGTCTCAAAAACATTGTGTATGATTTTAAACTATGCCTCAAGAGGCACTAAAAGTATTCAGCTATGAAATCTGGAATGTCACTTAAAACTTCCCAGTTAGGATAAAAACATTATAGTCAATATTCTTAGTAAGGCATGTCCCTGCCTGCAGAGTATGGAGACCCTATTTTTTCAGTTCTCATCTTGCTATTTAATGCCAAATTAAAGAATGAAGACGTCTATAAATGCTATTTTCTGTGTTATGTACACCTCCCTTATTAGCATTGTAGTCAATACAGTTTTGTCAACAATGAACGGCACAGGAATATTTATTTATTCCTTTATTTATTTATTTTCTTTCTGGTATTCTGTTGTTTAGGACTTCTATTTTCATTATTTCTGTGCTGGAATGTATGACTGGAAAAAGAAACATCAGAAAATAAACATTTGCCATTCTTGTTAGTCAAATGGATAATCCAAACTTCTAGAAAGAAAGAAATAACCAAGACCCTGGCTGCTTTGTGTGTTTCTGAGAGCCCCTGGAGGTTATGATGGACACCAGGTAGCATAGGAGCCAGCTGTGTTGTCATTGTGAATAAGACACTGGATACGTCCTCACTGGTCCAAATGACTGCATCTGTGTTTGGTTCCCCTGGTTCAAGGAGGATGCTAAGGAACTGAAGAGCATCCAGCAGAGTACGACTGGATGGTCAGGAGCCTGCCTGGAGCACAGAACCTGTGAAGAAATCATGGGAGAGCTGAGGTAGTTTATTTGGATTAAGAGGAGGCTAAGGGTAGCCTAATAGTAGCCTACATCTCTTTGGAAGGCAATTAACAGAATGACAGATTGTTTCCCATTATCATTACATCTCCTGAATGTTTTCCCCACAAAATCACATAAGAGTTATAAATCACAGTATGATGCACAGGAAAATCTGTTAGACTTTTCAGATAACATGTGACTGTTTCCTGTTCTCTGATCTGGTAAATTATCCTCCAGAGAAACTAAAATTGAAATCATGGTAACCTCTGTAGAAATTTTTAATCTTTTACTTGTTTCCATGACAAAGGTGCATTTACAGTGACCTCATGCCTAGTGTGAGATTATAATATTTAAAGGAAAATGTCTTCTCTCCATTCTGCATGGTGAATAATTATGTCTCCATTTAATGAGGAGGCAAAAGGAAATTTAAAGGCATAACCATGAACTGTGCATAACTGACATAACTTATGAAAAACTGCTTTGAATTAATAGCAAATCTATTCCAGTATCCTTAACATTACCCAGTCTCCCCAGACACAACTTTTAAAGTTCCAAGGCAAATTGGAAACTTCAATTGAGCCTAGAAAGATGGAGGGTTTAAAATTACAGAGATTTAAATAACAGAGTGATTTTAAGAATTTAAAGGTTGTTATTTTAATCACATTGATAGATCTACCTATATCTGTACTTGTATTTGTATCTGTATCTATACATATCATTATTATTTTCTGGTCTACTAACTCAATGAATGCATTGCAGACTGAAATTTATCAATACTTTGGTGGCACCAAGTTTTAAAGTAAGATTTCAATAAATAAATACATTATGAAATACCAAGAAAGAAAGTAATTAAGCTTCCTTCTTTCTGCTCCTGGAAGTCAACTGGAATTTACCATTATTTTTTATGGGAGATGAGCATCACATCAAGACTTGCTACTTTTGAAGAATGCATACCAGAAGTGTTGGAACAAAGTTGAGTCAATGAAAGGAAATTATGAGATCAATTGGGAAAGGCTGGAGAGAAAAACAGCAAAAAGTGGATATTGGAACAAACTCTGCTGAATAGAGATCTCCAGCAGACTCTTTTTTTCTCTTAAACTCAAGACTAGCACTGTCATCAAATGGACAAATGACCCTCAGTGGATTAGCCAGGGTGAAGAGCACTGTCATAGGCATAATTTGTAGTGTAAATTTAAGCTTGTTTTACACTTTTACACGTGTAAGTACAAGCATATTCTCTAAAGTAAAGGTAAATGCGGCAAAGAAAAATGTTTAAAAATGGAGACAGGAGGATAATCAAAGTATTGGAAAGCATGGCTTATAGTGAAAGACTCAAAATCTGTCTCTAAAGTATCAAAGAAAATCTTCTGGAGAGATTTGGTCACATTAAATCTTTAGGAACTGAAAAAATTTTCTAACAAAGATCTCTTCAGTATTTCACCCAAAAATACAACAAAAGACAAGTGATAGGAGTTACAGTTAGAAAAATTTAAACCAGAACTATGTGAAGAATTTTAAGTATTAAATTTAGTACCCATTGGAACAGACTATCAGAAGTATTGTGAGTTCTCCATCTCCTAAAATATTTTGCTTCTAGAAGTCATTCACTTGTTAAAACAATAATTAATTCAGGGAGTGACAGGAAGGAAGGTGGAGTACATGCTCCGTGTGTTTTCTGGCTGAATAATTGGACCTGGTGTACCATTTAAATCAGTCTGTTAAAATCACTGGCTATAACAGAGATACAAAGAAATTTCCCAATGGCATTTAAATTTGAATATGATAGAGAACAGTAGAAATGTTATCTGTTTTTCAGGAGTAGAAATTTTATCTGTTGGGTTCTCTCTCTATTTAGGATAATATGTGAAGTATTGCTTGTTAACCTCAAAAAAAATTTTACCAAACTGCCTTTGATATGTTGAACTGTTGAATGTCTTCTCAAAATTCTCCTTTTCCATAAAACTGTACATACAGCTCAATTAAAACTGCAGGAACATGAAATAGTTTTTAAAGTCCTATAAGCTTTGAAAGCTTAGAGAGAGCTTAAGAAAAGTAGTTTCAGAAATCCTCCTCCAACGATGTATATGCACTAAATTAAATATGCTATTTTTATTCTAAATTCATGTAGCAAGAGTGCTCTTACAAGTTTTCCAGATAAAACAGCTGATTCAAATATATAAAGTTCAAAAGAATTTTTCCTAAAGGGACTCTTTCTCTGCAACTCAGATCTTTAAGAAAAAGCTTAGTGCAGCTCTCAACTCAAGATCACTTATAAAAGTTCAAAAGAGCACTACGTAGACTTGGCAATGTATGTTTAGGTTGCCAGACATATTACTTTTGCTCTCTTTTGTTTTCCCACACTATTTTTTTAATGAAACTTATTACTGAATCTGACAAGAATGTTGCATTTAACCTCTGAGAAAATGCTAATCCAGCTAAGTTTCAGGAGGAAGGGGAAAATCTTAGAAGGCTGTAAATTCTAATACACTTTAAGGTTTTTTAAAAAATATTACAAAAAATTGAAAGAAAATATTTTGAAAAATGTGAAAAATTTTTGAAATAGAGACAGTGCTTATATGCATCTTTTTATGAGAAACAATGAAGGGTAAAATTGATTTTTTTTTTTTTTTTAAATTTCTTGAAAATTCTTTTAACATACTCTCTTAGCCTGCCAATATCCATGTGCCAGACAGTACATACAAGTGATGTTCAAAACAAGGGATGGTAATAATTCTCACACAGCAGGCTTGAGGTTATACTCCTTTTGAATAAGAATTTATTTTTTTGTTTGAGTTTTCTGGGATCTGATTCTTTGAGGTTTCTAAATATCAGAGTAGTGGCTCTTAATAGTTCTCTGCCCAGACTAATGACTCAAGATTAACACAGACTATATTTAGAAGGGATGATATGGCCTGCAAGAACATGTCAAAGTTTCTTTCAACTCTGATTCTGTGATACTGTGTCACTTCACCCACAGTGGACATGAGAATGATTCTTTTTCTTCCTCTTTGCAGCTTGTCCAACAACACAAAGATTCAAACAAGGCCACCACTGTGACCTTTGAATCTTTTCTTTGCTCTCTTTTGGATTTCCCCCTGCTAGTCACAATCTTTTTCGAGCTCATGTGTCCAAGATAGGAAAAGTAGTGACCAGCACTACAGTTTTAAAGGGCCACTTAATTTACTTTGCAGTTACACTGTTTATACACACTGGTGTTATTTGCCTTTCCTTAACATTGCTACATCCATGGTTTGTATTCATCCTTTAAGCTGCTAAAAATTGCATCAGACTCTGCATTTGTCCTTATTGAACAGTATTCTGTCTTTCCAAGGATTGTTTCTGCAATTTTAGGATCACACTGAATCCCAGCACCTACAAAGTATGGCTGCAGTCACTCCCACAGGTGAAACCACTATAAGTAGGGTCTGTGTTCCATGAAACTGCTGGTAGTAATATTCTTGAAAAGCTTCCATCCAGATCTTTGTGGAACCCAACTTAGACCAGTCTTTTATATTGACAGCGAACTTCAGAACTTTCTTTTATCCATCTTTATGCTCATCTTATGGCAGCTTTAACTAGTCATGCAATATGTTAGAAATCTTAGTGAAGTCAATATATATGACACTACAGAAGGTCATTAAATATCTGAAAAGAAGTATAGATGGCATTTGATTATAATTAATGCCTGGTTGTTGTCCTTGTTATCTTCTATGTAGTTAAAATAATGCGTTTGATTAAATATTTTCTCAGGAATAAAACTTGAGCTAATCAATAATTCATCAATTTTCCCCTTTAAAAAGTTCTGTCTCCAAAAGAACCTTCTTAAAGATCATTGTTAATGGACACCAGACAGCCTGAGAGAATCCTCTAAGTATTCGAGTGTGATTAGGTTTTTAAGTCATGCTAAACTGCAGTCTATTGTCCTTTATCTGTGAGTTGTCTACAGGAGCAGTGAACGTAGTGATATAGTTAGTGTGGGAATTGGGCATAGTCCAGCCAGAGAATGATAGCGTTTCACAAAACTTAATTTATTTTCCTCAAAAAAACCTCTGCTGCTGTGGCTATAGTACCGACCCAAGAGCAGTCTTACACCTGGCTTATGGCTCTGGTGTTCTTGTGCACTGATGCAAAATAATCCTGACAAGGTAGAAATATTCCCACAGCTGTCACGGGGACCTTTCATCTAAGGCTTGAAACCTACATTGTGAAAACCAAAGGCTGACTGCTTTCATCTAATTGCCTTTACCTTCAAAGTTAACATCATGCCAGCGGGCCTTTCCTCTCTTGAACAATCGGGAAACAATCATGTCGGTCTCATCTTTAACTGAAAACCTTACTTTATGTTAGACAACCGTTCCCTTGAAAATGGTTGAGTTAGTTAATGGAGTACTATCCTTGCTGCTGCTTAATGATGGTGATATCAGTTGATGCACTGCCTTAAAAGTATCTGAAGTGCTCAGAGGCTCTCTCAATAGGGTAAGATGCACAAAAGGTAAGATGAAAGGGTTTTAAATTTGACACTTCAATGATTGTTTCAATGAAATCTTTTAGAAAGATTTCATTTGTAGCACTGCAAAGTCACGTGCCACATATTGAATAGCTGGCTCAGACCATGGCCTTTGACTTCTCCCCAAGGACATTTAAGTCAGATCACAATTATTTTTATTATAAAATAGTTGTTTTACATACAACAAATTGGGATGACATTGTTCAGCTGTTTCATCACAGCTGTTTACATCCATGCTGGCCAAAATACAAAGATTCACCTGTTCCTCTGCTGTGTCCCTCAGAGCTCCTGGAAGCATGGGGAGCCTTGGGGACACAGGCAGTCTTTTTGCTCAATAAACAATCATTGAAAGGGTTGGACACAATCACTGTTGGGCTCTATCAGCTTAAGAGTCAGTTTTTTTCTGTACCTGAATTTCTTACTGAAACTGCACAAGGTAGAGATACTTCTGGAATAATTCTCACAGGTAAACTGAAAAAACACCCAATAAAAACCCAAAAAACAAGCCCTCAATTTTTTACAGTAAGTGCAGCACGAAGTCTGCTCCATAAAGCATGACTTAGTTCAGAAGCAAATTTTGTAATGTCATCTTCCACTCTGTATGTCACAATCTTCACTTCTTTGAATGAGAGTCCCTCTACCCTATTATTATTTGACAATATTTTAAAATCCAAAATCACTAATAGGAAAGATGACTAATTTAAGGTAGTTTTGTTTCCTTTGTGGCAGCACCTTGAAATCTACAACATGAAAATAATTGAACTGCCAGTGATTAACATTGTAGTCAATTTTACTTTAGGTGAGATTATATACAGGATAGAACAACCGTTATAGACATTACAGAAAAAAAGAAGTAAGAAGTAAACCCCAGGAGTGCAGTGGAAGGAAGTTCAAACCTTTTCATTTGTTTCCTAGTACATTTTTCGGTCTTTTGGACAGTCTACTTGATCTTCTATTATAATTTTGGAGTTATTTTCACAATGAACTAAAAAGATGTAAAAAAAATGTCTGCTGCAAAACCACCCTGAAATGGTAGAGTAATTCAGTAAGAGAGGATGGGTCAGAAATGACTATTCTCTTTACTATTTTTCAGTGACTAAATTTCAAGCTGACACCATTTATCTCAATGGTGACTTTAGAAATCCATACTAGTTACCTACGGTACTTTTTAGTGAAATCTATAGCACTGATGCTGGTCATGTTGGAAAAAGCTTAGAGGCATAAATATTTATTGTTTAAATGCTTCAAAAATATGTTAAATTGTGATCTAAAGTAACAAGAAATCAAAATGTTTCCACTTAAAAGATACTTGCTAATTATTTTAATACTACAATGACATGCCCTGTGGGTTTGCAGTATCATTTAGTAAGACTTCACTTATTTATATAAATAAAGAAAATTTCATTTCTTGCTTTGTAGAACCATAGAGTCACAGAATAGTTTGGTTTAGATGGGACCTTTGAATATCATCTAGTTCAACCCTCTGCAATGGGCAGGAACACCTTGAGCTAGGTCAGGTTGCTCAGAGGCTCATCCAACCTGACCTTGATAATTTCCAGGGACGTGCTGCAACAAGGACAGAGGGACAAGGTCCCATACTAGTCCTGCCTGGATGAGGCAAGGGTAGCTAGACATGGTTATCAGTCTCCTGAGTAACACAAATATCCCAGACTCATGTTCCACCAGAACTGAATTTGTGGGGCATCACAGAGCTATTCAGAAATCCTGGCTTCTGCCATCTGCTATTTGCAGAAACCCTTGAAGAACTTGAATGAAGAGGAAAACCCCATTTGACATTGATAGGAAAACTGTCCTAGTGTCAGGGTTGGATAAATCACCTAACACTCTTTGTCCCGGACTTGCTGCCACTTTCAAGGATGCAAAAAATACATGAAATAGGTTTCACTCAATGGTTTAGCCCTTGTGATATTAAAGGCTGACAGAAAGTAGTATTTTTGGTGTACAACTCAAAAGCAGCATGATGGATTTTTCAATTAGAGAGCACAGTCACAAACTTAGAGTTATAATAGTAGAGTATGCGCTTCAGCTGTATTTTAATGCATCAAAGTTGTACATTGCACAAAACCCACAAGAATTGTATTATTTTATTGAAATTACTTATCTAATCTCACATGGTGCTCTGACCATGATGTGAATAGTTTCAATTTACTATAAAGGAAGGAATCATTCTCTAATATAAATGGTATGAATAAGAACCAAATTAAAAAAAAACATTTTTTTATTCTTCCTTGAGAAATTTCAAATCTGCACCTTATGAAAAGCAACATGAAGAATAGAAGATAGAAAAATGAATATGTTATATAAAATTGGCACGTTTGAACATCATTCATTGTGCTGTTTAATAGAAAAAAATCAAAAACAAACAGTTGTTCTTCTTATGGGGAGCATTTTTGAAGAACACAGGGTCTGCAGAGCTCAGTAGTTTGCAAGTCCATGTGACAGGGAGTTGCAGCTCCATTCCCTGATTTGAATTGCCAAATACTAATGTTTCCTATTGTGGTGACCCCATCTTTGAATAAGCAGATGAAAAACATCTCAGTTCCTTTGTATCCATTGTTTTGTGACATCTTAAGTCAGGCAAAATATGCAAAACAGAGGTATGTAAAGGAAAACTTTACTATTCGTACTCTGGCACCTAAAGAGGTGGACTGATTTCTCAGCATCATCCAGCATGTGGAGAAAGCAAATTGGTTTGCTTTAATTTCCAGTTAATAAGTGACCATGAAACAGGAAATTTTTTATACAGAATTATTAGCAACTTTATGAACTCTGTACATAAAGAAGGCTTTCTTGCTGTCCCTCTGGTTTCATTTTAGTCCTATATCTGTTTTATGGACTTTCTGTTCTGAGTGAACATGTTATTCTTCTAAAGTTAAAGCTGATATTTTTGGCCAAGCTTTTCATATGGTTTCCCTTGTTCCTCTGCCAATGTTCCAAAGCTCAGCCACTAAAGATTTACCCCATAAGAGGGTGATGACATATGAAAAAACCCCTGAATATCTTTACTTATTTTCCAGTGGTATCTTGATACATAAACAATTAGATGATCTCTGTAATTATATCTGCAATATTGTCCTTTCCCACTGAGGTTTCTTGCCAATCATTAGGAGGGTGACTTAACTGTAAAGTTGGCCCAAATCTTTCCACTTATTAGCTGCTGTCAGGCAGCAACAGGTAAGAGCCCTAGCTCCAAATGCTGAAAAGAATTGTGTGTCTGAAATCTTGCGTTCCCAAAGTTCAGGTGTACAATCATTTCTCATGCACATACTTAGAGAAGTGCAAACATTTTATCATCTTTTATGAACCCTACACACCATTACCCAAGAGGACTCACTTTTTGATCTGGAGTGAGATTTCAGGAATGTGGTGTTATCCATCCAGTCCTTTGTCTCCCTCCAGAGATTCAGGTGTGCTTATATCCCTGCAGTTGTCTGTTAAATCGTACATGAGCTGTGAGCAATTCAAGTAATGACTCTCATCTAGATTTTTCACGTTAAAAGGACTCCTTCTTAGATTTCAAGATCCATCAGGAAAGACTCTATTTTTTTCACTGTATAGTGACTGGAGATAAGTCAGGGATAAAACCATGCTAGAGATAAGTGGTAATAAAACAGTTATTACCATTAAAGAGTCTTCCCCTTATATCACAGAGGGAAAAAGAACAGTGCAGACGTATATATATATATATATATATATATCAGACAGTTTAACTCTGGAAAACTCAGGTTGCTGTGTTTGGAATGCAAACACAAAAAGAAACCTTGTGTTGATCACTGTATTATGAATGTGCAAAACTCCAGCAGTTTCAGCTCCTGTACTGTATTAGCTTGGCTCTTTATATACTCATTTGGGCTGTGAGTAGATCAGTCTTGGTTTCCTGGTGCTGCATGAGTGAGGCTGCACCTGACTGGAGAAGAAGCAGTAAATAAGAGAAGGCACCCAAGAAAGGGAGATTATATTTTCATTCTTTTTTCAGTCCAGATTTATACACCAAAGGCGTTGAAAATATTTTGAAAACACATACACTCTTTTGGTGATCTTTTAACTGGAACTGAGACAGTAGTTATCTATAGAGGATGCAGAACTGGAAACATCTTCATGGGCATAGATACTGTTGGGATACCAAAAGCAGATATTTTCAATGCAGCTGGTGATAGGTTAAGAGTTTTTAACTCTCATCTTGTAAGGTAAATTATTTATTCACCTGAGTAACTTAATGACACTTTTCTGAATATATTCAGGTTTGAATTTTTATTTGTTAAGTTGTATCCACTGCCACTGCCCACAGAATTCAAGCCAAGGAACCACTACTATTGTACTGGTATTACAGGAGGCATCCTAATAAGGATTAAGATACTTTTTAAAATTTTTTTAAGAAACATCCACTTACTGTCACAAATAGTCTTACAATCTATTCATATTCCCAAATATTCCTCCCTGATAAGGTCTTCCCCATTTTTGTATATGTTTCCTACATCTAGAACATGAAGAAATCAGCTTATACTTTTCAGAGAGAAAAGTCGGATTTTTAGAATGGGAAGATAAATAACTAAGAAGTCATTATTATATATAATTTACTCTAAAGTGTATAATTCCTTTATTTATAAAGAAACTAAATCAAGATCTAGTTCTGTGTATTCTATGGAATTGCTATGAATTCACAGAAATGGTACTGAAGCTAAAATTGAAATCAGAGTTTTATTCAAACGAAAAATACCCAGAGCTTAAAAGCATGTATTATACCAAACGTCTTATAAGAAATTGCTTCTTTGTTTTTCTCTACAATTCAAATAATTTAGTGATTCATTTAGTGTAATTAGTTCTTAAAAAAAATCTGTGGGGTGTTTTTCAGCTGTTTACACAGTGTCCTATCCTGTCATTTTGTGACGAATTTATTCACTCATTCTTCTTCTTTGTCTAATCAAAATGTTCCTTTTCTATTTTCTAATTTGTTAAAATTTCTCATCAATCTTCATGGTTTGTAAGGCAAGAAATAGTGTCCATCATTAAAGCAAAACACTGAACATACATTTGAAAGAAGAAATGAGTAAACTGACTTAGTTAAAAAAAATAGTACCACTAACTGACAATTTAAAGATCAATAGACTGACGTCTGGTTTTAATCTTTACACATCCATCACCGCCATTTGCAACGCAATTAAGAACCTCACAAATATCCACTCCGTGAGGAAGAGTTGTTTAGTTTGATAATTCATAAATAATACTCTATGAGTACATCTTGTTTTAATTCTATAGGCTATACATATTCATAAACACCCAAATTCACACACGTGTAAAAACGTCTAAAAAAGAAAAGCAATCTTTAATTGGGTAATGAGTAACAGAATTATTTACTAATTGGGTGTATTACAGAAGTGTGTTCACACTGCTGTACTGTACTTAAAGACCTTGCCAGTGATTCCAGCAGAAGCCCACTAACCTAAGAGCTTACTAATTTGTGATTGTATAGCTACAAAAAAGACAGTAGCTATGATTTGAAAATTACCATTTGATGTAATTAGGCAGTAATGCAGTCTAATTGCTTCAGATATTTTGCACATTTTGTTTAAAAAGAGAGATGATTATTACACTCGACTAAGCTTGAAAAAGAAGGATATTAACACAAAAAGGAAAGCATAGCTGGCCAATACTTAAAAAAAGGTTTCCTTTACTTTTCCAGAAGACAATTTATTTGGAATTAGCATTTTTCAGCTATTCCAATTACATTTCTGTGTTTGATTTTCCAGTAAAATGGTAACAGAACTGAGAATAGTTTCACCAATATAGATATATATGGGTTTTGGATTTATCTGTCTTATGTTTGGATTTTTTTTTCTAGGACCACCAGTATCTTCTCTGCCCTTTTTTGGGGGGGGGGTTATTGATGCTAGATATTCCTGAAAGGAGAAGGTTAGAACAAACAGTTTGTTAGTGATAACAGCCTGATTCTGGGAAGAATCCACTCTTCAATTTTCATCTTGTGCATCCCCAGAGTTTGTCCACCTACCTGTAACCCTCACAAAGGAACTGCAGCATCAAGGACAACACAGTATTTGAATTTTTCTGGTTTTCCACTTCCAGAAAGACATATGGATGCCTTTAAAGGTATAAATATTTCTTGGGCTTATACTGAAAAATTGGGAAAGAAAAATATCATAAATACAAACATTTTTCAGGCTAGACAACACTTGATACCTATTTTTTCTGTCTTTAGACATATGCTGAATTGTATAAGCAAAGCTGTGAGGAAAAGTAAATAGATTATTATTCAGAAGAAAACATGTGAAAAATTAGTTTCAGAGCATGGCTAGGTTTTTGAGGACTGCTTAGTTTACTGCGAAACCTGCATGGCAGGGTTAAAGAACTGAGGGCCATATGTATTTGTATATCATTCTTCCAAACATCCAAACATTCCAAACAGACATCTTAAGAGACAGTTTACATAGTTCAGATATGACCTGTGAGATGACTTGTGGAAAATATGTACATCACTTACCTTTGGCATATACACTTCAGAAGAAATAAAAGATTCTGGCCAATGTACCTTCAGCAAATTATGTCCTACTGTCAGATTTCAAGGATCATTGTAATGTGTAAACAAAATTATATGGCTCAACATATTACACCTTCCTGCAGTGGATGAGATCTGCCCTCAGTGCTGTTTAGTACACAAGGATGTTACAGCTGGGATGTTACAACTTCACCTTGTCTCTAATGTGGAAATAAATACTCAAGTTCCATCATTTATTTAAACAGAAAGTTATCACTGTCAGTTACTGCCTGTGTCTGGAAATCTACATAAACCGCCTGCAATTCTTAAGACAAACCCCCCCAGGTTTTGGTCACGTAAAAAAATTTAAAAAAACAACCCCAAAACCCTTTGTGCATTTAATCTTTTTCTTTTTTTTTTTTTTTCTTCTTATATTGGTAGTGTCTGTGGGTGTGTAAGAACTGTAAATCAACCTACTGATGTAGCATGGCTCAGTGTTTTCCTGCCTTTTCTGAAATAACAGTGAAATAATTTAAAGTGTCACCATTAATCCACATTAAGCTGCTCGGCACCCTTTCCATTCTTAGCTACAGGAGAACAGACCAAAAGTCCATCAGTCTGGCACCTTGCCACTAGGAGCAACCCCTAACAATGGCTTCAAAGGATGGTGTGAAATCCTCAGAGTGAACCTTGCTCCATAGACTGTTTCATAAAGGGGATGAGAAGACAAAAATTCTGTTTCAGTCCATGTGGCAACTGTTTTATCTCCTAAATCTCCCTGTTAAAGATATTCTGACTTGAAAAGTCTTCTAATTTTAATATACTTATTTTTACCTATATCTCCAAAATACCCATCAGGATAATATTTAAAAATGGTCATTATAGGAGAGTTCCCTCACACTCTAGCACATGCAGCATCCACTCAGACAGAATTACTACTGGATTTTGTTTTACTTATTTCATAGAGGATAATTCAAGGATTTTAGATAGTTCCTGAAAACTGCATTACTGAGAAACAACGTGCAGCATTTCATTATAAAAAACACTCACACCATCACAAATCCAGCAATCACTCAAAGACAGCCAGCATTTGTTGTTTTTCACCTTTACATTTTCCAAAGGGACACTAGAGGGTTAAAACCAAAATTTTAAAAAAATTAAATTGCTTTTGAGCTGAGCACTTGTATGCCAAGTCTCAGCATGGAAGGAATTTTAGCTGCTGAGCAACCTCATACAATAGTGCTTTAGAATAGAAATGCCAAAGAACAGACCCTTAACTACAGTATTGTAGCTCTGGTATGGGTGCCACTGTGATGAAAGTACTCTGATATAAAAGTGTCTGCCATGAAAATAAAGACAGAGAGACGGCTTTGTAGGTGGAACTTGGGTTCTTTTATGTAAAGACTGACCCAGGCAGTCAGAAGGGGAGAGTAAGAGGGCAAGGACCACATTATGTGGGCACGTAGCTGCCTGAGCAGAGAGTCAGGGAAAGAGTGTTGTGCAGAAAGGGAATTATTCTAGCATCATTTCCCACACCTGTGGTAACATAAATGATTTTTCACAGATTTTCTGGTTTTTGGTTTTGTTGTTTTATTTTGGGATTGGGTTGTTGTTTTTTTCCCCCCTAAGACCAGAATAAGGTTATCTGCGTTGTTTTAAAAATTAGGTTTCATGCAAAATCTTCAGTGTGGTGCTTTTAGAGATAATATAGGTCTTAGCCTAGCAAAAGATGACTGAAAAGCATGATGTTTTTGTAAAGACAAGTCCTTTGTCCTTGAGCAGTGCAGATGATGTCACATTGGCCTCATGAATGTATGTAGAATTACCTACTTTAAAAAACTTACGTGGAAATACTTGTGGCTCTCATGGAAAAAGGAGGTTTTAAGAAGATTAGAGACCTAATGAAGAGAAACTTCAGATCTTAGAGAAAACAGTGACTTTAAAGAGAAAGACTTTAGGATTAGCTGAACCACTTACCACTTATTTTTGAATATTTCTTTAGATGAGACGTGTTTAGTTAAAGAGCACAGTTATAAAGGGAAAGAAATAGCAACCAATAAAGGTCTATTCTGCTCTATTTAGCAGAGTGATCATGGTGGCATTTGATATATTAATGAATATTTCAAACTTACATATTCTGGCTTACATAAAAAACTTTTTTTCTTAAATTCTCTATAAGATAAACTAACTATATTAACAAAGTAGTAATGGTATTCCTTGCAAAACCTCTGTTGGGATACTGGAAAAAAAGGAAATTGGGTTAGTCAAATCTTCTGGGTTTGTATTTTTTTTTAAGGCGGAAGAGAATGAAAATTCTTGCTAAGAGTTGAAGAACTTTTAAAAAATAAATTCATACCAACTGCTGAATATTTCTTTTTGTTGTTGTTGCCAGGTTTGCCACTCTGTGCAAGCCAACTCCCTATGAATTCAGAAAATTGTTTGTGTCAATGTGTGCTGTATTACCAAAGAACAGTGAACATATAAAACATCATCTGTGATTATTTATGACTACATGAATGTACTTCACTTTTATGGGGCTTGGTACAGTATGGTTTTGAAATAGAAGGCTCATGACTGAATTAATGCAAATAAATGAGAATTCATGCAATTACCCTGATTGTTGATCCTCTCTTGCAACACCTGGAACTATATGAAAAATTTGCTAGTCTTGTGAAAGAACTAGATGCTAATATTGTAGGCAAGAAATTATTCAATCCATTTAGGCTAGAAGCTAGTCAACATTTTATCTTTGAGAACTTCTTTTCTCTCCCAGTTTTTATCTTCCAAAAATTATATCAACTGATTTTAATTCATTTCTTGGTACTCTTTTAGAACCAGGAGATATTTAGGTTCATCTAGAGCGTCAATATCTGAACCAACAGTGTATCTTCTAGCAGGGAATGCTTACAAATCAACCACTTTAATTTTTACTGGGTGGAGTCTATATTTTGCCACTTGAGGGCATCCTGTCATAATGTTCCATTATAAAGACGCACGTCTAAATTTTCATTAAAATAATGGATTTCTGTTGGAACAGTGGTATTTTTCAAAAGTGCTGATGAAGCATTTGAAATGATAATTCACCACACTAAATAAGCATTTCCAAGACCATAGATCAAAGTGGGTTGTATTTCAGGAAATGCTAAGTCAACAGAGAAGGATAAGTATTACAGATGCAAGTAGATAGAATTTGCCTGGCAAACCAATGTAGACTTCACAAATGTGTAGAAACTTTGACAAAATTCTGTTACAAAAGTTAGACAGTTGGACCTGTGCTTACATGCACAGACAGCAAATGGATTTACCTCTTTTTATTGATAAATCATGTATATTTTAACTTTAGTGAGAATGATGGCAAGGGTGTCAAATTGGAAAAGACAGCAGGCTGAGATAATACAATAAAAGTAACTACTTCAGTAACTTCAGTTATCCTGTACTCTTGTAAGTGTAGATATATGACAATTACACATAAAATGCCAACTCTCAGATGCTTGAAGATGTAACCATGTTTTGACCAAATTCTACATTGGCTGCCACATCCAGAGCATATAGTCTGTTTTCTATTTGTTAGTGGTAATGTAATTGTTTCATTGTGCAGATTTATTCAAAAAGCATCACAGCAAATTTTTTACTGTTTTCTTTCTTCAGTTTTTGGTCATTTACCTATGTGAAGAATCCATTTTAACATACAAGGTTATGTACAAAACTTCCAGTTCTTTATAACTTTATTATATTTAATTTTGATGGTATCACACCACATTTACTTTGTGCTGGGCAAGAACTTTTGAAACTTAGGGTCACAAAAGTTGCAGTCACCAGGGGTAACAGATCGTAGCCATGAATTTACTAGCTTTGGTGGTAAAGCAATGGAACATGCCACATTTATTTCTCCTCTCTGCAACAGCTTCCTCCATACTGAATAAGGAGCACTGATTATGAGCTGTGTCAATGTAAGATTTCCTCTTTCCATACTTGGCTCTCGGTCAGCCTTTTTTCTCTTCCACCTTTTAACTTTTCTCCACCTAGTTCAGAAACCACATGCTGTCCCTTTATTAACCTGCCATTTAATCAGCCCTTCTCACTAAGCCCATAAACACAACCCTCACAATAAAACTTTATGTGCAAGAAATGTGCTTCTATTTAACAGCCAGTTTAACCTCTCCGGTCTTTCGTTTTTCTTTTCCCCTTCAAACAATACTCACATGGGGAAAGAAACTCATTCACACACTTTTCCACATGTTCCTTTCATTTCTAATCACAGTGCTCAACTGACTGAAGTCCTCCCAAGGAGGATCTCAGACTGCTGTTTTATTCTGTATCCTTCAAACCACCCAACTACTCCCCATTAAAACCCTGACCCACAGTTGTAGATTGGCTGCTCTCTTTTGCTGTGGTCTGCTCCATTTTTCTTATGTTCCTACAGAAAAAGAATTTGGGAGAGCTGTCACCTTCAGCTTTCCATGTAAGTGAAGCCACTGCAGGCGTGAGGATAAGCCATTGTCAAGTTCTCATTCTCCACAGTGAAATGCCACTGACCTCCACGCTCTGCTGGGGTGTGGAAGTGGGCTTTCCACTCCACCACCCGACTTCATGATCTCACTGTTCAACATCTTGTGATCCTGTCACTTGTCCTCACTGTGGAGCACAGGGTGCAAATGAAGTTATGGAGTTTCAAGTTGATACCTATCATTTAGATTAGGCCTTGCGATCAGTTTTTTTAACCTCTTGTCCCAATAGGTCACCCACAAAGCCTAGCTCTTTCTCAAGGCAAACACGTCCCCAAAGAGGTGTGGCATTTTCTGGTGAATTCTTACACTTTCAAAAATGGTATCCTTAAAATTTCATTCTAGCACTGCTCATATGGAAGCAAGGTCACATGTTCACTCATCAGGGACAACCTCTTGATGGTGCAGCCACTGTAGCATCACCATCAGGGGAAGAAGGTTGTAGAATCATGCCAGTGAAGCCTTGCAGACTGCTCCTCCTCTTCCCATCGCTCTTCCCCAGGCATCTACTGCTGCTTACCATTGAGAGATGAATATTTAGTGTGGCCTCATACAATCATTTTGTGTAGAACAGAGATTTGAAAAACACCCACAAACTATGCAAACATAACTTCCCTGATGAGCCAAGAGAAAAATAAATATCACTTCATCCGTTTCAAAACTTCTTAGCAACAGCTATCTGTAAAGATGTTGGGTAAGGAAAAGGGATTTCTCTTTTTCTGATGCATTTTGTCATGCACACAGTCCAAACTTTAATGCTGATTTCTTCTTGTTTCCTAGATGTCATCTGTAAATTATCAAATATCAATGTTCTCTCTGATTCTTGTAGTGGTGGGCTTATCAACATCTCACAGCAAACCTAAATCCATGTATAAAAATACATATTTTATCTTGAGCATTCTACTAGTTACAGAAGGGGAAAAAAACTCCTACAATTCAATGATATTGTGACAACTTGGGTTATTGTATGCTTCCTGTTGCTTCCTTAGGTTCAGAACTGTGTGATTGCACTGCCTGTCAAGCTTAAGTACATCTGAAGAGTAAGAGATCCTGAGAAGCTTTATTTGTATAAATAAATACATAAATATATAATGTAAAACAGTAAAATTTGAGAAAATATTTGCATTATCTACTGCCATGATAAGCTCACTCAGCTGACAAATAGCCAGTGCCAGTATTGTGCTGTGCTACCTCAGGAAAATTTGCACCCATGGTGTGCCTCAGATTTTTTTGGAGTGGTTGTAAATCCATTGGTTCTGAACACTAAATTCAAAATCCATATCACTTATATGCAAGGTCAAGCTAAGTCTTGGCTGGAACATACAGTGTTAGTAAAATAACAAATATCTTTCTTTCTTCACAGTTCAAGCAGAGTCTGAAGATTTTAAGTGGCACCAATATGCAGCATTCCTATTAAAGTTATAGAAGAAGGTGGTTTTGGTTTGGTACTTATTTTGCAGATGTGTCCTGAAGAAAGGCTGTTGAGTACGTCAGAAAGAGTGGAGTAGCAAACTTATTATATGAGTTCAGAAGCATCATTATTTGTCATTCAACACTTAGTTTTTGGTTTTCCTGTATCTAGTCATGAGGATGTCAACAAAAAAACCAGTGTCTTACTTCTAGAAACATATTAACTCACTGTAAATATGGCTGGTAAAAAATAGCAGCTGACTTTATTTACTAAGGTGTATTTCAGTACTGTATTCAGCAATTTTCCAAGCTATGAACTCTTCAATACTAGATTTATTTATTACTCAAAACAATTTTTGCCTAGTATTTTGCCTAGTATTTTTTACCTTTGAGATTATTAGAAGTGGCAAGAACACTAGCAGAAGTGAACGTACTTGGTCAAGAAGTTTTTGTTTTGGTTGAGTTTCATCTCCCTGTAATCATGACTACCTTAACCTGCCATGGCTGCAATTTCTTTCACAGATCTGAAAGCAGGTATCTGCTCTGGGGTGTTTCGAACAAGTTCCTTCAGCTACATAATGACTTGCCTAAATTTTTTTATTTTGCAAGTGTCAGGCTTATAGAAACCTGTTAGATTTCTATTCACAATACGGAAAATTATGCAATTTATTGAAAGTTAAAAGGAGGAAGATGTTCTGTTGGAACAAGCATTTAACCTTCATGTGATCACTGCATGTCAGTGATTAAAATATATGCTGCCAATGATAAACAAGAGAGATCTAGATCCAGCCTAAGATGCCTCTCAACAGCACTACAGTCTGATTCATTCTAAGGGTTGAATAAATACATCCAAATACTTGCAAAAGATCAGGATCGCAGAGGAGAATGTCTCAAAAAAAAAAAAATTAAGCATGACTTTTATAACAGCAAAAAGAAATCTGGGAATAATTGGTTAAAAGTATATAATTCTTTTTTATTTTAGAAAAAAGTTTGTCCAGACCACTTAAAACTCATCTAACATTTTGCATAAAAGATCTTTTCTCAAGCATCTTAAAATATTTCCAAGTTGACACTGGGGAATAAATTCTACTCCATCCAAGTAACAAGCTGCTCATTCTCCATGAAATGAAATGAATGCCATGGCCTTTTTAAGTGGCACAGGGGATCAATTTATTATGAAAAGAGAAGTAGAAATAATTCCTGAATCCAGATAAGGCCTTTGACAATAAATACCTCACTGCACATGAGCTCTCAGAATTCATTTCCACCTGAAAATTGTACCTCTCATGTTTACATATACTCTATTTCTAACAAATGTTTCTTCTCTTTAAAAAGAATTTATGCTCTGCTGTGACACTGGCATTATGTGTCTCTTGGAATGTGGGGTCACATCCATGAAGTCAATATCAGCCTCTCATCAGGAACAAGTGCAGGGACACCTGTTTCCAGCTATGTAATCCTGAGGTCTTTAGGAACTAAGCAAATAAAGTCATTTCATAGACTGGGAAGAAAAAATCTTGACCATGATGATATGTGCTTAATTTCAAGTGCATAAGTAGTCCCACTATCTGCTGGATAGAAGTCACTGATGGAAGCAAATATGACTGTATTGACAGATTTGGACCGCAAGTGAAGAAAATTTGCTGAGAAGACAGTAAGATTAAACCCCACATTAATTGTCACTTTGTACTGCCATGACACTCTTCAAACTTTTTTGTTGAGTGACACTGTTCTCCACCCTACCCCCATTGCCTGAAATGGGTACCCAGAAAAAGCTCTGTTCTGTCATGTACTGGCTCTTACCTTGGAAATGGGATTGAAGTGTGAAAAGGTTAGTACATACTTGAGATCTCTTCCTGCAGCAGTATAGATTTACAGGGCACTCCAGAGAGGCCCTTAGAGAGGTATAAACTGGTTCAGGAACACAATGGGCATCTCAGTACAGCTGCCAAATATGATATGGTAATGGTCATTACTTATCTTTTCACTCACTGCTGACCTGTCACCTCCTCTTATATTACCACAATGGCCCATAATGAAAGGAAAATAAAATAGCTAATCGAAAGCAACATGTTTGGTTTGCACTGTTGGTCACAGCATGCAGCACTATGGCTATACTGTAAATCTCATTCAAAGATGGAAATATTATTGTAGGCTGTGCTTGTGTGTCAATGTCTGCTGTCTCTACAGATTTTCTTACTTTTATGTTTGTCTAAAAACCTATACAACAGACATGTAAAAATGGAATTTTATTAGTCCATGGCTGTTTATTGACACTAGACACTAGGGTTGATCTGGAAAAAAACAATTATAACACATTTAATGGAAATATATATCTATTATCTCCTTGTTTTATTAGCCATATAAAAAGAAAACATATGGAGCAAGACAATCCCCCTTTTTTTGTTGGTACCCAAGTCCATAAAGATATACAATAAAGTCTTAAGAGGGAGTGCTCTATATGTTAAATTTTAAACTTGCCTTTGTAGAGTGGTTTTGTACACTGACATGTCCCAACACTACTAATCATATAACTTGCTTTGATATCAAAATATATGATTTACAGTATTTCTTCTTAAAGCAATGAGTGTTAAAAAAGGGCAAATTTTCAGCCACCTTCTTTGCCTATATGAACATTATCTGCATAATTTTTTTTTCTCATGTTAATTATGAACTGATGGAGTACAGTGTAAAACAGTATAGAGTACAGAGTAGTGATGCTCTGTTGACATCAGAAAATGATTGGGAATATTTCTAAACTTACTCATTTATTCTGGAAAGACACACAGTTTTGAAAAAAGTGAATGTCTGCCCTCTGCTTAAAATTTTTCCTGGGTGTGACTTGTGACAACACGACCTGTGAAAACTGTCGTATCAAGAGACAAGACCATGTCTTTCTATGCAGGCCTTATGATCTCTGCAGATTTCATTAGAGAATGGAATTGAAATGATACATGGTTTTGAAAAGGCCACTTAACTGCAAGGTCATTGATCTGTTGGTCTTCTTTAACATAATATTTTACTGTTATTAAATCATATACAAATATATTTTTTTATATTCCATATCAGAATTACAGAGTCACAGATTATGCTAAGTTGAAAGGGACCCACAAGGATCATAAAAGTCCAACTCCTGGCCCTGCACAGGACAGCTCCAAGAATCACACCATGGGCTGGATGGCATTTTCAGTGCTTTTTGAACTCTGTCAGCTTTCGTGCTGTGACCACTGCCCTGGGGAGCCTCTTCCAGTGCCCAACAACCCTCTGGGTGAAAAACCTTTTCCTGATATGTAACCTAAACCTCCCCTGACACAACTTCAGGCCATTCCCTCATGTCCATTCTCACTGGTCACCAGGGAGAAGAGATCAGTGTCTGCCCTTCCCCTTCCCCTCACGAGGAAGTTGTAACTGCAACAAGGTCTCCCCTCAGTCTTCTCTTCTCCAGGCTGAAGAGGATATTTTCTATGTTTGAATCTTTGTAAAAATTAGCTAAATCCCACCTTTTGCTTTCCTAGAGGTGTCACAGAGCTGGAAACATGAAGAGGATATGTTTCAGGAACCCATACAAAAAGCTTGTGCTCTGGGATGCCCTTTCTCTAAGGACAAAATATCTCTTCCATGGCAGAGACAGCTCTGTCTCTCACCGTGAGACCAGGAGGGACCTGATGAGGTGCATCCCAGAGTAGTGAGGGAATTAGCTTATCTAATGGCTAAGCCTGGAGAAAAAAAGCTTTGGATGACCCAAATGTGGTTTTCCAGTACCTGAAGGCTGCCTACAAGAAAGATAGAGACTTTTTAAAGGGGCATGCAGCGATAGGACAAGGGGCAATGACTTTAAGCTGAAACAGAGTAGGTTTAAATTAGATATTAGGAAGAAATCCTTTACTGTGTTGGTGGTGAGGCACTGGACTGCCCCAGCAGTGTTTAAGGCCAGGTTGAATGGAGCTTGAGCAACCTGGTCTTGTGGAAGGTGGCCATGGCCATGGTACAGCAGCTGGAACTAGATGATCTTTAAGGTCACTTCCAAACCTAGCCATTCTATGATTCTATGACCTTGCTTTTGCTTTCATTCAGGTTTGACATAATCCTTTCTTTCAGCTTACCCATTTGCCCATTAATTTTTGCTGAAGCAAAAGCATTGTAATCAGATTACAATCATTGCAGTGAATTCTTCTCCACAATGCCATGTGAACTGGAAAAATAAAAGAGAAAAATAACATGAATAACAAATTTAAAACTATTTTGTATGTCAGCAAAAATATTTACTTGTTTTTTCCTTTCCAGATTAAAAGAAAAAAACATACATAGCACATTTAGAGGCTGTTATATTAAAAATAATTTGAGTCATACTTGCTTTTTTCTGAAGGAAAACATTTTTAAAATTGTATTTATTTACTTATTAAGATGAGGCAAAAAAAAGTCAACTGAATCCATATAGGAAAAAAGAATTTGCTACAAGGTCACAGAATATGGAAAATATATGCAATGTGGCCACTGACCATGTGAAATTGAGTTGTCATCTGGATCTGGACAGGGGGTGTCAACTCTAGACCCTGCTTTTCTTCCTGAAGTTTCTGCTTAGAGTGCTTTCTGTTTTACAGAATAATTTCAAATGCAACAGAGTGACAAACTACATACATCTTAGTACTTTTTATAGTAAAATCTTATTTGCTATTAATGAAAAATTTACTCATTTTATTCATCGTATCTCTTAAGTGGTTGTTTAGTGAATAAAACCCCACACTCTTCGGACCATTGATTCCATGCTGTCTTCTATTAGGAAGTCCACTCAAATATATGTACGTCAATATGTTTAACTTGGTTTTGACAAGGTATCTTCCTAGTACCTATTTTGTTTTTACAATTCCCTCATTTTGACATACTATCTAATTTTTCTTTTAAATTTCCTTCTAAACCTCAGGCAGTACTGACAGTGCAGCAAAGACCAAGGTCTTCATCATTATAAACCTCTCTCAACAGGGCTGACTTTGAGAAAGGTAATGACCTAAACAACAGTGCACACAGTTCATATCAGTGTAAAATTGTTGCCTTCAGAAATTGCTGCTGGCTGCTGGCTTCACTTGCACTTAAATTATTACCAAAATTTTCTTGTAAATCATGCCAGTACTGTCTGTTGTAAAAAATATAAAAATTAACCTAATTTCAGTGTAGTAAACGTCATTTGTACCAACTTTGTTGTATGGCCTAACACTTGAAAGTATGTCACGGAATTTCTTTATAAATGTTAAAGTAAAAAACTAGTATTATTTTAAAACTAAGAAAAAATCACTGCTAATTAGCCTAAAAAATATTGTCATTAAATTATTCTATGATAAATCATAAAAAATTAAATTCCTTAAAGTTATCTGTTTAATGTTAATGGGTTACCTGAAATATCTGATTTTCAGTTTTCAATAATCAATGTGACTTATGACTTAGTTTATCCTATAATTTTTTTCCCCAATACCACAAGTACATACCCAGCATTCTATTCCTTTATTAGTTGCTTTTGTATGCGTTTGAAGCCTCATAGTTTTTGTTGCATAATGGATTAACAGATGTCAAGAATTATTCATCAGATTCCTTAATTCACAGGGTAATTAAATATATGTAATAAACTGGGTATAAATAATAGGAAGTTTATTTATTTTTACTTTCCCTTTACTTCAGTGCAATTCCCAAAGATTTCAAAGATCTTGAGTTTCAAGGTGCTCAATCCTTTCAGCTGGAAAACAGAGAAGCAATTGTTGGTTACTACTAAGAAAAAATATGGTATATGGCAGATATGAATAATGCTAATTTTGATTTCCATATGCCTAGTGAAATACAAGCAGATAATCTGGAAGACAACATCCATGATCTTCATTACAGTATTCTGTAGTCTGCAATTCAAGCTTTGTAGTGCTCAGTGTATTGAGCTATTAAATACAGAGAATTAATAGGGATTCAATCAGAAGCTTTCTAGACTTTTTCTACAGAAGAGGAAAGGGTACTTTGAATAGAACTGAAAGGCAATAAACACAAAACTAACTGCAAGAGAGTGAACATAAAACTGATCAAAGAGAATTTTATGTAATATATAATTCACCTGTAACATGAGATTTTATTGAGGATAGCAATGTAACAGATCACAGGAAAAGAAAAGGTCTATGAATAAAAAGACAATTCTCAATTGTATCTGAAAAGACTAAGAAATTTTATAAACACTTGCAAATATGCTGTGAAACCATTTCATGAAATGACAGTTTCATTCTTTCATATAAAATCTGAAAGTCCTGGGTGATGGTTTGCTGTACAAGCCTTCTTTCAAGCTGCCAGGTGGCTCTATATCCATACTATGCTATAATAGTAGACAGTCATAGGTTATTCAGAAAAAGAATGAGTTTGGTGTGACAGTTTTGTAGTGAAAAATGTCATTGTTTTTGTGAAAAAGAAAATTAAAAAAAGGAAACACCCCAAAATAATGTCTTCAGTAGTTACTGTTCAGGAAATTGATAGAGATACATGTATCTTTGTGCTGTTCTCATAAAATATAGTTGCAGGGCAAATACCGCTGAAAAACAACCATGCAAGTTAGTTTAATTTGACAAATCATGCTTTCTGAGAGCATCTTAAGCTAGAATTGTATTGAACAGAGACTGAGCATTCACCTGGAATGAAAATTAATTTTGGAATGAAAAGTAAATCAGCTCTTGTCTACCTTTACATCAATAAAGCAGGGCATGTTTCACATCACCCGCTTAACTGCTTGTAAGACAAAGCTATTTGCAGTCTAAAAGACAAATTAAAATGCAGTTTTTTCATAATTTTTGTCTTGGAGATGTCAGTACTACTCATTTCTTTACACTCTGTTCTCTTTGCTCTCTATGCAGTTCTGATGTGAGAAATAACTTTGCAGAGTGTAGTGATTCTTTGAACTTCAGATACATGTGAATTTGATATATAATGCACTTCAGCTCTCCTCTGCTATTGAACTCAGTGGCAACTTTTACCATTTCCACATATTTAGGCTGTTGTGTTTCAAACCACTGTCTACAGTCTCATGTGTTTTATTTCCATATGTTTAAGCCCCTCAGGGCAACTACTATTTCCATCTATTTTTTTGCAAGACATCCTAGCATCATTAAAATGTGCATAAAAAATTACCAGAACTTCCTTCCCCACATTTTTATTTCTCCTTGATACTTTCTCTCCTTACCCATTTACCCTCACTTCTATTTTCATTCCAGAGTTTGATTCCTGTGCTACAGGAGCATTGGACAAGTTCTCCTGCATGCTTAGCCCCACACTCAGCATCCTCTGATAGCTCCCACAGGATGGAGAAGTCTCTTCTCTGACCATGTCTACAAAAGATTTCTAGCTCCCTCCAACTCATTGTTTTAAATAAAATCGGTGATTTTCTTGTCTCTATTAACCCCAGTTATAGAAATTATTATTATAGTGTTAGTCTAATAAAGAGAGTACAGGCCAAAGAATTTTGAAGGACCTGAAGTGAATTCTAGAGTTGGATTCACAAATTCAGACTCACTTTGGGGATCCTTTTCAGAACTATTTATAACATTTGGCTGTCATAAACTGTACTGATTTGCCAGTAATGAATCTCCAGGGGGAGAAAGCATTTTATGCTTCAGCTTTTAAGGTATAGTCTAAGGGATAATATTATAAAGCAAAATCTGCTTTAAAGCTAAATATTTATTATTTATTCATATGAATAAATAAAGTGTATGCCAAGTGACTTTGATTTAATCTTTTCAGATATGGATCATTGATTTTAGGAGTTACACAAAATAGAAAGTAACATGAGAGGATAAAGTTTACATTTTATCTATCATGGGTAACCTATGATATTTTTATGAACCATATACCATGAAAAATGAAGTGTAAAATTTACTTGAGGCAAATTTCACATCAACTGCACAAAATAAAAGCCTAAAGTGTGAGATTTATTTATTATTTGAAATCATTTAACAGAATTCTTAATGGGTTTTTTTCTGAAATCCAGTAAGTGTTGGAACATTTTAATTCTCTCCATTTAACCTCACACATCTAATATAGAATTTTTAAGCAAAAGTCTAGGTTTCTAATACAGTCATAGCAGAGAAAGCAAGAGTTTGCCATTGTTCTCTGAAGGAAACAAAACCATTAGCTGGGTTAATGATTCCAGTTTAAAAAAATTATTCCAGCTAAAAAAAATTATTCTAGTTAAAAAAAAAAATCCAGTTTAAAAAAACCTTAAGAATACTAAATTCTTAGTATTCTTAAAAAATGAACAAACTGGATGGGACCTGGAGAATATTAGTGGGCAGAAGGACCATCATGGGGAGAAGGCACATGTTCTGTCTAGGAATATGAACCAGGGGGATTGGATCACAGCAAGGAGAGAAAAAGGCTTCTGTAGAACCAGTGTTGTGTTATGAGGCCAATCCTCAAGCTTCATTACACCCAGATCGAGAGAGAGAGCAGCACCAATATTTAGCAAAAGCAATTTTTCCAATCCTTGAGAAGAGTCCCTACTTTAAAAACATCTCCTTATAATGTTCAAAGATTCTTATCCTACTCAACAATTACATTCACAACTGCTTTTTACTGATTTTGGGTTTTTTCCCCTCTGGGAATGTGGTATGGAGTGATATAACTAGATTGGGTAAAGAGCTACACTAACATAACTGATCTGCTTCCAAAATTAAGCTGGCTCTGGGAGGAGCTTTTCCATGTCTGCTGGTTCTGTCTTGGGGACAATGAGGCCTCTACCTGGTATTCTGAACAGTAAGCTTACTTTAGTTATCAAATGGATAAGCAGCCCATGAGTAAAGGAGACATAAAC
This sequence comes from Entomyzon cyanotis, assembly GCA_024500445.1. Lineage (NCBI taxonomy): Eukaryota > Metazoa > Chordata > Aves > Passeriformes > Meliphagidae > Entomyzon > Entomyzon cyanotis. The sequence goes on from JAKEPQ010001009.1 coordinate 11,133,833, forward strand.
AGGAGAGGAGGAACAAAACTACTTTGGATTACTGTAAATTAGATTTTTGTCCCAAGAGAGATGATTGTAGAGGGAACAACTTTTTACATGTAGTAGATGTAACCTTTGGAAAGGCCATTAAACACAGAGGCAATAAAAAGAATAATTAAAAAATAAAATGAAACCATGTGTTATTTTATTTTTATGAGGATATACTTAATTTGCAAGCTAGACAAGGTTGTTCCTAAAAACAGAATGTAAAATCATGCAAAAGATGTGAAAATATGCTCCCTTTTATCAACAGAACTTCCTCAATGGAGATCAGAATCTCTGCACATGTGGTAATCAGGCACTGTAAGTTCAGGATCTGCTTTGCCATTGTCAAACTATGTTTCAGATAGGACTGGTAACTGCAGCAGTATTTTAAAAAGCAGACATCTAATTAATCAATTCTGTTAGGTAAACGTCTCATATTTTTCAGGGTTCTTTATAGGGAAATATAGAAGAATGAAGGTCATGTCCAAAAACCCCAGATTTGAGAATGGCTAATGCAGTAGATTTATTGAATAGAAACTGTGATAAAAATGATGGTTCAAACAATGGATCAGAGAAGGGAGTCATGGAGAAATTCCAATATGATCATATTTTCTTTCCAAATGTGAAAAAAATTCTGAGGAAGCAGATTTACTGGATTGATAAAAAGCACAAAACATTCTACAAATCAAGTAAAGATCATGTTTGTTTCTAGCAGGATGTTAAAGATAACAGAGGGGTCATCATGTGCACTGTTATGAGAGAAAACAACAGGACTTGAAAGCAGGAGAAAAAATAATCTTCATTTATTAAACACTACATCTAATCAGATTCATGTGTATTTCAGGACATCTTCAGCCTAATTTATAAAAATTTGGATGTGCAATTTCAGACACTGATAAACTGCAGGTATAAACACTTAACATTGTAAGGTGCCTGTGTTTGCTGTGCACTCCAATTAGATGATCAAATTATTTGCTGTTGATTATAGTGCAAACTATATCTGAATCACTTTGTGCAAAAGAGAAAAATAGGCTCAAAAGATTGTGTCTGCAAATAGCAGTCCAGCACTGTTATTTCAGTGAACAGGAGACAGGAAATGATTTTCTGTATCATCTGGTACATGGAATGAAAAGCTGGACAGATAACACATATGAAAGTATGTCTGCATTTGAAGTGTGAGAAGTAAGGAAAACAACAGATAGTAACATCAAGCTGCAAAATATTGTTTTTCTCAAATATCCATTAATGTAAGATTGATAGCTCAGTTCAGATCCTCTGGAAAATGAAAAGAACAATGGATTTTCACCTTGTCATGAGCCTCACTTTATGTAAGGTGGGCAAAAGATCTTGAAATGAGAATTGTGGCACCCCTAAAGCCAGCAAGCTTAATAAACCCTAAATCAACAAATTTATGAAAATGCTTAGTATTCTATGTAAACGGAAAAAGTGCTCAGCTCTTACAGATACAACAGTCCAATTTGGGATCTATCAAATCAATTCCCAGTGAAATCTAACAGAAATTCTTTGTGAAGTCCATGTCAGCTTGGAAAAGATCCCTGATAAATACTTTCTATCAAATTTCAGAGTGTTGTTTGGAACCGACTTCAAATTTCCTGTCCAAAAAATTTATATACCTATCCACTTTTATAATAGAAAGCAATCCGACTCACAGCTTACATGAAACAGTCAAACCCATCCCAAACAATTGGGTTTTTTGAATACAATCACTTGCAAAATATTGTATATAAATATTTTACCCTTATTTTGTACAATTTTCTGTAAATAAATTTCTTTTAATGTTACAGAAAATTAGTTTTCTAAACTTCTCCATTCCTTTTCATCTCTTCAGCTTCAGTAAAGTGAAAAACCTACAGGCAGATTTTTGTTGAACTGAATAGCGCAAGACTTGCACCCAAGAAGCTGGTTATTCTTTCATGCCACTAGGACAAGTATTTTGCTCTGTGCCAAAATCAGAGGCTCACAAACCTGATGTTCTGGCTAATGTAGCACTGGACTTTATGGTTACAATAGGATTTTCTTTTTAAAGTATGAAATTCTTAGGCAGCCTAAATGGCCTTCCCTTCATCTTAATGGATTCATAGAATCATTAAGTGGCTTGTGTTGGAAGGGACCTTAAAGCTCACCTAGTTCCAGCCATGGGCAAGGACACCATCCGGTAGACCAGGCTGCTCGTAGCACCATCCAGCCTGGCTTTGAACACTTCCATGGATAGAGCTTCCACAACTTCTCTGGGCAACCTGTTCCAGTGTCTTACCACTCTCGTAATAAATAATTTTTCCTAATATGTGATCTAAACCTAATCGCTTTCTGTTTAAAGCCATTCTAAAGCCCTATCATTACATGCCCTTGTAAAAATCTCCTCTCCAGGTCTCTTGCAGGCCACCTTCATGTACAAGAAGGTGCTATAAGGTCTTCCTGGGACCTTCTCTTCTCCAGCCTGAACAATCCCAGCTGCCTCAGCCTGTCTTCATAAGAGAGGTGCTCCAGCCTTGCTCTGATCATTTCTGTGTCCTCTGGACTAACTCCAGCAGGTCAATGTCTTTCCTGTGTTGGGAAGCACAGAGCTGAATGCCATACTCCAGGTGGAGTCTCACCAGAACAGAATAGAGGAGGAGAATCACCTCCCTCAACCTGCTGGCTTCCCTTCTTTTAATACCACCCAGGATGTGGCTGACCAAGGAGAAAGAAGAATGGTGTTTCAACAGCTGAGTACACAGAAGTAAAGATTCTGGTAAAATTTAAATGTACAATGTCAACATTGACAGATTTTACAGATACATTTTATTCTTCACAATTTCCTTCCCATGGTTCAAACAAATATCTGATACACAAAAAAAAGATGATATTTCCTCAAGTAAAAGTAAAGGTAATAATTCTCTCTATTCCAAAAATATTTGCAAGGAATTTGTTCCTGATGATCAAAAGGAGAGAGGAATAAGAATTAATTAGTGATAAATCTAGAGACAGAATGGTGGAGTACTATATCAATAAGTACATTGCAAGATAAGGGTCTCCATCTCCTAAGAGACACCTCAATGTGAGACAACTGGATGTTGAGATTAGACCTGAACAACATCTTACTATCCTGCTAGTGAAAAAATGTCAAAGGTTGCTTCAGGCTTTGCTGGGAAGGAGAACTTTGGCAGATCTCCAGCCTACCATTTGGCCTCTTGTCAGCTCCATGGTAGCAGCCTTCTGTGTGCCAGGGCTGGGGATAATGGTGTGTTTAGACAACATGCTGGCTATGGTGCAGAACAGAGAGCTGTTAGCAACACAAGTTGATGTGGTGAAAACAGTGCTCAAGAGCCAGAGTGGCTGAAAAATTACCAAGAATCAAATCTGGCTCCTGTCCAGAAAACAAATGTGGGTTTTTTTGGATTCGCAGTCCTGATGTCTGTTCTTCAGAGGCTTTTAGACCTTTCCAGAATGTATTGGAGAATGTATTGGAAAGTAAAATGGCTATGGGGAGACAGCCATCTACTCTATGGGGACAGTTTATGTCAATGTAATTAAATTTAGAGATGCAAAAATGCATGTCAGGTCATCCTATCCATCTTGTCACAGAGGGAAGGAGGACACTATGATCTGAAAATCATTTATTTCCTTTCTCATCTTCTTGCAATATTTCAGAGTAACGGGTCCACTCCTTTGAAAGGAAATTCTATAGCCTTGCTGCAGGGTTTTTGCATATGAAAATTATTTTTCAGTCTCTTGTACTGATTATATACAAATACAGAATTTTCTGTTTCCCACATTGGTTACTCCCAAATTTAGGACAGTGCAGAAAACCTTTCTTCCCACATTCATATTTTCTTCTTTCTCCAATAAAAAAAAAGTTTAAAAGTTAAATTCTTACTTAATAAAATATTTTCTACATCTTTTTAGCAAAAGGAGAAGTAAAACTCTTAAAGAAAAACAGAAAATATTTTTGCCATTCTAAGTTTTTGAGTTTTTTAAACAAAATTAATTTCTTCATGAAAATAGTTCTCACTAAGGATTCCCCTTCTCAAGAAAAACTTTCGTTAAGAAAATCAACAGATGCCTTAAAGAATTAAAATATGTTTATTTGCCATATAACTTGTATTAGAATATGTCAGTATCCTGTGTTGCCTTGTCTCTCTTCGTTGCAGTTTTGGTGCCTTCCATAAAAAAAAAAAAAAATAGTGAAAATCAAAAATTTTGTCACTTTCTATGCAATATCTGCATTATGTCACATATTAAGAGAAAAGTTCTGAAGGAACAGTTCCTGTTAACACATTGCTCTCTGGATATACACTATTAGACCATTCAAGCTATGTAATGTTTTCCATCCACAAAATTTGCATTCCCACAAATAAATCAATAATACCAGAGCAAAATTATTTTTATGCAGCTTCCATAGCACTTAAACAGTGACAGAGAAGAACAATCCACGGCTTGCTTTGTCCGTAGAAAACATGACCTTGTTTTAGTCATTTACCATGGAATATTTTTAATGTTCTATCTGGCTGCTTCTTTTAAATGACTTAGCCTTATTGAAAAGTTTTTTTAAATAGGAACCAGAATAAGATATGCCTCTGGACTCAGGATGTTGACATCGACAGAGGACCTAAAAAGATTTAGAGATCTGAGGCAATGAGAAAATGGTCAGATTCTCACATGATGAAAATTGGCAGAATTGGTTCTTCAGCAAAATATTTAAAAGTTAAAAAGTGGTGAAGAGATAATAAAAAGGCAAAGTAAATAGCAAAACCCAGAAACATAAATTGAAACTAACGTACACACTTTTAAGCATTTTTCAGTCCTATCTGATCTAGTTTAAATAAACCAAAAGTAAGAGCATATGAACGTTTGTGGAATGAAAATTAGGTATTAAGAACTGAACATCAATGGCATTGCATAAATCCTTTTACATCCATGTAAATTCTCAAAATATTCTATTAGAAGGGCAGATATTCAGATTTTTTAGATTAAATGCACTACAGATGTGGCTACAGTAATTTCACAGTTTAAGCCTTGGGCACATGGAATTTAAAACAGAACTTCATCACTATAACATTGCACATTCAGTTGTTTCTTCACTGAAAGAGCCATGAAGTAGGTACATTAACTCCAAACAATCATTACTTTAGCATGGTACTTCTTAGTGCTAGCATTTCTATTTCCTTACTGAAGCATTAGGGACTTACATGGCCCCTATTATTATAGCTCTCTCAACCATTTCCTATGTATTTAGCTGCCCAATTACCCTGTGAGACAGAATAAACCCACTTATTCCCATTTTATGAGATGAGGAAACAGGACTCAGAGGACTGGTGACTTATCTAAGGTCACACAGCAGTGACTTAAACTCAGTCTTCTCAAGCAACAGGCTTAATTTCTGAATCAACATGATATGCTGCTTGAAATAGTCTGTGCATGGTATCTCACTAAATACATTATGAAATCAAAGAGCTTATTGGTAAGACTAGAGCCTTTTGTCACAAAATATTGATTTCATAATCCTATTTCTTTCAGAAAAGCAAAAAAAAAAGTCTATCCAGTTTACTTGGAGAAGTGCAGTTTTAATATTATTGCAAGTCTGTTAACATACGCTTACCTTGATTTATACAGTACTGTCTTCTTAAACCTCTGTAGGGTTATAAACACACACACTCTGACACATAGAGACCAATACAAACATAGAGACACACACAGACCCCTCTGCTACAAAAACTTTCTCTTGAGATCTGCAGCAGCAAAAAAGCTTTAGAGCTGCCATGCACATGGGAAAAGCATGGTATCACATAAATTAGAGAAGCTACACCTGCTTTATCTCTGAGGACAATTAGATCTGTACAGTGAGTGTTCAACATGTACTCACACAGGTGCTCAGAAAACACACATACTCACTGGCATTTGGAAAAGCATAATAACTAAATGTTTTCATAGTCATTACAGACAATAAAATATGCTCATTTTTCATAGTTTAGGAAGAGGTCTGCATTGCATCATACATTCTTAAGATTTCTCTAGTTTCCATATATCAATTACTTTCAGTTAAGAAGGTTTTATCCTAGAAACTTTAATGTAACCAGATTAGACAGGCAACTACAAATGTCCTGTACACTGGGTAAGATCTGCAGGCCCAAATTGTGGCCATAAGGAGAGAAGTTGGAAACAAATATTTGCCAAAAAATCTCCAGAAATTTTCAAGGGAGGCTAGAAAGTTCACTCCAAGATTGAGGCTAACTTTCCAGTTTACCTATTTCAAAAACAGGGAAATGACTTCAAATGATTAAACAAAATTTAAGTATAAATCTACACATATTAAAAAACCCATTCATTTTATGAAAATAATTCATATTATCCTTTTAGTGACTGAAGGACAGAATCAGATCCAGTTTTCCTAATAAACAAATGTACAAATGTCCAAAACATATTACCAAAATTTTCTAGTTACATTACTATGTTTTCCCTGCTTAAGGGGTTCAGGAAGTTCTCATCCTGGCAGAAGAGAGATAATAGAATTAAACAGACCTAAAATAGAACTTGGCTTCCCTTAGATGCAAAGAAGGTGGGATACTTCCTATGTGAGTGTTGCCGCTGCTCACACAGAGGTGCTGTGAAACTCCCTGACCATAACAGGGCTCAGGAGGTGTGATTATGGATTAAAGTCTCGTTCCAGGTTCCCCTCTATAAGCTATCCTCTAAAAGACAGCTGGCACTCAGAGGCAGAAATCTTAGGTTTTCTATCTCTTGCTGAAAACTAGAAGAAAATTAAGTCATCCAAATCAAACTTCGGTGTTAGATTGCTAAAGTGAAAATCCAGAAAAGAGAGGACAACTGTGACACTGCCAGGCACTTCATTTTGCATTGGGTCCTCTTTTCACTTCTACAGTTGACCTGCTATGCATCCTCAGTCCAGCTGCTTCACTTCATCATGCCACTTTGACACCACATCTCTCAGCAGTCTATTAGTGTTTGATCAGTTTCATACTGCAAATTGGTAGACAAAAGTGGTTTTCTAATATTTTACTTTTTTTCCTACCTTGAAAGACAATGTTTGGTAAAAGACTACAAATAGGCATGAAAAGCAAGCTACTGCATAGCATGTCTATTCTGCTGTTTCCTTTTCTAATGAGTATTTTCTGAATGTGCATTATGTGATATGATTCCACACCAGCAAGAGTTGTTTTCAATTTTGTGCTGTTGTGAACACAGTACCCTCAAAAGACATTGTGAAAGAATACCAATTTGTTGAGAGATTGACTAAATTTGGAAAGTGTTCAGAATGTTAACAATTTCCATAAAATAATAGGCATTTAATGTTTTTTGTACCATTTCTTACACCTGACATAACAAGAAAAAAGTGAAATCATCCCATCTAGATCAGCTCACCCAGCTTTGATGTGAAGATCTTCAGGGGCTGGTAAAATTCATTAATAGCAGAATTATCATGAGAGCATATTAATCCCAAACAAAGACATTTAAGTATACCCTGATGTTTTGAACTGTTTGCTTCAAGCAAATTTCAAATCCACTTGAGGCTTGGGTATAAAGTTCATCCTGTTAAAAAGAGTGATTTGTTTAAAGGTTTATTTTCCTGGGAAAGGTGCTTTGTAGAGAGCCTTCCTCCAAAACAAGATTCCTGTAGAGCAAGCCCTTCTCCCTGAGCCTAGGAAAGCTACCAGTAGCTTTCTGCAGTGATACACAGAAGGCCACACATTGAGTTGGTGACAGAGCCAAGATTGCAAACATGGGAAATCATTGTGTGTTTGTTTTCATTCTCCCAGAATAAAACTTAAAAGAAAGCCTGAAAACTGAAAACTCTGCTTTGGAAAGGATGAGTAGCCACGAGACAGAACTTTCTCTTCCACAGAACACTGCAAGCAATTCAACAAACGTTTTAGCCTATGTCTGTTTTGAAGCAGAGGATGATGTCAAGAACATACAGAACATCTTTTTTAGCTGAATCTAATATAGGAGAGTACAGGTAATGTGGTGTATTAGTTTGAAAACAAGCCAGTGGGAGATCACAAGTCAGGACTAAAATTTAATTGAAAAATTAAAAATAAGTGAAATAATACAAGAAAAAGCACTGACAAAGTCAGATAAAACCTGACACCCTGTTAGGGCGGTGGTAGCAGTCCAAATGAAGTAGTTCAGTTGAAGCAGTGATCCTGTGAAGGTCTGGTCTCCAGCTGAAGATCCAGTGGTAGCTCTTGTCCTCTGGGAACCCAGTAGACAGGGCTGACATAGGCAGTTCCTAGCCCAGGTTATATCCAGGTGGGAATGCCTGGCTCCTCCCTCCTGGGTGGAGCATCTCACAATAGGATGAGATGATTTCATGGGTCATGGGGTGAGTTCTTGATGGCCCATTGTCTGTTATCAGGGGTGAGTCATAGCAGGAGATAACAGCTAATGCCCCACTGCTGGTGGTAATAGAATACTTAAATACATCTATATTGTAACCTAGGATGTGGGAAAGAATTACACAAAGAGACTGAAATGGGAATTGTTTGAAACCTATCTGCATGCTCAGAGTGTTTGTGCTGGTATTTCACTTTTCAGTACATTACAAATCTATTGAGCTGGCATCATTGTAATGCTAGGGCAGTGTTTACAAATCCATTGCAGTGACATTATGTTATGAATACTCTCGTATTAGTTCCATTCTGGTCTCAAAATGTGCATCTAATTGCAAAAGTGCTGTTCCTTGCAATACAATCCTTGTTGCAAATACACTTTTGTAAATGTCAAATGAAGCTAGAAGGAGATGATGTGTCTAAAAAATGAACACAACACATTGAGTTACTGTGACAGAGCCTTTCATTAATCACTACTGAGAGATAGTTAATTAGTGTTTTAGTGCCAGTGCTGCATTTGTAAGAAGGTACAGCATATGCAAGGCAATGTCTTGAGACCTCACACCCACGATGTTCCAAGACAGGAACAAGAAGAACAGCTCTAGGCAGTCTGAAGTCAGAGGTTGTCCCTACCACATTCATTGGATCACCCAGCGTTTGCAAACTGTTTGGTGGGGAAGGGCACCTTGTCAATGGCATGTGTCCCACGGGCAGTCCCCTGTCACGTTCATTACTGGTGACAGCACTAGCGAGTGCCCTTGTGCTAACGAGAGGGCAGGTAGCTGGCTCCCAGGCATCGGCAGGAGGGATCCCTGCTGCCCCGTGCTGACAACTTCTGCACAGGGCATTTTGTCAATGCTACTGACATCTTGCCTTTTAGGAGTACATCTGGTGTTTGGGAGAATGCTGAAGAGTCATCGTAACCTGGGAAGCTGCCTGATGTGTAATGAATAATCACAGTGAATAACCCAATATTTCTCAGGCATTTCTTAGCATGTAGGCTCCATACAAAATAAAGAATTAATTAATATCCTATGACAAAATCCTCAGACAAATGCAAGGATATGATAAGGTCTTCTTTATAACTATCAATCACTACTACTTTGCCCTTGGAAGACAGCCCAACTCCAGCTGCCTTTTGCTTTCCTTGCTCCTCTCTCACAGCTTTGACCAACTTCTATTCAGCCTTTGAATTTTAACTCCCTAGACCCCTCTATGTTTTCTAATGGAAATGCTATGGCTTGGCTATGCCCTGCTGTACATCTCCGTGGTTCTTTCATAAGTTTGTAAATTCTCCAAGCCAGAAAACACAGTAGAGCTCTGTTTGTTACTCTCAGGTGACCTTTCAAATAGGCTTTCAGAGACAAATCTTTCACTCTAGCTTATGTTTTTTCTTCCCTGAAGGCAGAGTCAGAGGCTGTGTAATGATGACATTAGCATATCCTGCAAGTGCTATCAACTAAGGTAGAAAGGCAGAGGAAATGGAAAGAAGAACTCTGTAATCCTGAATGCATCTCTCACATGGCCCTAGATAGGTGGGTCTACGTTGAACTGTTTTGCTTTGGGCAAAATAAGTTAAAGGGATTTTTATATTTACTAAAATACTCTGAGTCTAATTAATACCCTGTAGGTCAATTCATGTAAGTTTACTTTATGCACTCTTATCAAGCTGAGATGTGCTGCATAAAAATGGACCATTTGTGAAAAAACTCCCAAATATATAAATGAAGCTTTCAAAAGGGTAGGAAAATAAATCCATGACTGTCCCTTTATATTATTTGGAGAATTAAACAACTTCAACAAGTGCAGACAGTCAAATCAATGTTGTCCTGAAGTTTGCAGTGGTGAGAATTATTCCTAAAAGTTGTATTATCAGAATAAATACCTCAATTAATATTAAGCAAACTCAAAAATCCTTTAGCAAAATCTCCAGACATGGGAACAGAAAATCAGTAGCCTTAAATCCTTAAGTAGACAATAAAGCAAGATTGGGATTTGGTTTAGCAATCTCCTGCCCTCACTCGTGTTTTTCCCCAGCAGAAACAGCTGGGAGTGGGATTCTTGCACTGTACACAGTATAGGACAAGAATTAGCCATGTAAGAAATATTAGCTGATGGAAAGATGCAAGGCCACTGGCATGATGCCATTTGGGCTTTTTTAGCTGAGGAATTTAAGCTCTTGAATTGTAGGCACCAATCTGAGATGTGTTTTGAGGATCTTGATAAGTCTGAACATGGTATTGAAACTGTTAATTTCCTTAGTACAGCCACTCAAAAGTATGGCCCAATTTGCTTATGGCCCTTAGGGGCTGGACACCTTCAACTCAAAAAGAGCACTTTGTTTCTCAAACTCTGTTTGGAGTTGAATGTCAAGGAATTTGTTCAAAAAGCAGGAATTTGGCTTGTCAGATATGACAGTTGGATTGAGATGAAGACTCTTCCCCACCACAGCAACTTATAGTATTGATATTTAATGTCTGGATTCCTACACTCCTCTCTCCAATCCATCCCTACTTCTTTACCAGTTCAGCAGACATTTCATTGTTTCTTGGTTGCAAATTGCTTTCCTAAATTGTGTGTTTGATCTTCTTTTACAGTTTGCTGGTTTGTGGGGTTTTTTTCACGTTATAACTTTTCCTTCTTACAGATATTCTGAGTAAGAATATCTGTAAATAGACAGATTTGGACAGTGCTAGCCTGAAACTCCCTGCAGATTTGTCATGAAGTTTCCTGGGAACATTGTTTTCTGTGCAAATTAAAAAAAAAAAACCAAAATCAAAATCATAAGCATCTTTCAAAATAAAAAAGTTTGAAAATATAGTCAAAGTGGTGTTATAAATCTGTTTAGAAGAAATATCTATGAAATACTTTCTTCAGTGTTCACTGACTAGTGTCAGCTTACCAGTGTCTGTTGTCTTCCAGCAAGCTGTACTGCACTGAGGTTTGTTGTTGAAATCCCAAATGACCTGTAAACCTCAATTTTGCTCAGAAATACAATAATCTTTTGTCTCATTCACATTTTTGTTGCCCTGTCAGTAATCGTACAGGCACAATCAAGGAATTATGGTGCACTGCATTCAACTTCATAAGCATGGCTAGGATGTCTGCTCTTAACCATGCAACTTTATTAAATTTATGGAATATGTTCTCTTCTTTGTGTATGTTGAAAAGTTTTCAGGTAAAAGGAATTGCATGTTGAAATTATTGTGAAGGTCTCCACCAGGGTGACTGCAGCATAAACATGAGAAAAGTTTATTCAGCAGGACGTAACAAGAGAATCTGGAAAGTATTGTGTACAGACGGGGGAAAAATAAAAAAAAATAGCAGATGGTAGGCTAAAAGAGCTCTCCCTGGGCAGGTGTAACTGGCTCCCACCTGGGTGTGATGAGCTCCTGTGTAAGGAAAAGGATGGGGTGTACAGCTGGAATCAAAAAGTAAACTACATAATTCAGGCCTTTTTAAAACACAGCCTGCTGATGGTTCCTGGGACTGATCCTTAGAGGCTTAGGGAGTCAATAATCAAATCAACATTCCCTTTTCCTAGTATTATCTTCCATTGTGGATTTCACTCATTGTGTTTAGGACATGTTGGATTCAAGAGCTAGCAGCATGTTCAGGGAGTACTCTTGGCATGGGATGTCTCACTGCTGCCTCTTCTCAGATCCTCTGCTTTATCCTTGTTCCCTCCTACCTAAAAATGCAGCCACCAGAAATCAGCTTGTCTGTCTTGGACACAAATAGTCTTGATGGCTGTGCTTGGAGACAGGTAAATGAATGAATGAATTCATGTGAACAGGTACCTTGAGCTCTTATATTTCATCTAATCAGTTGGTAGATATAAAATATGTGTAAATGTGTTAGAATAATTCCTCTGTGTCTGAGGCCTTAGGCAGCTAATGTTCCCTAATCAGTCCATGGGCTAAGTAACACTATCCAGTCTGATCTGTTTAATTATCTTCTTATAAACTAACTGTGGGAAATTAACAAAACATGTAAAGCAACACCTATTCCATTTGTGCTCATGATCTCTGTTATATTACCAACTTACTAAATTGATATTATGAAAAAAGATAACAATGTAAAAGATCACTGACAATTTGTTTTCCCTTATTATAAATAATTCTCTTTCCAGTTTTCTTTACATCATGCATTTAACCATCTAGTTGGTTTTTATGATTTAGTTGTTTCTTTGTATAGTAATTTATTATAACAAACCTGGGCATTAGTTCAGCAAGTTCAGTAATGATGGCAGTGTGAAAACTGGTCTTTCATTGTTGCACTGGACTGGAGAATCAAACTGATGTGTATACATGTGTATGAGTAAATTAATATATTAGACACTGTTTATAAAATTTCTAATACAATAATGGGATCTGTAAGAAATTACCGAGAGATGCCGACTATACAAAGACCTGTCTGTAATTTCAAGTAATTTGAACATATAGTCACAAATTCAGTTATGATTTGTGATTAATAGCAATATTACCCAAATACCTCAGTCAATACATTAATTTTTCTTATTTCTTGGGTTAAAATTAAATTTTACCTGGATTTGGTTATATTTGGAAGCTCAGTTTGAGACACAGACTTTATGAAAACTTTCAGAAGTAATAAAATAAAATACCTGACTAATATCAACTATATGAAAGGCTTCTAGCTACACAACTATGAGAAAAAATAGGATATTGAATATTTTGACTGTTTGCTTTAGAATATTAATTCTAATTTATGTTTAACTAACTGTACCATTAGAGAAAGAAATATTAAGAACACACTTTGTTAATGATGAATTCTGGTTTGTGTTAAAGTGAATACATGTACACTTCTTCAATGAGGATAAATCAACAAAGAGATGTATGTCCTCTTAGCATTCATGATATCAAATGATTTGGATTTAGCACAGATTGGAAGTCATCAGCAAAACCATTTACCCTTTTACCAAGTTTTCATAATTTTTAGAAAGAGCTTTTCGTCTGGTCCCAGCTGCTTTCTAATTATTACAAAAAAAAAAAAAATCCCTAGAAAATTACTGATTATTGAAAAAGGACTAGGAGAGCAATGGAAAGGAAGAAGTTAATAAGATGTGCACAAAGCATAAAAATTCATTTCAGAGAAAAATTCATACACAGGAACAAATAGCAATTTGTTTGTTTTTATTCTAGAATTGTTAGGAATTCTGATGTATCCTTGCCATTTTCTGTTTCTTTCTAAACCCTGAGCTTTCCAGTGTTGCTTTTCTGTAGTTCTTCAGAAAATCTCCTCTTTTGTTAGTATTTATATCACTTAGAATTGATGTATGGAAAGAGTAACAAAAATAGTGCTTCTTTCATGTCTGTCAGACTCTGATGACTGATCTTAGAATTTTCTTAATCTTGTGATGAATGTGACAAAAGAAGGTATCGACCCAAACAAATAAATTACTGTACCTAGGTGTGCAAAAGTGTTTTCTGTGTTCAGATTTGCAAGTAGGACAGACACTGTTGCTATATGTAAGAGTCTAAGAAAAAAACAATTTAATCAAATGCTTGTAATTGCCTTATCAGTATTTATGATATGTTAGGATTAAGTCTATTTTGTAGGAAAATAAATACCTGTAGCCCATGTTATAATAACAATCCACTACTGTTGTTGAATTACTTATGCTCTATTAATACATCACACTTTCTAATATTTTAAATATTTTTTTTGGTTCTTCCTTCAACTTTTTCCAAACACAGAGGCGAGATAGTTGAATCTCAATGGATCTATGCAACATAAATTTAATCAATACACCCAGAGGACTAATTAGCTGAAGATAACTTGAGGATATTTTTGAAGTTTACAACCATGAAATTATTATGCTTACTACAGCAATATCCCATGATTGTTAGCAAAGGAAGTACAAACCACTTAAATAAACAATGTTTCTGGCAATTCTATATACTAGCATCTAATACTACAATGCTATTGAACTAAATAAAATGTTCTATGTAAAGTAATAACACAGAGGTCCAGAGTCCCTTCATGTCTTTATGCTCCTTTCTGGAAAATATTGCCAAAATATATTATCACTAATACATTTATAATGTTTTTGAAATTTCTATATATGATGGAGAACATAAATAATTTTTAGTAGACTTTAGTGTATGGCACCATATTTTGGATATGTTTATTAAGTTTTTCCCTAATTCAGTCCTTTTCTCTATTTAAATTCCAGTCAACAGTGATTGAAGTTTTACCTAAGTGAAGATAAATTCTGACCATGAGAGTTCCTTCATTACTTGCCATAGGCATTTTTCTTCATCCCACAGTACATTTAAATGACTTGTCTAAGCCTATGAAACTATTCTAACACAGAGCACACACAGCTTCAGGATTTATAACACAGGAGTACCATGGGAAGGGAGACTGTTCCTAAAATAACAACTCTTAGATAAATGTAGTTTTCACATTGATAGAAACAAAACTAAGGTTAAAATTCCAAAATGCTGGGAACATTTTTGTGTTTCAGTGTTTAGGGACTCATACATGTTATTCCCTGTGCATTTAGTTAGGGCATGACCAGAGAAATTATTGTGGCTGCAGCAGCTCTGGATTACCCCAGAAATAACCTCCCTTAATGTTGCAGGTTTAACTATTCATCTACTCACTAAAACCCGCTCTCTAGCACCTGGGTTGAAAACTTGCCTTTCATCATCAGTTGTCACAGGTTTGTCGTGCTGTTGTTCATGCTATTCCCTCCTCTGGGTTGTGATCTCACCTGTCCATGCCAAAAGCAACACACCTTGCCCTGCATCCCAATGATGCACATGGTCATGGAATTGCTGCAACACTGATCAGCACAATGACAAGAAACACATCAATGACAAGAATCACATCACTTGGGTGTCTGGCCATTTAGATCACTGCTGAGTGTTAAATGGCCTGGGCTTGAAGATTTTGAGAAGAAAAGGTACTTTTCATTCCTTTTCTTCTCCTGATATGAGAAGAATAACTTGGATCTTCATCTCTAACAGCATTTTTGATCATGAATTTTATTAAACAGAGTCCTCTTACAACCTGTCTTGAAGGAAATGGTGTCTAGTGAATAGCAAGCAATACTTTTGGACAAAGTAGAGCTGTATTTAGACCTTATAAAAACACTATCCACAACACAGCAAAGGAATGGCAGGTGCTTCTAGTTAGAGGAAAGGATTAAACCAAGTGCACATCCAGGCAAGAAGAGTTCTGATTTCAGGGGCAGGGCAGATTGCCAGATGGAGTGTGTAATTGAGATGAAGAAAGGAAAAGTAAGGAATGAAAAATTTCAGTAGTTATGTTAAGATTGGGATAGAGAAAGCAAAGAATGCCGAAACAGTATAATGGTAAGGGCAGTCTTCAGTAACACAGGAGAGCAGAGTTAGATATCATTTCCTTCCTCTGGATTGAAGGGTCACTACTGTGGCCTTAGATTTATTTTTTTATTTCTTTTTGTTCCATTTCTTTGTACAAGAAAATCTTTTTTCAGGACTGTGAGGATAAATAAGCTGAAGACTATGAGGAAGACAGATACTCTAATAGCAGGGCCAATATGAATAACTTATACCCACAGGAGAAAAAAAAGGGATCCATCAACAGAGCTTGAAGTGAAATCCAACCTGCAGATATCTATTTCCAAGCCAAACTTAACAGTGCAGCTGAGTCTAGTTGGAGAATATGGATCTGAAATATATAAGTAGGTAAATTTTGGTCAAAAGATCAGAGGTAATACAGCAGGGAGACACTGACTTCAAATTTTATCTAGAACATGCTTTCATTGTTCAAGATTCCTTATTTGAGAGATGAGTCAAAAGAAGAATATTTAGAAGAAAAATTGCACTCTATTTCAAATTAATAAGCACTTATATTGTGTAATTCATTAATATATTAACTGCCACTAAATGATACACATAACAAGTTGAATTTTTCTGTATATAATAGAAAAACACTCTTTCACAAAGCTAAATAAGTCACTATGTTGTGTGAAAAATTATCAGTAGAGACAGCTATTAATGAGAGATTCTTCTCACTTTCTTGTGAGAAGCCAGAGGGTCTTCATTTCATTGTTAAGGAAGCTCCCATGGGATGCTTTTTCTAATCAGCATATTCACAGTCCCTCTGGGATAACATTTATTATTAGAAAAAGTATTGCAGCATTTGAAATCAGAAATAAAAAATTTATTACAGGGTTTATGAGTAGAACATGAATCTCTAGTGAATACAAGTACATAGAGAAGTGAATTTATAATAAACTGTATAAAGAAGTACTCTTTTGAATACTTAACACACTCTGCTAAGTATTGTAAACACAGTTTTTGCATTGAATTCCAAAGTCAAGGGATCAAGCTGACCTCAAAGACCTAACCTTCCACTCTATCTGTGAAATATGGATTATCCATCGAGGCCTTGACTCAGCAAAGTATTTCAGCATGCATTCAATTATTCTAAATTCTTCATTGAGCTGCAGTGAGAACAGCATAATGCAGAATTGTATTTTATTGAACAAGATGATAAGTAATAATTTCATCTGTTTACTTTCGACATTTTTGAAGAAAGAAGTGCTAATAACCAGGTTTGGTGCTAAGGGTTTTTTTCAGGCTATTTGTAATAGGTCCTACACCTCTTCTTTCATAAATACTTAATTACTCAAGAATATATATCCTCACATAAGTACCTTTTGCAAATCAATAAAACTGTGCATTTCAGTAAGTACAAGAAATTATTTGTTCAAGCATATTTGAAGGATGAAGATGTAAATCCACACAGGGAGTTAAAATGTGACTGTACAAAAAGAGGCTGTTACTCTCTTTAAGTATTACAACTAATTCTTTAAAGAATGACTATATTTTCTTGGCAATATTCAGTGGAAGAAAAGTGTCAATGGGAAAGGAAAGGCAGAAAATAATCTCCAGAAAGATGACACTGAGAGTTACAGAAGACAATATTTTCATAAAAACTTGGATAAAAATTAATTAAAAATAAAATCTATAAATAATAGAATTAAAATGTATTACATTGTATATCATTTGTTACATGATAAATAATTCTATTAATTATAAGATCAAAAAAATAATAATAAGTTACGTACATCTTCCCAGAAATATTAAGCTTACCTTGGCCACCAGCTTAATTTTCTCAGTGTTTCTCAGCTCCCTATACTGTGCATCTGAGAAAAATTTCTGCCTGTATGGAAATCAACAGCAAAATGCTGCTTGCTGACAGTGGACATAGGATTTTGCCCTGGATGAAAAACTGCATTTAGGCAGACTTAAGCCCTGTCTCTGGGAGAAGAGAATAAGGAAACTATTTCTGAGGCTCAGAGTAAGGCTCCGAAGGATGTGGCTAATACCTCATGAGCAGATGACCCCATGCTTAGTCTTTCATACACATCCAGCCAGCTACACTGTTAAAAGGAAAATTCAGGATATATGGAGCCAGATGTGCTGATGACATGAACTAGCAGCTGCTTTGGAGCCTGAATTGCCATACCAGATAAAATCTGTCCCATGGAGGTTAGCACAACTGACCTCTCCATGTGTGTGGCTCACAGTTCTCAGTGCTGAAGCCATCAAAGTAAGCTGGCGTAGCAGCAAGAGTCAAACCCAAAAGAGAACATGGTGCATATTCTCTGTCTTCTCTCATGCTTCTGATTCCTTCCCTCTGAACGGGACAATAAAAATTATTCAAATTAAACAGCAGCATGGTTAGAAAATGCAGAAGAAAAGCTCAGCACAGAACATTTTACATCATTTTAATGTATTGAGGTTGAGATATTTGTGGCTGAAACAAGAAAAGTGGTAAAAATACAGGTCTAGAAAAAGCAGTTAGGAACTGTGCTTATGTTACTGAAGAAAATACTACCCTGGCCACTACATACTCACCCACTGAAAGTAAAGATTCTCTCACATCATGATATTACCATACAGCACTAAACATTTATTTTTGCACTGGTGTTTTTGGTTTTGAATTGAGGTAATTCCAGCTCTGTCAAGGGTGAAATTTAAAAAGGTTGGCAAGTAAGCTGAAAGAACTAATAAGTTCTCTTGCTATGCAACCTCTTGATTGTAAACACCTCTGGGAGATTTCTATAATTCTTTCTGGTCAGATGGTAAATGCCATAAAATCAGTCTCTCACAGTGGTTTTCTGGCCTGACTTGCTTGTGGTCCCAGAGAAGTCTCAAAAGAGCAAAATGAATAAACAAACTGACTGAAAGTTTTAGACACCAGGGAAGATTGCCATGAGATTAATTTAGAAGACATACTTGTTGTGTGGAGAGTAGGTTGTTATTTTGGCTCTAATATCCACTAGTAGTGGAAAGGAGAACTTGCAGATTTTTGAGTCTTAAGGATTTTTGATAGCCATTACTGGGTCTTGTACATCACCCACATGAGTTTCTGATTTTTTTAACAGACATCTTTACAAATAAAAATTCCCTTCTAGAAAGAAAACCCATCCCCATGGCAGGAGGGTTGGAACTTGATGGTTTTTAAGGCCCCTTCCAACCCAAACCATTCTGTGATACAATAAGTAATTTTGGGACAGTCCCTCAATTCTAGTGGAGAGCTGCTTCTATGCTTGCAGGCTTCTCTGAGCAGTGGCCAGAATCTATATTTGGACTCATTCTTCAATCGTTTCCTCTCTCTTCTGTAATCTGCAGTTTAGCCTCTGCTGTGCTGGTTTATATTTATTCTGCAGAATGGCTAAACATTCTAATTCTAAAAGAAATCTCCCCATTCTCAACCAAACTGTGTGCCAGAGAGGTAAGTCATGAAACAATATACCTTTGCACAGAAGCCAAACATGTGGCAACCACCTGAGAAAGGAGGCTATGAAAGCAAAAGCATGTCCTGCTACTGCAACAAGAGCTTTAAAATATTACAGTTGCCTTCTGGCCTGTAAAAATAATGCAGGTTTGAGCAATACCCTACAGTAAATAGTTGCTTATTTTCCCATGGAAGTTTTATAACTTTCCTCTGTTTATGACTTCAAAGACCCTATTTTCCTACCTTCGTAGTGTTTTCACGTGCTATAATTTGTAGAAAAAAATGAGATTTCTGTGCTTAACGCAGTTAATAATGCCCTGCTTAAAAACAGATAATATTTATACTTTTAATGTAATATTAATGTTTTCAAAGCAATGTGGATGAATGTTCACTTTCAGTTGATTTCAGTGTTATTGAGGATTACATATTACATTAACATTTCTCTATATAAGTATCCTGTAACTAAAATAAATTTCTAGTATTGAAATAGTAACCTGCTTTGAAAAGAGGGGTCATTCTCTTATGATATCTCATGAGTAAATTTAACAAAGAGGTGATGTAGTTAGCATTATGTATGTGAAGAGAAGCATTACCACATTGCTGTTATGCTAAACTGTTATAGGCACATTACTGTTACGTTGCTGTCTCCTTGTGTTGTTACAGAAACAGAGAAGGTGTACTGAGGTCAACAGGATGATGTTTGGAGGATCACATTATGTAATTTGTATTCTGATTATGATTTTCTGTTGATCCATGAACTGTTTGACTGGTAGGTTTTTGTCTACCTTTTGTTTTCCTGCTTGTATTTTAAATACAAAAAACCAGATACAAATAGAATATAAATACAAATAGAAAAAAGCATACTAGTACTGGTCACACAAAGAAGCCTAAAAAAATAGTAGAATTGGTATCAGTCATAGCAGCAGTATTATAAGCAGTAATACTAATACTAATTGTATTAGTATTGAAACCTACTTTAGTACATGAACTATTTCTTTGCCAGTTGTCACCTAAAAATAAGCTATGAACACCAGTTGGTTCTCTTCAGTGAGAAATCTGATAAAGGAAGATTCTTGATGGCTCAAGAAGGAAGTTTGATTATTTCAATAGAAAAAAAAAACAGGCACTCTTTCTGATATGGTCTTTCTCTGACCTGAAAGCAGCAAAGTATTAGGCAATCAAAGAGACTGAGCTTCCATTATGGTTAGGGTATTTCCTTCTACTCCTGGACAACATCCTTCTTGCAACAATTCAGCTCAATGCTTCCTGTCTTGCATTAATGGACATGGACATCAAGTTAGATCTTAATACAGACATTTGTAGAGTATTCTGTGAGCTCCTGCCTCAATGATTTTATACCTACTTCCCTCTTCTTATCTTTGGAATGTTTGTGTAGCCATTCAAGGGCCTTTCCTGCATCAGGTTAACATAAAAATCCATAGAGTGTATGGAAGAATTCCTTTCTGGTGATGTATTTGTTTCCCAGTGTCTCCAGGACCTTTTGCCTCTTTAGGTCATTGCCATGAACAAAGCAGAAAAATAGGGGGGTTATTTAAATGTTTGCAGCCTCATGATGATTTCTCTAAATAGCCATTCTACTCCGGTATAAATGAGGATTTCTAATTTTTTTTTTTTTAATGGCGACAGTGTTCTTACAAGATAGTATGTCACTAGGATTAAAAGGATATGGTATATGTGCATTCTCAGTGGAGAACAGACCTTTTATATTGAATCCAAAAGGATTCAATTGGCATGTGAAGATGATAGAGAAGCCTGACTTTAAATGTATTTCCAAATATGTAAAGGTTTTTCTAAAGGCACAGCAAGAAAACAGCTATAAACTCCACATAAAGCAAGATGGAGAGGACATGACAAGTGTGCAGAGAAAGCACATCACTAATTAAGTCTTCACGGAAGAGTAAGCGATTTTTTTTAAATTCATGCTTTAAATATTATGCTTTTTGTCAAGAAATAAAATGTAGGGAAAATTATTTTACACTCCACAATATTTAGTTGTAGCATACAGTTCTGTTCTTTTCAACTTTTCAGATTTTTATCTGTCATCTTTCTCTCCCCCATCTCTTGCATCTTCAGTAATAAAAATCCGTGCATATTCTGTTCCATCTTCGCAGTTAATTGCTACTATGGAAGAAATAAATTCACCCAAAAGCCTTGCAGCCAGCAGCATGGGGCTGCTTTCCTGAAGAGCTGTGACAAATTAATTAGCTAGACAAAAACGTGTTATTAGTCAAAAGGCTGAAATCAACCCACTGTTAGTAGTAAGAACACATAAAATACCTTTTGGAAACAAGTCAAACCCAAGACCAGCTCCAGCCTCTTTCTTAGTCTAGATACTGTGCAGAGCTGTTCTAAGCAGAGTGGGACAATAGTATCTCAAACTGAAAATCAGTTCAGAAAGTGTGTATGTATGGAAAGGGATGGGTTTTCATATTGTTCTACTTTGTTTATAGTTTTTGTTTTTCTGCCTGATTGGCAATATGAACTTTGAGATTTTTAAATGTCCATATGACTTTCATATTGTGAGTGAGAAGATAAACAGAAAACCTACACTTCTTTTTCTAAAAGTTGGAGAATTTCATTGTACACAATAAAACGTGCTGTCAGTACTTACCATCATCAGCATCTCTTTAAATTATTACAACATATCCCATGTAGATAGAATAATTGCAGCATTTTATTTTTAATGGAGAAATTGGGGGAAGGCATTCTCTCTTGTTCAGTACTTAATTAGCTCTGTAAAAGTGAGAAACTTCATTTATTCAACTGATATGAAAAACCATTAGTTATGAACCAATCCCAAATCACAAGTTTCCACTTGGGATTATAGCTGAATAGTAAATCAAACACACATGACATAAACAAGTGTTTTTTATTACAAAGGCTTTCAAGTATAATTTGCATCATAAACCCAACCTAGCAAGATGCACAATTTTGCAGGCTAAGAAACACAGTATGCTATTCATTCATTTTCCTCATTTTGAACAATATTATTTTTAAAATGACATTAAAAAAACCCACAACTAATACCTAAGAAGTTCTTTTTGTCCCCTAGTCTGTGGGTGTTGATTTACTCCAAATTGTTTTGTCAGAATTCCCAATCTTAGATTGTGTAGTTTTGCTAATGATATCAGTATGCAATTAGGAACTAACTTCCATTCATTCTGTTTTGCCCATGTCCTCTGCATATTGTTAAGTGACACATCTCCTCTAAAGTGCAGAAAATCTTAGATCTGTAGTTCAGCTTCTGGGAACCTGCTATAAATATACTTGTGTTATGCTGTCTTGAAGTTTCTTCCTAACCTAGTCTGCAACCAAGATAAAATACCGTCAATATTCAGCATTCCAGCTGGAAAAAAAGTCGAAATTCCTTGGTTAAGCAGTCTGTAAGGTTAAAAAATCAGAGATTGAATGTTGAAAAGCTTCCTCAAATTCTCTGGCTGTGGAAGGAGTATGACAGCAGATGTATGTTGTCTGCATGCCATTAATTTTATATTTCCTTGCTTTCTAACATTTGTTTACTTAAGTAGAAACTTCCTCTTGGATGGTCAGGCTTTCCAGCATTAAAATTTGTGAGGTCTGTGGGTTTGTATTTTATCTATGCTGCAATATCCTTTTAAGGCCTTTTCCAAAGAGGCTAGTTTCATGCCTGTTAATAATTTTTCTTTTCGTGACTGAGGCTAAGAATCACCAAACCAATGCAGTGTGAAAAATAAATCTATGTTTATTATGAACAAGGCCATCTCACAAGATAATCTTGTTAATAATGCAAGTCACAACTGTGCATAAGATTTTCTTCTTGAAAAACTTTATTTCCTCTGATGTCTTTTCATCTTACGGGACTACTTTACAACTGTCACTCTATAAATTACTGCTAAATTATGCAGAGAAGTTTGTAGACAGGTTTATTGTAAAGTAAATTTTGCTTAATAATCAGTTCTGTAACAATTTTTATGAAAACAATATAGGAAAACATGTTTTGTGCATGTTAATGATGTCATGCAGAAAAACCCCCAAAGTTGTTGGTATAAGGGGGATCACATAGCCTAGGAGAATTAGGGATCTTGAAGGGTGTTACTACACTGGCTCATTTGTGTAGGATTGTCTTTTGAAACTGGGTCTAAGATTAAGGTCAGAGAAATTATTTCTGCTCATTTCAGTGTCTTGTTTCTGTCAAAGACAGGATCTTCATACATTTGTGTATGACCTTACCTGGTCCAATATCTCAATAAACTTCTGCTCCTGGTACTTTTTGATGGTATTGTCCAGAGTTTTTTTTACTGACATGATTAATAGCAATTCAAACAGGGAGGAATATCAAACTTCTACTGAAAAAAAACTCACACAAGAAAAACTATGAAAATACCATTTCTTGGGATACACAATTAAGTTAGAAATAGACATGCATTCCAGACTCACAAAAAATTATTGAGGGTTTTTTAACTGTCTGGAAACATCATCGCTAACCTTTGAAATTACAACCACTGTCCTTGAGCTCACCTTGTTAATGAATTCCTCAGTTATAGGAAGGACTGTCATTCTCACCCCAAACTGTTGCTCCTGTCAACAACCACTCTGGAAGTGAAAGGAGGAGCACATTCAGCAGATTGTTGTTTTTGTGGGGTTTTTTTGGTAGTTTTTTTGTTCAATTGGTTTGATTTGTTGATTTGTTTTGTTTTGTTTTCCTTTTTTTTTTTTTTTTTGTTTTCTTTTTAATTTTGGTGGGGTTTTTTTGGTTTTGGTTTTTGTTTTGTTTTTGGTTTGGGGTTATTTTTTTTATGTCGTGTTTCACATCCATATATTTTTCCTTATTTCTAGATGGATAAACAGTATGGTATTTGAAGATGACATGATGACATTGGGCAGCAAACAAAAGCACTTTTTTCTCAAGTTTCTTGACAAAATTCTATGAGGAGTCACTTATTATACTTGCATACAGCATAAATTTGTCCCAGGCTAGATAAAGAGATTGGATAAGGCAGCAGAAGGACAAGGGAGGCTTAACCTGGCACTTTCATAAAAATGGCTGACAACACAGGTTATAAACTGATATTATTATTTATAGTCCTTTGGACTTTATAGTACTTTTCATAGAGGATTTAATTTTCTTTCGGTAAACGCTGACTAAGTGCACCTGTACTAACAAATGCTCCAAATCATCACATTAAAGACAGGCAAGGTAGGATTTTAAGTACACACTGATATTATTTGTTGCATTAAAGATATAGAAATTTAGCAGAAAATAAACCCCCACTTGTGCTTCAGCCAGTCCTCAGAGATCAGAGGGTCTGAGTGTGGCCAGTCTTAATTTCTGTTTATGAAAAATTTAGAACTGCAGTTCTGCTCAGTTCCAGTAAAAACTTGTGCAATCATAGATTCACAAAATGTACAATTCACCAATCTGATACCACAGGTCTGACCAAGTTCAGTAAGAGCTTCCATGGTCCAGAATCACAAACAGTACAGCTTATTGAAGCAACGGGAAAGAAGAGCCTATAGATAAGTATATGGCCATAACCTAAATATAATGCAGAGGAATTCTCGATAGAGATTTGATAATCACAGAATCACAGAATGGGTAAGATTAGAAGGGACCACAGTGGGTCATGTGGTCCAACCTCCCTGCTCAAGCAGGACCATCCAAGAGCACATGGCACAGGGTTACATCCAGATTGTTCTTGAATATCTCCAGTGTGGGAGACTCCACGACCTCTCTTGGCAATCTGATCCATGCAGTCACCTGTACAGTACAGAAATTCTTCCTCATGTTCAGGTGGAACTTCCTGGGCATCAGTTTCTGCCCATTGCCTCCTGTCCTGTTGCTTGGCACCCCTGAGCAGAGCCTGACTCCACCCTCCTGACACCCTCCCTTCAGAGACTGATAGACATTGATGAGGTTCCCTCTCAGTTTTATCTTCTCAAGACTGAACAGGCCCAGCTCCCTCAGCCTTTTCTCATAAGAGAGATTCTCCTGTCCCTCCCTCATCTTTGTCGCCATCCTCTGGACCTGCTCCAGGAGCTCCATGTCTCTCTTGTACTGAGGAGCCCAAAACTGGACACAGCACTCCAGATGTGGCCTCACCAGAGCTGAGTAGAGGGGCAGAATCAGTTCCCTGGACCCCCTGGCAATGCTCTCCCTAATGCACTCCAGGACTCCACTGGTCCTCTTGGCCACAAGGGCACTGCTGGCTCGTGGGCAGCTTGTTGTCCCCCAGGGCCTTCAGGTCCTTCTCCACAGAGCTGCTTTCAGCACGTTGGTCCCCAGCCTGTGCTGGTGGCCAGGTTTATTCTTTCCCAGATTAAGGACCCTGCACTTGCCTTTATTGAATTTCAGATGGTTCCTTTCTCCCCATCTCCAACCTGCTCAGGTCCTTCTGAAGGGCTGCACAGCACGCAGGGGGATCAGCCTAGAGCTCCACCCAGCTTTGAGTTGTCAGTGAACTTGCTGAGGAGACATCTGGGCCTTCATCCAAGTCACTGGTGAAGAAGTTAAACAATCCTAGGACCACTATTGAACCCTGGGGGACACCACTAATGACAGGCCTCCAACTAGACCCCTGCCACTGATTATGACCCTCTGGGATCTGCTGTTCAGCCAGGTCTCAGTTCACTTCACTGTCCATTCATCCAGGCTACAATTCCTGACCCTATGAGGATGTTGTGGGAGATAGTGTTGAAGTCAAGGTAGACAAGATCCACAACTCTCCACTCATACATCCAGGGAATTTTTTCATTGTAAAAGGCAATCTGATTGGCCAAGCATGATTTACCTTCAATGAATGTATGCTGACTGCTCCTCATCACTTTCTTCTAATCCATGTGGATAGAGATGGCCTCCAGAATGAGACACTCCTTTACCTTTCCAGGCATTGAGGTGAGGCTGACTAGCTGGGAATTCCTTAGGTTCTTCTTGCTTTTTTGAAGACTGAGGTGACATCTGCTTTTTCTTCTTTTTCTCATCAGAGAGAAATAGAACCAGAGTTAAAACCAAAGGAAAATTTTATTTAGGGTTTTTGAAAAAATGAGGTGAAAAAACTTGTATTTTGAGGTATGTATATTAAAGAATTAAGGAGGAATACCCTATTGCCCTAGAAGTTGTGCAGCATGCAAGATGTATGAAATGCTCAGTTCTCCAGGCAATGGAAATTTAGGGCTGTGAATATTATTTCATCAACACTGTGCCAACATTGTACAGAGCAGTTCCTAATCAGATTGCCAAGGGTAAAAGAGAACGATGCCTTGCTGGGCACCACTCTAGTATTTGTGAGAAGTTTGCCATAACGTGAATTTATGCTTTCTTTGACCAAATGATTCATTCCCAGCAGGGATGAAGGCACTTTTTGCTACTGGCATTCCTCTGCAACTTTTAATTCCTTTTTTCATGTTCATTTTGTTTCAACAAATTTATTCCAGTTTAATGATTCATTTATGGTAGTTGCTTACCAGAAAAAGTTATATGCTGGCAAGAGAAGCCTTGGATGGGTCTTTCTAATATGTCAGGTGTTACAATACATGCATTGGTTTCATTCCAGCACTTGGCTTCTATCCGAACACAACAGGAAGTAGCCCTTCCAAATTTTCTTAAGCCTGTAATTCTTACTAATCACAGAACTAAGCTGTACTGATTTTTGTATGTAGTCCAACACCCTTCAGTTTGGTTTCTTAGAAGATGCAGAAAACATAGCTTATATACAGATCAAGGGGAGTAATGGACATAACCAAAGTCAAATATGCCCTGAGTATAAACACAACCTAAAGCTGATTTATTTTTGCTTATAGTGGAAGTATCAAAATCTGTTTTCACATTTGGTGTGCAGGTAGGCCTCTTGTCCTTGCGTTGACTTTTCTTCAAAAATGACAAAATACTTCAGAAAATGTTTGACCATATCACAGAACTGATGGGAGTTTAGAAAAAGATTCGTGCTGAGAAAAAGGCAAGAGGTATTTATGTCTTTTATCTTGGATCACACAAAAAAGCCAGGACTGAATTTAATGTAGGCCAGTGCAAAATGTGTGGTTCCAAGGCATCATTTTTTTCTTTTTCTTGTTTTGCTTTTTTTCCTTATTTATGTCAAAAGCGCCTTGCTTTTTTCCCTAGTAATAGGTGGATATAGGTTTCCATGTGATCCAAAATCTGTGGAGAAATCAGAACAATACTTTGTCATGGTCTGATCCAGGATAACGGATACAGAATTCAGTGTACAGGTTCCTATTCAGCAGACATTGGAACTCACCCAGCTGGTTATAATTTCCACCTCAAAGATGAAAAATACTAGTGTTTTGATGATACTTTCAGAAAATTAATTAATCCAGTTAAAATGTTTTGTATTTAAAAGTAAAAAAAAAAAATGTAGCCTTCACAAGTTTTTCCCCTCCCACCCTTGCACACTCTATGTCTGTATAATAAAGGAAAGTAAAAATGTACCTTTTTTCTTAAATCTTCTTAGTTCTCTAACATGAAAATAGACTATTGAAAACATGAGAGCTACATTGTAGTTCACTTTTTTCCACTTCGGTTCTTCTATATATTTTCATAGCAATCTCAGTAATAATTTCTTCTTATAGTGCTACTGTCATGCCAGGTTCAGGACCCTTCCATTCTCCCTTTACAAACATAGAGAAAAAGAGATCATTATTACAAAGAAGTTGATGTGACATCTAGTAGCTTAGTTGTGATTGAGGTTTAAGTGGACACGTCCAAAATTAAAATTCACTTCTTTCCACAGAAATGTAACTGATTCACACCTTAATAGGCACAAAGAAGGATAAATTGACCATTGTGAGATTGCAATAGTTTAAGTATAAAGGTTAAAGCCAATTTCATTTAAATCAATAGTAAAATCTAGTTACTTCAGATTAAGTAGGGAACTGCTGCAATTTTTCCATGTAATAGCTCACTTTTAAAATTATTATTTGGAATAGGAAAGTAGAAAGTTTCTGAAAAAATCAGATTTCCACAGAAATCTTCAATTAAAATGAAAGCAACTCTAGGCAAAATTTTATTTCTCATTTTTCCAGGTAACAAAATTCGAAACACTATCTTCTGCATTTATGTACAGCTAAATTATAGACAATTATTTCAACAAATATTGTATCCCAAGTCCACATAAGTCTCAAACCATAGGGAAACTGTCAGTGTGTAGTATGAAATGGAAGAGAAAGAGAGAGAAAAGGAAGTGTTACATTAAAAACCCCAGCAAGGTATTTACAGCTTTATTTTAAGAAAATAAAATCACAGTTAACCTGCACCCTACCGTTTTGCAAATGCAGGAAAATAAACGTGAGAATAACTGGTAGAGGAGTAATACAGAAATAATGGATAACAAAGAGTTAACTGACCTCCTTATGACACTTTTCTCTCACAAAACCAAACCAAACCAAACCAAACCAAACCAAACCAAACCAAATCAAACTAAACTGAAATACATAAGAAACAAAAAGCCCAAACAAACAAAAAATGCCCAAACAAACAAAAGCCCCCTCAGACCCCAAACAACTTTACTGAATGTATATGACATATTTTCTTTTCAAAACCTATTGTCAAAGAAGTGGTTTTCATTTATTTTGTCAATCTTTTCTCTTCTCCAGATATTTTTCTCTGTATGCTTGAAGGTTTCCAGCATTAAGAATCCCATTTCTTCCTCAATGACTCATACAATCATGAGGTTTAGGAGAATGTTTTACAATTGGTGCCATGAAACTGGAGCTCCTGTGTCATTTTGATTGTTCTGTTAAGCTGTGGGAAATGCAAGTATTTTTCTTTTTGTCCCCCTTCAGATTCTATTAATATTTCATTTTGAAAAATCAACAAAAACCTTGTGTGTTTGTAAGTTTCATTCTACTCAATATTGTTTGGAGAGAACCAAATCTCCACTTGTGGAGAGGATGTTAACTAATGTATACACATGGCAGGCTTTCCCCTTAGGCAGAACATGCCCTTCATTCAAAGAAAGAATAGTTGTGAGACATGGAAAGTATGTTTTAAGGAGAAGCCTTTACAGTCCCCTATAAAAATCACTAGAATTGAAGTGTTCACAAAATGCTGCCTGTAAGCTGACAATATCTGCGCTAATTCTATCGATTAGTGTTTTGGCATCCCTTAGCAAAACAGCTTTCTACCTGCAAACAGGTCACACAGATCATCCTAACCAAGAAAATGTAGAAAAACAAGCCAGTGTCACTACGACTTCATTGCCTCTTCTTCACTAATTTAATTTACCAGGTGAATTTTTAAGATTCTGATTGTCTTCTAGTATATGCTTATATTTAATCTCATATAATGGTGAGTTGTTATGGTTATTGTTTTTAGGACTCAGCATTATTAATTAGAATTTATTAGCCTTTACAATTATACAAGTACTTCCAATTAAACACATTTCTTACAATTCTGCATCCCCATGAATGAAAAGACTTCTCTAGACTCGTCTCTGAATAGATGTAGCATGCTTAGGATGTATTGTGCCTTAAAGCATGTATCATGCTGTTGTCTCTGGTGCTGTCAATTACTGGCATGTCATTAAAACCCTGCTGTCAGTTCCTAAAAACGTGGTCTTTAGGGCCTGTCTGACTGTATGTGTGTGCAAGAACAGTGGCTAGCACATTGTGGGTGTCACCAGAATACAAATGACTGCCATTCTATTGTATGTAGCACTTCTTTTGCTCAGTAATGCAAAATGTTGCATTTATCATTATGATTAAGGCTACAGATGTTCTCCATAGTGAGTATTGCATAGTGGGAAGCCATACTGAGAGAGTCTAGCAGCTATCTAACATCTTGTTTTCAGCTGATCATAAAGGACTTTCCAGGGTTATAAAGGACTTTCCAGGACTCATTGTGTAGATGGGGAAATTGAGGCAAAGAAAGATGAAATCAGTGTCAGTTGAAGTCAAAAGAAAGTCCCCCTGGTTAGTGTAGTATTGGAAAGAGCAAAAAATGGAAATTCTTTCAATAATTATTTGTTTTAATTTAAATATTTTTTAAATTTCTGTACTTACTTCAGCATGAACTGTTATCAGGTCACCTCTATTAACATGCTGTATTAAGTTTGTTATTTTTGTTTGTGTAAATTATAGCGCATTATTTTTTAAATGTATTGTTAATGTATTTTTTTAAGTATCAGATACATAGGACTCAAACTGACCTCTCATTTTCCTTGTGCAAACCTTGTTGTTCAATTTAGGAAACTAAATGAAGAACAGGTATCTCTTATTCCTACAATAATACAGAAAGAACAGACAAGTTCTCATCTGGTCTTCACTAGTTTTCCTCAATGTACATTTTCACTCTTTTTTAATTTAGAAATTTTATATAAACACCACTATTTCTGTTGCTTTCTTCTACTTGTAACATAAATTTGCTATCCATTTGACTTCCCCCAGTTCAGTAAATGCAAAAATTATGCCTCAATTAGGATAGATGTTTTAAATACATTCTTAGCATAAAGCATGTGTGCAGGTGGTTTATGGAGTATAAAATAGTGTTGCAGGTTTGGGGTTTACATGCAGAGTTACTTTCTGCCTTGGAAAAAAATTCTCATTGCTACTTTCTTTTCCAAATTCCTTCTTTAAGTATATTCCAACACTGAAATTATCAATTTAGTATACTCACAGACTGAAGCTGTGTCTGAGTACCTTTACAAATTATTTCTAAAGAAATAACATATCTATAGTCTTTTGGGTCCAGATATGAGGAAGTTATATTTTGTGGTATCATAAAATCATGGCCATCTGATATAAATGAAAATAGAAACATTGTGTTTCTACATTTTTGCTTGTCTACACGCTACTACTCATTGCAACTTTTTCTATGCACCTTCCCCATGTACATTAAACCTTTATCTTTTCTTCTGAAATATTTTGTGCTCAAAATAATGTTTTCTTACTAGTAATATTGTCATTAAGTACTATTTTTAAGCCAACATCAGATAGTTTGCTGCTTTATTCCTTGGAATGAATTAATCTACCTGATATGAAATACATTTTCCACATTCATGGACAAAGAATACTGTCCATTCTTTGCATGATGGCTGTATTATGCAAATGATATTGGGTGACAGGCTGTGGGATGGAGAAAGAAAAGAAATTGTTACTTGTTTTGTCTATTGCTTTGAAAAAAAAATCTGATTTTAATCATCATGTCTCTTACAAAAATGTTATACTGGCTAGGTTATCATTGATGTCCTATTCCAAAGCCTATTAGACTCCTGTAAGGACATGACCACTAACTTTAATAGCTATTGATTAAACCTTGAGTAGACAATGTTGTGCAGAGCTATTTCTGTCTGGTATTCTGAAAATATCTTCCTTATTACACTTCCTCCAAACTGTTTATCACCTTAGAAATAGCATGTGATTGGCACATTCAAGATTGCAATTTGAATTGTGCTTTTGTACAGTTATAGGCTACAGAGAAATGGGTCTATTATTGACATTTAGATTGCTCTGTGGCTGCATAATTTGGATATTCTTACACTAATTGCCGTAAGTCATCATGTCTCCTTTCACCTGCAGTATTCAGTGAAGGAAAAAAATCACCTTGAAGTAAACAGTAACTTCCAGATTGCAAATGAGAATAATCAAATGGTTTCTACATGTATATGGACAGACACACACACAAGTACATACCACGGGTTGGAGTCCTTATTAGGGTACAAAATTACATAGTTTGAGATAGTTACAAGCATAAAAATGGAGCTCTGCCAATCATCTCTGCGATGCACTGCTGGACAACTTGGTGAACTAGAAGCTAGTGATAACATTTGTTCACTTCATCCCTTCTCTGTGAGCATTTATTTCTGAGACAAATTCTAATGTTTCCAATTTTCTTCCCATCACTGAAGACATTACTGTTCTAATAATTAACATTACAAAATAACTTTTTCTTCCTTTATTCAAAATCCACATTTTTTTACCATAGCACAATTGCTGTTGGCTGAAAGATAGTAATACACAAGTGTGCTTGGATACATCAAATCCTTACTCTGGAGTCAAACCCCTAAAATATTGGTATGTTACGAGAAAACAGATGATAATCTATCTATGAGAACCAGGATTGTATTTAACTTTTGAAAGGGTTCAAGACATGTGGTATCTTAAATACTAACTTTAATAAGGACAAGAAATCTCTTTTGGGGTAATTTGGGAGACCTTTTATGTCACAAAGCTTGTTTATTCTTTGCCTGTTTGTCTCACTCTTAATGAAAGGAAGTGGCTTTGTAGACAGAAGGATACATTAAACAATTCCCATAGTTTCTAAAGACTCTCCCAAACAGTCCAAGACAGCTTTTCTGTAGCATATGTAGCACATTCTATAGCCTTACTGATGAGCTGTGAAATGAAAATTGTGACCTAAATGTGGTCTTCCTGAAATACATTTTGAAAAAGAAATAAGAGCATCATTCTGCTAGATATCCTGCACTCCAAAACTCATGTTGGCATTGGCATTCCTGTGGTATCAGAAGTGCCAAAGACTTTTGCTCTCCGTGCTTGCCCTTGTCTGTATGTCCTGCTCTGAAGGTTCATGCCTTGCCCTTTGCCTTGTGAAATGCAACTGCTCACAGTCCCTTGCTGAGGAACAAATCCACAGATGAGTTCAAACACCTTATTTAACATTTTTTGTGGTTTGGATTTTAAAGAGTCATCTGTTTTCCCATTACTAAGAATAGCATTATTTTTGCCAGCAGCATGACCACAATGACTTCTACACTAATTCCTGTTTAAGTCTTGTTGCTGTTTAAGCACTTTGCTGATGCTATTTAGTAGTTATAGATCCCTGTTTTCTGAAATGTTCCAGGAGTATGATGAGCCATATCTCTAAATAAAATGCACAAAAAGGATTCTGCATGAGTTATATATACTATATTGCCCTGTGTACCTTCCTAAGCTTTTTTATGTTAAAAAACAATTATATATGAAATTGTATATCTGAATCTCAAGTATTATACCTTAAATCAAAAGAAAACAGTTTCTGAGAGGACAAAACAGTCATGTCCCAAAATAACTGACCCAGAAACAACTCCAAAACCACCAATGCAGCAGCATCTGGAAACCTGTGAAGAACCAGATGCTGCTGCAAAAATATCTTCCACAGTTTGACATTTGGTGCTGTGACTGACATCCAAAATACTGTTGTAAATATAATGGAACTCACCACCAATCTACTGCTACTCCTAAGAGAGAAAAACACTATATAACATGATTTAAGACTTCCAATAATTCATGAGTAGGAGAATTACAGACAAAATGAGCATCTATAAACAAAAAACCACAATAATTAGAGCATCTTGCTGTGTACTTCAGCATTTTCAGTCATTTTCACATAGATCAACTCCCATTGGAACTCCAGATCTGAACCAAAGACCTGGCACTGAATTTCAGGTTTTCTCTAAAATGCTAAAACAGGATTTAAAAATATACTTGTCAAATTTCAGAAGACCTTGGAAAATGGTCATTTTTGTTATATGTTTACTGAACCTAGAAATTTACTTACAGTAAAAGTCAATGGTTAAAAAAGACTTTAATCTCATCTGACAATTTGCATCACTAGTAATAATTTTTAAATGAACTTTCTGATTTCACTGGAAATACTTGCTTTCCCCTTGGAAATACTTGCTTTCCCTTACCCAGAAGCAGATCTCTTGGAGAGGCATACTCTCTGGCCTACTTCTGTTTTACCCATTTTTCATTCTTTCTTCTTTTTATATGAAGGCTTTTTTTCTATTATAATCTCCAAATCCACTCATCAAACAGAGAAGGGAGAGACTGACCTTGTTCATACTCTGCAAGGAGGGGTTTAGGTAGAAGAGGCTCAGAGTAGGATGAGAAAAAGCAGACTGAGTAGGATGAGATAAGCAAATTAACAGCTGATGTTTTTCTGTTAAAAATAAGACAATAAGCATGTATACAGGAACACTGAGCCAATCTATTCTGAACTAATTTGAACTGAAACTTAAAATTAATTAATAACTTTTTAATTGTTTACAAAATTTCTAGGAGTTAAGTAGCCTTGGTAGCCTCTGTGTTTATTCCATCACCCAACAGCAACTATGAAAAATTAAAATAGTAAAAAAAAAAGTACAAGAAGCCGTATAGTGCTGCTTTTTCTCCTGGCAAAAGTGTTGCAAACAGGCAATTCTTGTGGCTCAGCCAAAGCACTGTAACTGGTTAAGCTACAATAAATTCTGCAAGTGTGTAAGCACCTCGGCTAGCTTGTGCAAGATGTACAGATGCTCACAAGGAGAGGAAAGTGGGGCCACTCCTTACTGTAGGTATATCAGGAAATCACATTGGCAGACTCTTTACTTTCTATTAATTCCCAGTTTCTTTAAGCCATTTTAGCCTTGAGCACATGCTCAGCTATTCTGAGTGTTGTCCTGAATATTTAGAGGCCACTTGTTATTTTAGCAAGAGAAGGACTGGCAACTCACTATACTTCTAGGTATTGAGGGCTGTACTGAAACTGAGGCTTACTTCATCAAGCTCAATTGTCTTGCTGTTACTTTGTATTTTCCCCATCTGTTAGTAGCCACCTGTTATATCTCGTGCTGATTCCTGATCAGGGCTTCTTGACACCACTGCAATAAAAATAAATAGCAGTCAAAATGAGAGCAATGAGTTTTTTAGGATGCAGTGAATAAGTGCATTATGCCTGCAATCATTTTGTGAGTTAAAAACCAAACAGAACCAAACCAAACCATAAATTTAAGAGACTTTTTTATTTTTCCCTCCAGAACAAGAGGTGTTGACTGCCTTACATATTTATTCCTCACAGATGATTGCACTTGGTGAAAATGATGCTAAGATCTTAAAAACTGACAAATGATCTTTGATTTCCCAGTTTAGATCCTTTAGAGACACTTAAATGTGCTTTGGAAGAAGAGAAAAAATGACCCTATGAAAATGCCAGAATCACCAGTCTTTTTTGGATAATCTCGGTTAAAGAAAACACCCAAAGTAACAAATGTCTTAATTGAATGGTTTGGTTTTAAGCAAAACCCAAATGTTTTCACAGATGAAATGAAAAACAAGATGTTTTCAGGCATTCCTGGGACATTGAGATATGAGGAAAAAATTTGAACTGACCTCATAAACCCAGTTTATGTGGTTGCTTTAATCCAGGGATTGAAGCTGAAAAAATGACCTGCCTCTGCACTCTCTACAATGTGCTGTGACTGAAATGCATAGTTGAGATAGGTTTCCCAACCAAATTCTCAGAAAAAAACCAACAGTGCCAAGAACAACTCCCCATCTCCTGTCTGAACCACTGAAACACATTAGAAGTTTGATTTTGTTTGCTTGATTGCTTACATTTTTAGCATTTTCCTTTTTTGTTAATAGTCAAATTGGTTTATCATTTGACTGTACATTAATTTTTGTTTCATTTTTTCAATTTTCTTATGACTGAAGTAAACACACTGAAATAGAACCACAATGAGCATTTTTATAAGTGCAGCAAATGCACCCTGTGATTCTTTCCTATCTGTAATTCGGAAAACACCAAGTGGTAATAAAGAAAGAGTGCCCAGGCTGAAAATATGGTGGAAATTTGGTCACTTCAAATTCAGTTATTACAATGAGCAGCATGGCTAGCCTGGAGGTGAAATCCGACCTGGTGAAAACAGTGGTAACTGTGGCTGGGATTACAGGAACATGCAGAGTGGTTCAAGGCCCAGGCAAAAGGGGACATTTTGGCCAGTGTGGTGCAGATGCAATTTTAGAATTTGAAAATTCCATAATGGTTACTCAGAGGGCATGAATCATCTGTCTGAATAGATGTTCAGCAGCCACCCAGTAGGGAACAGGTCTCCTTCCCTGAGATTCCACACTCCACAGGTTCTCCAGTTGTTTGTGCCCACCTGGCAACTTTCATAGCAGTTTGGATATTCCTGTTGCACACCCTCCTGCATAAACTTCCCTGCAACCAGCATCTGGAAAGTTCAAATGCACTGGCTCAGAGTATGGCTTGGAAAAGTGATTGCTTTGTTGAATTGGAAGCTTTAACTATGGCAGCTGATTGCAAGCATCAGGCCAGGTTTTCTTCACCCAGTTGCACTGCAGTCTTTGCTCACATAGGCAGAATGCAAAGTGCATGCAAGGACCCACTGATTACTTCCTAGTCACTGCATCTACAAACTGAAATTTGCTTTGGCAGCAAATCTATTGCACCTAGCAGTAAAAACCTTGTCATCCCAGGCACGTTTCATGAAAGCAGGATGATTAAAGTCTTCATTCCACCTTAATGTGGAGCAAAAAGCATATAGCTTTTGTTGTTGAGCATGGAGTCATAACACTAATATGTTATGGAAAAGCCAAGACTGTAGTTTATCATCCAATTCCCAGTCGCCTACATATAGTGCACACAACATCATCATACTTATAATTTATTTATTCCCGTGTGTCTGCAAGAGAGCTAAAGCATAGAAAAGTTATTGCTCTCCCTATATATTCCTGCTGGACTGTGTAATCCAAGGCATTTATCTCAATATCATTTTGCAAAGTCAGGTTCAAACTGGTGAATAATACCCATCTCTCACATCAGCTCTACTTGTCTTATTATCTTTTCTAGTATCTTTACTTTATCAAGAAACAAACTGCTACATAGAATGGGTGAAACTGAGACACAGGATGGGTAAAGAAATTTAAGCAGTGCTCCTGCATTCATCATATTCACCTGCAAATTAGAACAGTCAGACAAAATTTATTTGAACTTAGCCAAACCAATCTCTCTTGAAAACTAGCCTGGCAATACTGTGCAAACCAATGTATTTTGTGGTGCTTCTGGCACAGTCCCTGCCAAAATCTTGTAGTTCGTAAAAAATGAACAAATGAAAAAACAATCAAAAATGTTGAATATGAGGAAATATTCAGGTAATTTTTACAATATCCAGATGGGATTGCTATTCCCTGGTCACTGTCAGTGAACAATAAATATTCAGTGAACAATAAAAATACAGAGCAGCTAGATGAGTGTAAATGAAAATCCTTGTGTTTGGGGAGACAGATTTTCAATTCCTCATTGAGGATCAGCTGAGTTTCACTGGAAAATGCTGTAAAACCTGATCTTCCACTAGGGTCCTGGGTTCTGATTAATAAAGCTTGCATGTACTGAAATCAAACTGGGTTGGTCCTGTTTGCCCATCCCCATGCAGTAAATATAGACCATGCAACCACTTTTTTGGACGATGTCCCAACTACCTGCTATTTGTCTCTCTAGTTGGATCTTGTACTTACCTGTTACCAAACGTTTTCATTTTTCCTCTTCTGATGCCTTCCTGAATTTGTTGGTTTATTAGTCCCCCAGGATGTTCCCAGATTTTTCATTCTGTGGGTGAGTGACATGGAACAAATCAGCAAATCCATCATTTGGACAATACCTTGTCACAAATGTCCATGAACTGCTTTCCCTTTTCACCAGTTTTGTTAATCTATTTATTGAAAAAGTCTGCATTCATTAAAGGTGTGGACAATATAAAGTAACTATGTAGAAAAGAGAACAGTCTGAGGCCTTCAAATAACCTGAGGCTAATACATCAGGATGATTTTGCAATGGGTTGTAACCTAGTTTGTATCTTTGGAGAAAGGAAAACTCAGTGACAAAGAGATGATGTTTACTAAGAACATTACTAACAATGAATACAGAATTCAAAATTCTCAAATGAGTCTATGCACTGTAATTTAGTACAATACAGAAATTAATAAAATGGTATTAAAGAAAAAATTATTAAAAATTCCAGAAGGTTGACTGGTGAGGAACAGAATGGGAAACAGTACAGGTACAAGTGAGTAGGTTTCTAAGTTACAGCTGGTAGCATCCAAGACTGTGAAAAATGAATGAAATTAAAATAATGAAATGAAAGTAGAACTACCCAGAGATACTTTGAAAATATTTTAACATTCTATAGGAGGCCTCAGAGATAATGGAGTAATGTGCAGGATAGCACACTTAAGGGACATAAGGACCTTGTTAAGCAACAAGGTTATTTTTTCCTGTCAGCCTTCAGCAAAAGAGGATGACCTGTTAACAAATCCTTGAGCAATTTTTTACAAATATTTAGAGTGAGGCTTTGTCAGATATGAGAAGATGGTATGGGAACACTACAGTTACAATTGTTTTGTTAAATAGGCTGATGCTTCCGGGGTAATGAGAACTAGGCTGACTCTGAATCCTTCCTGCCTTATCTTACATTGTGAAAGTTAGCAAGGGTCTGTGTGTTCCAAGCTGCCATGCTATATTTTCATAGCTTCTCTGTGGTATGGATGTTCTGTGATGAAGAATGTTTCCAAATAACAGTTTTCAGGTCGCCTTTTCTATCTGATCATATAAATTCCTGAGGGTTTCTTCCTAGTAAAGCCTTCTTGACATGTCACTTGTCTTCTTGGAATAAAAATAGAAACAGGGAATGTCTGAACTCTAGTAAATTAATTGTCCATTACTGCTCTTCAATGCCTTTTATTTTTCAAAGATTTACTGGATTTGGGTTGGGTTTTGGTTTCCAGACTTTGCATTTGCATGAACTTGGTAGTTTAGGTCCTAGAGGTTTAGTGATTTCATGATTGAGTCCTCTACGAGCTGTTAAATTAACCTTAATCTTACTGTGTGAAGACACTACTCTCAGCATCTTTAGTGCTGGTTTTCATTTTGGGGGTGTGTAAATTTTTCTCCCTTCTTGCATGCTCTTTGTGTAGTGTGCTAAGAGAATTCTCTACAGATCACACATGCTTTCTTTTCCATAACATGTTGCTACCAATGTCTTTTGGTGTTGGTTGTCATGTTGGATCAATATTAGAAAAAATTGTGTTAGAAAAGTCATCTATACCAGCATTTAAACATGCAAAGACAGAAATAAACAATGATGTGTAACTCAGAGATGCATGTAGGTACATTTGTGAAATATGTCTACATTGCACCATTCACTCAAGAGTTGCCTAAATTAATTCTGCAGGCTGCTGAACCATATAGAAGGCCTTGACCTCACTCACCTCTTGGTACTCTGTCACTACATTCCTTGATATTTTTATGCTGTGGACTCTCTTTAGGACAGGAAATTTGTAGTGAGTGACTTTGTTGTTATGCATTAACCGAAACATGGTATAATGACCGATATTGCGAAAGCAGCATGCAGTGACTTATTTCAATGTCACTAGGATATCTTTGATATCCATCTGAAAGTCCTGAGCCTTGCTGTGTTCTCAAAATACTCTTATCAAGTGCGTGTCAGAAGGTAAGAATCCCACTTAATTACACAAACCTCTGAAAAATTTATGAATAGAATAGAACAGAACAGAATAGAATAGAATAGAAAGCATTGGAGTTCACTGAGTAGTTTTGCTTCATAATGAGGTAATAACTGAGGAAAATTTTTTCTCCAAAATAGAACTTACAGAACACTAAGAGATCTGTAAAAACTGAAAAGAAAAATTACTTCTTTCCAAAGATCTCTTTTGAGGAAATAAATACAGCAGATATTTAGACTAAGTAGTTATACTCTCTTAAGGTACTTTAAATTCTGTAAAAATCATTCACAGCTCTGTTTCTAGCTCATTTTCAGAAAGACATAAACTGTAGCTGTGCACTAAAAACATTGAGATATGTGAAGAATGTGGCAATATATCATAGATTATCAATATGAAAAGATATAAGGGAACCAATTGGGAAGCAATAAAGACAAGATTGTGTGTAATTAGGTAAATGTATGCAAGAATTTGAGATTATGAAGTAGCAAAAATTGTAGCTGAGGAGTAATATTTAGGAGAAGAAGGACAAAAAAAAAATCAGAGAATTCTGATAAATTAATTAGAAGAATCACAGAGGATGAAATTAACATCAATGCTGATTAGAAGGAAACAATGAGCAGCACTGACATGGATAAAGCCTAAATTAAGTTTAATTTTACTAAATTTGAAATTAGCAAAGAAAAACTTTTGTTATGGACAGCTCAGTGAGATATCGTATTAATAAAGTGACTCAGGGACAAAAATATAATAGAAAAAAGGAAGAAATAGGAAAAAAATCACACATTAATGAGAAATACTCTCTGTCAGTTTGCAGCCATTCTACCTTGTCCTATCACTTCATCCTGGTAAAAATTTCCTCTCCATCTTTCTCGTAGGTGTCCTTTAAATACTGAAAGGCTGCAAAAAGGTCTCCCCAGAGCCTTCGCTTCTCCAGGCTGAACAATGCAACTCCCTCAGCCTGTCTCTATAGGAGAGGTGCTCCAGCCCTCTCATCAGCTTCATGGTCTTCTCTGTATTTGTTCATAATAACTATGGATGAAAGATCTATTATACTTCCTATTTTACTTTTGATCTTCCTATGCTTGGAAAGAAAATGTCTAATTGAATAAAAATTGCAGATATTTTGTTCTAAATGACTGCACTTTCCTATTGCATTTTAAATGCGAATGCAGATTTAACAGTGTTTTATTGATTGCTTAGAATTGCAAATACCGCTTTTCTGAGGGGTATTGTATGTATTTTTATGTGCACTGAAAGTAAATACATTAGGTATCAGTTCTGGTGTTATGTCATAAATAGAGTGATAACTATCTTAGACAGGAAAAACTGCCATCAAATAAAATGCTGTGCAAACCATTATTATGGTACATGAAGCATGACTGTAGGAAGAGACTAAGAGACCAGGATGATAATTGGACTAGGATAGTATTTATATTTCTCCAATGACAAGGTGGAAGAATACAGTCAGTTACAGGTGTGCCATCAAGGAAGAGATTAGGCAGATTTTGTATTTGCTGCATTTAAGGCAATTGGAGGTATTGCTCTCTCTGTGCCAAATCCTTTTAA
This sequence comes from Entomyzon cyanotis, assembly GCA_024500445.1. Lineage (NCBI taxonomy): Eukaryota > Metazoa > Chordata > Aves > Passeriformes > Meliphagidae > Entomyzon > Entomyzon cyanotis. Next base: position 11,174,773 of record JAKEPQ010001009.1, read on the forward strand.
ACACAGATTAGTTTCTGAATTAATGGAATTAGCTATTTTCAAAAGCATTCAGATACAATTTATGCCCTTGATTTTGGTGGGTTTATCAAATTCAGTAATACTTAGTAAGCCCCACTTAGTTTTGAGTTAAAACAACACAAAATTAAATGACCATACAATTCTGATTTTAAAATACCTTCATGGCTTGCTTAGACCTTAACAAGTGTTTGCATTACCCTAGCCTGAATGTCAGGTTGATGATAGATCTGGTTTTTTTGCAAAGATTTAAGACCATTTACACAGTCAGAATGTAAAGCTTCTCAAGTTTTCCAATCGCAGAATTTATTTTTGAGCAGTCATTGTTCAGCTTTAGCCTTTTACAATGCCCAGGCATGTTTAATGTATGAAGAAACATCCCAGCAGTAACAGACTGAGAAGGATCTGACTGGTCTGGCTGCTGTGGAGCTCTGATAAAACGTGAAAAGGCAGCACCCAGGTTCCCCCCAGCAGCACAGCACTGCTCTGTTTGGCCAGTAACTAGGCAGCAAGAGTGGAGCAAGATTACAGCTGCTGCCTGCCCGGAGTGTTTTGTCATCCATGTCCTGTGAAATAGACATGATGGTTAGTTCTACCTAAGTAAACTGAGGAAGAAGTTTACTTAAGCTCTTCTTCAGTGACTGAGAACAGGCCAAGATCCAGTACTTGATTAAAAAATATACGTGAATATGCGTTTATAGATCTTAAAATTAAATTTAAAGCACTGATTTTAAAGAAACAAACAAAATTAACTCAGATATTGGGCAAATAATTTTAAAATTAATTTTACATTAATCATTGCTTTGTAGTTAGAACATTAATATTTTTCATTTTTCATTTCCTTTTTTGTGTGTTTTTTCTTTGTTTTTCTTTTTTATGTCTCCTTTCTTCTTGCAGCTTTCTTAATTCTTTCTTGTTTTCATACTTTTTCTGTAGTGGCATTTTTAACCAGGAATTCATACTTGATCACTATGCTAGGATAATCCATTACAATTTTTTCTGCATTCTATTTTAACTCTTTGGTATAAATACAAAAGTCTTTAACATGACACCATGAATGAGTCCAAGTCCAGAAAGACTGGACTGAAAACTGCAGCCTTTATATCATATCAGTAAGTTCACACACTTTCAAAAAAAACAACATGGAAATGGTTATAACTGTACTACATATATTGCAGAAAACCAAATAGGAACAGACATATGTTTGTTTCATATTGTAAGTAGGTAAAACACTCTGTTGATCTTCCTGACCAAAATTTGGTTTACTTTTTTGTCATCTTCTATTTTTTTTTATTTTTTAAGACAAATATTTAGTTTTACTGAAGCTTGTTTGAAATCAAAAATTAACTGTCTGTAAAATAAATTTATTTTGAATGAGTCCCAACATATGTGGCTTGGTTTATTATCATCTTTTTGTATGCAAGTCATACAAGAGTGAATGTCTACAAAATGACTTTGCCAGGTGTAGTTATGTAAACAAATGGCATCACATATTAACACTTTGAAGGAAAAAAAAAAAAAAAAGAAAGGAAAAAGCAGCATAATCATCCTTATGGTATCTCGTGTGGTTCTTGAGCTAGGAGTTTTTGATTGAAATAAGAATGACTGTAACACATATGGCAGAGCTAAGTTGAACACATTCTGAAAAGCCTCTCAGGACAAATACAGGGTTTGGTAAATATACTTAAACCATTACTGATCAAACCAGGTAAAAGTCTGTAAAGATATTACTACCTGAGTTTCAGCAGCACCCGTTCGGTAGACCACATGGATTTGTCCTAAAAAAAAATCAAATATTAGTGCTGTCAGTGAGAATGAGTGTCTGCTCTGTAGTTTTCCTAACTGCAGTATCTCCAGCAGTCACTGAGGATTTAATCCTTTTTATCAGTGTTCGCCAAATCCTCTGACTTTTGTTGCACATACAGGAAATTAAAAAGATAAAACTGAAACTAATAAGGAGAGTGAAGTATGACCACCTTCTATGAACAATATGCTCAGTCTTGTCATTCAACAGCCAACAACAGTGGGGAAGTATTTTTTTTTATGAGATCTGGACTTCAGGGATTTAAGGCGCTCACTTCCAACTAAAGTAAAATATATGGGAAAATTCTTTAAGCATCTTATTAGAGGATAAAAACTGTGAGAAATTCACTGAGCACAAAAAAACTCATCTAAATAAGGATTAAAGCACACCTTAACACCTCCATTTGCGATTTTGCTTTATTTTTCCCACCAAGGGAACCTAGATATAACAAGCCAGGATAACCCAGCAGCTGAGTAGCCCATACAAAACACTGTAGCTAGATTGTCTGATTTATATGTTTGAGTTCAATTTAGCAAAGAGCATATTCAGCAGATTCACAGGCTTTGTGGCTAGCATGGGAAATGGGAGGTTTTTTAAACTTTGTTGCTAAAAATTTAAGCTTGCCACAAACAAGTTATTTGCCATTCCTAGGATTAAACTATTCCTCTCTATTTCTAGCAGTATAAGTGCTGAGAAATGGTACTGCCTCCAACTAGTGTCTACAAAAATGCCTACTAATATTTGCACACAATTTGCCAGAATAAACTAGATAAGAAAGGTGTTTCTTTATTGCTGTCACTTTTAGGTAGTATTCAACCTTGACTCAATTTCCCAGAGTTGGTTACTGCTTAATTTACATTTACACCCACTGGATTTAGGTGATGAAATTCCAACAGCTCACAAAAATATCTTCCAGTGAAGGCAGTCCATGCACTTCAATTCCTGCTGCCTCTGGTGAGTCTGAGCAAAGGCTGGTTTAGATGAACCGGAGAATATTCAGTGTAAGAATAAGGAAACATTCCTGTGTTTGTTGTTCCGCCCTTGTTTTATTGTCTGAACATAACTAAGTGTAAAAACAAACACGGGTTTTAGCAGACAAGCTATTTTGGGCAAGTAGGCCTAAATTTAAATTTCAGTCCGTGGGTCAAGCCAGACACTAATTTATTGCTCCATAAGATGCCTCATTGTCCTAGATGAACAGGAAGAAAGCTAAGGTTCAAAGCATGAGTTCAAGGCATAACTATTAATTTGAATGCTATGTGAACAAGCAGCAATAAACTGTGCAGCAAAGGTAATGCATTCTTCTTTAAATATTTCTAAAACATGCTGGACTCACATAAAACTGTGTCACTCCACCATTGAACCCCAACCTTGTTGCTTGCTTGTCTATTTCTTCCTCAGCATTCTGATATGGGCAGAGGATAGAGGAAAAAGGGTTTTCTTGTCATTCTGCATATCAGGAGCCACAAGCACATCCTCTCTCCTTTAGGAGCTGTTTCCACTTGAGCCTGTTCTGGCAATTTTACAATGTCAAGTAAAAAGACATGGAGCAAGTGCAAATTGCACACCTGCTACTTGTAATGTGGCAACTTTTGAAGCTGCATATCCTGACTGGAACATTGAGTTCAGGCAGCTGCAAAGAAGGCTGCCCACTGGTGTGTGAAATCAGGTCCTTCCTTCTGCCAGGGAGAAGCAATTAGTGAAGTCCAGACAAGATCCAAAGACACTAAGTTGTGGCAGGACTGAGAGTATAAAAGTGCATGAAGCTGGGAGGAGGCAGCTTGTACACTCACTCTCTCTCTCTCATGCAGGAAATGAGGCATCCCAGCACAAAGGCATCCATTTCAGTAGGAATTAAAACTGTATTATAAAGAAAAATGTTGCCATAATCTATACTGTAATGAGACATGGAAGCATTGCTGCACTATCATATGAAATTAAAATCATAATACATGTAAATTTCAGACCATTCATAGCTGCTAAGGAATTAAAACTGAGTGACAAGTCCATTGAAAATAAACTATGCCATTTGTGTTTGTGATCCAGTGTAACTCTCAAAAAAAGTTGAAATCCAGTGTTTTATTTGACCTTCTCTTATTTATCTGTAAAAAAAAAAAAAGTTTCTCACCTTAGTAGTCTTTTTATTTTGTTCATTGTCCTGGGAAAAATAATAATGAATAGACTACTTACCTTTTGGGCAGTGTTAATGAAAGCCTGACTTGTGCCCACCCATTCCTGTGACCCAGAACTGCAGAATGCTTGCTAATATATTAGGTCTAATTTTTATCTCAATATTGTCAAATTAAAACTGGAGTAACATTTTTATAATTTAAGACTTGCTCCAAAGCATAATACAAGGGAAATGAGTATCTCAATTGATGTCATTAGCCTTGTTCCAAAGCACAACATAAGGGAAAAGAGGCTTTTAGTTGATGCCATTCACCTTGGGATCAAATCCAAAGAGCAAACTAGAGTTTTCTCCTCAGCCATATCATTATTCATATCTATAGCTTAGATAACATCAGAAAAAATATTATGGTTGCAGTTTATTCAGCTCAAGCTATTATTGATTGCAATAACTGGTGATTTACCAGAACTGTCTAAGCTTTTCTTGACGCAGTCCAGGAAATAAATTAGTTAAGCTGGCCAGCCCATATTACTTTAAAAAAGTCTTAATTATTCCTTAAAATTAATATTGCAGAAAGTATTAAAAAATAAAGTGAATAGTTCAGATTTGAATTATAATATGAATATTAAAAGATTATTCTTTATTTTCACATTCAGAGTGAAGATTTTTACACAGAATTGAAACTATGGCATCAACTCATCATAGTCTAAAATGAAAACTGAACGTAATCTGTCAGGGAATTAAGGAGTTAGGTTGGAATATTTGTTCCCCAGAAGACAAGAAATAAATTGAGGATAAAGGCATTCCTCCTCTCCAAGTGCACAGTTGAGCCATAAATCTGAACAAGTCTGTCATTATGTCTTATTAAGTACTTCTTTGTTCCTAAAAATAATATTAGATGATGCATTGAAGTCAGCACAGGTTTCTATAGATCAGTCCCATTATCTCATGAATGTATCAGTGCAATATAGAGAGGAACATATCTAATTTGCCTGAGAAAGGGTTGATTGTTCTCAAGTGAGCACAAGAGAGGATGCTGGAGCTGATTACAACCAACCAAGTATGTCCTAAGAAAGACATTTGCCCAGCCCTAATAGAAGAATAAATTTACCATATTTATATATATTTTAATTTTATAGCAATTAGATTACTACATTCAACCGTCTATTTTTTAGCTGTAATGACTAAGTGTTCTGATTTAAATAGGTGTTTTTATAAAGCTGTGTCCTGGTTCTGGCCAGGAGAGAGCTAATTTTTGCAGCAGTCAAGAAGGGGTATGGTTAGGACCTGGAAGCTTTTCTATATAACCTCACCTGGTTGGCAGGGGCAGGGGTAAGGGAGTCTCTTTTGGGACAAAGGGGTTAATTCCAGTCGAGTAAACAGGAGGGAGTGGTTGGGTAACCCAGGTTCTGAGCTGGAGGGAGGAGCTGGGGTAAAGTGGCTACAGCTGGGCTGGGTCAGGTAGAGCTCCACAGTGAGCATTTAGTTCATGTTTTTGAGCATGAATCACTCCTGCTTTTATACACTTTTTGATGAATATTGTTGCTGTTACTCTTCATTTTCTAACTTCTATTTCCAGTAAATTCTTCTTATTTCAATCCACAATCTTTACTTTTTGTGCCCCAGACTCTCCTCTCAAGCCTGCTGCAGAGTAATAAAGCAGTACATGGCTGGTAGAGTCTCAGTGGGAGCACTAAGCTGGGGAGTACCATTCCCAAACTACATCAAGCTATGAAGTCATTGTCACATCCCAACACAAAATGACTTTGAAAGATGCTGAAAGCCTATGTTTTACTCATCCACAGTGACTCTGTTCAGAAAAATAAGTTCTCATGCATTTTGATAAGTAAGACAATAAAACTGTATTGTCCATTTACACCTGACAGAAAGTCAGACTTGTACCAATAACATTAAGTGTCTACAAGAAAACTATTAGAGGGCATGCAAAAAAAGTTTAAGTATTATTAATGCATTCATTCAATTTCTTTATCAGTTTCCCACACTTCTAAATGTCAAAGCCAACAATTTTATGTGCATTACACTGATGGCAGAACCTTTGAAGACTAGCTGACTGCATCTGAGTCGATCCAAAAGGTTGATTAGTTATGGCTGGAGAATAGAAAGAGGAAAACCTGTAGAAACACTACCAAAACCAGTTCAAGTTGAGGGCACCTCTGACAGAGCAAACAGTTTGCAGACAGTCTTGTTGAAATAGTTATCAGATCTCAAACAAAATGAAATAATTAATCATCAATGTCTTCATTTATTTTCCATTATCAAGACCTTAAAGAATATTAGTCTCCCTGGGAGTCTGGTTTTCTCCTAAATCTACTTGCTAAAAAGAAAGTAGACCAAAACTCTTCCAAAGGAACTTTCTCCTGAAAGCTTTCTGGCCTTTGTGTGTCTCCTGGAGGTACAGCTGCTTGGAAAGGCTTGGAAAGGTGTTGCATTACCATTTATTTAGGGTATTGCAGATGAAGGGTCAGTTCTCACACAGTAAATATGACACATGCCAAATGTTAAATTTAACTGACATGTAGAATAATCCAGCATATTTTATTACTCTAGACACATGAGTGTCCTTGCCTTGTCTGAATTATGCATTCAAGTGGACAGAGATTATAGACAAACAGATATTCTCTCTAACATAAATCAAGACAAAATTTCTGGCTTGAAAGACAATGTGTTCAGGGAACCAATAAATATGTATATGTATGTAGCATAGGAAACTGGAAAGCATAGTTCTTTGGGAAGATTCTTACATTCCACTTCTGCTAGAAAGCTATTTAGAAACAGGGAGGAGAAAAAGAGTTCAATAAAAATAAAAATAAAGAGTTCAAAAAAACCCAACAACATCAACAAAACAAAGACAAAAAAAACCCAACCAAACAAAAAAACCCCAAAATCTCCACAACCCCCCCAAAAACGAACACCCCCCAAAAAATAACCAAAAAAAGAAGAAAAACACCCTGAAAAGTTAAAGAAGAATAGAATAGAAATTTCTGCTTCCCATTCATAAAATCCTTAGTATTTGTATTTAGAAAATAACTATGAATGACTCTTGTGCTTCAAGGAAACAACTGACCATTCAGGGAGAATTCTGCTCTCAGTCTCTGTTCTTCTCTCTTTAATTTTCCTCAGTGGACTATTGGTGGTTGCCTGTAGATGGAAAACGGAATAGGAAAACTGGCCCAGCTGGTACCAAGAAATCTACATCTAGCCATCTAAATCGGGTGGTCAGAATCAAACTGATCACTAGATCAAAACAGGCTCTTAACTTAATTTGGCAAGTATCTATAAAGAGTTTTATTGTACCTTCTAATGTGAAAGAAACCATGATTCATCAACTAGGAAAATCCCAGAATAAGATTAATTCGTTTCCAGCTCTGATGGTAGCAACAGTCTTTATGTGCACAACAAAAATTATTCTACCAAAGATGGGAGTTTTCCTCTTATTGCTGTTGTTAGGATCAGTATATTGGTAGCTGAGTGAATGGCCTGTGATTTAGACAACATTCAGATGATTTGGATAACCCTCTGATCTTAAACATTATGAAACTATTAATCCAGCTGTTGTCTATACTTTTAGACACTGATATATTTTGGTTTTCAAGTCTAGAATATCTCTTTTGAATGTGTGAAAAGTATGGGATTTCAAAATTATCTGTTTTCAGAGGCACAAATCTTTCTTATGCAATCTGCATTTACATTCTTGTTTAGCACCCCAGGCCGTATTTGTTATTTAATCTGCCTAATGTCAGAAGAAGCCACAGTTCCATAAAGCCATGTGGTGATGAATAACACCCCTAATGGAGTTATAAATTGAGACTAATTGGTTTACGTGATTGTTATGAAGTCTCATTTCAACTGGTTAATGGAATGTTGTTTGGCAGGGGAACAGAGCTAATGTTATCAGATAATTTTCTTTTGAAAATAGCTTAAATTTCAGTCTTCCAGATCCACAGGTTCTAAATAAGTCAGATCCATTCCTGCTAAAAAAAAATCCCTATAATGTGCCAACACAAGTAAATTCCAATGTTATCAATAATGTGGCTTTAATATTTCAGTTCATTTTCACACCCTATCACCATATCTCACATTGCCTTTAAAAATGGCCAAAACATTCCAATCAATGAAACATTTCAACAGAGACTTTAATCCCATCTCACAATTGCTTGAATGGTTTCAAATGTCACATAATGAACAAATAAATTGACTTTCATGAAAACCAGATTTGGCAGGAATGCATGAGTGCCTAGTTAAATAAGCAGACTAGGACTCTAGGGGTACTTTTACCCAATTTGTTGTTTTTCAAGTGTAATAGTTCCTAAATTAGTATCAAAACATGGACGAGCTTGAAACTTGAAATCAATACCCATGTGTGATTTGAAATTTGAAGGCTTTCCTGACCATATTAAGATCCTGAGGCCTTTTTTGTTTTTTAATTATCAGTACAATCCAAGGATGCAAAAATATATTATCAAAGCTAATATCCATAAAGCAATCTGTCTGCATCACCAGCTGCTACTTCCTTTCAGTCTTGTTGCTAAGTCTAACACCATGTTTAAGATAACATAGCAAAATTCATGAAGATTAGCAGTACTAGCATGGGTTTCCCTGTTTATAAGCATTGACAAGTTTATACTTCATTACGTCAGAATACAAACACCACTAGGGCATAGTTTAACAAACACAGGTATCTTAAAAAAGAAAACCAAAACCAATGAGTTTAATTTATTCCCATAAGCACAAGCAATAATTAGAACTTACATCAATAAAATATGGAATTAGATTTTAGGGAACATATGTGATTTTACCTGTGTAAAATGAGGGTGTTCAAAGTTATGTGTGGTCACTGATAAAGGAGAGCTGCATGAAGATATGTCCTGATGGGCAGCTGTCCTTAATTGTGACAGCAGTGCAAGAGGACAGTGGAGGTTCTCAGACACTACATACTCAAAGCCAGAAGCTGTTTATAGACCACAGCAACATCCTGAAAGCAAATCTGGAACCAATGAAGTTTAATATTCTCTATAGCTATCAGCACTAAGCAACCTGGCCTCTGCGTAGCACAACAGCTGTAGCTTCTGAATGGCCTTCAAGTGTAATCCCACCTTGAATGAATTACAGTGACAGAATTTGGAGGCTACAATGACGAGGATAACCTCGGAATGGTGAGCACCAGAGAGGGAGTTATAACTGCCACAACCCATCCAAATGCAGGGTGAGGATTTTACCCACGCATGCAGCTGGGAGACACCAGAATTAGGGAGGGATAGAGGAAGGAGGGCATGAAAGGAATTACTAAAATGGTGACAGATACTGGCAAAACAGTGTAAAATGCCACTGACCTTGAAAGATGCTACAATTTCTCCCACATGAATGCATTATGAGGATTTCAGCATCAGTTCAAAATAACTCAAAGATTCAGTCTCAAGAAAGATATTACCAGCCCAATGAAACACTTGTTTTATTGCATTTCTACATCTTTTTAAAGCCAGTTTGTCATTCAATGGGCCTTTATCCATATCCCAGTACATGTGACTTAAAATACTCTTATCCCTCCTGACATTTTTATATCATTACAAATGACAATAATGTGAACTTATTATCTGAAACCATCTGATTGAGAGCAAATGTGGTATCATTTCACTGTCTCATTGGCCTCTCACACTATACTTTGTACTATGACTTTTCAGATAACAACATGAATTTATACAAATACAGACACATTAGCAAGAAATGAGCTTTTATCTCCTGAGCTATTTTATCTTAAAGACAGGTATCTTTTACAAAATAATGATTCCAAACAAATTCAAAGGAAAACAGGACCAAATCTTAATTAAACACTCTGTTTTGCTCTCTGCCTGATTGTCATCTTCAATTCTGCCAGCCACCAAACAGTATAAAGAAAGGCACAGATTCTAATAGAAGGAATTGAGGAAACTATAACTAAACTGGATTTTCTCTCTCTCTGTGTTATTGATTTTCACAACTATTTGCAGTGAGGAAGGAAGGAGAAGAGAGAAAGTTTTATTTTGGTTCACATATGAAACTAGACAGAAAGGTTACAGATTTTAGCAAAAAATATTTCTTGCATTTACTCAATGCTTATGTTTAACTTGTTTTCCTGCCCCCTTCTCTTCTCAGATCTATTTCACTTCTATTTCAAATAATTTCTGCATTTTGTTACCATGTCTGCTTTAGCTCAGAAGATCCATACCCTTCTTAACTGCCTTGAAACTGGGTGCAACTTCCCAGTCCTCAGGGCAGGATCAAAATTCATATTGTGAAAAACAGCAGAGGCTATGGATCAGGAATAGAGAAAAAGAGATGAATCATAAAAGAAGCATAGCTCACACAGGAGGGGAGATGGTTAAAAAGGTTGGCAACTGTTTGGAGGAGGGAGGAAATGGGAAAGGAAAGGGAAAAAAATAATTTCTACTGGATCTTTGGGAAGTGTTTTCTGATTTTGTCCCTGGTGTCTCATTAAAAACAAAACCAAAAACAAACAAACAAACAAATTACCTCAAACCCTGGATATAGGTTAGAGAGAGCTCAACAGTTTTAATAGAATCTTTTGGCTTCCACAGATATATTTTAGTGCTTACAATTCCCAGGTAATTTTAGGGTTCCTAAATTCCCAGTTCTTCCTGAAAGCTACCAAGAGCTACCAGGCTCTTTCACCACAAACTCATTCATTTGTCTTGGGTGAGATGTCTGCATCTCATTCTTGGAGATGCATAGTACTAATGTCTTGGGCACCACATAACAAGATTGGTGTAGTGCACCTTACATGAAATTGCCTCTTGTCATTTGGAAGCAGCAGGACATATTCCCTGTCATTTCCATTCATCAAATTCACCTGCTCTGCACAGGATGCCACTAATCTTTCTAGCTGCAATTTAAAATGTTGATATCAAATTTCACAGACACTTATTCTGATACTTGCTTATGTGGATAACTGTGTTTCTTTTTGTGTTATTCTGCACTTCAGTTAGAGGAGGTCAGAAGAGGAAATTTCTTTTAGTGTCCTCAACTCTGGAGCTTCCTTCTGGTCCAAATCTGTTGATTTGCTGAACCTCAGAAGTGTGCTGCACAGTTCATCTGCAACTTTTTTGTGGGGATTTGTGCAATGGATGAGTTTGTAAAATGCAGAGATTTTAATACTGCAGTAATGTCTGTCCTGAGCACAATAAAACTTCTTGTTTAATGAATCAACAGAAATTTTAAATTAGCTTTTATTTTTAATGTTTGATACCTAATTTTTTAAGCAAAGTAATTGCTGATTAAAAAAAAAGAAATGAACAGAATAATATGTTTTCAAACATTACGTTGTTTCTTCCTTCCATAGCAAACAAAATTTTCTTATTTAATTTTTTTCTCCTTTATTTGTGAAGGAAATTTTGTATTTCACCTTTGTGTTTCTGGATTTTTACTTTTATTCTAGTAAGGACCACATCATCAAATTATTTTCCATTTAATTACATTAAACTATTAGACTCAGTTGAGACAAAGGCATGTTGCATTATTACATAAAAGAGTTGGTTTATGCCTTGAATGTCTTTCTGTTTATAAGAGAGAAAGACAAAAACAAAGCGTGAATTAGCCAAACGAGAATGCAGAGCTCTTGGGTTTTCTTTTAATTTCCATTTATTGTCTGCAATGTTTTGGAAGGACAATCACACATTGCTAGGAAATCAGGAACAATCCATTGATGTTTCTTCCTCTCTTGGTCACCTCTCAGCCAGCTCTGATCTCCTCCTGGTCTCTTCCCTGTGCTCCTCCCAGAGGTGAGTGCTCAGGTTCCAGCTAAGAACCAGATGTCTCTGGGTGCCTGAAAAACTCCAGCTACCCCCGTTTGTCCTGCCTCATTCTGTGCCTTGGGGCAGTGCTTTAGCAGACATCAAATTTGTGTCCAAATTTGTGTCCCACACGGGGAAAGCTGAGGTTATCGAATTGTATCAGAAAACTCATGAAGGTTAAGTTCCAGCGAAGGGAACAACTGGTTATCCTAAACCAGCATAAACTCACTGTGCTGAACCATCAGCAAAAAGACAGCTCTGATGGTGCATCCACAGTTTTCAGCTGTGGGGCAGAAACTCAAATAGACAAAAACATGGAGCTTGGAGGGGAATGAAAGTCAGTGCTGCAAAGTGGAAGTGAAAATACACTTGACTGAAGCTGTGCTATCCTACCTTATTCCCAACAAGTCCATTGCCAGAGGACATGGGAGCTGTCTAAAACATTAGTTAAAGTCATAAATAAGTCATAAACATTCCAGCATTGATTGGATCACCCTATTTTATTTGTTCCTATTATTGTTCTTTCAGATAATTTTTATATTTAAATAAAATCTGTGAAACTGAATGTTTTGCAATACTCATCTCTCTTTTCCTCCACATTTTTCTACCAAGTTACGGGAATGTCTGAGTTCTGGTTAAGAAGTGCTCTGAACTCTGTGGTATGAAATCATACAACTACAGATGTATATAAATAGTTTACATCTTCTTTAATCTGCATTGTATGGACAGTTTGCTGTTACCAACATTGTTAGTCATGCACCCCCTAAAGTGGAACCAATTAGTGATACCAAGTTGATTGATATTTCTGTCACTTGCCAGCATGCCAGAATGATATCCAGTGTAGAAGGGAGTCAGACAGATTAGAACTGCACATTCAGGAAAAACTGTGTCAGTCTGACTCAGTCTTGAAAAGTGGAGGATCACTTTGGGTGGGTAAAAATGTGTGGGAAATAGGGTGATATTTGGAACAAGGCAGGAAACTTTGTGGAGTGACTGACATGTCAGCAGCAGCAACATTGCCAGTGATCCACACCCACTTCTCTTTTAAGGTATTTAAAGTACACTGAAACTCTTTCTTTAACCCCCAACAAGAATAACCAAGGGAAGGTTTCCTGCAGTCTTCATAACCCTGAGGGGCAAGAATGTCCTCCAGTAAATTCACCATAATGCAACAATGCCAAGAGCCCCTAGAAAGTGAAAAGCTTGGGGGTAGTTAATGGATCAGACAGTCCATGATCCCAACTGACAAGTGCAACTTAAACTTTAAAATATGATGAACAAACAATCCCAGATTAAGCACAGTAGTGACTTGCCTGTTCCCATATTTCCCTGCTGCTGTGATTTTACATGTTACACCATGGCAGCCATGCAAATCGATTACAACTGGAAATGACAACTCTTCCAGTAATGCATATCACCATTGTTTAAAAGATGCAAAAAGCATTCCACAAGTAATATAAAATCTCTTGCTTCATCTCTTCAGTCTCCACAAAGAAAGCAAAAAAACCCCATGCATACAATTAAACCCATGAGAACCAAACATGAGTAGTCAGATACAGCATTTAAAAATGTTAACTATACTGTGTGAGACCTGTGGTCCTTTCTATGGTCATACAGAAATAACACTGAAGAATAAACTAGTGAGACACAAACCCCTGTACTAACATGAGAAAGGAAATACTTACTTTACTGGAATAGAATGATTTTCAGGTAACTGGGGAAGGAATAATAGCAGTTGCAAATATAAACCTCATTCTGATCATAAGTATGCACACAATGCTCAGATGTACAGCATTTTGAATTAGAGCCTTTATAAAAAATCAATGAGTAATCACTGATCTTGTTGGATTTTTGAGTGTATAAAATGAACCACGAGGCATAGTTTACTTCTTGTACAGTGTACAGAACACAGTCTACTTCAGCTCTGTTTTTCAGACCTCTTTTATCTAACATAAGGAATAAAGCTGTACAGTATTTTCTTTATGAAGTTTGTCTTGTAATGTGTACTATATGATGTTCTATGATTTGCAAATTTTCTGAATTGTATAATAATTTTATTATAGAATTAGACAAATTGAAATTTTTTTAGTTATTTTGCCCCAAAAAGGGGTTATTTTTTTCTCAAAATTAGATGTATTATTAACTGAAAATGAATCAGAATTCTCAGAAAAGTAGGGGTTTATTTCTACTTCCAATTGTAACAACACCTAGGGAAACCAGCAGTATAAAAAAAGTACATGCACTTCTAAATCACATAAAAGGACAAAAAATTCCTCTGATTAAACAATTTTTTATTTTTGTACTTAGTAAATTCCCAGTAGTCAGAACTTTTACAAATGTGTCTGATAGGCAACCTTTTTGTGACATTACAGAACATGACACACAGTTGTCTTCAAACAAGGCCTCATCTGCATTGTTTCTGTATTCTTAAGCCAGAGGTCTAATAGGGGGTTACAATTTTTCAGGGTGACAGGGTTAGAATACATAATGTACAATTTTCCTTTCCACTCCCACAGAAGAATCTCATGCCTGCAGTGAAGCCCTGGCATATATAAATATTTAAAATAAATATACTTCTCTCTTTTTGGCATCTCCTCAAGCTATGGTTTCCAGCCCTGATATCCAATATAAGCTATGATGATTAAATAAATATATTGTGTCTCACCAGTGGTTTTCACCATGTGCTCTCAGAGGCACTTTCTGCTTATGATGACTATTTAACAAACTCTTAAATTCAGAATCCAAAAGGTCAAGTAGTAAAAAGTATTCTCCTCCATCTACATAATAAACAGAAGGATTTAATCTGCTGACACTTCAGGTACCCCATAGTTCTATTTCTTTTTTACTTATCCCAAAATAACAACATTTTGCTTTTTCTTGTGTAAAGTATATAAGCCTGAGAATAAACAAACAAAAACCTTGCTCTGACTATTCCCTGAAACACTGAGCAAAAAGGTTGAGGGCCAGAAAGTTTATTTCCTAGAGTTCACAAAGTAGTGCATTTCCCTTACTTACCTCTATTCAAAATCAGATTTTGGGTAGAAAAAGCTATTTTCAGTCCATGGAAAATTAGAGAACTCTATTTCTCAGGCAAAACCAGGGTAGACCAATATGCCATTGATTGCCATGGTTGCTCTAGTGCTAGGGGATTGAGATATGACTGCTAGGATCATCTGGGCAAGCTACTTCCAAGGCTGTGAAAGTAAAAATTCCAGCCTTGGAAAAATATTTTTGTGCAAGTCAGCTGCACAGACACAATCTCGTAATCCTCCATCAATGGGCAAACATGAAACACTCACTGCTGCTGAGTCTGAGGAAAGAGCTGCCTTTAGGGCACTGTTTCTTGTACCTGTCTTTGGTGTGGCTCCAACTTCTCTTTGTTGTGTTGTCCTACATGTTATTTTGTAATGCCTCATAATTAATGCTTTCTGTGGTTGCTCTGTGATAAATAACAACTAGATTTGAAAAGTAAATGGTCTAAAAAGCTCCTCCAAGGGAATGCTTGTACAGGAGCTAGTTAGAATAACAGCTCACTTTTTCTCCTAAGCAGAGGGTTGGAATTCCAAGTTTCATTTCTAAATGCATATGGAGAAACTGGACCAGGGAGAAAGAAAGAAAAGCTGAGCCTTCTGCAGCACACAGAAGACATTATAAAATTGAAGAGGAAAGTTTAAACTACAAATTTTCACAAAGACTGAAACAATGCCCATAATCTTCGCCATATTTAATCTTCTATCCCACTAACAACACATTGGTTATGCCATCCTTTCCAAGCTCTGCTGCAGAACAAACTTTGGGATCATGATTCCTTTGGCAAAGAGCTGGACAGATTAATTCATAACCAATTAATCCTATTAGGGCTTACTTGATGGTACTATTTTGATACTTAGAAACCTTTAGATGCTTTTCCTGTTGTATGTTGGAATGCATAGCTGGAGATATATAACGGAAAAATGTATCCAAATAATTTGCAAATCCTCCTTGAGTTACAACTGTGCTATTCATTCGTTATTTTGGGGAAATATGATTGCCCCACTACCTCAAAATAAGCAGAGTAAATTGCCTTGAATATATGAATACATTTTGGTACCTGTGATTTGAAAAGTATCTGCAGACACAGTCACAAACAAACAAGAATCAAAACTAGCTTAACTAGGAAGCTTCCTGATATGAGGGCAAAAAGGTATAGAAAATATATGAACTGTCAGATTAAGTCACATTAAAAATCCATATAGTCTAGTATCTTTTCTCTTATAGTGGCTAGGAGCAAATGAATAGAGAAAATTTATATGGAATGGGAAATAAAAACATTCCCCATGACTGATGTTAAATCTCCATGTAATCACTCATTTAAGATCTGGAATTTTATCCAGACCATGGAATTTAAAATTTTACCACTGTTTTGTCTATCACATTTTTGAGTTAATTCATATTTTGCCCTTCATAGCATCTCATAGCAACAGATTCCTCAATTTCATGACCACTCCTTCCCAGTTTTTCTCAATACTCTATATCAGTTTTGCCCAGCTTAGGCCCTGAGGATTACTGAACAAGGCACCATGCTAGCTTTAAAAAATCTACTTTAGTTTCCAGAAGCAGTCTCTGTATAAGCAAAAAGCTATAAGCTAACTTTGTCACTCTCTCATTTCATTCCTTCTAAATTTCCGTTATTGATCTTTCAATAAAATTATTGAAAAGAGTCCTCATTTTATAATACTATTACACACAACAAGATTTCAAATCGGAAATGTGTCCCATTCACCCTGGTTTTGCACAGTCAGAACAAAAAGCTCTTGCATTTTTATTCAAAGTCTGTTTCCTGGGTTTAATGAGTAAAATCCCTTTATTCAACCAGTATTTTACAAACCTAAATCTCAAAGCATGAGATTAGCAAATATTTCTTGTAAATCCTCTAATATCCAGACATCCTTTTTCTTTTCAAAATATTTGTGAGAACTGCATAATTTCCACAGCAAATTATGCAAATGTGCTGTACAAGCTCTCCAGCACAGCCAGCCAGTACAAATCCTGACCTTCCAACACTCCTGCTGTTCTTGCTCTGGGCTTCTCTTCATCAGGCTGCCAATCTATGCTACAAAACAAAGTTTGCAGTGTTGTTAGGTGTCCACTAAAAGCCAAGATAATATCAATAAGCTTATTTTACACAAGAGGACTAAACCCAGAACCAAAGGCTCATATCAAGAAAAAGCTTCAGTAATGAATTTGTCCAAAAGTAGTAGCTAAGTTTGATGAAAATATATCTAGATAACCTTGCTGCCATGTTATATAAATGTTCAGCTGGGTAGATTGTTGGGTCAGAGACCAACAGAATGATGGAATGTCCTAACTTCAGCTCCTTACCATCTTCAATAAAGAAAAATCCCCAAATTATTAAACTTTAACTTAATCTTCCAATAAAACATGTCTGGAAATGTTGTATCACAGACAATGTTCGTGCTGTAGTACTTGAGATCAAATTGGTCATCAGGTGCCAAATATGCATCTTCAGAGTTGTTGTGTTTTTAAAAAAATAAGTACTTTTTGCATGTATGAATACATTTGTGCTCTCCTAAGTGGATAACCAGAGTATTGTAATAGTGCAGTGAAAACAATAACAACTCTCCTAAAATATAAGTTCTACACTATGAAAGGCAGTATTAAGGTAATTTTCCCTCGAATTCTTAATAGATTTCCTATCCTGATTAGAAAAAAAAAAAAGGGGGTTTTATATTGATTTTGATGACAGGAAGACATAAGCTTATTATATCGCTATGTAGTAAGTTTAAATTTTCTAAAGAACGATGTGCAAAAGTATCTGTAGAGACCTTCAAAGTTTATATATTATGCTATCGCTTTCTTCCCATAAAAGGCCAAGAGGAGAATCAGTGGAAAGCTTAACAAGCAGGTTTTTTTGGGTTTTTTTGTAAGGCTATTCTATTCTATTCTATTCTATTTCTACTTCTATTTCTATTTCTGTTCCTATTCCTTTTTAGAAGACCATGCAGAAAAATGCTTCGTCTGTTTACGTATTTATTATAAGCTTTAATTAATCCCAATAGATAGGAGTAGGTTTCTTGTGCAGTGGTGGAAGTAAGTTGTTCTGCCAATAAGTGTAGATCACTGAGAGCATTGGAATACTTACTATTCAACATTTTATTTACTTCATAGGAACCAGGACAAAGAAACTCCTCTACACCATAAAGCTGTTTTACTTTAGAAGTCTACAGCATATAAAGTAAAAGACATAATGAAAGGCTCTCTGACCCTCAGGGAAACAACAGAATCTAGCGTAAGGTTCTTTTTGCTATGCATGTGGAGAGTTAATCAGTTGAGAAAAAAGATCTAAAATACCAGAAAGGCAGGAGGGCAATCTGCTGTTAAGCAATAGAGAAGAGCTGAGGAGCCAGGTGTGTCTAAAGTCCCCTTCTCTGTAGAGATTCTCCTAATCTGTGATTTAGATTATGTTCTCAGGATTGTAGGGAAATAATTCTGTTCTTTAACCCCTATCTATTTACATTGTCTGTTCCACTACACAGGTATGATACACTCAAGTGAGGTGTCCCCCAAAATGGGCTCAAATTGACTACAGAAGAGCCATGTAGATAAGTAAGAGAGGTTTTCTGACCTCTAAAATGCCCCTGATCTCTCTTTTCTATTACCACTTGTTCCTCCCAGCTTCACACAACTTCCATCACACCACAGCTAAAAACCATATGTAAATTAATTAGTGATCTGTTGCTGTTACAGCACTTGATGTTGCTGCAGTTACAACACTTGATGTAGCTGCAAAGCAACAAGATAAAAATACATAGGTTACCATCCTTGGGATGCCACAATAATTTTTGCTCACTTTCCAGAGCAGATTGCTCTGACTGATTCTCATTGCAATTTATTTCTCTTTCTTCTTGAATGACTAGGATTCATCTCTTTTATGTTCTTGAAGGTGTTGCCTTACACATACCTATGGATAAATGTGAATGCAAAGTACTGTCATAGTGGAGCTCTCACATTCTGACAAAACTTTTACAAATTCACAGCATCAGGAACAACACAACAAGTAACAGAACTCCTTATACGTAACCTAGTAGGTGGAGAAAGATCCTGAATCTGAGGGAAATCTGTAACTAGTCCATTAGTATAATTCCTTACTTCCATTCTAGTCACATACTCCAAGGAAAAGGCATGTAAAGGAGTATTCTCATCCTTTCCTCTCAGCTCACAAATTTTGAATTCCTTTCTGCACTGAACCCAAACTTTGAAGAAACCCACACAAGAACTGCATGTTCAGAATGGATCATTTCGTGGTGAGTACTGTTTTCCTCAGGCAAGTGTTGAACAGGTATTTAATCTTTTAAAATAACAAAAGGATACATGACCTGGAACTTCCGCACCTGTATAAGTGCTGAATCTATAGGCATGTAAAAGCTGTTGGCTCAGATTAAAAAGCAGATAAAATAGTTTAAGCATTTTACCTGTTGTAATGATCCTCTCAAAAGAAACAGCTGGATGAGGGATCAGAACCAGAGCAATTGGAGTATAAGATAAATATTGAGCATTTTGTCTCTGAAAAAAAAATGAACTGCTTGGGAACTTTAAAACTGTAAAAAGAAAGGCATGTCAAGACACAATTTTTAGACCAGGTGTCCTAGGTTGCAATATAGGTGTATTCTATCACCACCTCCCTAGGCTGTTGAAGCAGGTGGGGCACTGGTTGTTATCTCCTGCTGTGACTGACCCCTGATAACTGTTAATGAGCTATCAAGAACCAACCACATGACTCAGGGAATTATCTCATCCTATTGTGAGATGCTCCACCCAGGAGGGAGGAGCCAAGCATTCCCACCTGGATATAAGATGGCTTTGGACTACACAAGCAGCTCCTGTCTACTGGATTTTCAGAGGACAAGAGCTACTAGTGGACCTTCAGGCAGAGACCAGACCTTCTACAAGATCACTGCTTCAACCTAACTATTTCTCTTGGACTGCTGCCACCACCCTGACCAACAGGGTGTCAGGTTGCATCTGACTGTCAGTGTTTTTTCTTGTATTATTGCATTGATTTTTAATTTTGCTATTAAATTATAATTCTGACTTGTGATTTCTCACTGGTTTGTTTTCAAACTAGTACACCATAGTTCATTACTAAGATACTGAACTTCGGTGCAAGTCCCAGTTTAACTACCTGCCTTATTTTTAAATGTTTAAAGCCCTAGAGCTTATCAGAAAATCTTTCTTGTGTTGTCATATGCTATGATGATTACATGCTCCTTAGAAGTAAAATATTTATTTAACAGTAAGAAAATTGTTCATTTCTTCACACCTTCTCTGCAATTTTCAGCTGACATGTTACAACAAGCCAAGGACACATTTCATTACTGAAAACCACCCCACAGATAATAATCTCATTCTTCTCTCACCCACTTTTGTGAACTAGCTACAGGAAACAGCAGTGTTCTGCAAAGCACAGAATTGGCAAAAGCTATTGCCACCTCAGTCTGTACCTTTGGGTTTGACTTCGAATTATCTACCAGGTGTTGTGTTTGTTGGCTTTGTGTCAAAATGCTAGCAAATGTGGGGCAGGTTACCTTCTCATCTCTTTCATAACCCATAGTTTCATTTAAAGTGAATTAGTAGTTTCTTTCAGTACTTTCTGTTTTGAGTATTGGAATACCTTGCAGAGGAGAAAACATAAAAGCAAGTGCAAGAGGCATCCATTGCTGCTGTGTAACATTAAGGACTTTAATTGCAATATGGAAAAGATATTTTTTTCTGTTTAAGTAAAGGAAAAATACAGATGGTGATTATTTCTAGTGGGTTTGCTTTCAGATTGTGCTTCTAAAATACAGCACTTAGCAACTAACTGGAAGAATACATTTTATTATATATTTCAGCTAGGCAGATAAACATCCCCACAGTTCAAAACCATCACAAATGTTCAAAAACTAGCACACTTTGTTACTGAGCAGCTGTTCTGTACTTTAATGCTGTTGAAATTTAAAAAGGCAATAGCTCCCCTTAAAAATAACATGCAGTTTTTAAGAATGATAACAGTTCTGCTTCTGTTTACTTCACTTATGCTTGACATTTTGAAACAGTTATAATTGACATTATAACTGACTACCTGTCAGAATCGAATTGCATTTGGCTGCTAAACAACATTATCCCTATTGATAGTATTGTCCATCATTGACTAGTATTACCTTAAGTGTTGGCACTGCCTTACAAAATCTTTTAACTAATTACGGCCAAATCATCAAAGTTTGAGATTTGTTCAGATGTGGAAGAGGACGATGAACTTTATCACTTAAACTTTCCTGAGATGGTTACACCCTTCAGTCTTTTAGGAAGTGTCAGGTACTGCAGATAATACTATGTACTGTGCAATCTAGGATACAGGAAGAAATATAGTTACATTAATACTGTTCTGTGGTTTGGCTTCTGATACAATTTCCAGCAAAAGAACCTTCTTCAACTGTTCAGCTTAATTTTCAAATTTCAGAGTGTATGTCAAGCAGTGTAGAAAACAATCCTCAAGGAATACTGACCTGGGCTTCTTTCCCCTTTCAGTCTTCTTTTCCAGTCTCAAGCTCCTGAGTCATCCCATCCCCACACTTGTTGACAATATTTCAATGCCTTTCTGGAAATTTTCTTTCTGATCATTGCTAAATGCATTAATGAACATTGCAGTACCTGTGAGTGGATGTGTTCACAGTAGAGATCAAGGATATAATGGGAACATGAAGGAAGCAAGATACTAGGGGGTTGTCCATGAGGTTGTTCATGACTGTCCTAAAACTGTGCCTAATTGGGACAACATGGGCTACACTGACTGTTCTTCTATGGAGGAGAAAAATATTAACAGGATCCAGCTTGTAGGAATCCTCTTGCTTCTCTCACAGCTTGCTGAAACTGCAGCCAAGATCAGGAGTTTGTGCTCAATGTTAGGGGAAGAGAACAGTCTGAGGAATGGTTTGCCTTCAGCAGAGACAAAATGGGAAGCTCATGTAAGCTTTACAGACCTTTCCTTCTGGTTTTTTGGGTTTTTTGGGGGAAGGTTGTTCTAGCACTAGTAGCTTGGAAATATTCCTGCTGTCTGAAGTAGCCTGTTTTCACTGTGGCAAGAGAGGAAGGGTAGGAATTGGCTGGATGAGCAAGCACAGCCACACTGGGTAGTTTTCCAAGTGGTCTGATGGTGGCAGAAGTATTCACGTGTGCAGAACAGCCAGCTGGAGCTCTGTGCCTGGCAAGGCAATTGTAGGCTCTCCCTAAGGCTTGTAGATGGGAGATTTCAATCTGCTGGCAGGCCTTACCTTGAGGCCTTGCCAGTGGTGTCAGAGAGACTACAAGTGACAGAGGGAGCTCTGACTGAAGAGCCAAAGGCCAAGCACTGTGTGAGAGCTGTGCTGCTCATCACTCGGGCAGCTCTCAAGTTATCCGTGGGAAAATGGGAAATGCCCTGAGTCAGGTCATGATTGAATACCTGAGAGTTTCATAGGCAGTTTTGTGTATGGTTCCCATGTGGCAGGTGGAAGAATGTCCTGTCACTGTGAGACAGTGACCTTAACTCTACTGAGATCAGTGCTCTCTGCCGCTATCATTTCACACTGGCTTCACACAAGGTTTTGGGACACATGCACCATATTCCATTTTACCAGGTAATAAAAGATATGAATTACTGTAGTGCCTGCATGAGATCAAGGTAGAGTAAAATACAAAATGTCTTGGTACGTTAAAACTTTTTCTATAAACACTCTCTTGGTTGCTATTTTTTTTCCCCTCTGGGGCATAGAAATAACTGGCCAGGTCCTTAAGTTCAGCTTGACTGAAGACTATAAAATAATAGCAAAGGTGGATGAATTCCCTGAAGATGCAACATTTAAGGATTGCTAGACCATAGCAGAATTTATTCATTCAGAAAAAGTATTTGCTAACAGTCCCAGCATGCTTCCAGTGTTTTAGAAAACATGAAGGAAGAAAGAGCAAATCAGAGAAATGTTCAGATTGCTACTTCAGTCATATTCTCGCCAATGTCTACCTACGCATAGTGCACAACCAGCAACAATCCCAAATTTAACCCAGTTTTCAGAAAAATATTTTATTTCTGTATTTTCTTAACTGAGTAAAAGAATAGCAGTCATGGCACTGATTTGAGTAAGACTGTGGTTTAGAAGACAGAATTGTCTCTTCAATTGATCTTGGCAAATATGTGTGGACATGGAGTATGAAAGACTTTTAAAATTATCTTCTGGCATGTTGAGAACTGTCTCCTGGCACTCTTAAACCACTTGGCTTCTCATAGGACTATCTGTTCAGAGGAATTTTGTATTTTCTTCTCACGAAGTTCAGCACGGTATTAGGGCTTCTTTGCAGTGCATGAATACTTGCAGGACAAAATAGAGAAGTTGCTACATGTTTTAAAAAATGAATTAATATAGTAATTTACTCATTCAGAGTTACAAATATAAAGGCTTTGATATGCCAGCAATTGATCTGTTTTCTTGACCATTCAGAATGAAAAGATTTGCTGCATGTATGGTAGTATTTCCTGGGAAACTCTCTATTTTTTCACTCAGCTTAGAATATGTGCTGGTTCTGGAGACTGCAAACTGGAAATATTTGTCAACAGCTCAGAAACAATTACAAACGTGTTCCAGGCTGCCCACACTGATTATCAAGGCTTTAAAAAAGTCCTGACTTCACTGATAATATGGTTGAACCTCCAGAACTGCAGAGGAAGAGCACTGCAGAAATAATACACCCTCAGACTACAGTGTGCAACAAAATCATTCAAATTCATGAACTTCCTTTGAGAAACATTTTGAACTGTAAACCTAAAAGTAGCAAAAAGTGCATGAAATGCCAAAACGGCAGCTCTCCAATGGAAAGTTTTGCTGGAGAGAGACAGATCCAGACTCCAGAGAAAGCTGTCACTACATTATTAGTGTCACCAAATTACTGCTCGATGAAGTGCAGTGACCCAATCGCCTCAGAAACAGCAAGGGGAAAGAAGGAAGAAAGAGTATTATAGTTGATGAAAAGATATTACATTTTCTTCTTCAAACCCACGTATTTTTCATCTCACTTCCCCATAGCATCTGTTTTGCAAAACATTTTTAGTGTTCTTCCACTGTAAAGAGCCTGGGGGTTTTTATGGCACCAGGGCCCAAGCCTATTTGGCCCAAATTCTCCCACATTCAGATTCTTCTTTTCCCAAGAGTTCTTTTCTCCTCAGTCATGGACTTCTTGTAGCTATTAAGACTCTCCGCACCAGAGTATTTCTTCCTGATTTATCTACCACAGAAAAATACAGTTAAGATTATATTAAAAGCGTGAATTAAATGCTGCATTACTAGGGAGTTTGTATCCATGTAGATAGTTGCATATGCTGTTACTGTCCTCATTCCAGAACCTTTGTTATTTTCGGTATCTCTCCATCATGCTACAGTCTGACAGTATAGACATGCCCTGAGATTGATTAGAAACGGCTGCCTCCACACTTAATTTTCACAGATGTTCTGTTGTTTAGCTGCCTCTCTTCCTCTGCTGCAGCTGAGATATCTGGTTATGGCTTGAAGACAAAACCTGAGTTACTTTTAAAAATGCTTAAGCATCAACAACAGTATAGAGAGCAACACCAGCTGAATGTGTCAGAGCACTTGATGTGACTTGTGAAGTCAACAGCTCAGATGTGTCTCTAGGGTCTACAAACACCACCCTGAACTGGGTGATCATCGAGGTAGACATGTTTTTGAGAGAGTGAAATTCTTTTGGTTTGATTTGATTTTTAATCCAGGTGATAGTGTACTTCTCACAGAATCCAACAGATTTTCATTGTCTTCCCATTCTCCAGGGCATTATCTGTGGGAAGGAAGAGGCTACTGTCACATCATTATCCTCATAACTTTCTTTGATTATTCTTTGCAATCTGCCTGAGTGATTGAGAGGTTTGCATTAGAATGGAAAGGCATATTTTGTTTCTTTTTCTTAAGGTTCTGCATTTGTTAGAATCCAATTTATTTGAACTGTAGGTTTTTGGGTAAATCCATTACACTAAAAATCAAAGCATTTAGCTGCTCTAGCTGCTGTCTTTACAAGGAAGATATTTATTTACAAAGGTATGCTTTGTTATAACCTTGTACCAGGCAGCAAATTAAAAATGAGCTATGGTTAAACTTGTTTCAAAATGTGTTGGAAATTATTGATCTGTTTCACGTACCAGCAAAACAAGTACGAAAAAAAGAAAAAAAGATAGTAATCATATCCAACATAGCAGGCATGTACTTTCATTAGTAGTTAATATTCTATTTTAACATTTTCTATTAAATTTGCATATTGTAGTGGTGCAGAAATTTTTGTCCTTAATATGCTATTGGCTTTTTTCAACAAAGAAATAGATATTTGCAAAAATGATGTACTTTATTGATCAGTGCTGATTAACAAATTAAAAGCACTTTACTTGGTGAAAGTATTCTTTTTTCCTGCATACTGATTTTTATATATGTTAGTTAAAACTGTTTATCAATTCAATTGTGTAAAAATATTGGAGATATATTGTTGGGACCAGCTAGTTAAATCACATAGATAAATAATTATTTTCTTTTAATATTAGGTGGCTGATGCACAAGCATTCTTTTTTTTTTTTAATCACTGTTTTTTAACTGAGAAGAGACTGAAATACCTATTCAAATATTTGAATGCAGCTAAGTCTTTCCATAATTCTCTGTTATAACAAACTTAAGACATTTTCTATCCATTCTAAAGATTTAAACATATCCTGTAGGACCTTTTTCAAACAACTTCTGATTTTAGCTGACAGCAACAAAATTTTGTTTTACGCTGAAAGAAAAAAAAATAAAATAAAAAAAATTTAAAAAAATATTAAGTTACTCTTAACTGCAAGACTAAAAGTATCATTCATAGTTATGCCATAACTACTGACAGATACCGAACTTTGGTTACATATGTTGTAACACTGGCTAGGAGCTGAGTGCAAGCAAGCAGAGCCAAAACTCAGTACAGCACCTGGGCTGCTCTGTCTGTTACAACTATTATTTATAACCAGGTATCTATGGGAGCCATTAGAAGACGAGACCCTTCCCACTAGGCAATCTTAATGTGTTTGTGCTGCACGTGGATGCAGAATACACATTAAGCCTTCGAGTTCAAAGGAAAGTGTCATTGTCCCTAGCTTAGAAATTCCTCCTTGTGTATTGATTATGCTATCGTAGGAGACAGAGAGACAGTTGATGTTAGACTGTCCTGGGCTTGTAGACTAATCATTTTGTCTAGACTGAAGCATCCAGATACACTTGATTTGTACAGATGTCACATAACTGCTGTGGAACTTTGATTTTGGAAATCCTTAGCCTCTTAAGGAAATAAATTCATGAGCAGTGACTCCCTGAATATTTTATTTTTCACAAGGACATATATAGAAGGGAAAACATTGAATCTTAGTGCCAGTCTGAAACTTTAGGCAGCGAGATACCATGGAAAATCTGGACCTGAGTCAGGAAAGTAGAGGCAGGCTGTGAGTCTGATTTATCTTCATAATGTCAGCAGAGAAAATAATCTTCTAAGTATTATGTTTTCAGTGTCAAAGATTTGGGTTTTAGGTTTTTTTTAATGACATTGATATTGAAATCAGTAACAATGTTAATTCATCCTTTGTCTCAAAAAATATGAGATAACCCTTAAAAATGCTTGGATATAAAACCTTAAGCCAAACATTTGAGTAGGCTATGTTCTAATCAGTTGATTGTTAATTGCGATCATCCTGCCCAAGACAAATAGTATTCTCATTTAGCTCATATCTGACTGGTTTCCAGTCAAACTTTCCTAGTGCTCAAATTGCCATTTGAGACAAAATAAGCCTTACAACCTCAGAGAAATTTTAAAAAATAAACCATACCAAATCTCATATATGAAATAGAAAATTTCTTGCTTTGTTTTATTTCCTGTTGTGTTTCTTTGTCTGGGTGGTTGATCAGTTTTGTTTTGAGGTAGACTTAAATTTGCTATAAATCAGGATAGTTTTCATGGGTTTAGTGACATCTTTGCATGGTTGCCACATGCAAATCATCATTTGGTTAGAAGAGCTGTCATTCTGAGTGAAAGGTTCCTGAGGTTATTATAACCACACTAAAGAAAGCTTCAGGTGACCAGGAAGAGGCATTGCAGCCCTAAAATATATTGCATCTTCCTACTTTTTCATGGGTTGTTTCTGTGTTATTGGTAGAAAATAGCTCAAAAATGACTTCATGAGATTAAGCCAAAGTACGGTTTTGGTTAATTATTTCTGGTATGAGACATTTCACATTGTTAAGTGTGAAATGTATAATGTCCTACAACCATGAACAGAAATACTGAGAAAAACCATCAAAATTAAATCATGAGACCAAGAGAATGAAACGAATCAATAAACAGAGATTTTGTATCATATATACATGCTACTTCCCCTAGAGAATAAATAAAATTTAATGAAAGAAATCAATTTAAAAACAAATTCAATGTATTTACTCTTGTCAGATTACTTGTTAACAGTAGCATCTAAGCCTTGCAGGTTTGATTTAAGATTCTCATGACCATCTTGAGGCAAGGAAATCACACAAAATTAATTTCATCCTTGTAAAAAGAACTGAAAAGAGAATAAATGATAAGCATCAAATACACTCGTTTGATAATTCTAATGTTATTCTTATTGGTGTCATATGGTCTTTCATAGGCATCATACAGTTACAAAAAAGTAGGAAGATAAATTGTTGATGGCATTTCTGACAAAATTCCTTTCACAGTATCAACATTAACCAACAGTTTAAATACTTTACATCAAGAAGTTAAAAGTTAGTTGTGAGATTACTTTCTACCTGGGATCATAGGTAATAATGAAACTTTATTTTCTGAACTTCCAATTTTCAAGTATATGGTGAAAGAGACATTCCTGAACTTAAGACTTTAGGAACTGAATTTGAGACTATTAAATTTAGGACTTCTTAATGTATTTAACACTTTTTATCTTCTGTTGTAAGAAAGGGAGGAAGATCTTGAAATTTGACATCTATTGCCCAGCCAAAAAACACAAAGTGCTTGCTCCGTCTGTGAAGCTTTTTAACACTTTTTTTTTAAGTCATGTTTAAAAACATGTCAACAAGAAAGAGGAAAAAAAGGTAAATTCTGAATTGCCTAAAGGGAGTTAAGCAAAAAAACAAAACCAAACAGCAATTAATAATTATTTACCCTGTATAGAAACTTCATCCAGTAAAATTTCAGCATTTGCACACCATGTGCCCAAATCTTAAAAATGTTAAAAAACTTCTAAAATTATTTGTATGTAGGGGAAGAAAATAACTCATGAGTTTAGTTCAGATGCAAAACTGTGAATTTACTCTGTTAGCTCAGTAGCAGGCCATGTTTCACAAAATGTTAGTCATTATTAGAAATCCTGGCCTTCACTGAATTCCAACCACAGATTTCCCCCCCCCCCCCCCCTTGGAAATTATGTATCTGCTTTGTATAGGCAAAGGCAGCTGTGTACAGTGAAATATTCTAACAAATTTGTATGAGTGAGCATATGAAGGTCTTTGAACAGACTGTTTCATTGTATTTACTTTTTTGAAAGCACAGTTATGTGAGTAAGAGGAAAGTCTCCAGCCTGCATTTTAAGGTACTTCTGTCCTAGAAACAATATTGTGATTGGACCATAATTGTGCTTCAGGTATTTGAGTGCAAGAGAAAAAGTACTTGTAAAAAACAATCACATTGAAATTCTGTTTCCTGTTTCTAGATGTCCTTTTTCCTTACACTCATTTAATTGGTGCTAAATAAGATTTCTTTTCATATCTTCAAAATCACCTATATAGCCTTATAACTTATCTTTATAATTGACTGAAAAACTGCTAGTTAACATCCATGCTGGAGACACACACAAATACAAAAACGTTTTGTTAACTAAATTGCTGCAGGTAGTAGAATGATCATTATGTACAGTGTAACAGTATGCTACAAATGATGAGGCAGAAAGCCAGGGCAGAGAGAGATCTAAAGAACTGTAATTCATAGCTCCTTATCAGTAGACACACAATACATACTACATTTTGGTGGACCTGACTACTTGTATAAAATAACAAGCCTCGACTAAAATGTAAAGTTCTTAGTGTTATGAGAAAGCTGTAGCATTCATAGGATCTCATGCAAGAAATGAGTCTCTGGCAAGAGAAAATTATAACTACCTCAGATCTCATTTCACAGTAGAGAAATGTGAAAATTTATGGCATTTTGCACTGAGATGCTCTGAAAACGGCATTGAGGTGCTCTGTGAGCTCTAAAAATAATTTCACTGGAAAATGAGTATTCATAAAATTCTCCAGCTTTTTCATAAGATCTTTTAATGTGGAGTGATAATTCCAAGTAAACGCCTTCCAAAACAAAATAAATAAAAAAATTAATCCCTCAGGCTAACAATAAGTGAAACTCCACAGGATTCTATCTGTATCTCCTGGAGAGTAAGGGATTTTTTACAGTTCTCTCTTCTACATGCTCAGAACCTGGCCTCTGAATTTTCTGACTTCAATCTTTATTTATTTCACATACTGTTGTAGCACTGAGATATAATGAGATGTATTCTGTTGGAACATTTGTACTTGCAAACACATACAGACACTTTTCCCTGTTAGAAAACCAAGGGTGTAACAGCACCACCATATATGCTACAGGCAAAAGTTGGCTATGCAAATATAAAGTTGTTTGATCTGCCCAAAGAACTCCATGGCAAGGAGTGGACAAATGTCAGCAAATCCAGCAGACATTTCAAGGGACAGACAGCATCCTCTGCTGTCCCTATGCAGTATGTCCAGAAATGTTCAGGGCAAAAGTTCCTGAGAACTACTCCTGTCCATCTCTGGCTGTCCCATACAGAGCTGTGAGAGCAAAAGACATCTTTATTAAGTTGTGTAGGACATTAAGTTACAGGTGTTAGCCCTTGGTTCCCTTCACTGTAGACAAATGTAGCAAAAGTAGAAATAATAAAAACAAGTGACTGCAGATATTCCCAAGTCAAATTCATGTCTATGCATGGGTCCAAAACAAGTATTTGTGGCAAGATATATTGCACCAAGTCCTATCATGGCTTTCAGAATATATATGTGTTACCACATGGACTGAGCAGTACTTGAGACAATGAGACCTTTCCACTAAATTTCTGCTGTAGTATGTAATCAGGGTAGTAAATGAAAAACATTATCCTTTGGAAGCAATATTATTCATGAGTCAATAGTGGACATCTCATTTACTTTTAACCTCTTTTTTGTGCTCTTTGTCTTTTCACTGTTTTCAGCAGCAGTGTCCTCGGTAATGTTAGTGGCGCTGTTTGCATTGATATCAGTAGAATTATGCTGCAGTAAATGGGGCCAGAATTAAGTCTGTGACAGGCCAACTATGCTGCAGAATCCTCTAGATGAATGATTATATTGCTTGAACTAGATATGCTTTTCCTCCGATCAATTAATGTGGAAGACCGCTTCAAACTGTAGCTCTTGCTGATAATGTTATCAGGATATTTTCCTTCCCAAATTAGGGAATTTGGAGGAATGAATTCATTTCTGTAAGATTTGATGCTATGAACTTTTGAGGAAGCGATTAGGTCAGTTGTGTTTTTAAAGAGGGAACTTCAAAGAAATTAAAATCATTATCGGAATAAATAGTACAGCTAATCACATGTTAACAAAAAGAAAATCGTTAGCAAGCTTTTACAAAAAAGGGGTCTTGATTTTTGACAACATCTAACAAGCACAAAACAGAATGCTGCATAGCCAGAATTTTTGCAATGAGACCACTCAGGGGCTTAGAATTAAGCAAGTGCTAAGAGCTTTACTGGACCACAGCCAAAATGCTCAGAAACCATGCAGTTTCTCTTAAGGCTTGAATACTTTTGAGATATGTTTTATTTTGTATATATATAGAGAGAGAGATATGTTCTGTTAGTCACTATCTTTCCCTTATGCTTGCTCTATATACCAAAAAACATTGTACTTAATACAGAAGCATGACATTTCCCAGTGAAGACCATTGTCCCTGCTGGAAATTAATAATATATTCTTAGTCTGTGAACTTGATTCCTCTCTTTGTTTATAAGGTTTGTGTCAGTGGAATTATACAGAAGAGCTTTTCATTCAAAAGGATTTTGCAAAATACATTCTGAAAATTGTTGCAATCTCTGTAATGCTGACATGGTCTATGAGACATGAAAATTATCTAAATGTAAGAACTAAAGCTAGAAAGAAAACCACACCAAAACTCCAACTCCCACCCCCAGCAAAATCTGTAGTTACAGTGGTAGCTGAGTAGGAACAGGTTAAGGCAAAATCAACATGTTTGTTCATTAAAATATTCTGAATAACTAGAAGCAACCATGGCATCAAATTAGTAATTTAATGCCAATTTCTCTCATCTTTAACAGAATAACAAGACAAAAAACACCTACAATTTTTCTTTATAATTTGTTGTGGATCCATGTGCTAGTACTATAGCAATTATCCAGGCACTGTCAAGACTGAAAAAAAAATACATTTTTCTTCTTTGGTAACCTTTAGCTTAGCACTTCAGAATAATGTGCTCACTCTAGCACAATTAGGCACAATAAATATGAGAATGACTATTCCGATACTTTTTACAAAAAGAAAAAAAAAGATATTTTTCAGCAGTAAAATACTATATGACATGGAATTATCTTTTATAACTTGCATATGAAAAGAATTTCAAAAGCTTTGAGGTATAACCTATCATAGGCACATCACTCAGAATGCATCCAGGCTTAATGAATCTGCAATTTGAAGAAGCAATCTCATGAAGGGCTGTCTTAGGTGATTCCCTGCCACTGTGCTTGCCATACATAACTTGAATTGCCCACAGTTACTGCTCAGTAACAGGATACTGCATTTTGTTTTTATGTTTGGAAGCAGGAGGTTGTCACCACAAAAAATTCCATGACCAGCACTTTAACCTATTCCAGATGCTGAGAAACAGAATCAACTCTCTGATGCCTTGGCTACCTAGAGTCCATGGAAACACTGGTAAAAGCAAGAGCAGAGAGATTGGAAACAACCATAGAATCTTTCAGGTTGGAAAAGACCTTTTACACCACCAAGTTCAACCATCAACCCAGCACCACCACCATGTTTACCATTAAACTGTGTCCTCTAATCCCATTATCTACTTGCTTTTTGAACATTTACAGGGAAATCTGTTCAATGCTTGACAAACCTTTTCATGAAAAAATCTAATCTGAGCCTTCCCTGGAGAAGCTTGAGGTAGTTCCTTGCATCCTGTCTGTTGCTTCCTGGGACAAGAAGCCAACCCTCTCCTTAGTACAACCCCCTCGGTTTTAGAGAGCAAAAGAGATCTCTCCTCAGCCTCCTTTTCTCCAGGCTGAACACCTCCTCAGCCCCTCTTTCTAATACTTATGCTTCAGATACTTCATAGATACTTTGTTGCCCTTCTCTGGACTCACTTTAGGTCTCAATGACTGTCTTGTAGTAAGATGTGGGAAATTGAATGAAAAAACTGCAAGTCTTGACAAAGGGTGTAATATTGCCCAAGCTTGGTTAGCTACAGCTTGGGAATAGTTGCTGACAACTTGCCTGGAGAAGTCATGCTGATGAAGCCCCAAATGTATAGAAAAATAATTGATTTGAACATTATAAATTAACTTATAGATATAAAAATTTGGATGAACATGTAGCCAAAGATTAAATCATGGAAAGGAGTATGGCTGGAGAGTATAAAGATGGTTTGCTGGAGATTGTCCAGCAAGAGAAAATAGCTGGGTAACTGTTTCAGTGCCTAATCTATAGCCCCCTGAAGTCAGCAGGAATGCTTTAAAGGGATTTCAGGTCTGAGAAAACAAATTAAAATCTCAAACATGTAAGCTGAGATACACTGTCAGTATGATGGTCAAAGGGTGGCACTGTGAAAGGGAATGGTGGACCTTCAAGTTACCCCAAAAGGAGTGAATGTAGAACGTGCAGGTGGGTTTTCTTCAAGCTGTCCTGTGAAGATTTGTGCAGGGGGGACACAGGACACCTCAGAAACCAGTGCCTCTGGTCTTTCATCAGAAGTGAGGAGATCTGCTGGTACTATATGCTGGTGGTGACAGCTGCTATCCTGTCTGTCCTACAGAGGACTGGAACAGGAGCTCCAGCACTCAGAGCAAAACCTGCTGAAGCTTGTAATCAAGCTTTCTGGTATGGATTAGTACAATCACGTCCTGTGGAGAGTAGGCACAGATAGAGAGCTGTAATACATGTTCACTGGTGAGTTACAGAGACACAGACAGGATGTAGCTGACCTTATGCTCTTGAATTTGTCTAGAACCACTAAAATCATTATCAGTGAATTTCTGCATCTGACTTGTGCTCTGATAAAGGGAAAAGCTCTTCTCTTCAATCACTAATTCACCATCATGGAGCATATTATTTAATCCCATAAGGAATAATGGCCTGTGGGTTCAACTGTGTGCCATATATAGATATTTGTGGGAATCGACCCCATATATTTGTCATCAGAGCAAAATAACATATTCTGGTGGGGCGGGGGGAAGACACCCTATACAAAAGAATGGTCACAATTCAGTGCTGTTAGGACAGACTATGCCTGTGATATAAATATTAACAAGCCTTATTGGTAACAAAACTTGGTTTGCTGGGTAGTATGAGATACAAAGAAGAGTGGTGCTCCCTCCCTCAGAAGAAAACCTTGCACAAATGAGTTTTGTCTGAAAAGCTCTGTCTTGCTAGCTAATTTGTAAGAGTGTCATTTATTCTACTTGTCTATTTTCCTTTTGCTTAGTCTTTAAGGTGAAGTGTGGGGGAGGACAGTATAATACAAAGCTCTACTGTGCATGTGAGTATATTTTTAATTGGAACATATTTAAATGAAATGCATTTTCATTTATTAAATAGCAGTAAGGTAGCACTTATTTCATCCCAGGAGTCAGAATGCACTAAAAATTTAGTATTATTTTCATTTTGGTGTGTTAGTACAGATGAGAGGAAAGATAATATCTTGTTTTAAGCTGGTGTGATATGTATGTGAGAAAACTTGTTGAGCTGATTTAAGCAGAAATATGTAAATACACATAAAACCAGTGAAACATTGACAGGACTAGGCTTGTAATTTTCCTGGGGAGTTCTGACTAGTGGCACCATTCAGTTTACTGTGACTTCATGTGTGCTGATAAAAGAAGTAGGAGATTCTCCTCTTGGATGAAAGAGACCACAATATATTTACACTTCAGCAAGGCAGAAGGGCAAGAGCAAACAGGAAAGAATAATTTTTCAAACTTTTTTTTCTATTTATGGCATTTGAGATACTCCAGCATATCCATGTCTGGCTGCTGGTGCAGAGCTCACATCTTGGATAAGTTCTGTTCTGTACCTGCCAGCTAAAGCAGCACTAGATGCCCCTGTTTAAGCTACCTAATTTCCCTCTTTGTGTTTCAATCACAGCTGGAAATCTATATATCTCACACCTTGGAAATGGCACAGCTGGCTGCTGGCTCAAGGCTTGTCTTCCTTCAGAGGGTGGTGGAAAGCTTCAGCACTGGGCTGAGTGCAGAGTTTCAATCTAATGGGAATAAGGTAACTTTTAGAAAGAACTGTAATAAAAAAGAATTTAAAAATTAATATCCATTGAACACATACAGGATACATGTAGCTATTTAGTTACGTCTTTTTTCTTTTGCAATTAAATGAAAACCTTTACATGGTTAAAGTGCAATTGCAGCTGCAAGGTGTTTACTTTTCATTCTTGCCTCTCCAAATTCAAGGAAAGTATTTTTTCAAGGTAACAATGTTGGGACATTTCTCACTGAGATATTCTTCGAAATATCTTAGTAAGATATATTTTGAAAAGGAGGTACATTTCCTCTGAAGGATAGGCTGTTGAGAGGAACTATGGCTATTTGACCAGCTGGAGTTTTGCCTAACTGGTCATAGGAAAGAATTGCGTGATGTTATGCAGTATACACAGGAAAATATAAGTGTCTCCACTTCCCAAAGCTGTGCTAGAAACCATGAGACATTTTAAACCTCTGATATAGATATATCTTACTTAAGACACACATTTTTAATTTGGATTTATTAACAAAATGTGAGCAGCTTAATCATTTTCAAAGTAAAAATGTTGCCTCTGGGAGTCAAATGCTTTCTGTTTTCAGCCAAATCTGACCTGTGTATGGTGTTTGTGTGTTCCAGATACCAAGGAATCGCTGCTTTCTGGTGGGAATTCTTTGTAACATGCAGTTTTTATTAGGTTAGGAGTTATTGGATCAAATACTGATGTAAATTCTCATCCTAAAAAAATAATTAAGAATGCCTATTCTTTAAAAAAAAAACCCACAACATTTATTTTACTGGAAACATTTGTTTCTCATTTTAGATGGGTTTTTTTCATATTGTTCTGCCTTGTGAAGTTTATTTTCTTAGTATTGATCATTTAATCTTCCATTTTAAGTTTTGTCTCTGAATATATTGAGAAAAAGTTCTATAGTTTTCATTTTAACCAGAACCACAGAATGTGATAGAGCTTGTTAAAATCCAGTTAAAGGACATGCTAATCTCATCTTTTACTTAAATAATTCATCTAATAAACGTCAAAGAAGCCTTCCATTAAATTTTATATTGTGTGTAATAATGGAGAAAAAAAAATTTTATATTAGGTTGATAACATCAACCATTTCAATGTCTAAAGATTTCAATGTCTAAAGATAACCAGACATAGAAGTGGATTTCAACAAGGTCCAGCATGTGATGTTTCCATCCCAGCATCATAAGCAGAAAGTCAAGTTCTCTAAAGGTTTATCTGTTTCTGGTTACTATACAACATGGTCAAATTTAGTGCATAATACCACTGAGAAAAGTTAGACTAAGATTCTATGAGCATGCTTATCTGAAAATGCAACTAATAATTTGTTTTTAAAAAGCATAATAACAAAGTGTTTCATTTCTCCAAGCATTTCTGCATACATTTCTGGATGAGAGCATGATATTCATATTGAATTAATCAAATATAATTTATACTGAAGATCTTATCTTTTTCTTGTGTCTTGTAATCTATTTATGAGCTACTGAGGTAGTGTAAGACCAGCACGATTACATAGCA
Source organism: Entomyzon cyanotis (assembly GCA_024500445.1). NCBI lineage: Eukaryota > Metazoa > Chordata > Aves > Passeriformes > Meliphagidae > Entomyzon > Entomyzon cyanotis. The sequence continues at coordinate 11,210,678 of JAKEPQ010001009.1, forward strand.
CAAACCTACTGGGGGAAAGCTGGAATTTTAACAGTACTAAGGCTTAAATTGTGTTTGGATCTGTCAAATGAAGATACAATCAATGAAGAAAAATTAATAGGCTGATATTCAACTCTGATATTCATGATGTATGGTATCATGAATCTGTTGTATAGGTGACATGAACCTAAAATATGCTCAAAACATTAAGATACAATATAGTGGCAGAGATGTTTTGATACATCATGAACTATAAGTTTTTGATTGTTCAGATTTTCTTATACTAATAAATGTTCCTTCTTTTGAAGGAATGGCTCATATGATACATCTAATAAATTATAATTACTCTTTTCTTACATAAATTTGTCCACCCACCCTTGATATCTCCTTTCACATAAGAACTTCAGAGGTCATAAAAGCATTATGAAGCACAGCAAACATCATCTGAAATGTATTAGCCTTAACTGGTGGGCGGTGCCAACTAATGGGAAGAAGTAGTTATAGACACTTTTTCTGGTTTTGTCCCGTTCCTCTGGGAGATAAGGACTGATAAGATCAGTAGCAAGACACTGCAACATGTGAATCAGAACATATGCTATTTGTTTCTGATTAAGGCACAAAGTATAGGGAAGAGAGCAAATATCATTCATCAGCAGTCTGTATATACTTGTGTGTGCAAAAACCTATCTCTGTTGGATGTATGTAAAATATGTGTGAATCCTGTGTGGTGATTAAGGTGAAATTCATGTAATACCACATCTAAATATGACTCACAAAATCATTATGCTGGAAATTACATGTATATGAGAAAGGATATTAAAGAAATAACATGCATCTTGAGTTACTGCTCTTGTAATGCTTCCTAACAAACTCTGTCCAAATCTTCTTTAATTTAGGTCTCTGATTTTCAAGATGATTATCTGAAGTGGATTGACATTTCTAGAGCTTGACTGAACTAAACTCTCATTTGTTCTTCACTATGCAACAGGTTACATGGTGCAGGGTTTTGGGGGTCCTAATAAAAGCCCACTATTATCTCTCACATATGAGCAATAAAAGGGAAACACCCTGGGTTTGTGTCCAGTTTCTTGGCAAATAACTGGAATGTTGTCATCTATATCCAGCCTTGAGGCAAGATTTGCAGATGAAAGTTTTTTCTGTTCGAGCCAGTTTTTTCTGTTTCTTCAAGCCAGATCTGACATACCAAAAACACAGTGCAACTCATGCTGAGGAAGATAAACAAACAAGGAAAAGTATAGTTCCTACCCTAAACTTTTAAATCTCAGCACTCTGAGTTGAATCTGGGGGATAAGTCCTCTTTCAGCAAGGATAAAAATCGGATCTACACCTATTCAAGGCAGTTGGACCAGGTAATTTGACTGAAAATGGTCTCTACCTAATGCTAAAATGCATTGCATTTTCTATGACCTTTTTTTCTTTCAAGCTTGCCAAAGTCCATGGAATCTGAATCACTATAAACAAATGAACTGAAACCAAAGACTATGAAAATTATTTGCTGTCCAGATTCCACATGAGATTCTTTCGAAAGACCAGGTAGGTGAGGACTATTTCTCAAGAAGTAGAATATGGGAGTAGGTGAATTCCAGGAAAATCAGTTATACCAAGATTATGAATACTTCTTAAATAAACATCAATAGCACAGGAGTGGGTGCTGAAAACAGACTGAAGGATAGTTTGCCTAAAGAAAAAGATCACACAGTTTATAGAAGTCAAATGAAAACATTCCTTAATACATTCTAGGTCCTCTGTCAAACTACAGGATCCCTGTTCTTATCAGCATAGATCCTGTAGTGTATCATGAAAAGAGCAAGAAGTGGAATGCGTTTCTTATCTCAATTTGTGATAGAAAACCCAATAAATCTTGGAGAAAAGACTACAAGTGAATTATGAGGGCCTTACTGTCCTATCTATGCAAGGCATTTTTCTTGTAAGAATGATGATGTTGATTTAAAAATGTGAAGAGGAAAAGAAATAGAAAAGAGGAAAAGGAAAGTGGAGGGTTTTATCTTCTACCACAAAAGCAGTGTTTTCTTTTCACCTTTCAGGAAATTACAAAAGCACAGTTTTATCATTTGTTAAAATTATGACTGGGGGAGCAGGCAATCTTTTTTTGGGTTTTTGCAGCTTTTAGCTATATAATCATTAAGATATACCAGCCTATGTTTAAACCGGGAGCTTTCTTAGTTCCTTGTCCTTGACACTATCATAGACATGCTGTAGCTTAGGCGTGAGAATCCCTTTACTCTAGTTATCCACAAGCAACTGGATTATGAAACCCTTTGATTCAAACATCTTCCCAGTCTAGCCAGACAGCTTAAGTGTCCTGCAATGGGATACTGCAAGTCTTGGTCAATGGGAAAAAGAGATAGGCAGACATTCCTAAAAAAAGGAAAACTGTAAAGAGTAATATTCATTTACAATTGCCACATATAAACTTAATTTTCTTTAAAAATACCAAAGTTTCTCATCATTAATTATCAGCTCAAATATGGAGAATTATCACAGCTGATATAATATGATATATTGCCACTGATATAACTGGTACCTGCTAAAGTTCTGGGCAAGGTAGCTATCTGCTGAATTCCAGAGCCATCTATGTAATATCTGGGATACTTACAGTCTTGCTGTCCTAAATTTGGGTCTGCACAATTATGTAACCCCTTCTGCCAAATTTCGTCCTTAAAAAACTCCAGTGTTGATTTCTGAGCACAACAAGGATCAGGAGCACAGGCAGTAATTTCCTCAATCCTTCTGGTAACAACAATAATATTGATAGGAATAGGCAGATCTGCATGTCTGTGAGGCTGGTGTAAGGGAGGGTCTGCAAAGAGATCTGGAAAAATTAGAGGGCTGAGCAATCACCAAACATGTGAAGTTCAACAAGAGATACTGCCAGATTCTGCTCCTGGGATGACGTAATCCTGGATGAAGATACAGAGGGGGGAATGAGATGATGGAAAGCAGTGCAGCAGAAAGACACCTGGGGGTCCTGCTCGATGGCAAATTGAATCTGAGTCAGCAGTTCCCTGGCAGCCAGGAGGGCCAAGAGTGTCCTGGGGGGCATCAGGCACAGCATTGCCAGCCAGACAAAAGAGGGGATTGTCCTGCTCTGCTCTGCACTGGGGCAGCCTCACCTCCAGTGCTGGGGGCAGCTTGGGGTGACACAATATAAGAAAGATAGTGTTAGAGAGCATCCAGAGGAGGAAAAGAAAGGTGGTGAAGAGGCTTGAGGGGAGGCTCTGTGAGGAGTGGCTGAAGTAACTTGGTCTGTTCAGCCTGGAGGAGACTGAGGGGAGACCTCACTGCAGTTACAACTTCCCTGTGAGGGGAAGAGAAGGGGCAGACACTGATCTCTTCTCTCTGGTGACCAGTGAGACAGCACCTGAGGGAATTGCCTGAAGTTGTGTCAGGGGAGGTTTAGGGTACATGTGAGGAAAAAGTTCTTCCCCCAGAGGGTGTTTGGGCACTGGAACAGCTTCTCAAGGACGTGGTCACAGCACCAAACCTGACAGAGCTCAAGAAGCATTTGGACAATGCTCTCCAGTGCGTGCTGCAATCCTTGGGGTGTCCTGTGCAGGGCTAAGGGTTGAACTCTGTGATCCCTTCCACTTCAGCATATAGTATGATTCTGCGAGCTACTGTACTTGAATGCCTAGGTGGACATCCATGGCTCATTTACAAAACATTTACATTTCTGTTAAATGTGACACTGTGGCTTGTTTTAGGTTAGGAAAAAGCCTGAAAAATATTTTTCTAAAGGATTCAACTTTCTTATCAACGATAAAGTACTCTAGAGATGTCCCACAAAAACCTATTATGTTACTAAAATTGCATATTATAATATTGGGATTGGTTCATTTTAGCCTTTGGACTGCAGCTCCAGGATGGGTAAAAGGATTCTGAGTTCCTATTTCCATTATTCTCCGTCCAAGATCTTGGGAAATATGCTTAATTTGCAACTTTCAACCAACCTTTCAGAGATGCCAGAAACCACAGCAGGATGTTTTTAGGGGGCATGTGAGGAAGGGCTGGTTGAATGTGAGGTCATGATATGAAATATGTAATCAACTCCTTTCCAACTAGAACTCTATCCATTTAAAACATAAAACCTGTGGTTCTTACTATTGCTTTATTTTTTATTTTATTTTATATGCATCCTTTGCTGCAAAGCCAAGCTGTCTCTCTCTCCTAGTAAAACACTTCCCTAGAACAAATGAGCATTTTTGTTAAAGCATGAGGATAGTGGAAGAATTATGATTCTGTTGGATAAAATCTCTTTGTTTAAAATAGTTGCCATTTTTCTACAGAGAAATCAGACACCTTGTTGGTGTTTTCTTATAGTAAACATAAGGTCACTGAGAGGAAACAGGCTAGATGGAAGATCATCATGGTATTAAATTACTTCCATCTGCAAACGCTGTAAATTATGTAGACATAAAAAGAGAAGTTATGATAAGAACTCTGAAGTGTTGTGTATCTGGACTTTAAAACGTTATTCTGCTAAGGGCTTTATTCTACTGCCAAGATTAAGAAACATGAAGTCATGATTCAGGAGTTGGGCCCTGTCAAAGGAATTCTGCTCTAGAAATGTACTCCTTCCTCTTGGAATTTTTTTTCATTCTCTATAGGAAAGATGATCTTGGATTATTGACTGTTTATTGTGATTTTGTATGTACATATTTTCTTAGTTCTTAGCTTGACACTAGTTCCAAGATCAAGGCTGAGAGAAGTGTTAGAAAAGTACAAGCTTATTTGTTTTTTCTATTTGTTAGTTGTCTCTAAAACGACATAACCTTTTTTTTTTTTTTCAAATATATCTGAGGCTACGAATTCGAACAGTCTGTTTTCTATATACACATTTTTGCACATACCAAGTACTCATATGTGACTCTTTAGTGCCTAATTACTCTACAACATTTGCTTTAAGACTTTAGTTTTCTAAATTTTCTCTCTGTTTCATGAGAGCTGTTTTGGTAACTCATTTTACATGGCATTGTCTTACTTGATGGTTATGTTTCTAAAATGATATCTTTCAAAATTTTCTAGAAGGACTTTTACTTCACTTTCTCATAAAAATATATGTTAATTATGGCTCCTTCAAAAATTTAATGGCACACACAAGATGAAATAAATGCAATTCAAAAATTTTGTAATTTGTTTAGTATTTTTTTGAAAAATTATATACAGAGCAATAAATTTAAATTCTTTTAGCATTGAAGGTTTCCACCATTTTAAAAAGAATTTCATCTCAACCGTTAGTTTTTATTTCTTCTTTGCTTTCTTTGAGGGAGTTTATTTACAATTTTTCAAAAATGTCTTTTTATACAAAAGGATTCATGTGTTTTGTGGATTTTTATCAGTTTAGAACAGCATGTTCATTGCAGCTCATTACATGCCCTGAGAAAAGTAGACATGTGAATTAAAGTTTTTTCTCAAGGAGGTCTTGCATACTTGCCTAACAAAATACATTACAAGTATAACAAAAACATATATGCACAGACCACAGATATAAACATTTTACAGGGGTAACTCCCATTCCCGTCTGTCTTCTCCTTGCGTATCAAACAAATTACTGTAATGTAACAAAGGAAAGGCTGTTCTTTAAGTTGCTTTTCAATTGGAACCTTGTCTTTATCTATGCACAAAGAGAACAAAAATGTTTATTTATACATGTGGCTCTCTATAGTTGTTACTCAAAAAGTGCTGCATACAAACATCTAGGATTTCTCCAGCGAAAGTTACACAAACGCACACATTGAAGATAATGACTATAGGTGAAAGTTCCATTTGGCAGTTGTCCACACAGCCTGAAGATATTAACAAGGAGACTTTAGAGAGAGATGCCAGATTTCTCTTCATCACTACCCAAAGCATTGTTACAGACATGTCTGGCTCCAGGTCCAAGAATTTCCAGCTAAAAAGAGCTCCAGGAGTTTTCTTTGATTCTGCTTTGGATGGGCCCCCAGTAGCCCTCCCAGGGAGATGATGATGATGGAAGACAGTGATGAAGATGGTTAGGTTTTTTTTTTTTTAAGGAAAACCCTTTCCAAAAATTTCAGTCTTGACTGAGCTAAGAAAATAGGAAGAAAATATGTACACCCATGGGTCCTTAAAACTGATGGCTCTGATGTGTTGGGACACTGTCAGAAGTATACAGTAGGAACAGAACCATGATTTTTAGTCAGAATTTTCATTTGAATTTGGGCTTCTTCCTGAAATATTTTAGCAGTATAGAAGATACATTCTTTCTTCTGATTGAATTGTTTTGTTCTGGCAAGCTTTTCTCCACATCAGTCTACTGCACAGTTGATCACATAACTCTTGAAAAATGTTTACAAGAGAGGATCACTGAATCTTAGAACTTCTATGTAATTTGAAATAACTGGAAACACAGCAATTTTCCTTCATTCATTTACCTGAAAGGTTCATCTGCCTTCTCATTCAATATGAGTGTTTTTAGTCAGCTAAAACTGTACACTGAAAGCTAATGAAAGTTGCTCCATTTTGTTGCTTGCAGAAAAATAAGCTGGTTTTTGGTGCTTTCAGCAGACATAGTGGAATATTCCATGGCAAAATAGAAGTTGAGGTATTATTATAAAATCCTGTAACTATTGTAAGTGGATAAAGGAGAAAAGCAAAGTTACCTGCGAACAGATTCTGAACTTTAAGCTAAATATCTCCACAGAAAACTATGGGAGAAAATAAATTGCCATAATTTTGCCACGGGCAAATGATCCTCCTGTAATTTGTTTACTTCTTTCAAACAGGTGGAAGACATATTTACCTTATAAAAACAGAGATATCCATAGCAGAAGTCTAATCTGAGTTTGTAACACTCATACCCCTTTATGGCCATTGAAGAGAAAGAGCAATTTTTTTGTAAAATTCATTGCAGCATATTGTAAATGCCGAACAAGAAAGAATGTTTTCATCCTTAATGAACTATTTTCTCCTTTTATAATATTCTGAGTCTATTTGCTTGTGAAAAACTGCTGGCATACAAAATGATGTTTTTTCAGATTGTTGTGCTTATGGAACTGGAGGGCAAGTTACAGTGTGAGTGTTCTCTCTCTCGTGTTTTCCTGTGTGTCTGTGGTATGTGATATTGCCTTTTGCCTTCCAGTATGTTACAGATCTACTGGTCAGAGACTCACTGAGTCCCTTAATTCCCATAACACCTTGTTCTCTGTTTCTTCCCTGCCTCTTCTTTCATATCAACCCCCTCCCTAAATCTGACTTTTACTTTAAAGCCCATCAGAGATGAATCCCATTGATTATAAGTGTGTGGAAAGATGACTGGGGGTACTATTAGAGGAAACTGAGAAGTTGTATTTATATCCTAACAGGAGTTATAACAGTACAGAAATTATAGGTTAAAATACAGTTGCTGCTCCCCAGATGAATGCAGTTGGAATGTTCAAAACCTATTCCATGATGATTCCTCATACACAGGATCTGCAACTGTAAGCACCAGCTAAAGGGTATGGAATGGAGGGTGGAGTGGATGGACACCAGAGCCAGGCTCTGTTGAAATCCCTGTGGGCAGGGGAACTCCATGGTACTTTGCAGCTGATAAACCACATAGCGCCTGTCAGCCAGGGGAGATAGGGGAAGATGTCCTGCTGCTGAGCCAACAGCTGTGGCACAATCACTCTCCTCAAGTGAACTTGGTTCATTATAGCCTAATTATAATATTAACACACCCCTCCATCCCAAAGTTAGCGGTCTCCAAGTTACAATAACCTCTCAGCAGGCTTGTGCTCTATGTCCTTTTTGACAGTGTCTTTAAAAGCAAAGTGAGACAATTTTACACCAATCAGTAACAAAGATATTTATGATTAGAGGCACTCAAGCTCCACCTAAACACAAAGAAATAGTATAAAAGTCGAGAATGGAGGGAAAGTTAGGGAAGGCTCCACTGTAACTGCCGGGATCTGTCAATGGGCTGAGCCTGTCTTCTCCCCCATAGACTGCTGGGACAGAATCATACTCTGCAGGCTGAACACTTTCATTGGGGATTAGAGCTTGTCTGTGTATTGCTTTGAATACATTTTTGCAGTCAGATACTACACTGTGAATCTTTGAACCTTAACCTGTCACAATTTTTTGTTAATAAAGTGTGTTATTCTGTAAACTGTTAGTGTGAGTCCTTCATGGGCACTAACATTTGCTGGCAGTGGGTAACATACTCAAATGAAGAGGAAGACCTGCTGAGGGTTCTGCCTTATCCTGCTGACATATTTTCCTGACTGAGTCAGTCAAACCACCCCTGATCCAACAGGGCTGCTCAGGGAAGAGTCCCCCTAACAGGATGCTGATGCTCTGGTTGGGCACAAGGGTCTCAGCTTATCCTGGGACATTGACAGGTAAATTAAACTCTAAAGGTCAAGAAAACCTTCCCTTCTCACATGACAAAGTATGAGTGAAAAACTTATATACTTAAATATACACACACATAATTAACTACTTCTCAGAACAATGACCTCTGTATTTTTTTATCTTTCTTTCTAGAATTTAATTAATTATTCCAGCTTTTAACATTACTCAACTGTCTTATATTCTCCTTCAAATATTTCTAAAAGACATTTCCTCAAGGCTAACCTAGTTATTGGTACTAAGCAACTGACAAGCATCAACTATCCCTTTGCAGTGTTTGTCTCCCTTATTCTTCTCACTCTTACAATTAATAATGTTCTTGAATCTTCTTCAAAAAGCAACAACAAAAAAATACATAAATAAGAATTAAAATGTAGAAACAAAACACTAAATATACACAGAACTGTTCCTGTTTTTTCTCATACCTGCCTTCATATTTATACCCTCATTATCTAGACTTTATTTCATTTTTATCTTCTGAACTTCTTGCTGCACAAGACAGAGGAAAATTTATCATTCAACTCTTGGAATTACCAAGCTTTTATTGCAGTCCTCACTCACTACCATGATATGAGAATTTAGTATCAGCATTTTTAATGATTGAACAGGAGTTTTAGTCTCCAATCAAATAGAGAGCTTTGTTATCCAGAGTTCTCAATACAGTATTCTAAGTAAAAAGTTAACAATTAGTAAATTAATCAATCAATAACAAGTAATCAACATCCTAAATAGACAATTAAAATGAGTATTTTCTCTCTGCCTTAATATTTTAGGCACATGAATTCCATAGTGAAGGCATGCAAGGGCAATAAAAGTTTATTATTAATATACATGGGTTGAAGGGGATTAGAAAAAAAATGAATCAAAGACAAGAAGTGTTTTCATTGTGCCTGCTCCAAGTCACTGCAGAATTTCACTTTCTGTCTTATTTATTAAGCCAAAGACAAATTACCCGGATGTTGAAGAAATATAGCAGTGAGGAAAATGAAACAAGTGGCCAGTGCACTTAAGTATTTAATGTTTTTTCCCTGTAGATAAAATTTTCATTTAAGCTTTGCTCTCAGATTTCCTTAACAAATACATAATTTTTTAAAAAAATGAGGCAAGGCAGACTTTGTGGAATCACTTCAGCAATTAAAACTCCTCTTTTTCCTGTCATCTTTAACAATAAACGTTTACAGCAGCACTAATGACAGTTCAGTCTTATCACACCTTTGGCAACCTGTGCTTCCTGATTTCAAAGAAATGTAATAAAATGGATGGTTATTATATTTTCCTCGTTTTTTTCATAGATCTTAGATATTAATACTAGTAGAAATCAAAAGATCATCTTGTCTGACCTGTTTTATATCATAAGCCATTGCCTTTCATATAGGTACCTTATTTTCAACCCTGCTGCTTTTCAGTTAAAGTGCATTTTCATAAGACATCCAGAAACACATCCTCCCTTCATCTGAAGACAATAAAGAAGTCCTGTGCAGTATTCACAGTTTCTTTTGACAATTTTTTTATATGTAACCCTCATTTTTAAAATTGGAAAAAAGGAAGACCTAGGGACCTAAAGGCCAGTCAGGCTCACCTTGGAGCCTGGCAAGACCATGGAGCAAATAGATCCTCCTGGAAACTATGCTAAGGCACACCAGAAACAGGGAGATGATTAGCGTGATGAATATGGCTTCACTAAGGGCAATTTATGCCTGACAGATTTGGTCACTCTTCTACAGCATAGTTACAGACTTGTTTGACAAGTGAAGAGCTGACTGACGCCATCTGCTTGGATTTGTGCAAAGCATTTGACACTGTCCCGCACGATATTTTTGTCTCTAAACTGGAAACACAGGGATTTGATGGACCTCTCAGTGGATACAGAATTGGCTGGACATTCCCACTTAAAGACTTGAGGTCAACAGCTCACTGGTGCCTAAGTGAAACAGCAGTGGATAATAATCAGCAAACTGTGTGACACTTCATGGTCTCTCAGTGAAATCTCTGAAACAAACCCCTGGTGAACAGCACACCTCTCTAGAGAGTGTGACGGGTCAACAAATGGGGACTGTCACACCTCTCAGAAAAGAGCTGTCTACAGCTATCACCCTTTGCCTTTTCTTAGCTGTGCTACCTGTTGTGTGGGGAGCAGATGGGGCTGCTCCATCGTCTGTCCTGAAGTGACAAGACTTTACTCTTCATTCTGCAGAGCAGTGAATTGAGTCTGCAAGGGCATCTCAGGCTTTGGGAGGAAGCCTCTTCCTCCTGAAGGTTCTTGCCATTGCAAGTTTCCATTCTGAAGATTCTTCTCCTATTTCCCTTCTGTGTGTACTTTTGGACAAGTTTTTGGATGTTTGGCTGTGGAACTGCAGGTTCCATGAGCTAGGAACCTGCAATCTTGCTCCTTCCCAGCCTTGCTGTCACTACAGTCTTCTCACTGCCTCCTGCAGCTCAGCCACCTGCAGGTCCTCCATGTATCCCTGACCCAAGAAAAAGGTTTTGGCACAGGTCATTTTTCCTGGCCAGCACAACGGGATGGTGGGCACTCATCTAAGACCAAAGGCTGCTCTTCCATCAGGGGACTTTGCACCATCTATCCTGGCAGTGACTGATGTCTCCACCCAGATAGATTTGCTGAAGGAAGAAGCTGAAGGTCAGACCTCAGCCTGCAGAAGTGCCCTTGACCTGTGAGGATGGTCACAGAATGGTGTCGAGGTACTGGGTTATGTGTACTTCATGTCCCTCCCACTGCACTCAGACTGTGGAATGTCCCTCCTTCCAAGAGGCTCCCTCTTGCTCAAACTGCTGTGTGAACCTCCCTGGCTGCCATGCCGCAGCATTTGCCCACTCTGGTCATGGTGCTCCTGGTCATGGTGCTCCCCAGGGCTGCCGCTGTAGGAGTGAGGGGCAGCCACCATCATTCTTGGCCCCACGGCTTGACAGCTTCTCTTGTGCAAGCTGCCAACTCCTGGCAGGTCTTGGCATTCCCCTGGCATTTCCCTGGCTCAGGAAACCCACCCTGGATTCCCACTTCTGCTGCAAAACATGCCTGCACTCCAGTTAAATGACTTGAAATTCATCTTGAACTCATATTGAAACATTCCTACTTCTTATTCACGCTTTTCCATTTAAGCGTTCCTCTGCATCAATTATATTCCTAATTTTCATCAGATGTGAGAATCTGCCTTCTTTGAATCACGGCCTGTTTCTGTTATTTCTGCTGATTTTCTTTTATTTGCCTACATTAAATAGAAGTTTTGACCACAATTCAACCATCAATTTCTAGCAGAGTGATTACTACATCATCATTATCTCTTGTAATAAAATTCAATACAGCATGATCCATGCAAATAGCTTACAATACCTTTTGTGTTAAAAAATTATGCAGTATGATTGCCTAAATACTTTAATGTTGTTTTACTACTGCATGCCTGAAATCTGCAACATTTCTCTGAATGTGAGCTCTCCATTATAAACTTTTTTTCTTTCTGCGCAGTCTGGACAGATAATGAATATATCAGGTTTCTGTGTGAGTATATGGTCTGTCACAAAATCCTACAGATCTTCCTTTCCAGGCAATGTTCATGAGTATGCTTATCTGCAATTGTACTATGATCCAACCATCCAAATTATTCATAGTTTTACAATAGGGAATGCCTGTCATAAGTAATGCCATCTGTTATACCCTCTGTGTGCTCCATTTTTTCTGTAAAACTTACATGATTTTAGGATAACAACTGAATGAGGCCCCCCCCCCCCAATCAGTTTCACTGGTTCCATCCATGTAACATTTTCTTGCCAAGAAGAATTCCAGTTTGTCTTGTTTGTTACCCTTTTTCCTACTGCCTGGAGGGTAAAATCTACCCTTTTCTTTATGTTCATCTTTGTTCGTGGTGCTCCACATCTCAGTTTACATGTTGCCTGCCTTGCTTTTGATTTTGTAGTATTTAGCTAGGTCTTTGTGGAGTCTATGACATAATGCTGCTTGAATGTGACCACAGCAAAAGCTGTGAGATTAATAAGGATGTCCTGAAAACATTGTTTCTCTGTTCTCTGGTAGCAAAACCTACCTTTTGGATATGAGACTACCAGCTGGCCACTTCTAGACTGGAGAATGGGGCAGTTTACTTCAGTCAGAAATCTTGCAAAATATCTCAAACTAGCAAAGCCATTTGATGGCTCAGGGCACAAAAAAGAAACAAATTGCCTCTGACACACACAAAAAAAAAGCCCTTTTAAAGTTCTGCTCATGTGGAGGGGCAAAACTAGTACTCTGAAGATCAGTCTTTGACTAACAAGAGCCAGCAGTGTGCCCAGGCAGCAAGAAGGCCAAGGGCATCCCAGCCTGTATCAAAGAGAGATGGGATGTTTGCTCATGAGCTGCTTACCGGAGTACTTATCTCTCAGTAGCCACTGTCAGAACCTGGTAAAAACATGCTTTTTATTTTTCATTCCTAACATGAAACATGAAATGCTGCCAGCATATATTTTTCTCTGCCAAATATCCAACATATTTTGCCTCATGTGGAATGATTGAAACTGAAATAATCTCCTTGTATGACTAGGATGATGTTCTCTACATTTTTCAAGTCATATTTGGACTCTTTCCATAGAGTTGTTTTCTGATCAAGAATTGTCTGGATGCAATCCTGGGTAATGTGCTCTAGGTTGATCCTGCTTGAGCAGGCAGGCTGGACCAGATGACACGTTGTGGTGCCTTTTAACCTTACCCATTCTGTGATTCATGGCAGTACCTGCTCTGATGCCTGTTAGGCAACGACTTCCCTCCTGACCACTGCCGACATCTGTGGAGAAGTAACAACACTGGGAATATAACTCCAGTGAGTGGGAGGTCAATGCAACATCTATCTTTCTCATCTTCTTGTTTTCACATGACTGCACTTTTCTTTTGGGTTGGTCAAACAGTCTCTCAAGCATTTCAGTAATGCTTGTTTCACAGCATGTTTTGTTAGGTTGTCAGATTTGTGTAACTCATTTAGAAATTGTTTTATTTTAAACAAAGTGGACAAAGTGAATGCAGACTTCTCAGCTTATGTACTTTTACTATATTTTCTGGAATTTAGACTGTGAGGATCAAACTGGTAGGAAGCAGGTTTATGCAATTCACACTTATCAAAATATAAGTAAATGTAGTTGCTACTTCTACATAGTTGAAAGTATGTCTAATACAACAGTAACACCACTAAGGAAGAGAAGAGTTTGTAAGTGTTAAGCTTCATTGATTCTTGCCTGGTATCTCTTTTTCCCTAAAGCCTTATACTCTGTCATTGCTATAGACTAATAAATTAGCATTTGATAAATAATATTATATCAGAGGAATCTGGGTAATATTGCTCACATCTCATCATTAATATAAGGGAAAGCCTAAGTACCCAGTGTTAGAACACAAAACTGGCTTCTGAAGATGATTTCTGAATTCTCTATGTTCATTAAAATATGAATTCAAAGAATTGAAGTTCATATGTTAACAAGTTTTATTACCATTTTTGGTGCTTTAAGCTGTGAAACAATCTACCTTTTTCTGCCTCTATATTGCCCACAAATCACAGTTGCAAGAATGTGGTGAATGCCAGATGTACATCTCGCTCTGTGAAGCATTCAGTGTCACTGCTCCTCAGTGCCCTCTCAGAGCAGTCTGAGATGTGGCTATGTGGGGACATCATATTCACAAGGCAGCTCATGAGGCAGGAAAATGAGCAGAAACAGGGGATGAGGACATGCCGAGTACTTGCTTCTTCCCAGGCAGACACATGCATTGCATTGCAAAAGTCCATGGTGACACTGATCATTCAATGAATTAATGTGACCCCTTGATCTTAAACTCATGTGTTTCTGGGGGACAGAGAGTTATGACATAAAGCTGTAAAGAAAAGGAGAATAATATATCATTATTTATTTTTTTTAATGTCAATCTCATGTATATGATACTTTGCATTACACTATCAAATCATCACCAATTTAAATTAAACAAACTATTATACTTTAGTTATTAAAACAAACTTAATTTTATGTAGCTGAAACATTTCACACTTGCTAAATTTGCTTTAGTGTGCTTCAATTTACAGGCATTACATAAGACTAGAAGGAGGAGAAATACTACAGATGAAACTAAATGGGATTGGAAAGGAAAAAGATGGCAGAAAATAAAGACTTAGAAAAAACAAGGAAGTCTGTGAACCGAATGATGAAAGAGTAAGGAATGAATGGAATTTCCCCAAGAAAAAAGAGAGTATTTGAAATTATTTTGACTGAAAAGTAAGAAGAAAGAGAGTTATTCTACTGACATTTTTTAAAGAAACTGAAACAACTTTCAGTTAAAAGTCAGAGTAGATAGGAATGTCTATACTAAATGTTATCCAGCTATTTCTGTAGCTAGCTTTTCAAAAACAGGTCAATATTGGCAGGCAAGGGAATCTACAGGTGGCACAGTACAAGGCATGTTAGAAACACAGTTGTGGATGACGTGCAGAACTTACTTTTCCAATGAGATAAAAGAAGACAAATGTAGAAAACAAAAATTTATTCTCAATGCCTGAGAAATATGCAGACATGATGTGTTTCTTTAGTTGCAGAAAACAGTCCACCTGAGAAAGGAGTTCAAAATTCAATTGAAAATAAGAACAGAGAAGATTGTTGCCTTGAATTTTAAGCAAGCATAGGTGAATAAAGGGCGTAAGGAAGAAAGAAAAGTGAAAATTCATAAGGTATCTAGAGATCTGTGCAGAAAGTATAAGTCTATGTACAGGAACCTGTAGCCTAAAAAAAGGTAAAGAACATAGCATGAAGTAGAATAGATATGTACTTAAATTGGTATTAATTTGTCTGTAACAGCACAGAAATTGTTAAAACTAGCAAAATTATAGTTTTGGTGAAATATTTGCTAAAATATGTGGTCTACTAAGGCTGGCTAAAGGATAGGATAGCAGAAACATTTTGGAGAGAATGAAACCAAAAGAATGCTAATCGAGATGAGAACTAAGTTTGATCTGGCTTGAACTAACAAATTAACGTGAAAAACTAAGATTGATCTGGCTGAAATAATCAAGGGGTTTGTGATTAATTCTAAGCAGGATTTTTTGATATGTTAATAAGCAGGTAAAAATTTACATGACATAAAACCAGAGGGTATGTCCAACATAAAGCAGGAGAGAGACCAAGTCCAAGGTAGCTCAGAGTGTACAGGAACAGAAAATTTTCTTTCACAACAGCATTCATGAAAGGGGAAATGAAGGAAGAAACAATTCTTTCAGTGGTCACCTGAGATGTAGAGCAGAGACTGGGCACACTTCAGTCATTGCACTTTCTTTAGGGCTGCATATTTCCAAGGTAACGTGTAAGACTGATAGAAGTGAATGATGTGAATTTCTCTGTAATTTGCTTCACAGAAACATCAATGTTAAACTTTGTTTAAACCACATCCAATAAAGACTTGTGGAAACTAATCGACTGTGAGGAGAAGGTTGTAAGATTTTACTGGGGTGTCAGGATACAGCTTTGATTAATTGGATATTAAATGACACTCAGTAATTTGACTGGTCATGAATTAATCTCTTTTCTTCCTGTTGATAGGTCTCATACCTCACTTATCACTATGTCAGACGTTTGATATAAGGTATTAAATCATTTTGAACATTTTTTAGATTACTCAATTATAAGCCTTGTGACTGTTTAATCTCATATCATTTGTTTGATGACAGCCCGTTACATTAAAAAGTCTAGAGGAATCTAATGACTCAGTTATGAAAATTTTGCACTTAGCAGCAATTAGTATGAACACCTGGTTGCAAGTAAAAGACAGAAGAGCAGTTTCTTAGAGATGCCCTCATTGCAGAATAGAAGAAATATCAGGGTTTACAGTGTGTAAAAACAACAAAAAAAAAAAGGGCAAATATAGACAGACCAATGAAAAAAGCGGAAAGACACATTGGAGGACAGATCATATGTTATCCTATAGTGCTTTGTTATGATTAACCATGAACAGAAATAATAAAATGGCAAAAAATATGAGTCCATGGAAATGTCCAGGATTTGCCAGAGTGGATACATTCCCATTCTAAAACAAGTCAAAAATAAGAGTATTTAATAGAGGAGTAAAACTGGCAGTGAACATTCATATTAAACAGGGTATGTGAACACACTAATTTTTCGAGTCAGTAGAAAATTTTCAGCTGTATTAAGGTCCACAGAATTTTGCTTCAGTTTGGGAATATTTTGCTTAAGCACACATTAGAAATGCAGCCTCTAATCTTGCATTTTAATTGACTTAAATTGACTAGCTGTGTCCTGATAGATCACCACTGGTGTCAGTTAGTCCTACAAATACTTATGTAGGATGGATTGAAGCACTGCGGCTTTTTTGCCCCAAGATGCAAGGCAGGAGAGGAGAAATAATGGAGACGTGTGGTAAGTCCTCCTTATTTCTGTTGCACTGCATTACTTCTGCAAGGGGATCCACAAGGGATCTAGTGCTGCTGAGAAGGAAATGAGGGACAAGGAGACCCACACTCATCTGCTGTCCCTGTAGGACCAGGATCAAGATGTCATGGTATTAATTGCCAGAAAAGAGAATGAAAACATGTAAGAACAAAATTAAATAGGAAAAGTAAAGTAAAATACTATTTAAAAATCTGTAATAATAATGATTAATGCAATTGACATCTGGCACCACTTTACATTTATATAGAGTAATTGAGCTGACTAATTGAACTTTTGTTTCTTAATTTTTATGACAAGGCTTAGTAAGTAAAATGCAAGCAAAAAAGCAAAAGAGGGTTTTTTTTTTTAATATAAGCATACCCATTATTTATATTATAATTTTCAGGAACTGCTGGAATGATTCATGACCTTGTGATCTTAGTAGGCTCAAAACATATAATTTGACTATAAGGACAGTAAAATTGCAGACCAAAATTGTCCTTGATTTTATCCCATTTCACCATGTAAATTCAGAATCCTTGTTTCCTTTTTTTTCTCCTTTTTTGCTGCCATGGGGATGATTTTACTTTGTTCAAGTAAAGCCAAATAGAGGATCTAAGTCTGAGAAAATATTATGTTAGAGTGCAGTGTCCAAATTTAATTTCCTTATGCAGTGTCAACACAGAGCTATGTTGTACTAATTTAGAGACAGACTGATTTTGAGCTTTTGATTTTCAGCTGTTTTACATTTCCTGTAGAGAAAAGGTGGTAATCCACATTGGTGTGTGCCATTTTGAAATAGTTTGAGTAACAGACTACTATTATGATAATCAAAATCTGGAATTAACTGTTTAATATGTTAGGCTAGAAAATGAGAATGTAGTTTAATAGTGCATTACATACATGATCTTCATCCAAGCTGAAAAGGAAAGCTACTGCAAATACCATTTGCAATTCCAGCAAATCATGGCTGACCCTATTCCGAGAAACCCATAACTACTAAATCCAGATAGCTTCCTGAAGTATCTCTCATGCATCTCTCACAGCTTTGTCTCTGTTAAGATAACTTTGTCTCTGTTAAGATAACTAGGCCAGCCTGGTAAATTTTACAATAAAGCATTTTTCTCCATACAAATCGCGCTAAAATACATCTACACAATCCTTGTTTAGCATACAGCCAGTGGTGAAAAAAAAAACCCAGTAGGACTTAAACTGTGAATCAAAGAGATGCCTCATTCACCAAACAACTGCAAACAGTGTCCACTGCTTCCCTCAGATCTAGCAGGAGTCTTACTCTCATTCATTTCCAAACTTCCAGACAGCACACTTTTTGAACAATCTCAGAAGAGTCCTTTAGAACTAAGAAGGAACAACAAGAGCCCAAATATGTAGATATTCGGGAAGAACTGATAAAGCTTTGTTGTTTGGGCCCTATACCACTACACTAGTATGGCAACAGGAGAAAGTCTACTCTTTAGTCAGGTCGTATACATTCTGCACCACAATAAAAACAACTGTTGACAAAAGGATACACAATTTGGAGCCCAAAACTGTGTCACATGACCACACAGGAATGCTCAGCACAAGCTCAAGATGTTGCACTGTGGAAGAGCATAAAGCTGGGGATGTTTTGAAAACTATATCTGCATGTTGATTTTTTCTATTCTGGCAATAAGGAAGTCAAAGATAATGTGGCAAAGTTATGTGACAGACTGTGATTTCCAGATAGAAGCTCCAAAAGCTCTGGAGATGTATTGCACTGTACCTTCATTGAAAGCAGGAAAGACAAAAGAGTTGTCCTGAGTTCAAAGTCTTTATAAAGGTCAGGGTGAACTCATTTTTCTCCTACCTCCTGAACCACTAATGAGAGACTATATTGATCTTTGTCCCAGCAATCCTTGATACAAAGAGATGACAAGGTAAGCCAGTATAGCTTCATGCAATGATAAGTGAAAGGGTTGTACCACCCCAAGTCTTTTTTCTGGTGTGCACTTATGAGGTGTAATATTGTAAATAGGGCCAAATTTTTATGCATGATACCCATGGCAGCATTTAACAGATAAAATGTAGCTGGAAATAACAGAATATAATGGACTGACAGGCCATATCCCAAACGGAGCAAGATCTTAACCCTGTTACAAGGAAGAGTGTTTGACATAAGGTTGTGACACATACACGTGGCTTTGTAGCAGTACAATTTAGTAAGGAACACAAATTCTCCCTTATAAGGCTTGTGACAAATCCACAATTGAAGTTTATATAGTCTGTTTCAAATTAATTATTCTAGGTACTTATATACAACTCCACATTTAAGGTTAATTCACATTGTAATATCATTACATTAAGAAGAAAACGGATAAATTTAAAAATAGTCATACAGACCACATAATTGCCAGTCCAGATAAATTAACACCACCTTAGAGTAGTCCTCAAATCCCATTTAAACCCTCAGGGCCATAGCATGCACTGTGAAAGCACTTATGGACTGACTGTCCCTGCCCAGCCTCACCTGGGCCTCCTGCACTGCCCTGTCACAGCCCCATTTCAGCCCAGATGGGGCCATCAGTCCCTGCCCTGGTGATGCTGGTGGAATGTTAGCATTCGATTCACGTCTTCTGTTTCTCCTCTAAGGACCCTGAGCCTGGTTTCTCACCTTGCTGTTTCTGCTGTGGGACCTTGTGCCTGGCACTCTTCTGCACCCATCCCTCTCAGGTGCTTCTTGGAGTGATCATCACTTTGTTGGGTCTCCCTTGGCTTCTGGCCCATCCTCCCACACTGAACAGCCTGGAACTCACTGCTCCCTGGCACACTAGTCCAGGTCCTTGGAAGCTACCAGGATTATAGATGTTCATCCACTCTGATTTAAGTTTCCTTTTTGGGAACTTAGAAAAATATTTTGAATTCAGAACTGGGTTTGCAGCCATCAAACCTCAGGCAGCTTTTAGTCTTGTAGAATTTTTAATTTAATTTTGGTCTTCTGGGGTCATTTAACTACCAATTCTTTTATTAGAAAGGGAAGTAGGAAAATTTAGTATTTTTAACACTTTTCTTAAGATTCATTAATGAATTTATGCTTTAGAAAATTATGTTATTTATAACACACTTACTCCTCCACCCAAGATGCATGTTCTCTGCACAAAAATTCACAATAAAAACATTATAAACTGAAAAAACGCAGATCTGACAAGGTAGCTTATTGCCATTGGTATGTGATTCCTGAAGTGAAGGAAATATTTGTCACAAGTGTTTCTGCTATAGTAGTGAGAAGCCTTGTGGGATATTTTCTTAAATGGGGTTAAACTACAGTATGATTAAGATGAACTGTTACTTCATAAATATTCTTAGATGTAAAAAGTGTTGTTTGATAAAAGGTCCAAATGTATGCCAGAGAAATGATGAGAGAAAAAGGAATGTCCTTACTTCAAACAGCTTCCAGCAGCTGCTGAACAATGAGCACCCTGAAGCCTTGTCCTTCAGCAGACCCTCAACTGCTTATCTTGTAGAGTTAGGAATAGGAAAGGTCTTGAAAAGAAGAGCGAATGAGACTTCCCTTCAGCCAAGAATAACATGGGCAATGTACAGCAGCATTAGAGGATTCTGGATAATTAAGCACCAAGAGACTTTCCATGCTGAATGAACAGAAAAAGAGGAAACTTCTGCTCATCTGCAAAGCTAGGATAAGAGCTCCTAAAAAAAAAAAGCCAAACCATATCCTCACCTGGCCTCTGTACCATTACACTCACTGAGATGAACAGAGGACACTCCTACTTAAAGAAGGGACTATTTCTCCACTGCTGGGTCACCTTTGGGTCAGCATTAGGGCAAGTGTTCAAGAACTGCTGGTGAAGAATCTGTTTCAGGAGGGATGCAATTTCCAGTGGTACCATAGTGCTTCCTACTTTTTCTCCCTGCACTTTCTCTTCTTAATTGCTAGAATATAGGACAAGTAGATAAAAGCACACATTCAGAAAAAAAAGTTATGTCAGCAATCCCATTTTTGTTTTGTGTTTACCCAGCTGGCTCCTTTTACTCCAAACTCTCTACTTTAGTTCTTGAAAATCCAAATTAGCTGCAAGTGTATCATAGAATGGTTAAAATAAAGAGCAATAGAATGATGTGTTTGGCAGGGTTATAATGGTGGAAGAGGGATCATCTAAACGTCCTGTATGTGTTTCCTTTCCTCTCTTAGTGCTAAGATTCAGAAACAAAAACCTTGGCTTGATGATGAAACAAGAACAAGTAAACAAGATAAAAGAGGTAAAGGAAAGAGGAGAACTGTGGAAAAGCTTGCTGTCATTACAATGAATGATATTATAGTTTTGTGACTCAGTCACGTTTGTTATTCATAAAGTATAGTTTGAAAGAAGTGTTTTAGATATAAGCACAACTGTTGCATTAAAAAGTTGCCCTTTTTGACTTCTAGTTCATTCCACAAGATTTCTTGAACTTAAGGGAAAATTTATTATATCTACTCTTTACTACATGAAGGTGAAATTTAAAAAGAACAAATTAATGCCATCTGTTTACAGTGCATCACACTTTGTGCTCCTATCTGCTGGTTTATAGCTGTAACAGAATGTTAAATACCCACAGAACTGTGGACTGAACAGCTGTGCTTATTAGTGGTTATACCTTTTAATATACTTGACTTTGCTGTAGATTTTTTACAAAATGTTTTGTTGCTTGTAAGGCATGGAATATGAAATATTTAATGCTTGAATATTTGTGAACTATTATATAATGTAATATATATGTGGCTACCAGTGCTTGCTGTAAAGGAACCAGATTTGATATTCCTGTGTTCTCTTCCATTCTTGTGTTCCCCTGTTTGCTGTTTTGGTACACTAATATAAATGACAGGTTTACCAAAGTGTAATGTCAAAGAACCCAAATAATTCATTCATTAGTGCATCTCAATAGGAAGACACTACATGTCCTCTTCAAGACATTGTAGATTAAAAATTAATTCCATTCATAAAGTAATTAAGTACTTCAAAGGAATTGTTTTGTATAATTTGGTTGATATTAATCTTTCTGTTTCCATAGTAGGAACTGACAGGGATATTTTGAAAGTTCCTCTCGTGGAAATCTATTCTAAGTTTATTGTTAAGACCATAATCAATTGCATACTTTACCTAAGCCAAAACATCCATACAGAGAAAATAGCTTCTTTCTCCTACATAAAAGATACAACACCACCCCAAGGTCATTTCTATTACTAAATTCACAGGGGGACACATTGATAGTCTTTTCTTAATTCAGAGATGGATTTTCATCATTAGAAAATGCAATAGCACAAATGGCTGCCTTGTTCTTCTCACACTGAATCCAGTGGCTATAAGATGATTGGGAATGGAAGTATTTAAAAAAAAAAAAATCCTACCAGTTATGGCTTTGCCAGTAGTATCTTTTGATCTTTTACCAAATTGGGTTTGTTCATTTGTTTGTTTGGGTTTTTTTCTGAATTGGTGTGTTTATTTAAAAGCATTAATAATAGTAATATTGATACTCTAGTTTTGTAAAGAGGTTTCTTTCATGACTGTACTGCTGAAGATGCCAAAACTTAACAAACTTTTGCTTATTAGTTGTACAATTTATATAGGAACAAGATTCTTTCTATACCACAGAATTAAACTTTAAAGTCCTTCGTCCTTTTTATGTCACAATTCCCCAATATCTGCCATGAAAACAGTCTTTTGAGCCTGATGGCTTAAAAAAGAGACAAGCACTTTCTAAAGAGGAAAGAAAATATGCCTACTCAAAAAAACCAAAGAATTTTTTAATAGATTTTTTTCGCTAATAACAATGCATATATTTGAAGGACTGCATGTTGAATTAATAGGAATAGACATCTTTCTAGACCTCCCAAGAACATGTCCAACCCTGGTAAAAAATACTAGGTTAGGTTCTGTGACAAATATTATTTATTGTTAAAATATTTATTATTTTATTAATATTTTTAAGTCACATGGATATAAAAAAATAGAATATGCATCTATGAATTTATCTGATTATTTTCAAAATAATTTGAAATATATTTTCTAAATGTTATAGCAGTTTTCCTTCTTTGGTAACAATTTTGCATGTTTGTTTTGGAAGTTAAGGGTGTAACATATGCTTCTGTCAGTGATATATCAACAAACAGTATTTATACTGCATTGTATGTTCTCCTAGCCCACCACAGCTGAGGTCTGATTGAAACTGTAGCCTCAAGTGACTATAAACCAAACAATTATTTTTGAGACTAATGTGTATGCTTCCTAATGATTCACAACGTTGAACTCTCACTTAGAAAGACAGCCAAAACTCCCTCTTTGTTGCTCAAGGCAGAAAAATTCTGTGGAACATTTTTTAAAATGGTTGTGGGTGACCAGAATGCAATTTAAAACTTCAATGGTCTTTGCTCAGGGTTACTTGCTTACTTGTAATTGTTTCCAGAATGTTTGTTTGGAAATTTGTTAGATTATATATCACACGCAATAACTCTATATGCCAAATGCACTGCTGTAATACTTGGCGCAGCAGTTGGTTATGCTTATTTCAACACCACTTAAAATAGCTAGTTCTTTATGTAAGCAAGAATAAAGGTGATTTCAGCCTATGTTTCTCTTTTCCACATTTAATAGCACTAAATGAGTTGTAGCAGGAGATATTTCTAACAATATGTTTTGCAATTTATTGTGCTCACTTTTCCTCCTTAGTAACAAAAGCAAACATCTTTCTTTTAATTTTGCCTTCCTTTGTTTCTTCCTTTTTTTTTTTTTTAAGGATTTTTTGGTCATATTTGCAAATGACCACAGATAATTTAAACAGAGAAATCATTTACACATAGAATATATCTCAAGTCTAAAGCAAGTTTTCTAAGACCTTAAGCTAACATAGGTCAGACACGATTTTAAAGTATTTGATTTTAGAGAATGAGGATATCAGCAACATAAACATTAAATTTAAATATTAACTTATAAAATAAAAAATTATGTTATCTATTACTGTTCTGAGCAGCAATTGCATGTCTATGGTAACTTCTTCTGATACCTGAATTTACAGAAACAGATAGTCATTTAGATTTGTAGGCACCTGTATTAGTTTGAAAACAAGCCAGTGGAGATCACGTCAGGATTACAATTTAATAGGAAAATTTAAAATAAGTGCAATAATACAAGAAAAAAACCACTGACAGAGTCAAATACAATATGACACCCTGTTAGGGTGGTGGTAGCAGTCCAAGTGAAGTAATTCAGTTGAAGTGATGATCCTGTGGAAGGTCTGGTCTCCTCCTGAAGGTCCAGTGGTAGCTCTTGTCCTCTGGGAACCCAGTAGACAGGACTGCCTTGGGCAGTTCCAAGGCCAGGTTATATCCAGGTGGGAATGTTTGGCTCCTCCCTCCTGGGTGGAGCATCTCACAATGGGATGAGATAATTCCATGAGTCATGGGGTTGGTTCTTGATAGCTCATTAACAGTTATCAGGGGTGAGTCACAGCAGGAGATAACAGCTAATGCCCCACAGCTTGTGGTAATAGAATACTGAATGCATCTATATTGTAACCTAGGACAGTACCTCTTGAGATGGAATAGTCCAAACCTTCTGCTCAAACAAGGACAACTAAAGCAGGTTGTCCATGACTGTGTCCAGATTATGAATATCTCCATGGATGCAGACTCCACAACATCTCTGTGCAACGTCAGTGTCAGTGGATTTTGTGGTAGGTAAACATTGCTTGCAGGCTGCCTGGGTGTCAGTCTGCTTATGTAGGTGGCTACCTTCACACAGTTTTTCTTCTCTTCCTCTTTGCTTCATTTATTGAGTTATCTTGACTTTGTTTTGCTCATCCTGTCCCAGTGGGGCTGGGGGTGTGAGCAAACAGCTACATCGCACTGAGCTTGCTGGCCTGAATTCTGAACACACTGCAGATGTCCACCCTGTAGGTCTGCATTTCCCATCCCTGCTACTGTTCTGATTTCCAGGTAACAGAAGGTTTAGGTAGTTTGGCTCAGTAGTTTTCTGATACTCTGATAACATACTGCTAAGAACATGGGGCATCCAGCTGTATAAACAGTTTATATGAAAATACTTTCAATGAGGAAAATCCAGACCCTTTCATTAAAAATAATCATAAAGATTTAGTGTGAGCAACCTGCATATCAATTTTGTGCAGTATCAGCTAAGACAATTTACATTCTCTGTCAAAACAACTAAAATTGTAGGCAATTTACTAATGTGATTTGCATAACTTTTCAGACTATGCAAAATAAGTTAACTATGTATTATTCATAATAATCTACTGCAGAAACATTATTGTCAAGTAGATACTCTGTTGATCTAGCACTGTCATTTTCACTTCTAATCTTTCTAATACAGACCTTAGAAATTCTTGGTTCAGAAAGAAATTATAAAAGGAGCCAGAATGCAGCACTTGCCTTAAGAAATCTGGAACTTCAGTAATCTGGAGACACAAATTTAGTTAAGTAGTATAACTATTCCCAAAGCTGTGCAATAAATGTTGTGAAGAAAACAAATAAAATGTTTTTTAATGCAAGAGAAATCTTCAATACTTTTTGTCACTTTATTGGTGTTATATATTTGAAGGAGTTTTTAGCTGAAGGAAAGTAAAGTTTATTAAATTCAGAATTCTGTATGTGTAGCCTATCAGCTCAGGAAATTTTGCAAGCAAAGAGAGATGAGTCTTAAATAGCTCTTCTTGAAAGCTGTACTCAGGGCATCTCACCTGAGAATGGCCCTTTCTGGACAACATAAACAACATGCTCAAGCACTTTTCTTTTTTCTTAATTTTTAGATAATTTTAGAGCTATATACACCTTAAACTAAGGGAATTCAGCATAAAAATTAACACTTTTTTACAAAAACACAGATGAAACATGAAAGAAGTAAGTAGTGCAAAATCCTTTTTGTGAAATAAGGTTTAACAGAAGTCAGTTAAGTGCAGAGTAGAAAAGATTTAAGTATTCCTCTGAATAACAAAGGTGAAAGTAACAGTTCTTTTGATGTATTTTCTTTCATGAGATATTCACTATAAAAAAGATCTCATCCTTTATTACAAGTTATAGTTGTGTAAATGATTCTGTTTTCAAAAATCATCTACAAATGAGGCTGCATTTATTCATACGTGGTATTTATTTATTAATTGGTACATTTCTGTGAGAACAAATGTAGCAGAATTAACTCCCTTATATATCTCATATAAAATGGGAAATGAATATACAAATTGAATATATATTATGACTGGTTTTCACCTTAATTAAGAGTGCTATGTTTAAATATGAAGCATGAATACAATTGTAACATGTTTCTGCCAAAGAAAAGGAAGACAGGAAAATATTTAAAATATCCTGATAATTCCAAGCACTGCTTATCACTTGCTATGTTGCATTTTCTCATGAACTTGCACTTGCATTACTCTTTATAATGATTAGGTCCCTTTCTTACTAGTCTCACAGTTTCTGCTTCTGACCATAAGCTTTGAATTCCATCTACTCAAAGGTGACAGGTGAAAAGTTTTCTTAAGAACAACGATCAAATACATTTATATAATCATTCATCTGTCTGTAATTAAGTGCAGCATTTGTGATTAGTACAAGTGCTCAATTTCTAAGGTTGCTGACAAGTCCTCCTCTTCCTAGGGCTGTGCTTTCTGGAGAATTTACTCTATGCAACTTGTGTGGCTGGGATTGAGCTAACTT
This sequence comes from Entomyzon cyanotis, assembly GCA_024500445.1. Taxonomy (NCBI): domain Eukaryota; kingdom Metazoa; phylum Chordata; class Aves; order Passeriformes; family Meliphagidae; genus Entomyzon; species Entomyzon cyanotis. Next base: position 11,237,175 of record JAKEPQ010001009.1, read on the forward strand.
CCATCATAGCAGTCTCTATGGTGCTGTGTTTTCCATTTGTTGCCAGAAGAGTGTGGTTAACACAAATGTTCTGATATTTTCTTTCCCTATTAAACTGTCTTATCTCAATGCACAAATCTCCTCCTCTACCTTCTATTTTCTTCTATTCTCAAAGAAGAGTTTCCTGGTGCAGCTGAGTGGTTGTTGGATCAAGTGGTTGTTGGCCAGGATCAAGCTGCCAGGGTTGCATGATTTTTAACTGACCTTCATTCTATGGCTGAAGAAGAGCAATACCTCTACTCATAAACAGGGTGGTGGGGGGGAATGGTGCTTCAAGTTATTAAGCTATTATCTTGACTTCAAAACTATTTTAAGTCATACAATGAATTTTTATGGAAAGAATAATTTAGGATATGGTGGTAAATAGAGTATGGCACATTATCAACATGATTTTATGAAGTCTATATTGTATCAAATAGTATAACTTTCTCTGCCAAGATTTGTCAGACAGATTAGTGCAGTGGAATCAGTCTATTTAAATGTAAGTACAGAAATTAGGTACTACCCCAGAGGAGGTTTTTATTTCAAGTAGAAATGTCAGAATGAGATTTATATGAATGCTACAAAACACAGAAGGAAATAGGTGAGATTTTTTGTAATTTTGGACTACAATGGCTAGGAGTCTCCACTAATAAAGAAGATGACAGGATCATTGTGTAGAAGGAATTAAATGGCAGTATTGACTTGTGCAAAACAGAATGAAATTTAATAGTACAAAGTGAAAAGACATGCATTTCCTCTATTTTGTGGAGAGAGGTTTACTGGCTTCCATGGGTTTGCTTCTTGCAAGAAGAGAATATGATGGCATTTCAAACCATTTTGGAGGATAAATATTGAGACACAGATGAACTACTTAGGTTACAAAATAATAGCAGCAGAAGACTAAAAAATGCATAAATTAGTTATGAATATATTTTGATGACAAATTGGAAGACAGTTTCTAACCACATGAGAAGTGATACTCTGTGTTTCAATTATATAAGAGAAATCTTAATGAGTTCAAGGCAAAGTTTGGTATGCTTATGAAAAGGATGAAAAGAGGTAAGGAAAAAAAGCATACAGAGTGAGTCTTCAGATGGCAAACCTAAGTCAAGGGGCTGGATTTAGAGAATGAGGCATTGGTGTCACAGTCAGGATATATTAGAAGATAGTATAAATCTGAGTGTGGAGTATGGTCTACTTCCTCAGTTATTCTGGAAGATATGTGAGCAAACTCTTCACCTTTGTTGGGATCTAGAACATAAATGAGAACTGTCATCTACTCTGTCTTCCTAGGATATATTAGAGTTGTGACTTTGGTCTTTCATTGCAGGTTTAAATTTGTTATAGCATATTCAGCCATGTTTCATGGCCACTCCTGTTTGATGCTAAGGGAAGTAGACGTTCTGTAGTTTTTTCTAAGTTAGACACATTTTACTGTTGTTGTCTATGCCTGATATGTTCATTGGTGTAGGTTCTCTCTTGCATTCTTTACCACCAAAGTTCATCAACTCCATAACATTCATCATCTATCAAAAATAGTGTCACGTGAAGGAATTTTTTCCCAGATGAAAGGAAATTACATATTTAAAAAATCATCTGTTTATCCAATATGACATTTATCAGACACTCATTAATATAATACTTTATTGATATTATTATTATTTTTACTGTGTTATTAAGGAGGTGAGAGGAAGTATCAGGAATTTTTTTTACTACATATGGACTAAGAGCCTAACCTAGTACCTTTTCAAATTTCTAAGAAAAATAAAAAATGTGAGCACAAGCATTTGAAAAAGTGGTTCTGTGAGATATTTCCTAGTTCAGCTTTGTTTTATTTTTATGTTTCCAAGAATAGATGTCTTTTTGGAAATCCTTACTCATTTGTTACTTAAGGGATGAGTAGATTTGGAGTTTAGGTATAACAGATGATTTTACTCTTAGTCTAAACAATTTTGAAAATGCTGTAATCACTCAGAATGGTTACATATTTAAATACTCGAAAGGTAAGTCATGTCTGAGAGATAGAAGCCATTAATTTTATTGAACACTTCTTTCCAACATTTACATACAGATAAGGAAATATGTTTGTCTTACTTGAACTTAACATTCCAGTCAGAATCTCTGATGAAGAGAGAAGCCAAAAGGGAAAAAGTACATCCTTATGACTAGAGAGACATTCACAGAAGTAAATGTCTCTCTGTAATGCTATGCAGAAATGGAAAAAAAGCTTTACTTACACTTTCTGAATTTCTTTTTTGTTTCTAAAGTATTCAGTTTTGTACTAGTACCAAGGATAAATAAAATGTATACACCTTTAAATGTTACCATTTATGAAAAACTCACAAATACCTGTATTGTGTCTGACTGAGATAGGGTTTATTTTTCCTTAGCAGCCCTCACAGTACTGTTCAAACCCCATACAACACCCCACAAGAACAAACAAACAAAAGGCATAAAAAAATCTGTTACCAAATAAACACATTTTTAAAACTTTTCAAAGAGATTTGTTGTTTATAAGCACAAATTTACAAAGGGAATGTTTGGGGTTCACAAAAAATCTGCATCAGATGTCTTCTATCCAGCAGGAATACTCAAACAGTTATACAGTAATTATTAAATTTATAAGCATGTGCATCACTGGCCTCAGGACTGCTCAAGTGCAACTCTTAGGCTTGCCAGTAGTTCAAAATTCTCTGAGACCAGTGCTATAGATCTCTCCTTTAGAAGACATTATCTGCCTTCTGGTCTAGCTTATGTGTCCCTAAACTACTCAGGGAAGTAGTAGAGTTGGGAATGAAGGAGTGAAGTAGAGCCTACCAAAAAAAAAAAAATGCACAGAATGGGGGAAGGTGTTTTAAACACTGTCTTTTGTTTCTCACCACTTTCTTCTATTTTAAATGGCAAAAAAAGAAATTGATAAGTCAGTCTGTTTTGCCTGTGACAGTAGCTGGTAGGTGATCTCTCTGTCTTTATCCTGACCCACAAGTCTTTCTCCCCCTGTTATTTTCTCCCCCTGCCCTGTTGAGGAGGGAGAGTCAGAGAGCAGCTAGGTGGGCATCTGGCAGCCAGCCAAGGTCAACCCACTTCAAACTTACACTCAGATATGAATGGCTTGTGAAACTAGTTAAGCTTTTGGGGTTTTTTCCCCAAAGCTCTATAGATCAGAGGCCATAAAGCTGTTAAACACTATAGCTCTAACAAACCTTGCATTGGATTCACACACCAGTGTTTATCAAAGGTATTCAATAGACTGTTAGTAGTATTGTGGAACAGTAAACATGCTGACACTGACTGTCCTAAATACGCTTTTCCTAAAATAAAGGTTTTACTCTCATGGCACAGTAAAAAGGACCTGCAAATGCATACTTGTATTTGATTTAACCCATGGTTTCACTTAAAGACGTAATTTTTTATTTAAATAGGGATATAAAAAGTTTAAGTGCTTTTGGAAGAAAAAGCATGGCAATCAAAGATAATTTTTAACAGCAGGCAGATCCTTTACTACCTGAAATAAATAGGAGAACTGTTACCTTTTTAGGTAAATTGCCACTTAGGCCCAAATCTGCAACAGTATATGAAAGCAAATTCAATATATTTTGTTCACTACTCAGTAGAGCCTGAAAACATTGTGCTTGTCTATGAGACATAAAGATAAAAATATACATTTTTAATTAAAATCTAGACATCTTCATTAGAAAAGACATTTTCATGGACCCACGGCTTCTTATCTAAAAAGGATTACATCAATCCTCCTTAGCTAGAATTTCAGGTGTAGAAAGACATTAAGTGAACATGATGGGGTGAAGTAAAAAGCAAAAATGCTCACATAGCAGACTTTGCCACCCTAAGAAAAACATGAGAAATCCAAATGTTATTAATATTTTTATTTCTTCAGATAAATTGATTTTTCCTTCACACAGCTTTCAGTATGACAAAATGTACTATTTAAAATATATAATTTCTTATTTGAGTCATCACAGTAAGCCCAAAAGAAAAATCTATTAATTTTGGAAAACTATTGTGTTTTATATTTTTACCTTAGCACTCATAAAACAGGCTTTGATTGAATATAACTTTTTCTGAAATAACACCCTCAATGACTCACAAGTGGTAGCATACCTATATTCATTTGAGCTTTTATTTCCATGTCTTAATCTTGCTCTTTCCCAGTACAATATTAATAACTTTGAAAGGAGGCAAAAGCTAGGCCCTTGGTTTTAACAAAATGAAGTAATTGGAGTATTAAAAGCACAACAATTTAATAACAAAATGATCTATGTTAATTTTTCTAGCTCAATTAAAGCTTGGTCACAAAAGTAAGATGTTGCAGTATATCACGTCACTCTTGTCCTGATCAGAGGTTTCTAAGCTATGTGATAATTTTTTTGTGGCTTTTAGTCTTAGAAGAATATTAACATGAATCCTGGGAACTCTCCATTATCCTGCATTCAGGGGGACCTCCCCTTCTGTTAATTTCTTTGCTGCCTTTCTCTTCTTAATCTTTTTAGCCACCAAAAAAAAAAACCTCCATATCCTGGGTTAAATTCAAAACTTCTGATCAAGTTTACAAATCACTATATTCACCTATATCTCATTGAAAAGTCTACTTGTGTAATGCTACCCTGCATTGAAAAGCTACCCTGAAGGGTAGGTTAAGGAGTAGGATGGAAAAAAACCCCATCAACAGAAGACAGGAAAACAGGAAGAAAATTGGAAAATAGTAATTTGAACAACAGACAAAATGTAATTTTTCTTTTTGTTTTTATTGTATGTTCTAATCCACAAGACAGGGATAGTTCTGAGCACTCAGCACCGGGGAAAATTTCAATTCAAACTCAGCCTTGGACTTTGACCCCAAGCCCATCTCTATTCCAAATGGAGACTTCAGTGACCCTTCTGTGCCATCCCAGATCCCCCCACTGCTCTTACAGATGCACAGAGTACAAAAGTAAATTTTAATTTTCAGTCCTACAAAGCCTGCCAGAACTAATACAACGAATTACAGGGTAAACAGCTGTTGTGCTCCTAACCATGGCCAGTAGGAGTGACACAACTGCTGCCTTCCCCAAGGCATGCTGCCATTCTCTGAATGATAACTAACAGCAGCAGGGGCAGGAGGGCTGCCCAGCCTGTCAGCAGGCTTTGGCCACTCAGCCCAAACCCAATACTAGCCACTCCTTTTGAGTGAAACATCACTGATCTAAGAAACACATCTGTGTCTTTAATTACTAACCTGAGAGAAACAATAGAGACCATATTAGTATGCTGGCTGTGAAGACATAAATGCTCATTATAAAATGTTCAAATGTTACAGAAAAAAAGAAGAAACGGCTTGTGCTTAAAAGGTTTCCTCCAGGCTATTAAAATGAAAAAGTAATAATTTACCTTGGTGGAATTAATTACTTTGTTCCCTCATTTTAACTGAAATGCTGCTTATTAATTTATTAATCATTAATTACTTAATGTTTGGGTAATAGATGTTTAATGTGTTTCCAAAGAGTGCAATTAGACATCAGCTAGAGGATTTCAGTTTGTATTTGTGTATTTGTTTTTCTCTTCACCAAGTTCTTGATGCACACTTTTGTAATTTTAATGGTATTATCATCATCCCTATTTCGTTTGTTTAGTGATTAGTGATGCTACTCCTCTATGTTTGAAGCAAGGAATGCCTATAGCAAACAAATATGGACTTTGCCTTCAGAAGAAAATTTAAATAAAGATGATGAGCCCAAGTGAAAGGCTTTCCTAAGGTACAACTTCTGTGAATTTCTGAGTGGCTAAAAATGAAACTTTTAGAATGAAAGATATATGATCCTACTAATGCTGGATTTCAAGGGAAAAAGACAGCAGAACTGATATTGAGTCAGTGCTATTTAATTTTGTTCATCACTCTTGTACCCCTCATTGTCCTCCATGAGTCATGCAGTTCTACTGATTTCTTTCATGTCTTCATTTTTCGCTGCTACACCCTCGTCTGTTCATTTGAAACATCATCCTAAAGAACCAAGTCAACATATATGAACTATGTTTAACTACCACAAGTCCTCAATAGAATTAGAGTACTTTAACTGTCTCAGCTGCCCAACACAGGATATGGAATATTCAACTCTCTCCAACCTCAACATATATATAGATTTACTTTGACAGTATTCATTATAATATATTTAAAATATTACTTATGCTACTCAGGAGGCCCACAGAATTAGGGTATTTATTAATAGATCTATCAGACACACTATAGATTATAAAAATCCCATATGAATAATATCTTGCTTTCTTGAAAGATAATACAGTTTACATTATCAAATCCACATAATTGCTGTACTATATGGTGAGCAAGACCATGTATATGTATATATGTGTGCACATAAGCACTTATGTAGACAGATATATACACATAGGAGCTTTTCACAGCTCCACAGAAAATACCCAATCATCATCTCTAGCCTCTAGACACCAATTTTGGATCCTTCTTCACTGTCAAGTCTGAACAGTCTGTCTAAAATCATTATCAAAAACCATTATGACACAAATCTTCACTCAAACCATTTCATTATACTACATAATTAGACAGCATTATCTGAATCCTGTTGTATTTATTAAGGATAAAGTTAGACATTCAAAATAGGTATGTGAATGTTCTTATGACTCCTAGCACCTTTCCCTTCAATGAGTGTGCAACTGTAACTTTCTTTTCATAAGCACAGTGCACCCAGAGAGTATCCAAGAAATGCCTAATTTTAACCTGTCAAAGGAAGAGATCAGCTGAGTGAAATGCTGAATTGATACCAATATTACCTGAAAGATTCATTGAATGAAAAGATTTAGAGAAAAAAAAAATCCAATTGCTTTATTTTTTTAAATCACTAACATCTAGATAATTTATTCAGTTTTGGCTTTATCTTGATCTGTAAGTAAATAAGGAAAGAATCTAGTTCATTAGCAATCCAAGAAAGTCATATTGTTTTGTCTTTTAACTGCAGGATTCACTGCTTCTCCACAAATCTGTGCTTCATTAAGATCAAGTTGTAGAGCATGTGATTTTTTCCAATAATAGTGTGTCATTTGCCAGCTCACAATCGAGATGTTGTGCAAAAAGCAGAACTAAGGAGACCAAATTTTAATCCTTGAGGTACTTTTTTGTTCACTGCTAAACTAGAAGTAATCCAGTGTAACAAGCCAATCTGCTTCCTCTTCATGGGTACTTTAGCAATGAATGATTGATGTTATTTTCCTCAGCCTTTTAGGGAATTTTAGGCAACTGAAGGGTATGATCTACCTTGTCATATGTCAGAGTCAGGTAAAATAGCAATATTGTATTATATCCCATTGGGGGTGCTGTTAGAGAGAAAATGAGAAATTAATATGTGGCTGTAATGTATGCCAAGGTAACATTTGCAGCAGTTAATAGACAGAAGATTAAAGTATAGAGAGCTGGAAAGATACCAGCTTTTACAGGTCCTGTTAATAATTCTTGCTTCTTGTCACAGCGTTATCACTCTGCAAGAATTCCAGGATATGACTGCACTAAGACCTTGTCCTCTCCCTTAAGATATGGATTACATAAAACCACTTTTTCCAGCTCAGCTTGATGGACAAATTTCCTCTCTATCTCTTTTTCTTTAACTTGCCCTAACTTGTACCAGCCTTATAAATATTGAAGGGATTGGTAAGCCTAAAATTAAATCTACCAACTTCGTCTGGTTTGCAAGCATGAGACAGTGCCCCTCTGCTCTGTCTGTCTGCTTTGTTGCTGTGAACAAAAAAAAAAAGCAATGTGAATTGCAAGTGCACCTCTCTTGAAACTCAGTGGTGTCAGTGTGGGTGCCAATGCAATCTGCATATCTGAGGAACTTCAAAGGATTAAAAAGTGAGTAGAGTGTCTTTTAGTCTTAAATCTGTCACATTATCATCAGTCAGCTTTAGGTTCCTATCTTCGCCTGCTTTTTCATTGAATCCCAGGTAGGACTCATCCTATTCTTTCCCCTTTTTCCTAAAAGCAGCTGCATGAACATTTAAACATGCAAAGAAAATATCCCCTTTCTTGTACCCAGAACAAAAGCAGCCTCTAGAAAGCATGAAAAACCACTACAGTGAAAGTCTTGACTGAAGTCTACATGTCTGGTAGAGAGCACATTAAATTTCCCAGGAAAAAAAATATTTATAGTCTTCTTGCCATATAGAAAAACACACAATAGAGAACCTAGGTGTAAATACTCCACTGAGGAAAATTTAGTCATAAGGTTTGAAGAAAACTCTATTTGCTAAGTGTGACCTGAGATTTCTCAGGGCCTGGCATTTCAGCAAAATTTTGTTGCATTTTCTTGAAGGTGGTAGAAACACTAAAGGTGTTCTCTGGCATCAGAGTAAAACCAGTATCAGATCCCTGTGCTGTGGCACAAATTGATGTTGGAGTGTCTCCATAGAACTGTTGCAGTAACAGCCACATGATGTAATAAACATTTACTAAATATTTTATAAATAATACTTAGAAACCCCCTCCCCCCAAATCTTCTCTTTTAAACCTTTCCCTAGAGTATTTATTTTTTTGCTTTATTAAAAATCACCACATCTTACAGAATGCTGCAAAAATTGGAAAAGTTCCACAATATTTATTAAAATGTCCTGTATTGGAAAGCTTTATGCAAGCTGGTTTTAATTCAACTTAGAATAGAGGGACTTGTCTATAAAAAAATCGTCGTGAGGCATACTATGGAAAAAACTGACCTTCCTCTTGAATGAATCCATGTTGTCAGTTTTCCAGCAAACTTCACGCCATATATACATGTGTGTGGGGGTATGTGTTTGGAACAATGTGCAAAAAGTGATCCTTAAACAAGGCAGTCTCAATTCAGAATAAAAATATAAAAGTAGCAAGCTGCCTGTAAATGATAAAAAAAAAAAAACCAAAAAAAACCAAACAGCAAAACCAAAAAGAGGTTGCATAGAAGCCATTTAGCTAGTTAAACTGAAAAGAAAAAGGTAGCTTAATGAAGAGTTGTATGCAATAAATTGAAAGTAAATGAGTGTCAACTTTTTTTGTGGCAAAGTCCCAAGATATTTTGTGAACTTGGAAATTTTGTGATATTTGAAAATCCTGTTTTGTAAACCAGAGATTTTAAATTTATTAATTTCCTTATTAAAATTTTACATAATGCGGGAAGCAGGATTTCCTATAGACTTTTAAACTAGGCAGCTGCAATTCTAACTAGAAGTTTTCTGTGTAGTTGGAGCACTTCTACGCAATCTGTTCTGTGTAGAAGCTCTAGTTTTTAATAATACTTGAGTTGTAATGCTGGTTTTGCATCAGTTTGGAAAGTTGTGTTGGAGATCTAGGGAGTATGCCTAAACACAGGCATCTAATGCTTTCTGGGATGTCCTTATATCTGATACAGTCAGAGAGGGCCCTTCTGTTATGGTAGCTGGAGGCTAGGCAAGAAGTTCTAGGATAGCACAAATATTAGTATAGTCCATGCTCAGGCAAGTAAATCATGTCCCAGAGTCTCCCTACTCCATCTAACCAAGCTTTTATGAAACTTAGAGAAACCTGAAACATCTGAAACTTTTGTCTGTCAAATTTTGTTTAAATCTGTCAACAGGTTCAAACACACAGGCATGATGGTGTCCCAAGACTCATTTTCTTATAAAATCAAGCTCAAATGCCACATTGAAATAAAATGTAAACACTCCAACCCACAAAATTAGGTTAGGAACAAGCATGAGGAAATAAGCTCCACTGAACTTCTAGGAGTTCTCCATGAACTGCAGATGCCCCTCTAACATCTGATTAGTCTTAGCAAACTGCAGATGCTCATGTAGAGCTACAAAAACAGCCCAAGAACCAGTTGGAGTCCCATGGGGCTTTGCTTGGTTTTCTTTTTCATTCTCCTTACACAGCCATGAATAGCTCACGTTCAGTGTCTATCCTCACACCTCTTGTTACTCAGACAAGACTGCCTGAACTATTAGTGTTAAAAAAATAAACTTACTCCTTAAGGGTGCTTGCTCCTGAAAAGCTCATGCCACATATCCTTTAATATTCTGCTTATGTGTGGAAAATAGACCTTCACTCTTAGGTTCCCAGGACAACAGTACATCCTGCAAAAGGTGATGGTTATGTTATCACCAATGACTTTATGTTCACAAGGCATCCATGCCTCCTGTTCAACTTGTAACATAAATATCAGCTGTCATCAGTTGCTCACTCTCCATGATCCCCAGCAAAACTCTGTAGATTTGGTAACTCAGCTATGTTATTTATTATTTTATTTTGAAGACTTTTTTTACGAGATAGTGTTAACCTGCCTCAATGTTTGGCTCACTTGTTACCCTGAACTGAACAGCATGAATGATGTTTATCAGAGCTGGCTTTATCAGAGCATTGTCACAGAAAAAGGCAATTATGTCTGTACACTACCAATTAATTGATTAGCAACATCAGTTGTAATATGAAAAAAACCCCAAAAAAACCACATAACTCAAACCAAACCAAAGAAAAAACTAAACCAACCAAACAACAACAAAAAACCAAAGAGAACACACAGAAAAACAATAACCAAAAAAAACCCAACAACTAAAATAGTCATTTTGCCATAATTCCAGTTCTCTTCCTATGGTTTGGAAGGTGAAACTAAATGACACATAAAAAATCTGTCTGTTTCTGAAGCAAGAAGCTGCAGGGTGTTTTATGGGAATCTTTAACCATAAACCACATACCAAGCCCTGTAATTTACTTACACTGCTTACTGGGAAGATGGTTGTCCCAGGGATTTTAACCTGACATTCAAAGGGTTCCAAAGACTTAATTATTTCCAGAATATTGACAAAAATATATATGGAAGCAAACTGAACAGGAAAAACAGAATGCCCAAACACACTAGTTACTTTACCAGAAGGAGAAAGTATGACTTTTTTTGTTTATCACTGTTTTAAAAGATACAAGTCATTTTCTTCAGACTTTCTAGAGTTTAGATTTGGCTGACAAAGTGGAAAAGGAAAAGAAAAATCTCTAAATCTTATTGCTGTATATGAGACTTGGATTTTAAGTCTTAAATTTTTCCTCACTATAACAAGAAAGAAAATAAAATACAAAAGGCCACAGATTTCCTTACTTCCTTGTGCCAGTGAGAGCAACTTCTGTTTTCTACACAGCAGATGGTTGTTCATTTCTTCCATTTTTCTATATTTTGCTTTTAACAAATCCTCTTTGTACTCCTCCCAGACTTAAATATCCTACATTTTATTTTAAAACTTCCAGTCTTACTAATATTTGCTTAAAAAAAAAAAATCATATCTCATTTCCTTTTAAAACTCTGAAAATTCATCAATACTCATTCTGTTTTTCCCAGGCTGTGGCTTCAGACCAGTTCACAAGAATGAGGGCTTGGTATCTAACTCTATAGAGAACAATTTGGATAATTTGTGTAAACAGACATAAATATTATGTAATGTTTGAAAGCATTATAATAACAGTGGAACTATAGAGAGAGATTCTAAGTCAACTGAATTGCCCTCTGGAGATGCTTATCTCTTTCATGGAACCCTGGATAACTCGGAGCAACTCCAGCTGCCTCACTTAAGTGCTTAAGAGTTAAGTGGAATGAATCCTGTCCCTGTCCTAAGCTTCCTACTGAAACAAAAATGTTTTTCAAATAGTCTTTAAAAGTAGAGATATGTAATAAAACCTTTATTATTTGCTCTTTGTTGGGAAAAAAAACCATTACCAGGTTGGAAAACAAGGTAGGGCATGTGATTAATGGGGCTCAATGAGGTCCCAAATCTTCAATGACCAATTTACATAGCTGAAGACTGGGTCTTTTGTCATTAGATGTTTCCTGGATTGATGTTTCTCAAGACTAAATTATATTAGCAATGATTTCCCATTATTTATTGGAAAATAATTTATCTGGTTTCTTGGATGTGCAAATAACCCACCATTTTTGAAAACATTAAGGTAATAATCTCTGAAATTCTCTGCAAATTAAAGCCATCTTGTGTTGTGTCTCAATTGATGCTCTGAAGAATCACAGAATACTGATTTAAAATATTCTGTCTCTACCAATCCAGGGGTTTTTTTTGTTTTTTTGGTTTTTTGTTTGTTTGTTTGTTTTGGGTTTTTTGCATTGAATTGACTGTGGCTCTTTGGTCAGTAGTATGTAAGAAAATGTTTTCTGGAGAGACTTCTTATGAACAGATTCTAAGCTACAGACTTATTCTGCAGTCAAGACAGGACTCCATGAATAACCTTTCCTTCCTACTTCTCTTTCTCTCTGGCTCTTCAAAAAGATCTATTTCTCTCACAGACCCAAGCTTGGGGATTCACATTCTTTACAGTAGTTCTCTTTTCTTATGTTTTGGCTGTCTTTACTTCTATTGCCTTCACATGAAAGTTTGATGGTACACAATTATTTTTCAGAATATACTGGATGACCAGACATCAGTACTAATGCTACATTCAGGCATTTTGTCTCATTTTCACAAGGATGATAAGAAACCATGAGTAGGCTAATCTAAATACACTTATGCTACATTCTGATAAACACTTCATGATTTTCAAAGATGAGAGAGATCTCTCAGTTGCCCTAGTGGTAATACTAGAGTAAATTTCAGACAGAGATGACAAGATCATGCAAGACAAGTTTAGTTCCCCAAAGCTGTGACATGGTGAAAGGTAATTCACTTCAGCTCAGGTAGCTGCACTCCAGATCAGTGATTAGTGCTTTTTTTTTCCCCTTGGGTTGGGGGAGAAGTTTACAATACAATTATTACCAGTATTTTGAACTGTAGGCAAAAGCAAACTGAAAATTCAGTCAAATTTCAAGGGAGACATACATCTCCTTGTTAGTATTCCCATTTAAATACAGCTACACTATTTAAATAGTCATGCTGCTCCTAAATGCTACCTGAAAACCTATTTAAAACACAGGTTTTTCTTAAGCTATTATTAATTCCCATGCCTGTATTTGACAATATGGTTAAACCCTAATTAAATCTTAACAAAGCCAACAAACAAACCAAAAAAAAGAGAAAAGGCTTAGGTTTTGGTTGAGAGCAACAGTTCAGTGAAAAGTTAATTACTTCCACTAGAACTTTGTTTACATCAGTAAGAGTTTGCAAGGTGGAAAACCCCTCTGCTTTGGCAGAGGAGGCTTCAATCACACTGCCTGCCCTTCCCCTCTGCACCCTGTGCTGTACAAGCCTTTCCTTCTGCACTGGGGGATCTTCTGTACAGCCTGCCCACCCCAGTAAGGATCTTCTTGGCACAAAGGCTGAGGTCTGCCTGGAAGAAGTTCTAGGTAAAATGACTCTAAGAAAAGGGTCTTACTAGACCCTGTGTTATTAAATGCCTATTAAAATGCACCATAATGTCAGGGTCTTATAACCTCATGATATAAGGCTGTATCATTATTCTAATTCCTAAATAAAAGGTTACTCTGCTGTCATCTTCTGTTCCTTCTTGGGCTTTGTATATTCTGTCTATGCATAAGATCTGAAATCACTCATTTGATGTTGTTGGTATTTACTGGGTAAATACTTTTAGAAATCTACTGAAGGCACAATAACTATAAGCATCCTGTCAGGCAAGAAAAGAGTTAAATACTGTGTTGGACTCAAAGTATAAATGATTGTATCAGCTGAAGTCTATGTCAAATACGATGTGATTTGCAGAGCTGCACGTGAGAATGTCAACCTTCTTTGTTCCCCTTTGTAATTTAGTGACAGTGACTTTATACAGTCTAGCCTCAGAGTCATGAATATTCTCAGGAGTAGGTGGATGGCATATTCATTGAGAGCTGTACAGTGGATTGCATACAAAACCAACAATATTTTTGAATAATGTTAGTAAAACTGTGATATGTCTGCCACCACTTTCCATATTTTAAGCTCATTTGTCTCCATTTGAATCTCAGCTATGTTTATCAGAAACTCTTGTTTTAGCTATGATAGCATTATTTTCCTAGTGAGAATCTCTGAATTTGTTAAAATAAATATATTTTAACCTGAAATGACCCCCTTGCTATATAAACAAGTGAAATAGCAGCAAAAAAGCTTAATTGATCATATATATATAAATATAAAATAAATATAAATATAAATATAAATATATATAGATATATATATATGTTTAAAATAAGAGTCCTTTAGGTCAATTAACAACCTTAAATGTAGCATCCACAGGAACTCTGAAAAAAGCAGGTTTCATCTAGAGAGGACATGAATTGTCTGTCCAATCTGACAATCTATATAAAAAACCATTTAGCAAAACCAAAATGATCCAGTTCTGGTTTACTCTGTAATTTAAGACATTATAACGAGAAATCACTACAGTACTGGTTTGGCAGATAAGTACAAGGAAGGGACTTGTGGTTTTATTGTAGACCTGCAACACAGGAAAAGTGTTTTCTATTCTTGGTCTGGGTACTGACTTCTTCAGCACCCACAGGGTACTTACAGTTCCTGAAAGGTGAGTGTCCAGGGATCCCAGTGACTTCATCTGGGATGTGGTCACTCACCATTTCTGAAAAAATCCCTCACCTACTCTATAATTTAGGTTTTTTGTCTATGAAATGATGTTATGTGATGGTCAGTTTGGGGTAGAGCGCCCATTATTTTATCTATTTTTAACAGTTCACCTGGGGCACATGAGTAGAACAAGATGGGCAAAATAGTAAATAAAATATTCACACAAATTTTGACTACCTATTAATGTCACTGCAAATATAAAATGTGTTGTTAATTCCTCCCTAAAAGCTTTGGTGTTATTTTCAATCATTGTTCATAGCAGTGGGATTATGTCCTTTCAGAAACCTTGTACTTCAGGAATGAAGCTCTGCTCCCAACTCCTCAGAGCAGCTATTGAGAAATGCTGCATTAGGATTACAATCGATTACAGTACTTAGGTGAAATGGTGCATTAGGGTTACAATCACCCTCTTGTGAACATCTTTCATGTCTGAATTCTCTAGAACAGCTCTTTCTTAGGATAATACTTCTTATAACAATTCTTTAATACTACAGTTTTATTTTCAGCATTCAGTTATTATGTAGGCTTTACACATGGCATCCCACATTCACAAACATAAACCCTTACTACCACACACAGAGAATGTAGGTGCATTTGGAGCTGTACACACATATAAAAAGGTTTAATTTTAGCTAGTAATGAAAAATGGGACATCTCTCAAGTTCCTGTTCTGGCTTTATTATCAATTTACTTATGGATACAGGATTATTTAATCTGCTAGAAATTAATTTCCTTTGCACTAGTAACATACCTCCAACACAGCAACCTAAGACAAAAGTTGAGTACCTTGTCAGTACCTAGAAATATTTCAGTTGGATGCTCCTTTCTCAAGATTCTGATCTGTATTTTGAGGTGCCAATGGTAAAATTACAAATATAGAATATTTTGTCAATTTTGAGATTTTAAAACTTCCTCATCACCCTTCAAAAGATTGTCATGGCTGTAGTTACCCTTATTAGCAAACATCTTAAAATATGGAACAATATTTTTAAAATTGTGAAACACTTACTGCCAAAACATAGTCTAAATCACTTCAGTGGTTGATATAAGTCTCCCCAGAGAAAAACATTATTAATAAATGTAATTAATTTACTGAGGCAATATATACAAAGATATGTAACAGTGAACTCATTAATTTCTGTTGAAATAATTATTTACAAATATTCATCTGTTTTCCCAAGACATATTAATGAGTTAGAAAAAATGTTTACATTGTGTGATTGGCTGAAAAATAGCTACAGGCTTTTGCCTTCAAACATAGTGTTCCTTTTTTATGCTTTGAAACAAAAATATTAATTTGATTGCACCTGAGTTAATGCAAAGACTGCAGCTTTGAGTCAGCCAGAATTACTAATAGATTTACATAAAAATTACTAAATAACTTAGGCTAAAAATAGAATATCTGTCAGAAAAATGCCATTTTGTCATTTAATTTTAAAGTAATATCTTCCTTGGTAAGGTTGCCTACAGCTAATTTTTGAAAGGGTTGAAAACTGAATGAAGTGTCAGTTTGTTATGCCTGAGATATGTTTGCATTTGTTTCACCAAGAGAATTTTTGTTGACTCTATATAATTTAATTTTTTTCCTGTAAGCTACAATATAAATCTTCTATTGTTTTCATGGGTTTTGCAGCTTAGGCTGTTTTCTGAGAATCTTTTATCCCTGTTTTCTAGACTTTCCGCAGAGTAAACTGCTCCATCAATAACATGCAATAGACGAGAAAGCTTTCCTTTGACTAATGCTTTCTTTCAGAAGGTATCAATTTACTAACTCCATAGAGAATTCCTGCATGGATTGAAAATCTCAACACTCTCAAATGTTGGGACCAACATTTAAAAAGCATATTTTAATTGTATCCTTTCACCATCATTCTCCAGAATATTCCTTACACATAATTCCATCTTTCTATTCAGTGACTACTATGAGTTGACATTATGAGAGTTTCTTTCCTTTTTTTTTTTTTTTCTTTTCCATTTTTGGCTTCCTGCTACATGTTACCAATTTTCTGGCATTTGCTCAGATAATTTTATTTGGGGAATGTTGACCCAAGATCAAATCATGTTAATGGACTTCATCAAGGGTGAGATTCAGTTGCCTAAATGCAGGCACCTCATGCCATTTTTACTCCCTTGGGTATTCAGAATATCTGCAAGGAGCTGGCAGATAGGGCATGGGCCCCTCAGGATACCCATGCCTTTCTGGAGAGCCTGGTGGAGGTCTGAGACACATCCTTAAAGGAAAACCCTAAACTAAGGAAAAAACAACATCCCCAATTGTTTTCTCGCAACATATATTTCTGACTCTTACTGAAAATGTACAGTGCCATAATTTTGTCTGTTTTGCAACATATATTTTTAAAGTTCTTTGCTGATTCTTCAGATTTTAGTCTTATTTAAGGAAATGCAATCCCGGTGGAAGTACCCAGATCACATTTAATGCTGATGTCAGTGATGACATAGATACTAGAGCAAGCAATAAAATAGAGACTCACACTAGTATGGATTTCACCATGTTTATAAAATAAAACAGAACCTTCACAGTCTCTTTACAGTCAATCTTTCCCCCTAAAACTTTTCAGTATTACGAGGTCATATAATGAGACAGTGCTGTAGGATTGTGTTCACTAAAACAGAAAGCCACAGTTATAGAAAGGTTTATGTTAGTAAAAATAAAACAAGACACAAGAGAACTGTTTGCAGATAAAGTATCATTAAGTCACTTATCCATAAAGGCAGTAAGTGACAGCAATAGAAGGTAGAAAACAAGAGATCAGGGTGTAATAAAAGTAAGCCACACTATTTTTGTAGAGTTTCAACATATGTACTGTATGTTTTATGAATTTTAAGCATGAATGGAATGCTGTGCTTTCCTAATTGGGGCTTCAGATTGGCTATGGGCCAGTCAGGACTATAGGGACTCGAAGGCTTATAACACTACAAACCAGTCTATGTTCTGCACTGCTCACTATCCATTTTTAGCAAATGAACAGAAAATTTGGGACAGCTATGGCGTGTTGAAGTTTCCTCTTGACATTTGAAGCTAGATGCTATTTATGTCTTATTTTTGTGTCAATTAGTTATTTCAATTTCAAATATTCCTCTGAAAAAGTAATGGATTTTAAATTTTAGGTTCACAAAAGCAAACCTGTATTAAAAAGATGTCAATAACTCTGCAAGGGTATAGACTTTGCCAAAAAATTTGGGGTTGGGATTTTGATGAAGATTATATATAAATGTAAAGAAGATAGGTTCTTGGAGATAAATTCTGTTCATTGAAAGTAATAAGATTTGAAGTAATACAAGATGCAAGGCTTTTTTTAATGCAGCTATTTATTAAACTCCATTTCAGAGCATTGCTTTTGTCTTAATTCTGGCTTTCATTGACATCAAGGAAATCCAGTTTTCAGAAAAACTTAAAATTCAGAATTTGCTGTGAAAAATACATCTAGAAACAGCAAGATTATGAATGTTACAGTTTATAAAAATTACAAGTATTTTCATGAGCAGCAAAATGAGAAAAGCTAACAAATTTCCTGCAGATTTACATCCTATGGATGGCTCATCCATTGTCTCACAAGGTTTGATGTTCACAGCAGCTTTCTCCCACACGGATTCTCTTCTGCCTAACAAAATATTTGAGTCCATGTAGCACAGGATACTTTCATGAACTTAATCCTTTATACAACACACAAACATGCAAAGTGCACAAATTTCATAACTATCAAATCCTTAGCAACTTACTTTTATACATCTAATCACACACATTTGTTCTTCGATGTCTGACCCTAATTTTAATTCATTGTGTTGTATTACAACTATACCCAAGTCACCTTTGGGTTTTCCAAATCAGTCTCTTGAATAGTATTTTTCAAAGAGCTAAAATAATTTTGGCTAATTGCAGTACCGTGTTTATAGTAAAGAACATAGAAAAGAACAGGAAGAAAAAAAATACAAATTTTTTTTTCACCAAGGTGCAGTGAAATAAAAAATAAAATCTGAAAAAGTTAAAATGCTGAAGGAGCAGCCAAGGAAATCTCCTGTGGCTCTCAGATGTACAGCATTTGTCCTGAGGCTGAAGGACTTAATCCCAAAGATCAACAAAGAGTTCTTCCTTTTTCTTATTACAGCATACTGTCAAAATGCTAATTAAGCTGTATTTTTACAGTGACTGTGGCTGTTTAGAAAAATATAACACAGGCTATGCACTGTACATTGCAGTGGAGTTCCAACAAGGAAGCTTGGAGCGAAGAACACTCTTGGAAGGTAGAACAAGCATGGAAAAGTCAATCTTAATTTAGACATTAATGTAATTATACTGTGGATATCATCTGTAAACACATATCAAGGATATGGCTATGCACCAGGAGGAGCAATGGCAATGAGTAAATCAGAATCAACACAGACTCACTGCTGAGCCATTCATTTGGTATTCAGATACAGCAGGAGAAGGCCGAAGAATCATTTGTGAAATGATACCTCAGCCAGCATAAAATGACATTTTCAATCTTCTGCCTGCTCCCTCCTGCCCTGAACTTCTCATTACACCTGCCATTTAGCTCTTTCAGATTATATTACTGGTAACGCTAATATTTCCATATTTCCTCCAAAGTACATTTTAAAGCAATTATTAGAAACTAGCTTCCTATTTCACTTCTCATATCAAAGTACAAAGTCCATCATTTTAATATAATTAAAAAATCCATTGGCAGTCAAGGCGTGCCACAGATGGAACACTAATCAGTTCATATTTTCCTGATGAGAGCTACATTTCTGCTCAATTTTGACCTGAAGAAAGTAAGAAAATGGACAAAATAATTAACCGTCCTGCTTTCCATGAGACTGGAGATGCTATGACACAGTATGAACAGGCATTATGACTTGAGAGATGCAGACCCAGCACAATGACTGCTCTGTGCATGGCAATGACACAGAAGAAGATGACAGGATTAATTATATCCTCTCCACATGAACTCATGACTTCCCTTTCTGTAAGTCTCAAGAATTATTAATTTGAAATCTAAAATTTGATGCATTTTGCTGGTATTTCTGGTTTAGCTTAGAAAGAAAGATAAATCACAAATTCTTTAGCTATCAATGAAAGGTAGCACACAATGTTGTGTGGGGTTTTTTTTTTAAGTTTCACTATATTTGCCTTTTCAAAATCCCTGTTGTTTTCATGTGTGGGAAAATATGCAATCAGGGAACAGGCGGTTAAACACTGAGTAAACAGATACCAGTAATAAATCTCCTGTATACAGAATGAATCTTAAGCCTAGGGTAAAATAGTAATACATTACCTGCTCAGTTACAGAAACAATCAAGTAGGATGAAACAGAGTAAAACAAATACTGGAAATACTAGCTGAAAAAGGTTATAAAATGTGCTGTTTTCTTTAGTGTCTTGGAAGTCAGGATATCAGAGTTGGAGTTGAAATTAATCAGGCTAAAACATCCACCAGAACTGAGATTCTTGGAGTCTCTGTGGGCAGATCAGGACACTCAAAAGAAGTGGGCCAAGCATCAAGAAAGGAACTATATAGTCAAAATCATTAACAATCATGACTTTACTACTGGCTTCCCACTTTTAACTATAAAGAGATAAGAAAATAGTCAAACTTGAGCGGGAAAAAATCCTTTATTCCACTATTTAAACAGCTGTAAACTTTCCAATTAATACTCTTAAAGCAAGTTCCAAATAAAAACCACTCATGACTTGCTTCCCAATTCACAAGTGCAGCTTCCAGGAGAGGGCTCCAAAGCAACACTAGTACTCAAGGGAACCTGCCCAAATGTCACTGTCCCTCTTTGAGAAACAGTTAATTAGTGGTTAATTATAGGTCTCATGCCCTTCTGCCTACAAATTTGAGTGTGGCTTGCATTAATATGAAAAAATGAAAGCTATGAGCCAACATGGGCTGTTAATGTTTTGACTTAGAATAATAAAGCTAAAATGGAAATATGAAAATATTGATAAAAATTATACTAAACTGTCATTATTATTTTTAAATGTCATAATATGTGTATATAAATTATATATATATATATAAACATAAAAATAATTATGTAATATAGAATAGGAAAAAAAATTATCACCCATCTATTTTCCTAAGATATATCTTTCTGTGTAAACAAAAGCTGGCTATTTCTTCTAGGGGAATAGCAAATAACTAGGCTTTGGTCACAACTTCAACAACTGGAAAAAGGGAAAACCAAGGGATCCAGATACACGTGAGATATTTGAAGACATTTTAATTCATTACCAAACCAAAATAATAGTCAAACATTCAAATTAAATGTAACTTCAAATATTTCATGCTTTAAGCATTTAAATGAGATATAACTTTAATTGAGACTAAATATTTTAAAGTGTGCCATTTTTTCTCACTAATTCTATTACTATTGAGTTTAAGATTTTTTTCAAGGGTAGGTATTGAATGGCCAGAATTTTCACTTACGATATTCAGTCTTGGCCAAACAAATAACATTTAAATTCAAAGTTTCTTAGATGTTGAGTGTTTTGATTCTGTGTTTAATTTAGCCTCGGCATAGTATCAGATTCAAGCGGAACAAGGATTTAGGTTTGAAATCAGGATCTAGGGTTTGGCCCTGTCTCCGATTAATTGCGCAAAGCTGGCTCAGGGATTTTTAAAAGTCTCTGCTGAACATTGTGAAAGATGGATGAGGTGAAATTCCCAGGCATGAAAAATAGAGAAGTGTAATATGTTACTGTATAATGTACTAAACTCAAAGACACAGCTTATTCCACTCAGACACAGCCAAAAGGCTCACTGGTGCCAAAAATCCCAAGGAAATATAAGGTTAGTTTTGAATTTTTTGGTTTACTTTCAAATATTTTCCATCTTCAGGCACACAACTAGCCAGGGCCTATAAAAAGTGCAGAAACCTAAACACTGAGCCTGCCATGCTGACCTCCCATTTGTAACACCCTTCATGTGATGGGAAAGGTTCCTCCATGCAGCCCCTCCAGCCCCTGGAGCTGCAGGGGGTGAGTGCCTGCTGGACCTCACAGTGAATTTGTCACAAGAATGTACATAGCAGCTTGTAGGAGCAAGCCACAGGGCTTCTTGTGAAAGTAAAATGGGACACAAAATGTGCATGCCTGTCATACACTCGTCTGTGAGCAACTGCTCAGAGGTGCAAATTTATGGCAGCTGATGCCTGAAGCAAGAGAAAAGCAGAGTCCCTGACCTGGGCTTGTGTCCTTCAGGGACAGGATTTCTCTGCCTCCCTAAGGAGTGTTCTTTTCCATACACTTCTCTAGTTTTGAAGAAAGTGCTATTTATATATTTCGGAGTCTTCACGAGACACTCACCTAGTTTTCAGGTGATACATTTCAAGTGAGTTAATGTACTTCAGTGTTTTGAAAATTCCTTGTAGCAACAAGAATAACAGATGTCCTCCAAGACGCATTTGTGAAGCATGTGCATTTTATTAATGCTTATCTCGTGATTTACAATGCCATACACAATGTTGTGTTACTGAATGGGTGATCTGCTAGTCAAAATGCTGAATTTCAAAGAAAAGATACAGATGTTACCATTACCAAAAAAAAAAAAGAAACCAACCCCCCCAAAAAACCCCCAAAAAAACCCCAACAAACCAACCTCACCAAAAAAAACCCCATAACTGTGTCTTTTGAAATATACTTCCGGATTCTCATGAATCCCAAGGTTCACTAGCAGAGTCTAGGAAACCTAAAGCATGTTTCTGGGAAAACAGCTATTTTTTTTCAGATGCTTCCAGACATAAAATCTGACTCATTTTAAATGGTTTTGGATTATTTCAGTTCATCTGGTGAACCATCTATAAGGGCTAAGTTAATCCATCTGAACTCTTCTGCTCATTCCAAATGCTATTTAACTTTTTGATCTGACAGTTTAATGCTGTCCCATCACAAAATATATGTTCCCACTGAAAACAAACATTTTTCATATTAGCAATAGAGACAACTTCAAGGGATGAGGTTATCATGAGGCAATTACACCCCAGAGGGATTACAGGCACTTATATCATGATAACCTTATCTTTAGTGTGCCTTATTAAATAATTACAAGACTGCCACAGCCAAGTATAAATACCCATAAGCTTCCCGGCCATGTGCTTATCACTAAATAAAGGCAAATGTTTATGTGAGCCTGGCAACCTCTACCACTTATGCTAAAGCATCTAAACAAACCTCAGGTTTCCATTTAAATGATAACAAACACTTAATGTTGAGCTGGTCTTGCTCTAACAGGATGTTTGCCATTAGAGTGTGACTTGCACAGAAGACTGAGCTTTTCTCAAAATTTACAGAATTTTTTAGGTTGGAAGAGATCCCTACACCTTCACTTACTACATTATGAACCCCTGCCCAAGTCCTCTGATGTGTATAGGCCTATGCTGATAGGGTTTATATTAAGAATGGCTCTGACTCAGGGAATCATTCTTCATCATTCTGTTTTCAGTGCTGTTTTCAATATCTGTGCTGTCATTTGCTCAATAAAAAACCAAGGCTCCTCATTCCACCCTGAAAAACTGTGGCAGAACTGTGCAATAGGTTCTCCCAGAAAACTAGAAATAAACATTTTCTATGCTTACATATTCAGATTTCAAAACCATTGAATTTGGTCATGTTCACAGACCTTTCCTCTTCACTTGCAATTAAAATATTAGTGACTGAATTTACCAGCAAAACTAAATTTTAAGCTTCAGTGATCCAGAGATCCAGTACTCACCAAAAATAAATTAGAAATTAGATGTGATAAATTCACCCTGAACTAGTTTATTTTATGACTGCAATTAAACAAGAAAATAAAATTCTAAATCATCCCCAATACTGATTTTAATGTGTCCAGCCATGTAGCTATATTTCTTTTGAAAAAGAATAGTTTTTTCTTACATTATGCTAACAAATGCCAATAAAAGGTGATAGTAATAAATCACAGAATGAACAATGTCTCTAGGCTTCTCCAGTTCAGTGTGAAATTCAGATGCAAAATATTTCCAAACTGCTTACAGAAAGAGATAAATGTCATAAGCAAGTCACAAGAACTGGGAATAGTAAATCAATCTGAGAATGGCTGGCACTGAGACCAGACTAAGTAAAAGCTGTTTGTGGCAAAAGTTTCCCATGTTCCATGAGGTACATAAACCAAAAGATTTTACAGACTGTACAATGAGAAGCAGATTAGGAACAGAATTCCTTTAGCTATCCCACAGGCGGGAGTGGGGAGAAGAGAAAACTATTCTCATAAATGAGGAACGTGGAAAGGGAAAAATAGTTCTTCTCTTACAGAGTATAAGAAGCACAAAAGTGTCAGGAAGTGTTTTGTTAAATAGAGAAGAGCCTCAAAAACGTGTTTTTATGTCTTCAGTGGTTTATATCAGTGATGTTAACACAATTAACCATGTAACCTTAGAAAAAAAGTTGTAAATGGTGGGAATTTGCCCCAATAAGCTGTGAAAATTTAACCTGGTTGAAATTTAAATCAAGGTAAAATTATTTGACCCCCTTTGGGTTCCTGTCAACAAATCACTGCCTTCTGGGCGTGTGACTTACATGAACTTTTCAAGTAATTCAACATGTTGATACATTTCCCACATATAGCAGTTATTTGAGATAAAATGTAAGCATTTTATCACCTTCAAGCATAGATCCTACTTGTTAAAATGTACACAAGTTTGGACTTAAAATCTATTCTGTACCCAAATGCCCACTTTTTAAACTACATATGCTTATTCCATTCAAAGACAGATCTGTTTAGAAGAGACACATTTATGTATTGTATTTATGTTTCATAAATCCATTGTGCCTAGAGCTGATCAACATATTCTCCTTTAATTGCTTACAGACTGACAACTACCAGTGTATTAATCATTCAGCTTGCTCAGTACAACAATGCAATTTACAGGTCCATGTTCCCTTGTGTCCATTTGTTTTCCTCACCAAAAATAACTCCTAGTGTAACAGCAATAATTATGCCCCAGTTGGGGTTTTTTCCCCCAGTTTCTTGAATAAACTCTACTGCAAGGAAATCTCAGAAATAATTGACTCCTTTGCTAACGTATTCAACATCACATAAGGAATGTAATAAAGCTTTTCTTGCTTGGAAAACAAAATATTTTAAGATTATTTCTTTTAAGGGATAATTCTGTTTGATTTAAACTAAGATTCCGAAACCTGGGTCATAACCTGATGATCTTCATATCCTCTCCATGCATACAGTAAAAACATTTCCCTGTTTATACCATTCTGGAAAGCAAATTTTGCTTAATTCCCTCCGGGGAGTGGGTGGTAACTTTGCACACCAATAGTAGTCAAATTTCAATTGCAATTCAGCAGGAGAATGTCCAGTTGACATTGATATGAAGAAAGTACTAAGGAGTAAGGTGAGATTTATTAGGCTCTGACTTTTCATGGCTTAACCCTTCTGTGACTGCAGCAGTCCTGTGGCAAAGAACAATAGCCGCAAGTTTATGTGTCTTAGGCAAAACTTGCAGAATTTTATGTCATGGATTTGACATCCTTGCGGGTCTAATTTGATTAGGCCACAGTCTGAATAAGCAGCACCTGCCCAGGTGTGTCTCTGTAAAAGGAAACAGTAATTTTCTGATGGCTTTTATCAGTAATACATAATCACTGCTTTTGTTGTCTCAGTTAACTCTGGCTAGTAAAGAATAAAAGTTTTGTCCGCTTGCCAGCTGCCTATCTGATCAAAGAGTAGTGCCATTCACTTGCCTGATTGGTATCTATGATCTCTTCATGCTGATAATTCAATTCAGACTATATTTCCCTATGTATGTAACCATTTTCCTCACAGGACACTGCAGTAGGTTTAGAGGGGCAATTAACTTGGCAGACATTTTCATGTAGTAACTGTACTGGAAAAAACCTCTCCAATAAATAGAAAAATGCACTTGAATGCTCAAAAAAATAAAAAAACCTAGTAAAATACTACAAGGCTACCTAGCTGACAATGTCTATTTAATCCCTAAAACTCCTAATGTATATTTTAAGAAACCAGCATTAAAGTAGGACAATTTATTTTGGATGATGCATGATAAACACATTAAACTTTCAGCACGGCGCTTTTCACAATTCAGTCAATTCTGGATTTTTTTTCTGTGTTAGCTGCATATTTAGTTCTTTAAAGAACATCCAGTTTCTGACGTGTTTCTGTTTTTACATTCACTAGAGACCTGTGAGAGGATCTGGAATACATACATGAAACATTCAGGACCAAATGGACCAAAAAGATTACAACACTAAGGAGGACACCTAAATTAAACATTTACTCAGCAATGATGTAATCTTGTCAAACAAACACACATAAAAGGTTGATTTAAAAATGGAAAAGATGACATTCAGTCTCACAGACTGTTTTTGAAAATGAAGGTTGTGAAACAATTTCAGAATATCAGCTAATAATGTGTGCAGGCATCACAAGATACTTTATGCATTTAGATGTCTATTTTCATTTCTAATGCAGCTATTTCTGTAAGTAACTATTCATCAGTGTGAATAAAATGTTTTCAACCTGTCTCCTCAAATTTTGGTCATTACAGTGTGAAAGCTAACACATTCACTGAATGGAATGAAAGGGAGCATTTTGTATAAAATTTATAACAAATTAGTGGTTGTGCAAGCATTACCAGATGCTTGCCACCAGAACATATATGTGCTAGTTACCTGCAAGATAAACAATCACTCTCAATTTCAGCAGTGTGTAGTTTCAAGACAGTTCATTGTTTTGTATCACTGGAGGACAGATTTATGTACAATACACATACTTAAGGCCAGATTTTTCATAAGAGTAATATTTTTAGTCATTAAGCTTTTTTTGACAGCGAGACTTCTTCATTTGAGCCTGAAATGGGTACTGGGTCATCTGAAGTTTGAGCTTTGAAGGGGCTTACTAAGAAGTTTTGAAAATCAGGAGATGAACCCACAAAGTGTGGCTAAATTTGTACTTTTACACTAAATTTATACTTTTACACTTTTATGCTGATTGCTGAAGGACCTATGCCTGAGTTTAATCTGGCTTTAATTTTTAATACATCATGGATGAGACTTTTAATTTGTGTATTTAAAATTTTAGTCTTGTTTAACTTAAGACAGTAAAAGCTAACTAAACTTACAGTCTCCTTTGTCTGGAATCCATCCTTATCCTGATTTTGTTGCACCATTTGCTTAAAGGCATCATTCACTTGGGCAGAAAACTCCCCTTGGCCCAGAGCAGCAGCTTTCAATGCTCAGTATCGAACAAAATGATCCAAATGATCTTAAACCCCTTCCCAGAACCAGTGATGTTTTTTGTCATCTGACAGATGGATTATAAATTAGGTGAAAGATGTAAACCTGACTACCTGTTGCGGTATTAAGTGTAGTAGTCTGATGGTAATACTTTTATGCAAAAAGAGACTCAATTCCACTATTTAGAGGAGACTGTCAGAGTCACTCTTGGATTAAAATCAGAGCTTTAGTCATGGGGTTTTCTTCCTTGAATTTACCAGAAATTTAGGCACTTTTCCAAGTGTTTGGGAAACATCTTTATATTTATTAGATTCAAAACACATTATCTCAGATTAAGCCAGAGAGATGCATCAGGACTGTCATGCATCTCCCGCAGTTGAAACAATATATCTCTCTGAGCCCAAAAGAGCCAGAACTTCCTTCTGTCCACCCTAGGAAGCATTAATGCTTGTTGTCAACTCCTCTGTTCTCTGCTTGCTGCTGAGCCCCAATACTTTAACATATTTCATACCCTATAACCAAAAATTGTTAAATATTTTACTATATCAACATAGAGGGTATAGGGGAAAGTGATTTGATTATTAAGTGATGATTCTCATTGCAGCAGTCATGGTTATCAATCATCTCTATTCAGAAATTAAAAAACCCTTTCAAATCTCAGTAGCTGATCAGATTTAAAAGGCATAGGAGGACACTATCTACACCCATTCCTCACAAAAAACCCAAAAAATCAAAAAAGAATATTTTTCCATATATAGTCCATGACAGTGAGGTTAAAACATACATTAGTTTTGAGTACTGGATCTGCTAATTCAAGCATTGGATCTGGTAGTATAAACATTAAAACAAAGGATATCTAATTTATTTTTCTGTGTAAGGTACACTGGTACTGTATTTGTACTCTAAAAGAGTGAACATTCAATTAAAACCAGCCCTCATATTTTTCATATGCTTTTGGGTCTTTTAAATACACACATGAAAACAATACTTCATAAACTCTTTTATAATTTAATGACAATTAAATCCCTTTCCTCTTATTAAGAAAACCCTTGAATCAATTCCTTCATGTCCTCGTATTGGGTTAGCAACTTCACACTCATGCAATGCTGTTCAAGCCTTTTCATGCCTCACCTAGCAGTAGTAATTCAATTCAATGACTCTGTTGTACTCCACATTGCAGAATGTCAGAATGTGTTTCATGCAATGTCAGTCATGTGCTAATTTGACAAATTATTTCAGATTCAAATAGTGAGAATTCCTTTGAGGATATTTAAGCCCAAAGCCCAAAATACACATTTGCTTCCCAAAACTCATATTTTTTAACCCTAGAACTAGAATGAGCAATGCCAATTTCACTACAGATGTCAATCAAGTTATGTGGGGATTTTTGACCTCCCTTCCAGGAGGAAAATAAACCCACAGCATACAGACTGTATGCTAAAACATCAGAGGACATTATTAGTTTTAGGATACTGACAACTCCAAGCTTTAAAGAAATATTCTCCCTTCATACTAAAACCCACAGTATCTGAAAACATAGTCCCTATCTCCCTTTAAAAGTTTTGTGAACTTCATATTTTTAAATTTTTTTAATGTGGTACAAAACTTCTTAAAGTCAACTATAACATTTCTAATTCTGAAAGACATATTCATAACTTTTTAAGAGGAAAGCAGCTTTTTCTAATTGCTAATTACTAATTGCTAACTCACAATGCTTGTTTAAAAGGAAGCGACAAGACTTTTGCACATTGTATTGACCTCTAACTTTGCTTTCATTGGCTATTGATGGCAAAGACCAACATAAATGTTTAAGTAAAATCACAAAAAAGCCTCAGACTTAACAAAATATGCTAAATATCTTAAGCCACAGACTTTTTGTTGAGGCAATTAAATCTTCCTACAATAATTTCCTTTTCTGAACCTGAAATATAGACAAACTGGATAGGAAATTGAACCAATTGCCAATGAACAAAACAAATAAAATTGGTGTATATTTATGATGTGGAAGTTAAACAATCCCTTGAGGAGGCAAGAGCAGAAGGGTGAACTATAGAAAGGCAATTTTCATAATAATAAATACATTTTAACTTGCTCCTAGCACCATGAATCACCTTTCAATCTTTGGCACTGTGAGCAAGAACTGCACAGCAACAAGCATTACTTCTCTCAGAGCCATTGGTTCCACATACAGCAGTTATATCATCCAGCAGCATGACCCCAAAACACGTGTCATGGGATTTATATCAGATGTTAACATGTAGGAAGTTTCACTGCATAATCAAAAATTGAGACCTGTAAAACTAACCTTAAACAGCATTGACAGATCTGTTGTCCATTCAGTTCACTCTCACCTCATGAAGCTAAGTACAATCACACGTACTTAAAAGATCTTTTAAAGATGATAAACACCACATAAGTGTTAAAAAGCCCACTGGGGAGCCATCAATTTGAAGAAGGGAATTTAAGAGAAAGCATACATGTATATGTATAAAAAAAATCTCAGCTAGAGGGAGCATATGATATATATCTAGCATAATCTCTCCAGATTTGTAAAAAACCTCACACATCAGACTGAAGGGAAGTTGGTTTCCTCTAGTAGACAGCACAGCTGGACATGTATAGTAGTAGAAGTTCTACCTTTTGTGGATGGAATATATTACATGATGGGACACACTTGCTTTTTCACTAGTGATTTACATCTGATATGCTGGGTGGAGAAATCCTCACCTCCTATTAAAATCTTATTTTCTAAATATGACTCTTTTCAAAGCCAGCTTTAATAATAACACCAGTAAAAAAAGTTTACTTTGACAGAAGTTTTTGAAACGTCCTTTTCTGCTCATCACTATCCATCATATTTTTTTAGGGTCATGTTGTGTCATATATGACATAACTCAATGTGACATTATAGTTCATAACCTAATATACTCCACTGAAGGATACTGTCCAATGAGTTTGTGCTAGACCTGTAGAGAGCTGTACCAAATAAGCAAACTGGGTAATGAACAAAACCTTCCAAAGCCCGCAGATGGTTGCTGCAAGGTTCCTTGTGAGGACTTGATCTTTGTTTTTTGCCTGAAGGAATAGTCAAGGAAAGTAGAAATTCAATGTATTTAGAACCACAAAAGGCCAGATTTCCAGCATTTATTCAGTCAGCAGTAGGGATAAAATTTTACAATAGGATCCACGGCTTTTACTACTTATTTTTTTTTATTTGTTGAAAACATCAAAGTATCTTTTTCTTCAATAAAAAAAAATTTGTTACTTGAAAAGCATGAATCATCAAGGGCCTACCCCACAATCCTGCTTTCTTCCATGTGTTTGATTAACCATGAAAATCCTACAAGACCTTATCCAAACCTTTCCACCTCCAGGTCTTTCTGCAAAAGAGAGAGAGATTTCCATATGCATTTAGCTTGCACTATGGCTTGTAGGTTATAAGTAAGCAAAATGCCACCAAACATATCCATCCCACACTTTCCTCACATGTTCCCAGTCTCTTAGCTGGGATTCCACATATATTCAGATTGCAGATAGGCAGCAGTGAGAAGCATGCCGCGCTTTCTATAATTCACCAGCTTAGACACAGAGAGACTCATCCTTGAAATAGAAGTTTACACTTGGAATACCTCCAAAAGGAGCAAAAGAGCAACAAGATGATGCATCACTCCAGAAAAACCTCACAAAATAAGGAAGGTTTAAGTAAGCATTTCAGTAATAAGGACTTCTAGGTTGCTCACCTTTATTTTTGAGAACAATACCAGAGTTACCAGAGTGATTCTGGCAGAACCAGAGTTGCAGCCAAGCAGTGTTCACAGCTAGGTTAGATTTTTGAGGTAATGTAGCTGCATCATCCACAAACAGCTCCTACTGCATCACCTGAAGGTAAATTTCCCGAAGGTTATTTCAGTATTTGCTGAGATAGACATTTCTGATCAGTTAACCACTAATCTTTTTGTCTAATAAATAACTAGGCATTTCTTAGTTTGTCATAAGTCATACTAAACCTCTCCCATTATGGAAGCTTCAGTCATGCATCACCTCCTCCAATGAAAAACAGAGCAGAAAGCATAGAATTTATTTGTGATCTCCATGTTTTCAGTTTCTCAGAGTTGTTTATGTATGTTTTGTTAAGGAAAAAAAAGCTATTCCCCCAAAAAATGAATCCACAACCATCAAAACTTTGTTTTCGTCACCTTGATATTTCATTGCTTTATGCATTCTTCATTTTACTAAGGCATGTATAATTCTAAGGATGGCAGCTTCTGAGCCTGATAAGGGAGAAGAAAGGAAATTTGAGGATTGAATCTGGAGACATTGGTTTAATCCAGTCTCTGACAGAATCCTACTTTGGTTTTGCAGATTCACAGGAATCAAAAGATCCTAGTAAGAAAAGCTAGCTTGCTGAGCTTCAGTTGGTTTCTTTGGCTAAGATCCTTATAATTAAAGCAATGTTTTTAGATGTGGATAATGTGAACCAAAATGCATTTACATCAACTTACGGTGAAAAAGTAATTATTAGGTATGTGCTACAGCTCAAATTAAAATTCAGTTCTAATAAACATAATACTAGGAAGAAACATGAATTAATACATCATTGGGTTTGAAAAAAAGAGTATTCACATGGTGTCTTCAAACACTGGAAATTATCTGTAAGCAACTTGCCAGAATAATAGTACAAGGAGTTGCTGATTTTTTAATGTCATTGTACAGCATGGCTAGTGAATTATTTAGTGAATCAAACTGCCCATGGATAATTCAAAACTAACATCATCTGGATACCAAATCCCTCATCCAAAATCTTCTACCTGTGAAAACAGGATATTTTCTGAAGTAATTAGAAAAAAATAAAAATCAACTTACAAGAAAATATCTAAAATTTGGTTTAAAGAAGAATGTTATAGCACAAACCTTGTGGACATTTAAAGGAGCCTGAAACTGCAATAACTAACAAAGAGTGAGACAGTAAAGAGACCAAGAAAGAAACAGTTCTATTGCAGTCAAATAAAACAGCATAGACAGGAAAAGTAAATGTTTGTGTGGCATCACACAGCAAGGCTGTGTCCTAGTTTGCATTTATGCCTGTTTCTGAGCCTGATTTTTATCAGTTTAAGAAATTAATAATTCTCTTACAATGACTGGAGTAAGAATAGTAGCTCTTCATTCACACCAAAGGTAACCATGCACTGTCCACAAAAAGCTCTGAAATCTCACATTACTTGTGGAGAAATAGGATGCAATTTCCCTGTTTTTCATTACCTCCTGTGATTCCTAGTTTGTATAACTCCTTATTATAACCAAAAATTCACATGAGCAAGGAAGTATAATGAAGGTTCTTACTCTTTCCTATTAGGAAGCAAGTTTTTTAAAGTAAAAGGTGACATACCAGTGTAGATGTTTCAAAGAAATGTGGAATCAGTGATGTATTCTAACAGGTAAAAACAAGCATTCAAAGCTTTGCAAGCAATAGGGCCATGAAGAAAGAGCATTGCAAGTAGAGTAGAATCCTTAGCGTGATACCACAAGCTAAATAGCAGCTCTTCAGCCACCTAAATCCTGTAGGAATTTTTTACTTTAAATCCATTATTAAAAATGTAGGAAAAAATATCTATTAAAAATTACAAGTCTGTACTATTTTCCTCCTGGATGGCTGCAGTTATATATCACTTCTGACATTGGCCTCATTTATAAAGTGCTTGCAGTTCTATCAACTTTAGTCAAAATTGTCATTACTCAAGCTGGTAGTGTTTGTTGATGATGTCCAAATGGATCTTTATGCCAATGAAGATGTAACCAAGGAGAGTTTTGAATAAAGGAACAAATATAGAGTGTACACATGTGGAAGGACAAGGGGGAGGTTCTACACACTACTGTGCCTGTCTATCACTGCAACACCACCTCTTTGAATTGTTAATGTTCAGTAGCTCTTTCAAGGAGAATAAAATCACCTTTGAAAATCCACTCAGTGAGAAAGCTATGAATGTTCACCCTGTAAGAAAATCACCTATAGGAGGAATGAGGGTAGTGCTGGACTTTTGTCTTAGCTCTTAGAAGTAATCTAGCAATGAGGTTTTAAGTAGTATTCCAGAAGTAAATATTCCACTGTAATTGTCCAGCACAGAAGGATAATTGTGATAACCTTCACCACCACTTTTCTTTTTCTATAGACACTGGAGGCATCAAGAGCTTTTTCATAGTCTGGCACAAGTAAGCTCTCCTCTAGGTAAGAGTCTTAGTGTTGTCTTTCATCTTTGTCTTGACTGGCTTGAGAGCTGCTTCCCCTCCACGGCCAGAAACCGCTTTCTGATATGTTGTCAAACTTTCACGAATGGAGGGAAACCACCCTGCAAGCTTCCTAGGTTTTCAGTAGCTCTAGTTCCCTCATATTATTCTATTGAATGGATTGTATTTAATATAAACCATTCCTACTCCAGAACATATTTATTTACCGAAAGGAAATTTCCAAAACTCATGCACTGATGTCTTAGCTCCTTCTATTTAACAAATGTCCTGACATCAAAAGATGTGAACAAAAATAAAATATGGTCATAAACTTGGATTTAAATTCCAGCCTCTGTTAAGGCTATTTTTTACTTGTTTAGGTTTTATAAATAAAAAAATATTTATATATTACAGGATTTATATGAAGGGCAAAATAACAGGCTGCAACACTCACAAAGGGGAATGACTTATCCTGTAACATGGCAGTGCACCTATAATAACAGTGCACCTTCCTCTTATGGACCTTCTGCATTGCAAACTGGCTCTGTATATCTACATAAAAAGTTGGCTGTAGTATGGAAATTTTCCATCCTGAGGAAGAAAGAGATTGAAATATTCCTATCCGAAGAAAGTTGGTTGCTTTCTTGAATCCCATGATTATAATGAAAATCTCATTTTAATGGACACAACACCAGTTGAATCTTTCAATTGGAAAATGTGGGAAGTGAAATTTTTGACTACATGAACTGTATTGTTCAGATCTTATCAGGGTTTTTTTTTAAAGGGTAGGGAATTTTTTTTATTACTTAGGAGAAAAAAATTAGTAGAAGTTATAGTTAGATAAGAAGTGAGTAACTGCGATTTGACTAACACATTTCACATCATTTTTGATCTGTAGTGTTTTTAATCAGATTGCAATTATTCAGAATTGTGCACTAAACGTTAGCTGATTTCTTTAGGAGTGATCCTTTGCACCCTGGCATGTTCTCTTGTGCATTACCACACAATGAATGGGTATTTACTGTGCCATTTGACCATGCCCTTGATCAAACTCTCGCCTCATGCCTCTGCTATTATCAAGGAATAATACAATTTAAACACAACCTTTTTATCTGCATATGAAACAATTATTGATAAATTATTTTAAAGCATAAGTGGAAAGGGAAAAAATATACCTTTTTGCTAAAGACTATGGCTATGAGACGTTAAATTTTGCTCACTGAGCTCAGAAATTGAGATATCAGCAAATAGAAACAGAATCATGCTTTATCATTTCAACTGTGTCTGGAAAACAGAATGAAACTATTTTTCTAAATTAACAGGAAAAACATTTGAATCCTTTTTTTTTTTTATTAAAGCCATTATATTAAAATTTTGATGATAACAGAATACCATTTGGCAGGTTTTTTTCTTTTTGCAGTCACTAGAAACCTGGTTTGCTGAAGGCATGGAGCTCAAAGTTATAACATAGTAAACAATAAGCATAGAACATATTTCCAGAATGCTTCCCATTTCATATGAAAGAGTGACATCTGTTTCCTCCTTTCATTCAACTAAAATGAGTTAAGAAGGTGAAAAAATAGTGCTTCAAAAAAACTAAATTTTCCTGCATGGCATCTGCAGAAACTAAAATTTAGACATATTTCAACTGCACTGTCAATATTATCTTCTAGCATTTATTAAAGAAGTGTTTTGTGTGTATGAAGCTGAAATTGTGGTCTGAAAAAGTGTGTTTTCTGAGCTTACTGGAACAGATCAATGATAGTAATGTCATTCCCTGTCATTCCCATGTCTCTAGAAGGAAATTTGCTGTTCCTATGTAGTTTCTTTGCTACCAAAACACAAACACTGGAATGCTGTGTAAGTTGTATGTTGAAAAATCCCCAAAGATGTACACTGAAGCTGAAAGTTACTCTTCTGAGCTGTGTATGAAGAGCAGCCTTTTACAACCATTCGTCATGGCCCCTTCACTGCAGACCTATTGATCAGGCAGATGTAGAAGAGAATAAACAGAAGCGTAAGCTGTTTCCAGTTACAGGTAAATTGATTCTTTAAATCTGTCAAAGAACAAAATATTCAAAGGCATGGCAAGATTCTGCAGTCACCATTCAGCCCAAACAAGAATGTTATTTATATTATATATTGTGGCAATTCAATTTGCTACAGTGTTTATTTGGCATTTTAATATAATGCAAGAAAGATTTAAAAGGCCACATTCGGGCATCTTCACTCAAAACAAATAAGGATTTTACTGGAGTCAGTGAAGCAATCCACAGCACAGAATTAATAGTCATGGGGAAGCCAAGCAATATGTTAATGAAGAGCATGATAACAAATTGCAAGTATTTTACATTTGTAATCATTGCAAAGTGAAAGAAATTATTAACTTTGATTAAAAGTTTATTTTATAACTGAAGAGTGTATATCTAGAACTAATGACAATTAATTAGAATATATCACAAAGAAACTGCTGGCAATTATAATAAATATATTATAGGAAATTCCTCAAACTGAGTTCTTGTTACATATCAATTACAATCTAGACTGGATAACAAAAATAACAGCAGTAAGGCTACAAATATGGTACTGGCAGTGAACTGGAGCCAATAATTTATTATACCAGATATTTTCTACCACTGTTTCATTAAAGGATATTTGAGGGAAGAATGACATATCAAAAAAGTTGCCATATTGAAAATTTTTTAATGTCACTCACTGAGTATTTTATAATTTAATTTTTTATTTAAAAAGCCCCAAACAACTAAACATCAACTTGGAAACATCCTTTGCTGCTAAACCAGGCTGAATTCTTTATCTATGTCTTTCTTGTGGTTTTTTCAATAAAACTAAGAGTGTGACAAAAACTTGTAAATGAGATCGGATGGGAGAATAAACCATGAGAAGAGAAGAATTAGTTTTTGTTACTTTTTGCTTGTCCTTGTAGTGGCAAACAGTGAAAAAACAGTCTGCATTATAAATAAGGATCATATTTTAACTTCATAGGAGGTACAGGAATCACTGCAGCAGAAACCCTTACTCAGCCACAGAACCAATGTTACATGTTGTGAGATCAGACAACCCATATAGGAAATAACTACTTTAAAAAGGATAAAGGGACAGCATGTTATTCTGGGGTTTCAAATCTAGCCTGAAAATTCAGTGTAGTGGAAATCCAAACCAACAGTATTTATGTGCAAAAAACTTATTCTCTTAATATGACCAACAGAGGTGGATAATCCAGTGGATGCAGGGAAATTTGTAGTCAAAATAGTCACTGGATCTTTTGCCCTCAAGCTCCCTCCTGCTGCTAGCAGGGTCGTTTCAACTTCTCCACAGTGGAGTTACTCCTTTCAAGTACTTCATAAAATGAAGAAAAACTGCGGGTGGTCATTTTCTTCTCTCTTCTAATACTTTTTTTGCTTTCATAGGAAAATCTGAGAGATATTACAAAAAAGATGAAAAGCTTTGAATTCAAATTAATCTAACTTCATCAGCTCTGAGTGATTTCTGAAAACACAGGCTAAAGTTCCATTGGTTTGGGTCCAAAACACAGGTTTATGGCTCCCCAGGTCCAAACAGTGGGTGTAGCCATGACTGCAGCTCGAAACTACAGTCCCAGAGAAATAGCCAATTTCCTTCTCAGAGCATGTTCAAGACATGCAAACCAGTGAAGGGAAAACTGGTTCTTTTGGGGTTGGGATAGAAGGTTTAAAGAAAAGTAGACACACACACTACATCTGTGCTGCTGACCTTGATGCATAGATATTGCCAATCCACTTTCCCATTAGCTAGCTGACACACCAGAAGCAGGCGTGCTGGGGCAACATGGACTTCAAATCACATGTCCAGCCAGTATAAGAAGCAGAACAAATTAGCCTTCAATGAGTTCTTTGCTGCCTTGGCTAAACCATTTCTTGTTAAGAGTAAAATACCCTACAGTCTGCAGAGCAGACAGGAAAAACATCAATGGATTAAACTTTGAAGGTTAGAGACACAAGTACATCTGAGGCCATGCAAAGGGTGAAGCACTGATAACATCTAACAATCCACATGCAGGTGGACACCAGGTGATTCCTTTTTCCAGAACTTATTTGGAGACCTTGGCTAAATACATTTCTTTCTGCACTTTATTTTAAACTTGGATGAATGCTAAATCATATCCCATAAATGTTTGAGAAAATTATTGCAACGTTTTGATGTTACATCAAACCCGACTCAAATCCATACAGATGACTGGTCAGGGATGCATAGGGAAGAGCAAAAAAACTGGACAAGTTCCCAGAGCTTTCTCCCAGTGAATTACAGACTCAAGGTGTATGCCAAAGAATATTTCTTCCATAAAATGTTAGGTCATTTTTTCAACCTGTACAAACTTATAAATATATAACATGTCCTTCAATTAAATTAATGTGAAAAATACCTTGTTCCGAATTTTGATTTGCTTTAAACTGCACTTTATTAGATTCACTTGGTGCCTTCCTATCTCTAGTAGGGTAGGCCACAAGAAGCAGTCCTTCCCTTGGCATTTTCTCCATGCTACTTTTATATATCTGTTGAATTCTTCACTGATTATTTCTTTTTCATTCTAAAATAGGAGACCTAGGCAATCTAAATAGAGCCCATGTCCACTCAGTCCATGTCCACTCTAAATAGAGCCCATGTCCACTTCTTATTTTCCTGATTTTCCTTGTCCAGGCTTTTTCAATTCTCACACCAACATTTTTGAAATACGGGATGAAAATTGTACATAGTATGCAAGATGTGCACATTCTGATCCACATATCCAGTGAAATTACAGTGTTTCCTACTCTGGGGGGTTTTGCCATTTTTGTAATCACTACTGATTTTTCATTACGATCTGTATTTTTTATTGTGCCAATTTTTCACAGAACTATTGTAAATCCAGTATTTAATTCTTGAATTATAGATCATATCTGAGCCTACTGTGTTCATAAATTTGATACTTTTGTCCATTACTTTACATATACACATTCAAAAATTTTTATTCCATTTTACGACTCATTGAAATTTGTATGTTTCTTGTGCACATTTTTGATTACACCTCAATTTATTACCTTAATAACTTGATATTTCTAACAAACATGTCTAACTCATTGTTCTTCCTTCTTTTCCAGATTTTGAAGAGCTCATAGACAGAACAGATTCCTGTGGGACTTCATTCTCTCCTCTATGAAATCTTGTGCTTTATTTCTACTCTTTATTTCATACATTTTAAACTGAGCATTTTTAGAACTATTTCTATTTGTGACTATATTATCTCTCATCCCATGATTTTTTAAGAGAAAAAACTCTTAAATATCCCCACCAAAAGGAAACAGATGTGATTGGAGATGGAGGTTTTTTATTTTAAAATTAAATATTTAATTTAATTAATATTTTTAATC
Organism: Entomyzon cyanotis; assembly: GCA_024500445.1. NCBI lineage: Eukaryota > Metazoa > Chordata > Aves > Passeriformes > Meliphagidae > Entomyzon > Entomyzon cyanotis. The sequence continues at coordinate 11,275,601 of JAKEPQ010001009.1, forward strand.
AAAACTATATCTAAAAGATATTGTTAGTATTAAAATGATAATGAAGTAAGCAATGATATAACAAGAACATTAATGTGGCAGTCAGTTGTCCCATTGTGGTAACAAGGAGTGAAAGAAACCATCAATAGTGGTAGGGATGGCAAAACGCACAAACTTCTCCAGTAATCTTCAGCATTGACAGGAGGGTTAAGGTACTTACCTGAAGTGGCTTATTTCAGGAAAAAAAAAGTCATGAATGGGTTTTGACTATGACAATGAAATGAAAAGTGCTTATAAGAAATGAAATAATTTAAAGTTTAGAACAACACTCAGATGCATGTCAGTACAGCCACATTTCCATTTGTGAGCTCCACAGAACACAGCTGTAAGCTCCTGGGGACAAGGGACAGATGTCCCACACCCAGAGAGAGGGAATGGTTGTCAGACAACAGCAGAACCTGGTAAACAGTCAGAACATAATTTCAAAAGTTTATTTGACATTCAGATTCACAAAAACAATGCAGGTTTCATTGCATATTTTTACAGTTTCTTTAGATATATATTGTTTCATGGTTATACACAAACTAACTACAGACTAATCACGTGTAGCTAGCAAATAAAGTAATACACAGGAAATGTATGGCTCCTAAACTGAGAAACTTGATTCCCCTTTGTACTCTCTGTATTACATGTGTTTTTATCTGAATTTGCTTCGTGATGAGTGAATTTCAGTCCACCAAAAGTGAGAGCAAAAAGATTATATACTTGCCTTGCCTTGCCTTGTCTCTCTCACAGTTTTGAAAAGTTCTGTTCCATTATGAAAATTTGGACATAAATGGATCCTTTGAAAAGAATGTTAAGAATAAATCTTACATTATCAAGGGCAGCTGTCTCTTGTTTGTCTGTGAAAGTAATCTTCCTTCATATCCTGATATCTCAGACATAAGGAAATGATTCACCTTTGACACAAGAGAAAAATGTGTTTAAGTTCTAAGGCTGCATTTTTTGTAATACTGGGATATATGATTGAATTATATGCACTGGTATCCACATAGCCATATGGGTCAAATAATAAAAGTAATTTTGTAGATTAACATAACAAATATTTACATATCTCATTGCTTTTGAAAGTGTAAGTTTCACAAGCGCGTATTCTGTTTTATTTCAAATTCATGCGGTCCTCTTCCCTGCTCTCCCAGGAGCTAAAATAAAAAAACAACCAAATATTCTAATAATAAAACTTGTCAGAGAAATGGACTGATATGTCTTTTCTGGAAAATAATACTGTTTAAAGACTAAATCAAAGCAAAGTTTTCTGTAATTCCAAAAACAGTGTGCTGTCTTTGATACTATCCACTCCCATAATCGCTTCTCAGACAGTGAACTGAATTTGATCTCTAGAAAGTCACTAAGCTTTTAAGTTTGATATCAGAAAACTAAAATTTATTAAAACATGTTACTAAAGTAGTCTGTTCTATAGTACAGTGTCCCAAATTCTTACTATCAATTCATTTAGAGAGAGAGAGATTTAGATATGAATTTAATGCCACTTCAGGGAACACCCCAGACAATTGTAAAAAAATCCAATAAATAATGAGTTTAAGGAACATATTAAAAATTATATTTATGGATTGACTTGTAGTAAAGACAAAATAAAACATCCTAAGCACTTGGAGTAAAAATGGCTGTAAACTGATTGTGCATTCCAATCCAATCCCAGGATGCTTGATATTTTAAAAAGAGCAACAAATCTAAATAGTATGGTTGATTCAATGAACCTTTATTCTCTCTCCATTCCATGTGAAGAATGTCTCAGGACTACAATGTCCACTTTAGCAAAATAGTCTGCCATGAGCTAACATGAAATTCATTTAACTGAATGTTAATGATATTTTACTGGCATTTCATAAGCACTAGCCATGAGTCACCAACTAGAGCAGAGAAAAATGTAAATAACAATCTGGTCAGAAAGGTATTAACCTCAGGGACTCAACACTGAGTACACACTCCTCATTTTCATGAGGAGTGTGTACTCAGTGTTGTATAGTCAGTCATGGTAAGGCAGGAAGCTCCTGGCAGCAGAGGATCTGTAGCCTCATCCTGGCTACCATCCGGATGGTAAACATGATGGAGGAAGTAAGAATTTATCTGGCTTCTAAATACATGGTGATTTTGTATTTTCCCAGGTGATATTTCTGAGCCATTCTGCCACCCACTACCCCTTTTTCATCACATTCATTTCAACTCTTAGAACTTCTATATTCAAATTGCAATTTTGCTTGTATCGCTTTGTGTATCTAGCTCTACAAATTGAAAATTGTAACGTTGCCTTTTCCAAAAGAATTACCTTTAGAGAAATGGTATTCTTTCCTCTTTCTTCAACTGTGTGAATGGTAGATTTGCATGAACATAAACTCAGTACCTGTGGACTGTACTATAATGATCCTAATTCACCAGACACCATCTGCGATGACATTGTTAGCAGCTGTATTGATGTCAGCAGTTGTAGTCACACAGATGCAGTTCAGCATTTCACTGCTGGTGACAATCCCAAAGGCAGGTGAGGCCATGTGAGGAAAGGAAAAAGGGAGGAGAAGGAAGGACTTAATTACAGGATTCTTAGAAAAAAAAATATGTTAGCTCACAAAGTAATGTTAAAACTACTCCTTCCTAATCTCTATTATTTAATTGAGTTGATGATTTTCTCACTAATCATTAAATATTTTTGTAGAATTTGTTGTTTCAAAAGCTTCATATAGACTAGTCATCATTCCTGATGATAATCTAATCTTGTAGCTAAATAGATTAAAAGCTTTGCCCCTCCTCAGAACACTGCCAAACCTTAAATTTATTTTCAATAAGTAGTTTTGGAATACAATATTCAGCAGAGGGACAGGCCAGGAGTCCTTTGTTTTCTTTCTCCTAAAATTATCTTTTATTTGGAGAAAGTCATTAATCTGGAGAAATAATTAAGAAAAAATAGACGGGGACAGTAACATCTATTGAATGTGGTTGTGATGAAGGTTAGCAAATGGGACTGAAAATGTTTGATTTAGCTTTTATTGTTGCCATAGTGCAAAATATACTGAAACAAAAGAATTACTTTCCATGCCATACTAACCAGCTATTTCATTTTAGGGAGACTTTTTCCTTCCAGTCACACTATTATTTGAATGACTTCACCCTCTCCATAGACAATTAGAGGCAGGAAGAAATTAAGATCCAGTTTCATGTCATTCCTTGTCAGAATATTCAGCCTCACTGACTGTCTTTTAGGCATAGAGCTGACCTAGCTCAGAACTGTTTGACAATACAAGCATATGTAGGATATTGCATCTCCCCCAGCATGGTACTAACTAATGATCATGCTGGTCAACTTTGGTGCCTGTGAGGAAGGTCTCTTGGAGTTGCTCCAAAAGAGGGAATGCTGAACTTCAACTGTTCATGCTCTAACCTTCTGCAGTATCAAGGCAATCTATCTCAAAATATCAGCTTTCCAAATAATAGCACAGATATCCATGTTAGTGAAGAGTTTCCAACAAAGAACACAAATTGCTTTATTATTATTTATGCCTCCACTTCATAACCTTCATGACTTTAAGAGCACACAGTTCCTGCAGTTCCTTGCCTCCCAGCAACTGTTTCTCCAAGCATTCCCCACCAACCATTATCAGAGACCAGATATCCACTAGACAGAAATGGTAGGTTTTTTTCTGTGATAACTGAGACCTCAAATAATGGTTTAAACCCCTATTTTTCTAGCTGTTCCTTTCAACTGAATGGGAAATAATCCATTGTCTACTGAATGGGGAATATCTATTGCCAGCTTGATTGTATTTGCAAGAGCAATACAAAGATATTAGGAATATATCAACATATGAAAAGCTCCTTAGAATGCACAGTATAGGAGAATATGCTATAGCTGTATCATCAAGTGGTCTGAAGTCAGAGGAAAACAGTTTTCTTCTCTTTGCTTCAAATGCCAAAAGTTAGAGAATTATATTGCATTTCGTCATGCCTATATGGAAGTGTAGAAGAATGTTTCTGCGCTTTACAGATGAAAGGATCCTAAAATATTTTCCAGCTATTATTACTTTTTCAGGATACATGATAGGAATTTCTCATCTGCAGTGCTTGATTCCTTATGCATGACAAAATTGGAGATGCTAGAGAAAGATTTTCAGAGTTTTGTATTTCATTCAGCAGTTTGTTTATTATATTTTTTTCTTTATAGTGCAAAAAATAAAATAACAAATGCACAGAAATGTATGTAGTTATTTCTTCAGGAAAGGAAAACACTAAAAACAGGATTAATAAGTACAACTACTAAATTAAGGATATGTAATGACACAGGAAAAAGATATAAGGAATTTACAGTCAATATTACAAAATATCATCCAAATAGCTGACTTCATTTGAAATAAAAAATCTGTTTTGATTTCAGAAAAAAAAAATCCTCATCTGATTCAGTCACTTTCTCACAAAAAAGTGTGACTTTTCAAGAAATCATAAATATTACAGAAGGGTTGAAGCTTGTCAAAAAGTTAAATATGGAATGCTTGAGGAATATTTTGTCATGAAAGATTTAAGGATGTATGTGTATATGCTTCAGCAGCTTAATGATAGAAATGTTCTCTCAATACCTTAAAACTTGTGATATTTATTATATTCACTGCTGTCACTAACTCGGCAGTGGAATATATATATTAACTACACATACATACATATGTTCCTTGTATAAATAGACTTGCTGAGATTGCAGAGAGCTGCTAAATATTCTGCTGAGGATAAACTTCTAATTAAAGTTATTTTCCTTCTATCTGAAAACGTTAATGTATGTTTCCACTATGTGTTTATGGTTAGGAAAAGAAAAGTATTATATTTTTTAAATTACAAAACTATGGTTTTAAATTATGAATTGACTTTACACTAACTGAGTTGTGAAACTGAGGTCAAAAGATGGTTATCCTAAGGCAATGAATTCTATGTAGTTAATAGACCACATTTTGGAGCTTTTATCAGATTTCTTCTTCCACAGGCATTAACTTGCAAGTAGCACAGGAATCATGTATTCAACGGCTCTGTTGACAGCCTGGCTATGGGAGCAAAAGCAAGTAAGTGAGAAGGATGTGTGTATTCCTCCACCTTAAATTGATAAGGTCCAGAGTGATATGAGCACACAGACAGATGTGCCTTCTTGCATTTGGAAGGTGAGAAGACCGGAGCAGAGACAACCACACACCCACACTATCTCTTCAGAGTCATGCTGCAGACAGTTATGATTGCTCAATATTTCTAAGGCCCCCACTTAAGAATGTGCAAGTGTTAGAATGAAAACAAGATCTGGTTTACTACCTCAGTACCCACATTTTATCATGATGAGCCATGATGTAACAAATGCTTTTACCCCTTCAAGTACAACCCCAGAGCATCTGAGTGTGAGATGATACATAAAGATGATGTGAATATTAACGGTCTAGAAGTCTGCTTAGTAATTTTGTTCTGTGGATGCTTTACTGCCATTTTATTCACAAGACAAATATTTTAATTGCTAGAGGCTATGTAGTCCAGCCAAGGTGTATTTCTCAGGAGACTTTTGAGGTACCCACCTCACACAAACTCTGTTCTGCACTGGTTGTTTTAGAGTGTCAGACAGGTGCAGGATCAGATGAATATAGGGTTTCCCCTCAGCTCAAAATGCCTCTCACAAATAATTTAGAATGGGTGTCTGGATATGGTGTTTGTACTCTACATTAGAGTAGAGCCAAGGTTCATGGGAAGAGTTCCTCTGTAAGTTATGAGTGGTAAGGGTTTACAGGAAGGTAGCAAGGACTAGGTAAGATATAAGACCAACTTTTTTTTCTCTGTTAAACAACTCTTGTGCCTGGAGTCTAGTTGTTCTCTAAAAGCAATGAGAGAGCCTCATTTTCCTTTTGCATGCTACAGCTACAAACCAGGATGAGAATAACCAAAAATGAGTGGTCATTCTGGACAACAAAATTATTTCTGTAGTACACAGTTTGCTATATATCAATATCTTTTTATGTTTTGTAAAAGAAGGATATGTTGAGCAGCATTAAGAAAAGCTGACTGACTATGGGACCTGGGCTGCTGCAAGTTGGTTCAGATCAGCTGTTTTGGGAGGAAGGAAGATTGCTTCTACCTGAGAACCTGGAACATGCTGAATTTGAGAATGGGCCACACAGGTTTACTAAGGAGGCTGAATGAAAAGAGAGTTTAGAGCTCATTGGTAGTAGACTTGCTTGCAATAAAGCCACGGCTAAGTCTCAGTGCAGGAAGAGAGAAGGACTTATTTTTAGACACCCTAAGAAGACTATTTAAGCTTCATACCTTCAACAAGGCTCCCACATGTGCTGGAAATCCAAACTAAAAGAAGAGAGATTTTCTTGCAAAGGTACAATGGACAAGATCCGTTAGAAAGGAATAATTTGCAGACACAACAAAAGTATAAGCATCCTTTTAATGACTGGTGTTCTTGACTCTAAAGTTTTTGTCAATTTTTAGTATTTATTTAATCTTAACCATTTATTTTTTAAAAAATAATAATTAAAAAAAAACCCTACACTTCAAACTTCCAACATTTGAAGTCATGTGATGTCATAAGAATCACAGCCCTCAACTAAAAAAAAAAACCCTGTCAACTTTATATGATAACTTTAACCATGATTCAGTTGCAAGCAGCTAGTTAGAACTAAAGCATGCAAAAGAAACTGAAAAGTAAAAGTAAACTCTGAGATAAATATATATATATATATGTACGTATGTAAGTATGTATGTAAAATTTAAATGGCTCTATATACCTCATTTGACAACTGAATATTTTTCTTTAGAATTGTGAGACAGTTTAATGGTCATCCCCACAGAAATAAGAAGAGAGATTTTAACCTTAATTTTAATAAAATTAAAACTTTTTCAAAATACTAAATAAATTAGTTACAACATTAATTTCTAAACTATTTTTCAATTTATTAAAGGAGAGACATTAAAAAACATCCATCATCTTGTTTCAAGAATATATATAAAAAAATAAATTAGTTGAGGTTAAATATTTACAGGTCTGGGTTTTTAAACAGCAGGCACAATTACAAGGAAAGGGCAATAGGATAGCTAGTATGAGCCTGAAGTGAGCAGTTTTGTATGCAGCAGTACCACAGAGAGAAGAGCTTTCATCTTCATAAGCAGTATTATGTTGTTTTATGCAAACAATATCTGAATCCAGTCCATAAGTTTGGCTATATATATAGATATTTTGTAACTGAAGTGAAACTAGCAAGTGAAACAATTGCTTTAGCGTCTAAGTAGGTCTTAGTAACACAGATGGTGCTTTTTTGTTGTTGAAAGCATGTTAACTAAACTATTTCCATATGTTGATTTACGTAGTTTTATTGCTGCAGATTGTAACACAGCCCTTGACAAGAGACAAAGCAGATCTCAAAACTCAGGGGGAAGAGGGAAAATCACAGCTACTGGTACAAAGAAAAAAATGGAAACACTGCTTAAATGTTCTGAGAAGATTGTGTAGGTAACAGTCATAATTTTGTGCTTAAAACCATTACAATATGAAGTTTTCTTCTTGTTATCAACATATCTTCTAACTGTCCTTGCTACTACACTTACAAATTCCCATAAAGACTCTTGAAAGATTTCTTTCATGTTGCTCTGCAGAGGAGGCTCCTGCATCATTACAAGCTCAGGGGTATTCATCTAGAAGATGTTTCTAGTTAATGTTGTCTTGAAGTTTTTTAAGTAGAGGGGCAATGGACTAGGTTCCCAGACACATTCTTCTGTTCCCTGCCCTCATTCTGGGGAAGATACCCTCTTAGAATTACAAATGACTTTGAGCTGACAAAGCTGTTTTACGGAATAGGCTAATTCACGCACATTCAGAAAAATGAGTTTATGGCACTAAGCATGGAATGTTCAGTAAAGTTAACAAACTGACATGGAGCAGAAAAAATGCTGAATCTCTGCTGAGTTGTATGAGATTTCTTATATAAGGCTTGCAAAAAAAACCCAACAAAACAAACAAAAACTGAAATGAAGGTGATCTATCTTTTTTAAATTCTTGCTTGTAAAATCATATTTGAGAAACAGGAACTAGATACCACTAATCCTTGTTCCACTTTATACATGTAGATGTGTCTAAGAGTATTCAAAATTTTGATTATTAAAAATATGCTCAGACCATCTGATGTGCAATACCAGTAGGTCTCCCATTGTTTTCTTAGCATACAAAGCCTGTGGCAGTTTGTTCTCACAAGTAAATGGAACAGTAACAGTTCTCCTTGGAAATAAGCAGAATCTTTTTGATTAAATATATTTGTCATAAAGAGATCAATCAACTAAAAAAAAAATAAGCAGAACTGTATTCATCAAAACTTTAATCACAAAATGTTTGTGGGATCCATGATGGAGTCTCTCATCAAAGCCAGGTGCAAGCAAGCTCATGGGTGGTCACTCCCAGATTTTGTGTGAAACATGGGTACCCCCATAGGGTTCAGGAGAAACTGAAAGAATATTTCAGAAGCTAAAAACAGAGTGGTTAGAACTCATTGTTCCTTTCTTCCCTACTTTACACTCACTCTGCCCTCCAGTACAGAGCTCTATCATAGATTTTGTGAAAATAAGAACTGAGACTGGCACAACTCCCATAAGCAAATCACTCAAAAACTCTCCTTCACCCAGACACAGCAATGGTTCACCCAGACACATTTAAGGTGCTCAGAGTTATTCCCATGTTAATCCCTCCCTTGTGTCCTTCTTTTCTCCACTCCTTAGCTACAGCTACACTCCTGCAATATAAAACTTCAATGTGCAAACTCAGATTTGTACGAACTCAGTCTGTCCTTCCAAATTGCTCTGGCTGTGAGGTTACCACTTCTCTACCAGTACAGTATCTCTATGCATATGAAATATCTCAAGTTTCAGTACAGCCTACCAGTGGATAATTTGAGGGAAAAAGCAAGGCATAAGACTTTTTAGCTCTCTCACTTTCATTTTTCCCAGAGGGGAAGTAGCAAAGATCTTTTCTGCCCAGGCTAAATCCTCTAATAAATCAGTTGCTGGTATAGAGTGGAGTTCTGCACCACTCATGGTGAAGTGTCTGTGTGAGCTGAGGAAAGTATGTCCATTCTAAACCACTGGAAAAACTGAAGAGGATATTACCAAGCAGCATGTGCTCAGAAAGCCTATAATGCATAGTGGAAAAAAACCCCATAGGGGTTGGAACATTTTATGGCTATACTACTAAAAACCACTCACTTGCAATGCAGTCTAATATATTTCAATTCCTTAGTTTAGTTTTAAATTGGGATATAAAGGTGTAATAATGTTGTAAAATTTATTATTGACAGGACTTCTTGATGTCAGTGGAAACTGGTAAGATCACATCACATGAAGATGATGTCACTCATATGTAAATTTGCTTTTACAAATTTGCCAAGGAGAGCACTCTCCCTGATTTTCTTACCTATTTATTTTACTTAATAAATCACTTTTATTTCACGATGGCAAATATAGTCAGAGAAGTGAATTGTTCTGACAAGGAATGTCATACATGATGAGTCCACCAAACCTTAGACTTGTTTCAGGTTTTTTGGGGGCTTTTTTGTTTGGTTTTTTGTTTGTTTTTTGTTAGGGGTTTTTTTTGTTTATTTGTTTTTTGTTTTTTGTTGTTGTTGTTTTGTTTGTTTTGGTTTGGTTTTATTACTGTTTGTTTTGGAAGGTTTCCAAGGGGGTTGGGGGGGATGTATGTGTGTAATTTCCTACAGCTGGGGGTCATAGGAAGATAGCTGAGAGGAAGAACACAGCGCCATCACCACCAAACAGAATATGATCTGACTTAAGGAGAGAAAAAGATATTTACAAGAAATGTGTATACACTGGGCAAGGAAGTCATGTCACAAGATGCAAATAGCTAGCCTGGAGCCGTTGACACAGATACATATGATATAAGGACCAAAATCTAAGCTAATGGGCTATTTTACATATGACCATTTGTTTAAGGCTGTGATCAATATTTGCTCTCCAAAAAGACCACAACATTAGCAATAATTAAAGTACATGTTCAACCATGCAAGGTCAGTGATAAAGTCAGCAGCTTAAGTCACGCCAATGAATCATGTGAGTGCAAGACTAGGCAATATAAGGATTGCTGAGGAGCAGATTAACTCACTGTGAACAGGTAAGGACTTGGAAATGTGCAGCAGACAGCTTGTAAAAGACTATTCATTTAAAGTATGAGACTTCTGCTAAAAGAGAAATGATGTTACAGCAGCTAGGTTTTGTGCCTAGTGCCTACACCAATTAGCAGGGAGGAAGAAATGAAATATGAGGTACTCACAGTGCAGAAATCTTCTTTTTGTGCTGCTTCTTCTGTCCCTTAAACCAGCCACTGTCACAACCTGGTTGTTCAAACCTGCCATAAGCAGACAGGTAAAGCAGAAGGAGCTGGAGCCTGCGGATTTAGGTATAATAGAGAGCTGATACCAGAAGACAAATAAAATGGTATTATATAAGGGAGGAACTTGTCCTGCACAAAGAGGGAAAAAGAAAGGGGTAGGGACACAGCAATATATGTCTTAAGAACATTTTGTCTCTTAAGTGCAGAAAAATAATGGGCAATGACAAAGGTGAAAGTATGGTATTTCTATAATGGAATCATCCACCATATACCACCAGAGCCAGAAGAAGGGAATGACGGGTTTTGCGAACAACAAAAGGCTTACAAACAACATTCCCTTCCACAAGTGGATAGAGGAAAGAAAATATAACAGAAGGTTCATGACTTGAGACAAAGACCAGAAGAGATCACTCAGCAAATATCATCAAGGGCAGAACAGACTCTAATTGGGGATATCAATTGCATTTATTACTAATAAAATCAGGGCAAGATAATGAGAAGTAAAATAAAGGTTAAAAAACACCTTCCTCCAACCTCTCCCTTTTTCCTGAGCTCTACCTCCTCCCCCAGTGGCACAGGGAGTCGGGGAGTGAGTGTTATGGTCACTTCATCACACATTGTTTCTCTCACTGCTCAGAGAGAGGAGTCCTTCTCCTGCTCCAGCATGAGATCTGAGATCCCTTCCACAGGAGACAGTTCTCCATCAAATCCTCTGATGTGAGTCCATCTCGTGGGCAACAATTCTCTGGGAGCTGCTGCAGTGCAGCACCCTGTGCACTCTTGCACAGGGTGCAGTCCTTCAGGCACAGCCTGCTCCAGTGTGGGTCCCCACAGGACCACAAGTCCTATCAGGAAATCTTCTCCAGCATGGGGTGATTTGTCCATGGGCCCACAACTCCTGCCAGGAGCCTGTTCTAGAGCAGGCTTCCCATGGGTCCAAAGCCTACTTTCAGGCATCCACCTGCTCCAGTGTGGGTCTCCTTCATGGGCTGCAGGTGGATCTCTGAATGCCTGTGTTTCTCCATGGGCTGCAGGGGCACAGCTGCTTCATCATGCTCTGCACCATGGGCTGCAGAGGCATCTCAGCTATGGTGCCTGGAGCACCTCTTTCCCATCCTTCTCCACTGACCTTGATGTCTGCAGGGTTGCTCCTTTCACATATTCTCACTCTGGTCTTCTCTGGCTGCAATTAAATCTTCACAATAACTTTGTTTTCCTTCTTAAATATGTTACCACAGAGTCATTACTATCATTCCTGATTGGCCAGCAGGCAGTCTGTCCTGGAACCAGATGGCATTGTCTCTCCAGGACATGGGGAAAACTTCTGACAGCTTCTCATAGAAGCCACCCCTATAACTCCCCTCCCACCAGAATCTGGCCATGCAAACCCGATACCAATGCAAAGCACAGCACAGAGAGGGCTGCTATGGGAAAATTAGCTCAGCCAGACTCAATATACACTTTCACTCTGTGAAAAGGAAAATAGCAAAGGGGTCAACTCTCGGTTAACTCATATGCATTGGTAACAACTTCTAAATATAAAAATAGGAGACATCACTGGGCAGAAAGTGCCGGAAATGGTTAATAACACCTAAAGAGAAAATATTTTGAGAGAAAGTGAAATGATGGAGTTCGTGATCCTTAGGAAAAAAAAGGAGCTATAACAAAACAAAAATTAGGCTTTTATAGAAAGTGGGCTTCTATAAATTCATAGAACTGGTAAACAAGGAGTCCTAGGAGAGAAAAAAGAAATTAAAGTGAACTGTCAGTTCCATAAAGAAGTAATATTAAGGTCATGGGTGCAAAATACACTATTACAGAAAAAAAGATTAAAAGTGCAGTAAGAGATGAGCTTGATGAAATCATGGGCTTTTCGTGAATTTCAAACACAAAAAGAAAGTGGAAACTAGGTTTGGTTCTAAGGTCAAATATAAAAAGCAGAATAAGTGCATAGGGAGAGAGCAAGAAGAAGATACAGCACAAAACCGAAAGCCTTTAACAAGAAAGCTAAGTTGTAGCAAGAAATCCTTCCATAAGAGGAAAGAGTGGTTGACTGCTTGGTTGACAACTTATTGTAGTGTGCTGTCATTGCAGGCTAATCCAGGAAAAGTGAGGAGTGTAATAATTTTTTTGAAAGTTATTCCTGAAAATGTCATAGGGCAGTCATAATTAATGCAATTATCAGAGGGTAAAACCTCTTTCTCTAATAAGGAAGGAACAGGTCAAACAATATCTAAATAATCTCAAAACAGTTGAAGCAGCTGGTCTTTGCCGCAGTGCAATTAAAAAGCTGGCGGGTGAAGTCACAGTATCATTAGTTGTTATCTCTGAGAAATTAGACAGAATGGAGAGACAGGCAAACATATATTTTGAAGAAATGGGAATGTGAAAAGGTGAAGCCAGAAAATTACAAACTATCCAGGCTAAAATCAGCCTCTAGAAAAGTACTGGAAGAGTTATTTATATTGTTTTTAAAAACCTAGACAGAAATACAAAAATGAGTAACAGCTGGCATATTATCAACCGAAATAATACCAAATCAATTTAATATCTCCCTCTTACAGGCTAGCAAACTACATGGGTAGAGGTAAATCAGCTGATACATAGTTTGACCTCAGCAAATTTTCAGCACTACTAGTACAATTTTAAAGAAGAAAGAATGTCCTCAGTGAAAATATAGGAAGAAAGATACAAAGCTAGTGGTATCAAATTCTGAAAGCAGTTACAATGAGCCCTATGTCAAAACAAAGGAATGCAATTAGTGAAACTCTGCTGGGGTCTGTCCTGAGTTAGAATTCTCATTAGTTAAGAGGTTTAGATTTTTTAAATATGTAGATCTTACATGGGTGGGAAGACTGCCGGTATAGATGAGGATATACCTAGAACTCTTAAAAATCCAGACAAAGTGCAAGGTGTCATTTGAAAGACAAGTCCAAGGCATTAACGCAAGAGGGAAACATCAGCTAGGCAGCAGCAGCAAATAACTGCTTGCAATCATTTTCAAATTTGCTGTAGGGAGCAGCAGTATTCTGTGTTCAGTATAAGTAGAAAAGGACTAAATGTATAGGAGTTTTAGATAGTTCTTAATAATAAAAACACTTAAATTGAATCTTTCCAAATTCATATAATAGTGTCTTCAGTCTCAACACATGTTTCTTGTCACTGACCCATATAATTCTGCCTTGGACAAATCAATGGGCTGAAAGATGCTCTGGGGTTTCATGCCTCCAATCTTATGATTTTATGTCTACCCAGAAGCTACTGCAGCCACCTTCAGCGGCTAAGAGGCAAATGCATATTGCTTTCCTACGTGAGAATCCAGCTGAGATGCAGGAATGCATGACAGGATCACCATATGCTCCACTCTCTCACAGCTCCTTCCTGCCAGCTCTAAAGTGTACTTCATCCCTTCTGTATAAACCATATGTACAGGGAGAGAGCTGATAAGGAGACACCCTGCAGCCAGTATCGGTAGGTTTCAGCAGATGATGCATTCAGTACTTGCTCAGAATTAGGATGTCCATTTAGGATTCTGCAATGTACCTGCAAGCGTCAAGCACAGCACTCCTGCTGGGTAACTTCACACAGGTACAAGGGTCCATACAAAATTTGAAGATAGAACAATGTAGTCATGAAAGAGCAGGAAAAACCTGCAGTAGTGCAGGATTTCCTAGTCAATTCAGGTATAGATAGGATGTTCCTATAGGCACAGAATGCATTTTCTTTGACATTTCTCTAATCTTCAAAACACATTTTAAAGGCATTAGAACATTCGTTTTTAACCCTGCAACTATAAGAGAAGACAAAATACTAAATTTCTTTTAGAAACGGATTTGCATGCCAAATCTAACAGAAAAGACCCACCTATCGCAAAAGACATGAGAAAAGACTTATCTATCACAATCAGGGGAGGTATATTCCTCAAGTATTCAAATCATTTAAATTTTATTTTAAATAATTTTTTTATTAATCTGTTACAGGCTACCATTTAGTGTGGATAGACTGCCAAGTTCTAATAATTAACAAGCCTCTCTCTGTTTTTCCTTGCATCCCTCTGATATCTGAAAATTAATAACAGCCAGTCTTAATTTCCTGTGTGAAGAAAATAAATCTCTCTTTCCAATGGTATTCTTATTTGGAGCTTTAATCTACTGCAGAATATCTGAACTCTTTAAAATGAAGAAAGCTGAACAACATTCAGTCTAGATAGAATCTCTATACACACGTGTTATGATAATGGTAACATAACCAGTGGGAATATAAATTCACTGCTTGTGATTTTGTCACAGATATAAAGATCTTCTGGAGAAGGTATGTACATCAAGCTCAAGAATATATGACATTTCTTCACCTCTGCAGGAATCAGTCCATCAGATAATCTTTTTAAGGAAATTCCAGAACTGTAATTTGCCTTTTTGCTTTTAAGCAACAATGCGATAATGCAGAAGCCACATTCAGTGATTCAGAATGATTTAGTTTGCAGGAAGCCCATTAATTTAACCATATTTTCCCATACTTTTCATCACCATGTCCTGTCATCTGGAAATAATAGAAACCTTAGTAGTAAATTCTGAAAGAAAAAAAAAACATTCAAGTACTGGTCACGTGGCATTTACTGGCATGCTAATGTTAGCTCAGTCTAACCAAAATTAGAATTTTTTGGTTAACCTGGATTAGCTTTCTAGTGAAAAGGATACTGAAGTGACAATCAAAAGCAAATGTGTTGTAGTTCTATATTTATTTATATGAAAGACAGATATATGGAACCTGAATGAAAAATATAAGGAAAGCAAGAATTTTTTTGTTGCTGAAATATGTAGAATAATAATAATAATAATAATAATGTAATAATAGTATAATCTGTGAATGTAAAATAGGACTTAGATGATCATCATAATTCAAGTGTGACTAAATTTTCAGTACTGCTCACTCTTAAAAATGTTGGTCAGACAACTTTTTTTAAAATGTATATGATTACTACACTCTTATTGTAAATTTATATTTCCCGCATTCTGAAAGGAAAAATTTCTATAAAGTTTTTGGATCTTTCACTTGTGTCACTAAATTTGATCTCCCCACAACCTTTCTCAGGCAGAACGTCAGACTAAAACCAAAGAAGGCTTTCTAGTATGACCCAATCCCAAAACTCACGTATTGGCTTCTGTAGCTCAGTTATATCAGTAAATATTTCTAGGTTTTGACTATGGGGGTGTGTTTCAGCTGAATTTAATGTTCTCTAAAGGCAATTATCTAAAAAATTCTTTTAAATTTTTTGTTAAAGTGAAAAAAATTATCTTCACACAAGAGGTGGAAAAGATGAAAAACTTGCGAATTTAGGGTGTTTCCATTTTGCTACTTATGGTTTGTGATTGCTAGAAAATGACATGAATTAGAAAGTCTCTATACACTGGGCCAGTTCTGATGCCCTTTAATTAATTGAAAGGTAAGTAGCTCCTTGTATCCCCCAGTAAATGTCTCTATGTAAATATATATGTATACATCAACACAAAAATATATGTAGATTTTTGTCTATTTATTTGGGGAGAGACAGACAGGCAGACAAATACACACAGATGATGTGTGTGACAGTGTCAGACCAGTGATAGCTCTGTTTGGAACAGAACACTAAACAAACAAGAGGATAGGACATCTCAGAGGCTGCAGTGCCTTCCCTGCTTACATGAACCTTAATGTTCAAATGGCTCAGACAGAAATTATTAAGATGCACTAGATAGTGGTTATGTTAGATCAGCCACAAAGTAGTTGCATCACAAATTTGATCACTGTTTTACTTTGAAGTAAAAGAACTTTGTGCTCCTTTTCAAATTTCTTACCAAACCCCTGCAAAGATCTGCAGTAAATTATAAAGAAAAAGCATAACAGAAATGCCCAGGATTTTTTGGTGTACTGAGTTCTTTCACACTTTTTTTACTGTTTTCCTAATTGTTACATATGCCTGTGGAGGTGATGTTGGTAGCAGAGTGGTCAGTGAATCTGACCTTAGTGCTGCTGCTCTCATTTAAGGAGTGTGCAGCTACTCTGATCAAACCCCAATTCCTGTAAAAGGGAATTTGCAATTAAACCTTCTCTCCATTTCCATGCCTGCTGTCCTTTAGATTGCCACAATTGAAACCTGAAACCTGTTTTACTGCTGAATTTTAGGCACATAAATAATCTATTTGAGAAGAGACTACTCAAATTTAAAGGGATTTCCTAGATTTAGGTCCTACCCAAAACAATATGGAAAAAATGATAAAACTGTGAAGATGAAAAGAGGGATTTTCACTCAGGACTGTAAGTTCAGTACCTTAATCAATAAGCACTCAAAAGCTGAAAAGTGTAAAAATATGAGAAATAAAATATTTTATTTTCTTCTCTATTACTGTTTGAATAATACTCTCTACTAAAGAAGTTTATGGCCCATGAATACATTTATGCTCATCAGAACATCTAGCATGAAGGACAAGTTGATTCATATTTTTTTATAGTTCAAGAAACTGAACAGAACAGACTAAAGTATTTTCAGAGATATTATATCTCATATGGAACTGGAAGACAGTGTCAAATCAGAAATATACAGTGACTTTTTCTTAGTTTTATTTATTTTATTTACATAAATAATGAAAATAAGGCATATGAAAACATTATGAAAATGTCTGCTATAAATTAGCCTGTGTTTTATAAAATAATTTTCTCAAATGTTAGATATATTTTTCTAGAAGGTAAAAGTAATTTATCACAATTAGCAGTGAACACTGTACTCATTTACATTTTGCTCTTTTGCTCTCCTCAGGAATAGTGAGGAAATGCACAAAATATTTGAAAATACTGAAACGCACAAAATATTTGAAACCTAGTTCAAAGATGTAGGATGAAAATAATCAAATGCAGAGCTGCAAGCTACTCTTTGTTCCTTTGACATTGTATTTAGGGACAGACTTTCATTTTAAAAAGGTAGTCTAATAAGAATTCTAGAGAATAAAGATGACTGAAATAAGAGACATCTGATAAATCTAATTAAAATATATTAATTTCATCCATTATTTTTAAGAACTTAGATACAAAATGAGAATTTGATCAGACATATTTCTCAAAAAATGAGAGGAGCAAAAAAATTTTCTAAAAATGTAGCAACTTATGCCATGTAAAGTACATTGTTTATATTAGCTTGAAAAAATCTGACTTGAAAGGGAAAGAAAATACTATTTAATTTGCTTGTGCCAAATATTTAGATTACATACATATCTTTGCTTCCTTTTCAGCAACAGGAACTCAGTTAAAGAATTCTTTTTAATCCTGACAGTCCTAGTGCGTCAACAGAAAGAACCAGTCTCTGAGATACTGGGATCATAGGATTATGTTTAGCTTCAGAACTAATTATCAGGACTTTGAGCTGGACGTACAGAAGCAGACACTGTGTTGTTCTTGTTGCTCCATCTGCTTGTAAGATCAGCAGTTGTATTCCTGGGTACATCTCAGAAGCTACAATTCCCTTCCTTTTTTCTGAAGGATATCTCTAGTGACTCTAAACAGCCAAAAAAAATCTGAAAAGACATTTCTCTATGCAGAATGCAAAAAAAGTAGACAAGTTCAGTAAATTGTAGTAAAAATGGAAAACAAATACTCCCAAGAGACTCTGAAGTCAGAATTTCATGTGCAGTACCATCATCATATACTGAATAAACTGAATTTTCCTTATTTATTTTTTAATAAATTCTTATAAATTCTATAAGAATTTTCTCTGACATGTTCATTAGTATGCCTGGAAAATATATCAGTCCTGATGCACAAAAATTTAGTGTCAGACAAACTTCTGATCAACTTCTGATCGAATCTTAGGAAATAGCAAAGATTCTGGCAAGGAATAAGTACAAAATTGTTGAACAAAAAATGATGAATTAGTTTCATCCATTCTAAACAGTCTTCATCTGGTAGCACATGTGATAATTTTATTGAAGACAATAGATAAAACGATGACAGCCTGGCGTGCATGATTTGTATCTACACCACTGAAGAAATCCTCCTTCTGAACAGTGGGTGTCCTACAGTGAGCCCTGTCATCAGAATCGATAGCTTAGATGTCTGAGGATATGCAGATTGGAGGAAACCAGATGTTCCTGGATTTTACTCATTCTGTGTTCTCAGAAAGTGAAGACAAGCATATTATTATCTATGTTCGAGATAAAAAAGCAATTCCATGCTTTATACATAGTTTCATCCTAAATTCCTCTTCACTGGTTCAGAATACTTGTCTGAGCATACATCCTCACACCAACCTTCTTCTGTGAGCCTTTATTCTGGATTGTTCATGATCCCAGATAACAAGTAGCAGGACAAGAAGGAATGGCCTCAAGTTGCCCCAGGGGAGGTTTAGATAGAATATTAGGAAAAATTTCCTCCCTGAAAATGGCGTCAAACACACAAACTGGCTGCCCAGGGAAGTGGTGGAATCACCATCTCTGGAGATATTTAAAGAAAGGTAGTTGTGGCACTTAGGGACATGGTTTAGTGGTGGGCTTGGCAGCTCTGGGTTAATAGTTAGACTCGATTTTAAAGACCTTTTCCAAACTTAATGATTCTATTATTCTGTGAGATCAAACTGCACGTGGTAAAGCAAACTGCTTTCCTCCAGTACTGTCATATTTTTTTCCTCCACAAGGAGCAAAGCCAGAGAATTTGTTCTCACTGGTACCTTTGTATTTGAGAGATTTTCTAAATGACAAGATGGAGCTAAGGTTACAGCCAGATGTAAAGTTAGATAGTGACAATTTTAAGTGATGGAATAAAATCTCTGTACATTAATCTTGTGCTGTACCAGCATGTTGGGACTTAAACTAAATGTCCATAGCTGTTCAAACTCCTTAATGACCTGCTCAAACTCTCTGTAAAATGAATCAATTTATCTGTTTCTCAAGGCCAATAAAACTCCAACACACTTGAATGTGCCTTAAGTACAGCCCCCCAGAGGCAATAGAGATGGCAAAAATGTTCCTTCCAATCGATTAATTACTAGCTCCTTGGAAACCATGTTTTGTCTTGGAGGCAACAAAAGCCTATGAGGAAATGCAAGACCAAAGCTTGAGAGTTGGTTGCTCTTCTCAGATGGAGGATTTTGGAAGAGAGAGGGTTTCTGTAAAAAAACACTAAGATTGGAGTGGTGCTGGGATAAGTTTATGTGGCCAGGAGTTGGAGAATGATTGTTTAGAAAGGAAACAAGCTAAGTGTGGCTGGATATAGAGTCATGATATTAATACGAAAATCCCAGTTTTGTTTTTTTGTTTTGTTTTTAATAAAAAAGCATATTACAGGGCAATTAATTTTACCTGATCATGCCAGTTTTCTGAGGGAGACATCTGCAATGGATTTAAGAATACTTTATATCACTGGGTAGTGATTTTCAATGACTTTTGATCTGTAAACCCAAAACTGTTTCCAAGGGAAGATGGAGGCCATTATTACAAAGACACAATTTATGGCATATAGTTATGGGAAATATTCTCTGTAATTAGGATTTCTTATGACTTTTAGTAGATGGAGTGTAGAAAATTGATCTATGTCCAATCATGCATTTTCCTAGTGAATGAAAAATGGTCCATAAAATATCCTCATAATGATGCATATTTGCTTTGCATATGTTAGTAAGACTGTGAGGAAACCAAGCTGAAATAACTGGAGTCCAAATACTGTCTTATTAACAAGATGAAGATAAATACTCTATGGTGTCCTGTGTGTGTACATATGTATTATGCCCAGTGTGCTCTCTCCTTCAATCCAGCAAGGACATTGAGGTGCTGGAGCAAGTCCAGAGAAGGGCAACAGAGATGGTACAGGGTTTAGAGGGTAGGTCCTAGAACAAGCAACTGAGGGAGCTGGGGGTGTTTAGCCTGGAGAAAATGAGGCTCAGGTGTGACCTTATCACTCTCTACCACACTGAAAGGAGGATACAGCCAGGTGGGAGTTGGTCTCTTCCCCCAGGCAAACAGCAACAGGATGAGGGGACACAAGCACAAGCCACACCAGAGGAGGTTTAGGTTGGATATTAGGAGGAATTTCTTCACAGAAAAGGTGAATAAAAATTGGATTGGACTGTACAGGGAGGTGGTGGGGTCAACATCCATGGAAGTGTTCAAGAAATGACTGGATGTGGCACTCAGTGCCTAGTTGACAAGGTGGTGCTCAGTCATAGGTTGGGATCAATGATCTCAAAGGTCTTTTCTAACCTAATTGATTCTGTGATTCTGTAAGGGCTTGCTGTGGATGTAGACAGCAGCTCCACAAGTGCTTAGATGACTGTAATATTCTCAGGGGCCTCTACATTGTCATTTGCAAAGTGATGAATCTACAGATCTCCAGCATTGTTCTCAAGAGACAGTAATTACATTTTGCAGACAGTTGCATATTTTCTCTTCCCCCTAATTTTTCACTATTTTGGTCTTGAACTATATGAATTATTAAACCATTCCTGACATTCAGCCATACAGTCTGTGAGCGTTTTCTGCTGTAAAGTTTCTGGTGAATGAATAATGTTTCTTCTGCAGAGGCTTTGTGATGCTGTTGCAACTCTCTGATACCTTTAGTCAAAAATAATTATCTCATGTTTGTTTTAGGGTCCTTTCAGTCTCAATCACCAGCATTTTTTTTATTAAGCTATTTAATATAGATTTTTCCAATTTTGCCCACACATTGCTTTAAAGTGTCATGGTTTCACTCTGTTATTTTCTGAAGTTGAATCCTACAAAGTAATAGCTTCATTTTTCTCTATATTATCTTTAAAAATTGTATAGTTCTGCAGACATTAGTAGCTTGGGACAGCTCGTGTTGCAGGATTCCTATGATA
The DNA here is from genome assembly GCA_024500445.1 of Entomyzon cyanotis. Taxonomy (NCBI): domain Eukaryota; kingdom Metazoa; phylum Chordata; class Aves; order Passeriformes; family Meliphagidae; genus Entomyzon; species Entomyzon cyanotis. The sequence goes on from JAKEPQ010001009.1 coordinate 11,296,840, forward strand.
TCTGCTTTCTTGGTTAACTTAATGACTTTCTTAAGTCATTAAGATGTGCAGCTGATTATAGGTTTTAGTCCTAACAGAATCTGCTTACTCTTCATATCACCAGTAATTTCATTAGCTATTGTTGTTCAAACCTCTTATTATAAATGGACAAGTCTTTCACTAAGCTGTCCCTAATCCAATGTTCACCCAGAAATTATATTTAAAGATTTCACCAGCACTCAAGTGTTACTGCTATAGTTTTATAAATATTATCCTTCACTTCTGTGTTTGTTTCGTTCCTTGCTATCTTCCTAGAATAGATTCTCACCTTTACTATCTGGGATGTATATAACACTTATAATGTAAGGAAACCACATGAACATATTTGAATTTCACATTACCATGATTATTAATCATAAACACAGGTATAGTTACATATTACATAACTAATAACTGGTTTGCATGATTAGAGATTACAAATATACTAATTTGGAGTAGAAAACTGTAAGAGACCAAAGACAAGATCCATACATATGGCATGGGAATGCAGAAAAACATATTGTCATGAATATACACACAGGATAGTTTTTGGATGCAATTGCACAGCTAATGCCATCTTCATAGCTGGATAAGACTCTTCAAACTGTGTATCATTTGGTTGCTTATTTTTCCTCCAAAAAGCAGAAAGGCTGACTTAGCATTTGTTCTACTTTTGTTCAGGACAGAGTTAATTTTTTGCAGTAGCCATGAAGGGGCAGGCCTGGGGCCATGGGCGTGGCAGGTCTGTTATTCTGTACCATCTCCCCTCATTGCTTGGCACCGAGAAAGGGAGGCTCTGCTTTAGAGAAGAGTTGTCCTTCCAGTGGGAGAAAGCATGGCTGGGAAGAAAGAAGAACCAGTTGATATTTGCCAAGGGCTTTCCTTGTAAATAATTTCATTGTCTTATGCCTTTTTTTACTAATATTGTTGCTCTTACAGTTTCTTCTCTTATCTCATTGCTGTTTTCAGTAAATTGTTCTTATCTCAACCTGTGATTTCCACCTTTTGAGCCTCCATTTCTCAACTCCATGGAAGGAGAAGGAGGAGGAGGGAGCAAGCAATGTCTGGTTTTGGAGAATCTCTGTGGGGGCACTGAATTGGGGGGACTGTATTTGTACTGTCAAATGAAATTAAATAAGGAAAAATAACAAAATCAGCTATGGGCCTTCTAATTAGCTAAGAATTTTTACATTGTCTATTAGGAAAAGATAACTTTCTGAAGATGCTCATTCCCCTCCTACTGTCATTGAATGTGGCCAATATTTCTCATTCAGAGTCTGATCAACTTCCTTTTTAACACTTAATAAATTTTGTTTTCAACTGGTGCTAGAAATGCTTTAATTTTTGACATGTACGTCTTGCTCTTACTTTCTTTAAATAAATGTGTAACCAGATCATTTCTTTCCAGCTGTAGGAAACCATGATGACTATGATTTTTCATTAATGTTTTCTTTATAAAGGCTTTCACAGATAAACAGAATCTTGATCAGTCTGCTTTGTTATAATAAACACAAATATGCTATATCTGAAGTGGCTCAAGATTCAGTTAAATAAAATAATATTACATGCTTTTGAAAAATGTTTTTAACCTTGGTCCTTTTTTGATTCAAAAAAATATGACCTCTTTACCTTCTTTTCTACCCAGGGAACATAACTTCTTGTCTCCTTCTATTCTGAACAATTGTATCTCTAATTATTGTGAAACACTTACAAAAGAACTTGTTGAAACTGCTAATGCAGCACAGTCTAGGATTTTATAACTTTGTTTTATAATGACTTAGTGATCTATTGAGTTATTTTTGTGTTCTCCTACCCAAAAATATTTTACAGAAAATTAATTTTAAAAATATTTCCAAACTTTTTAAAGCACTAGTTGTATTTAAATTTCTCAGAGCACCAGCAAAACTCATTTGTATTTTTGGTAATACTGTGTTTTTTACATGCTTCAGACTTTTACATTCTTCCTTCAGACTGAATTTTATTTAAGATGTGGTTTTCATTGGTTGGGATTTTTTTTTTTTATTATCATACTAGCTTTAATATCACATAGAAACCATAAAAATTAACACGGAAAAATTATTTTCTTTCCTCACTTAACTTCCTAAAACTTCCTTGAATGAAAAGAAGTGCCATTGCTCCTCCCTAGCTTCACATGAAGTTTTCTGTAGTAAGGTGGATTGTTCTGTTGAAGCAGAGCTCTGTAAATGTAGAGTAGTAAGAGAACTGGTACCCTGGAAAACTAGTCTTTTCTCCCTTATAGGCTCACAGTACAAAATCAAAGAGATTTTTAGAGCTTGTTGGCAAAGGAATTTGTTAGAGCATTTGATAGTATTTACCAAATCAACAGACTTTTTCCATCAAATAAGACCACCTCTACATGGGCACACGTATATCAAATACTGATATAAAATTAATGAACGTGCTTTCTTGACACCCAGGCACCAATTCATTAATCTCCAGGATACTAAAAAAAATCTTTGTAAGAGAAGGAGATATCGTTTTTCTTGTATTTAAATTGTCAGCTCTTTAAATCAGTGCACTATCCTGAAAGAAATTCTTCTGTTTGCAGGGACCATTGCCTAACATGCATGCAACCAATTGTAACTGATAATTATCACTGCTATAATTGATGATTAATACAGATCATAATTGAAATAATGTCAATTCACTTTGTACTAGATTTATTTCTTTAAAAGAGATACATATATATATATATTTACAAAGAAGAATGGTTTTCATTATTTTTGTGATCACAATGAGGAAAATGGCTTTTAAAAGGGGATAACAACCAGCAAACATATGACACTGCATATAATATTTTTAACTAAGTCAGTGTGTCACACTGACGAGGACAAGATTGTTTTCTGCTTACAATCAATCTAGTTTTCCCCGAGTCAAGTCTGGTGACAATTCATTTGCAGGCAACTCATCCCATCACTCTTTCACCAATTTTTTCTGAACTGTGATCGAGCTTTTATCTGGCAGCCACAAAGAGGAATCATTACAGGGAAAATCACAAGAAAAAATGCACAATCTGTCTAGTGAGAATACTGGTAAGTACACATGAATCTGAATCACCCATAATATTTTCTGCCATACTTTTATTCAAAATGTACAGAAATCTCAAATGTAAGGGAGAACTGAAGATCAAACATGGTTAGATTTAACGGGATAGCATTGGCAGAAAATGAGGTAAGAGCTGACAATAAAATGAATATTTGATGCAGCAAAAATTATTGAACAGACTACAAAGACTTAGTAAGTGCCATGGTCTTGCAAATGTAACTCTGTCATTTTTTATGTGTAGCAATAAAGATTTTGACAGCTAGACAGAGTCATTGCAAAATATGCTTTCAACCCCGAGGTAATTTATATTATTAAAGCATTGCCTCTGATAGACATTTAAGAGGTACAATGGTAGTCACGCTTCTTATGGTAATATATTGCATCATTGTTAGGATGTAATTGTAGGAAAACAACTTGAAGATAAAGAGCTTCAAACAAAGGAAGGTTTAAAGTGATTATGATTACATATATGTGTTATTCCCATGTTCAAAAAATGTCATAATTGCCCTTCACCATTGCCATATGTCCCATTTCCCTCTCTGTATACCAAAAACTGTTGATGTGTCTACTTAAACACTTACAAACCTATTATTACAGACAGCTGTTCATCTGTTTTCTGCTTTCAATTTAATTTAACTTCAGGTTTAGGGGAAAAAATGCACAGATTGTAGATTTCCCAAGAAAAGATGTGTTACCATTTTAATTAAGAGAAGTAGCATAAATACATAAAATAGTGTCTTTAATTCACCAACAATATCATTGCAGTCTTTAGGATAGCATGAGTTTATTTTTCTTTCTTTTTACTTATCCTGGGACTTAATAGAAAGAGGTCATGTAATAGGGGATCTTTTGGTAGAAGGAATACAAACAGGTCATTGAAGTTCAATGAAATAAGAAAACTTGGAATTCAGGATAAAAGAGGAGAGGCACAGAGTAGAGTAGGATCTCAGGGGAGTAGAGCAGAAGCCTGAGGTCCTGATGAATCTTCTGTGTTCAGCCTGGAATAGGGAACAGTGTGGTTTTCCTGGGGTTTTGCCTGCAGCAGGCAAATTTGGCAAAAAGTCCTAACACTGGGACCAGAGGATAAAAAGAATCCCAAAAACAAAGGACATTTGCATTTATTTAAAGTTGCATTTGTTTTGGGGTTTTTTTTGGAGGGTGTTTGTTTGTTTGTTTGTTTTGGGTTTTTGGGGGGATTTTTTCGGTGATTTTGGAAGTCATAGGTTTGTTTTGGCCAACAATTAATATAATCTCATTATCCCATCACCCCAATATGACCGTGGACCACTCCAGAACCCAGATATCACCTTTTTCCCCAGTTTTTTCTCTGTGTTAAACAAGAACAGGTTCTTTAATATGTAACAAAAATAATCATTGAATTCAGTGTTTTCCCTGTCAGAGAAGCAAATCCTTCTCAAAGCCTTTGTTTGCATAGCTATGCCTGGAGATAAGCAGTGTATCATGGTGTGGCATGTGCCCTCACCAGAGACCTAGAGGGATATCAACTTCTTTAACAAATTCAGCTGCTGGGAGTTATGGGTTTTTAATGTTGGCTGGCAGATTATAACTTTAATATCCTTTTATAACAGGGAGATGTCTTGCTACTGCAACAAGCTGCATATATAAAAAATACAGTCATTATCACATGAAGTTATTCCACTCACACCCACCCACAAATAGCATCATAAACAGCAAAAATAGTAAATACAGCATAATTACCATGTTTCTGCAGAAAACCTACTCACAAATGTCCTATGGGAAGAGAGTCTGGCATGCATCTTAGAATAATTTTGTTCCATTTCAGAAACAAGACTTAAAATGAAAGATTATCATATTCAAATTCAAAGAGATCAGAATACACAAACCATCAAAGACTGCTCTATCACTAATATTTCATAAATATATTTAATTATTACTTAGATCTTTACCAGGGGATCATTCAAATTTATAAGCACATATTTTCATGTAACAGTGCCTGGATTCATTTCACATTTGAGATTATGTGCCAGAGTGTCCAGATTTGAACATTTTTTTTATTATTATTATTATGCAAGACATAGCCTTTCTGAAATAAACCCCTTTAAACCTTGCACATGTATTTTTGAACTAAAATTTCATATATCAGTATTTGATCCTGAATGGAGAAAAAGTAAATCCAGTAATTTGCCCTATATTTAGAAGAATCATCAATTGCTATATAAATAAAGGTTTGTTTCTGTTGGGAACAATTACTGTTTACTTGTATAGATGACATTAACTATTTCAAAACTAGTCCCTTAGTGGGCTTTAAAAACTTGAACTGCATAAGTAAGTTCACATCTAAAGTGTCTGTCCAAGTTTCCTTTCAAAAATAAAACACTTCTAACAGTTGGGATGAAGAAAACCAGAAATCTGTCATGCTGTCAGTAAAATCAGGCACAATACCAGACTGGACAATACTGTTTTGAGTGCCAGCTTTTAGGCATTAAATACATATGTGGGTTTTTATTTTTTAATTTTGGTGCTGATTCTGAGCATGCTGATAGAACTGTCCATATTTACAGTACCTAGGAATTGGGTGTGGGCCTCTCAGAGCAGTTTCTACAGTCATTCTTACTATTGTGTATGTGGTGTTATGAAAGGGTCTTGTTTTGTGGAGGATTGCCTCTGTCTGCGTAGCACCAAATGAAATCACTGCGCTGGTAAAGTGTGGACTGTAAACAAGCACCAGTCATCCATTTCTGTGTTCTTTCCAAGCAAAAGTGTTCATATCAACTCCCAGACTGCTGACAAATTGACCAAAAATATCCTACAAATATGGACTCCATCTGCATTTAAGGTCTACTGAGTAATACTGTGCATCTTCTAATAAGCTGTTTGCCCATGGCAGACAGCTATGCTCTTGCCTGTTTGGAAGACACATGAATTCATGTGAAGTTGACAAAAAAAATTACATAGCATCACCTCTTCCTGAGCCTCTTCAGTAAAGGAGTGCAATTCTGGTTTGGTTCATTTCACACTTAATCTTATGTACATGCTGAGATTTTTTCTGAGTTAAAATTGCATGTAAAAGAATGCAAGAGACTAATTTCATGGTCTGCCCTTGAAAATTTAGTCTGGCAGTGTTTTTGTGACATTTGGTGCTTGATATATCTTATTAATTCTCTTTGCATTTCGTTACTGGTGGACCCTGATTTTTTTAAAGCATGGAAAATAAAAAGCTGTGAGAGGTTATTGTACAGAGTAATTTAAAACTTTCTCATTAGAACAAGTAGTCTCATACAGCTGACAAGATTAATCTGTCCCAGGCTTACAACACTGTTACAGAACACAAACAATACAACAGTTTTGATAATCCAAAGGAGAAAGTTCGTATGGTTTTTAGACAATGGGACCAAATTGTATCATAAATAAGAAAAAGCCTGCTTGTAGCTGCTTGGCCTGTAACAGACAAACACTTTTACCTTGGTCAAAACCCAACATGTTTGGACTTCTTTGCAATTTGCTTCTCCTTTTTTCCAAAAATATGTGTTCCGTTTTGACAAATATATTCAACAGCAGATATTTCTTTCCAGACTATAACAGGTGTGGTATTGTCCCTGACCCTGGGGTGTTCCAGCTGGATGCACCTGACAAGCTCTAGGAGTAGAATCTATTTGCATGACCTTAGAACTTGATATGTCCAGTGTCTTAACTTCCCCATGATGCAGACAACCATGTTTTGATGGATAGGACTAATGAAACATAATTCTGTAGTTATGAAGACCCCTTGTGCTAATAGGTGGGTTAAATTTTTTGAAGCTGGAAGGCATAATAGCTGCTTCTTGGAATAAATACAGAGTTATTGAACTTTTAAAAAGAAACAAATAGCTGAAACAATATGAGCCATGACCAAAATAGGGCTACAAGGAAAAACTGCTGTGGAAGTGAAACCATCTGTCAAATAGCCAATATGTAGGAGAGGTGGTTTGGTGGAAAAAAAAAATACCCAAGGACACTATCACAGAAGCATCCTTAAAGCTATTGTGATTCTCAGAGAAAAAAGCTGTTTTATAAGTTGAGCCCTAACAATAAAGAAAAAAGATGCTAGGAAAAAGAGCATGGAATGGTGGCCACATAAACGCTGCCTGCTATTTTTATTCCTGAAAGAAAAAGATGCACAAATGTGGTAAGCAAATTAATCTAATATTAACTAATAATTTAGCTTAAAAAAAGAAATTACTCAACAAGGACAACATTTGAAAAAGAAAGAAACTAATGTAAGTCAAATATAAATTACAGGATAAAATTTTATACTTTTCACCTAGAAAATTTCTCTGCTGAGAGCTTAAAAATAAGACCCCAAATAATTTTTGCAATACTGTCAGAATGAAATGAAAAACAACATTACAGATTTTAGATATAAATAACACCAAATTAACTGATCTACTATGATGCCAGCAAAGCTTAAAAGCTTTCTTCCAGAAAAAAAATGAGAGAGATCTGAACAGCTACCAAAGACACTTATTTACTTAAATTCTCACCTTAGTTATTTTTCAGCAACTTTCCAGAATTTCTTGTTCTAAATAAGCACTAAGTATAAAAAGATTCTGTTTAGTATAGGGTTACTTCACTAACAATTTGCTTTTTTATTGTAATTTTTCTAAACTGCTAACCTTTAGTTATTGAGTTGCTATTCTGAATATAAATTATAGATGCTCTTCTCTCTGCAATTGTTTTCTGAATTCTTAAAAGAAGAGCTAGTAAAGATAATATTCATCCCTCTGTCACACAAAAATAGCTTGACCAGAATAAGATACCACCTACCTCAAGGTCAATTCATGTTTTTGGAATATTTCTTCAAAGATATGAAGGTAGATATTTGCCATGAATAAATTATTAAAAACAAATATTTCTTAATACTTCTCAGCATTTCAGGGAGTCGCACTGACTGGCTATGTTTCTGCATTTGAAGTTTCTCCTTATTTTACTGTTAGAAAGTTCACCCTTTAATATTGCTGCTTTAACCTTTGGACATCTGATTTTAAATACACAAATGCAGGAATTGGTTCTGTTTGTTTTAATTTTTATCATTATTCATTCCAAGTACTTTATAAAATGGAAGAATAAGCTGAGGACTAGGCAATCAGCTCTGCTGAGTAAACTTGGACATACTTGTTTCATTAAAAGCAGAGACTTGAATATGTCCCTAGCTTTCCCTGCAGTGATTAAACAAAAATGCCACAACTAATTTGCTTCAGTTTTGCACTGAATTTGTCCACAATACTTATTGTTTTGTGTCTTTTCTTTGAGAGGCTTGATTGAGAGGTGGAAGCTCTGATTCACAATGAATCATAATAATTCTTTCAGTCTTGATTTTTGAAATGGAGTGAACATGTCCAAACATAGAAATGGAGTTAACATTCTGACTTAACATCGGTTCAAATGCATGCATGGATTCACTAGGCTTTGAAGCGTAGCCCAGATAATGAGATCCTGTGAAAAATAGACTTACTGGTTTTAACAAAAGTTCAATCTAAATTACAAACTATACACTAAGACCTGATCTAGCCTGGACAGAATGACCAGGAGGAGGTGGTTGCATGTCACCATCCTGGCTGATGGAAAGCTCAGATGTATCTAGTTATCACAGCCTGAGAAGGGCTTTTACATCCTGCACTTCAGCTGTAAACTTAATGACAGACTAACTGATACTAAAGGGAAGGGTCTATCATCTAAAAAATATGATTGAGAAAATTTCACTCTTATGATAACATGAAAAATACTTAGCTCATTTGCCATAATCATGCAAAAGTTGAACAGTTCTGATCAGACAGTGAATACAAGACACAAACTGCATTTTTTGTTCTGCAAGAGAAGCTGAGCCACTGTGTTGAAATGGAACAAAGGGAACAAATTTGAATTATCCAATTGCACAACACTTCTGAGCTGCAGTTTGTGAAGCCTACAGTAATTTAACACATGTCATGAAGCACTTAGAAATGTAATAAAAATCCTGTTTATTACCACTGCAGCTCTGGGCCAAAGCATTCATGTGAGACTCATCTGATCCTTATAGCTGATGACCTTAAAATTTATCTCCATCAGGAAGAACAAGAAGATTTATTGTTCTAGGGATTTCTATACCTTGCAATATTTTCACAGCCAGATTCTATATAAATATGATTGTTTACTAAAGCTTAGACTCCTCTGAGTGTTTCAAATTGCCCTCTGCAGATCTGATATTCTTTTAGGAAAATAAGATTCTACTGGAAACACAACTTTCCCCCCCGCCCCCGCTTTTGTCCAGATGATTACCCTCCTCCTGAGGAACATAGACAAAGAATGGGCAAGGTTGAGTGCCTTCACTCAAAGAATTCAGTACAGAAAATTCATCTGGCAGGTAGCACAGCTCTCCTGCTTTGTTCCAAATCTCCTCTTAATTTGTCTTCACAAGGGGAAGATATCTAGCCAGTACATGTACCTGGGGGATGACTGAAGACAAGTAAACAATCAGATGAATAGAACAGCTGGGACCTTAGCATGTAAGTTGTAGGTAAAGTTACACTGCAGAATTTGCCATCTCTCCAAACTCATTCTATTCTAGGAGTTCCTACATGGTGTTGAGGAATTTCACTACCTGAAGCTTCCCTTCAATATTCCAGCTTCCCTTAAACTTTCCTATATAGCATACCATAACAAATACTCCAGCAGTGCAAAAGCTGCTGCAAGAGGAACTTAGAGACATTTTCTCACAAGTTCTTTTACATGTTTTCCAAAGTGCTCTCTTGTGGCTAGCACAGGTTCTTCCCGTGGGAACATTTTGCTATATTTCATAAACAAGATAAAGTTTGGATGTTTTGCAAACAGTTTCTCCGGATTGAGTGAGTTCGGGCCTGGCCAATTGTGCCTAGGGGGAGGTCTCGGGCTGACCAATCTGGGGCACTTCTGTAAACTCTATATATATGGAATTCAAAACAATAAAGTGCTTTCTCCTCTCTTCGCTTGTCTGAGAACTTGGGTAGTCCTCAGCACCAAAGCACACTCTCTCAGCAAATTTTTGGTTGTTACAGCTCAGCCTTTAGGTAGGGATGCAAAACACTGGAATCAGGACGACAGCTGATCCTTCTGATGCACTTGACACCACATGCTCCTTAAAATTGCTTTCCAGTCTGGATCAGACCACACTGCTGATTAAAAATGCAGCTTAAGGCTGAAACTAAGGGGATGTGATATGTGTGTCCTCTGGCCCCCAACCTCTGACTCTACATGGATATTAATATATATGAAAAACAAGATATTGGTGCAGAAGGCAAAAATTATACCTGAAACACATCTTTGAGATTTCTATCTAGTGCAGCACAACTCAGAGTAGCTGAGTACTAATCAGACTAGCTGTCCATCCACCTAATTCAAGAATGTCATGATTCTGTCACTCCGGAGTTCTAATTCATGCTTGTTTCCTGTGCTGCATGTGTTTCACTACAGACACTTGGAGTATTTCAGACTACCACAACTTCTTGTTGAGTTTAAGCCTGGTATAGCACCAAAGGCTGTATCTCAGCATGTCTAGGATAACATCTTCCCTTAAGAATGCTGTTTTGTTTCATCTTTGGTACTTGTTTTCCTTTTAATGCCAGTTCTGATTGGGGTGGTGCAGGAGAAACACTACTGTTCTTTTGAGCAGTAGTTGCTTCTTTTGTTTGCCCTGAAATCCTCCCTAGTAGTGGATTGACAATTTGTAATATCCAAGCCAGTTTTCTGGCTGCAGTGTAAGACAATCTCAGGTGAGAGAAGCCCATTTAAAATCAGAAAAGGATTGGCAGATTTTCACCTTGAAAGGTTATTAGGATGGACTACATTCTTCAATAGGGACTACTGTATTCCTATATTAAACACTGACAAAAATGAGTTGAGGCTGGCATTCCACAAAGGTCCAGTTAATACAATACACAAAGTTTCATTGTTCTAAAAAAAATTTACAACCACGAATACTGAAAGTTTAGAAAAGCAATGGCTAAGATGTTTAGCAGTCTTATACTACTTTTAATAATTCACATTTCATTATCCCCTCACTCAATCTTCTGTTTGTAAACATATACACAAAAGGTCAAAACTACAGCTAAAGGATAAATCTCTCGAACAGAAATAGGAAATGCAGTCACTTGTAGACAGATGGATGTATCATTTACAGTGATAAGGAGATAAAAAATTGCTAAATAATTAGAAAGAAATTATCAACTCAGGCACTGAATTTGAGAAGATTTTTCATGTACACTTTGGCCTTTACCTCTCAGCCTCTCCTTTTACTTTCCAGCTACAGCTTTTTTTTTTAAGTATGCCTCACTGGTAGACAGAAAAAAACCTGTTAAGTCTTTGGAGTAAGGCAGAGAAGCTCTTTTCCTGTAGGTTCTTCATGCACATGTATTTCTACAGTGGTGTTGCAGAGTTAGAGAAAAACATTTTAAAAAACCCTAAAAAGCTGCATACTTCCTTAAAATGAACTATTTTAGGAAAATAAGAACAACTTTTTTAAGATATACCTGCACACCTCTCTAACTTATATTTTTCTGCTAACCTACATTTTAATTTTTTTTCCCAAGAAAGATCAAGATTTGTCCTTCCGTCAATATTCTAGTTACATTCTATATCTAGAGAGGAAAAAAAGTAGCCCTTCCCACACCTTCACCATTCAACTGCTGAGGTGTTTTTTACAAACTCTATGTTTAACATTTCTATATTAGGTCACTCGTCTTCCTAAACCTGTATTTTTCAAATCTTAAGTATAGCACTTCTCCAAATGTCTGTTTAACTCTTGAAGTTAATTGGTTTCTGTTGAGCTTTGCCTATTGTTTTCAAGGAAGCAGCTTAGTTTGGAATTTTGGAGTGTTTTTCTAAAGCTAACATTCAGTTCCTAATCTCTCTTGATTGTTAAATATTAATTTATTGGCAGACCACAGTCAGTGTGTCATAATAATCTGATATTTCCTGTGCCCAGAGGACCAACAAAAACTGAGTTCTAGGAACAAATGCATGCTGAGCCCTGCAGCAATTCTCTTTTTTTCCCATATGTGTTTATATAACTGTTGTGCTTAGCCAGGTCAGGACCCAATTACATTAAGTGCTGTATAAATATTAGCATCCACTTCATCCTTCACAAGGTTCTTGACCACAATGAAAGGTGTGAAAGATCATAAAAAGGGGTAGATTAATTGAGGACCTTGCAGTGATGTCATCATGGTGGTATGCGTAATTTACTGAGTAAAGACAGCACAGTATAGATGGCTAAGATACCAAGAGCTATTTTAAGGGTCAATCATATCTCTTTTTGCTTCCCTTTTTTTAGTCACCACTCTCTCTCATATTAAGGCTTACATCCACATAAAATACTACAGCATATTACCAGATCATTTATTTTTTCTTTATGCAGTGAATATTTCAGTAGTTTCCTATGTGAATTTGATTCACTTATTGCAACAAACAATTTATTCCACCATCCAATTAAAACCAGCTCCAGTCTGAAAATAACAGTGTTCATGCCAGGAAAGCATATCTAAGCCTTTGCTAAGTCTTCCAGCTGTAAGGAATTCATAAAGCTTAATTAAACTCAGGACACAAACATCAGTGGAAAAAAAAAGTCTTGAAAGAAAACTGAAGATTAACAGCTACTTTTTAGTCTGAAAATTAAGGTAAATGGAAGAAAGTTTCATATGTGAATAAAATACTTCAATGGACTGTTTATTCTTATTATCTCACATTCCAGCTATCCTCTTATGTATTAATTGAAAGGTCATGAAGTTTCACTTCAGCTTTGAAAGTCTCTCTGCACTCTGTTGAAACTTCCTATAACAATACTCCTCAGTGAATGGCAGTATCTTTCCCAGCTGCGGTAACCCAGGGAAACTACTTTCTTGTGTTTCTTCAAATAATGGAACAACATTTTCACAAACAGCTGAGTGAGGAGCAAAGCTACACCTCACTGGCAACTGGTGTAATTAATTATTCCTTGCACTGTGCTTTGAAAACCTCACACTATGCAAAGTTATCCCAAACAGATAGGTTTCTTTTTTGAGATTCAGCCACCAAAGAGGGTTTTTTAGGAACCTGAGCTTTGTTTTTATTAGCATGGTGCTGGTCTATAGCCTTCTTTCCTTTTTTTTTTCCAATTTCAGAATGAAATAAGATTTTAATACAAGGTTCATTAGTCTCTTGCCTTGAAAATGGCAGAATACAGCAATGCATCTAAAATGCAGATTTGAAGACAGTAAAATATATTTCATTCAGTGTTATTCAAAAGCTTTCAGCAAAATAAAGGCTGGAAACTATAACTGTACAAAATTCAAGTATGTTGTGAACTGTTCTAGCCCTTCATCTTGATGAACTCTTAATGGTCCTTCAACGAAGCATTGCCAAAAGTTCCACATATAAAACCATAATTTTATTGACCAAAGGGAATTTGGAGAATTTTTTTTTTTTTTTTTTTGCTAATTTGATTTATTCACTTGGTGTTCATTGTCTAAAATAACAGGCTTTCAGGTGAGGATGATTTTATTGGATGCTTGAAAAATTAGCTGCCTCTTACCTTATATAAGATGTTATTTGAATTTTTAATGGTGGAATTTCTTGAAAACTTTTAAAACATACAGGCTTTTTTGTTATTCTTCCAATCTGCAAATGCAAGTTAGATAACAAGACAAGCCTTGCCCCAGAGGAGTGACATTCATTTACATTCAGCCAACAGTATACATGGACTACATAATTATTCTTATAAATTTTAAATCATGTTTTGCATAAAAATACAAAATACAGCAATACATCTTCTGTTGAGTTAGTTACTTGATCTTATTCCAAAACCTGTAAATGTCTACCTTTTTCACTGTCATAAAGCTTTGTAGGAATTACAAAAAGAAGTAATGATATCAAGTAAAAAAAAAAATCAGAATTATATTTTAACCATTATATAAGTATATGTAATTCATCATTCTTGCTTTACTTGAGTTTTAATCTTGTGCTTGGGCTCTAAAAACAGTCACTTATAGAAGAGATGTAACAAAGTAGTAGATTTATATTTCCTTTCTTTCCTTCTGAAAACTTTTTAAGAATTGTCTGTTTGACACATCAATACTCCCTCACAAGGCAGGAAAATCTGAAACTCAGCAGTGCTTCTTACTCTGCCTCTGATGAAAAGTGTGAAACCAAAGCAATGTCACCTCCAGGTGGGACAGGTAAGCTCCAACAGACTGTGGAAAATACATGGGAATGTCTGCTGGTGCCAAGCCACATGAAGTAAGTATTAATTATCACTGCCTAGTGCTCCTTTTCCTGCTAGGCTGCTGCAATACCAACTGGAAGATACCAAAGTAGAGGAGCCCTGCTAGGCTACCCTTTTCCAGCCTTTCCAAAAGTTCTCTGCTATTGCAAAATGGCCTCTTCCTAGCACAAAAAGAATTACTCTTATATCATTGGGATCCAAAAATACATGGAAGACTTTTGAAAGAATTTTTTCAGGTCTATCTGCTGACAAACCACAGACAAGTGCTGGTATAGTTATTGATATCACTTCTCTTCCAGATAATACCCCTCATTGATGAGAAATCATATTTATAAGCTCAGTAACAGAGGACAGGAGTGGTTGCTATGAAGCTCTCTTCACTAGATCACCTATAGAGCAGAGTTGGTGTTGTTTTCTCAGGGAGCTACTTATTCTGCTTGCTTGACTGGTTGCTACGGTTCAGAGAAAACAGCAGCTGCTTGAGGAAAAGGAGGGGGAACCTTGAACAAAAGGACATGAAAACCATTAGTCTAAAAAATTGATTAACTGTTAAGGTAGTGATATCCAGGGTGTATTCCTCTGGCAAAGTTGAGAGAGCAAACAAAAAATATGGGGGAAAATAAAGGACAGGACCATTACTTAATTCTGTTCTGAAAACTTACATTATTGGTATTATATCTCTCTGCAGTTTAAATGAATGATCAAAGTGTGATAGTGGAGCAGTTTATCTTTCTATGCCCATACTGCTGATAATGAGTAAACAGAGGCATTTGATACAAAATTGTTATTTCCTATTGGTAGCCCTGAGAAAGAAATGGAGTATTTTAGATGCTGCTGTATGGTCACCATAAAGAAATGCCATTTGTTTCAGAGGAAAAAATATCTCTTCAAAATAGATTCAAAGCTTTATTATTTTCTTACCTAAAATACCATGCTTCTGAATAAAAAGTAAAGAAAATTTTTAAAAATAGTATATGGATTTATAGAGTAGATGGATTTATACAGTGTATAGATCCACAGAATATGGATATATAAAAAGTTTTATTAGTCAATTCTACTCTAAAACAAACATGAGGCTGAATTTTAAAAAGTGGAGAAACTAAGCAAAACAATGTCTGTAAATGCTTTCTCATGTAGAAAAATAAGATTTTAATGAGAAACTCATCAAAAATGAGGCATGGAAAAGAAAAGCTTCTGAGAAGAATTGCTCCTCATCTGACTCAGAATCTTAGAAAGAGTTAATATTTTGCATTACTATTTTCACATTAAAATTGCAAAGTAAGGTTTCTAATAGTCTGAGGGAGTTTAAAAAATGGTTTTCAAAGAAAGGTAATGTGTTAAAAAACCCCTTCAAATCTTTCCCTGTAAAAATGAGTCAATCATTTGGCCAGTAAAGGGCCAGTTAGATAGCATTTGGTCTTGTCATTTTGGGCGATATTACTGATGAAATTTCCACCACTTTTCTTGGGAAGATATTCCAAACAAACAAATATGTAGAGTTATTTGGAGATCTGTACCTGAAGTACAGAAGCACTGAAAGTAACTGAAAAGTAGGTAGATGCTATAACTATTTTTGGAATAAATTCACAGCATTTGTTTTGTACTGAAAACATGCATTAAAAACTTAAGGTTCTTACTACAGCTCTATTCACAGAAATGTAATAACATATTTTAAGAGCTGTTCATGAAATAAGGGAACAAAAGTTTAACTGAGTCACAAACACCAAGAAATATCAAGGGTTTACTAGTAAATTTCTTTTTTAATTTCTTGTTTTGAAGTTTTTTTAATGTTGATCAGGTAAGTTAAAACATTTTTTTGTTGTTCTCAGAGGGAATCTTGTTCCACTGGGGGTTGACGATAAAAATTCCATTAATTTTGATGATAATATAATTAGTTCTTTAAAATTCCTACAATTTCAAGTAAATTGTGGGGAACTTTTGAGAAATGAAAATCAGCATGCAGAAGCTGACATAGCTGAATGGGAAAGATGTACAAAAGAAATATTTGTTTTACCTTCTAAATGAAATAATTTCTCCAGAAATACTTTTCTGAGCCATGTCATGCTTAAAATTGTTTTCACATTAAAACAAAACAACTACTTTCAAGAGAATACAGTATTAAAATAGTTACAGGTACCAGAAGCATTATACTAAGATAAATATCTGGAATGTTCTTCTATTTCTCTAACAGTCACAGTGCACTGTTACTGATACAAGCAAACTACTGTGGCTACTGTGAAATAATGGAAAAGAATTTTGAAAAAACAGAGCCTGAGAGGAAAACAACCCAAAAGACAAGGCTAACACTTGGGTTGTTCAGAAAATTTGGTGATTCACAGGTTTGGAACTAGTGAAGTTACTCCTCAGCTACAACACAACAAAAACTCTGGAAGGACAAGCAGTGTGGTCAGAAATATTGTTGATAACAGAAGAGCAAGGATGAACCTCTTAGAGACATATTTAAATGATTCCCAAAAACCAGAACTTTAGGTCTAACTTTGAAAAGTGCTTTCTTTTTAATCAAAACAAATTCCTGAATACTCCTATTTTTCCTACTATTTCTTTATATCAGATGTTATGAAAGAGTATGATTGTGATTAGAGTATGACCATTCACAATCTTCTCTGGTTAAGAGATGTGGATCTTCTTTTTAGTACCAGTGAAAACTGCCAAAATTACTAAGGAAATATAAAAGCAGTCAAAGATTTCTAAAGTCGAGTGGATCCTCTGACTTCAGTGCACTTGTAACTAGGCCATGGTTTTGAAGTCTGCAGAAAGTCTGTGTGTATAGAAATGAAGTGTTACAGAATGCTTGTGTTTATTTTATGATTCCACATCCCTCCACTCTGCAAGCAGTTGCTGGGAGTTTACATGGAAAAAAGGAAAGATCTAAAAGTTTCTGTAACTGCACAATGTTGTAATATTAACAGGTAACAATAAAAGATTGTGAGGTTTTTTTAATTCCTCAAAACATAGTCGATTCAGATAGTCACTATGGTTACAATAGAGAAAGTAGTGGAAAAAAAACCCAAAACAAAAATAAAACAAAAAAAAAAAATTGAAATAGAATTTAATAGTTAAGGAAGACCACCCCTACCTTCTCTCATGCACTAGCATAAGGAATTTGTGACTGTCAAAGGAAACTCCGAGTGGAAACAAAGCAGGTTATTAAGTGCTCTTTTATGAAACCCTATTGGAGCCACAGGAGTTTTTTAGTCTCTTTAAAGTTTCGCCTGTACTTTTTTCCATTCTTCAGCAACAGCATTTCATCAAACAAAAAGTCATTGCCACAGATAGTGATATATTTTCACACTTAACTCAAATTGAAGCTGCTATATCATACACAGTAAAAGTAGAGATTTTGAACCACCATTAAATAAATACACATTTTAAAATACTTTGTACAAATGCCAAATCAGCCCTTAATCATCTTTGTATCTGCTTACCATATTTAATACTCTAGCTGCCAAAAGATGTGCCAAAAGGCATATAAAGCCAAAGAGAGATTGGCATGCTTGAGAGTCACATAAATTTAAATAATCTCCTTATATTCCAAAAATAAAGTGGAAGTGGTATTCAGAGCAATAAAGTGCAACTTCACAGTCCAAAGAATTGGAATTAACTCTGAAGAAGTACCAGGGCAAAAAGGGTTGTTTTGATTCATATGACTTAGAAAATTTTAAAATTCCACAAAGACATTTTATTAAATTACTAAAAATATGGAAGAGGAGAAGAAGGAATTTTTCTTGCCAGTCCTGGTTTAGGACATTTTTCAATCTTCTAACAAATTAAAATAGGCAAGTTTAAAACTTTTGGTCTGAATCTAATCTGCATTTAATTAAAGCACAACACATATTTTTTAAGCATTAGAAAGCCTAACAAAACTTTGGTTTTAATTTTTCCTTCTGTCAGAGGAACCTATGCAGACTTTCTGTACTAAGTAAACAGTCATTGTCTAAGGTGTTTAGGAATGAAAAACAAAAATAATAACAATAACGCTTACCAAGTTAATAGCAAACATCTGTAATCTGATTTGTATTTCAACCTCTCAACAAAATTTGACAAGAAAAAGTACCCAAAGAACTAACCCTTTGGAGCATGAATTTCTTGCTGAAATTTGTGTCTCTGAAACAGTCAAAACAATTTCAATTATGATTTTCATATTTCTAGCAAAGCAAAATATGGAGAAAAAAATTAAGAAATGTCAAGCCAGGTCTTTTCAGGATGTTAAATAAAAGCTTCTGAATAGAGAAATGCATGGGGGAATTTTGTATTTTGTAAAAACAAAATGGAGTAAAAACAACACAATGGGCCACAGAAGGAGCACAGTGAAACAGGCTGGAATCCAGCTGCTGTTGCATCCAGTTGAGCACTCTAATGATTACGTTATGCAGTCATTCATATTCTCTTCCTGAATTAATATTTAGTTACATGAAGTAGAGCCTCTTCAAAAGGAGATTGATATTGATATTTATTCATTCCAGCGTATTCTACAAGCCAGGAGATATAGTCTCTTGAGATGTAGAAAAGCCAAATTCAAGTTTTCTCTAAATCAAATGAAAAGAGGGTTTTGGTCCCAGCACTTCAGCAGAACAGGTAAGTGCACTTGCAACCTTATAGGCTGTGTGTGGAAGTAGTCACTGCCTCCTCCAAAAATTCTGCAAATGGTAGTGAAACCTGCAGGTGAATCCTGCTGTCTCTTTCCCTATTTCTCAATAGGACATCACATATGATGAACTGTCACTTCATCCTGAATCCCAGAATCACAGAATCAAGCAGGTTGGAAAAGACCTTTGAGATCCTCAACTCCAACCTAGGACCTAACACCACCTTGTCAACTAGACCATAGCACTAAGTGCCACATCCAGTTGCTTTTTAAACAGCTCCAGGGTCAGTGACTCCACCACGTACCTACGCTAAGACCTCTAGTCACCGGGAAAAATTAAGATATCGTGATAAAAAAATTAAAATACATTGTTTCTGCTTATTGGAGAATAAAATAATTACCCAGAACCATTAATAAGTACCAACACTTTTAAGTACAGCAAGTGACAAGCATAAAGGAAGTTTTTTTCATTAATCAAGTCCTTTCTCTGTGATCTTGTTATGGATGCTGTTTTATAGATGCAGAACTGTCCATGCCAGACACCTATCTAAATTTGCTTATAAACACAGTAAACACTTTACAAATTAGTGTATCCTATAATTTGCTGTTTATTAACAAACAACCCTAGCAAAGAAACATGATTTTGCTCTCATTTGACTGCTGCTCAGAATTGAGAGTGTGAGAACTGTTGAGTCTTTCACTGAGCAAAATTGTTTTCTTTTTACTGCTAAGAGATCACAAAAAACTACATGGAAAAAAACACCAAACCTTCCCCCTGAAGAAGGGAAGTTAGATGAGGCTTTAAAATAAAATAAAAGAAAGCATTTAACAATGCTAACATGGATTATATAGTTTGAGATGTTGACTTTCTTGGTTACGGTTGCTATGTAAGGTAATCTGATTTGATGCCATCAACTATAATGAGGGAATATTTCAGGATTATTGCACTCCATTAACAAAGGAATAATGCAGAGACTCTAAACAAATAACTACAATGAATTTCAGCAGTCAGATGAGAAGAAATACAATGGTGACTTTAAAACTGAACAAAGATAAGAAAAAGAAAAGCAAGATGGGTGATAATGCAAAGATATTAGGCACAGATTGCATTTTGGAATCTATTTCAGTAAATTTGACATTGAAACCATTATCAAATGATAGATACAAAACATAAGAAACAAATAATCATTCTGTCTTCAAGCATTATTCCATTAACAAAAAATTATTTTGTGGAAATTGACTTATCTTTTATTTACAGATTTCTTCAACATTTCATTGTTCATTAGCCTGTGGACATCCGACTAACATTCTCTGCATGAAAGTTGGTTAATAGTCTTTCAGTTCTCCAGCAGCTTTTTATGAATGGCCAGCAGATACTGCCTTGATTTTTACAGCATACATTCACCCACACTTATTGGTCAATCCTTTGTATACAAAACTGAAACTTAGCTGTATTTCATAAGCAGGCTGTCATTCAACTGTGCTTTTTGTAAACATCTTTTATTATAGTAATTTTTTTAAAATCTGTACACATAGTTTGGAGATGACCTTGGAGATTCTCAGTATTGGTTTTTGTCTTTGTTCAAACCCAGTATTACAAAACTATAAGTGAAAAATCCCTCAGCAGTAAGCTTTCCTACAAGATGTGTGTGTCCTTACTCCGGCTGTAATATAAAGGGGTAGTCCTTCAGACTCTGATTTGA
Source organism: Entomyzon cyanotis (assembly GCA_024500445.1). Taxonomy (NCBI): domain Eukaryota; kingdom Metazoa; phylum Chordata; class Aves; order Passeriformes; family Meliphagidae; genus Entomyzon; species Entomyzon cyanotis. The sequence goes on from JAKEPQ010001009.1 coordinate 11,317,463, forward strand.
TTCTACAGCTGGTGATCTGGTATTCTGGACATGCAAAGATGTGAAAATAAAATATTGATTAAAAGAAAAAAAATAAGATAAATAATGGCTTACAGATTTTTTTAAGCTTGCTTTAGAGTCTTGTAGATACATCTTTCTTTTTTAACCATCATTCTGTTCTGTACATTTTCAAATGAAGATATTTTAAGAATTTTAAAAATTCTTACTAGCTCAAATATTTAGTTTTCTATGGTAACTTTTTAGGGTGTCTTAAGTCCAATTTTTCATTATCATTGTGAATTCACATACCAATAGTTTGTCTATATGACTCCTTTCTTTGAAGTAAACAAACAAAGCTGTGGATCTTTCTGACTTTTCAGGCAGTGCATATTGCAGTGACTCTCAAATTAGCCCCTTCCATGAACCACTTCATGGTTTTCATATTTTGAAATGTCAGAGTAATGGAGATCCTTTATTATGGGCATTGTAGTGTTTAAACTTCCTGGTTTAGATTGTCATTCAGACCTACAAAGTCTTCAAAGTTTCCTGCAATTATTTTCTTGGCATTTCTATCTTCCATTGCAGTGCAAATGGTTTATGTTGGCAGGAAATTTGCAAATGTCATTCCTTTCTTCTGATATTCTCCTTTTATACATATAAAACCTCATGCACCGGTCCTTCTGAATCACCCAGATATAATAGGGCTCTTTTCAGAAGAAGCCAAAAGTAATTTCTATATAATTAATCTTGCTTTGCTTAAAAAAAAAGTTAGAAAAATTGTTCATTTATATATACAGTTCAATTACTGTGTTCTCATCCCTCCTTGTATCTGAAATGAATATTTAAAATTGCTTTTGTACTTTTTCTTTAGGAAACCACCACGTTTTTCTTTCTACTTACTTTTTTCCCTCACTACACTGTTCTGCTTTAACATTTCCCTGCCATCAATTACCTACTGTCTCTTACTTTCTCATTCAGATACAGATCCTGTTCAATAACTCTCAGCTTCTATGACTGGCAGGAAAACTTAAAGTACAGCTCTGCACCTTCTTCCCCACAGTCTCAAGATGAGATGTCTGAACCACGTTTTCAAAAGCTCAAATCTCCACTCTTTGTCATTTATACCCACATATACATTAGCTGCTTTCCCTTGCCATCTAAATTATCTTATCACTGAGCTGTCTAGGACTCTCTTTAGTGTAACAATTTCATTTCACAGCAAGTACTGCACTTTCCCTGTCAGCCCTTTAATTACAACGTCAGGAAAATTGGTGGAGATTGAGGAGGAAACGACTATTTCTCTTCTGCTTTGGGTGTGGAACTTGTGTGTGTTGGGAGGGGGGAGAGGCAGATAAAGGTTGGTGGGGGTGATGAGTAAAGAACCTGCCTAAAAAAAAGAATAGAAAACATTTCTTTTTCTTAACAGGACAATCTCAAAAGAAATTTTAATGTTCTTTCCTTGGCTTTGAGACTTTCATACCCAGGAATGCCTCTACATGTATCTAAAACCATCTATAGTATCATTGATTATCCAGGTACTGCCTATAATTTTCCTGTCACTTTTAAACTTCTCCTTGCAAATAGGCTGTAAAAACTTTTTCTGAATACTTTCATCCAAATAAAAATATCTCATTATTCTTCTAAGTAAACACTTTACAACCTCCATATTTCTCTTATGTGAAGGGCTTTACTGTTCTGTTTCCAACTCTAAAGTCTCTGCTTATTGAAGTGATTCTAAAATTGGTTAGCTGCATGAGCAGGTACTGCCATTGTCCAGATCCATGATGAGTTTTCAGTATTGTAGTTTCCCTCTTCAGAGTAAGCATTGGAGGGAAACTACTTTGCATTGTTGAGGACTCAAGCAGCAAAGCTACAAACCCAGAAAGATCTGATGGTTTTTCATTTTCTGTGTCACTAAGCACTGAATAAGATAATTTGAAAGGCAGATCTTTTGACCTTCCCTGGTACTTTTCTGATAATCATTCACAGAACATGATGCTGTGCAAGACCGTAATTGAAGGTAAGAGATCTTGTCTGTTACATTTGAAAGGGGGGTTTGCAAGTATCAGACCTACAGAAGTTTCTGGAAAAGTGATGATGGAAGGATAAATCTGAAATTACAAAGCTCAAGATTAAAGTCTCAGGAGCCTTTTGCTATTATTGTTCCCTTCATAAGTAATCAAAGAAACGAACAAGCAAATTCATGCTATATAAAACATTGTTTGTAATTTTTTCCCCGTGAACATCACAAATTCTCTTTATTTCCTGTTTATTGATAGTATTCATCTCTATTCTCATTTTGGTGATGATACAGTGAATTTTATATATTTTTAAGTAGAACAGTATTCTACCAATCAATTCTCAAGAATTAGAAGTTTATGTGTGTGGTGTGTATATAAGGATACAGATTTAAAACCATTAATTGTTGACTTACTTTCAGAGCAGCAACAGTCCCATGCACACTGCAGTCCACTGACCTTGGCTGGATGCCAGGTGCCATCATGCCCCTTCATCACTCTCTTCCTCAACTGACAGAGGGGGAAAAAAATGACAAAGTCTCATAGATTGAGATAAGGGCAGGGACATCATTCAGCAATTACCATTTCAGGCAAAACAAACTCAATTTTGAGAAATTAGTTTTTTTACAATCAAATCAGAACAGGATAATGAGAAATAAAAACAAATCTTAAAGCACCTTCCTCTCACCCCTCCCTTCTTGCCAGGCTCATGAGGTTGCATTTTTCTCCCCCAAACAGCCTACAGGGTTGTGGAATGTGAGTTGTAGTTACTTCATCACACATCTTCACCACTCCTTCCTTCTCATACTCTTCCCCTGTTCCAGCACACGGTAGATGGTGGTCCTCCATAAATGTTTCCCATGTGGGTCGTTGTCATGGGTTGCAGCACAAACTACTCCAGTGTGGATCCCCCACATCTCCACAGGTCCTGCTATAGAGCCTGCTCCAGTGTGAACTTCCCATGGGGTCACAGTCTCCTTCAGGTATCCGCCTGCCCCAGTGTCTCCTCCATGGGCTGTAGGTTTATCTCTGCACCCCTGTGGTCCTCCATGAGCTGCAGGGACCCTGTTGCTTCACCATGTTCTGCACCATGGGCTGTAGGGGAATCTCAGCTATGGTGCCTGGAGCACTTCTTTCCCCTCCTTCTGCACTGACCTCGGTGTCTGCAGAGCTGTTCTTCATATATTCTCACTCCACACTTCCAGTAGCTGTTGCACAGCAGCTCTTTTCCCCTTCTTAATTATGTTATACCAGAGCGGCTACCTTGGCCTTGGGCTCGGCCTTGCCCTGCAATGGCCCTGGTTCTACTGGGCATGTGGGCACCTTCTGGCACTTTCTCAAGGAGCCACCTCTGCAGTCCCCTGTGGCTAGCACAGGTCTTTCTCTTGAGAACATTCCGCTGTGTTTTATAAACAAAGATAAAGTTTGGATGTTTTTCAAACAGTGTCTCGAGATTTGGACAGTTCAGGCCTGGCCAATCAGGCCTAGGGGGAGGTTTCTGGCTGACCAATCTGGGCGACCTCTGAAAAGTCTATAGCTATACTGAAATCAAAATAATAAACTCTCTTTTTCTTGCCACACTGAGAACTTGGGTCTTTTCTCTGCTAGCGGCTCAACAGCGACAGTCCCCCTCTTCCAAAACCTTTCCACACAAACCCAGTACACACACAGAGCTCACGACCAAGATTATTGGATCCTGAACAAGTAGATTGACACGCGTGTGAGCAAGTATTAGCCTGTTGTTTCTGTTACAGGTATATGTGCAACGGTGGATGTAAGGAGCATGCGTAGTAGTCACTATAATACAGTTCTTTCCTCTACTTTAACTGGATTAAATGGAAAATAGCAGACACTTTCAGAATTTTAAGTGTTTAAAATAAATAAATAAATAAAATTACCTTACACTAAGGCAAACATAGAGTGGATCATATACGATTTATTATATGCAAATCATATCAATACAGCAGTTCATCCCAGACTTCAGAGATCACTGAAAGAAAGAAACTGAATACATAGAAGACTGATGATGAAGTCCATGTTAGACCTTATCACAAAAATAATAATTTTTTTATATATTAAGGAGAAATTGAATGGGTTAAGAAGATGAATTAATAAAAAAACATTGAAACAATAGCACTTGACCTCTTAAAGGATGTTTGATAACTTAAATGTATAATAGCTAAATTAGCTCTGGTTCAGATTATGTATAAAAGTATAATGTGAGCCATTTCCTTTCAATGAGCTGTTTTGAATATCTTTCAAAGTACACATCCCTGCTTAGAAAGCGCCTCAAAAGCTTCAGTCCTATTATATTGTCATTTCCCCTTCTTATTTCTGTAAGTGGTAGGCTACACCAGATTCTACTCTTCCATGTATAGGTAGTATTTCAAGAATAGGTCTCATGATCAAAGTCAAACAACACCAGTCTATATGAATTTCCTCATACTACATGACTGTGGCCCCCAATGTAGGATGATACATTGATCTGTGACTGCCTTCTGAGAGACGTGTGACTATTCTCAGCTGATATGGATAAGTCAAGCTCCTTGGACGATTTAGCTCTGATTATTCCATGGATAAGTCAAACTATGCTATTGACAAAGACATTTATTTCTATGCCAGCTTTCGCTCCATTGTGGCCAGTAATTTCCACAGGATTAAACTGAGACTAAAAAAAGCCTGAAAATTCTGGTTAATATTAAATAATCTGATGGATCTGGGGGAAAACCAAAATCAAACCAAACAAAAAAAAGGAATAAAAAAAAAAGCGCAACAGCAAAAAAACAAGCAAACAGAAAAGAAAAACCAAAAAACCCCAAAACTTTTGACTAATGTTAATAGCTTTTGAAAAACATTAGATGTGCTTTTCTTTCTATCATACATTTGGTAAAATACATCTAGAGATCAATACTTCCTTAATGTTTATGCCTAGAATCTTTCTTCTGTTTTACTTTCTCTAGACTAGAGAGGACACACAATACAGACTATTTTGAAAGCCTAAGGCAAGTAGCAAAGCAATCCACAACTCCTTTGTTTTTTTGAGAGAATGAACCATGCATGTTATTCATCCAAGTTTCTTCCAAAGTTCTGTATAAACAAAGAACAACAGTTTGATTTAGTAACAGACTAATATCAGATTGTGCCTGGAGATGTGTGGTAAATGCCTATTAAATTTACAGATCTTGATCCCAATCCAATGGAAAGACTCCTGCAGACCTGAAAACAATTAAGACTGGTTCTGCTTTCTTTAAAATTGGGGAGCAGAGAACTGCAGTCCTGTGTTCAGTTCTGGGCTCACCAGTAGCAGCTGGGCCATGCTGTGCTGCAGTCAGTGCAGTCGGGGCTCCCAAGAGGGTGAAGGCACTGGCACACCATGTACAAGAAGATGCTGGGAGAGCTTCAACCTTCCGCTTGGAGCTAAGGGCTGGCAGAGACAGACTTTCCTCAGGAGGGCACAGTGAAGGGCATGAGGGACCAGTCACAAGGTGCAAGATGGGAGTTTTGCTTAAGGACATATTTTTCACTCTGAGGGTAATCAAGCTTTGGGAAAGGTTGTGGAAACTGAAGCTAGTCAAAGCTTGATTTGACTTGGCTTTTTTCAGGCCTTGATTGGACTACTTGCCCTCTAGAGGAAGCTTTTGGGATGCTGTGACTATGATGACATCAGTACAGTAAGAGCTGATAGAAGGAAGTGGTATTTCCTGATCCTACTGAGCCCTTTGCTGCAGAAAGGGGAAAATGAAATATTAATCCTGTTCAAATATTCATCCATTGTCTCAAGAGCATGTTAGGAAGTTAGTCCATCAGCTGTGTCTCTTTTTCCATAAAAGATCTAGTAATTCCTGATTTTACAGATAGGTGTCCCATTCTGCTGGGGATAGGTTCTCTAGATATACCAGCCACATATTAATTCTAGTAAGTACATAGGAAAAATATATTCTTGACAGTCTGAGAAAAGATTTTGAGTACCAATTAGACCAATTTGTTTAAGCATAATCTTAAATATTTATTGTCTCTCATAAATATACCTCAGAGTTCAGGTTCAGAATGGGTACAATTCTGAAGTCAACAGCAAATGGCAATAAACTGTGAACTATTTCAGTAGAACAATTTAGCAGCATGGTCCTTGGGACTTGCTTTAGACACTTATTGTGTCTGAACTACAATAGTGAGTAAGTGGCTGCATGGTGCTTACTTGCCAGCTGGGGCTAAACCATGTTGCACTGGACAGTATTTTAGCTCTCTTCCTTCCCTGAAGTTCTTTATCACTTTTCTAGAAAATAAAATATTGCGACACTTCTGGTCTAATGCCTCAAAGAGTTTATATTTCTAGTTGTAGGAAGTTCCTGCTTTTGTCTATGTGTGATTTCAAATACCACACAGATTTATGCCCTTCATACTGTTTTCTCTGGTGTAGAATAGGCATGGGAACATCAGGACTGAGTTTCATTTTATAAAGAAAACCTGTGAAATAAGCATGCTACTTTAAAATCCTGAAAACTATTCTGCTGGTGACAGCACAAGTTTGAATTGCATAGAAAAAGATTTCTCTGGTCATCCTCAGTGCAATGCCTGGGGAAGAGGGAGAGAAATATTAATGGCCAGTTACCATTTTCATTACAGCTCACTTTATTTACTTCAGTAGCTTTTTTTAGCATAATGACAAGCAATATAATCTAAATGAAGGAAAGCTTTGAAAACAGAAGGGATAGCTGATGCATGTATAAGCATATATCTATGACAAGATTTTTATTCCTACCCATATTCGTTACATTCATAACACATCTAATTAATTTATTTAATTCTAAAGGACTTTACAGCTATTTTTCTTGCCTTACTAAGTTTTGGGAATCTCAGTATGGAGTATGACTGCAACTGACAGGAATAGGGAAATTGGCTGCACTGATGTACTGAAGGCTAAATTTTATGTATAATGGAATGTATATTGTGCAAGTGTGTGTGGATATATTATCAAAATCTTTTTTTAAAAAGTCACTGTTTATATGAATACCTGATGGGTGGTGGTTTTTTGGTAAAAAAAATATTGAAGAACCAGAAATTAGTTAAACAGGAATGTCAAAACAATATCAGAAAGTATATTACATATGATATATATAGCCCATTTTCTGTTACATATATATCATGTACTTTCTAGAAAGGTGACATTCTAGAATATTTTATAAGGTTTTAAAAATACTAATAGAAATAAAAGAATAGTGGTTCTGCCTGTAAATACCAATATTATAATTGTTAAAATGAATCCAAATTGTAAAGGGTACAAAGGGCTCATAAAACTTTAAATGATCTAAACTAGCTATTTTCTTGCACACATTAAATTCTAAATTTAAAAACCTAACCGGACTTGAAGCTAGTTTTTGAAATCTCCTCTGTCTCACTGAATTAAATTTAATTTTCAAACCCAGCATGGGCAACTGGTCTCTGAGTTTTAAAGGAGACAGCCATAATGTCCAAAAAAAGCTCCCACTGGCTCAGATATGTACCTAATGACACACCAAGGAGATGTAAGTACTATATTGTCACTGTCAGATTTGCACTTTTTGAGTTTTCCTTGGCCTTTTGTTGACTTATTTTTCTGTGTTGCTCAAATTATTACTTTGCCCTAATTTCTGTTGCAAGCTAGTTGGACATTTTCCAGTATATTACTTTTTTTTTTTTTTAATTGGAAATGGCAGTTTGTCAAACTCAGAGCATTTATTAGAAGCCTACTGCTCCTCTAAGGAAGGATTTTCAGATGCAGGATGGTGAGACCTTAAAATAATCAAAACCCTGATGATTCAGAAATTTGCACTGAGTAACAGGGACACCAGTTTCAGCTCTTCATGATTTGCAACAGCGATATAAACAATATGCCACATGGGACACAGATGCACCAGGAATACTGACATATATTCATACCTTTTTCTGAATTACATGGAACCTTTTTTAATCCAAATACAACTTGAAGGAAAATATAAAAACAATGAAGTTTACTAGAATTTTTCTTGCACTACTTCCGTACACCTTTTGTACCTGAGAAGGTCGCTTTTTTGTACCTCTCACCAAAGTTTGCCATCAACTCTTTGCTCAATAAAGGGCCTGTAAAAGAACTGACACTTTAACTAAACAGGGAGATGACGAAATGAATATCAAGAAACTCTTAGGTTGTTTTGGGGATATTCAATCCCAGTTGACTGAGGATGAGGTAAACTCTAGTTTAGAGTGAACTTTGTTCCCACCATTTTTCCATCTGTCCCAAACACAGAAATTCCTGTACTAGGAGAATTCACACCATACAGGGGGACACTGTGACACAGGCAGAAAATGGAAGCTGTGGTTGCCTTAAGGCTCCGCTTGTTCCATCCCACAAAACGAGTGACTGGGGTTTAGACAGCTGTGCTAACAAATAGCCAACTTTCAGTTGCTATTATTGCAGTAGTTATTCCATATCACCCTGAAGAATGTACAACATTCCTCAGATGGAACCTGCAAGTATGTTTGCTGTGAGAACTACTACTGTCTGTGAGATAACTGAGCTGTGAGCTGCAAAGAGACCCACTGTACTCCATGGTACCATCTAAATAAAAAATCCACTCTATATGAATACGTCATTTTCTTCACTTAGTGCTGACTTGGTTTTGTCTCCTGTGGACTGAAATGAGAAGATGGCACGACATGCTTCTCTGACATATGTATGCATCACTAACTTCCTGAAATAACAAGTACACTGCACGTCTGCACAGGGGCAATGGATGGTTCTTAAAATGCACATACATATTTTATAGCTTCATTATAGCAGACTGGCTTTATGTTTCTCTTTTAAAGTACTGCATTTTTAGTAAAGTATTTTCCCATTGTGACAGTCAATCTAAGAAAATTATGATAATTGGATTTATCAACATATCATTTGTTGCCCTCTGGGTGAAATTCACATGGTCTCTTATGAACTGATGAGATTTGAATTAATAACATTTGTTAAGTGTGAGAGAATCCGAGATTTTCCAGCAGTGTAAGTATATACACTTATTGTACTTGAATTTATCTGAAATATGGGAAGAGCTTAGATGGAGAAAGAAAATAACTTCATGTACTATTTCATTTTAAAACATAACTGCAAGCATAAGAAAATCAGACTTACTAAGTCCTAGCAACCTGGAGAGCGGGGTTTATGCATCCAAACACAGGATCAAAAAGGTTTGCCTGGGAAACTTTTATCTGAATATGTTGTCACAAGATTGATAGCTGACTTTTGTGCCTTAAATCATGTGTTAAAGGTAGAGCTCAGAAAAATTAACTTGCTGTTGGGAAATTTACCTTCTAAATCACATTTTCCAAAATGCAGTGTAGCAGTAATGCCTTTCCTTGGAGGAAGACCCAATTCATCAGCCACAGAGTCACATTAACTGACTAGCAATCTAAAGAATTAACTATTTGGGCATGTTCCATTTACCCAGCTGAGGATAGATATCCCATAGAATGGTTGAGTAACCATATTATCTGGTATGCTTCCTAAAATCTTGCAGGTGGCAAAGTGACTGCAATATTGTTCTGCTATATTAGTGGAAGGACTTGTCTATTTTAACTCAGCCAGCTTGATCTAAGCTGTGTGTGTGTCACAACTGATGAAGGATGATGAGAGAAGAGGGATAAAGACTGATGTCTAGGTTGGTGATGTACAGCACCTTTTCTAATTCATAAGGCAGTGAAATTGATGTAGACCTCTAATAGGGTTTCTAAGTATAGATTTTCCAAGTATAACTTCAGGCTTTTATCACAAGGCACGACAGAAGAAGATACCAGGGAAACAGAAGCAAGAGAAGTGATAAATCCATTGTCCATGTCAGAACTTTTTTAATCATGAGGAGCTAACAGACTAGCTGCACCCTGTTATAATCATGAAGTAAGTAATGAAACTTGTAAAACTACTCAATACATTAGTATTTTATTTTAAAAAATATTCAAAATAATGTTTCTATCATGAAACTCTTTCTCTGGCACTGATAGCCTTTGCTTGCAGATGTCCTATCTGCAGGTATCAGAAAAAGCTTCATTTGTTAGGGCTCTGAATCTTGTCTTTTCTTACCAGCTGAATTTTTTGAGTATGAGGACTTTGGATTGTTTTCTTTGGACAGGTTCTTTAAACTTCTCTTGTCCACACCAGGATTATCAGAATTAGATTTTTTTCTCACAATTCTCCAAAACTCTGTCAGGGGTTCATTTCTATACTTAGGCACCTGACCCTAATGATCAAAAATTGTCTTCAAGAAAAAGTTGGTATCAGGGCCATTTACTAGAGGCAAGATATCTGTGTAGCTGAAGGAAGCCACATACGGACTTAGGATATCTGAAAAGATAAATCTCAGCTATTGCCCCACAGTTGCCATTTTAACTGCATTAGAGAGCAGCAGACAAGTTCCTACTGCCTGCTGGAGCTGAGCTGACATAGGGCAGGGCTTAGAACACACACCTTGTAAATTACTATGGTACCTGCCATTCCTTCACACTTGCTTTTTAAAAGAAGAACACAGAGCCCTCCTCACAAAGCTACTTCATATTGCTGTAGTAGCCTTCCAAAGCTGAAGAAGAGGTCTCCAATACAGCTGTCTGGGACAAATTCTGCTCCTGGATATGCATGTCTGATTCAGAGCAAGGTCAGTATTTTTTGAGTCTTAAAATTAGATAGTGAAGGAATGTCTTATGTACTCTGAATTTAATCATCTCATAAAAATAAACGGACAAAATCATTATTCAGGAACACTAAAATCTGTTATTGAGGAGTACTGGGACAAACAGAAGTCCAGCTTGCCAGCAAGTAATAAATCAGGAAAGCTTTATTGTGGGTTTCTTTTTTTTTAAATTTGGTATCAGCATACCAAACTATCAAATGAACATTTTCCAAATGAAAGTGCCAATTCATGTTACTAAAAAATATTGCATAAAATACATTATTTTGTGGTTTTGTAAATAGGTGGGACACACAATGCAGTGTTGCTCAGTCATAAATACTCCAATTATTTAAATTACTCTAAAATCTGAAATCCTTATTTATGTTCCAGAAAAAAAAAACCCAACTTTTTCCTGCAAAAACTTCAGAGGAAGAATAAGTTGAGTTTTTCTAGTGAATTTGTACAGAACAGATAGAGCTTTGCCTTTAAAACCATATTTATGGAAATAAAAACATTTTTCTTGAAAGCAAATAGGTAATATGAGTCATTTTGCCCTTTTCTTATTCATAAGTCTTACACACAGATAAAGCTGCATGTGCACAGGTTAATAAATTCTACCTTTTGAATGTTTTTACTTAGTTCTCTGTATAAGAAAAGAGATGTACATAGGAAGGATGCATTATTTCTCTGCTACCTCACATATTGCAGAGTGCTTCTCATATATCCAAATGAAAGTCTTATAAAATGAAGTTTTCCTTTTATACGTATACCAATGTGGCAACTGTTTTCATATCTAGGTAAGTTTATTTGTTTAAATAGCTCCCATATACAGATGAATGACTTGAAAGGAAATAGGAATGCTTGCATGATGGGATATGGCTGCTGAGTGATGTCTGCAGGGACTGCTTAGTGTTGATAAATAACTACGGAATTTGTCTATCAACATTTTGCATAAATGTCAGTCATAGAAGTTGTGGTGGAGTTGAGGCAGCCCTGAATGACAATGTATTTCTCATTTATGTACAAGCTTTAAAAGGGAAGAATAGGGAAACAGAGAACTTATCTCAGAGCACCATACGTTTTTTAAATGTAGGTGTCCTCCAGCAGTCTTCTGCAGTTGCTTCCTGTGAGATTTTGCAGAATCCAAACAAAACCCAGATGAAATCATGCCTTTGGCAGGTTAGCAAAGTAATATGAATGTGTTCCATGCCTAAAATATTACATTTCAAAGCGTTCTTTAAGTCAAGTCCAATATCAGAGTTGTCAAATCTATAGGTTCTTAAAAATTCTTAAAGACTGTCATTTCAGATATGAGAGAAAGCTAGACAGAAAAAGCACTAATAGCCTTAAGTTTTACATTTATCCAGGCAATGAACAAAATAAATGAAAGAATCTGAAATTCTCAGATACTTCCATAGAGCTGGAACAGTAAAAAGAAAGAAATACTGTAGGGATGGCACAGATCTTTTGACAACCTATGTCTCTCCTTGCATTTATGTAGAAACAGATCTTTTAATGTTAGAGGAGTCTGAACCAGCTCACCCAAAAAGCACATACAGTAGCACTGTTTTTCTACCAGTGCACAGAGCTCACTCTGCCTTAGCTCTGCCTCCAAAGCAGATAGAAGCATGCATATAATCTTCACAAACAGGCCCCAGTGGGTTGATAAAGCACAGCCTGATATTATTTCAGATTAGGAGGCCCTAGAGCATTTCTTTTGTATTCAAGTTTTCCCTAATTAGTCAACTTAAAATAGACTGAGATTGGTATGCATAATAGCTATGACAACATCTTCATAGCACCAAATTATCTCTTTGCTTTTAAGATCCCTGGTAAGTGATATGTATACGCTTATCTCTCCTCTCTTTGAAAATGCTGTAAAGCAAGGATAATTTCAGGTCGCTCTTGGTTTACACAAATAGCAATGAGAACAGAACCAGGACCAAAGGTCTGACAAGTATTGTCTACCAGGCTGCAAAGCTAGAAAGTGTTGCATCACAGAAACCGGCCACTCCTGGGACTGAGAAGTTTCAGGATGTTAGAATTCCTCCTTTCATAATTCCTCATCATGAAAAGGTTTTTAAGCTCTAAATGACCCAAGGCTCATCTTTTATAAGTGAGCCTCAGCATTTCCACAGAAAATAAGCTGTGACACTTTGAATCTAGTACTCTTTCTACTATATACAACTCCCCAAACTGCAAAAGAAATCTGATCACTTCTGTTAGCTTAGATGTTACTTCAGTTACATTCATACATCCTAAAATCCCGATAGAAATAGAACAAGTTAAAGCTTATCTTGTTTAAGTTAAAGCTTAAACAGGGAATAAGGCTAAGAGCAAAGAAGTTGACTACTCTAAAACTAATGGTATGATTTTTTATCACAAGGCATCTCTCCTGTTGGGACAGCTACTGTTTGGTGCCCTACTCGGTGTGGAGCAGCATGAGCTTCCCCTGATTGATGTCAGTAGAACTTCAGAGGATCTGGACAACCAAAAACTTTTGATATCTGTGGGGAAGGATTTTTGAAAAAAAAAATCATAATTTAAGAATTGAATACATTAATTCATTGCATGCATCTTAATAAATACTTTTTTAATTGAAAAACTTCAAACTGTAATGAAACCATCAGAACCATATTTTCAATTAAATTTAGAGCAACAATAGGATTGATGCAGACAATCCACTCACAGTATAGGCTCAGATACACTCCCTCAATATAATTAATAAAGTGATTCTTGGTTGTTTTTCCCTGGATACCTGCAAGTGTTTTATTTTTATTTTTTATCCCAACTTTTGTAATTCTCAGATATTCTATATAACTATTTTTTCATTGATTGAGGTGGACTTATTGAATTGAACAGAATGATGATATCTACTGAAAGCTTTTACTTTCGTACGCATTAACTGAAGAAAGACCTTGGATAAGATGAACAGCATTCAATAATGACTTTATGTTCTGTCATCAATTCTTACCCCAAAGTCAAACACTTAAAAAAACTCAAAATGTGCACAAACTTGTACACTTCAGTTTGGTGTGCACTTTTATTCCAGGGAAATAATTTTCAGAGAAGTTTGAATCTTTAAGTAACAACTCAAAACCACAGAATTATTCAATTAAAATGACAAGGAGAATAGTTGTGTTGGGTCAGAATAGTTGTATAGGAAAGATGTTTCATCTGGTTTCAATATCATGGAAAATAAGACAATAACTTTTGGAAGACTGCATAGGGCCAAGCATTTACTTGAGACTGAGGCGTTTACTGATGTAACTTTAAGAATAAGTGCCAATGCTGTTCTTACTGTATATTTGTATGTCACTAGTAATTTTATTTATTTCAGATAAGCCCTGAGACTGGAAATACTGAAAACACTTCACTTACTCTGTTCTCAACACTGTTAACATACTTGGTACTCTTCTATATTCCAGTCTCTCCTGAAACTCAAACAAACATTAAAGATGAAATAGGAAACCTATGGAGGAGACTTAAACCTCTTTTTAATGAAGTTTACTTTTAGGTTTGTTACTTTTAAAATTCTTAAAATTTAAATTTTAAATATTTAAATTTAAATTTAAATTTTTAAAATCCTGGGTCCTACAGCTGCAGACAAAAAAACTCCTGAGGAAGTGACAAATCTCATGTCTATGTAATATGATTTCAGATATTAGAAAAGCTCAGCTTGAAAGCAACTCCTTGATATCTGCAGCAGACTACTTATACATATATGTACATATATATAAAATTACTAGTTCATGTCATATCACTTTCTTTGCTATTCTCTATGTATATATCATTATAAGAATGATTCTAGATGCATTCTTTGCTCTTATCTGATTAAGAATTCACATCATCTCTGTGGAAAATTGAGGAGGGAAAGAATTATAATTTTCTTTAAATATTCCACCAGTGATTAAACACGTCAGTTAAGATAATTATAAGTGGACTACTATTTCAATTTTATTTGCTTGTCTTTAGTTATTAAAGAAGAGTTGTTTTTTTCCTTTTTTTTAATACTCCCCTGTAGACATTGGGCAGTGTACAAAATTGTGCTACCTTTAGTTTTCACCTTTTTTATTTTTTTTTCTGGAGAAAAGCCATTCTAGACAAAGAAAACAAATTATGTTCTTATCTGAAACTACAAAATATTGCTACACCATTAGCCATATTCGATACCAAGAATCAAAAAGGCACTGGGATGTAACAGGTAACAGCTAGTTAACATATAACTCTGCTGAATCATTATGTTTGAAGACATCTTACTTTATTACTCAACATTGCAGTGAAGTAGAAAATTAATGTGGTCATTCTAGCCTGGTTAAACCGGAAAATATGTTTTACACAGATGTATCTAATGTAGTTTTCTGGCAGAGGAATTTGGTTAAAATCTTAAGAATTATAGAAGTGCAGTGTTAATTTTAAACCTATTCTTTCTTTCTGTCTTTTGGTGTCCATTTTTAAGTTATATTTATCAGCCTTTATTCATAATTTTAAAAGCTGTTATTTAACTTTTCCCTTTCTTTCTCTCCAAAGTCTTGTCCTATTGTAGTAGTAAAAAAAAAAAAAAAGGATTTTATTCAGAATTGGAGGAATTTTTATTTCATTTTCTCTCCACTGATTCATTCTGAACACTTCCCCCCCCCCCCCCCCATAAGGTCTTGAGAATTAACTAAGGATTTTCTCATTTTTCACTGAAATCAGCCAAAAAAAGCTTTTCATTTCCACATTACAATACCCAGAGATGTGCTTACCTGCTTGCTCAGAAGTTGTCCTGAGCTGAGCTTCCTCAGCTGTGGCACCACTTCAGAACCTCAGAGTGCCACTGCAGACCTTCCCTTGCATTTGTTGTTCAGCAGAGTTTTGGTTTCTCTGTGGAGACAGCCAGCCCATAAATTTCACGTACATTTCCAAGTGATATGGCCTTTAGCAGTGGCACCGTGTGGGGCTTGCCTGCACCACACACCACCATGCACAAGGAGCAGGAGGAGAGGACATTTCATGAGGGCAGCTGGGTTCCCCTGCAGGCCCATGTAGCATCACTACCTCAGCAGTCGCTATTAATATTGCTACACAGAGGAAAGACGCATGGGCACTCCTTTAAATTACTATTATTTTAAAATCTCAATTAAGATGGATTGCCATCCTCTAACATTGCTTTACATGCTCCTTTGCTCCTGTTGATCCAGACACACAATGGGCATCTGTGGAGAGGTGCTGGCAGCAGGGGAGGCCTTGGTGAGGGGACACTCACCAGGGGCTGCCCCATCCTGAACACATCAGCTCTGCAATGGACCCACTGCAGACAAAATACTGAAGAAAGGACAAAAAACAGCAGGGGGAGAGAGAAGGAGGGAATAAAGAGGGAGAAAAAAATAGTCTGAACCCCAGGGTGAGAGGAAGGAAGGAGGCATTCCAAGCTTGGGAGCCAATGTTTCCCTGCAGGCCATAGAGGGGACCACTCCAGAATACATATCCACACTATGGTCCATGAAGAACCCCACACTGGAGCAGGGGACTTTTCTGAAAAAACTGCAGGCCCTGGAGAGCCTACACCAGAGAAAGTTAAAATTGTGAGAAGGAAGTAGCTGCAGAGAAGAGCAGATAGATTGTGCCTATAGAACCCCATTCCCCCTGCAACACTCAGGGCTGGGCAGAGACACCCAAAGTGAGGTGAGTCGGGGGAAAGGTGAGAAAAGTTCTAATTTTAATGTTAGTATTCATTTCTCACGACCCAGGTCTATTTTAAGTGGCAATAAATTGAATTAATTTTCTGGAAGCTGAGCCTCTTTCACCCACAGCAGTAAGTGGTAAGCAATCTCCCTGTTTTTATCTCAACTGAGGATCTTTCTCACCTTGCTTTCTGCCCCACCCCACTTAAGGGGAAGAGCGATTGGGTGAATGAGTGAGCAACTGACTTAGGGGGACTCTCGCTCTTTGGCGAGGCTAACCCACCACACAATCCCCTGTTTAAATTAGTTATCCAGACTTCTTTGGGAACCTGGAATGGAGGCGATCCACCTTTGTGGGTTGTTAGGTTTTGAGTTTTTTTTTTTAATTGAATTGTTTGCTTGTTTCTGTCTCTTTTTTGATTACTTTAGATGGCTTTCTGAGAAGGATCCTAAAAATACCAGAAGATGAGGCTGGTTGAAAAGCTTCATTCAACTCAGATCCATGATGTCTGTGAGGGTAATGAATGTGATTGCAGGTGAGTGTAGGAGTTTGCCCAAGATTCACAGTGCTCCTGGGCAAGCTCATTTACTTTTGGCAAGCACTGATTTTTAAATATTATGACATTATTTAACTTAATTACGCTGATAGATGAGAATGTCCTATGATCAATACAGGAAGGCTTTGATCCATTTTGCATAGATATACAGATTTTTCACCTGTCTCATAGCAATGATAATGAGAAAGTGCAGGGTTTGTGGGGGCTTTTTTCCAATGGCAAAAGAGGAATGAAATAACTTCACATGCCTTAGAAGCATGATAAAACTGGCAGATGGGTTATAGTTAATCACAAAAACATATTAAAGCATTCCTGAAAAACTACAAAAGTATATAGTTATAGATATTATTGGCTATGAAAATGTCTTATAGTGCCTAAAATCTTACAGCAATAATTTAATTAGGAATTTGTTTCTGTCACTAACAAATCACATCAAAGTCTCAGGTGACACTGTGAAAGAGATGAGCTCTGTTGCAGGTAATGAAGTTACAGTGAAATATTTAGGCCCAACTGATTGTTTTAGATGGAAGGAATCTGCCTACAGGTGCAAAACATGCAACTGAAGCTAGTTAGAAGTCAAATTTGTGCAAGACCTGATCTTGGATATGACTGGAGGAGATGCTTCCAGCAGATGCATTTCTTTTTATGGAATCATCTGCAGCTAGGGGATGGGAGGAGAGTCCTGGTGGTAAAATGTCAGAGGAAATAACAGGGAAGGTCCTTGAGTTCTAGAGACATGCAGGTTCAGCCAGGAAGAGAAGTTAACAGAAAGGCTTACTCCAATGCTGATTAATACCTGAACTCAAATGTCTCACAAGGCTTTTAAATAGGGTGTATAATAAATAACCAAGTGGAATAAATTTTTACTGAAAGAAACCTCAGGTAGTGTTAAATTCTGAAAATGGACCAATGGTGAAACTCCAAAAGTGTGATTGTGAAATTTTCAGACATGAAAACTACCAGGCCTTGTTTAATAACTGTGGCCATTGGCTTCAGGTCCTGCCACCATACAGAGAAGAGCAGGAGCAAGGAAGCAACTGTAATCTGTTAATCTCATCAGTAGAATGAGAATCCAAAATCTTGGATTTTGTCCCAAACACTTGACATTTTTTTCTGATCTCTGTTTCCACTGGGAAATAGCCCTGTGTTTTCATTAGAGACCTTCTTCTCCCTCTCCTGTTACCTTTCCCAACACATTCCTCGTTCTTTTAATCCTTTTCCCTCTCAATTCAATACGGATCACTTCATTAGCATTCATCTGCTTTTCCCTCCCTGAAAACTATAACCAAATCACCCAATTTATAGACAGACCTTCAGACTGTTTGTGCCATTGGCTTGCCGTAATCCCAGCCGTTTTATTGAGTTTATCCATTTGTTTTGGTATTTTTATAGTTCTGTTCTCTTTCTTTGACCATACTTTATTTTTTTGCAATATAAATCTTTTGGTTGGTGGGGCTTTTTGGTTGTGGGATTTTTTGTTTGTTTGTTTTTGGTTTTTTGGCTTTTTTTGTTTTTGGTTTTTGGGGTTTTTTTAGGAATTTTTAGGAATTTTTATGAGATTTCACCTGAAAATAAATCTTGCACAATAGTGAATATGATGTGGAAATATTTAATTTGGAAGGAGAGGAGGAGAGTTTGTAGAAAGGAAAATCAGGGTTCAAATACATCACATGTTCCAAGGCTTGAAAAAAAACCTTGTTATAATCCAGCCTGACATCATCTTTGATTGCTTGGCAAGAGGTGAAAGATTTTTTAATTAATTGATGTTTTAACTCTATGCTTTTTAGAAGGAAAAGCTTCAATCTGTTTTCTAAAATGTGTGGCAGAGATGCACATGTATAAACTGTTCCAATTCTTAATTAATCTCAGTGCTATAATAAAATACAGTTTTATTCTAGTCTAAACTTGCCTGGTTTAAACTGTAAGGCATGGGAATATTTTATGTATTTATCTGATAAAGAACATTCTAATCAATTTTTCTCCCCCTTGAAATATTTTTACATTGCTCTCAGTCCATTTTTTAAACTTCTCCTATTTATATTCTTTTGTAAAGTACAGATTATCTAGTCTGCTTTCCTCCTATTTTTTCCTTGCAAACCTTAATTTTCCCTTAGCATTTTATTCACCCATATTAATATTTCAGCTCTTAAAAATGTTACTTGATTTTTCAATATCTTTCAGAGGTCAATAAAATTTTTTGAGAACTCTCTCTTTGAGGCCTGAAATTATCATTAAATCTGGGATTATCAATATAATCGTAGTCACATATTTTGGAGAGAAATTCTAAATATCTATTACACCCATGGAGAGACATCTTCTCTTGTGATTTCAACTGATTTGTATGGAAGTAATTAAGATTTGGGGTTTTTTTAAAACAAACTTGCAAACTCTTGCCATTGATCTAATATCATTTTAATGTTAATATTTAGTTCATACAGATTCTTATCTCATATGTTTCACTGGTCTTGCAGCATTATTGTCAGTATTTTTAATGAGGAAATAGCAGATTCTATAATTGCTTCTGCAAAGTAGAAGGGAAATGGATATTAAATACTTTTCCCCCCAAGGTTGTTATTTCTCATCTAACCAACACAAATACAATATCCAAGTTCTAACCCTAGTGGTGCCCTCTGGATCTGTTTTGTTGATTCTGTTACTCCATTGACCAAAGATAAATACATAACTCTGAAGCATTAAATTCTTAGGATTAGGGCAAGATTATTTTCTTTTGGTGTCATTTTGTATTTACAAACCAATCCTTGCATTACCGGGCTAATCTTAAAAAAACCAAAACCAAACAACAAAAAAGACAACCAAAGAAAAAATCCAAACAAGCAAAAATTTCATAGCTCTTCCCAGTTAGTCTGGAAAGCTCCTGAACTTTCTGTTGAGCATGACATATTTGCGTTCTTCATATTCAGATGTGTAATAGTAGATATTATCTAATCTATCTTTTACCTATGAGTTTTTTAAATCCACAAATTGTAGCAAAATTGTTGAGTGTAAACAGAGCTAGAGAAAGAGAAAAATGAGATACAGATATAGCTATAAAATCAAGAACTAATTAGAGCACAATTGGAACAGCTCACTGATAGATTATGGAGGAATGAATACTAATGATATTTTATACAAAATTGCAATTGTTTTTATGGAGTACTTCTCACTGGCCAGGTTATTAATGTTTTCAGGGTAAATGACCCAAATATAATTTCTCTATATATACATATATCCAAAGGAAGAATGACTGGAAATAAGACACTGTGGTTGGATTTCTTTGTTGCAGTGACTCAAGATAACAAAATGTGCCTCAGAGACCATTAAAAGTTGATATACAATAGTTTCCAGGCTGCTCTGGTTTACACTGTGGATATTAAGTAGTTCCAGGGCCACTGGAATCAGGATGGCAAAACTTACAGCCATTTCTACCCCTGCTCCTTGACTTCTGCATCCAAGAGAGTCTGATCTGTCTGAGAAATGGTAATGCCGTCCAGGTTTATGGGATGCCTATTCATATTTGCATACAGCTGGAGATCACAGACACTGAATGTTGTGTAGGAGAGCCATCAGTTCCAAAATACTTTTGAATCTTTTCTTCTTCACATGACCTCTCACACAGGTATTCATACATTTGTTCCTTTCTTTCTATGATCTAAGTTATAAAATCCTTTTGAAAATTGCCTTCAACATAGGAGCAGAAAGAAAAAACATTCTGCTAGTGGTTTTTTTATCAAATACTTAGAGGAATTATAGATATAAAGTTTCTCTGACACATTACAGTGCCAACATAAGGTCACTTTAGTGAAGACCAGCACAACCAATTTCTGACTATTGCTGGGGTTGCAATGTGGCAAAAAATTCTTTCTTCATTAACAACTGACACTTCTTTATGTATATTTTTGTAAATGTTTCTATAAACAAGAGAGCTGATGAGAAATATGTATTTGTATTTTCTAGTCTTCCCAAATTTTATTAGCCTGGTTGAATCGCAGGATAGGATGCTGGTTGTGATTGACTGACTCTTGAAAGCTTAAGCAAATCCAGTAATTCATGACTTGTGTTAAATTATTTGAAGCATGATTTCACAAAAGTTGTTAAAAAAAAATCCGCATCAAAAAACAAAGAGAAATGAGAATGAGTACAGGGGTAAAATTTGTATAGCCATTTCTATTTATCTAAAACTAAATTTTTTAAATACCAACTCTGTTCCTAAACCAAAATAAGCTGTAAGAAATCACATAGCATTTTACAAAATCAAGTGCAGCATACTGTAAATGTGAAAACTAAAATCAAACAAGGCAATGTTTTCCGTGTCCAACATTGTTTGGTAGAGACAATTCCACACAAATTCATATTAAACATCTTACAAATATTTAAAACCAGAGTGTACTTCATATCACTAATGAAGAATGGATTCTTGGAGAAACGGATTCTTGGAAAAATGCTGCATTGCTGTGGAAGGTGCTCCCAGAAGCTGGACATAGTCACAAAAGGCATGTTGAAATTATTCTAATTCAGAAGGGTGATTAAAACCAAACATTTTGAAAATAGAAGAAATTAAATAAATAATTCTAATTCAATCCTCCCCTTCATTAATATTATATGAAATGTTATAGGCAACAGAAATAATTCTTTCCATTTCAACAAACACTAGACTGCTTTCAGTGCAGGCCTAGTTCCTATCATATGAATATTGTTGATGTATCATGGTCCGGGAGGGCTGCACAGGCCGGCTACCCCCGGACCGGGGTCCCTTGTTCTTGTAAATCCCACCGGATCTGGGGCGGGCGGCCCCCGAGGTTCTGCGGCATGGTGTCAGTCTTCAAACCACGTCAATTCAAGCAGGAATATAGTGATGCTAAGGAAAGAACTGGACTCCATCTCTGTTCTGCTAGAGAGGTTTATTTTGGGGTAACGGGGAAAAGGGGTGCAGGGAAGGAGAAGGGAGACAAAGCAGGTAGCAGATGCTAGCAGCCCAGAGATGGAAGACCTCGAGTTAATCCGGACATCACCTTATAAAGGGAAAGGAAGGGGAGGGACTGTCTCCCCTAGAGCCAGTCCCGGGGAGTCTGAAGGGAAGACAGGCATAGGGAACCCACCAATAGATTTCAGGGTACAGCAGAGCATATTTCAAAATGAACCAATGGTATACAGAGCAGAGGGACAAAGGAGCACATGGAATCCTAAAACCCCACGTTGCTACATATTGTAATACGTGTGGATGTGGCACTTGAGGACAGTTTTAGTGGTGAACATGGTGGTGATACTAGGTTGGCAGTTGGACTTGATGATCTTAGAGGTCTTTTCCAATTTTAATAGTTCTGTGATTCCATTAAACTTTTTTGACACAGTTCATTGAGTCTACAGCCTCTTGTTTTAGGTTTAAGCTGGTCAATGAAGTGACTGTCTATATGATACAATTATTTCATTCCTTTTACCATGGAACAAATATTAATACAAATAAATTATGAATCAGAAGAGCACTTAACGGATATCTACCAAGTAACGCAAATATCACAAAAATATGATAAAACTGTTAAGAGTATAAGATTATTTTTTATTACTCTCCTAAAATTTCTTTTTCTTTGTATTCAAGCCCAGTTGAATCAGTTGTTTTTTTAACAATGTATATGAAACATAGCATGTTGTTCCTGGATTTTCTTTGAATATTCATCCAGTATCTTTCTGATGAACTTAACATGGACTTTTTCTTTGTGTTATCCCTCCTGTTAAAATTGTAAGCAAATTGCTGAGAGAAAAGAGGTAGGATAAAGAAAATTATATCTCTTGTAATACACAAATGTATTATACCAGAATAATGACAGATGCATTATTCTTTCCTAAGCTATATTTTCCAAAATAATAATGTATTTAAATAGTGAAGCAGAGATTAAATTCCATTTTTATTCTCTCTACTTTTTACTTTCTTTTGCTTTAAGAGTAAAATGTCAAAATTCTTCTTTGAACAGATCAGAACGTCATCTCAAAAGATTGCTGAGATAATGGCACCTGTCAAGTTCATATTTTGGAGGTACAAAGGTCATTGGTCACATAATACCAGGGAAATATATTATTAAGTCATGCTAAACCATTCACCAAAGACGTTGAGAGAGTGAATCTATAATTCAGGATAATGAAGGAATTACTGTTAGAAGTCATGATGATATCTGCACTGACAATCTGACCAGCACTGACCACTTTCACTGCATGTTCTGCAGCCTTCTCCCTGTGTGCCAGAGTTCCCAATTCCTCTTTCAATAACCCTTCATCTTTTTTGCCTGCTCTTGCTAGAAGCTTGTTTTCTCTGCCAGTTTCCACCTGTCACCTTCTCCATCACATCCCTGTTTCATCAATGCACCATAAAAATGCCTATGCCATTGTGCTTTACTTACTCTCATATATCTTATACATATCTGCATCTTGTAGTTACCCACATCTCTGTTCCCTACCCTCCTCCCTTCTTACCTGTATTTCCATTCCTTGCTTCCTTTGACATCTTCTTTTCACTGTTTTCTCATGGAAATAATCCAAGGACTGAAGATCTGTAAAGTGTTTAGGATAATGAATTGCAATCACAGGTACAATGCTGTTAAGCAACTGGAGGCTTGCAATTAGCAATTGATTAGCTGACAATTATGCAGGTAGGTGAAACAGATGGCTGTGCTAATCATGTGCAAGAGCTGAATACATTCCTTTCTTCCATTTCTGTGTACACCAAAATTGACCAAATTTTCCCCCCACTATATAGAAAATCCCCTGCAGCTTTAAAATTGATTAGATAGTTTACAAAATGTACCATGCTACTTCAAGGCAAAAAAGATAAATACCAAGCCTCAGCTCACCTGACTTTGCTAGATCAGATTTTACAGGTAATAAAACTGAGGGTGAAAAGCCAACGTAAATGTTTTGTAACTTTCTTCCCTACAACTTGTGAAGTTAGGCAGCTGCCTCCTCTCAAATCAGTGAGCATTGGATGTGTCCTTATGAAAAATTAAATTAATGTATGTGGTTACCCTAGCAGCTGTCCCTGCTTCTGCTGAAGTCCATAAGGAAAATTCTGCCAAATTCTGTGGAAACAGGCTCAAGCCCTTAATATTATTCATTATAGTAATTTTTATTCACAGTTTTCTGTCTTTATTAAACAGTCTCTTTAAAAAGGAAGGAGAAAACAAAGCACAGAAATAATTTTTAATGGAAAAATGCTGATCCTTTATTCTGAAGTATGCATACACTGATGATATAATTCTGCAACTAGTTTATGCTAAGTAATTGCAGTGAAGTAAAAATTATAGCTTGAATATAGATATATTTTTTTCAGAAGAGTTAATTTAATTACATCTAAAATGTACAGACAAAACACTTGAAAAAAAAATCTGTATAAGGATTATTCTAGTAGTTAATCTCAGAAAGTGTTTTGGTAATGTCTGCTTCCGTAAAATTATTGCTAGACTGGTTGACTCAATCTTTTAAGGAAATCTTGTCCTACTGAGCCAAGCCACAAACTTTGTTACACTCTGATAAGTCACATCAGCTTCTTTAGATTCTCTCTGTTGTGCCACTAGCAAGGGAGGCAGAAGGGTTCTAGTTCTGATGATGAAACAGCTGTGTGCAACATCCACTTTTCTTTTTAAATAGGCTTTTATAGGGAAAAAAAATGTAATAAAGCACGTGGTTTTTTACTGTTTAATGACCTATCATTCAAAAAGCTGTTGAAACTACTATGATGAAAATCTTTTTCAGGGAGATTTTCTTCTAGACTGGCAAAACAACATTTTAGTCTTCAGTACCTTAAAAACCTCAGTTTTGAATGGAAACGAGGACAATAATTTTATTTTTCTGGTTTATATAATAGGGACGTATCTTTCTGGAATGAAGAAAACAACACCACAGAAACTACTTCAATAATGCTCTAACATTTAAATGTTACAATTTAGAAGAGTCATTCCCTTCAGCTATTTGCCAAAAGTTAAAAACTTTTTTTGTTTCTGTGATAAACATCAGTTTTTCATGAGCTTCTCAAAATTATTCTGTAATGTGTATTCTGTGATTTCTGTGCTTTGGAGAGGAAAATTTTAGATCAAATAATAGGTATCTTATCTAGAAAGCCTGTAATTTGCTTTTTTCTTGCTCAGGCTATATCCTGAGGTAATTGATCTGCACCTCCATACATGTTGTTTTCAAAGAAATATAAACTTTATTATTGAATTCCATTTGCTGACAGATCAGATATTTGGAAGCCAGTTGAGATTCATGGATCTATGAAAGTTTATTCCAGCTGAGTAACAAACCATAATCCACCATCCCTCAGTTTATCTGGAAGTAAAAGACTTCTTTTCACACACCAGTTAAGTCTGCTAAGTGACAACAGTGTATTTATCCAGCACATCATTTACAAAACCCAAAAGCTTAAAATTGAGGAAATGAAATATTAAGGATGCCATAAATCTTAGTGCTCAGAAGGAGTCTGAACCAACTGTTACTGAAATCCACATGAGTCTTTCCACTTATTACAGTCAGAGCTGGACTTAGTCCATAATAAACAAGTATTTTGTCAAATGTATGGCCAGATATGCCACTAAGGGATGCTGATCTGTGCATATGAATGGCCTAATATGACAGGGGCAGTAGCAAGAGGGTGTTGTGTTATAGACATTTGGTGTAAATACAAACTCCATGGAGAGCTCAGGAAAAATTGCTGTAGTCAAAAAGCACCATTTCCCAAGTGTGGGTATCAGCTATCTTTTTCTTCTCTGATTTATAGCATTGCACCACTTATTCAGATCAAAGAATCTGAAACACAAGAGAAAAAGTCTGGCACTTGTTTCTTCTCACTCACCTAGAGACCTTATTATCAAAGATATTAATAGTCTATCACTTTTCACTACCTGCAATCTATGTACTTCATAACCCTCCAATGAAATAAGACTTTTTTTCAAGCATTTGGATAAATGCACAAAGTACATATAGAAAAAAATTTTATATGTAGTATAAAATTGTAGCAGGGTATGTACAAAAGTAGTTCATATTTCTCATTTATTCAGTACTCAGTTAATTTCAACTCCATAGAACCATAGCATCTTGTAAGAGCTTTATGTGAAGCATTCTTATTCAAAATTAGCAATAAAGAAACTTATGTTCTCTCTACAAAGCTTGCTATCACAGGGTAATTTTGAGCATCTTACAGTAACTAACCATAATATACTAACAATATTTTGAATGTTGGCAAAAGCCTTTCAGACTTATTCATTCTATTACATGGCAAAATTTTGTTGACAATATGATTAAGAAAAAAGGACTTGAAGGACTCTGAGCTTACCTCTTCGGAGGGAGTGTAATTACTTTGCATTTATTTTTTTTTAATGATTGCTTTTAAAGATGTCATTAACCTTATTAAATACAAATAATAAATATATTACTAAAATAGAATAGAAATATTCAAGCAGGACTCAATAGTAAAAAGTTTTCTTTGTACACATAGACTGAATTTCTAGTGGCAAAAGCTCTTCATGGAAAAGAAGCAATGGAGGAAGCCCCCATGGAAATATTGTTAAAATGCAGGTGGTCCAAACCTGTGGACTTATCAAAGAAACTTTTACTAGACACTAACAAAATCAGTCCACCATAACTCAAATTACACAGATCCAAAGGCCCCATTTTTTCTGTATCAAACTCACATTGCCAAAATGTATTTTCTTTGTTTTCTAGGTAAACTACTAGGTGGTTCAGCAGATTCAGTTTTCATGACTTTTCTTGAAGTAAAAACTAGTAATTGGGAAAGAAAATTATAGAATAAGATATTCTCCAGAAATTACATTTTACAGGAGCACTCCAACTGGTTTTATTTTTCCAGACAATAAAGGTGGCTCAAGGCTGTGATCTTCAACATTGAAACAGATATATCCAGGAGAATAACAGATACTATCAAAATATGCTGAAGAATTCTTGTTTATCTCATGCAAATGATAAGGAAGTTAGATACCTCTTTTATCAGAGGAAATCCAGTAACTTTCTTAGGGAATAAAATTAATTCAGTCCCTGAACAACCTATAATCTTATTATAGCTTTGATCGAACTAGCGAGACAAAAACAGAACGTGATGCAATATATATGTTCATTGTATTTCCAACCTTCTTACCTCCCACCCCGCTAGTGGTTTTAGATATTCGACATATTAGCTCTGGCTCAGCACCACAGGCTCCATCTGGCTCCTTAAATCCATACACAATATATACTGTATTGCATGTTAAGCCTGATCCAGAGTATGATATGTTTTTATGTATTTGCACCCAAACTATAATCTTGAAGCTCTCATTGGACATGGATCCAGGCTTTTGGTGCATTGAGTTGGCTTGCTTTTATCATGAATTTTAATGGTGAAAAAATTGCATCTGTTCCTAACTGCCTTTCAGCTGTTAGTCACTGCTACATAGCTTATACCAGAAACAGATGGGGAAAGAGGAGAGATACTCCTTTTGTAATCAGTTAGTGAACTCAGCTGGGACAACAGTTTGTGGAATAAATGGCATTGCTTCTCTATGCTTGACTTCAATCCCAATCTCAACATCCTGTGAAGAGTATCTGAGATGGCTCTACTCGGTTGCACAGTGCTGCACTTGAGCTGATAAGCCTCAGTGGAGATGGCACAGTTTTGCATGGAATTAGTCCTTTTGTAGCAATTTCTGTATATATGGAGCAATTAATCTGTGTTCCAGATAAACTGACCACACTAGTTTGTTCATGTCCATACTTGAGAGGATCTAGATATGCTTATAGACATGTATAATAGGCAAGATACTTAGCATTACTTATATTCAGGCTTTTCTGAATTTTTACCAGATCTGATTCAGTTTTTCAGATATTGTGATGGATTTTTTTTCTGTTTTTTCATTTAACATTTAAGTATACTCTTCTGAAAGTTCTGTTACATTTAAATCTCTGCACAGCTTCATCAGGCAGGGAGTAGGCATACTTGTAGCCAACCTTAAACCTGAGATCAGAACTTGCAGGGTGGGAAATACTAGCTTGTCATTTTCAAAGTAACCTCTGAAAGAACTCTCTAGGAGAAAGCTTTTTTCTTTTCCTATGGGTTAAATATATTTAAGTAATGTCTCAAACCATTAAATGACAGCTTGAAGAAAAGATTTGTTTCAAGTACAAGTTTTTCCTCTTGTCAAATCAAGAATTTAGCTTCATTGGTTTTTTGGTGCTCTACTAATTAAAGAAAAGTGTTTCCTAATAACTGCTCTGAATTTCTAAGGTTCACTAAGTGAGTTTTTCCCATTGTTCTATCAAAAATTTGTTACATGTTAATATAAAGAGCTTAACTCCCTTATATTAGTAATATTCCTATAAGTTGTTCTAGGTAGTCACTATGTTACCTTTTTAAGTAAAGCCAAACTTCCATAACCTCTCCTTTTAGTCCCTGGGGTCTAACATCCTAACAGTCTTTAGAGGCTACTGTTGGGTCCTCCACCTTTTCCAGAAGCCCAATTGAACATGGGACTGGGGCAAAATTAAGCACATTTTTTTCCGGTGGAGTTTTACCAGTGGCAAATTAATGTGACTATAACATTCCTCAATCTGCTAGCAATGTGCCCCCTAACATAGCCCAGCGTGTGATTTGCCTCTCTTGCAATGAGAGTGTGTCCTTGCTTTATGATACTCAACCTGGATGTCACCTTATCTGTCAGGCCATTTTCAGCAATCTCCTTCTCCACCAGTCACTTCTCAAACATGCACAGGTGCATGGGATTTGCTGTCCTAAATGCAGCACCTTAAAAACTTCAATGGCTTTCCACAGGTGCAGACCACAGATTTCTCAGGGTAATTTTAGATTGAGGGTCTCATAATATGAACGTAAACTATTCCCTTAAATTAAAATAATTCATAGGACACATTTTGTTTGATCATCCAGGTAACTGATGAAAATGTTTGATAAAAATGAGGCTTGGTATCAATAGTTCTGATAGTTCTTCTTTGCTCATATTGTTTTCCTTGACACATGTATTACACTTGATAACATTATTTGTGGTTTACCTTTGAGGATTGCAATTAAATTTATGTAGGCATGTTATTATTAGTTTGTGGATTGCTGGGGGTTGGGTAGGGTGTTTTTTTGGTGTATTGTGTATTGTTGTGGTTGGTTATTTATTATAATTAACTTATTTCTTATCTAGCCAAAAATGTATTATTGCCAAAGATATTTTATTATCTTCTCTTTCAGCCGGAAAGTAATTTCTTCTACAATCATAACCTCTTTCTTTGCTCCCTGACTTGACCAATATCTTTAAATGTCTCTGTGGTCTTTAGGACTCAGACACCCTTAAAAAGAACATCTTCAGCTTCTGTGTTCCTCACTGTTACTCTGTCTATCTAAACTTGAGCTATGTCTTTGAGAAGAATGGTTGGCCATTTGGTCTGAAGTTCCTTTTCACTAAAGGACTTACAGGTATGTCATGAGCTTAAAAATGGTATTGTGCAGTTTAATACTTATTTGAGCTTCCTGCTTCCTTGTAAAATAACTTAAATTTTCACAAAAACCATGAAATTCCCTGGTATTCAGACAGATTCCCCTGGTACCTCAGACAAATCAAGACAGTGTAGAAAAGTCAGACTGGATTCTTACTTTATCTTCCACCAATATTACCTGTGAAGGCTCTGGCCGTTAGACAAGACTTTCTTCAGGGCTGATGCTCACTTATAACTTGGTGTGTTTCACAATTACACTGTTAAGCTATTTGTCCATTTCCCAGAGCAGTATTGTCTCTGCTGCCCTAAAAAGTGCTTAAATTCAAGTTTGAACAATGTATGCATGTATTGGGAATTATAAACTTATTTCTTAAATATCTCTTTTCAAAGTACAATAACATTTCAATGCATGGTTTTATTTGTCCTGTGACATATTCATAAAAATAAAACTATGGATTAATGCTTTGTTCAAAGGGTCTGTATTTGAGTAGTATGTTATGTAAATGATTATAAAGTACTTGGGAATGATTAGATGGGAATTGCTGTTTACTAGCTTTACTTTTGGATAATTTGTCATATTGGCCTTTGCTGTAAGTTCACAATATCATCTGTTTTGGTACAGTTGTCTGATGTTTTATGCAATTTTCTTAAGATTTGGCTTAGACTAAAAGTTAGCCTAAACATTGAATAGATTTTGGTAGCTTATACTGTATAACAGTTATGTATCCATTATTCATATATAATATGAAAGCAGTGCAATTCCCTCAGATTTCCAACTTTCACACTGGCTTTTTCCATGCAGCAGGATTCACATTTAGTTTAGGGAAACTACTGTTCCCTAGACCAAAAGATATTTTCCTCAATTTATTCAGTGATTATCCATAAATTTTGTATAAGATGAGGAAGGGAGTACTTAATCTACAGTATGATTCTTAGATGTAGTGAATAGAAAGTATTTTTCAATGGGATTACTCAGTTAGCCCCCTGATTTCAGGAAAACTCTTTTTTTTTTAGTGTTTTTTATTTGATTTCCTACTACTTTATGTTTTCAATTCTGAGCTAATTACTTATTTCAAGTCTTGAGCGGTTTGGAGGATCAAACATTCTTTTACTATCTTACTTGAGAAATTTTCCCCTTGTGACAGATTTATTATATTTTTTGGATGGTAGAGCATTTACTTGCTTAACCCAAATTCCCTTTCTTTTACCTGGCAGCTGTTTACGGTGTGGCAAATTCTTTCTTTGGTAACAAGTTCAAATTTACAATGAAGACCTCCAGAGCTAAAGGTATATAACAGCACACGAGACAGAATACAGTACAAAATATACTTTTTTTCGCCCCAAGACTGTCATACACATTCAGTGTTACTGAAGAAACACAGTTGAATGTTGCCTCTCTATCTATTGATCACAAGCAAATCTGTTTTATTCTTCGCAGAGATCTTCCATTTCTACTTAATATCATGAATAATATTCTTCACCAAGGAAAAATTTTAACCATAAGGAATGACAGTGGATTAATACTGATTCTTGTTCTGTTTCCCCTTAGCAGGGACCTTTGTTTTGATATACAGTGTGATGTGAGATTAGCAAACAGAAAGAGACTTGAGGTTTCCCTATTGGAGTTAAGCTTTGAAAAAATAATTCCTGATAATTTAATATGGCTGCCTTCTATTTGCATTACAGAGAAACCCAATGTAATTTCAATAAATCTTATAGCATATGGCAGTGACTTTTGAAGGAATGCTTACATCTGAAGGACATGACTTCTTTATTAGGAGTACAATAGGCCTGCTTGATTAAAATGTAGGTATATGATTTTAGGTTTAATTGAAAAGTAATTCTTGTGAAGATACATCCAACATTTTTAGATCCATTAACTCCTATGCCTGTGAGAAGTTAAAAGAAGAAAAAACAAAACCCCTACATGTTTTACCTGGATGAGATTATGTGCTTTAGACTTATAGAATACAAAAGGAAATAGGACTGTGGATCAAACAATAACTCACCAACAATTCATTGCAGTACATTGTAATTTCAAGGTCCTCCAAGGAGCAGTAGTCTGCCTTTGGGAGTCGATGAGAAGAGAATGGTAAATAATGTCAAATAAAACTCTATTCAATACAATGTTTATGGACCGTGCTTGGATACACATGGTTTCCAATCATGCATTTTTAAAAAGAGACTTTAAATAATGTGGGTATTATCTAGGTTTTTCCTTGATATTCACATTTTTATGGGTTGGGTATGGCAAAATAATGTGCATTAGTGATAAAATTTCAAAGATATTTAAAGTTATAATATATTTTGGGAAGAGGAGATATTTACATTTTTGGTTCCACATATGCAATCTTCCACCTATTTGCTTCAGTCTTCAAATCATAAAATGAATATAGTCTTACAGCACTGCTGTTAATCAGAGTTGAGAACTAATTGCACAGATAACAGATATTGTGGCTATTTTTTCCAGTGTGAGTTCTAGTCCATAAACTTATGCATGAGGATGTTGGTGGCTGATTATTGTTGATTAGTCTAGCTGTTTAATTGATTGGATCTTCTGTGAGACTCCTGTCTCACCTGTAGATCTATGACTGTGGAAAAATGCAACTCCTGTTGACATCAGGGACTTCGTTTTCACATGTCTGAGGACCAAAGATTGCTTTAAAGAGAAGGGATCTCTCTCACCAAGTGAGATACAGGTGTCTTTGCCAATAGGCTAGCCTACCTGGGGAAGAGAGTTTTAAACTGGGAATGAAAGAGAGAGAGATGATGATGTCCAGTTCAGTAAGAAAGTGGTGAACAGGGCTGGCCATCAAAGGGTGCAAGTGTGGACAAGAGAGACCTCTTAATCAAAAAAACAACACTGAAAAGCAGGCCATCCCAAGTGTTATACACAAAAGGAATAGTTTTGTGCTTTTCTCAGGAAATAAGAATGAATGGAGCCTGTCTGAAGTGCCTGTAACCTAATGCACACCCTTCACGTGAGCAAGCAACTGAGGTGCATCAAGTTCTGCCTGTGGAAGTGTGATCAGAATTAGCCAGCAGAAAAGTCAGTGAAAACATTTTGCTACCAGGTGTCTGATCAGGAAGAAGTAGATGAGGCCTTCTTCAGCCAGCTGGAAAAAACCTCACATTCACAAGTCTGGGTCCTCATGGGAGCCTTTAACCACCCTGAGAACTGCTGGAGCATTCACAGAACACAAGCAGTTCACAGAACACAAGAAATTCAGGTCTTCGCCACTACATGCTGGGGGCCGACTGGCCAAAAGCAGCTTTGCAGGAAAGATTCTGGGGTTCTGGAGAGTAAGAAGTTGATCATGAGCCAGCAAAGGCACTGTGTCTTTTTTGCAAGACAGGTCTAATAGCATCCTGTTAGAGTCCACAAGAAAGAGAATTGACAGCTGGGTAAGGTAGATGATGCTTCCACTTTACCCATGTCTGGAGAGCTGTGCCCAGTGCTAGGCTCCTTATGATGGGAGAGACATGGACATAGTGGACCAGGTCCAGAGAATGGATATTATTAAGACCTTGGACCATCTGTCATATAAAGAAAGGGTGAGAGGGCTGACACTGTACAGCCTGGAGGAGAATAAGCTCAGGGAACCTTACCAGTGTGGCATATGTACATCACAGGATGAAAATAGACTATGGGGTCAAATACTTCTCAGTGAATGGACAGGAGGCAATGGGCACAAAATAAAGCACAAAACAATTCATTTAAATTGAGGAAAATAACTTTTTTCACTGTAACAATGATCAAACACTGTAGTAAATTGCCCAGAAAGGTTGTGGAGTTTCTATCTGTGGAGACACTAAAAACTGGACTGGGAACATTCCCAGGCTAACTGCTCTAGATGACCATGCTTGAGCAGAGGGACTAGATAATTTCTAGAGGTATCCACCATCCACTGTTAGGTGACTTATGAAGTTAATTCTTTGCAGAAAATGGAACAATATATCTTGGCATTGTTTATTTTGCAAGCTCATAATCTGAGATAAACTTGCTAAAAATTATACTTGATCTCCTAGAAAAATAAAAACAGAAAAACAAACCTACTCAGAATCAAAAGATTAAACAAAATATAAAATCTTTATTGAAAAGTTATGAAACCATAAACTAAAATACATAATTACATAAACAAAAATACAGTTGCAGCTATACAGTAAATATTAGCAGGGTTTAGTCTATTTTCACCAAAGCATCATATGGGTTACCATGAATTACTTAAGGCAGTGTCTCAAGATATAAATAAGGCAGGGATCTTTGTTTCACAACTTAAAGATTTCTCATTCCTAGGAGACTGTATACAGAGATAAGGCACCTGCATAATTTACAGGAGAAGTAGTTCCATTTGTTTATATTAAAGTTATATCTAGACATGTTTATAAACTAAAACTTGTCCAAAATCACAAAAAAAATCTTCATGTCTTGATTGTATAAAATTACTATATGTTTCCTCCTATCATAAAATTTCTTGTTTCTAATTATTTAAAAATGCAATTGTACACTTTTTAGTAGCTTTTTTAAAGAAAAGCTCCAAATAGCTTTTCTTAAAATATACATACTAATTTTAAATACAATAAATCTGATTTGAAGAAGGTAAGCTCTTATAAAAATCCAGTCTCAGCTGATTATTTCCCTTGCCTCCTTGTGTTCTAGAAGAAAATACCATGTGGAGATTACAGCTTTGTTGAACAGTAGAGATCAAAATTACAGTAAAGAATGTCATTCCTTATATGTAAAAGCAAATCACAGACTCATAGTGCAAACTTGCACAATATACTTAATATACTTCCTTGACAACACTGCATTTTTCCCTATAGGCTAGTTTAAATTTCTACACGCATCATGTATAGTTTTACATCCTTTTCCATTCAAATCTAGCAGTTAATTAAGCCTAGCAGCAAATTTTAACTTAAGTAGTAGATTGTAATCTATTAATAACACCCCAAAGAGTATAACTAGAACAGATAAAGTTTAGAAAAATAAAATACAGATAGTCCAAGATATCTTGGGTTTGATAAATAAAATCTAGAGAAGAAAAGAAATGAAAAATATTGTGGTTGACAGATTTATGTCCTGACTTTTTCATTAAGTCAGTTGACTGTAAAAGTACCTGTAGACATATAGTTATATGAATATGTTTATATATGTGTGTATTTGCTTTAAATCAGTCAAAACAACTTTGTCTGGAAAGAAAAAAAAAAAAGGATGGGAAAAAAGTTCCCCTTTTATGGTTCCCTTACACTGCAGTCATATTTATGCAGTATTTTGGTCCTGAAAACTACCCAAGACCAGTTTTGAAACTAAATCACTGGCTTGCACAAAATAACACTATTTTTTTCTCAAGAAAACCAGCCCCCTATTTGTGGCCTTTGAGGTCCATTCTGAATGCATATACATAGCTGATTAGTCATTGCCATGAGTGAAACTTTGTCATATTTGTGTTTCACTATTCTTTAGTTCAAATCTTAAAGAATGTATATTGAGTTAAGTTTGTTTTGTTTACTGCTGGCTTTCCTTGGAGCCAGCATTGTGAAATCCTGCTTTGCTCTTCACAGTGAACCTTGCCAAAAATGTTAGCCTGCAATAATGCCAGGGCTTTCACAGCTGATGGACTGAAAATCTGTTTTCCTACTAAAACAGACATAATCACAAGTGCTGGATTCTGAGGCTTTAAAACAGATATTACTACTTCATTGCAAGGATCAAAGCAGCTTTGCATTGCAAATTTGATGTAGTTGCATTTCACAGGAAATGTTTGTAAATAAAATATGTTTTGAAAAAAATGGGTGGACTACTTACTTTAAGTCACCTATCTCTTTTCTTCATATTCTTTGTGCCGGTGGCATGGGGATGAAAAGAAGAAGATGAGTGTCCCAACAATTTAAGCCAAATGCCCAGCAAAGGTTCTTTGGTGACAACAGCTTGCCCAACAGGAATGCTATCAGGATAGTTTGCTTTGCACCAGCTAAGTGTTGAACCAACAAACATTGAACCCCATGTGCTTCTAGCATCCTTACTGAGAGATGAGATTCCTAGAAACCTTATGTCTAGCAGTAGGCTTTACCATATGGCTCAGAGTGAAGTGCAAGAATTCAGTAATGCAGTGATGGAATAATCTGCTCATACAAGAAGCTTTCTCTGAGCATTTTCAAGAGAATGTTCTTGGTATGAATTCCTATGAATTCTCCTAAATAATTTATTTTAGTGGCATCGTCTGGGAAAGGTTTCACAAATTACATGAAGTGGAAAATAAGGAAAAAATCCTTAACAGAAAGATATTACATCTGTAAGTGACTTTACATAGAAAAAAAAGGAGGCTTCCTGAAGGGAAAATAATGCTTTTATATGTAAGAGAGGAAATGAAGAGAGGTGTGTAAAAGCAATAAACAATAAAGAAGCATTCTTTTGTCTGTTCAAAGTGTGAAAGAGGAAGAAGTCTAAGACAAGGATAGCATAGTGACTATGTAATTATTCTGTGTGTAACTATTAAAACATTTATATAACCTATGGCTAGTTATGGGCATGTTTTTAAAGATTGAAATGCATTTTAATGTGGAATCTCTGAATAACGCTGAAGAGTTTGTTTATTCTAACAAGCATTTATATAGAAAGATTGCAAAACATCTTAAGAAGACAAATTGTTGATGATTTAACTCATTGCTCTTTAAAGTGACTCTTATTTTACTTGTCTGTTCTGATATAGTTCTCTAAATTTTATCAGAGTTGGTATCATTAAAATTCTGGAAACTGAAGATAAAAACGTTTTTGAGTAATTAAATTTTCTGCATGGCATTTTAAAATAAACTTTTACAAGAAACCTTTTTAATTCAAATGTGCTTCAGCTCTTCAATTAATAAATTACTATGACCAAAAGTACAATAGAAAAAAATAATCTATTTTTCTGGATCGTCTGCAGAATTTAGAAATAGCTTTCTTCACTATTGCACACTTAAATATTGTTGCATAGTTTGTGATTATGAGCTATCCAGCCGCACTTCGAATTAATAGGAAAGTAATAAGATTAATTTGTTACTGTTATAAGATACCTCAGACAATTTGCACCAATGGGGAAAATAAAGCAGGAGAAATTAATTCTGTCATTCTTATTCTCTTCATGAGCAAAAATCCAGAAAGGATCACAACGTGGAAGACAACTGTATCCTTCAGGAGAAAGAGCTACTCTAGCAAAGTACTCAGGCTGCTGTCAAATGTCAGATAAACCTTAATTAATCTCACATAATCTAACCATTTAAATTAGACACCTGAGGTAGGAGATTATTTCAGTGTAGGAGAACTCCTACGCTTCCTCTGTAGTCAATGAAGAAAGAAAGGCATCACTGAATCATGACTCAGGTTTCAGATAAGATGACTCACTGTGAAGTCATGCATCTCGCTTTTTGTTAACTATTTAGAAGCACCAGTGTTGCAAATTTGCTGTCTAAATGTAGATGAGAGAAATCCCTTACTGAAGTATCTAGTCAGTCAATGAAAACAGCTGAGCCTCTCCAGAGGATGACTCCTTCTACTCTGGGAAAGATCCCTAAGACACATTCTAGAAGTGCTTAACTCTGCAGTTGTGCAATGGAGGCCTAGATGATTAGCTCAGGCTCTAGTAATACTATACTTTAAATAGCAGAAGTTAGGTGAGACTAATCTTTTTCTTAGACTAGTTTATTGCCTAAGTACTCCACTGAAAAAGCTGAAGCTGAGGAGAATGAATCTTGCGTATAATGCAAGTGCCAGATTGCAATTATTTTGTTGGAACAGGTTTGCCTTGGTTTAAGAGAGCCATCCACAATGACTGTGGAGTTTCTGAGAGTCACACATATTCTTGCATTTTTTTCAAATATTCATGTATATCCATAATACCAGAAAAGGGCAAGGCTAAAAACTAGGCTATTCAAAGTGTTTAGACCTCTGAAAATGTAGCTACTTGTAAGAGACATCCTTAATCACCTCTCTGCTACTTTTAAAGTCTTAATGACCTTTCAAAATGTGGTTCCATGTGGCAAATTAATAACCATATATTTTTTTTCTCAACTAATTTCTTTAACTTTTTGGCTTTTGAATCAAAATTGAGCTATAGCTGAGTTATGCTGACAGAAATAAATCACACAGTTGAGAAAGAAAATCTCCCCTGTATGAAATTCTAAAATATCTTTTAATTGTTTCTTCACTGGAGGCAATCTTTTCTCCCCTTCTCAGGAAAACAACATACATATCCTTCTAACACAGCACTGTGACAGGTGTAGGGCTTCAATGTTGTCAGTTATAATCCTTTATATGTCACACCTTCAATCATGCAGTGGGCCATGCATTTTAAACAGAAGTCTGCTTTCTAGTCTGTGGCAACAGAGTGCCAGGACATACACTTTACAACCATATGGGTGTCTCTTTGCAGGACATATGTTGTACATCCTTAGGCACTAAAGCAATTAACAAGCAACTGTAAAGTATATGTGATCTCCTCTGAAAAGCTCCAGAGCAGCTTTCAGTTTTTGCAATTATATTGCTAATTTATGCCATGAAGAGATTCAGAATGTCAGGCACAGGTACAGAGATCATAAATGAAAGCAACACTTAGAGGTAAATACAGGTTTATTTTCAGCAACAATTATTTTTCATGTAAGTAAAGCACTATGAAACTGAAAATGTTCTAAAAAGTAATAACATCCAAACATGAGTATAAAGATACAGGAGAAGAAAAAGACCGTTTAATATTTTTACGCAAAGCAGCATGCAATCATTATGATCAACAGCGCATTTTTCTTGTTGGCCAGTGTTTATGCAGAATATCAGGGGAGAAAACTATTTTTATTTTTCATTTTCTACTGCTGTTGTGAAATCTGTTGTTGAACCTGCTAATGGTCACGAAACCACACAGCTCTGCAGAGCCACAGCTGCCACTGCTCCGTGTGCCCAGCTCTGGTCAAAATTGGGCTGCTTTGCAGCTGACTCACAGGCTCACAGATTCAAATGGATCTTCCTGGTAGCTGACCCTGGACTAGTCTCTGCAGTACCTAGCTTGGATCTCCTACTTCCTCCAGCAGCCAACTCTCAAACCCTCTTATCTCTCCAGTGTCCAGCTCAGGCTTGTGGCCACTGCAATACCACATTCCCAAGCCTCATCCCATTCACTGCTGAGTTCAGCTTGGTATTCACAAGCAACCCCACACTCAGGTACACACCCACGCAAGGCACACACACTCCAGCCTCTCCAGCTAAGGAGGGACACACTGGCCTGTGGTGCCCATTTAGGCGCTGGCACATAACACACATCTGCACACAGGGGAAGCAGCTCCTCACCCAGGAAAACAGGAAGAGAAGACAGGACAGACTGTAGTGATCAGGCACAGGGTGTGAGCACACAAATGTGCTGACCAGCAACCTGTTTGCACGTACCTTTTGTCTTCCTTCTCTCTCTTTTTCTCTGTGTTTCTCTGTGTTTTCTTCCCCAACCCACCACAATCCCTCTTTTTTCCCACCTTTGATCCTTCCCCTAAACATGCTATGGTCCATTCTCAGGTACAATCCCCAAATGACCCTTCCTGCACCCTATAATGAATCCCATAGGCAGTAACCCTCCCTCAGTCCAAAAGTGCTCTGGAAACCATTCCCACTCATTCATCCCAAGGGCTGGAAATCTCCTGGGTCACACCTGCTAGGGAGGGGCTTTGTCCTACTTCTCTGGTTAGACCATTAATGCTCCCCCAGCCCTGCTGTGGTGCTCTGTGCTTCTCCAGCTTTCTGTCACATAACTGAACATGCTGGCACCATGTGTTTTAACTACTGCTGGGTTAGACCAATGAAG
Organism: Entomyzon cyanotis; assembly: GCA_024500445.1. Lineage (NCBI taxonomy): Eukaryota > Metazoa > Chordata > Aves > Passeriformes > Meliphagidae > Entomyzon > Entomyzon cyanotis. Next base: position 11,356,629 of record JAKEPQ010001009.1, read on the forward strand.
AATTTACACACCATTTTGTCTTTGCCCCATTTTATTTAATGACAAAATTGTTCAGCAAAATCCTTCTGAAAGAGAATGTAACTAAACCTTCCTTAAGTAATATAGGTGATCTATATTTAGAGATATTAGACCAATAATTTAAAATAACTTCCAAAACTGTGACGTTAAATTTTAGTCTGGACAATCTTGAAATACATATGTAAATATGTGAAGAGTTTTTGATTTACATACTCTTGGAACTTCCTGTGACTAACAGTGCTGGTGAATAATTATGTACTATACAAAATTAGTTCTCATGGATTTCTAATCTGACAACTTTAACTTCAGTTGAATATACTATTTTTTTTTACTGGAAAAGAAGCTCCCAGTATGCCATTTTACCCTACACATCTTTCCTATTTTATTATAAAATTTTATTATAAAATATTTACTATAAATTTTATTATAAATATTTTATATAAAATTTTCATTATATTTTCCTATTTTATTATAAAAAATTTAATTCATAAAATTTTATGCATTGTTTTCTATATAGGCATTTTTTTCACCATACTTTGTGTACATTTTTTCATACTCTTAGTCACTACTGTTAGCTTTCTCTTAATGTTTTCTAGCATGTTGTTGAGAAGCTTGTGATCAAACATTCTTATCATATAAGCCAACACAGCATCTCACACACAACTGAGCAGAAAAAACATATAAAATTAGGAGTGTATTATTTCACCTCTAGGAAAAGCATGGTATAGAAATCAGATCATTTGAAAGATGAAAAATGAGATTCAGTGACTGATATTACTGCTTGGTGATAAGGTAGATATTATTCATTGATTTGCTCTACCTGTTGCAGGGACAGAAAATGCCAGTGTTCAGGTCTGGGAGAAGCCTTTCATACCCAAGATGTGTGGAGTACAAAAGGTTAATGACAGGAAAGATGAGTGAAATAGGTGCTTTTCTTTTATGTTTGAAGCTAAAAAACCAAAGAACAGACTAGATAGACTCACTAGCTTTGTTCGTTCTGATGCTGACTTTATTTCTAGAAAAAAACTTTTGTCTTTAAGACTTTTAATTTATCCTCCTCAATCACAATACATACACAAAGCGTTGAAAGTCACTCCTAATGTTAGCTACAGTGGCAGCAGAACAACACAGAGTTGGAACAGTTTATATCTTTCAATTAAAATAACCATTCTCCTGCAAATCCCTTTGCAGTTTGAGAAAAACCTCCTTCATCGTGGTCTGAGGCTTTGCTCCCTGTGACATCCCTGATAACACAGAACACTGACAAGTTTCCACATTTTATTGTCTGTGAGTGTGAAATTATGGCATAAAAAGGTCCCTGTCTGTAGGTTTACACTTCTGGATGCCCAAACAGAATGATCAGATGAATAGTACTTGGAAAACTAAACTACTAATTACTGCATTAAGAGATGTCTCACTTAGTAAGTTTTGTTTTGTGAAATGTTTATTTTTCTAGACTTTTCAGATGCAGCATAGAAACAACTTTGACTTTAACTATGTATAATTCATTTCTAACTGCACAACAAAAATGCTTAGCTTACTCACTATTTTGAGCCATCTTATGCTATTTAAAGAAAATACTTCAGTGTATGAGGAAAGACTATTTACTTCAAAATTAAAAACATGTTTCCACATGGGTGTTCCAGGGTTCTTGTGGGCTGCCAGTTTTAAAAATATTTTGGCTGAAAATGATGCTGTAGCCTTCATGAGGTTTTTAAATTATTAAAATACTTTAGCATTTTTCCATGTTTTAACATTTCTTTTTACACACATTTTTTTCATTTAATTTTATTTTACTTCATGGCTTTAATGTAGCTTCTTACAAAGTTTCCATTTAAAATAAAGATTTAAAGTATGAAAAATTTACTAATACAAAGCTGTTTTAAAAATTTCTATGTTAGTGAAATGTCTGAAATGCACCTGAATTTCAACAACGGCTAGAAATTAAGCTAAGTACTCTGAAGAAATCCTATTTCCATGAAAGACAACGGGAGTTTTACCACTGGCTTCATGAAGGCCATAATTGACTATTTACATCCTTCAGTGTTACAATTCTGAAACACTCCTGCTAAGCCAAGAAGATAAGAATTATACTTAAGTATGGGAAACAGAAGTATGCTGCATAATATTCATTCAATATTGTGAATTTATTATTAAATGATAAATAAAAAAGTATCTAAGCAGATGCTTAGATGGTTTGCTGACTTCAGTTGGTTTGAAATGGGCAGTATGAAGTATAACTGGAACAGACCAAAAGAGAGCTAATGGACAAGAGTAATCTATTCTGTGCTTTTCCTAGGACTGTGTAACACTTGGCTCAGCTCTTTTCGTCTTTCATGTAGGTCAGTTCCTGAGCTGAGCAATGAGTTCCTATGCTTTTTTTTTTTCTGTCTGGAAAGTCTATTAAAAAATATTTGTCCATCTCCTCTCCCAGGTACATCTTTGGTCTCTCTTCCTTATCTTCTTCCAGTATTTAGTTCTTATTTTTGTTCTGTCCTTTTAATATCACTCCTCACTTACCAGTCCTGACAGTTGAAGATTTAATGTTATTGTTTTTGAAGCTACAGGGGAAATGCGTAATTTATATTTATAAGCGAAAACAATGATCCTTTTTATACTACATATCCTCTTTTACCTGAAGTCTACTTACTTACTTCTTTTCAGCAATTTGATGCCCCTTTGCCTCCTTAGCTGTATTCACAGTGGTCTGCCAGGACATCTTGTAAAAGCAAAACATGAGTGGATGCAAAGAGAATGAGATATGTCACTTTTCCATAGGAATGAGATTTAGATTAGTTCCATGATTAGTAGATGAAGAGCACATTGGTTAGTTGGTTTGGTTTTGGTTTGGTTTGGTTGGTTTGTTATTTTGGGGTCTTTTTGGGTTTTTTGGTTTTTTGGGAGGATGGGGTGCAGTAAGACTTGATCTCTTTTGAAAAGCTTTGTCACCCATGATTTGAAGAGTCATCTTGAATTTCAGTCGTGGTGGGAGTTGTCCTTATCAGAGCCATGCCAAGAATATATATCCTCTGTCTGAATCTGGGAGGGAATCAGGCATGATGGGTCACTGAAAAATGCCTTTTTTTTTATCCCTCAGACAGCTCTGAATTGCTGCAAATCTTGTCCACGGAGACTCTGAATCTTGAAATGGAAAGAGGGGCTGGTGTGTTGTGTGGGACTGTAACAAAGTACAAAGTGGAGCACAAGATGTGTAATGACTAAAGCCTCAGGTCATAGGCACCTCAGGTTGGGCACCAAAAATGTAATGAAAACTTGAGACCTTAATTTCTTAGCACATAAGGAATGGTGATCAAATAATAGCTTCTCATATAGTTGATGTAAATATTTAAGAACTGCATTAGACCATAGTGACAGAAAACATGTAAAAACTTGGGATAAAATTCACTATTTTGTTTTCAGCATGTACACAAAAAACCAACATAGAGACTTAAAAAACACCCACTGAACACAAAAATAACAACACAGGAAAAGCAAAATATTTGGCCTAATACCACTTATCTTGAGTACTGGAATAAGTGGAGTCCTGTGGAGAATGTCTTTTCGACTGTTATCACAATGCATATACTTTAAAGACTGAAGAGACAGAGGCACTGGAGATTTTGCCTATACCTCAAACAAACAAAAAATAATGTGATGCTTCAGATTCTACTGATTGCAAATCTGTATTTCCTTCCAGCTGTTAACCTCTGTATTGGTGATCTGTATTGTCATTCATGGGTTCCACTGAGGTTTTTTTTGGCTGGATAGAATGTCAGAGTATTGCATTCAACTTACTACAAAGCGTTGAATATTTTGTTCTGCCTTCTGCTGGCTACTGACAGTGATTTTTTCTGTTCAGAAAAGCTTCTCTTTAAATCAACACTCCTGTACAATAATATTGTCCCAATGAGAGAATTTAATAATACAAGAAACCAGCATGTTTAAATACATAAGCCCCACAGTAGGATAGAGAAACCACAACAACCCAGCAAGCCCCAGCAAGAGCAGCAGTTACCGCACTGAGAGGAGGATCAAGGTGAAGACTGACATATAAAGTCAGCATTTATTAACTTGAGGAAATTATTTAGTGCAGCTGAGGCTGCAAAATGAGTGAGAGAGGTGGCAAAATGGTTTCCAGCCTAAAATAATCCAGGACTCTTAGCAGTTTGAAAATGGTTTCTAAAGTCTGCCTCACTCTTGTTCTAATAAGCTACATCCTGATCAAAGGAATTATTTGTTTTGATTCCCAGATCTGGGGAATCAGCATTCACAGAGATGGTAAAAAATGGTGTTAAGGAGCAAATATTTAACAGTGTTTAATTTGTTAAATATACACAGTAAAAAATGTCTTGTACTTCATACAACTTTCTTCCTGTTTCAAATGTAGATGTGAAGTTCTTTTCATTCCTCAAAGTGGTGTTAATAGAGAGCTAAGCATTTCTCTGATGTGGCAAAGAAGTATGCTGCACTGACAACAGGAATTTCTTTGCAAATGAGCTGTATGGTTTAGCTGTGCTTGGTTTTGATTGTAAAGTTTTATACACTTATCAAGAGAAAATTGAAGTATTTCTTTCCAAGTTGTTGAACTCCTCTTTTGTACTTTACATGAAGTCCTGTATATTTATGATTCTGTGAATGTTAGCAGGAAAGCCAAAAGAGGAGCCTCTTACTCAGAATTGGATTAGTATTCTGCCTTAGTACCAGGCCCACTGGGCTGGTGGAAGTGATATATTTCAGATGAGACACATTGTTTTGCATAACTGAATTCTGGTGTGTAGTATCCATGTTATCAGAATACTGGAGTATTTCAAAGGATGAGTGAAATTATACCATGATCACATTATCAGAACACTGGAGTTTTTCACATGAGGAGTGAAATTAATCCATGATCTCTAATCCTACATGAGAGGAATCAGATTTGTCTGTATCTTCAGAGGAAAAAAAAGTAGAATATCTGTAGATATCCACAAAAGTATTCCTATGTTTAGAGTTATACAATTATCTAATCTTTGAAACATGAAAGAATACTCCATTCTCACCTGAAAAACTTCTCAAACTCAATAAACAAACAAACAAACAAACAAACCCCCAAACCTAAATAAAAAGTTTCAGGTCCTAGTGGATGAAATAATCTTCATTATTTTATCCTACATTGCCAAAACTACTTGTAATCCTCTTTGGCATTGCAAAATTGAGTATTCTTCAGGTACACATGCAAGTTATCCTTAGAAGTTAACATACAAAAATAGGCAGAAAATCTTGTTTAGTCAAGGAGCCTAAGAGTTTTTTCAAATTACCTTTTTCAATGTATCATTGAATCTTATCTGTTTGGCGTTTTTTTCTGCACAGTGAATTGTGGTTCCATAATCATTCTGGTCCTTTTTCTTATATCCTAAATTCTTATGTGCACTTAAATGTCTGTTTTCCTACCTGTGCTAACCCTTTAGCTATGATCAAGTTTGTACAAGCATAGACAACTTGATCTTCTTTTCAAGTATATCTAGTATATATCCAGTTTCACCTCACTCTCACTGGAACCCCACTCCTTTCTCTGTTCTTTAATTTTATTGATATAAATATTTTGCTCTCCATTGAGAATTATAAAATACATTAAAATGTGATATCTTTGCTTTCATTTTGTGTTTTTGGGTTCTTATTCATAAGCTTGGATCTGAAATCATTGTTCTCATTCATTCTCACATCCTTGGAATACAAGGCGATGCTGTGCCTGATGCCCCTAGGACACTCTTGGCTCTCCTGGCTGCCAGGGCACTGCTGACTCAGATTCAATTTGCCATTGACCAGGACCTCCAGGTCCCTTTCTGTGTCATGGCTTTCCAGCACCTCGTTCCCCAGTCTGTACCTACATCCAGGATTCCTCCATCCCAGGTGCAGAATTCAGCACTTGCCCTTTTTAAACTTCATTCAGGCTGTGACTGAGGAGTCAAAATTTGTTTGTGAATCAAATATACCCAGCTAAAAACACCTACCAGCTTTTATAGCTGAATATTATTTCTCTAGAAAGTGTCTTTTAAGTTATCTATGGAAAGAAACCATTTTTTTCCAGGAAAAGTATGTCCTCACAAAATAATTTTTAAGCAATAAGTCGAAAACAAAAAGTCAGCAATGCTCTCTCTAGAACTGATACAATTTCAGTCCTAATCAGATACAATTTAAGAACATTATGCCCTCCTTAGTGGTGATAAAGAAACAAAAATAAAGAATACACACAAAATGAAAATATTAAGTTTTAGTAAGTTTTTCCATGGTTAGACAAAATCAGGTTATAACAACTTTTTCTTCAAGGAAAACTGCCAGAAAAGTTTGAGAAAACTCAGCACTCAACTGAGACGTTTCACAAACCTCCCTTTTTTCAGAATGAACCCACTTGATAAACCAAACCATTGCCTCTAAAATGTCCAGTGAATATTAGGTTGTGGTGGGGGTTTTGGTTTTCTTTTTTTCTTTGGTTGGTACCTTTTTGTTTGGTTTTTTTAATTTTTTTTTTGGTTGAGCTGAGTCTTCAGAGAGGCCAGAAAGAAGAGCAGGTCTGCCTTCCTTGGTACCTTGGTATGGCCAATAGAAGGGTTGTGAGTGAACTGACCAATATTCCCTTACAGAGAGGCAAAAAGGAAAGACACAAACTCTGTCCATGCTGGTTAAAAATATTTTCCACTTCTTTTTTTTTTGTTTTTTTTTTAAAGGAGACACCCATCTTAACCTAAAGTTGCAGAAAAATATCCTTTGTTCTATGAGCATATCTATCTGTTTAATTGTTATGCATTCTGGAAGGGAAGGAAAAATTCTTTAGTGAACCATGTGGTGAACCTGGAGGAACCCTTTATAATTACCTTGGGGCAGATGTGTTTCTACAAAAGTCTGAGGAGAACCTGAGAAAGGCTTGGAAAGGTCACTATGGAAAGATTAAAGAAAAAATGAAACCAAAAAAGACTACAAAATACCCAAACAAATAGTTGCAGCTTATTCCCTTGTGCCAGGAACAAGTATTCTATCTCTGCTGCTAGATGACAATGAAAACAAGTTGTGAGTTGCCTTGATGGAGTAGGCAAAAGTTAATCTCATGAGGAAAAGCCATTTTACCCTCAGATTCAGTTACAACAGAAGAAGCCTGACAAAATGAATGCTGTGAGAAAGGATATGCTGTCTGTTTATAACTATATCAGGGTGGCAATCCCCAGGGAAGGAAAATAGCAATTTAATTTAAAGTCTAGACATTAACACTGAAACAAATGAGGATAAAGTAGCATGACTGTGCTTGCTGTGAAAATTAGGTTTGCGTTTGCAAAAAGCCAAAATGAAGCCAAACCCAAATCATTTAAAGATTGAGCTTTCCTGGTTACTTTCCATAGCAAGAGACTAGATCCTTCACCCTGCAAGGATGTTATTTGCTTAGCACAAATTATCAGCCTTTATGCAGAAATATCAGCTGCAGTGGTCTGTCTCATGCAAAATGTCAGGCTCAATAATTTGAATAATCCCTTTTACACTAACGTGTAATAAAGCCTAAGAATTTGCACACACTGAATTGGGATTTAGATTTTCAAATACAAATTCCTCATAAATTATTAAAGTGCTTTTTTTTAGTTGAAATAATAGCTCTTAATGAAAGTTCTTAAACTGCACAAGGTGGATGAGGTCCCCTGTGTCATCACATGCAAGGTAAGTAATACATTGTGTTCATTAATCTATGTCATAGGAGTATTGAATGTACAACAGCTATCACATTTTCTACATTTGATAGCACCTGAGAGGTCAATACTAAGGGTTAAAGACTTTACTAGCACAAATTATGAGACTTACTGCTAAGAGAAGATACACCACAATAAATAAGCACTTAAATGTGGCTTTCAGGTAAATAGTGAAATGAATTGATTTATTTTTTGCATAAGAACTTGGGAAAAAGATTGGCAATATTTTTGTGTTGGTTTTCTCTGCAGAGGCACTTCTTCCATTCTCCCATTAAGTTTCAGTATCCCTTTTTTTTAGACTTTCCAAATATTATTTTGAAATTTATCTTCATAGTAGAGGTAGATTTATCAATTTATGTAATAGTAGTAGACAGATAACTCCTGCTGGTTGGACAGCCTTTCATTTAACTTCTTAATTTTCTAAACAAATTTAATCTAGCTATCTTGAAATAGTGCCATGTTGCCATGTGATATCTAAGCACAAGTGAAGAAAATATACCCCAAGAAAAGAAGTGTGCATACTCCAAGTCTTGTGATACTACTGTCTTCATTGGGCTCTGACACTTCCATTTCTTCCCTTCCCAGATTTTTCTACACCTAGCCATGAGGTATTATAAATGTTTCTTCTAAAGGGTAAATTGTAATTACAGTCTTGCTATACAACAGATCTGCACAGAGTACTTGAAATTGTGCTTATTCAGGAAACGAATAAACACACCCTATTCCACTAGAATGATAATGGAGGGATTCAAGGTTTTCATTTTCAACTCCTAAAACCCAGGAAATTTTTCAAATAAACTTCCAATCATACTTTATGGTAAAGCATTGTGAGACTCTAGATAGCTCCACAGGAGCCTAAAAGTTTTACATGTGTGAAATCTGTGACCTTAAAAATTTGATAGTGTCCCTTTGATATTGGATAAACCTTAGGTCTCTCAGTTTTAGATTAAGGATACAGTTCTGAAATATTTACAACCAGTTGTAATGTTTATTATGGGTGTTGTTTCAGAGAAGTCAAGAAGTTTGATCCTTAGCTGCCTTGGAGAAGTTGTATAAACACAGACATGGTCCTGTACCCCGCTCCTGCCAGCTCGAGTTTGCTTTAATCTTGTATTTAATTTGGAGAAATTTTGGTTCTAAACTTGGCTAGGTAACAACTAGAGAAGATTGCTAGCAACTAAATAAAATCACATGAGCTAAAATATTGTGTAGGTACACTTATAATACTGTTCAGGCTGTAGTCCACTGTGAAACACCAAAAGACTTAAAGCTTGAAAAATACAAGCTCAAATTAATGCAATGAGAATGTAATAAAAAATAGTAAATCATTCGGAAGCAATAAAAGCAAATTATTATTTAAATAATATTTAAACATGGCTTCCAGTGGATCACACCTATCTCTCTGTGCCTGTGTTACAGAAAAATATGGCGTTTTTCTTCATGTTTATTTAGCAATGCCATACGTGATTTCCCCATTCTTTTGCTGCAAGTTCAAGATTTTTGTTTTCGCTGTATGTGTTTACTTTTCTCCAGCAGCCTTTTTCTTTCCTACATTATTTTTGTGTTCTCCTCATGACTTTTTTTGCACCTATCATAGCACAATCTTCCTCTTCTGTTCTTTATTTGAGTGTTAGCATCATCTACGCATTGCTTGCTCCTCAAGATCTCCACTTGCTCACAAGTAAATAACTAATGAACTTCACATTATCTGGATAGACAAAATGATCCATTTGCTAGTGTTTAAAAAAATTACATTTCTTTCCTCCTGCCTTTCATGCATCAAGCCTACATAAAAATGAAAATCCAGGGGTTTGAGAGCACATTTTTGTTGTATCATTTCACTTCCAAGCACAATTCTGACTGGAATCTTTAGATGATCCTGGATTACAAATGTGTGATAATAAATAATAAACAGTTACTACTCAGAACCAGATGTCTTCTTTCACAATTATGAATATTGTTACTTCTTTTATGCCCATGAAAAATCATATCTGAAAAGAAATTGAAGAGACAATTATCTAATGTCCCCACTCAGTAAATACAGTACATCTCAATAATTCCTACCTAGTATATGCCTAATTGCTTTTAAAATTTTCAGTAAAAATTTGGCTTGGGGACAATGAAAAAAATACCATTATTGTCTTTTGGTTTACAGACCCTTCTTTACCACCAGCTTTCCCAATTCATAAACCTTCCTTCCTCAAGATTAGGCACTTTACTGGTTGTGAATATTAACTGAACACTGTGCTGCTTACAGAAACTTTTTAACTTAGGAAAAGTATTATCATGTCTCCTTTTCCTCAATTGTTTATTTGGAGTGCAGTTTTTTTGCTTTTTTTTTTTTGTTGTTGTTGATTTGTTTGTTTTAAAAATCGGAAACTTCACCTTTTTTAAAAAATTCTTTTCATAATTCATGTTTGTTTAAACTCATATTCTTTGTTTTGTTCCTTGAAGTGTCTCTGGTTTATTTACAGCATGTTTTAGGAATGGTGTTCAAAACTGAACACTTTATCCTACGCATAAAAGCTGACAGAAGTTTAGATGAATTTTTACTAATCACTAAGCAATTAAGAATGCTTACCTCCCCTATGCAATATATACCTCATCAGAATGATATCTGCCTTTCTGGAATGGAATATTCTTTATCATAAATTTAAGATGATACATTTACATCTCCATATCCTCTGGAGTACTGCTGCCCAACTAGTCATTTTGCATTTATGCATTTGAAATTATTTTCTGAATGCAATGTTATGTTCCCTTCCTCCTTAAGATTTACTAATTACACGTGTTTTCTCCAGTTTATCAAAATAATTTTGAATCATCATTCAGCTTTTCAAGCTCCTTGCATCCCTTTCCATTGTGGTATCATCTGTTAATAGTTATATTTAATTTTCAATCACTAATGGAATCATTCAGTAGCGTAAGAGTCTTAACAGCTTTTTAAAAGAGTGTACTTTCATTAGACTCTCAGATCGACCATCAGCCATACCCTGAATATAGGCTTTGGATTGTTTTTAGCCAGTTAAGTGTCCATGTTCTAGCAATTAGATTTTGACTATATTTAAGTAGATTGCCTAGGAGAATGTTAATGTGCATGGTGGCATTAGCCTGCTAATATCACCATCTATCATATTTTCCCCTCACCCAGAAGCTAGTTACCTTGTCAAAGAATGAAAACAGATTAGTTTATAATGTTTTTTCTTGATATACCTCTATTTGCCATTTTTCTCTCACCTTATTGACCTTCAGTTATTTACAAATTGATGAGTCATTTGGTTCAGTATCTTTCAGGCATACTGGCCTTGTAAAGCTACAGTGATGTTCACAGAGCTGATTATGTTCATGAGCTCAGTCAGATGGATCTATGTAGCACAGAGCTTTGTGCACAGCCAAGTCACTGTTACCAACCTCAGCTGGGAGTAGCAGCTTTTTCTTTTCTGATGTTCTGGATCCTGTTTTGAAGATGTTACCTATTATTATTGACTTTGATCTCCTTATGCTAATAGTTCTGATCTTCTTAGCTTTTTGAGTATCCCTTTAGATTTCCCTTCAAAGAGTGGAACGTTGTACAAAGAAATCCAGAGAAGAGAAAACTGCTTTTAGCTGCTGTCAGTATTTTGTGAAATGGATGTAGCAATATTCTTGCTCTTTCACCAACGAATGTTTCTAACTGTTTTTCTTTTAATATTTCTTCTTGTTAAAATTTTAGCCCAGCTTCTTCCTCTATGGGAATATTTTCCCTCAAAACTTTGGAAGTGGCTGACAGCTAATTGTGCAGCCACAGGGCACTCTGCAGGGCGAGGTTTGTATTCCAGCAATGGTATCAGAGTGTGTCTGACAGGCCTCGTCTTCGGACAAAACCAGACATTGGGAGCTCTCCCATGGAAGTGTTTAGATCACAAAGAGAGAGTTTCAATATGTTGGCAGGCAAGACACTCAGGAAAATCAATCTGGATGACTGAAAGGTATGCTTCAAAGGTGGACATGTTAAAAATCAATGAACCACCCCAAAAGGAATAAAAAATGATCTTGCTTATACTTAGTATACTTCTCTTTGAAAACAAAGTATATTAAATTAAGACCAATTTAGATTTTGAATCATGTCTGCATACAGTCGTTCAGCAACATTTAATGCTCTAAGAATTGATTTAGATTTTCTGAGAATTACTACGTTAAAAAGATTTATTGTTTCTTCTTTTTGTGTCTTCTGCAGCATTAAGCACATTGCTGATACTTGAAACAAATAATGAAAAGTACAGAATGGTTAAAATTTTTATTTTCTGGTTTTCGTCTGCCTGGAGTTATATGATAAAGGATTTTAGTGGAGGCATAAAAGCAATATGTTAGAATAAGTTTTGTGGTTTGTTTTTTTTTCTCTTCTGTTGCTTGCTAGAAACTTGCAAATTCCTTTGAAATCCTTTGTAAAGACTTAAAACAACCAAATGGAAGAAAAGAGTGGAAAGCATTTATACACAGAAGCTGATGTACTCCCCTTACACTCACTGAATTCCCCTTCCTGCATCAATGTAAAAACTGGAGTATCTTTGCATCTCTGTAAGACCAAATATGCCATTATCAGCATTTGAAAATGGTGCATCAATCATATACACTGAATGTTGTCTAAACAAATGGATCAAAAACTATAAATCTTTTTTAGGGATGTGCATTTTTAGCAATTTCCATTTGGGCTTACATTCTACGGTAACAGAAGTCAGGAGTAACTTTGTTGGCTTCCACTTCAGCAGATTAACTCAGCTCTAGAATAGCATTTCTGAGAACAGAATTTGTCCTCTTGGTAACGGGCAAAAAGAGACAGTAAGCCTCTTGTGGGGATTGCGCAGCAGAGACCCCAGGGATGAAGAGACTCAGCTGGACCCAGCCATATGGAAGAAACGATAGACTCCCCTGAGCATTTCCAAACTACACCTTGCTGAAGGCTTAGTCATCCCTGCTGGGGTTTGCCGTCTAATGAAAGACAAATCACTTTCACCTATTGCTGGAGTCTCGAGAGCTGTTATAAATCGCATGGAACTGAATTCACAAGCAAGGAATAACAAAACGAGTTAAAATGTTAAGATGCACTTAGTATTTTCCTATGAATGCTGAAGATGCACTGACAATAAACAACACATTGGGAAAATTTATTAGGAACATTGTGTGTATTTAGAATACAATTTTTGAAATGGGAGGTGTTTTCTAAAGGAGCAGTGTTAAGGTTGCTTCTCGATATATTCTAACATACAGAATAACACTTGCCCCTTTTATTTTATTTTATTTTCGAAAATAACGTATGAGAGATTCTGATGTGTTTCACACTGAATCTGCAACTGAAGAACATGCCATGACGATCCTTGTCCTCTTTCCCAGCCAAGACCCTCGGTGAGATGCCCGAGTATTTCCAAGTGCAGCGGGCAGCGTTTCAGCCCCCTCCCTCTCCAGCTATAACACACACGAGCATCCCGACGGACCCGGCCCCGCTCCCTCCTCTCCCTTCTCCCTCGTGGAGCGCTTGACACGCGCAGGCCAGGGTTGCGTGACAAACTCCGCGCAGCAACTCCACGCTCCGTGCGGTGGCGAGAGGAGAGGGGAGTGCAGATGGGAGTGGAGAGGTGCTCCCCGGCTGGGGTGGGGGGACCTGCCTCCCCCGCCGTCGCCACTGCCGCCGCTCCCGCAACTTTCATTCATGGCTGGCGCCGCCGCGCACCCCCGCCCCGCGGCGGCCGTGCCGGGGCCGTGCCGGGCGGGCCGGGGCGGGCGGCGGCGCAGCCAGTGAGCGGGCGCGGGGCGCTGCGGGCGGGGCCGGGGGGCGCGGCCAGGCCGGCACTATATAGGGCGGCGCGTGGGGCGCTCCCGGCTCCGTGGGAGCGGGCGAGGGGCGCCGCGCCGCGCAGGGCGGGGGGCGCCGGGCGGCCGCGTGGGGAGCTCTCGGCGAGGTGCCGGCGGCTCGTTCGGCTGGCGGCCGCGCTCGGGGAGCACTTTCGGCGGTCGGCGGCAGGCACCTTGCGGCGGGGAGGAGAGCCGGCCGGCCTGCGAGCGGCGGTGCTATCCCATTGTTCAAGCGGAAAGACTCGGGGTGCGAGGGAAGGAGCCCGGCGTGTCGCCTCCGTTCTCCCGCTCCCCACCACCCCCTCCGCCGTTTCCCTCCGCGCCGGAGAAGCGCCGCCGCCGGGGAGCCGAGGGCCGGGCGGTTCGGCACCAGCACCGACAGCTCAGGTGCACCGGCGGGATCGCGGAAAGAGGCGCCAACCCTTCCCGAGGCGCTGTGCCTCGGGAGAGGAGGAAAGTTGCTCCCTTTCCTGCAGCAAGCCCGGGAGCTGCTGAGCTGGCCTCACCTGGAAGGACTGAGCAGTTCCCACCTTTCCCATCAGGTGCCTTTGCCGCAGCAAAGCCACGGTATCCGGGAGACCACGGGGAGCAGAAAAACACCCCTCCCCGCCCCTCCCGCCCTCGCCGCACATCGCTTGTTATCTGCTCAGTCTCGCCGTGCTCCCGGGATCACAGGAGGATCTATAACTGTGATCTGTCACCGAGGAGAAGGTCGTGGATGAACTCCCTTCCAGCAGGGCAACGAATCACTTCTCGACTGCTTATTATTATCGTGTTCTAGGACCAGCCCTTTCCTGCTAAACTTGGCTTGGGAGCGTACAGCAGGAGGGGGCGCGGGGGGTGGAGAGCCAAGCCCGACAGCATCTTGTGTGTTTGACTTTTTTTTCCCCTCCCTCCTCCTTCCGTGAGACAGTTTGATGAATGCCTGCGAGAGGGGTATGATTTGCTGAGGCGCCTCTGGCAGGGCGGTGTGTGCGCGGTGTCAGCCCCGCCGCCGCCCCCCGTGGGGCTGTGAGCGGCCCGCGGTGGGGGACGCGCGTGGGAGCGGCTGCAGCGCTGCGCGGGCCGCCGCGCAGGAAACGCTGCTGGGGCGGACGGGGCTCCGCGGCCTCTCGCCGGGGACTCAGCGGGGAGTCACGGCTTTGATAGGGGCGACGAGGAAGATAAGTAGCTCGCCCGACTCCGCCGCACCCTGAGCCCCTGGGTTTGCTTCGCCATCGCGGGGAGCGTGTGCAGACGAGACCCAAGTGCCGCCTCTCCCCGCCACCGACGGGCTAGCGGGGGACGGCCCGGGCCCGGCCCCGCGCCCAGCGAAGTTGCCTTCAGCCGCGGACCGCTGCCACCCGCCTCACTTTGCCGGGGTTGTTTTCTTGACTTGGCTTTGGATAGAACGGACTTCGCCGTCTCCGCACCCTGAAAGTTGCCCGAGCGCTCCCCGCGGCGAGGAGGAGGGCGGCGCGCCCCGCGCCTCCCCGGGGCCGAGGCCGGTGGGCCCGGCTGGGCTGCAGCGGGCGGTGATGATGTGCGGCTGGGGGAAGCTCACCCTGTCCCTGGGGCTGCTGTTGGCGATGGCGGGCGCGGTGGCGCCGCAGCCGTGCCCGGCGCAGTGCTCCTGCTCGGGGAGCACCGTGGACTGTCACGGGCTGGCGCTGCGCGGCGTCCCGAGGAACATCCCCCGCAACACCGAGAGGCTGTAAGTAACCCGGCCGGGGCGGCGGCGAGCGCCCTGTGGCCCCCGGCTCCCCTCAGGGCTCCCGCCGGCTGTCGGGCTGAGGTGGCCCTCGGCGCCGGCCCGCTTTGGGGTCCCGACGCCCTTTGGGTGGGGGTTTCCGTTCCCTTCTCCTGCCGCTGGCCGTGCCCGTTTCACAGCGATGCGCGGAGACGCGGAAGAGGTGGGCGCTGCTCCCAGCCGCTGCCTTTCATCCCGGCAAGCCGCGGTGAGCAGCGCGGTTCCCGCCTCCGCGGGGAGCGGGGGAGGGCACACCGCGGCCAGGGGAGCGCCCCGAGGCGGCGGCGGAGCGGCCTCTCCCCCCGCCGGCGCCCATTTCCCGTCAAACTTGGCTATTGCGGCTCGCCTTCCCCGGGGCAGAGCCGGGCCGCGGTCCCTCCGCGGGCGTGGGCAGGGAGGCCCGGGGCGCGCAGCGCTGCCTCCCGCCGCGGTGACCGGCGCGGAGGGGCGGGCGGGGGCGCGCATCTCCCGCTGGGCGAGGGCTCGCCGGGGTGCGATAGCCGCGCTCGCAGGGCACTAAGTCGTGCCATAGCCATAGCGGTGATCTCTCCCTCCATTCGCGTAGCCCGCCGCTGGGCTGTTTTCTACATGTGGTCGGTTATTTATCATATCAGGCTGCCTTTCGGAGGGCTCCTAGGAGTGGAAGTGGTGTGCGCATTATTTCTTGCTCTCTGATAAGTCGTTTAAATGTTGGCATGTGAACGCGCGTCTGGAGTGGTGAATTTCACTCAGGAAGAGTATCAGGGACACGTTTCTCCTGAGACTCATGTGGTTTCTTTACAGTGGTGTTTTGGCCATATGTGGTATAAAACACAGGAAAAAAAAAGTACTTTTATTCTTTTTTTTTCCTAGCTACGTTGGGAATGAGCTGCAATTGTTAGAATAGCTTCCATGTAAAACCACTTCCTAATGGTTTATCTCATGAATTGCCAAGTCTGGTTTTATTTGTAGTGGTTGGAGTTGAAAGACATTTATATCTTAAACCCGAAAAGTTATGAAGAAGTGGGATATACTCTAGAAGAAAAACTAGTATAGAAGTATGATCAGTAGTGCTAGGGCCTAAATACAGGTTTCCATTACTTCTGAACATGCTTTGCATTCTGCAGTCAGTAGAGCTTCCTGTGCAATAAGTGAAGAGCTTAGTTTTGGTAAAATCTTATTTCCCATCACTTACTCCAACAGTGTTAATGCTTCTTTGAAACCTAGTGTTGGTTATAAGTAGTTAAGCCCCTGTGCAGCTTTTTTTGACATACTAGGAGATCTGAAAATTACTTGAAATAGTGAAAATTGTCTTTATTTCAGCCACTTAGTTTTTGTAACAGTCAAATAAAGGCTGTAGTATATAAATATAGATATACCTATATGTAGTAAGTTTAGTGGTTTTCTAAATGCAGTTATAACCACATTCCGAAAGCGTTGGGCTCTGCTTTTGTTAAAGATTGTAGTTACAGTAAACATGAGCTTTGTAATGGCAGGCAGAACTGACTTTCTAAGTTTCTCTTGTTACAAAGTTTCAAACTAGTGGTTTCAAGATAAACCTTAGTTCAGTTGCTTGGAAATCAGGAGCTCTCATGGTGTTAATTGTAGGAATGGCTTGTTGCATTCATTTATGTCTCCTAACTTCTGCAGATGCTATGTCCATGAAAAGAAAACAATTTAAAAATAGCTTTTGAATGTTTTAATTTTGCTGCTTACACATTATTCTTTGTAGGGATCTTAATGGAAATAACATCACAAGAATCACGAAGACCGACTTTGCTGGTCTAAGGCACCTTCGAGTTCTGTAAGTTTCCTCCTTCTGTCATTGATAACTTTTAGGACTGATGCAACAGGTTGTAGTTACCTTTCAGTTCATTAGCTGGATGGGTTATCCCTTTTTAACAATTGTATTACCATATCTGAACTGAAAACCACTCTGCCATGTGTTTACTGTTTATACACTGTTTACAAGTTACTAATTCCCTTAAATGTAATTTGTTTAAAGTTTTTTAATCTCCCCTTAACCTTATGAGAATTTGAGGATTTAATTTAGCACATAGCCTACAAGTTAAGTGTTGCTAAAATTGGTTGAATAACCGTTGGAGTTACTACAGTTTAAGGCTATGAAATTCATAGTTCACACTGAAAATGGGTACTCTCAACCAGAACTATAAGAGAATTAATTAAGAAAAGTGTTATTCTTTTACTGAATATGAAGGCGAGTCCTGGGTGATTATTATTGCTTTTCGGTAGTTTCTGGACGAAAAGAAAGCACTTTACCAATGAATTTGAGGAAGGAATTGTTTGGTGGGTTTGTTTGGGTGAGGTTTTGTTTACTTGTTTTAAACCTTTTTTTTGGGTGTTATAGAGGTTTTAAAATTTGGTGGTGTTTTCTGTTTTTTTTTTTTTTTTTTTTTCTGAGGGAAATCTCTAACTACTTAGCTTATTTATTCAGGCTGGTTTAATTTGAGCAAGTAGTCTTATAAAATCCTTATCCTTTTCTTTCTGTAATAAATATAACATTGTAGTAATTGTTAATTTTCTTACCAAAAAACCCTACAGTTACGGTTGCAGTGTCTGTGCAGTCTTTCAGTGATGTTTCTCCCAACACCACGATTCAGTGTTTTAGTTTTATTATTCTCATGTGAGACTAATATTGCCTTCAAACTGTTTGACTGGAGTCTTATAACTTGCCGAAGGGCAGTGATGTGTGTGCACACAGCGTGTAGGCATATGTGTAACTTTTTAACTTCAGACTCCTTAAGTAAATGAACAAATGTAATATCAATTCCTGTTTCTTTTACCAAAACTTATTTTCCTTCTTTTGGGTATATGAGCCCATGTAAATTGTTGATAACAGGGATACAGAAGGTTAAAGTGGATGTCACTCTAGAATAGTTGTTGTATTGTTTTAAAGAATACATGGCTGCCTATAAATGACCATTGTTAATGCAACAAGTTGTCTCAGAGATATTAAGACTTACAGATAAAAATTTTTATATTTCAGTCAGCTCATGGAGAACAAGATTAGTACTATTGAGAGAGGAGCATTCCAGGATTTAAAAGAACTGGAGAGGCTGTAAGTATTTTTAATTCTAAAAGTATCAGCTTTTGGGGGATCAAATTAGTGGTGTGTTAAGGTACCCAGGCTTCAGGTTTTTTATTTTTTTTTTAAACTTGGGACTTCTAGCCTTACACAAGAGAAGTAAGAAATTCTCAAGCAGTATGTAAGGGACTTGGTTGGGGGAGAGCATTCAAGAGCAGTCTGGATTCTAAGTGCAAACTGCGATAGTTCTGTAGGAAATAGTTCGGATGCTATCAAATATTTTCACTTTAATCTTGAATACACAAGGACTTTTGAAAACACAAATGCACCAAAAGGAGCCTGTTCTGACCTATAGTGTTAGGTGTTACTGTGAGATGTTGGATGTTTTATACAATGTCTTATTGGAAATAACTACTGGCTATGAAGTGTTGTCTTGTTACAAAGCAGTAATTGAATTCTACTCCAGTTTTTATATGATGAAAGCTTTTGCAAAGGCTTAGAAAAAAATATGAACTGTTAGTTTTCAAAAATAATTTGAATTTGGATTAAAAAAAATAAGATTGCATACTGTAGGGAGAGAAGACAGAGCAGAAATGAGAGGACGTTATCTGGTGAAGTTGAAGTACAAACACCTGCTTGGTTGCAGTGGGACCTAGAAAAGGAGTAATTCCCAAACAATTTTTCAGTATGTGCCTTCTTATTTTGTTACACTTCAAATGAAATTTTTTTTTTAATGTATTGTGCAGCTTGGGACATCTGACTTACTAAAGGCAAAATACTGATTGTTGGACATAGTTTCAGTGTGAAGCCTGGAAAGTATTAATATATATGTTCTGTAGAACTTGAGTTGTGTCTTCATTATTAGGCATCTTAATTGCTGCATTTTCATTATATCACCTTTTCTTTATGCATGCCTCTGAGGTCTTGTTTAGTGTTTCATTTGCTGCTGCTCTAACTTTACAAAAGTATTTCCACTTTATTCCATTGAAAAGCAGCACTGGCCTGAACATGGTTTGTCTTATTGTAGTTGTTTTGTATCCACAGCTGCTGTGTGTTTAAAACCAAAACCCCCACAAACCATTATGGTTTGGTTGGTCATTTAGACAAAGCTGTTCAAGAGACTCAGTAACCACCACTGTAATTATGATATTTCTATAATAGTTGAAATATTATGTACTTGAGATAATTACCTCATTTTTTTCATCATAAGCCAAAGTAACTTTTTGACCTAAAAAGTGAGTGTTACTATATAGTACAATATTTTTTAATAAATTCTAATGAGATCAGTTGCTTTTTGAAAAAAACTGACTGTGCATTTCTAAGTTGTATTAAAACACTTAATGCAATGCTTTTTTACAATGTGTTTTCAACTTTATACAAAGTATAGGGATTTAGAACAGCTTCTCCTGCTGAGGGGTATATTGGAATAACATATACATTCCTAAATTTGGTTTATAGTGTCTAGATAAAAAATTAAACAGCAGTGTAGTTCATATTGCAAAAGTAAATACACATATATGAAACACGAACAAACATTGAAAGATCCACACTTTCACTGTGAATGTGGTTTGACAGTGAGATACCAAATGCTTACCAAGTTCTAAAACAGTTTATCGGCAGCCATATTTCTTAATTATATCAAAGTAAGATTCTGCTATGAGATTTATTAACAAATTTCAAAAAACGTTTTAACTTCTGTCATAATATCAAGGCATTTACTGTTTATATTTCTGAAATATAAAAATTTTTTACCAGAGAAAACTGAAGTTCAGTAGTTAAAACTTACTTGATGTGTTTGTATTTTGCCATTACATTTTTTAATTTTTCTTTGGTTTTCCCTTGATAATTGGAAAACAATAGATATTTTCCATTTACATAAGATACTAGTTCTGAAGAGAAATTGTGATAATTGTGGCTACTTTGTGGGTTATGTTTGTTCACCCTTCAGCAGGCAAACTATGCTATTTGAAAGTTTAGTTATTTAGACCTCCATAGTTAAATTATGTTTTGTCTTCAGAGTAATATTACATCTGCTCCAACACTTGTCAATTTCTTTAATTTGCTGGAATTCAGTTCCTGTTAGGTGTGTGGGTGACTTGTAATTTGAATATGTATGCAGGATGTCTTTAAACTGCCCCAGCTGTTGGCTAAGAGCAAATATTTCATATTTGTGGGGAAAAGCTGAGAAAATTATTCTTGTTTACAACTGCCAACTCCATCTGATGAAGGCACATTGTTATGTGACAGCCAATTCATCTCCTTGGGATTTTGAAATCCAAAATGATTTCTCAGGAAACCTGTGGGTACTTAGTTCAAGTATTTTCTTTTATACATTAAATAGCAAGCACTTTAAAGCTTTTTTATTTTTTTCAGTGTGTAAGTGTAGGGTGTCACATTTTTACTCTAAGTGTAATGTGCCAAGCTGCTGTCAAAGAATACCTGATGCAGACCTTATAGCATGCCAGCAGAAGGTATAAGAGAACTTCACTGCAGTTTAAATGAACTCAATTTGGTTTATAAGACTGTTTACATATAATACTGCTTATGTTGAAATATCTTGTGCTAGTGTATACAAGCTGAATTTTAAATATATTCCCTGTACTTCAGTACTTTCTTTAATGTGAACAACATAGTTTCACAATAGTTTCCTTCTGGGAAAAAAAGAAATGCCTATCTCTCTAAGTGAAGTGGTGAGGTTTATTTGGTTTTGAGGTTTTTTTGTGGGTTTTGTTGGTTTTGGATTTTTTTTTTTACTTGTTCTGGTGGGTTTTTTGTTTGTTTTTGGTGTTTGTTTGTTTTAACTGTAATTTCAGCTACAGTTTTTTTTTAGACCAGTAACTCTGACTCCCAAGGAACTGTTTGGTTGGTTAATGAGTTACTTGTGAATACTTATTTATAGATCTGATAATCCAAAACGCTGGGTATCCTCAGCCCCCTCTAATGGAAGGGAAGACCAGAAACACTTTGCAGAATAAATCTCAGAAAGAAGAAACTTTTGACCTCTTCAGAAGAAAACTGCTTAAGATTGATTTTATTAAATCCATATATACATCTGTCAGGTGGTTTCTCCTATAGCTTAATAAAACAACAACATATCTCTAGTACACTATGTATGTAGGTTAGTATGTGCATAAGGCTGTTCAGACCTAATATGCTGCACAATGGGAATTTGTGTCACACCAGTGTAATTGTAGTAGTGCAGTGCAACCCAGGGCTACAGTAAATACGCCTGTAACAAGTGATTATTAAAGCCTATATTAAAATAAAAGTGTTCACTTTGCAATAAATGATTGTGTAGCTATGCCTGCTGCTTAAGAAATAGAAGGGAAAACAAGGTGGAAAGCAGCAATTTAGTAAGTTTTAGGTTTGTGGAACTTTAGAAGCTGGAGAAGCACTGGTGAAGTTGATATTGCTGTAAGAGTTTTAGTTGAATACTTCTGTGAGAAGTCTTCAGTCACATAAATGTCTACACCCTGCAGTGTTCACTTAGTTCCAATCTCTGACAGGCTTGAAGGTTTCTAAGGGCTGAGGTCTTGAGGCTCCAGTCCAAGCCAGTTTGGTACAACACTGCCTGAGCTGGCAAGTCTGCCACAAGTATGGTTTTCTTCACAGACTGAATACTGAGGTGAAGAATCACATGGTCTGTTGTGTTGTGCAGATGCTCTGTCTGCTGAAACACTCTTTGATTGAAAAATGGGCTGTATGTATTGAAGTTCAGCTGGGACATCTTGTACCTTTGAGTACATCCTGAAGCAGTGCTAAAAGCTCTTGGGTTAATTACAGTCTTGGCTGCCCTGTATGTGTTATCTGCAAGACTTTCTGTGAAAACTAGTAACTTATATGAGCCCTTGTTCCTGAGCAGGGCTTCTGAAGAGTATATGGCCGTTCAGTACATGGCAGCTTCCCTAGAGAAAGGACTAGGATTTGTCCAGTTATGTTTTGTGAACCTCTCTTACAGAGACCACAGTCAATTGTCAGTAGTGGTTTTCAATATGCTTCATGGCAGAAAGGCAAAAAGGGTCAAGACACGGAGGACTTTCACAACACTTATGGATTTCCAGAGACCACTGCTTATTATGGGGGACAAAACTTTTTGAAAACAATTCCTTATGAGAATCTGAAATTAAACACTTGTTTCTTTTTTCTTCATAAAGCTGTCATCTTGGGTGTGATGTTTATAATAGTTTGAAATAGTATCTTAAGAAAGTAAGATGAAGATAAACTGAAAGTTTCCACTTTATGAAAGCTGACACTATTAGACACAGCTTTAAAAATTAGTTTTAATAAGTGTAGGCCATTGTTATCCCCAAGTTCACCTCATTCTGTGGTGTTGCAAATACTGCTCAAAATATCCAAGTGTTTTTACAAGTTGTTATCTGGAGGGAAGTATGAAATTTTGTTCAAGACAGCTGCCATAGACTGTTGAACTAGTTCTGTTAGAAGCTACTTAAATCTAAAATTTCCTTACTGTTCTTTGTACTCCTGAAATATAGAGTCATCAGGATTTGAGGGCAAAATATACTCTTCACTTGTTTACAGAGAAGAGCAATTAGCTTTTCATTTATAAAAAAAGAAGGCCGATAGGAAAACTTTTCAGTCATAATTTTTCCTAATATTTGTTTGAAGTCTGGTAGTTGGGATTCCAGCTGTTACCATGCTAAGGCTATGACATGGAAAAAATGTTAGAATAGGAAGAGTTTACAGCAATAGTTTCAAAACTGCTCACACTTTTATTCCTGTATTTGTGAATAATCCATCGAGGAAGCAGTATGTCCCTAAAATGCTAATTTTGAGTCTGATTCTGTAGACATTTACCATGTGAATGACTTGGTTTGCATGAGTAGTCTCACTGATTACTCTTGTGAGAAAGGTTACTTGTGTGGCCTAAAAGGTTTCCAGGCCAAGCCTATATACTTTTGATACTTGAATTAATAGATT
The DNA here is from genome assembly GCA_024500445.1 of Entomyzon cyanotis. Classification (NCBI taxonomy): domain Eukaryota; kingdom Metazoa; phylum Chordata; class Aves; order Passeriformes; family Meliphagidae; genus Entomyzon; species Entomyzon cyanotis. The sequence continues at coordinate 11,379,877 of JAKEPQ010001009.1, forward strand.
TTTTTCTAAAATGTCCATATAATAAATTAACAGTTCTAAAGTGCTACCTGTGTAGACTTAAAAAAGCCAAACCATAAAAAAAAAAGAAGAAAAAAGAATAAACCGAAAACCCCACAAACAAAGGAAAAGAAAAGCCACCAATCTCCATGAAACCTATTTCTGTGGCAAACTAGCGTGCAGAAAACATTACTCTCAAAGGAATAACATCAACTTCTGAATTGGTATCTGAGTTAAATACCCCCACCATACCTCCTCAAAAACCAGCCCCCCTGAGCTACATGAAGTGAGTGAGCTGAAATAATGAGTTCAAGAAAAGAATGCTGTACGGGTTGAACATCAAGTTGGTACATGAAGCAGCTTTCAAGAGGAAAGCTATCTGCTGTATTTTTGTGTTTCTTACAATGCATTAATGAATGATGTAGAAGAACATATTTCAAGAATAAAATGTTTTATTACAGTTCATTGATTTTTTTCTAAATTTTTGCAATACAGTTCTAAAATGATGAACTGAGGAATTGTCTCTACTTGCTGTTTATTTGGGCTCCATCTCCAAAAATACATTAAAACAAGTTATTCAAAGTTAACATTGGAGAGATCATTTACTTAGGTGTGTACTTATGAGTGTTTGAATAGTACTGAAATAGTACTGAAAGTACTATTATTTTATTTTATCAGTATTTTTTTATTCATGCTGTGGACGAACAATTTTAAACTTATAGATGTGTCATAGCACAGAAGGAAAAGTGTATTTCAGCTACACAGTTTCAAGGAAAAGTTCTTTCTGCTTAGTAAGTAAACTTTAGTACTAGGTGGATGTCTTTTCAGGATACAAATCTGTATGTGAAATTACTGTGTTTGCAGCTTCTGCATCAAGGGCTTAATTATAACCTCAGTAAAAAGGAGAGCATCTTGTCAAAAATATTAAATGGAATTCAGTAAAATAAAATGGGGTTTAACTATATTTCAGATCTTACAGGGTTAGAGTTAGCTGTTCGAGCTCTAGCCTAGTTGGATAAATGTGGTAAACTATTACACTGCATTAGCAGGTTTTGAAATTATAAAATTAAAACTGACTTAGGAGTTACCATGGTGTCTGAATGTATGGTGTTTTACAGAGCATCTCATCTTACAAAGTCATGCATAGCAGGATCAACTAAGAAATAAAGTGTTCCATCTAGGGTAAAGACAAATACAGTTTGTTTTGGGCATAACTGCCCAGCAGACCTGGGCATTTATCAAGGGCATTAACAGCTGCTTCAAAATAGACTAGATGAGCAAGTGCTGGTCTTTCTACCTAGTCTAGAAAAGGGCCACACTATATTATGTGTATACTCTTTCAGTGAATCACTGAGGGGGAAAAAACATGCTGTCCAGAGATTAAAATAAACCTATGTGCTAACTTTTTGTGATGTATTGATGTGTGGCATGAGATTGTGGTTTTATTCCAATTAATTGACTAGCTCTATCACTAAAATGTAAATTACAAGTAGGAAAATTCTTTTAAAAGAGGAATAGCAAGATTTTCTGTGTTTCTTTAGATGTGAGCTGTGCCAACAAATAAATCCCAGAATGAGCAGGTTTGGGCTGAACTTTTTCTTTCTGGGTTTTGAATCTCATATTATATAGTCATTTCCATTACAGAAGAGAAGTATTAGAAACCCTAGACTTCATTTCTGTGAAACTATATGATCAAAAGTCAGGAGCAAAGACCTCTGGAAAAAATGCTAAATGTCATCTGTTTTTGTGATGCAGTTTTGTGTTTTCAGCTTAAGCAAAATATGATTTTTTTTTTTGTCCTAATTTACAGACCATTAGGTGTAAAGTGTAAGGCTAATGTGAAGTTTTAGTATCCCTAGCAAAAATTCTGTGTTAGCAGTAGAACTACTGTTCCAGGAATCATTTATATCACTATAATTCCTAAAAGCACCGCTGATAAATGAACAATATTTCATCTTGTGCTTGACTGTAAGTTGTGTCAATGAAATCAGTTTGTTGGTGATAAGACCTTGTGTTATATAGTATAGAAGTTGTACAGAGCTCTTAAAATGAGTTCTTAGCTCTTTAGCTGGAAGTTAGTGTCCAGTTTCTTTTCTCACTGAATGCTGGTCTTCATTTTGATGTGCAAGTTCATAACTGAAGTCTAAGAACTGATTTTTTTCCATTTGGAGTGCATTCTGAACAGTTTTGACTACTGCAGCTGGTGAAATGCAGGTTCAGCTGCCTCAAACCTGTGGGGTTCTGCTTGTGCTTGTTTTCTAAGGCTGCTTGATGTTATGCTTGTCTCCCCCCTATAGCAGTGATATTTATTCACCTATGTGGCTTCAAACTGAATATATGAGCATTTCAAGAGTTAATACTTCACGCAGGTGTGTGATAGCTAATGGAAGAATAATGGGTTCAGGTAGAGAATACCTGGTTTTGAACAGCCCTGAAGGGGGTGAACACTAATTCCTTGTTAATCATGGAAGTGAAAAATCCTTCTTTTAGCTAGCCTTACATAGTTTAAGGGCAATGCACAACGCATTCCTCCTCTTAGAACAGGGAGGAGACCACGAAGCCTGCGGTGTTAATCACTTACCAAGGGAATGTGGGACTACCTTACATGAATTATACTGGCCACCTGTATTTATAGCTTTTTAAGAAAAAGAGTAAAACATGCTGTAGTTATTCTGTGTTAGCAGGCTTTTGTCAGAGCAACTTCAAATATCTTCTTTAAAAATGTCTGTTGAATCAGAGACAAAGTGTCTTTGAAGACAGTATTTAAAAAGATGTAGTGTTCTAATAGAATTTAAAAAGATCAAATTATAGCTACATTTTGATTACAGAACACTACAAAATGTTTGATAAAACTCTAAGAGCATTGTTCTTCTAAAAACCTTGTCAATGCCCACTGTGTATTTTTATTATATTTTATTCGTCTGAGTGTCTTTTCTCATGGGACTCCTTTTTATAGGTCTAGAAGTCAAATTGCAGTGAGAAGTCCTGTTTGCTTTTTGCAGACCTTTTTACAAATTCCAGGGCAGGAAGGCTGTTTATTTTTCCCACATCTGTTTTGTGCTCATCCTTTGTGGCATTGTTTGCTGGATGCTCTTCTTTCTTGCTTTCTCTGAAATGGGTAATTTGCACTGTTGCAAAATGGTGAAACTAAATCTGATTCTGCAGAGCTGTTTTGCCAGTGTTTTTGTTTCAAATGGAGTTTTGTCTTCAGAAGCTATTTAAAATGGATTCTATAGAGCACTGATATTAAACTTAAAGCTATACATTTTAGTTTTACTCTGTAAAAATCAGATTTATCTGTTGCAGAGCCAGTTCAGTATTTTTTTAATACTTATTTAATATTGGGTAGTCACAGATGAAAATTTACTTGTCCTTACATTTTAATATCGATTATTTGAAAGATTATCTAAAATGCTCCTTATTTTGATTGCAAAAACCTCACTTCTATCTGGAATTTTACAGTTAAACTCCCAAGTGTATGAGGGATCTGGCTGCGACTTCAGTGACTCATACTGTTGTATTACCTCATTTACTATGAGGAGCCTGGTTGAACCTTCATCAGAAGAGGTTTTATTTTCCTGTTTGCCTTCATAGTATGTAGTTCATTGTGCCGGCTTGTCTTTAGCAATAGTCTAGACTGATAATCAAATAAAACATGGCAAAGTCTACCTTAATTTTTTTTAAGGCACACCAGCCTTTCTAACTTTATTTTGGCAGGATGTCTGTACAGGTGCTATAGAAAAATACTTGAGTGAAAACTTACTGTGGTAACTCCATGCCAGGAAGATAGTTACAAGACTATCAGGACTATATGCAGGCCTTTCTTGTCTTTCTAAACAATCTGTTCAAACTCTAGCCAAATTCCATCTAATAGATTGGTTTCACCTCCCCTCTTTCTTTTGCCTTTTTTTTTTCTTGGAAGATCCCAGACATTGTCAAAATAATCCTTGTTTCATTTGATACTTAAACTTCTATTACTCTATGGAGTTTTTTTAACCTCTGTTTCCTCGTTGTGGTGTACTTTATAGAATAAAATCCCATGAGTGATGGTGGAGTTTTGAAGAAGTCTCTGTAGATTGTCTAATCCCATGCCACAGATTCACTCAAGGTCTATCGGAGCAGGTGGCTGAGGGTGTTTCTAGTTGGGTTTTGAATGTCTCCCAGAAATGGAGAGCTGGAGCCTGTCTGTGCAACCTGTTCCAGTGTGTGATCACCCTCACAGTCAAACACTTTTCTTAAGCTGAAACACAGTTTTCCTGTACTTTGATCTGTGCCCATTGCCTCTTGTCCTTTCACTGTGCACCCCTGAAAAGAGTCTGACTCAGTCTTCCTGACTTGGGATGGAAGTGCATCACTTATTTATACACATGAAGTATTTATATACATTGAGATATCTCTGAGACTTTTCTTCCTCAGGCTAAACAGTCCCAGCTCTCTCAACTTCTTCCAAAATGACAGGTGCTTCAATCTTTCTCCTTAGTCATCTTAATGGTTCTTCCCTGGACTAGGTCCACTATGTCTGTGTCTCTTGTAGTGGGGAGTCCAGCACTGGGCACAGCTCTCCAGATGTCTCACCAGTGCTGATTGTAGGGGAAGGACCACAATCTTTACCTGCTGGTAACACTCTTATGATTACAGCCCAGGATGCTGTTGGCTTTTTGTGCAAGGGCACATTGCTGGCTTCAGTTTAATTTCTTCTTCACCTGCACTGTAGGCTTTTCTCTGTAAAGCTGATTTCCAGCTGCTGGTTCTCCAGTGTGTGCTGGTGCATGAGGTTATTCTTCTTCAGGTTTAGGACTTTCCAGTTCCATTTTCTTGACCTTCCAAGTTTCCTTTTCAAGCAATTGTCCAGCCTGTATGGGTTCCTCTGACAGGTGCGTCAAGTCATTCTTTCTGGTTTTGTATCATCTGCAAATGTGCTGAGGGTGCAATGACACATTGCTGTCTTCCAGGTTGTGAATGAAGTTTTGAACAGTTCTTATTCCATGGCTGACACCTGGGGTACCTCACTAGTGGCTGTTCTCCAAATGGGCTTTGAGCCCTGACCTCAGCTCTTTGAACTTGACACTATAGACAGTTTTCAGTCCACCTTATCATCTGCTTTTGTAGTCTGTACTCTATCAGTTTGTCTGTGAGGGCAACCATTATGAATGACAGTGTCAGAAGCTTCACTGAAGTCAAGATAAACATCTACTGCCTTCCCCTCATTTGCCAAATTCCTCATTCATTGTAGGAGGCTAACAGGCTGGTCAGGTGTAATTTTCCCAGTGTTAAATCTATGCTGACTGCTCCAAGTCATCATCTTGTCCTTAGTGTGTCTAGAATAGAAATGGCTTCTTTTTTGCCCTATCACCTTCCTAGGCATTGAGATGAGGCCTGCAGTTTCCTGGCTTTTACTTTGTTTTTCATGCTTTTTAGTGCTGTAGGCAGAATTAATGAGAGTAATAACCATCTATTTATAGAAATATCCTTTCTGTTGAAGAAGTAAGGAATACGGAAAACAGCAGCCTTAATTTGTCTTTTCTTCTTAGCCAAAAAAAAACCCCAACTCTTTGAAGAGACAAAGTGAATACAGACTCTTAACAATGCAAAAGACTGTTCTGTATAATGTATGGAGAATTGATTGGGGTAGGAGAGGAGTGTGATAATTTTGGACTTGACATCAAACTCATGGGAGAAGAAAATGAATGACAGAAAATACCTTAGGTTTTAAGTAGTATACACTAGTTCAACTTAGTATTGTAGTTGAGAAGTACCTTTCACTGCTTCCTATGCAAAAAAGAAACTGAGTTTGCAGTGGTGTCCTGCTTCTCTTCAATTTTTTTTTTTACTGAAACAAATATCTAATGGATATTTGAAATTAAATGGAGAATAACTTAGATATCTCTATTTAGCTAGTCACTATTTTTCTAGGAAATGGAGTCCTGCCTAAGTGGTTCTTGACCTGGGGAAAACCTTCTTGAACATCCAAATGCTGTAAGAACAGCCTTGAACTTCTCAGATTCCAGTTTTTACTCATGTGGTTGGTAAACTTGATATTGTTAGGCTTAATGAGATTATGAGTAGTTTGAATAGAAAAAGGAGATCTTTGCAGAGAATTCTTAATGGAAAAACTGGCACAATCTTTTGCTTCGCTCTAAGTTCTTGGGCTTTCCTCTCACTTGATGACATGCAAGTCACATTCACAGACAGCAGTTGCCAGATGTGTTGCAGTTCAGCAGATTGTGGCTTTGGACATGGATGCACAAATATTTTCTGCCTCTGGCAGAGATAGCAACATGTTTTTAGTAGAAAAGTGGTGACTAGCATTCCTTTCAGATGTAAGTCTAAATTAAGCTCTCTATAATTTCTCTGTTGAGGAAATAGGAGTCACTTATTCTGATGTCTGTTGCTCTGACCCTATTTACTAGGGTCAGATTTTTAGGACATCATACTTAAACCACCCCATGGAGGTGATTTGGGTGCTATGCTCTAGCTTTCTGTTTTGAGATACTTGGATAATTTTGTAGGTGGATTCTATATTTCCTGAGCTCATAAAGCCTGAACTGATGGTAGACCTTCCCAGAGGATGCATATCCCTGTAACATCTTGGAACTACTTAAGGAGCCTGGTGGGCTCAGTTGTGAGTAGAAAATGCTCCTGTGTGAACACACAGAGGTTTGATTACTGACATGTTTTTTCATTTTAAATTGAAATGTAATGAAAACAGGCTCTTGTGCTTTTTTTTAATGTATATTTTGCAAATGAGCTTCAGTGAGCTGTTACATGCTATTTTTGAATGGGTGTGATAATAATTCCCTCTGCTGACAAACAAAAGGTGTGGATATACTTCTTTGAAGAGTACAATTTCTATGCTGTACTGTGCTGTGTACTACTATGTGCAGATAGTGTATTTACTTCTCTTGGCTAACTTTGAAGGAGGAATGAAAAATAATGAATTTTGCTATCATTAATCTCATGTGAGTTGGAAGCCTTCTATCCTTTTTCCTGAAGCAATGGTGGTGGAATAAAATGCAACTGTGTAATAAAACACAAACTTGTATTTAGAGTTTTGGAAGGCACTCATTCTCTATGCACCCAATGGGAGATGCTGTTTCTAATTAAAGAGTACAGCTGATTTATAACTTACTTGGAATGGCTTTTAACTTCGATCAGTTCTCAAGTTATCTTTGAGGGCTTCTTTTTGTCATACAGGGTCTATGGGTGGAATTGCATTGGCTTGAACTAAAACCCATTGGAAGATTACTTGGGTGGGACCAAATAGCAGCCTTCCAGTACTTGTGAGGTGGTTATGAAAAAGCCCAAGCCTAAGGCTCATTGCTGTGGTGAGCCAACAGGGATAAATCCAAGTGGGAAATGTAACTGCATGTAAGGGCAAAACTTCACTGCAAGGACAGTCAAGCACTGGAACAACTCATTTGCCCAGAGAGACTCCAGAGTCTCATACACCTTCTCTGGCTCTTCGGAGTTCATACAGTGGGATCAGAAACAAGTTGCAGTGAAGGCTGTAACAAGTCTGAAACAAATACCTGTGAATGATAGCAATTGCAGATGATTACATTGTACCCAGTGCAATCAAGATTTTTTTTTCTTCCTTCTCCTCCATGCATGATTGCTACTGGATCATAGTTATTGTGACATGAAAACTTGAGAGAGACATCAGGATGGATTTGTGGCATGGCCAGACTTAAATAGGTTAGGATATGTGCTGCGAATGTAATGTGCTCTCCCTGCAGTGTTCTTCTATCTGTCATCATCTACATATCCTCTGGCTGCATGCAGAAGACAAGTAAAACTCAGATGTATACCAATTTCAGCTAAAGTAGCATGTTGTTTAGAACCACTAGCTCAACTTAAGCCACATTTTTTTTGCTCACCTGACTGTTGTCTGCTTCAAAGTGTTACTTATTCTTTGTCTTTTTATCTGCCTGTTGATATTAAACTTCCTTTAATGAGTATTTTCACATGCTCATTTGTCAAAGGTTTTTCCTTCTTGGTTCTTAAGTCTTTGTATACTTCTTCCATCATTTCACTTTGAGGATGCTTTTCTAGTCTTTACTGTGTCTAGAAGACTGAGCTCTGGGAACTTTAAGCTGAAGTATTTGAAATACTTTGTATACTTTAGGTAGTATGTGGACTTTGCTTGAATTCATCATGAAGAGCTCAAAAATTTACCTGTGTAAGTTTGCCCAATCTCTTCCTAAGGATGCATTCAGCAACGGAAGAAAAAATTATGTATATTTGAATTGCAACTGTGCTAAATTGAAAGGATTATATGATATTGGAGCCTCATGGACAGTACCAAAGGACTTTACAGTCCAAGTGATTGTAATGTTAGAAGAGAGTCTTCAGTACATTTTCTGTAGCTCACACCACTAATGCTGCATCTCCTCTGAGCTCTCTGCTTGAGAAACACAAATATTTATAGCTCAGTTGGAAAATTAAATAGTAGCAGTATGGAATATCTCGTCACTATTTCTTCAGTACTTCACTTAGAGCTTCATGTCAGTTCTGGGAGGGCAGTTCAGTTGGTAAAACTGAAGTTTCTCTTCTCACATTGTCCCAGGGGAAACACACTCTGCTAGGTAGCTGTGCCAAAGTGTCTGCCAACACACATTGAAAGAAGATGAGGTGGACTGTTTCTGGTTGGTTTTGCTCAAAGTAGCTCTAGTTCTTTAAAACCTACAGTCTTGGGTTCTGTGATCCGCTGTGCTTATGTTGGGTTTCAGCTCTAGAGAGAAAGGGGATCATATCTTTCTCACTCACTCTTGTTGCATTATGTTTGTGTGTTCTGGATAAGTGTTATTTGAGCCAAAATTAAACATCAGGTCACTTGAAAAAGTGGAGCTATTGGGTAACCATGTAAAATAGTGAACCATTTTAAAATAGTAATAATATATTTTTTTGGAGTCCTTGTGTGGCTCTTTCCAAAGATTAGAAACTCTTTCTGGTGACTGTTGAACGGGAAATTGATATGTTCTCTGATACTAGGCTGTGTTTCAGACGTGCTCTGCATTATTTTTCCCATTCATGTATGTTTTCATAGCATTTTTTTAGATGGAGCTACTTACTGCAGTCTTGAAAAATGTATTTCAGTGAAGTATAGTTCATAAAATCTCCATATGGAAAACTGGGCAAATTGGCTCTTTTAAAAGTATCTGCTATAACTTGTTAGATGTAAAGAGTGGCTGAAGTATCTTTCTGAAGTATTTTAAAGGAGAAGCAGTGAATTAATTTTATTTCTTTTTTTACTTAATCATTTGTTCATTTTTTTCATTTTCAAAGTCTCTTTGGATTGCATATATAACAGTTTGAAACAATTGTATTCTACTTCAGTTGTGGGGTCTTGGCATATGCTTTTATACATACATTTACGACAGGTCACAAAATGTCTATTTTAAAATTATTCTTATTTTGAAAATGCAGTAGATAAAGCAACAGTCAAGAATATCACTTTCTTCTTTTTATGTAGGTATTGTTTTCTTCTCAAAAAATCAGAGGCTCAAATCAGAAGTCTCCAACTAGTCATTAACTTATTCAGAGCTCTACCTTTCTTTTTTTATGTGGGAAATTTTTCTTCTACTAATCTGGAAGTGTGACTTGCAAGATCACAATACATATTTTTTTTGTTGTTGCTGGATTAAGCATTTTTTCCCAGTTATTAAAATGCATTGTCACTCATCTCTCTTACCCCAGTAGTGTAGTCTTTGCTTTTTTGGTTTTTTCACTCTAAATTTTCTTTTAATCTCTAAATGTATGATTTAGATTTCTTCTGCTTGGAGAAATCAGGATTTCTGGTGCTTGACTAACATAAGGGAATCTGACAGTCTTAAGGCTGGAGAATTATGGATATCTAGAACTCAAAAAGCTGACTACTTGCTTATGAATGAAATGTGGTAGCAAACCTCTATGTGCACAAAAATATTTCTCAGATTATTTCACTCATAAGTAGTCACATTGAGCTTTAAGGGAGCAATAACTTAAGTGAACTAAACCATGGAACTATGTAAAATTGGATTTTGAATGTCTGTATGTATCTACATGGGAATTTCTGGAAAAACCTTTAAACTGAAAAGACCTTTATATGGAACAAGGTTTAGGAAAAATTATCTCTGGGAGGCTAAATAGGCTTAATTATTTAAATTCAGCCCTAAGACTAAGAAACAGGAAAAATCTGGGCCTTTACAAAATTCTAAAACTTAATTTTGCAAAACTGATGCTCGCTACATATTTTCACCTTGTGGAATGTCTTGATAGCAGTCTATTGATGTACGTAGTGTAACCACTATAACAATTTATATATATATATCAGATAGTCCCATGCTGTCTGGTTTTCACAAGTGCCCTGAGTTATTGTATTGATGAGCCTTGTGCTTTGCTAACAGTGAGTTGTGATAAATTCTATGGGACAAAACAGTTTTTTCTAGTAGGTTGCTTTGCTTAAATGGCAGGTGGCACATGTGGTGCATTGCTTAAAAACAGCCAAAACCATGTTTTGAGTCTGACTTCTTGACTGGGATGACTGTATGCTCCAGGGCTGTTATTTACACACAGTAGAAAGAATAATCTGCATTGTATGTTAAGGAAAGATCATGAAGATAGAATATATTTGCCTTGGCTAGTGGTTGTTCTGTTGTCTATGGGTGTAATACAGTGGGCTTTGATCTTGTCACCTGTCTGAGCAGCTGTGGCCCTGGTCAGCATGCTCAGGGAGAATCTTCACAGAAAAATGGGCACCTTCCAGGTTTCAGTTGCAGTTTTTCTTTGGTACACTGACTTACGTACAGCTGATCGTGTTCTTTTTTTTTAATTTAGCTTCCTCAAAGTTTCTATCTTTACAGTTAAAGAGAAAAAACTCCATGAAAAAAAACTCCCCGCAATGCCAAATATAAGCTGTGATTCCTTGGGGTTTTGTGACTTCTATTTGATCAGGGTTTCTGTAACAGCTTCCTTTGCTTTTTAAATTTATATAAATAGGTTATTGGATCTTTAGACATATTATCTTGTTATAGAAAGTGTATACAGTTGATACATGCTCCCTTGAACCTCTTCATGGTCACAAAATGTCTGTCTGCTTCATTATACTAAGAGGAACGTAGAGTTGGTGGGGACTTGAATTTACACTGCTGATTTTGTATTTTTAGCTTTCATGTTTTTTATGCAGGATGGAGTCCTGACTTAGTGATTGGTTCATACTGCAGAGATTCAAAATCTTTCATAAAATAGGTAATATGGTCTGTTGAGGGAAACCAGAAAATGTAATTAGTCCATGGTAAATTTACTACTGGACCATGTCTCCGCTAATGGACCTTTCTGGTCTTTAAAATCAGCTTGTTACAGCACTGGGATTCCAACTCAAAGTGGTTGCATTGCATTGCTGTAGCATTTGTAATTTAACACAACTTTTTCTTTTTCTTTCCAAAGGCGCCTAAACAGAAATAACCTCCAGTTGCTTTCTGAGCTGCTTTTTCTGGGGACGCCGAAGTTATACAGGCTGTAAGTAGGCATGGCCCAATAACTATTATTCGGGAAAATTTGGATGTGGTCTGTTACTGTGTGTTGCATTAGGTTTTTTGTCTTTTGCCTCAAACAGGGCTAAAATGTGTCTGGGGACATTGGTGGTGTTTTGTTTAAGCAGAGTGCTTTCTTTGACTGCTTTGTGAGATTTTTTAAAATTTTTATTTTACATCTTAGTCAGATGGTATGAGAGTATTGCCATTGATTCCCACTTCTGTAAGGAAGTTTTGCTGGAAGAATAGTTTGAGCTTCCTTTTCTCCTGTTTGGTGGTTTTTTTGGTTCTTTTTTTTTTTTTTTTTTATTGTTTCTATGTTAAATAAAAACTGCCTGTGGAGATTCTTACCCAGAGATCCAGCACTGTGAAAGCACTTTGGTTTTGTGATGGTCTGCTTTTGTGAGTGTACACACTTAACCAGAAAAAATTACAGCATTGGCAAATGCTAGGTCTGTAGAGATGTCTCTCCTGTGTCCCTTCACAGAGACAACAAAGGTAATAACTCAATCTCTGGGAAGAAAAAGCTATAAAATGCTTTATCTTAAATAATAATGACAACAAATTGAGTAACAAGTTTTTGTTTTGACTGTGTTACTTGGTTTGATAATGTTTTAACTCTTGGCAATATTTGAAATTAAATGTTTCAACCTGTTGTCCTTTCTAAGAGGCCACTTAATTCTGTTGCACTTGGAATGTGGAATAAAGTTTAGATTCTGGTTAATACAAACAAAATTAATTTTAAGGTACATTTAAGTTACAGTATGTGCAGTGGAAGGGATAAAACATGACATGTTTAAGTAGGCTTTGGAAAGGTTGTACCAATTCAGCCTGTTTTAATTAAATATGTGTTTGATACATTTCATTAGACTCCAGGTGAGATTTCTGCTGTTGAAATTGGTGATTAATACTGGGTTTCATCACTTGTGTGCTTGGAAAAATAAAAGTGAAGGTGGAGGAAAGCTGGATTCCTCTTGTTTTCACTTTAGTATGTGGAATTATCTTGGAGAATAAATTTGATACTGAAGCTTCTATTTTTAGGAGTTGATTTTTACTTTACTATTGTAAAATAATAGTTCTTTTCTCTCTTCTTATAGCAATATGCAATGGGAAATTGAAAATTACTCTTATTATTGTAAACATTTAGCTTTGTGTATTTTGTTTCATACTTTTTCTTTGGATGTATACTTTGTTTCCAGAACTTTCCTGTAGGTGTAATGAGTTGTTAAATGATTAGGCCAGAAAACTGCTGAAGGCTTTTATCCTGACAAACAAAAATATTTTGCTCTGCTATAATATTATAATGTATTCAAATGTGGTACTATAGATCAGCAATTGAGTCTCTTATAATTTCCATCAGCTGTGGTAAAGACATTACTTCTGTCGGGAAGGAAATGAGAGGGATTTATGATCATTTTATTATTTCACCTGTAGTATAACGGTTGCTACCTAGATTCATATAAAATAGAAATGAGCCATAAATTGCAGGCAAAAAATGGATACACACTTCAAGCAAATCATATTTGAATATATTTATTTCAGAATTGTGTATTTTATAGATGCTAGTCTTAAATCTATAATGTCCTTTGACATAAAGCACACAACTGCTCATAGCATATATGGAGAAAGTAAGAGATCACTGGCTTCACAGTATTAAATTTCCTCTGCCTAAGGGTTATTGTTGATCAGACCATGAAAGTGAATGTCTGGTTATAATGTATTCATGTTTAAAAGAAAATATGAATGATAGTAAAAATCCACAGCTGCTTAGCGCTAAATTTGTAATTAAAAAAGTGTCAGGCCAACAAAGGCAGTGATGTTAGTTAAATGTTTGTGGTCAGTTTTCAGATAATATAACAAGCTACAGCTTCTTCCCTTTGAAGAGTATAAAGTGATTTGTTGTATCATTGTATATGCTTAGATGTATTTACATCCAAATAAATACTTTTCTAAGGAGAATTAACATTCTCTAAACATGATCAATAATATATATATTTTGCTTTTGGTTTAGTATTTATTTTTGGCATTTAACAGCTAATCAAACAATGTGTGTACTGCAAGGTTTCAACATACTATTGAGCTTCTGTGAATAATAATTACCATTTGACCCCTGCCTGTAAATGAGATGCCAGGTGAAGAAGCACATATGCTTGTTGTGTAGGCTAAATGCAATATAAAAGAAAGAGGTTAGACTGTATATGAATTATGATTTGACACAGTTGGTTGCCGCCAGCGGCCGGCTATGCTTTCCCTTTGCTGTCTGCTCCAATTTCTCTTTGGACGGGTTGAGAGAGCACTGCGTGTTCAGGTCAAGATGTTTGCCTAGAAATAGTAGTACAGTTGCAGCTGTGTTTGCTGGAGCAGGAGACTAGTTTAAATAGCATTACCATTTATCCAGTCCATTAACAGAACTCTGTAAAATAATACCAACTCTGCATAAACTACAGGACAGTGTAATAAAATTACAAGCACTTGTTGACAGATGGGAAGTGTAAGTAAAGGAAAGCAATAGGTTGAGAATTTAAAAGAGACAGTGCATTATTTTCTGTGTCTAAAGACACTTAATTTCAAAGGTAGTTAAATTATTTTTCAGGCTACTTTCTTTCCAGTTTAGCAGTCTTCCAAGAAATCTCCTGGAACTAGTTAAAATGGGTAATTTTAGTCAAAACAGAAGCTCATTTTCCCATTAAGAGCTCTCTGCAAAGGTGTTTTGACATAAATATTTAAGTAGGAAGTAGTTAATGCTAAAAATAGAATGAAGAATGCTGTTGGGTATATTAATCTTACCTTGCAAGCAATCTCTCAAAGCACAATGTACATGAACCTCTCTGTTTTGATGCGATACCATTAAAATAAAGGTGCTGTTGTAAATCCCCTGGGATAATAAATTAAATTATTGTTCAACAAGTAGTATTCCTGCAAGGAGGAGATGGATTCTTTGGTGACCTGTATGCCCACTCACGCTAAGTTTTGTGGAGTCAGGGATGGTACCTTAGCACAGAGAACTACTACAGCCTAGTGAGTGCTTATCTGAGGCAAATAGATTTTGACTGCTTACTTTGGCTGGTTAGATCACAGTTCATTGATTGCTGTTTGCTGCAGGATACTGAGTGCTGGACCCAAGCTGTTTGAAAAATCAGTTTTAAAAGATACCTTTATTAATCAGTGGCATGTAAAGGTTATTGAATTACATGCACAAAGCTTGTCCCTTTTGATTTACATTTCTCGTGCTTGGAATGTGGTTAAGTTTCCTTACTGAGTAATATCTGTCGTATAAGTTAGGCAATGTTGGCTTTGTAAAAAAAAATAAAAATCAATCTTTGTAGTGAATGTGGTCTGATACATGTTCTAATGTGTGTATTTGAAGGTGCACACTGTGAATGTTTCTCCTCTAAAGGGAAAAAACCCCAACACTTAATGTCTGATTAACAAACATCACTTTTGAGATGTCTGTTAGTCACTAAAAAAATTCCTAACAGCAAATAATTACAGGGAAAAAAAAAACCAACCTTAAAAAATTGTCTTAGGCCAGAGCAGCAGCAGCAGCAACAACAACAAAACATGCCGTATGGGGGGCCCTTGCAAAAATTCCTCCCGAATTAATTTCTGCCAGCTATGATTAAAGTGTGTGGTACTAGATGTGTCAGACACCATAGTTCTCTGCTTCATTTTACTCTTGGCCTCTTTGGCCCCTGCCACAATAAATCGCACAATGGCTGGGCAGGAATTGCAGGTTGCAGTTGCCAGGGTTACCGTTGTCCGGCCGCACCGACATCATTACTCATCCCGGCCGGCAGCTCAGCCTGGCCGCTCCGGCGCGGGGAACTTCTCCCGGTGCTCGAGGTGCTCTGTGCATCACTTGCTGAGCAGGGTTTTGCTTTTACCTTTGCCGAGAGGAAAAAAAGAAAAAAAAAAAAAAAAAGAAGAAAACAAAAAGGCAAAACAAATCACATCAGATAGGAAGGAAAAAAAAAGGTACTAAGATCATGCATGAAAGATGCTAGAACAAGGACTTTTAAGTATTTTTAAGTGCTGGACTAATCTATTGTTACATAAATACATAGGACTAACCTATTGTTACAGAAATTATGCCTTAACCTATTGTTAAGGTGTAATTTATGGTTTTGTCATATTCCTTTTAACAGTAATCATGGTAAGTGAGACTCTGGTCATAATTTTGTAGAAAAGACACTTACCTTCAGTCTGAATCCATCTTAACAACTCAATAAAGGAATCACTCATTGGAAAAATGCTCCTTATCTCAAAGCCTCTGAAATATTCCAACTGCAAACACCTGCTCTGGGTGTTAAATCCAGTGAGGAGCAAAAATGAGTTTCCCTTTTACAAAAGGCAATACTGAAGAATTTTTCTGCTTTTGAAAGTAGATTGTTAACAGAACTGCTGTCAGGTAAGTGCAGTGGGTTGGTTTCCACTGCTGTATGTGCTGCAGTAACAGTACAGTTTGCTCTACATTATTCCAGACATAGGCTGGATGGACAACAATTTAGCAAAGATTTATTTGAACATGAATTATGAAGCTATCTTGTTGCTATATCCTCCCCAGGATAGTGTGTTGAGGTATTTTAGTCACTTGAGTTTTTATGATTTGTTATGGTCTATTCTACCAGCATACACACAAGACAGCTTCATTTTTTTATGTGATAGAATTAAATCTTATCATTTTAGAGCTGAATGGAAACAAATACATTCCCTACATTGTATTAATCTGGATTGTGTCTTGACTTGTATTTTTTTACCACAGTTGCTTAGTTCAAGTACAAGAACATTTGAATTGTTTTATCTAGACAATTAAGTTTAGTTGGCAAGAATATAGCAATTCTGCTGCTAGTTAGTTTTTAAATACTATCATTATTTTGTTAGCATCACCCTTGATCTGTGAGTATAGTTCTTAGAACATAACTATATTTCAAAATTATTTAATGAAGAGATACTGCATATTATTATAGATATAAATGAGTATACAGTTCTGGCTTTGTGGTATTGTAAGCCAGTAATTAAAAAGAAATCTTTAGTATATGAGTAATTACTAATCTTTTTTGCAGTGTGGAAGCACATTTACTGATTTGCTACACTAGTGCATTTTTGCTAACAAGAGGCCTTATTGCCTGAGTATGGAATGTTTTTGGGGTGAATAGGACCTCTTATGCTGCATGGCCACAGCCAATTACAGTTCTGTGAGTTTATTTTTGCTATAATCACAACCTGTAGACAGACAGGCCTATCTAAAAAAGAAAAAAAATTAATGTGTATTAAAATATGCTTGTTAAGATTCACTACGTGTGAGAATAAACCAAAGTAACTAAGAACATGTTACCTCTCTGCTAGGTTTGTAATATCTTTTCTCTGGCATTCATTTCTGGTATGGAAGACCTAGGGAGATAAACTTCTGTGAGACATTATGAAGACTGTTACTTCTGTTACCTGCTTGTTTTTAATGTAGAGACATTGGGAGCTCCAATACTTTATGCAATTTTACTTCAATGTGCATCTTTTTTCTGGTCCTACCACCACTTGTTTCTACCGTTTCTACCTTGAGCTTTCATTCTCTGCTATAATGTTTCAAAATTGAAAACTCTGTCATCACAAAATACTGAACAAAACAAACAAAAAAAGAAACACTGTAGCATTAGTTCAGACATAAGCCTTACTGATATGGCAAGATGTAATTTGAGGGATTTTTGGAAGTGCTGCAAAAATGCGTATAATTCAGATGGTAATTGATTTTTTTTTTGAGCAAAGGAGCAAATATTGCATATATGCATTTGGTGTACAACTTGCAGTAGCTATATCCTAGCAACAGCAAGCATTCAGCCTTAGATTCAGCTGAGTGGAAATGTTGGTAGAACCAGAATGAACTTCTGAAATGTAGTCAGAAAAAAAAAGTAAAATGTGTTGTCACTGTGTAATTATTGGACTTCTAACTTCACTATGTTACTCTTCCTGCTCTTTGTTACAGAATCTCTTAATCTGTAGGCCTTTCCTGAGCTACACTTTCTTTTGTATTTCCACTTCACCTGCTATGGTGCTGTGCAGGAAAAAAAAAAGGTGAACCAAATATACAGAAATAAGGTGAAATGTTGTTACTGGATAATAGTGTCAATAATAGTATGAAATTTTTAAAATTGGAAACAAACAGTTTTATTGCAAAATTATGCTCTTGGTATGGATTTTTAGTTTGTTTACTTTTGAGATAATTGGAAGCTGTCTTTGAATTGTGGTTGAATTTGCCTTTATTTCTTTAGTTATAAAACCACTTTTTTTTTATATATTTTACCAGCAACATTTCTTTTTCTCTGGGATGAAATGGTAGATTGGATGGACTGCTGGGGCTGTAAACTAATTCTGATCTGGAAAGATCACTAACTTTTTATGTAAACTGCATTAATGAGTTATGTAGTTTACTAATTTCAGCAAAAGACATCTATTAGCATATCCAGGAGTTGGTCTTTGATCCTTGTGGGTCCTTCTCAACTCAAAATATTTTATGATTGTGTGATGCTTATACCTAGTGATTTTTTTTTTTCATTACAGCAAACACTCCAAAACATTTCAGTCACTTTTAACCTTAACTGGGAAATTATGCTTAATACCAAGGAAAACAAAAAAAAAAAAACTTATGGCAATAATTCTCGACCAACACAAATATCTGTGTCATTTAAATTTTTTTATGCTATTAGTTGCTGGCATTTAAATATGTCTAATTTGAAAGCATGAATCAGATTAATTACCCAAGGCATAGCTCTATTAAAATAGTGTGGTGGTATTCAGAGTAATTGAGAGGTCTACTTTAGCTATTGTGGTTTTGGTACTTTGACCCCAAGCATAAATAATTATCTTGTGTCTTTGTTGGCATGAGCGCAGTTAAAGCAGAGAACTAAGATAATTGTGTTTTAATACAAAAATAAAAGTAACTGGTTTTTGATAACCTGTGACCATATTCATGTCCAGTCTGAATCAGTTCCTGGGTTGTTCCTGGAGGGCTGACTTTGAATTCTTTGGTAAATTGTGGTATAGGAAACATTTCAGTCAGGAGTTAAGTAGGAAATTGAAACTCAGTGAAGGCAGCCATGAAAAGTAAAAAAGCATGTCAGAGAAAATGCCATTATTATGTGGTGCAGAAACATGGTGTGAAATGTTATAAAGAGGACATCTGTAAGTCTTGGCTTGTACAGAGTGGACATTAAAGTGTAGCCGTGTCATCTTGATTAAAAAAAAAAAAAAGAACAGAAAAGAGGAATAAAGCAGGCCAAGGAAAAATGTGAAAGTATAGAGGCTTGTTCCTATGATGGTAGGCTTCTTCTGCAAGTGGAAGATTAAAGCCTAAAGTAACTGAATAGCTGAGAAAAGTCCAAAGAAAAGTTGATTGCTTCCCCTCCAACAGTTCCAATTGATTGAAAAAAGCCTAATTTAAAGTTCTGTTTGTTCTGTGTCTTAAACCATCAGAATTTTCTTTTAGAACTGGGGGAATGCTCTGGAAGAGAAAGAATCCAAGGATAAAAAGTCATTGCAGGCCAACAATTGTTCCTAATCCTCACAAAATGCTGGAGAAATTAAATTTATTCTTTATTGCTCGAAGTGTTACCTAGGTCACTGGGCGATGGGAAAATTGAACTGGAAGTCGAGTAGGCACAATCTTTGTTTTGTGTCTAGATGCTTAACCTTAGACACGACAAGGCATCTTAGTGTGTTGTGGGAACTTGGTTCAGAGTATTAACACTAGGACGTTTATTACCCTGGATTTATAATAGGCTATGCTGTCAGTAGATGAAAATGTTGTGTTTACATTTCAGTGTTAAATGATCATTTAATTAACACCTAAGGAAAAAAAAAACCCTTGTGAAATTCTTAGCAGCTTTTATTGTTGGTTTCCGTGGAGGTTTTAATATCCAAGTTATGCTGCAGTTGCTTCTATAAGTACAGCTAGAAAAGACATTTATGAATGCAATCAAGAAGGACAGACAGTTTAACCCCTGTTGACCCTTCATCCTGAATGTTGATTTATATAGCATTTCAAATGCATTGAATTTGTTTTAAAGCTTCTTTAAAGTTACTCACACAGGATTTAAGCAACACATCTATTTGTCCTTTTAAAATATTTCCCAAAGTGTACATTCTTATAAAGAGGATAGGTTTTTCTTAGAAAATTACTCTTATATATATACATATAATTTATCAAAAAAAAATCATTGTAGTTGAAAAAAAATTGTGGTTTTGCCAGGTTTGTCTATATGTTCTTGATAATGATATACAAGCTTTTATATGAAAAAACAAAAAGGAAGTTTGTAACAACATACCGTGTTTTGGTGGGAGTAGCTACTGTCTGAATTCTTCAAAAAGAATCGGAAATCGGCAAGGGAAACAGCGTTACTGCAAAATTGCATATCCACTTTACCCAGCACAGATCTACTTCCGTATGTTTCATTGTATCAAAGAAAGCCAAGGCTATCTACAAGGTTTAATTTACTCTGTGTCCTTCATAATGCTTTTTGTTGTAATGTTGATCTACAAATGCTTTCTGCAGTAATGTTGCCCTAGAAAGCGTGTTTGAATAGGCTTTTTTTCATCCTAGATCTAATGCTAGATGAAATGCTCTTTGTTAAAGAGCAGATGCTTTTCAACCAACATGTTTTTATAAACACACTGTAGTAAAAAATGGAATTGCAGATAGGTTTAGAGATTGTTTTTTGGGTTGTTTGTTTATTTGGTCTTTGCTTAGGGAATAAACCCCACAATTTTAAAGCATGTTAAGACATTAATAATGAGAAGGCCAGCATAACTTAAGTAAATTACTGATGATCCACAAATTTAATTGTATACTTTTTGTTTTTCCTGATGATCATATCCTTCTCACATGCCAATAACTGAGTTAGAAAATGCAGATGGAATCTGCTGATACAGTAAAAGTTCCTTTTTTTTTCCACTCAACTGACATAAACCATCTAACACTTGATGAAATATTACAGCTGCAATGAGACGTCTATCTGCCAGTGGGATCTTAATATTTTTCAAACTTCTCTGAATATATTTAATAAGTTGAAATTTAGTATTCAGACAGAGACTTGCATTTTCTTTCATCTGAAATATCTGACCATTTATAGTTAAAGCAGTGTATTGCAATTTCAGTCCTTTTTTCAGTGTTTTTAATTGAAAAATAATTCTGCAATATCTATTTCTTAATTGACATATTGGATCAAGGAGCGTTAGGATAGATAAGAAAGGCTTACCCTGCACTGTGCTTAGCTTGCTCTCTTCACAGTCCTGTAGGATTGCTGTGCTGCTGAGTGATTAGGATGAGTAATGTGTGTAGGAAGACTTAGGCTACACTTTCTACACACAGACCAGTAAACTTCAGCTGAAACTACATTGAACTGTGTGGGACTCTGAGTCCTGGCGGGCAGGTCACATAAATCATCTAAGTGCCAATTAAAAGGACTCTCATTACGGTAAGGGAAGTGCCAGTATATAAAGTGCAACACTTGGTTGTGGAGAACTGAAGCCAGGGCTGCAGTGATGAACAACTGAGACTGTTGTCCTGATGCCTGTAGCTGCTGTAAGGGTATTGGAGCCAGGGCTGGTGGTTTTATTTGGGAAAGGCTGCTTATGAATGCTGAGCAGAGTTTATTCTCTCCCTCAGACACTTGAGAGGCCTGCTCTGCTAATGGCTGTTCAGACCCACCTCATGGGGACTAAAGCTGGGACTTGCAGAGCTCTTTTCATCTTTACAGCCAAGCCCAGGTGCAGGCTCTCCCTGGCTCAAGGGTGTTTAAAGGACCACACTCTGAAGGCTTCTTTCCTGGGCCCTTAGTCTTTAGGGGGAAGAAACAAGGGGCTGAACTGGGGGGGGTTGATTCTTTCAGTTAAGCACTCCTTGAAGATTTGCGAGGTAATATGTACAAGAGACAAAAATCCTTGCCTCTTTTCATTTCTCCTTCTGTCCAGACAGCTCAATGCTATTTTTATTTTTGCTATGGATGTGTAATCCATACAGCTGTAAGGAAGGGCTGCTTGTACATTGTAAGGTAGTGTGTACAAGGAGAGGTTTGGTGGCACCTGTTCAGTGCATATAGTACTTTAATATGGGGAATGTAGAAGAAACATCAACTTTTTTTTTTTTTTTCCCCTTTCTGTGGCTTTTTGTAGGAGTGGTGCATAGCTGGCAGGGATTTAGATAGTTGATTGACCCTGAAACTGCAAAGGTTGCATATTGAGTTTGATGAGGCCCACAGGGAAAGGTTGCAATGAAGATAGGATAACAGCTCATGTGATAAAGGTGGATTTGTAGTAGTGGCTTCTCTGAATGTAAAGTTATGGAAGGCTTTTTAGAGAGAAAAGAATATAAATGTACATGTAAAAGAGGGAGAAAAGAATTTGAAAAGTTTAACAGAACTAAAGAAAGTTGTTTGGATGAACTGAAAATTGCCACTGACACATGCATACTGCATGAAAGCAGTGATCATTTCTGAGACTTGAGAAAATTCCTATGTGGTCCTTACTAATTCTGCAAAAATGTTAAATCTAGTCAATGATTAATTGATTCTGTCATATTCACTGTGTTCTTTATGAATTGTGCATTCTTTTTGAATTGTGCCTTCTTTGTAAAAGGCAAGAAGCTTAATTATCTTCTAGATTTTAGTAATGTCTGTAAATTCAATAGAGCAAATACTTTCGTGTAACTCTCCTATGCCATAACTTGTTATAGCAACAGTACTTTCTCATCACTTACATGCCTACAACACAATCAAAATACCACTCAAAAAGCTGTAATTTTTTATGTCAGAGTCATTTCTAAAAATGAAGAAACAGAACTTTTGTAGAGAGCCCACCAAATCTGTAGAGGTGTGCTTTGCTTCTTGATCTTTAGTACAGCGTTCGTGTCAGAGGTGCAGAAGCCAAACTGCTCATTTGGCACAGAGTACAGAGATGTCTCATGGCAAAATTTTAGCTTTGTATGTAAGTTTAGCAGATGCCAAAATTAAATTTCATCTATTAAAAAAATCATAACGTTGCTCTTCCTGGGTTCCCAGTGAGTGTAGCCACATGCATTCGGATTTGAGGGTCTAAATGCCAGTCAGGTCATTTTCACTGCTCTGGCTGATAACAGTGGCTCTATCTGTGTAAAAGAAGAGAATCTTTCACCATGTTGTAAGTCTTAGACTAGGAAGTAATAAGAAAAATGTACAACGGTTCTAAGATCTAAAATAAAGATTACTGTTAGTAAAATTTGTTCAACTAGAATGACATATTAAGATGCAACAGTTTTGCAGCATGCAGTGTACTATCACTGTTGAAGTCTTGCATATAAAACTATATGCTCTGTTCAAAGCTATTGGGGCATGGCCAGTTGTGCCACATATTACTGAAAGTTTAGATACTGGGGCGAAATATTTATTCGGTCCATTGTTTTGTAATTTATTGATTGCTGATCTGAACTATGTAAACTGCACACCAGTAAATTTTGGTATAGGAAATAATACTAAGGGATTAAAAACTAAAAAAAAGTATACTGGAATTGTTTCTTCTGGGGGTATGGACTGGAGAATGTGAGAAATACAAAATAGAGCAAACTAAAAGATTGTGATTACTGGGGAAAAAGCTATTGTGAGAGACTTAATGATAATTACTGTAAGTGTGCAGCATGGAACAATAAGATCATCCCATTTCGTGTGTACATATCAAAGGCACTGCAGGAAATGGAAAAGAAAATATTTCTAACTATGTTATGGAGTTTTGCAAAACTGATGGTGATGCAGTTTGCTTTGCTTTGCATGTTATGGGATGTTAACTTCAAATGAATATTTTTTCCATTTTTTTGCAACATTAAAAATATTTCACTGATATTTTGGCTAAACTGAAGGTTTTTTTCTGCTCTTGTAAAAACTATTGTGTATTTTTCCTCAGTCAAATGAATGAAAATGGAAATGGATTTGATTTGTAGGGAAGGCTTTAAAATTAGTATGTGCTGTTAGCCTTATTTATATGAGTGGAATAGCAAAATAACAGCAGTATCATGTGTGTATCTATATTGGGAGGAACAAAGAGCAAACTGGGAAAAATGTAGTTGAATTAGGAAGTTGATTGATGAAGAAAAAATTCCTGCAGGGAGTTGCAAGTTTTTGAGATGGGTGACCTAAGAATGATCATTTGGTGTATATTCAACATTGAAGTAAAAATAATAATGATACCCCCAGATACACAAATTCTTGTTAAAGAAATTGAACTGGACAGTTTGTGGAATAATAAACTCACAAGATTAAACTTTTAGGAGTAACAGGGTTCTTGGATTTTCTCTGTAGTAGCTGAAAATCAAAGCTTTTTGTGTCATTTATTTTGTTCACTGCTGGTCTCCAAACCGTTCTGTTACAAGCTCTCTTCATCATGATTTTATCCACTAAGGTGCCAAGTGGGGAAAGTAGCCTAATTCTTTCTTGCAATATGAATGACAGCTTGCACTGTTGTGTTCCATGCAGTGCATGTGACTAAGATGGTGAAAAGGAGTTGGATGGAGCCAACAATGCTGGCCAGAAGTGCTTCTCATACCTAGATAGACTCTAGACAGTGAGTTGGTAGTAGGGAGAAAATTATGAAACGTGAAAAAGCTATCATTTAACTGAAAGTCATAAATACTTGGGATATGTCTTTTTGTCCAGGGAAGACTTTGTCTTACAAGAGGTGCAGATTGCCATAATAGTTTGCAGTATAGTATTGAGCCTAGAGAGCCTTTCAGTGCTGGCAGAAGAGTGTATTATTTCACATGCTTACTCTAGAGAAATTTAGATTAATGTACATAAGAACTGTTGCATGTTGAATAAAAATTAGAAAACATTTTGTATTAAAAACTCATAGTTTTGTTCCTGTTGGTGTAAAAGACTTCAAAGTCTGTTTCCTGAAGTAGAGCACTATTAGCATAACTACTCAGTTTTTTGTATTCCATGGAACAGGAATCTGAGTGTTCACAACTCTGCCTTTCATGCATACAGCAAAGCCTTAGTTTGTGATGTGTGGGTATGCAAATGCATTAGCACTGGTAATTCTTTGGGCCTTCACTATTAATGTTTAATATATTAACATTTTAAGACAAAAACAACAAGCCCCCAAAGAATTAAAAAGAAATCCCAATCTTTGAGAAGCAGTGAAAGAGAAAATGCCAATAAATGTGGAGATGTCTGTCTTGAAAAGATTTCTTTGAGCTTCTGCAAAAGAAAGTAGTTAAGAAAAATATCCTCTGTACCTGTTAAATGTTGCATCATTATTTGATGAATTAGAGATGTAAATTTGAAAGTTAAAATCTTCTATTGAATAAGGATGTGATGCTATAGTTTCAGTTTATAGCTTCTTAGAAATATAAAGCTTTTTAACTGTGTGCTGTGTTGAAAACAGAACTTAAACTACATTCCTGTAACAGTGTTCAGAGCCTCCTTTTTTGCATTATTAGCTCTGGGTGGGATTGTTTTGCAATAAAGTCTGCTGTTATTAATGTGTTTTGTTCACTTGCACTTCTTAATTATGTCTGTATGACTGTATTTGTCCATTGTGTTTTATTTTGGCTTCTGAACTTGGGATGACTTTTCAATTAGTTTGCTAAATGTGAATGTTGCAGAAGAGTCTTAAATGGTGTAAACTCATTCTGCACAGAAATAGTGCAGGTTCCATATAAATTTGGCAGGTATTTAAAACAGAAAAAGGCAAGTAGTTTTGATATGCCCAATGGAAGATAATCAATGTATCTGTACTGTTTAAGTGTAAGGTCACCATCATTTTGGCTGCCTTGGTCAATGAATTTCCCTGGGTATGCTAGGAATGTCTTTCTTTCTAAATCAAGATATGAAAAACCCAGGGTCTATTTTTTTCCATGTGAAAAGGAGAATAAACACTGTACGCAGAAAGCTATAACCAGCAATTAAAAAAAACAACCAAACAACTTGAATTATGTTCAATGTTTCAGCTGTGTGGTCCAGAAGAAGATGGGAAAGATGTTCTGAATTTGCCTTCTCTTCCTTACCAGAGGAAAATATTGTATAATCAGAAATCACATTTTAATTGATACTTTGTTTTGCTTTGTTTGCTTAATAACAATATCCTGCTGTGTGTATTTTTATCAGCAGTCCTTTTGAGGTTGTGTAATGTTTAGAGAGGATTACACTATGTAAAACTTTCCAAATATGAGACTTTTTTAAAACGGAAAATGTGGTGTGAATTAACTGTAGTTTTGAAAGGAAACTTAGTAACTTTCCTAGGGTGGGAAGCAGGGGGTGTGGTTAAAACACTTGTGATAAGTGTGGGTTTTTGTCTGTTTTATGCTTTTGGTTTGTTCTTGGACATTATGTTGAAGATGTGAATCTGTAGGAACTGCTCCAGAAAGTATGAACTGTAAAAGCAAAGTAAAAGAAATATTTGTTTGTGCTGAAGTTTTATATAGAATCGGTACTCTGAAATAAGCCTAGGTAGTGTTTGAACACATGGGAATTTCTTACAATAAACACAGCCATGAAAGGAAAATGTGATAATGACTTGATGATGATGAGTGTCTTCTGTTATGGGCCCAGCGAGATGGAAGTGCCAACACCCCAGCCTCTACACCATGGTCCAAATTGTAATGAAGGAATTTGGCAGCTCTGATGCCTTTCTGTGAATGCATTACCATGGCTATGAAGATAAATAGTTCCAAAATGGAAATACTAACAAATATTTAGTCATTTCCAAGCAGATTAGAAGTGAAAATAGCCATACCATAGGAACCAAGATAAATAAGAAATATATCTTCTGGGTATGTGTGTTCCATTCCTGTTTCCCTGGGCTGGTTCTTCCTTTTAAAAATCAGTGTATTTAGACAGGTTATATATATTCCCTTTGTAAAGGTCAAATCCCCATTTCTTGATCTCTTTCAGCTTCCTTTCTGCTTTCCCTCTGTGTGACTCTCCTCTTATGCAAACATCAGCCCTGAGATGTTAGAGTCTAAAACTTGCGGGAAATGTTCTGTACGTAACTGTGGGCTGGTGAGCTGTCCGACAGCCGTAAACTGTCTAACGAAGTGCAAGAGTTCAGATTGTTCAAGGGGGCAGGCTCCCCCTTGTGGGTGCTGAGCCAGTTACTTCTAGCTTCCGTGAGCTTCCTAGCATTGTACTAAATTAACCTGTAATTCCACCTCTTTTCTTTTTTTCAGTTAATAGCTGTATATAATTCAAAAGTGGGTTGCTTCCTTTTTTTTTTGTATCCTCAATTTTCAAGCCAGACTGACCTGAAAAGTTTTAATTCAGAAAGAAGGTTTGAGAGTAGGAAAATTATTGTTAGAACAGAACGGTCAACTTTTTTTGTTGTTCCTGTTTTTGATGCAACCTCTGCTGCTGCTTTTTGATAAAAACAATTTCCATATCAATGTGTTATGTTAGCTTTTTATATGTACTATTATCTTCTCTTCCAAATGAAGTCATCTCCAGTAGTGGATATCTAACATGCAACATTGACACCACTGTGAATATCAATACTGGCAACTAGGAGATTATTTTCCATCAGGTTCTCCGGGTAACTCTACCAAAGTTTAGGGACAGCTGCGTGGAATGAAGTGTCTTTTGTCTTGAATGATGGTGCAGGAATTTGCAATGGAATGTGGGCTGTGGCACATTTTAGAATTTTGAAATTTAAAATTCAAAATTTCATTGTCAGAATTTAAAACTACTGTAAAGGCAATTTTTCTGCTCTCTTCACTTGACTGACTGTTTCTTGCAAGGTGTTTAATGCAGCTCATTGAGCTGACTTATTTACACGGGCTTAAGAGGCTTTTCTGCTTGCTTGCTAGCCCAAGCTGAATGACTCATCTGAGATCAAGCTGTTGACAGAGGAGGTGCTTTTGGAGCTACAGATGGCACTGCCAGCATCTTAATGAAATCCTGTGCCAAGGGAAGCATATGAAAAATGTAGGAAACAATATTGTAAATTGCATGCGAATCTTGAAAAAGAGTGATGTGTCTGTAGATGGAAGATGTGTTTTTCATCATGAAGAAGTCAGTCTTCCTCACTCTTCCACTTCTATCAGTGCCAGCTCTAGCCCTGAAGATTTCTTAATGGCCTACAATTAGTTGGTCTGATGGCTTGATCAATGTCTTAGTAGTCGATGTTTTTTCTGAAGCAAATGACAGTCTTGTTGGAATATGTGTTTTTGAAATTCAGAAACCTTCTGGTCCTTCCAGATTCCTTTTTTCCTATCACAGTACTAGCCAGCACTGCTATAATTTATGTATGATTTCCTGGCTGATGGAGCTAATTGCTTGTTCTCAGATTATTCTCAGTCCCTGAGTTGTTGTTTGCTGTTTTCACTCATTTTTTTTCAGTGTAAAATGGGTAAGATGACTCTAAGAAGGAAATGGCAGACTCTTCCACCAAAGAGTGAAGCTGCATCATGAATCAGGACCAACAAACTTGGCAAATTATATAACTTCCTTTTGTATATGGTCACTTGAAAATGCAGATTATAATTCCCAGAAATGTGCTTTAGGTATAAAATTAAGAATTCACCTTGCATGTCTGAATAATGATGGCTATTACTTACAAAATCATCATTAGATTTATACTGGGAAAAAGATGCTACTGTTTCTCCTGCTTTTGTGGACAGATATTTTGTTTGGCCAGCTGCTAGAGTTGCAGGAAATGTAAGCTTGCCAAACCTGAACCCAGAGTCACAGGACAGGGTAATTCAGTATAGAAATTTTTATTTCCTCACCAACACAAACTCTGACTGCATATTGCAATCAAACCTGTAATTTGACAGAGTTCCAGATTAAGTTTCCTGGGCAGTCAGGAGGAGCTTTATACTAGTCAAATCCCCTTTTTACATGTCATGGATCAATGAAAGAAAAAATTGTGTGCAAAGAAATAGAGGCTCATTTAATGGATAAGATATCAGCAATAATTTCTGATAATGCTTGTTGTTCTTGTATAAGTTGTCAGATCCCAGGGGATGTCATGTTTAGTCATGCTTCTTCCATACTTCGGTTATCAACTTGATCAAATTCTTGAGTGCGGTGAAAGCTTTTTTTTGTTTTCTCAATATCTTTATTATATTATTTGTCATCATTGTCCTGAACCTCAGTATGATGTTTCTTGTTGGTGACTTTTACTGGGAGCTCAGCTGATAGACGTTGTGAAGTCTAGATTTCTGTTTTTTCTGGAGAAGACGACTTTTTCTCCTGAAAATTCTCTTCTGTATTCTTAATTGAAAATCCTGTTAGTCTAGCTTTCTTTACTATAAATGATTCCAAGAGGCATTGTGTAAAAGAAAATGTTTTCTTATTCCTTCTATGGAGGAAGCATGCAGTGGAGGAACAAAACAAATTACCTGCTCACTTTGAAATCAAACACATACACATGGTTATTAATAAAATATTTTAAAGGCCCCCAAGAACAAATGAAAATAGTACCTGAAAAATGAAAATGTATTTTTAATAACGATATGGGATTTTTACATTTAACTAATTGCCCAGAGGTAACCATGACATTACTTTTTGTCCCTTGTGCATGCTAGTTGCTGCAGTTTAGTAGCTTTGCTAAATGTGTCTAACATTGTGTTAAAATTCTTAATTACTGAGGTTTGTGAAACTGCTTCCAAATACAAGGGGTATTTGTAGAAAGCTGGATAGATTGACAAGTGATTGACAGGGTAAACAGTCTCACTGTGTTCTGATATGCTATGCTGGAGTGCAATGCTACAGACACCTCATAAGCCTCAGGAAGTAGCTGCAATCCAATTTTTATTAAACTTTTACTGCCAATGTATCTTGTCATTATTGTTAATCGGGAAACTACATGTGCCACTGTTGTCTTTTTCTTCATTTCTTTAGAAAGCTTCACTGTTATTTTGCATTCCTATAAAAGTTTAATATGACATAACCCAAGAGTGATATATTTGTTTGTAATAATAAAATACAGTGTTGGCAAGAGGAAGTTCAAATGTTGCACTTTCTCATATGTTTTCCATCATTTTAAAGATTTTTTACAAAAATAATAAAAATGATAAAAGCCTTGTTTGGTGTGATACTTCAGGATAACATCTATTGCCTCCAAAACAATATCCACCTAGAAAATGAATATTAATTCTATGTAGCTCTTCATGCTCACCAACAGAGACAGGCACGGTTTTACCTTCCTCTCACCCTCTCATTTGCCCTGCCACCTGCTCTCTGCAATGCACCAAATAAAGAAAAAAACAAACTGAAAAACCCTCTGGAAAGACAGATAAGATGTTCGTTCTGTAGCATCAAAACAATATTGGTAAACTTGAGGATATGAGGACCATAATGAAAAATACTTTGTTTTTCAGCTGAAGATGATTATTGATACTTGAATAAAGAAAGATAATTCATATATTTTGAAAGCTTTGCAGCTTTAACTTAATACATGTATTTCTTATGGGGAGATCAAAGACAGCTAGTGTAAATTTTGGGGCAATGCTACAACTTGGTCTTGAGGTGTCACGTGTGGGTCACATAGACACATCTATCACATCATTCCCCTCTCAGGTTAAGGTGGTTTGTGATACTGCTTTGCTAATTGTATCTTTTGCTGTGAAACAGGTTCCTTACCTGTTCTGAGACTAGGCTCTCATTTCAAACAAGTAGCCCTCCTTTTCCGTGTTGCCTGCAGATTTCACCCAGTTTGCCAACTAACTTTTCTTCTCTTACTGAATGTGGACCAAATGGACAATGGCCAACCGTGTTAAACTGTGTTAAGACTGTGATAAGAGACCCTGTAGTCTGGATGAAAACTTCCTTCATCCTTTTTTGAGTGTAGTGAAGTCAAGTGAATAGAACCTTCTTAGGATGCTACTGCTCTTTCTTTTAAAACACAGTATATTTAGGTTTTTTTACCTCTATATTAAATATAGAGATTTCACCTTACTTCTTCATAAAATGTCAGTGTGCTGCTGTAACTTTGCCATATAATTTAAAGAAATTTCTACCTCCATAGTGGACTTTGCCCTAAAATTATAGCTTTTGTGTTTGTGATAAATGATTCATCATAGACTGGAGACCTCTGAGTATAGTGCAGAACCAAATGCTGTAAAATGTGTTGTGAAAATGAAAAATTGTATTTTGAGAATGAAATAAAAATTTTTCTTTACACTGTATGTTCCACTATCTTCAGTTGGACCTGTTACCTTTCCCAAGTTCTTTGTCAAGCAGTAGCAACACTTAAAGTTTTGGGTCAGGCTTGTTCTGCTTGTTCCCGGGAAATTACTGAACAGAACCAAAGTGTCTGGAGCTCTCTGGAGGATGGGGGTTTCAAGTAGAAAGCAAAGAAACACACTAGCATTCAAGCCTTTTCCACTCTTGAGCAAGCAAGGATGCTTCTAGAAATTGGGAAGAGGAAGGTTGTGAACACCAAGAAGAGAGTGATTGAAATAAATGAATTCATCATAGAGTGAGGGATTTTACATGGGAGATATGAAACAGAAGAGACCAATAAAACTACATATAGAAGCTACTGAATTAAGATTACATGTGGCAGTTAAGTTTTGTGTATTTTTATGCTTTAGCAAGAGTCTCAGCATCTTACTTTGGCAGTAGGTATTAGAAGAATTTTTATTCAAGCATTGTTAAATCTTTCATAAAAGATTCCAGGTATTTAAATGACAATATTATTGTGCTTCCTCTCATAACCTGGACCTACAGAAGCATTTTGTATGGTTTTTTCCTGCATTATATGCTTTAATGCCTCAATTATCCAAATATATAATTTAATATGAAAAGTCTTCAAAAATTTTTAAGCCATGTACCCAAAGTTATATGTAATGTGCAATAAAGAAACAGGAACTATCAACATTTAAAAAAAATGTATATGATGAATGCAGAAGATGGAATTAGTAGGGGTAATTTCTTGTATTTCAAGACAATGCTGAAAATACTAGTAATTCTTGACACTATTTTGTTCAGATTGCATTGGTTAAATTTAAGTATTATTTAAATTAAAATTAAAATTTAAATGTAATTGTTAAATGAATCCAAAATTCACAAAATGGATGAAATTTTAAAAATACTCTCAGAAACTCTTTTATATGAGTTAGTACAATCAGGTTGCCTGATAACAGCAAATGTTTTCATAGTGAAATAATTTGTTTTATTTATTTTAGATTACAAAATATTTTAGTTCTAGAATTTGTAAATCAAAAGTTTTTCTCAGAACTCTGTTCCTCATTCAGTGTTCCTATTTTTTTAGTCTGTATTTTTACCTGTGGAAAAGGTCTAATAGGTAGTAACTGGTGTTCTGTTTTAAAATAATGAAATTGTTCTCTGTATCACCAGTTCTGTTAATTAGATACGTTAATGTAAAACTGTGTTGTCTCTCCATGTTCAGTTAAATATCTGCCTGATTTCTAATCAACGTTTTATCGTTGTGTAATTGCTTTAAATGTTTGGTGGGAAGGTAGCTGTGATTACAGTAGCATTAAATTGTCTGATGAGTTGTGTTAATCTTCTGTTAGTTTATTCTTTGTTCTGTAAAAATACCTTTAATAAAACATGCCTTTAAAACTTTTTAATTTTTTTTTCAATGGAGCATTATAAAATTTGGGTTTTGGGGAAATATGTCCTGAATTCTATGGAAGTGTAGAATAAAACAGATGATTACAATTATTACTGTAGGAACAGCATAGTTTGAAGAGGGTAGGGCAGAGGATTAAAAGTAATTTTTTAAACTTCTGTCCTCATGGTTTTCCATTTCATTTTTCCTGCTCCAGGGGCTAAAATAACTGCCACCTTTCTGAAAGTCTAGGGGGTATCCTGACAGCAAAAAAAAGAAAATGCTTTGTACCTCTCTCAAATTTAACTTTCCTTGCTCTTGTTTCCTGATCCACCACTTCTGCCAGCCTGTGTGTTGAAATAGGTAACCGACTGAAACTATTTTCTTTGTGTATTTGAGAAATCCGTTCTCAGAGATCCAGATGAAAAGGACAAGGCTGGAAGCATCATGTCATAAAAGCTTCCTTCTGACTCTTAAAATGCATTTAAGGAGGTGGAAGCCAAGACAAATGAGCTATCCTCTACAGTATATTACTTTGATTGAGCTGTCTTTGCCACCATCTATCTGAATGATGGTGACATATTTTTAAAATAAATTGCGGAACTCAAATACTTCAAGTGAGTTTGGTAGCTCTAGTCTGCTAATGTGTGTATGCAAGAGTGTATTTCTGCTTGAAGCTCAGTAGGGTGGTCAGAATGAGGGTAAGGCTGCAGGGAGCCTATGTTGCCACTAAGTTTTTCTCCCCAGGGTGATGCAGCTTAATGTTTTTCACATGTTTGTTTTAACATATTGCACTCCAGGAAACCAATGCACAGTCAGTGGTTTATGCTCTACTTTTGAGTGTGTGTTGTGTGGGAATGGCACAGGAAGCCTATAGCCTTCAGGATAAATGTTGAGTGGTGAATATGACCTGTGTATCTTGTGTTATTTGTTATTCTGTTTTCTCCTGCATTCTCATAAATGATACAAGGAAATAGGATTAGGTAAATCATTACCATTCATCTTCCTAGCTGAAACTGCTCTCTTGGGAACGCTTAACAGCCAATTCATTGTTAGGCTGAGAAGGTGTCACAGGTGTAGTCCTAGATCTACTTCTGCTCTAACTACACAGGTATTGAGGTTAGCCTACCTTTGTAACCTGTGGGGTTGGGGCACAGGATCAGCGAGTAGATGCTGCAGACACCTTGGCTGAAATTGGGGTTCATGGTTTCTGTAGTGTGTTAGATAGGTGATCTGAAATCCACTCACACAGAAAGCATAGTCAAGGTAGCATGGCAAAATACAACTTTGTGAGTGTGTCACAGAATAAATGTTAAGTCATAGCTCTGTTGAAGAAAAGGCACACAGTCTCTGATCTACTAAAGCTCCTGCTGTAATAAGGCTGGATCATCTTCTCTTTGTTGCTTAGCTGTGTCTACTTTGGGAAAATTTTTTTATAGATGATTATAGAAGAACAAGGCTTAAAAAGAACTATAAAAGAGTACTACAGAGTTTAGGAGATGTAGCTCCCAAAAATCTTGAAATAGTTGGGTTTGCTTGTCCTAGAGGGGAGAGAACTGGACAGTAAGAGGAGTATATTACAGAGTTATTAGTAAATAATTGGTTTTTTTCACTTCTCTCCTGCAGCTTCATTTGGAGTGATGAGTTTAAGTTGAAAAATAGGAAACATTTTTCTATTTTCTGAATTACTGAAAGGCTACCAAATCTTTTGGAAAACATACTTCAGTAGATATTTTAAAAAGTGGGTTTATAACATCTAGTAGGGGCCTATTTAGCTGTGTGAACTGATTTTGACTCAGAATGACACCTTCACAAGCTTAGAATTTAGAAAGGTCTTGTCAACATATTTTTTGTAATTTAAAGAAAATTTTAATTTTAATAATTTTAATTATGTTACCATATTTAATGGGAAATTATATTTAATCATATTTAATATGAAATGTTTTCTATAAGAAATTCAGTTAACTCACATATGTAATCTTTCAGATTATAAACCATTTTTTCTTGTTTTTTGGTGTCATCCTGCTAAGCTACAAACTAGGTTACAGAAAAAACTAAATCATTTATATTATTGTGACTTCATTCTTATTGCTCATGTTAATAATGTAACAGAAGAACACAAATGTATTTTTTGAGCTTTTAAAAAGTCTTCACTAACATTTCTTCCCTTAATGGCTATTCATTTTTTATCTGCATGTAACTTACAGCATCACTATATTAAGCGCTCTGCTTTGTCATATTTTAATTCTGTTCTTGAATGAACGAACTTCTACCTTCACGAGGTAATGATGAGTTTAGTAGGTGGAATGTTTCTTTCACTGAATATAACTATGAAAAGCTATAGAATGGCTTTTGACAAAGCTAAAGTTAGTGTTCCAGCAGCAACATTGAAGTTAGGTGGCCTTTCAAGCCATTCATCAAGCTCCTGCTTTTGACAGAGGAAACATCATTAACAAAGAAGAATGTATTTTACTCAGAGTAGTGCAGAAATGAAAACCTTATGGAGTACTTCAATAGTGAAAAAGAAGGTGAAAGTGGAAAGAAAGGCTTTATTAATATAAAAAAGGCTTAGAATTTAGTAGAATTATTCTGCTGAAGTTTATACTTTTTTGCTATGCCTTTTATATATTAGAAAAAACCTCAGACAATTTAACTTGACATTAGAACCATAAAAAACTTATCCAGTGGTTTTTATATTTACTGACCTCTTACTTTTAAAATCTCACTTGTAAGTAATGCAGAAGATTTCTGATAGTTTTCAGGCTGTTCTTAGTAAGCTCAAAGATCTTGCAGTTTCTGTAATGAGGAAAAAACCCCCTAGAACACAAAACAACACAACTTCCTCAATTCATTTATATCTAGAGCATTCTATTTTCATCCTGCAGGATATTTCACTGTGAGACATGCAAATGTACTATGTTCTTCCCCAAGTGCTTTTGAATTGTGATATATTTCATATCACTGGTTATCTGTTTCAGATTATTTATGGTCTAACACGTAGGACTGTTTTCACAAGAGCAGAGAACTCAATGTTTCCCAATTAATTTATTTTGCTTGCTTACAAATTCATTAATTTCTTTTTCCCTCTGTAGCATTTTTTCAACCATTTTCTCCTTGTCTGAACCTGTGATTTTAAGCTTCTTAGGATGTTGGAAGAGAGGGGCATGGTGCCTGTCTGGTGGGCTTCAAGTAACATTTTTTTAGAGCAAACGTGGTGTAATTTAGAGCTTCACTTGTTGTGGTGTTTTTATTGCATTGTGTTCCTGATATCTTTCATACTAGGAAGAAATCAATTCTTCTGTTTTGATTTCTTAACAGTTATTTTGGTTTATGATCTCGTCTTTGTATTTAGTCTGCAGAATACCTGAAAAGATAAAATAACCTCCCTGCCACCTTGTTTTAGCAATAATTATTTATATTTTTCCGTGAGAGTTATGATGGGAGGGGTTGTGGTTAGTGAAGTAGTTGGCTATTGCTAAACCAGTTTACTTCTAGGATTTTAATTCTTCTTTCCTGAAATTAGAAGGTGAGGAAGAAGTTGTGATCATGGAGTGATATGGAGTAAATAAACCAGAAATGATGTACCAGAACTGAAACAGATCTAGGATTGATATTTTAGTGTGTAGTCTACAAGATTGGGTTCATGCTCCTCAGATTTTTCAAGGATGGGATTACTCTGACAGGACAATAGGCAGGAATGTCATTGCATGATTTATTACAGGGTGAAGTGCCAGCTGAGAATGATTAAGGTTTGCCATTTGCACCTACATGACTTTTTCTGGAAATCCCATAATTGTATGGATTTAACTTCTCACAAATCTTGAGTTGATGCCCAGGTCCCCATGTTTCCTAGGAACTTGCAAGCTGTCAGAGAGTGAATTTAGAAAAACTGTAGGAAATGGTGAGGCCAGCAGCACAGTTTGTCTTCTCCCCCCAGATGATTGGGTGACTCTCCCTCCTTCACTTTCTTACTGGTGTCATTCCTTTTGATATTTGGATAGCCAGGCTTTTGTTAAGAGAAACAGGAGAAAGCTAAACAAAAGTTGTCTTAACAGCAAAGATGGCTTCTTAGATTTACTCATAAGATAAAAACAACATTGCCATTGAAGATTTTTTTTATAGATACTCCTGTATCTTGGAAGAGACACACCATGAGTACCAGGACAAGGTTCTACTCACGTACTCAGTGGTTTGGAATCTAAGTTGTTGTGTTCATTTTGAAAAAGTTCTACTTCTCAGGAAAAATGTACCTGTGGTTGCAGAGTGGTTTTAAACCTGCTTTCTGACATTGCAAATACCATTGGTGACTTCCTTCTCCTTTTCTTCATTCCTTGTACTGAGGATTTGGTTACTCTTACAGAGTAAAGTAGTTTGTAGAAAAGGAGAAATTTAGCTCAGAAGCAGTCTGGTGGTTACGGCAACCTCCTGGCATGAAGAACATCTGAATTTAAATAACTTTCTGAAAAAGGTAATGTGAAAATTACTTCAGTCCTTGAAGGAGACTGATCTTCTTATGCATGGCTATATTTTGTCCCAGACTGGTAGTGTGGGGAGGAAGTTTCTTAGTTTTATCAGGCATTCATGTGAGTGCAAGTTGTCTGAATGTTAAACTTAGGTGGTCTTGTACATAAATGCCGTTGTTGTGGAGGTTTTAGTTGTGTAAAAGATTCGGTTGCAGTTGAAAGGGAAATTTGAGGATATCGGTGACATCTGATTTTGGTACCTGGAACTAATTTTGGGGATTTAGCTTCTGGTGTTTCTTACTAGTTGACATTATTTTTCAAAGCCTAGGAGTTGGAGTCCTTTTGTACCTAGGAGTCTTCATTATTTCATTATTAACATTATAAGAGCTTTTGCTGTTTGTCATATTAGAAGCTTTAAGTAGCTAACCTGAAAGCTGATGCCATCTAAATATATCATAGTTTTGAGATACCAGATTTCTGTCTTACTCATGGTTTTTTTATTGAATAGAATGGTAATGGTTTCTGTTGACTTCATTACTTAGCAAACTGTTATCATGCATTCCTCATCTTTTGGAAGAATATATTTAAAAAGAACAATCTCATGATCTAATAATTTAGATCTAGATTTGTTGTACAGGAGTAAGTTTTTTTCTCATATTTAATAAGAATATTTCTCAAAGAAAACATATAGAATATAATAACAGTTCACTCTGTTTTTTAATACTACTAATAAAATGCTGCAATTTGACAGAGGGCTTTCAGGTGCTAGATTTATTAAGAGCTTGCTTTTTTTTTTTTTTGCTTTTTTTTTCAAAACTAATTTTGGAAGAAGGCCATCTTGAATTTTATGAGGAGAAATTTGTTATATTTAAGCCAAGGTGTAATATCTGTGATGCAGTGTTAGAAATAGAACCACTA
This sequence comes from Entomyzon cyanotis, assembly GCA_024500445.1. Classification (NCBI taxonomy): domain Eukaryota; kingdom Metazoa; phylum Chordata; class Aves; order Passeriformes; family Meliphagidae; genus Entomyzon; species Entomyzon cyanotis. Next base: position 11,417,294 of record JAKEPQ010001009.1, read on the forward strand.
GCTAGAGTGTCTTACAGTACTTTTTAAGGAATTGAAAGGGTTGGTGTTTTGAAATATATATATATAATAAATAAATAAATATCTGGGATTTTTTATGGAATTATGTGTCTGAAGTTTTTATAATGCCTAAGGATTTGCAGAAAAGGCATACTGTTTCCCTTCTCTGATCAAAGCATTTTAGTGCTCTTTAAATAGCATCACTAAAAAAGGACATCAGAAAAGAGAGATGCAGAACCCAATCCTGACACTTGATTTGTGCTAACTTCAAAAGTAGGTAGGAGTTCCCATCTTCACTCAACACTTGCTGACAAGTTTTGTATTTAAATTGCAGTTCATTCTGCTCACATGAATAAGTTAGACCATTACATGTGTACCTTCATACATAATGACTCTCTTAATATAAGTAGTCCTATTAAATGTTATATGAAAGTAATTTTTCCTCCCAATATTGGAAATACCATTATCCTGACAAAGGGTAGTGTTTCTAAATGTAAGTACTGTGTCACATCTGGAATTTTTATGGTGGTGTGGGATAAATGTGCAGAGCCAGTTAACACAGAAATGAGTTGATATTCACACGTTTCAAAGCAAAAGATAGCTTTCCAAAGCCCAGGATAGCTTTTACACTGAACACTTAATTATGCTACTACTATTTTAGACTTACGCTGTGCCTTTCATCCCTGGATTTTCAAGCGTAGAAGCAACATTAGCCTCACAGTATCCATCTCATTGATGTAGGTAACAGTAATAAATCACTTTGCGGCTCGGTTTACTTACTGTTGTGAAGTAGGAAAATGGGTTTGACCAAGGTATAAAGAATTAAGCATCTGATCAAGAACTGCACACAGTCCTGATTCTCAGCTTCAATCTGTACAACTTCATTATATATATTCTCAAAGAAAGATTTGGGCACTTTGAAAGGCTATCTGACTTGATCTCGTCTTGTGTTATCAAGCTGACTGCAGAGTGTCTCTGCTTCTCAAATATTGAACTTCCAACATTGGGAAAATGTTTTTAACTACACACACATGCATTGATTTTGTCTATTTTTTTTTGTTTGTGGAAACATTTGTTAAAAAAAAAGGAACCAATTTAAGTTGCAAGCAAGTTGACATGTTTCCTGCTTAGACCACCAGAGTTGCCATGGTTAACAAGCAGTCCCGGTAGATTCATGCCTGGAAAATGGATACATCTTGTAGCAGCACTTGACAAATGGTAACTTGTCATAATATTGATTCTCCTCTAGTAAAAAAGAGGTTTTGTGTGAATAGGTGGTGGTTAGGACCACACCTGAAAATTCAGAATTAATTCCGTTCAGTGATTTATCCAGCTTTCTAGGTTAAACTGTAATGTTTTGTGTTGTGGTGGATAATACCACCTCAGGAACTTCTGGGGAGCGAGTGGTTCCAGTACAGCAGGGCTTCACTGGTGGGAGACATCCTAGTCCCCCCCTGGAGAACACGATGGTCCCTCCCCAAATTATGTAAATCCCCCCAGCTGTAACTTAACCCCTGATCCCATCCCTTCCTTCTCCCCATTGGTTGTGATGTTCCCCCCGCCTCCTCTTCCCTGACCCTTCAGCTATCCCTATAAATATAGACAACGAGGGTCTCTCCCCCTCTTTCATCCTGGACCCCTTCGGAATAAACTTCTGGAATATCCAGCTGACTGAGCGCTCTGAGTTCTTTGTCTCTGGTGACGCATGAGCTATCCAGCTCTGTGGGTGAGTGAGAATATGTGCCATACACCGGCACGGGTGTGAGAAGGGTCGTTCTGTACAGCACCAGGCAGTGCTGGCTGGAGTGATCTCTCAATAGCCTTAGAGACACTTTCGGTAAACGCAGAGGCCTGGTTCCACCCCTCCTCCCCCCTCTGCCCCAGTTTTGCAATAGATATTTCTGGATAAATTGCTTTAACTTGAACAGAACATATTGTGGTATCTTAATAGGAATTTCTTAGGTGTAATCCAAATAATGTGGGTGTGCATTCTGGTACTATTTGGATATCCCGATGCCAGTGGAGTTGTGTAGTAAATGTCACTCTTAATGATATCCCCCACTCAGTGCCATTGGAATATAGATTAGTTGCACATTTTAAGAGATTTGAGTTGACAGAAAAGCTGAGAACAGTGCCTTTTCAGCAATCTGTCACTCCAGTTAGGTACCCCTAAGGTATTATATGGTGATGCTTCATTGTTAAGTTGTGACTTGAATAACGTGTTTGTCCTCATTGGAATTGCATTGCAAATTGACTCTTTTGCACCTTTTTCAGTAGGAGCAAACTGGATGTGGTTATTTGGGCTGATTCTGTTTCCTTCACTGGGGCATAAGATCAAAAAAAGCACGTTCTTCTCTGCAAGACTCCCCTCAAAACAAAACAAACAAACAAACAAAAAACCAAACCAAACCAAAAAAAAACAACCCTCAAAAATGCCCAAAACAAATGGAAACCCCAGACAACACAATACCCAGAGCATCTGGGTGTAAAATGAGGAGTTTAAGTGTAGAAGTACAGTAGGTGGAAAATATGTGATTCAAATCCAGTAACATATACAGATACAACAATATGACAAAACATGTCTGGTTGTAGTCAAAGATGAGTGGTTTTGGTCTGAGAGCTCATTCTTTCTCTTCCTAAATTAACTAAGAAATTTTGATACTATTTACTTTATTGAAAAATGCCATCAAAATTACTTTCAGGTAATTAACACTTCAGCATGACACAACAGAGCCTAGTTTCATGGAAATATTGCAAGAAATACACTTATTTTTCAGAGATCACCTTCACTTGTATTTGCCAATGGAAAAACATATGTACTTGAAGCTTTGCAATAAAGTTTTGGTTTAATTACAGAAATAATTCATGGAAGTCTGAGAAATCATAGAAACACTAACTTGTAACATAACTATTTTCTGATGGTTAAATGTGTGTCCCCCTGTCAAATTATTTCAGATTGTTCTGTTAGTAGGAAATTGTGCAAATTGATGAATATTTGTATGTATCAATAAATACTTGCCATTTCTATGCCAGGTAAATCTTTGATCTACATCTGTTTTTTGGATGAGCAATATGAGTAATACCAAAATGTTTAAGCCTTCTGAGAGTAGGTTACATGTCTGGTCTGGTTTCCAGCCTTCTTCTCTGCCACATGCTAGAGATTCTATACCACTCTCTGCAGAAATTTACATGCTTTTTACGTTTTTAAAGCTATTTACTTTTAGAAGTGCTGCCTTCAAATTATTTTGATTGAAAATCCTCACTTCTGTAGGGCTGTAGAGAGCACAATTCAGATAAAGACGTACATGAAGAGTAATCTGAATTTTAAAAGGTTTTAAGGGAATGCAAAAAAGGAACTCATTCTTATTCCCAAATTTTACTTTTTCCTGGTTTACATGAGAATGCATTTTTTCTATGGGCTTGAGCACAGACATGGTTGTTTTATTGTTTTATTGCTGAAACTTGTAAATGCATATGTATCTTTGTGCCATGTAATGTTGTGTGTCAAATGAATAAGACTGTTTAAGTTCTTCAAATAAAAAAAAAAAAAAAAGGAAAAATATATAAATATTGTCTAGATAAACACTGTGATTCATTTTGTCTTTTATTACAGTCTTTTTATTCAACAGATTGTTCCTGTGATCACAGTTACTCATAGTGGTTTTGATTGTACAGTCATAGATATTGAGGATCTGTCTGGACACTGGGGAGCCCAGAACAGAAGGAGGATGGCTTTCTGTGTGTTTAGTGACTGGATGTGGCACTTTCTGCTATGGTCTAGTTGACAATGTGGTGATCAGCCAAACATTTGACTTGGTGATGTTAGAATTTTTTTCCAACCTAAATGACGCTGTGATTCTGTGTTTTTAACTGACAAATTCAGTTTTATCAGGTGGAATTCTTGTGGAGTTATAACACAGAAATTTACTTTTGACCATTTGTAGGCTGCAATAATTTGCCTGCCTGGAACACAAATGCAATTTGTCACTGGGCTATGGATGGCCAGGCTCTTGCTGGGTGTATGTGGCTTGAATCCTTTTGGCTCTGTCCATTGTAGAATAATGGAATGGTTTGGGTTGCAAGGGACCTTTAAAGGTCACGTAGTCCATCCACCCTGCAATGATTAGGACATCTTCAGCTAGATCAGATTTCTCAGAGCCCTGTCCAGCCTGATCCAAAATGTTTCCAGGGATCTACCAGAGTTCTACCACCTCTCTGGGCATCCCATTCCAGTGTTTAGCCACCATCACTGTAAAAATTTCTTCCTTCTATCTACTCTGAATTTACACTCCTTCAGTTTACCATTACCCTTGTCCTGTTTCTAGAAGCACTAGTAAAAAGTTTATCTTCGTCTCTCATATAAGCTCTCTTGAACTGAAAAGAAGCATTTAGGTCTGCCTGGAGCCTTTTATTCTGCAGGCTGAAGAGCCCCAGCTCTCTTAGCCTGTCTTCATAGGAGAGATTTTCCATCCCTCTGATGGGTTTTGTGGCCCTCTTATCTGGACCTACTCTAACAGGTCCATGTTTTTCCTGTAGTGAAGACCCCAGAGCTGGATGTAGTACTCCACGTGGAGTCTTACCAGAATGGAGCAGAGGGGCAGAATTGCTTCCTCAAACTCAGTTGTACTTCTCTTGGTGGAGCCCAGGATGCTGTTGGTTTTCTGGGCTGTGAGTTCACATTGCTGGATCGTGTCCAGTTTTTTACCCACCAGTACCCCCAAGTCCTTCTCTGGAGGGCTGTCCTCAGTCCTTTCATCCTCAGCCTGGATTGATACTGGGGGTTGCCCCAGCCAAGTGCAGGAATTTGCACAGTCTGCAGATCTGTACACTCTGCATGTGCAGATGCACTGAAAGATTGATTGATAGTAATTACGGTAACTTTGGGATAAGAATCTTTCTCTTGGCATGTGTGGCCAGCAGCCATGTAATGCATTGACTCTTTTGGAGTGTGTAATTACTTGAAAGAGTCAGAAAGTTGTTCCTGCTAGGCTGAGAACATAAAAGATAATTGTAGTGTTCATTGCATGACTAAAATCAGTATCATAATCAAAATATTGCCTTCACAATCATATGTATAAATGTATATGCATCCATACACAGTGTTCATTGCATTTCAGGGAACACAGCATCTCTGAACGTTAAGTGTGGTTTAATGTCCCTTTTTCACATTAGAATTAGTTAACATGTGACTGAAATTTTCAGGAGTACTAGTGACTGGATGTATTGTCACAAGTAAATTTATATTTAGTTATGATAGCATAAAACTGAAGAGAACACACAAATGGAAGCAGGGAGTTTTTGACAACACGCTTCATGTTTAAAGGCGAAGCGGCTCAAAAACAATTAGGGGAAAAATATAAAGGATGAAAAGTGAAGAAAAGAAAAAAATTTTAGCTCTACTATATACATATTAAAAAAATGACATTTTCAGTTTGACGTGAGAATTTTGATTAAAACCATCTAAGGACTGCTTTAGAAACACTAGTACTTGAAGACAGTTTGGTTTTTTAAACACTATCCAATTTTTTTGGCAGATGCCTCTGTTTGAAGTTCAGAGATTCTTTTATATTAAACAGTAGGTGCCTAATTAGAATGGTTTAGAATTGGAGGAGTTTCAGTGTAAGCAAGAGGAAGCTTCAAAATGTTAAGCTTTTCATTTTACTTTGTAATGTCTTAATGCAATAAATGTTGAAAATGGAACAATTCCCTTTTTTTCTTTTAATTGAATCAATCCTCATGATGAACAATCCTAGCATTAACATTAAAATGGAAAGCACTGGGAATAACACGTGTGAACACGTGTTATGTACATTTATTTATAGCCTAATGGTTTACTTTATCTTTTTTTACATGATAAGCAATCTTGTTTTGTGATTAACTCATCTATTTTAATTAAATGTTTACATTTTTGTCAAGTTGAATCACATTTCATTTGTTGCTTATACAATGCCATTATAAAGTATGTTTGTAATAAAGACTTGTTTTATGAAGACAATAACAAGCAGAATAACTATTTCTTCACCATCTCTTTACAGTGTCTGAGTACCATTGTTGTTCATACTAGAACCAGGAGTAATTTTTTTTGTTTTGTATTTCAGGAGTAATACTTTGTGTTACTTTAGGGGAAATTGCTTTCTATAGGTGTTTTATATTTATCATTTGTCATTTAAGGCTGACTGCAGAATATAAAATTTAAAAAAGAAAGTTTAGGTTTATTAAATGTTGTTGAATCCTGCCCACAAATGCTAAAGCAGTCAGAGGGTTTGTGGGATAAATCAGATGGGCTGTTAGCATATAGCAAAGCAACATTGGATTTGAAGCAGTTTGCTCAAGGCTGTGCCCAGGCAGGTGCTGAAGACCTTCATGGCCAGCCAGTGCTGCACCAGCCTCATCCCCAGATACGTTGTCTAAACAGATTTAAAAAAAACACTTATTCACTGAAAGTTATAGTGCATGAATTACATACTCTGTTTAGGATTCATCCTAATTTCTTCTGCTTAGCTATTAATATCTGTTTTGTTACACTTTGTAATAATTCAGTAAAATTAAGTACTGTGCAATGATCAGGGAATACATTTCCTCCCCTTCAGTAGTAATATGTTTCTATCACGAATTCTGTATTTTTTGATCAAAATATCAGTCTGTTTGAAATACTGTAGGATTTAATCAGCTGACTGAAGAGGATGAAAACTGTTCAGAATTTTTTTCCTGCTATTTTTCTATTCTTTGGTGTGGAACAGCATGACTTGAGTTTTCATTGAAGACTTTGGACTGCTACTTGAGTTTGATAAAGTTCAAAGTTGTTATGAACTGAGAAGATTGTTTACCTTTACTGTCAGATTTTTCTTTGCTGTAAACAGTATATTGAAATAAAATCATTCACATTTACTGCAGATATGATTGGGTTCCTTATCAGTGATTAAATGTGCTAACATTAGTTCTATTGTCTTCATTGCTTACTTATCAGTTGTATTTATTGTGTCACTTCCTATGGTGCATATAAATCATTATTTTGATACATGAGTGTACTATAACCCAAAATCTTAAACTTATACATCTGTAGGCAGAATTTGAGATGAGGCAGTATGGAAAACCTCGATTTTATGAATGCTTCTTTAGATTTTTGGCCAGGACACACCAGCCAGTATGGGGTTGGAGTCTTTTTTTAACCAGATTCTGAGCTTAGAGTAGGAAGATACTCTTAGCTGATGGTATATCCTTTGCTTCCCTGACTTCCCTTCATCCAACAGAACTGTGCATGTTCCAGCTCGTACTCATGGTCAGGTGCTAATTGGGATCAACAGGTGAAACTCCTTAGACTTAGGGATACTGTGGTTATTTCCATCTTATTCTTTTTACTACCAACTTGTCAGTTTCATCTGTGAGTACCAGAAAGAATCATGCTGTAGTTGTTTCTGTTCATTATCTTTATTGAGATAGTTCGGTGCCTTGTGCCAAGGGATCTATCAGCAATACAAGGGTTTTTTGTTCTTCTGCCTTGCAATATGTCTTGGTTGATTTTTGTCTGTATTATTTACTGTCTTCAAAATTCATTTTTTCATTTCAAAGACAGTTTTGTCATGTAGGACTTGTATTTCTCTGTGCCGGGTCCTGTGGAGGAGCTTGTTACTTTTTTCAGTTATCAGAAATAAGTTAGTGTGCTGAGCACTTAACAAAGCTCCAGTTGGTTCCTTTTCACACTATTGCCAGTTCAGCAGACAGAACATTCTCTAGTTCAAAGAATTAATAGGAGATATTTGATAGATATTTAAAAAATAGATATCTATATAAATGCATTTTGCCACAGAAGCATTTTTCATCTATCCCTTTCTAGTAGGCAAGATGTATACTCTCCCTACCTCCTTTAGAGATAAGCATATTAAATAAGGTCACACTTCCCTAAATGCTACCATAAATTATAATTTTGCTTCCTCTTCCTATCGTTGAAAATATTGTAGTTTTGGCCTTTTTTCTTGCCCTTGTAAGCAATTATGTCATTGAGGTGCAAAAGAGGTGTCCATACTACTGCTGCATACCAGTTCTACTTCAGATTGAAAGAGAATAGGAAAGAGAAGTATGTTTATTCATACAAATATTATAGAAAATATTTTAAAAGAATGGTAGGAACACTTAGAGGAAAAAAAGCATCCTAATGCAATTGTGTTTTAATGTCAGATGAGTGGAAATTGCTCTAGTAGAGAATTACATTTTAATATTATTTTAGTTTTAGAAAACTTGATTATTTTTTCATGTCAATAAATAACTAAAAGATCAGTGAATGCAGCAGAATTGAGGCAAGGAGGGAAAGAGTGAATCTAAAAATAATTACAGAAATGTCTTGGAAAGGGAACTTAGTTCATGTATTTTAGCCTCTTCTGTGTTACTTGGAGAAGGTTAATATACTGCTTAAAGACAAAAGAACAAGGCTTCTCAGGTTTATTGAAGAGGCAGAGTATAAAGTGGAATATCAAAGAGGCAGGCAGTACCTCTCTCCAGAGAGTCCTGCTGTCTGTTGCCCTTGGTCTTTCCTGTTCACAGGGACACTGCAGACTGGGATCACTAAAGATCTCTGGGTGTAAGCTTTTAAGCCTCCTAAGCTACATGTGAAATATTGCTGTTGTGGTGGGAATTATTGTTTATTTACGTATTAATTCTGAAAAATGCTAAGTAACTGTACTATCTCTTTTGTGTTATGTATGACTGTATCTAAAAAGTGTCCTTGAAAAGCAAGTTTAGGTATTATTCTTTTGGAGCAATATTGTATTTCTGCTTCTCAGTTCCTTCTTATTGGGATATAGACTTTTTATAATTTCTGTTTCCTAGTTACTTTTCTGAGTTTCTTGCTTGCAAAAATTTCTATGCAGCTCTACAACATAGAGTCTATCTGTAATCAGAAAAATGAGGATGTCAGGTCAGTGTCAATGGCACATCTTTGTCTCTTTATATGTATACTGCATATGAGATATCAAAGTGGTTCATAGGGCAAAGAATTGATTACATGTTAGAAAAAATGCTCTTGGCTACTGCAACCAGTTTCCTCTGTTCTGTTCAGTTTTTTAGAAAATTTAGCAAAAGCAAAGGAAAAATGATAGAGTGTAGACAAATTATTTTCCTATCACTTGCCAAAAACTTACTGGCTTTTAAGAAGTGGCAATTTTTTTCTCCTTTTCTTTTAAAATGTTTTTGTCTTCTGTGTTCCTTACTTTATACTTGAAGTTTTAGCAAATAGACTGTTCTGAGACATGGAATCTAAGCCCATGAGATGTAGCTAAATCAAAGAGGTTATATTCTGACTTTCCCATTTTCCTAAGCAGATGAGTCTCACAGTTAATATTTATCTCATCAGTAGTTGAAAGGGTAGCTAGGTGCACAATTTATTTTAAAGAAATGTAATTGTGCATGATCTTTCTGCACAACCATTTTTTTCTTCTTTTGGTTGTTAGTATTTTTGCTGTTCTGATAAATACATTTTTTAAATTCAGGAAGAGCTAACATATTAAAAAAAAATACTGAAGCATCCTTAATGAGAAAAAGGTAGACTTACAAATACAACTGTATCCATTCTCTTCCCTGAAGGAAGAAAAAAAGCCATCAGGCAGAAAAAGGACAAACCTTGTTATATATCTTGAAAATACAAGATGAAGATCATCTTTTAATCTGAGGGTGGGAGAAAATGTGGGCAAGACACCTTACCAGAGATGGGAGCAGGAAAAATGTTGAGAAACTTGCCCCTGACTCGCTAGAACATGTGACTCTGGTGACAGGGCAGAAGGAGTTCAGTTCAGTTGTCTTCTATCCATCCTTCAGAGAGTCCAAAGCCAGAGATGCAAAATGTTACAGGTGTGCTAAGATCATCCTAGTTTTAAGAGTTTTGGAATTGAAGCTGGTATAAAGATCTTCTACCTTTGTTTAAATTAATTTAAAATAACTGCCCAATTTGCAAAATAATTTGTGGTACTCAGAGTCTTGCAAAAAAACCTCTAAGAGCAAAGAAAATTCACTGAATTCATTTTTCCTGTGCTAGGAAAATTACTGTTCCATATGTGAGCTTTATTATATTTATATGTGAACTTCTGTAGTCATAAAAAGGATAATTTAAATAATGATGCTCTTTTTAAAGTAAACATAGAAGACAAATGTCATAAATCCTGTTCCTGTTAACAGTTTAAAAACACTTCAGAAAACAGAACCTGTCTGCAGAAGTCTGCTTCAGCCATGATTAATGTTAAGTACTAGATTTGCACAACTTTTTAGTAGCTGATCAAATTTCAATGCATTGAGACAGAATTAAAACAAAAGCAAGCTATATTTGGGAACCTAAATTGTGGAAATGCTGAATAATGCTTTCCTGTTTAGGTGCATTTTGAAGAAGCGTAGCATGGGGTTTAAAATAAACTGTTTCATGCTATTAATATAAAATAATCTCCGCTGAAGAATAGCGTTTCTGAAAAAGGTTAGGCTGTTTCCTGTAATACAGCTACTCCTAAATATATTAATTTACTTTCATACCATCAGAGTGTTTTACTCTGCCAAGTACTGTGTCAGAAAACTTGAACTCTTATGTTTACAACTGGAAATAGCAATAAGCATCTTCATCCATAGGAGAGTGTTTGGAAAGAGATACTTAGAAACTAGCTGGGGTAGCATTCCAGAAAACAAAGCATGTTCAGCCTGGGATTTGGGGTTTTTTTGGGTTAATTTTAAATTTTGTATAATGAGACAAATTTTAGTGATGGATTCAGAGAGCATAAGAGGAAGCATGGAAGAAAGGCCAAAGGATTCTATTAGTATTTTCAAACTTGAATGAATGAGGTTTGAATTCTAACTGGCCAGATAAATGAATGTGTTGAGAAACCTCAGATTCCCTGACCTTAATAGAAATTTGCAGCATTTAGTGCCTTTGAACATCAAGCATTGAACTGAGGATCTAAACCCCCAGCTTTTAACATACTTGATTCTTCTAGTCATCCTTCCTAAATTCAAGATAATTGATTTTGTTGTGTCTAGAAAAAAGAGAAGACAAGACTTCCTCTATACCATTTGATCACTTACAGTTACCCATTTTGTCCTTTTCTTCAAGTTTACTGATCTTGTCAGGAGTTCATGATGAGCTTTTTGGGGAGGCTATTTGTCCATTTTCACGTTTTCTGTATGGCTCTGAAAATGTGAGTCTCTATGAAAAGCATGTAGTGTTTGCCTTGTTCTTACATCAGAAGAATTTTTTCTTTTGTCCATTTTATGCTTGTTTCCAAAGGCTTAAAATGCAAGCTTTGTTTCTGCAATAATGGCTTAGTGTAGGCTTACATTGTTGATCCCCTCAGTAGATGCAATGTAATCCACTTTGGTAATGTGAATTTTTAAACAATCATCAGTCTTTGCTATTAACCCTTCTATACTAATGGTAATACCCTAGAAGAACTACAAAGGAATTTGGTGCTCAAGCTTAACATAAGACTTGAAGGACACTTAATGGCATTTACATTCCTTAGTCTAGTCACAGTGAATTGCAGAGCTGATGTTGAACTTGATTGGTACTGTATTCAACATAAAATAGTTGATTGTGAAGTTGATGCTGAAATACAGCTTTGCAAAGGATTTCTTTGGGGAAATATAAAAAAAATCCTTGCAACGTCCTTTGCAATTAAATGCGACTTGAGGATTCTTCTATCCCTTGCTTTTGTTTGCTATTTAACTAGGTCAGTAGTACACTTTTCTCAAAATGCTTGGGTTTTTTCCTTTAAAATAGATAACATTACCTGCTGAAAAAGGATATGTGAGAATTATTCAGTTGTGGTTTTATTCATTAAGCTGTTTGAGAACTGTTTTTGTCTAAAAAAATGATTTATGGCATTCTTTTTCCTTTTAATTGTCCAATTACATCTTAGTAGTAGATCAAAAAATTTTTCTTTGTACCTAATGTGCTTTTTTAAGATTTCATTTCACTCTATTTGTTATTCTTACCTAGTGACTGTTCTCCTTATCTATCTCCATTCTTTTTTGAGAAAACTGATAAGCCAAATAAAAATTGTCTTGATTACAGTGTGTATGACCTTTATTATAAGAAGAACACAGATGATTGAATTTTGTGTCTTAGCAATCAGAATTACTGCGCTGTGCATCAATAGTCCCACTGCAAAGATCTATCAAAGTTAATCTGTGTGTACTGTCTCCCCTTGGAGTATTTTGGATATCTCTTGTGTGCCAGTAAGATGAAGAGCTCTCTTCTGTTTCAATGCACTGTGTAAAAACTACTCCACGTTTAATGAGACCAAGGTTTTATGAGGAATCACTGAAGGGTTATTAGCAATGTCAGTAACTTAGCTAACATCCTCTCTGCAAAATTAGTAACGCAGTTTTGTGAGTTGATACCACAATAAAAAAAAAAAGCCACCTGGCTTTGTTGAACATCACAATTTAGTATTTTTTTTTGTGTTTTGGAAGGTAAAGACAAGACATTAGGACCAGTACAAGAGGGAGACTAATTCATCAAGAAACATAAACTTCCATAATGTAGACTTTTACTGTGGTCTTACAGCATAGAGAGCAACTCAAAAAAACGACATGCACCTTCCAAAACTGCTAAGATAAAGCATTATTGTAGTGTTTTCAGAAATGAGTATAAAAACCTTACCAAGGACAATGCCAGCCTGAGCAGCTCTGGTCTTACAGTACCTAAAACCAGCTGGACAATTGAGAAGACATAAGATGCTAGGAACATGGTTTCTTCCCCCAACAGACAGCTCCGAAAAGAACAGTCATCAGGAAATAATCAAACAATCAAGAAGTCTGCAATAATTAGCTAGCAGATTTTATTTTACAGTGGATGGGAACGGAACAGCTGAAGGCAGAAAAAGAAAGATTTGTAAAACTTTTTTCCATAATACAAGAGTATTCACTAGTTAGAGATTACTGCCTAGGTGAGCAACAAATTTTTGTCCTTCCATAAATGTCTATGTGAAGTGACTTGACTACTTGCTACTTACAGATATAGAAAACTCAAGCTCCATTACAGAGCTGGGTAGGACTAGTTGTTTAGAAGTTCTGGTGTTGGTAGTTGCTCTACAGATGTGTTTGAGGACCCATGTAAAATGTTACTTTTAAAACAAAATATTTTCTACCTAAACATACTGAATGGTTTTTGGGAAGGTTTTTTTGAGCCTTGCTTGAATATTTTGAAGTTTTTTTCATGGTGATAAATTGAACATTACAAATGCATTTTGCCTCCTAAATCCAGTCAATTGTTTAGGTTTTTGTATTAGTTTGAAAACAAACCAGTGGGAGATCGCAATTACAGGATTATAAATTTAATAGGAAAATTAAAAATAAGTGCAATAATACAAGGAAAAACACTGACAAAGTCAGATACAACCTGACACCCGCTTAGTCAGGGTGGTGGTAGTAGCAGTCCAAATTAAGTAGTTCAGTTGAAGCAGTGATCCTGTGGAAGGTCTGGTCTCCTCCTGAAGGTCCAGTGGTAGCTCTTGTCCTCCAGGAATCCAGCAGACAGGGCTGACTTGGGCAGTTCAAAGCCAGGTTATATCCAGGTGGGAATGCTTGGCTCCTCCCTCCTGGGTGGAGCATCTCACAATAGGATGAGATAATTCCATGAGTCATGGGGTTGGTTCTTGATAGCTCATTAACAGCTATCAGGGGTGAGTCACAGCAGGAGATAACAGCTAATTCCCCACAGCTGGTGGTAATAGAATACTAAATACATCTCTATTGTAACCTAGGACAGTTTTAGACCCTGCAAAAAAGTTTATATAATGTTTAATAACATTCTGTGACTCAGTTTCAGGAAACAATAAAATGTGGAATAAGGAATTGTCAAAAAATCAAAATGAAGTGTGGGTCCCAAAGCATAGGGACTTTGAAAAGGTTTTCCTTATTTTTCCATTATTGCGTAATGAGGATACTTACTATTTTGTCTAAACATTAGAACAAATAATGCTTCTTTAAAAGGCATGAATCAGAATAAAAGAAATTCCATTTAGAGATTATAAAGGTCTTTACAATAAGGGAAGGATGATAAGCACTGGAACAGGTTACCCAGGGAAACACTAGAATATCCATCCTTAGGGATATTCAATACCTGAGTGACTCAGTCCTAAGCGATGTGCTCTAGTTGACTCTGTTTTGAGGTGGGTTGGCTGGATGATCTCTCGAGGTACCTTCTAACTTCAGCTTGAATGCTATGATCATAAACACAAATGCTGAACTTGGGAATGAACCAAAGCAAGGAGAGTTCTATTTCAACTCTTAAGAAAAGTGATTTCATGTGCTGATTGCAGGCTGTTATGTGTGGTTTGAAGCAATTATTGGAATAAACAGTATTACAGCAACTGTCTTTTTCTGAAATGTGTTCATTTTGCCTGTTATAGTAGCAACCACTTAGGTTTTTTATTAATATAATCAAAACAAAAATAACTTTTGCAAAAAACAGTAAAAATTTTAAATTAAGGTACTAAAAGGTCTGGATTTACTAAGGTAAACTGCAAAAGATTAATGGAACTGAGGGATCTTAGAGGAAATGTGCACTAGTCAGCCAAGAACACAATTAACAATAATTGTATGCTAACACATACAGTTGGTGGCTTGTGACTGTAGTGATTCTAATTGGCTTGTGACTGTATGTATTTGAAGAACAGACAATTATTTTTCAAAAAGAAGCAACAATGTCCCATCACTTTGAAGCAGCATTTTCAGAATCTCGGAAAGCAAAAACTCTCTGATAGATGTATGCATTATTTTTAAACAGCTTTTAAAACTAATTCCACAACACACTAAAAACATGTCAAGATAGAATTAATTTCTCACATACCTGGGAAGGATAATTTTACAGCTACTGTCTTACATTGTAGAAGCTGAAAAGGCATAAAAAAAGCTTCTATGTGCATTTATTAAAGTTCTGCTGCATTAGACAGTCATGTCAGGTGGTTATACCCATGGCAAATGAATTTTCAAAAATTAAACGTAATGGAAACCAATAAGGATTTAATGAAGGATTCCACACACACACATTACCCCCAAAGTCAGTTCTGCTTAGGACCACGTATACTTTCATACTTGAGGGAAACTTGAGCATTCTGATGATTATGCGAAAGAATGAATCCCTACAGTGTAAATATCAGTAAATAATTTCATTTCTATTTTTTCTTTAAATATTAGTCCCAAGAAGACAAAACCATCCAAATAAGTATCTGTGCATAAATTGTATAAATTTAATTCTGTTAGCCAAGTAGGGTAATTAATGCTGTCATACAATTCTGAGTTGTTTGAATCTCATGATTGAACTTTAGAAAACAAGAGAATAATTTAAGGATTTTGCTAGTGTTCATTCTTTATGCTTTTATTTCTGAAAGCACATGTAATTTGAATGCCAGTAAAGATAAAGGTGTCATGCCTGTTTTGCAATGCAACCTGAAAGGACATAGGTTATGGAAACATTGACAGTAGTTGGAAATACTAAAGAACTTCTGATCTGGGTGGCACTGATCCAAAATAACTTAAATATGAGAAAGATTGAACCTTGGAATTTTTGGATGTGTGTGAACACATATCATAGCATTTCTGATTTTAGCGTTCCTGTAAACATGGGTATTGTGCATGTTTTGTCCCTTGATGTTCCATCCGGTGTCTGAAGTCTAGAAATTCTGAGTAAAGATTTATGTAGTGCCTCTCAAAATGCATTTCAGTTCCTTAAAGTTTTACAAGACACTACAGCCTTTGGTGAAGGATGGAGAAGATAGGGATGTTTCTGAAAATTATTGCTAAGGGGGATGAGTTGTGAATTGTTTCTGATTTTTTTTACATATGTTCATTATAAACTCTGTGTGTAAGGGAGACTACAAATAAATGTGGTACTTTTCTGCTTTTTTTGAATGTCCACTCTATATTGTAAATCCTAATCATCCAAAGCTAATAATAGAAATTGTTGAAGTGTGATGAGCTTAATTTTGTGTGTTCAGCCTTGTATGATTTGCTAGTTACTCCTTAGACAAATAACTCTGTTGTTATCCCACACAAACAAAGGACTACCCACTGAGGAGATCTGATTACCTGAAAGTGGTGATCTGTATTTGCATAATATCAAAACTTACTGGAGGCTTTAAAAGCCTGATCACTGGCTGGTTTAAGAGGAGAGGCCAGAGAGGGAAGCTGGGTGAAGGAGATCCTAAGTTTAGAGTTGAATCCAAGTATAGAAGGGGTAAAATAGGATAGAAGTCAGAGAATCACAAAATCGTTATGCTTCTTGATAAATACTTCTGTTTCTGCTAAAATTCTTCAAGATACAATACTTACAGAAAAATTACCTCAATACACTGAAGCTATCACTAATGTTTACAAATGGAGAAGGATACTATTAAGAAATATATCTAATGAAAAATGCAGTGTTTAAGGGGGAAATGTCAAATACGCTTAAAATTAGAGATACAAGTCAATGCAGCAACATTCTCCAGGATATTTGCTCAGTATTAGGCCAGGATGCTATTCAGAAGTGCAATGTATTTTCTTAAATTGCATTTTAAGGCCATTTAAAGAGTATGGTATGTGCATTTCAGACATATAGCAGACACAGTAGGCTGTTTATTCTAGACAAATTGATATTGGGGGTTTGTCAGTCAGAATGCTGTAGCTAGTTTCAATGGACCCAAGCAGAAAGATGTGGACAAATTAAAGGAGGTGTTTGGTGGAGAACAAAAGTTGGAGTTTTAGTAAAGGCAGTGAGTGAGATTAATTTGAAAGAATCAGTTTTGTTTAGTTTAGAAAAGAGCAGATTCAATGGTAATATAGCCATTTTCAACACAAATACCTGAGGGAAGACTCATACTTTGAATCAGGAGAGGAAGCTAAGCTGCAGATGAGAAGTCTCTATTGAAGATGGACTCTTCTCAGTAGACCTCTCAGTAGACCTGAGCTTAGAAGAAAAATCAGGAGAACTGAAGTTCTATAGAATGGGTGAGATATACTGGGATGCTGTTGAGTTCCTTCCAAATCTTTTATTTGCATATTGTATGTATTGCATTATAACATAGGAGTCATGCAGTAGGATGCTGTTGCAATAAGGATTTCATATTAGGAATTTTAATTATATGACTATTTATTATGTGCCAGCACAGGAAAGAGTGAACTTCTAAAGATATTACACAGGAAGAATATGAAAGGATTTAAAGAAAATTGGAAAGAGGCCTTCTTAGCTACCAGTGAAGAAGAATTATGGTATTAGAAACATTTGCAAAGCTTTCCGTTACAGAACATATGGATTCAACATGCCTGGTGTTTTTCCAGCTGGGAGCTTGGCATACTTATTGTGAACTGTTCCTAGCTGCATGATCTAGAGGTCCACACACTGGTTGAAAGTGACTGCTGATCTCCAATGCCCTTCCTTTTTTTCCAAATGAAGCATGAGAAAAAAAGCAGCAGAGGAATGGAATCAAAGAATCATTTAGGTTGGAAAAGGCCTTTAAGATCACTGAGTCTGTTAACCTAGTTCAGAGGCCAAGAAGGCTTTAAGTACCTCTACCTTTTCCTCATCCTTTGTCACTGTTTTCCCCCTCCGTTCAATAAAGGATGAAATTTTGCTTAGCCCTCCTTTTGTTGCTGAGGTATTAATAGAAGGATTTTTTATTGTCTTTTGCAGCAGTAGTCAGATTGTTTTGGTTGGGCTTTGGCCCTTCTAATTTTCTCCCTGCACAGCCTCACAACATCCCTGTGGTCTGCCCCTTCTTCTAAAGGTCATAAACTCTCCTTTTTTTTCCTTAAGTTTCAGCCAGAGCATTCTTTCCCACTGGCTTATCTTTCAGAACATGGGTACAGCCTGTTCTGTGCCTTTAAGATTTCCTTCCTGAAGAATAAAAATGTTGTCATCTTAAAGAATAGATGTAATTTCAAAGATTATGTACCCATGTGATGATGTTGAACCTATTTGAGGGAATGGGAATCATCAGGACAAATAATGGGCTGGATGTTTCCTCCTTAGATTTTATAACTTCTTCTCTTTTTTCCCTCTTAAACTGCATTTTAAAAATCTTTCTTCTCTCCCTTATTGTTGCTTCAGTCTGTTTGACTACCATAAGATCTGCTATCACTCTCCTTTTTATCAAGCTTTCTTTGGAGTAAAGAGGCTGGAAAATTTATATAAATCCTGTGTATTCTGTGGCACTATTTTGTTCATTAACTGCATACAGATTTTTTCTTCACATGCTGTACAGATCAATATTCCAGTAGAAAGGACACAGAATTGTAGCAGTTCAAAATAGGTGCCCATCATAGTTTGCCATTGATAGAAGTTTAGCTTGTTTGGAAGTATTGATGTGCCATTGGTATAGCATAGTATATGCAACATCTTCATACAAAGTTAAATAACAAATGGACCAGCGAAAATTTTTATATATATATATATGTTTATATATATGTGTATATATATATAGTTATATATATGTATATAAACAACTTACATAGCTTATTCAGTACTATATGTTCTGTGTCAGAAACTGGCAAGTTGCTGGTTGGTTTCACTTGCCCTTCTTTATCTTGGAATAGGCATGAATGGCATGGAATGTATATGCAGAAGGTGGTTGAATTTGGCAAGGCATTATAGTGAGAACTCTTGATTTATGGTTGTCCTTAGCTCAGGTTGGAGAAAGTGTCAATACACTGAAAAGTCCTGTGTCTTTTCTTGCATTTATTTTTATTATACATCATACAGATTGTCAAAACAAAAAAAAAAAGAAAAAAACCACAAGAACCTCCCCCCAAAAAAAACAACAAACAAAAAACCCTCCAAACAAACGAACAAAAAACCAGCTTTCAATACCTGTCAACCAAAAGCCCATTAGGAAGTCTGATCATCATTTCAATTCATAGTTTCTGAATAAAGAATAGTTCAGCAAACTTCTAATAAAGTTGGAAAGTGCCTACTCAACACTTCTTGTTTATTAGAAATTGAACAATTGTGGACAAGTCCCAAATTGCTCTGTCTTTATTTCTCATCCAACAGGAACAGTTCTTGATGACTTCTCTAATCTCTGTCCAAACCAAACCAGCTAATTTTAGCCAAAGCGCCAGTGCAGCTGATGAAGCAGTGACCTAATACAGCAGAAATAGTGTGATGAATGACCATATGAACACATAGAAGAGAGTTAAGTCTTCACTAAGAAATATATACTAAGATAAATTCAAAGTCAGATGATGTATGCTATGATATTTCTTAAAGATATAAATACTAGTAAACTAGAGCATAGCAATGTTTATACAGTTTCTCCTAGCATTTGCTATTAATTAATCCTTTTCATGTCAGAAGTGTCAAGCAGATTTTCTGGGCACACAAAGGGAAAAAGCCTTATCAGATGGATGGCATATGTACCTGACCTGTATTCAGGAAAACAGAAGCGAGAGTTAATCTCTTAAGTGGAAAAGAGTTCTTTTATGTGCCAGGGATGAGAGTTCATTTACAGGGGTTACTTATTTAGGGTATTTTGGTCATTTATGAATCTAAAAACCACTTGATGCTTGCTATATTGTGATGGTTTATTAGAAATACAGACCTGTAAGACAATAACCTATTTAGTGTGCCTTATTCCTCTGATGCCCTTGTCTGGTCTACAATTATCAGTAAACACAAACATGAAGTGGAAAAATTACTAAATACAAAACTTTTATCATGCATTTTCAAAACACTGTTGTGATGTTCTTTTGAGAGTACAAGTTTTCTGGGAGTTATTGCTTATTAATATGAAGTGCAGAAGAGTTTCAGCAGTGAGTTGCTAGACAGTGTCTGTAATCTTCATCTTTACTGTCTCAAAAAGTAGCGGTGAAACTATAGAGCTGGTGACTTCTCGCCCTAGCTAGTAGACTTTCCAAAGAAATGCTGTGACACCCCCACAACTTTCATAGCTGGATGATTTGGACATGATCCAAACATTTTTCTGTCTTAGTGGCATACCAGAAGAGACTATGTGTTGGTGACTTGTATTTGCATGAGTACCGCTTTGTCAGATGCAATTTATCTGGAGATACTGGGAATAAATCTCCTCTTGCATTGCAAGAATGCAACCCAGTTTTTTCCCCTCTTCTAAGCACAAGTCATTACTCTATTATTTGTATTATGCTTTACACACCAGTGGGTTTTTAGAGAAAACCACTTTTCTGAGCACTTGGCAGCCATACAGTGAGACAGTCCACGGTCTCAAGAGCATGCATAGATAATATGGGAAGTAGAGCACAGGGAAACATGTTGATTTGTTCAGTGTCATGCTGCTCATTCATGCTGGTCAGAAGGAGTCATGTTCTTCACAGTTTGCTACCCTCACAGTCTACTGTGGAGTCAGATTTTCAGGCTGAAAACAATTTATTTGAACTTAAACAAGGCAGTTCTGCTTACATGATGAAATTTCAGTGTCTGAAAAAGAAGAACAGGTAAATCTATATAGTTTAAACGTGCTCTTTTAAAAAGTTAGGGAACTATATTCCCTTCAGGGAGAAGGTGATTTGGGGGTGGGAAGTCACAGTTTTTCAAAACACCTGGATGGTAGTGGTCTACTAGTTGAAAAGTTGCTGCTTCTCAGTTCTTGTTTCTTACTCTCCATAGAAACTGAGATACATTGTTTGGTTTTGTCATAGTAATAATTTTAGTCTTTCTTTTGAAATGCAGTTTAGGATATGACTGTGTTCTGAGATTTTAACCTCTGTCTTTTTACATGCTTCTTGTTTTGACACGTTTTGTAAACCAGTAGTGATGGCAGCATCAGTTGGAAGTGGTCTTTGTTGCATCTGGAAGAAAAATCATTGGCTTGAACAGATTGGTCAAATTCACCTCGCATTTGTAAAAAATATATTTAGGCCCATGTCTTGAGTTAAAGTGATAAAAATCTGGATGTAGCAAGTATGTAGGTTAAGTAAAAATAAATAAATAAATAAACCAAACCAACCAAAACTACCCAGCTTGGAGGGATTTTCTAGGTGTTTGGCATGTTTGAAATATTGTGTTCTAATCACATAATTTTACAGGGGCTTGACTTTATTCTCCCACAGGTGATAAAATCTGCGACTGAGTTTGTGGAATGCGGACATTGTTAACACTTAAGATGTAGATATTGTTAGCACTAACTACAGAGATCTAATGAATTTATTTTTCTTCGCTTTTCTTCATGATTACAGTTTTTGTTGGTTTTGGGTTTTTTTACACCAACTGTACAGTTTACGGACATGGCTCTGAATCCTCAACTCTGTTATTATTTTTTTTATTGTGATTCACTGATCTCTTTTTAAAATCACTTTGTCTTTTATAATACATGTTGGCCATCTCCTTTTCTTCTCTATGTTACTATGTCTTTTCTAGTATGGAGGAAGGAAACTCCAGCTTTTTGTCTTCTTCCTGATTATCTTCTTGGATCTAGCTTTTAGAGTCAGGAAATAATTTAACCTAATCTCCCATTCTGCTTACATTCCAAAGCAAAACAAAAAAAAAAAAAAAAAAAGAAAAGAAAAAGAGAAGAATCCTAATGCTGTCATCCATACAAGATGGGAAAAAGCTAATATCGAACATTACTGATTATTAGAATTTCTGTAATGTGCCATTGAAATAGTCATATTTTCTTGTCTGTCACTTAATCATGTTAGTCTCTAATAACCAATTAAGGCTGATGTTCACGTTGGCTATTATGGCAATCTGAGGAATTTTGGATTTGGTTAGGTGAAATATGCTTTCAGTGCTATGGGTGGACTATATTATTGCCTTAGATTTGTTTTTATACGTATTGGTTGTGACACGTATGTCAAAATTCCCTCAATTTAAAATCAGTGAAGCAACCAGGGCACAAGAAAAACAACCCAGCCTCTGTAAAACGATGTTGTGGTTCTTAGAGCAGGAAGCTTTTCATCTGGTACAAACAAGAATAGTTTTGAATAATATTCAGTAGCCTATTAATGCTGAAAGTGAAGACATTTCTTGAGTATCTTTCTGTTTTGAAAGACAATTCATGAAACGTTCAATATAATAAACAACCAAAGCCTGACAACCTGACAAATGTTACAGCTGAGGTATGGTATTTAATTTTGAAATTTTGACTAAAGCATTTGTGTATTTAGGTAATGTTTTTTATAGCATATCCTTTTTCTTGACAAATTAGACTCAATTAGTGTACCTCTTCTATAAGGATTTTACATTTGATTTGTTTGCTGTAAAGTTTCATGAAAAAATGTTGGTCTTTTTCACAAGAAGAAGAGAAATACTGGATTTTTAATTTTTTTTCTCCAGTAAAGGAGTCCTAAAGAAGCAGGCCTCAATTGAAAGACACTATGTGGCATATTTTACCCTCTTTTAAATTATGAGGTTAAAGAAAATTTGTAATTGCCTTTTGAGTTTATATACATTTCTGCAATTAGCAATGCTGTGTTTAACAGGCAAGTTTGACATTCTTAATGGATCTAAACACTTGCATTTTTTGAAGGATGAGCAATGTTTAGGAGGCAGAAGTAATAGTGTGTCTCTGGACCTGAGATACATTTTTAAGGTAGCCTTTTGAAATTGATGTCTGGAGACAGAGAAACATCTTACCACTGCTGTTTAAATCAAATAAGTGCTATTAGTGGCATTACTGCCTCCTGATTGCATTTATTTGGGGTTGCTAGTAGCAGGTGCTAAGTTTATAATTTTCCCTATGGTCTTCTTAGTCCTAGCCAAACTTCGTCAATTTTGTACCCAGCTGTTTTTACATGTTTTAACAGCCTTCATTTGCAGTCTTACTTTATAAAACCACCTAACTTGAAAGGAGGTTAAGGTTCTCCCAGTGAGGTTAAAATTTCCCTTGATTCGTTCAGAACTACATTTGCTTTTTCTCTTTGATCAAATGTTCATTATTGGTTCATAGGATAGATCATCTTCCGCCAGCGAAACATTCAAGCCTAGCTTTTCCAATAAATCGTTTTGCTTTTTTAGCAAAATAAATGTGCTAAAAATTGGAAAAAAAATTGGAAATTGGCTTAGAGTGTTTATATGACAGATCACAGAGGTGGAGCAAAAGTGTCCGTGGTGTTGGCTATGGGGCAAGGAATCAAATGGGGCTTTTGATCTGCAAATGCTGCTGGTTATCCACAAGTTCCCTATCATCACAGCCTATTGCTTGGAAAAGATGGTGTGGAAAATGGGCAAAATTCTTAGCTGAGCCAACAGTCTCTTCTTATGTATTGATAACACACTCATGCTTTCACATTCATCAACTTGCAGCATGGCTACCTAGTAACACAATTTAGAGCAGAGCAGAGCTATTTCCACAATAGCTGTTTGGGAATTGCATGGGAGAATTCACCATGTAAAGCAGATCTGTGCCTTCAAAATGCGATTAAATCTGTAATAAATAAACAGGATAAATAAATCTTAAGCAATTGCATGTAGTAATTTGGCAGTGTATCTGGGATGGAAATAGCTCATTTTAGCATCTTCTTCTATCCCACTAATTCTGAAAGTTTTTGGTTGATTTGCTTTCAAAAGTATCTATTTCCCAAACACTGTTTTAAACAACTTAGGGATACCTTCTGAAAGGGTACCATTCAACTTATTCTCTTTACTTCCCATGGAAATTACTGACTTTTATAACTTGCTGTGTTTTCATGTTTTTCATGTAGATGAACTTCAATGCTTTATCTCACAGAACATTTGAAAGACTTTTCTGTGAAGGTGTTCACTGTTGACCATTTGTACTTTCATAGTTCTGGCAGGTTCTAGCATTACTGGTCTCACAGCTGTTTTACTTTCATAATAATTACTAAAGACAAGTAGATATATACAATCAGTCTTGTGTTCCAGATATAAATAATTTAATATTATAAATATAAATATATATAGATATATACAAAGAGTAAGGACACATCCATCTCAACCCTTCTTACCATCTGCCTTCAAATAACGTGTTACTGAAATTAATTTTAATACCATATTTATAACTTACACTCCTAAAGCAACACATTCAAAATCTGATTAGTAAATCATAGAATGGCTTGCTATGGAAGGCAATGATGATATAAGTTTATCTCCCCTGCCACAGGAAGGGATATCTTTCATCAGATCAGGTTGTTCAAAGCCCCATGCAACCAGGCCTTGAACACTTCCAGGGATGTAGGGTATCCACAACTTCTCTGGGCACCCTGTTCCAGTGCCTCAGCACCCTCACAGTAAAGTATTTCTTCCTATTACCTAATCTAAATCTCTGCTCTCCCTCCTTTTCCCAACACTACGTTCCCATGTAAAATGTCAGTCTTCCTCTTTTTTATGAGCTTTCTTCAAGCACTGAAAAGGCTGCAGTGAGGTCTTTCTTCTCTCCTCCTGCCTGAAAAGCCCCAGCTCTTTCAGCCCATCTTCAGAGGAGGGAAGCTCCATCCCTCTGATTATCTTCATGCCCTCTTCTGGACTTTCTCCAGTAGATCTGTGTCCTTTCTGATAACCCCAGAAATGGATGCAGTACTCCAGGTCGGGTCTCACCAGAGTGGAGAATCTCGTCTCTCAACCTGCTGGCCACTCTGCTTTTGATGCAGCCCAGGATGCAGTTGGCCTTCTGGGCTGGAAGCACACACACAGGCTGGCTCATGTCCAGTTTTTTATCTGCCAGAACCCCCAAGCCCTTCTCCACAGGGCTGCTGCCAATGACTTTTTCTCTCAGTGTATACTTATGTCTTGGAGTGTTGTGGCCCAGGTGCAACACATTGCACTTGGACTTGTTGAACTTCATGAGATTCTCATGGACCCACTTCTCAAGTTTCCCCAGGTCCCTCTGGGTGGCATCCTGTTCTTCAGTTGTATCAACTGCACCACTCAGCTTCAGGTCATCTGCAAAATTTCTGAGGATGCTGCTTCCAAGACAGAGCCCTGAGGGATGCCACTCATCACTGGTCTTTTTGTCTATCTTGCATCTTTTTTCCTACTTTCAAATCTTTAACTTACCCCCAGCACTATATTACCAATTATAATTTATTATTTACCTTCAGATTTATAATTGTGAACTTTTCTCCAATTGATTATTACCTCCCTTGTTCAAATTTCTTTGCATTTTAATATAATTCTTTGCATGAGTTTGGAAAATAAGAAATATTTTCTCAGTATTTGTCATTCTTTATTTAGACAGGAATTAACCTTAGCAGAATAGCAAGTGGATAAAATGAGCTGTTTTCATCCAGCTGAAAGTTTAATCTAGCGGAACACTACTGATTGTATTAACTTGACAAGATTAGTAATTATATTTAGAGAAGGCATATTGTTTCTTTCTGCTATGCTGCCATAAAATAAAGGTTTGCTGATTGTCGTTGCAAAAATTGGGCCCTCTTTGTATTGTAATAGTCTAAAAATAAAAATTAAGTTCCTAGTGGAATCTGATACTCTCTGGGCAACCATTATGGTTTATAGCAACTGATGTCACATAGATTTCTGAAATTTTGCCTGTGTGTTGAACACCCAGCGTTTTCAGGCTTTTTTCCATTTTAATCAAAACCAACTGTGCCATTATTCTGTTCCTTCTCCCTTTTCCAACCAATATTTGGTTTCTGTTGCATGATTTATGAGTACCTGTTGTAGTCTTTTGTGTTGATAGTGTTTACCCATCTGGGCTGTCTTAATTTTAGTCCAGCATAATGTGTCTTTTGGCTGGTTTGTTCTGTGCTGTCGGTCTCTCTTTCCTGAAATCAAAATGTGCAAGGAATTTAACACCTGTGAAGTGATTCCAGAAGGAGGTAACATCAGTGAATCCATTACTTGCTCTTGTTGGTGCAATAAAGTAATGGTTAAGATCAAGAAAAAGCCCAAACACAATGATTTAACAGTCAGTGGAAGTAATTCAAAGGAATCAAAATTCACTACTTGTTTAACATAACTAAAAAATCAAAGCTCCTTTCTTCTCATGAAGCTAAACCCATTTTCTCTGTACATTTTTGTATTTTGAAGGGTGTCTTTCTGTTCTATGAAAGTTCTATTTTACTGGAAAATAGGTGAAATTTTGTATAAGGATGGAATGCACAATACATTACAAAAGCAGCTTTTCACAGGCACATGAATTCAGTGAGCCAAACTGCATTTTGAAGCAAAGACATTTAAACATATATGTAAATATCCCTTAATTCACAAACTTATCAGAGGCTCAGAAGTTATAAATCACCCCTTCTTCTGTTTGCATCCAATTGCACGTCAGAAGTAACTCCTGATGATCTCGTGGTGGATAGATTTAATTTGGAATTGTTGGATGGCAGTTTTAACTGTATGGGGTTTGTGTGGCCAGGTTTTGGTAGCGAGAGGGTTGGAGGGGGGCTGCAGGCTTTTGTTAGAAGCTGCCAGAAGGTTCTCCCATGTTTGATAGAGGCAGTGCCAGACTGCCCCAAGATGGACCTGCTGCTGGCCAGGCCAAGCCCATAAATGACCCTGTGAGAAGCCTGTGCTGGAGCAGGCTCCTGGCAGGACCTGTGACCCTGTGGAGAGAGAAAACCACGCTGGAGCAGGTTTTCTGGCAGGAATTGAGACCTCCACAGGAGACCCACCCTGTTCCTGAAGGACTGAACCCCATGGAAGGGACCCCCACTGGAGCAGTTCATGGGGAACTGCAGCCTGTGTGAAGGACTCATGTTGGAGAAGTTAATGAAGGACTGTTTCCATGAGAGGGACCCTGCGCTGGAGCAGAGGAAGGAGGGCTCTGAATGAGGAGAAAAGCAGCAGCAGAGACATGTGATGAGCTGACCACAGCCGCCATGCCCTGTCCCCCTCTGCCATTGCGGGAAAGGAGGAACTAGAATTTCAGAGTGAAATTCACCCCATGAAGAATGGAGGAATGGGAGGAAAGTGTTTTAAGATTTGATCTGATTTTTCATTATCCTCCTCTGGTTCAGTCGGTAATAAATTAAACTAATTTCCCCAAGGCAAGTCTGTTTTGCCAATGACAGTAATTGGTGATTGATCTCCCCCTACCCTTACCTTGACCCATGAGCCTGTTGTATTTTCTCCCCCGTGTCCGGTTGAGGAGGGGAGTGATGGAGTGGCTTTGGCGAGTACCTGGCATCCAGCCAAGGTCAAACCACCACACTGACCTACCTAGACCATGAGGTTTTTCTTCCCCACATTTGAAATCTTTGATAAATGAAAATGTACATAAAGTAATATGAATTAGCTTATCTAGATAGCTGTAGAAATAAAGAAAACTTATGTAAGCTCTTCCTTTATTCCTCAGCTGTCTTTCAGTTTAAATAGGTAGGGATGACTGACAGTGCAGAGTAACACTTAATGAAGAGCAGACAACTCTTTCTGGGAGAAACTTGGAATGGAATGGTTTTTTTCTCCAGAGTTCCCCCAGGTGACATCTCTCCAATGGCTGAACAAGGAGCTTTGAATCTCTTTGCTTGGTGTTCTTGGATTGTTTTTTTTTCCAGATAACCAACCCCTCTTTATAAGCATTTTAATCTTTCTTTAAAAGAAAAAAAAAGTTCTGTAGAACCTTTACACATTCTACACATTTATTGTACATATAAATGGGATGGAAATATGAAATATCTATAGAACCTCTTGTGAGAGGACTCTCAGTATATTTTCATTTTGTCAGAGAAAAAGTTAGTCTGTGCTAGTCACTTCCTTTCTTTCATTGCAGTGTGGAAAATATATAAGAATTTTCAAATTCTAAATTGCTTTATTTGAGCAGTTGATTATAGTACACAGTGCTCAGTGTGTTGGTATATTTGCTCACAATGTTTATTTCTGCATTATATAGACCCCTAAGTATGCTTATCTTTTTTTGCCTTGTCTATTTTTTTGCGTCTTTGCTATCTTCTAATAGACATGTGTAGAAATATCATCAATTTGATACATTGTTTGGAGTTTTATTTAAAATGCCATATTATTTATAAAAGGTTAGACACCTGGAGAGGAACACTGCATGGTTTTGGGGGTAACATGGTTAAAGGTTTTGTTGTACACCTCAAGAAGCAGAGAGGTTGTATGATGTATTTGGAGACTAAACAGACTTAAAACTATTCATGCTGTAGTGATCTGAATCTGACTGATGATGTGACCATGATTGTTGATTTGTGTCTTTTCAAGAGGTTTATACAAATTTCTAATTATGCCATTCATATGAAAACATTACATTTAAGATGACTAAATTTATATCAGATGTGCATTACCAAAAGAGAAACATCTGGGATTATTTCTTTTTCAAAGTTAACAAGATGCATTAGCAAAATGTTCGAGCATTTCTGACATGAAGTATTTTTTAAAAATATAGTTCAATACTGCACATTAATTATCTTAAATATTAATATGTGTGAACACTGTTTTGTGCTTATATCAAGTGCTTTCAGAGTATGGAGAAATGAAGGCCTAAGAACATCATATTTACAGTTTATTCTCAAGAAATTAAGCAAATAAGTAGTTCAAAAGACAACTGGTGAAGTTGAGAAGTGCAGGAAATTTGCAGCAGAAACATGTTGGTAAATGCAATGACTGGAAGAGATATTGAAAGTTGAATTATATTAGCATAAGGTATGATAGGAACAGTGAATGCCTCCCAGTCAATTGTTCAAGGAAATATTATAAACCTTCCTAAATTGTGTTGAGGAATTAAATTGAGTCCCCTCTTCCTGCACCCAGCAGTGTTTCTTCAGGATTTATTACATCTTTAAATTTCTTGACTTTGTCTTTCTCTGTTCAGGCCATGGAGCTTGTGAACAGTAATCCTCCCTCCTGTTGTTGGTACATTTGTGGAGTGCACATTCTTTATCAATGTAGCACATAGAACAAACCTTTGTTAGTGGAGGCCCTAAATGTTATTTTTGCTCTAAAGTATCCTATAATTTAATTTATTATGACTGGTTATTTCCACATGGAGACCTGCTGAAAAGCATACTCTTTAGTCTTATTGAACTTCATTAATAGGTCCCTGGCAGTGTTCCTTTCAGCCTTCTACAGACAAGGTCAGTCTGTTTAATCTGCCCCATCTCTGTGTTTTGAAAGTTTAAATTTGCTTTAAGGCAGAAAACAATGTTATTTATCCTGTGAAAGACAGCCGTAATCTTTGTTACTTGTAGTTCTCTTTCTACTAAGTGCAAACACAGCCTTATCCTTCAACATGACCCTTCTGCCAAGCACCTAAGTTGGTACTGAAGCATCACTATTGGACATGGTGTAGGATGGGATCTTTGTTTCCTGATTCACGCTTTGTGGGCTCAGTGCATGAATGAATGACTAGAAGTCTGTGAGATGAGGCTTCACTGTGACCTGAACTCTGTCACACAGAGGTAGCCCAAAGCCTTGCCTTGTTCTGCTAGAGCATCAGTGAAGCAGATACTGACTTTGCCCTGAGATCTCTGTAATCAATGTTTGTATTATATATGTAAAGTGCCCTACTACAAAAATTACCTTTGATATAATTGATACAATTTTTATCTCTACTATTTGGATTATAGCCGTCTTAATAGTGATATTGCTCTCAATGGGCTTTGGAGAAAAGATTATTAACTCTCTATGTTGAAATAATTCAGTCAAGAAGGTTCTGAACGTTATTCACTACAGAGAACATGTTACTTTGAGAACACGACAGTAATATCTATCACTATGTTGTGCTATCACTTTTGTATTGCTGGTATCTTTAATGTTTGTACAAAATCTAAAGGATATAACATCTGCTTATATTTGCTGACTGGTCTCCCTGTTGCTGCTGGCACAACGTAGGCATCTATGAATGATGACTGTGTGAGATTTTTATTTGCTTGTTCTCTATTAATTTCCTGCCAGCTTTTGGTGCTTGATTGAATTAGTGTGTCACAGTGATTGGTGCTTATTGGGAGTTCAGAGATCCAGAAAATATGTTACTGTAGATTGTTTTGTTCTTGCTCTGCTGAACCTGTCTGGTTCCTGCTCAGAATGTAGGAGAAAGGTTTTTTTTCCACATTGCATTTACTTGTTCAGTGGATTAAGAGTTATTTAATGCATATTTCTTCTCTGATGACATTTTTTATCATTCCTAGAGATAGTCGTAACTGTACGAGGTAAAAGTTTAAAAGGGATATGTGATTTTGTTATTATGTAGAATGAGTTGTAGCTATTGTGCCTGAAGATTTTGTACTATACAAATATGCCAAATAAGAAAATTTGATATTCTTTAAATAAATTGTTCCCACAAATTATGGGCTTAGACCATTTCTGTGTTTTAATGCTATTTAGAAGCTTGCTGATAACATCTAATATCTTTATTGAATTCTCAGAACTATGTTACCTTTTCACAATACTTGCTATTAAAAAGTGAATTTATTTGAGAGCAGAGGTAAATCTCAATTAGTTCTCATTATTTGACTCTAACTTTTGACTGGCCTTGAGTACCTTCTGTCAGCCAATGACACATGCAAGTGCAAGAAGCACAGTAACAGAAAAGAAGTTTTTCACAATAAAACTGTTTTTTCTTTTATAAACAATTCACAGAAAATATATTTTATGCATTTGCAGAGCTTTAGATTTTTGAATGATTTTGATGACCTCGCATGTCTTACTCCTTAGGTTGAGTTGGTTGCCTGAGGGTTGGTAGGAGGATGTAAGGCAAGGGAGCGAACACTGCAATTCTCTTCTGGGAAAAGAATAAGGAATATAAATAAAACTGATATTTGCAAGATAGGATTTAAAACTCAAAGTAAACCTATGCTCTATTTATTTTGAAGGATCTAAGGATAGAATTGTCATCTTCCCATATTCAGTTCAAAGCAAAGTACTGAAGACATTAGACTTGTTTTTCTTGTGTTTTGAATTTTTCTGACATTTTTCTGTTTCTTACAACAAAACATTTTTTGGCTTTAATGATTAATTCAAGTACAGTGCTGAAGGTAGTACTTCCTTATGTGTAAATAAAGGAATAGACTATGGACAAAAATGAAAATGTCATGTTTTCTTTTATAATGAGAACTGAACATGTCATGTGTCTGTAAGAAAAGGAATAGAGCTTTTTGCCCTACACAGCACATAAGGCCTGTTCACTGTGAAGTATCAGAAATTAATTTAAAGTAGAGTCTACACCATGTAAAACAAAAACAGATTCTGAAGTTGAATCAGACTTAGTTGGCAGTATTTCTGAAATAAGAGTGATTTTTCCTCCAGCTTTCACTGAGGTATTTACAAGCTTATGAATACAAATACTGGACATCAAGGGTTCACTGAAAAGAATAAAATTGTAGATTAATGTATTGGAAGTCAGTATAAAATTTGGCTGAAATTTTTCCAAATACATATATTAATAGGAGAAAAGGGTACTTCATCGCTACAAGTCATCCAGTGACACCTCGAGTAATCAACCCTGATATTTAGCTAGTAAGTTCTGGATATAAAACAATACCATGGCATCTAAATGAGCAAGCATGAAAGAGAGCAAACATGGAAGCGAGCAAACATCAAAGTGAGCTTACAGAAAATCAGTGGTCAAGGATGCTGTTGATATACCCTACGCAAGCAGTAAAGCATTTACTTCTGAATTTTTAATTTTTTTTTTAAAGTAACTTATTTAGATTATCAGGCTAAATCTGGACAGTGCCTTGTTAACTGCAGAAAAGTTAATTTCTATTTAGATGATGGCTATGGAAAGCTCCACACTTCTGTTATGTGTTTTCACACCTCTAACTTTTTAACTGTAAAATACTATGCAGAGAAGAAGCAGAAAGTAAGGAGAGGGATGCCATTTTGGCAAGTATAGAAGATGTGGAGCTAAAGTTCCTAAAATACCTATTTTTTTCCTTGTTTTTCTTTATTTTTAAATGGAAGACTAACAGTAAACACAGGTAAACTGTTCAAGGTGGTGCATGGAAAGTAAATACAGCAGCAGATGCAGCTATTTAAAGAATGGGATGCATCTGCCTTTCTAGTCTTGTACATCATAGATTAGGAAGTGGCTTTCCTTGGAGAAGAGGATTAGGAATGTATCTTCTCAAATGAAAACTAGATACAGACTTCTTTCTTACAGAAAGCAAGTGCTTGCATTCGGTGTACAACCTCCTCCTCATTTCTCTGAAGTAAAAGCTTTGAGCAAAGTTACACTGGCATATATTTTTATTCTATGCCAGATTTCCAATAAAAGCTGTCATAAAGCTACCATTATATTGCTGTAAATTGATTAAAGTATATGAGTTCCTCATTATTTAACATATATTTATGTAATTTTAAGTTGGTCACAGTGATTTTATGATTATCTCTGAGCTACAAAGGAATAAAAAATCTGGAGTAAAGGATCTATATGTTTTTTCAAACATGAAACGGAACTAGTGTGTTTGAAAAAGAATGTAATGGAACTCTAGTCCAAACAGTCCAAAGTCTGTATATTGTAAAACTAATTACAAAGTCATAGGATAATTTCTCATTGACATATTGTCATTATATTGTGTTATTTGCTCTTCTGGGCCTGTGATAACAAAATCACCTTAGGCATCTAGTACATTTTAGTAGTTAAAGTGAAGTTGTGGAGTTATTCCTGATTTTGCTCATGATACCAAAAGTAGGTCTGCAGGTGTCTTTGACAGGGAGGGGACAAAATACTTAGCATTTTGCTTTCTATTGTCTTTTTTTTTTCTTCTTACAAATAATTTGTGGTCAGCAGGACCCAGCAAGGAGTCGCCTTTTCCTCCAGATGGTTGTGACATTTGAGTAAACCTTGGAGGATTAAAGGCACTCTAGTGAGCACTCACTGTAAACTCCTGATGCAACATGACAGTCCTAATCTGGGTTCTGGGCTGATTAAGTGGCAAGAGTGCAAAGTGGGGGAAAAAAATCCAAGTGTGAAATAACCATTTACACTGATGAAAGACACTAAAAAAAGCCCTGTATCCTAAATTTAGACAAAAGATTCTATACATGTACAAACTTATACAAGCTAAGTTTTCAAGTATAATAACGTAATAACTATCTGTACAATAACTTTAGTTGGTGTAAAGTTTTTCTGTGTGACTGAATGAGCACAGCTTGATGCAAAAGTCTTTTCTGTATATTAAAGAGAGTTTGCAAACAATCCAAATGGTTAAACAATGGTAGATAATACAGAAATTGATCTGAATGAGATTCTGAAATCTGATTATGCATCATCACCATCTGCTGTAATAAGATAATAGAAAGGTAGAGAAAGATATACTCTACCTTTATTTGGAATAATGGAAAAACTTCACTACATTACATTTGTTATACAAGGAGAACTTGTTTGCATAATGGGAAACTTAATCAGAAATTATGGTGTTTATTAAAATAATTCTAGAGATGTAAGACATTTGATGTATTACTTATTTTAATGAAGGCAAAATAATAAACAGCTGCTAAAATTACTTGATTTTTTTCCCACCCTGAATTTTTAAAAGGAGAATATTGAACTTTCAAAAAATGGTACAGCAACAGGTGTAAGTATTCAGCATTACACATCTTAATTTATTTGTTTTGGCTGAATGAATGTTAAATTGTACTGCTCAACACCTCTCCAGGTACAAGAACAATGCTTTGAGCATGGCCTGTAAATTTGCCTACTTATATATAGATTATTTTTACTGCACAACAGTTGAGTAATTTGTTCAATTTCAAGTCCGCCCCGTATTTTATTTTCAAAAGTGAATCTGTGATATCTTTAGTTTTACAATCTCTACCTTCACAATTTTTTCCCCCAAGTTATTTTAGTACTGCAGTTAGAGGTATCACAAAAATATCTGCTGAAAATAGGACATGTACAAGATGATTTATTCTTGGAAATGTAATTCTATTGACATTCTAGGAAATGAACTAAGGTGTTTAGTGCCAAATATGGAACTCATGGCAGTACCAAACATTCTGTGAATTTTTAGGTATTTGTTTGATATTACAAGGTTGTGTATTTCTGCAAAGCTAAAAAAACCCCTTTATTATGGTTGCTTATTTGCTGAAAGGAAAATCAGTTGCACACAAGCTGTGAGAGTTCAAAGGAAGTCCAGTCACGTTAATTTACTTAATGAAAACTTCTGAATTATTTCTGTACATACTGAATTTCCTTTACAAGCATTTTAATTAAAACATCTTTTTTTTTTTTTTTAAGAGACAAGCTTTAAGGCTTATGCAAATGGATCATAAATGCTAATGGCAGAAAATTGTACAATTTTGTATCTGGTCGCCCTACATAATATGAATCATTTGGATGCAGTGTTCAAAAGGAAACGCTTTTTACAGTTTCATTACAGACACGTCTGTAAGAAATAATAATAAAAAGTATTTCACCATATTATTTTTTTCTACCTATCTTGCTATTTACAGTCTAAAACCACTGAGTAGCTGTCTGGCATCCAAGTTGTGTCTCTTCAGAACCACCACCAATTCACTCAGATGTGTGGGCTGGAATTCTTGCATTTTGAGAAAATCCTCTGTAAGCATGAGATAAGAATGTGAAAAAGACCAAGCTTGACCTACCTTAAACTATCCCAGCAAGGATCTAAATTATAGCTTTAAGGGGTTGAACTGGTTACGAGTTGTGAGTGACTAGCAATCTCGCAACACCTTGTTATCTTTGCTGTAAGTCAGGACTGTGCCTAGACCAGAATGCCAAATGTATTAGAAATATCACAGTACAGTTTAGTGCTTTAAGCAAAGGCTTTTAATCCTTTTACTATATTCTGCAAGAATTGGAGTTAAAGTGATGCCAAAAATTAGTCAGTCTGCCCAGCCCTCTACTCACCCCATTTCCAGGTTTGTTTTCATTTTATTTCTTATCCTATTTAATGCAGCCTGTATTTATAGCCACTGGTGGTGGAAATACAATGGTGTTGCTGCAGGCTTCCCTTTAATGGATCCTTGCCAAAGATAACCATTGTTCCCATTGCTTGAGGTTGCTCAACTGTGCAAGGTTGCTTGGAAACCCTCTACTGAGTAAAACCTTCCAATCATTTTTCTTTACCTCCCAAGTCATACCAGTTGAGTGCTTAGGGATTCAGAGGAGGATCACAGTCAATGTAGTTGCTTTTTGTGACCTTTGATGCTAAACCAATGACCTCTTAAATGCAGCAGTGTAGATGCATATTGTAGCATGCACAAATATCTGGCTAAAAAACAAGCACTGCACCAGCCAAGAGGTAATATCATCAGATGTCCACAAAAACAGTTACCTGATGATTTAAAAAATCCTGGAACAGGGAAAAGGCCTAACTAGTAGTTAGGTTCTGCTTTAGGTTAAACCATTGAGAAACACATTACCTTTAAATTATGCTGTGCAAGTTCATCTCACGTGCCATGCGACCAATTCTAAACAAACCTGATGCTCTGTATGCCTAGGTTTTCCCTAACATGCACTTCCTTTTATCATTTTATTTGATACAGCATTTCAGAGTGAATCAGTCATTGGTCACCAGCTTGAGCAAGCTGGTGAACAGGACAAATCAGATCCCATGCTTATTTATACCATTTAGTTTGAGCCACAAATAAGTGACCAAAACAATCTTGTTGCTTTGTCTCTTATGTTAAACTAATTACTCTTTTGAGCAGCTAGTGTGCTGAATCTTTTCAGTTGGTTTATAAACCGTATTATTTATGTATGTGAGAAATGCTGAAACATTGATGCCTTCTTGGTAGTAGATATTGCCTTAATACAAAGAATACAAACAGTCCTCTGTAATATTAGGTGAAACATTGGCTGATATTGTGTTTTCTTGCTGAGGAATTGAGTATTGCCATCACTGTTCTCCAAGCAGCATAAGCTGAAGATCTGTGAGGAAAACTCTGATTGCTACATGATAATTTAATCTGCTTTCTATTCTGATAGTTTTCAGTTGTCTCTCTGCCACTATTTTGAGAAAATATTTAAGTATTATTGGGATGTCTCCGCTGACTTGGCTCAATGAGGTTTCACAAGCAATGTCATGCTGGCAGAGACCCTAGGATATTTTGGCTTCTTAGAAATGTATTTCCCCTGTGCCTTTCTCTTTCTTCAGACATCCAGCCTTCTCCATTCTTCTTTAGGCTAAACTTTTACTGATGTAACTGACAAATAGTATTTTTTATATATCCCTGATCTTAATATTTTACAAACACTGCATGATACTGTTCATTGGGTTCTGAAGTTATAAAAAAAGACTGAATAACTCTCGAAGGAGTGGCATTTGTGTTAGTTTGAAAACAAACCAGCGGGAGATCGCAATTAAGGATTATAAATTTAATAGGAAAATTAAAAAGAAGTGCAATAATACAAGGAAAAACACTGACAAAGTCAGATACAACCTGACACCCTGTTAGGGTGGTGGTAGCAGTCCAAGTGAAGTAGTTCAGTTGAAGCAGTGATCCTGTGGAAGGTCTTGTCTCCAGCTGAAGGTCCAGAGGTAGCTCTTGTCCCTTGGGAACCCAGTAGACAGGGCTGACTTGGGCAGTTCCAAGGCCAGGTTATATCCAGGTGGGAATGCTTGGCTCCTCCCTCCTGGGTGGAGCATCTCACAATGGGATGAGATAAGTCCATGAGTCATGTGGTAGGTCCTTGATAGCTCATTAACAGTTATCAGGGGTGAGTCACAGCAGGAGATAACAGCTAATGCCCCACAGCCGGTGGTAATACATCTATATGGTAATACATCTATATTGTAACCTAGGGCAGCACTAAAGGATAAATTACATATACTGCCTCTTTTCACATACACCCAATTTTTTAAATTAGTTCACAGAACCAAAGCAATCGTGTCTTTTCCCAAAATGTTTTAAGCCAGTTGTAAACTTAAGATAGCAAGTTGGATTGAAGCAGTAAGAGTTCTCCAGGATATGGAGGAGAGCAGAGTAGCTCTGAGACTTCCTAGTCTGGTTATAAGCACTGTGTGAAATGAAAGAGGTGACTAGATTTGGGATGTGCTTGTTTCTTTCCATCTGACTTGATAAAATAAGGGTTGTGTATTCGGGTTGTAAACCCCCAAGTTTACATAGACACAAGAAAAGTCTAATCATATTTAAGACAATAACTATATAATAGAAACAAAAACATTTTAAAAATGTTAGAATCATTTAAAATAAGATACATCACAGCTACCTGTCCCTCTGTCAATGCGCTGAAAACTGACTGGCAATTCCTCATTGTGGTAGTTTTGATTGGCCCAAAACATCAGCAAAGTATCTTTAACATCTAAGAGAAATTTTAACCCCTCAAAAGCTGTTGTGGTAGGCCTGGGGAGGTGTCTGAGGGGTGGGGAGTGGCACAAAGATGGCTCCTGTGTGTCCTGAGTGAAAGTTCTGGAAGTTTTTTCATCAAATCCAGCAGAGCCAATCTCTGATAGCTCTGAAGGTGATGGACATGCTGCCGGCCAAGTTTGGGCCAATTGGAGATGCTAGTTATGCCTCTGTGAAAACATATTTAAGAAAAAATCAAAACAAGGTAGGCACGCACTTCTTTGTAGTTAGAGGAGGAGGAGGTAGAGGTAAAAATATGTGAAGGGAGAACAGCATGGAGACACCAAGGTCAGTGCAGAAGGTGGGAAGGAGGTGCTCCAGGCGCTGGAGCTGAAAACTCTCTGCTAGCTGTGGTGAAGGCCATGGGGGGAGAAGGAGGTCCTCCTGCAGCCCATGGAGTCCACAGGAGTGCAGAAATCCACCCACAGCCCAAGCCAGAGGAGCAGGTGGATGCCTGGAGAAAGCTGTGAACCAGTGGGAGTCTCATCTAAGAGTTAAAACTGCAAAGGCCTTGGAAGGAAGAGAAAGGCCTTGCTCCTGAGATGGAAGCAGCTTGGCTTCAGCTCGGGAGAGTCTGCACAGCACCTTATGGACAAATAGACTCATGTTGCAGCAGAATTTCGGGCGGGATGTTGCTCGTGAGATTGGACCCACGCCAAAGAAGTTCCCAAAGGACTGTCTCTCGTGGGAGGGACCCCATGGCTAAGTAGAGAACCCCTCTCCCTGATGGACTGACTAGAGAACAAACCCCTCACCCTGCGCCCTGCCTGTGTTGGTGGTTTGGAAAGAAGGAAGGGGGGTGAGCGGAGAGACTGCTTCTTAAGAGGGAGGGGGTGAGAGCTGAGAAACTGTCTGGAGAGAGAGAGATAAGTAGAGATAAAGAGTATTTGTAGTAGAAGAATTGTGGTGATGAATAGATTTATGGACCTGCTCTGTGGACTGAGAAAGTACCCCACACCCTGCCCCCCTACCCGAGCTTGTTGGTTAGAAGGAGGAAAGGGGGTGAATAAAAAATGGGTTATTAAGAGGGAGGGGGATGAGTGAACAAAATAGTGTATGAAAAGTTTATTTTTGCCTCTCATGTATCTTCCGACTCGGTTAGGTAATTAAATCACTTTGCAACTTTAAGTTTGGAGCCTGTCTGCCCTTTCTTCCGTGCGTCCTCCTTCCAATGTCCTATCTCACTTAAGTCATGAGATTGGTGTGTGTTTTTACAGTTTTTTCTTTCCCCTCTCCTGCACATCTGCAGCAGGAGAGAGCCAGAGTGCCAGCGTTTAGTCAGGGTCAAACCCCGACATTCATGGATGCAATTTAATAAGATATGTAGGGGTATATAAGCAGAGGGGTAGAATGAGATTCATGGTTATTGTATCAAATACTACTAAGTTCTTAAAACAAAATCTTGTCTTATAAGAACATCTTTGGTGTCAGTAGGAATCCCAAAGTGATTTTTTTGTCTACTGCCTGTGATATTGCCCAGAGCATAGCTCCAGGTTACTGGAATAACCAGCAATTTCTGTAAATGTATATGGATAAAATGCCATGCTCTTTTTTTTGGGGTTTTTTTCCTACTGTAATTCTGCTAATTCTGAGTGTAGATTTTAGTGTTTTCAGTCTATAATTGTAATAGTGCCGTAGTATTTTGTTTTCCTGTAGATAAAGCCACACTTACAAAATCTTTACTCAAGTCTTTTAACTGCTCTTTTAGGCACTGTGACACTAACTTAATAAGTCTAGTATAGCAAACTATTTGTCAATATAGAAGGTTGTGCTCAACTGGAATGAGTAACACTATAAAATTTGAGACCTCTTTGTTCTTGAGGTGGTGCCTGTTAGTCTTAAAAGATTACCTATTTCTCTCTGCTTGTTCTGTATAAGATGTAGCCATATTTACTTCTGTATCTAAATTACCTTCTTAATATTTTTTCCTGCTTTTGTTAGACAGCAGTTTCAGTGTTGGCAAGTAGTAACACTGTGAGCAAACTTGGAAGGGTTCTATGAATACTGCTGCAAGAACCCACAGGTGCTAAATGCAGTGTAATACAGAAAATACTCAACAGTAGTTCTAGCCCATGAACCATCGTGGAGCAGCTGAGGTAAATGGGTAGAAATCCACTCCACACTGGGAATTAGGGACTTACTCTTGGAGGGAAAGAAGAAATCTACACACAAAATGGCAGGGTTTATTGGGGATGGGAAGCAGAGCTACAGGCACCTCGTGGAAGCTCCATTTACTGCTTCTGTGGCTCCTTTGGAGGCTGTGCAAAGAACTGCAGTGACTATAG
Source organism: Entomyzon cyanotis (assembly GCA_024500445.1). Lineage (NCBI taxonomy): Eukaryota > Metazoa > Chordata > Aves > Passeriformes > Meliphagidae > Entomyzon > Entomyzon cyanotis. Next base: position 11,456,711 of record JAKEPQ010001009.1, read on the forward strand.
TATAGTACAAAGACTGTAGTATAATCCTATCAGTCCAATAGGATTAGTTGTTCAACAGAAGTGCAGAGGTTGGACCTTGAAAATAGTAAATTTAGTGGAAAATGGGCAAGAAATTTTGAAAGATGGTCAAGGAGCAGTGTACTATTCACACTAGTCAAGGGAGATAATGCTGTAATGTAAATCCACACAGAAGAGGTGAAACTAAGAAAGGGGCAATAATTGATGCAGAGGATTATGTGTTTCAACAAGGAAGCTGTTGGATAACTTTTGCTCTCAAGGCATTGCTAAATATGCTAAATCAGAAATAGCAAACACCTCTAGCAGGACTATAATAAAGGAGATAGTGATTATTGTTTTGAAAAACAGTTTAGTGTTAGTTTTTTGGGTTTTTTTTTCAAGAGTATTCAGTAGATTTATCTTGAATTAAAGCTACTTCTGTTAAAATGAATTCTTTTTAAAAAATGTTTGTTGTCTTAATACTGTGTTGTTTAAGAGTCTTTGAAAAGCTCAATGTAGGAATACAGTTTACAATTTTTTTCAGTAAGTTTTTCTATCTCAATGTTTGTTTTGTAGCTTTTCTTAAGGTTTGTTGAGGGTTTTTTCCCCTCAACAAAAGTAGTCTGTGAGAAGAGTTGAGTTGTACACCTGATTATTCACAAAACCACCTTACTGTCAGAGAAAACACAGTACAGGAAACGATTCCTATTTGGGCTTTTGTATAAACCCAGCTAAACTGATACTCCATATCAAAAAGGCATATCTCTCCTCCAGAGTCACTGAAAGTATTATAGACTATATACACACATAAAGTATTTTTCCTTAGAAAAATTCACTCTTGAGTGAGCAAGCAAGAACTCAAGGAGGGGGAGAAGATCCCAAGATCTCTAATCAGTCTCACCCATTGTATATTTTGTCATTCTTGAACTAATTGCTAGGATCCATCTTTATTATTAATAATTACTAAAATAATATCTGGGAGAACTTGATAGTATAAGTAACTCAGTCTAAGACATTCAGTATCAAGTACTTCACCCCAGAGTTTAGTGATGCCCCAGGTGAGAAGAACATTCCTTGTGCATCTACAAGAGGGGTGAAATGATGCACTGAGAATAAGGTACACCTGAGAGAAATGGTACAGGAGGAAAGGTGACAAGGGCATTTATATATTGGAGTGTAGGAGAATGCAATGAAAGAGTATGAGAGAGTATGAGAATGACATACTGTCATTCACAAAGAATGACAGTATGGATAAGAGAAAGGGTATTAATGAAATAGGGATTAGAAAAAGGAGGTAATATAGAAAACCCCATGAGTGCTGGGGGAAGGAGAACCATTTTGCATTGGAAGTTGAGTCACTTATTGTGATTTCTTAAAAGGAAACTGTAGTTTTGAGTGCCTAGACTCACACTTTGAACATTGAATGTCATTTATCTTCATTGCTTTGTATGCATACATGTAAACACATGAGAATAAAAGCACCACAACTCTGTAAAAATTCAGGAAGATCTCCTTCTTCACCCTGATTTGTGGCAAATTAAGAGCATTTTTGCCAATCAAGTCTTATTTGTGAGATAAAACAGTATTTTAAGGTGCTCTTTTTTCAGTCACACCTTAGGTCTTTTATTTTAAAAACTGCTAGAATTCTCATGGTAATGTGCAGTATGTTATATGATTATATATATTTCCTGTCATAAAGGTTCTTTAGCTCTCTGGCATTGGGTCTTAGATGACATACGAATTTACTTTTATTGTCAAATACAATCTCTGAGTAGTATTGTATATGTTTATGCAAGCCAACTTTGTTTCCAATCATCTATCAAGGAAAGATTTAAAAATGTGCGCAGAGGCTTCAGTGACATTTTATTAACACTTGTGAAATTCTCATGTGGTATGAGCTTCATGGCATCCACAGACAAGCTCAGAGTCCAGCAGGAGTATGTATGGAATGCTCTTAGGTTGGAGAAGTACAAGTAGATAAAAGCAGGTTTAAATCCCAAACTTCAGCAAGGATTGGAACAAACATCAGGGTCAGTAGGAGTCTAACATTTTAGTAAATGTCCTGTTGCATTGATGTCTCACAAGGTTTTATTCCATTTATTCCAACAGGATTACCTAAGCGTGCCAAAGTATCACGCAGAACAACAACAACAAAAAAAGTAAAATTGGTCAAGAATAAATACAGTAATACTTCAAACAAAACATTTAATGATTTTCTTATGTAACAGAAAAAATCTGCACAAAATAAATTCAATATACTTTTGTAACAGAGTAATCAGTGATTTCACTTCCAATTACCAAAAAACCCCAAGTTAATTTTTGCATCCATTGGAAAGGAAAACCTGGAATATTTGATTCACTGAAAACAGGGGATTGCAGTCACTATATTTTTTTTCCTTCCTGTGCATAAATATCCCTGAAAATACTTGGTATTTCCAAGGGAAGGCGAATTTACCTCTGCTGTTTCTTGCTATTGAATTTATTAGTGGACTTGACCTACACTACTGGTCTGAATTCTAAATAGATTCATCTCACATCCTTGCAAGATAGAATCGGATTAGTAGGAGCACTAGGGGGGAAAAATGGCATAAAAGTATCAAACTATCACAAAAAAGGTAAGGATTTAATGTCGCTGTTGGATTGCTAGTGGAGTGAAGAGGCGAGACCTTTCGAGTGCTAGAAAAGACTGCTTTTATTAATTAATAAACAATTTATATACAAATCAGAGGGCCCTTTGGATTGGACCAATAATCACCCGCCCTCAGGGATTGATTGGCCCAGGCGGTCAAACGCCTCTGTCCAAAAGGCCGTTTCAGTAACATGAAAGTTTTATCTTTATTTATAAAACATAGAAGAAGAAGAGAGAAATTTCCGTGGGAAAGGATCTGTTCTGCCACAGATTTAATTTCAGAAATAAAATCTTGTAAATCATATACTCCTCATTATGAATTTGAAAGAAAAATGAGTCACTCTGCACCCAAAAGCATATAGATTCTGAATTGTTATGGGAGAAGAGGAGTTTAAAGGAAGGCGGTAATAACTGCATAGTTACGAATGAAGCTGCATTAATGCTGTTTTTAAAATACAACTGCAGTTAAAGATTCATTGTGTGCCAAATTAAAATGTTCATTTTTAACTGGAGTAATAGACATCAAAGGCCAGATCAAAGAATTGTCATTAAGTATAACTGTATTTAGAGACCAGAATTTTACGAAGTGATTCCTGCATTAAACTGTATTTTGTACTTAACTGAGAACAAGCAGTAGAAATGGGCCAAGATAAGAGTTTTCAATTAGCCTCCTTGTCTTTTTGTCCCAATGAAGAGAAAAGCCAGTGTGTGCTTTTAGGGCTGAAAAGTGGTAGTTAAATGTGCACCACCCCTTGAAACTGTTTCTGCTCTCTAAGCCTTCATTGTCTGAAACAGTGGGAAGCAAAATTCTCAGTAATCAAAAGATGTAAGGAGGAAAAAATCTGCATTAATATAGATTCCAAATAGCAGTGAATAAAAGCTGAGCCACAGATTTTGCTCTTGGATTTGGCCTCCATTAGCTGGAGCCTATTTGAATGTTTTAATGTTGTAGTTCTGTTTTTATTGTCAGCTTTGGTACAGTGAGGAAGCTTTCTGATGGAGAGTATTGCAAATACTGCACGCTTGTTGGGAAAAATGTGTTTAAATGCATAAGAATGTAAAACAAGTAGAATAACAGTTAATATGAACAGTAAAATGAAGTGAAACTTTGTGGGTAGCTCTTGCTCAGATGTCGTATACAATTTTGAAATGTCCTGCTTAAAAATAAAAGGAAGTCTTTGGGATTAAGTTTTTTATTAAGTGAGGGAGAAATATTAGAGAACTATTAGCTGTACAGACTAAACAACCACGAGGCTATAAAACAGAATCCAATATGTGTGGTAATTTTTTCATAATATAAAACACTTGCATAATGTGTAGCGTACTCTGTAGGTTTAAAAAATGGAACAAATATTTAATCTACCAGTCTATACACAGAAAAAGAGGAAAGAATTGGGGTCATATATGTATCATCATTGCTTTAGATTTTACATTAGCAAAGAAGGTAAACTTGGAAGAATTTGTATTTTCTTTTCTTAATTTTGTTCTGTTTTTCTCTTGAGTTTTAGTTGTGTCCCAGAGTGATGAGTAAAACTGGGGCCACCTGTTTTCCACTGGGCGTTTTTTAGTTTCTTTAACTTAGTAATACAACATGCAAGTATTCCTATCAGAGTTATTTGGGAAAGCTGTTGTGAGTTAATAAATATTAAATAAATGAAATAAAAAGACTCACTATTCTTTCTAGGTGGCAAGGAAAGCCCTACAAAAATGGCTGTCGTAAGGTGGAATACAGTGATGTTTTGTGAAGAAACTTGTCCAGTAGCATACAAAAGATGCAGGGTGTTTTAAAAATTAGGTTAAACTATGTTGTTTTACCGACCTGGATTCTTTTGCTTTTATGTTGCCAAGGCTGTAATGTGAAACTTCTCTGCCTCCATAGGCTCACCAAAGGCATATTCCATTCCATAAAATGTCATTCCCAGAGTAAAAACTGGGAGAGTTACCCAGAAAGGAGCCAGTCACTGCTCAGGAACAGGCTGGGCATCAGTTAATGGGTGGTGAGCATTTGTAGTGTGCAGCAGTTATTTTGCTTCAGTTTTATTCCACCCTCTCTTTACTTTCCACTTTATTTATTATTATTGCTATTATTATCATTCATATATAGTTTACTTTGTTTCAATTATTAAACTGTTCTTATCTCAACCCACAAGTTTTCCTTTCCAGGTCTCCCCATGGGGGAGGGCTGAGGAGCAGTGAAGAGGCAGCTGTGTGGTCCTTGCTTGCCAGCTGGGGTTAAACCACAACACTTGTGTTTTCGGATGATTTTGGGTAGAAAAAGCTGGCTGTTGGTGAATGCGGTTGGACTGGACAGTTTACACCCAAAGGATTCCTGGGAATGTCATGCGGCAGTTTGTGTTTCCTGGCTGTGTGAGCTGCAAGTTGGTGTGGGAAAAGGCTTTGCTTGGCACTCTGCAGGATGGGTTGTAGGCTCTCCTACCCAACACAGTGAAGTAGCTTTGTCATCTCCCAGTGTGTCCATGGAAAAGGAAGTCTACTGTGAAATCACGCAAGAAAAGAAAGAACTTGGTCTACTTCTAGGATGTTTAAACGACCTATGTAACAATTCATATAGGATCACATCCTCATTGAAAAGTTAAGGATATGTTGATATTATACAAATAGTTGAAAAGATGTTTGGAAGTCTGAAACACAAGCCTTTCTCTTAAGGAAATAAAAAGGAGGAGGAGTCATACATTTAATGTTCATGTGAGGAACACTAAGTCAACTGCATGAAGGTCTTTTCCTCCACTTTTTTTGCAGGGTAGTTCTACACCCTGGGCATCATTTTGAAATGAAAGAATTTCAAAGAGTCAGGTAGTGTTACTCTGTCACAAATGTGGAGAGGGGGAGGTGAGGAAGAGTCAAAGGTAGAAAAAAAGATAAATTTTGAGCTGAGAGAGAATATTTTTATATTTTTCCTAAATTTAGGAATAACTTTATTTTCAAAATTTTATTACTATGCTTAAAAAGAGAAGGATTGATCATTTTACAATATGGGAAAAAGAATTTTGAAGTGTATCAGTGGTATGCAATGAAACTTCATGGAGATTTCAGTGGAAACCTACTTTACCCATCAAAACCACTTAAGTGTTATTTTTTAAGTAAAGCTAGGTTTAGTTTGAATTAAACTTTACCTTATGGATGTTTTTGCAGTTTTTATTCCCATCAATTACTGTTTCTTGGAGGATCACATTTTCTGTAGTGCTGTAGAATCACAGAATGGTTTTGTGTGAAAGGGACCTCTGAAGATTATCTGGTTCCAATGCCCCTGCCTCGGGCAAGGACACTTTCCACTAGACCAAGCTGCTCAAAGCTGCATTAAACCTGGCCTTGAACACTTGCAGGGATGGAGTATCCACAACTTCTCTGGGCAACTTGTTGCACTATCTCACAACCCTCATTGAAAACAAATTTTGTCTTTATCTCCAATCTAAATCTACCTTCTTTCCATTTGAAGCCATTACCTCTTGTCCTGTTACTAAAGGCCTTGGTAAAATGTTTCACTCCATCTTTCTTTCTGATAAGCCCCCTTTTGATTAATTATCTGATATGTCCCATATCAGATAAGATATGGGACGTAGTGGCAGCTGCAGCTCAGGTAATAGAAAGTGGTGAGTACAGCAGCTTCAGCCAGTTGGAGAATTTCACAAATCTCTGTTCATGGCTCCATTTTCTGTCCATGAGGGATGGCAAGTAGATTGTTGAAGGGAAGGATTTGGCCTCAGCACAGCATATGTTGACCGTTTTGTTCTGTTTTGTCTATCACTATTCAATTCAGTTTTCTTTCAGAGCTATTTTTGCATTTGCAGATCATAATGAAAGATTTCACAAAAGCCAATGGTAATCTTTGTACTCCATACTAATCTTATTTGGGTGTTAAATTACATTTTTAAAATGGTTTCTGCAGCTAATGTTAAAACTGAAAAATCAGTTTTCACTGGCACATATAACCACACCCTATTTTGCTGAAAATTTTGTTGAAGGGTGGGGGTTTTTTTGTTTCATTTAACCATAGAGATGTGCATATATGTATATCCAGTGACTAGAAATTCTTTTTTTCTCAGTTTGACTGCTGCTAAAACAACTGTGAAAACTGGTTGCATTAAGATCTAAATTTATTTAATGATTATAAGTTATAGCAATAAATATCTATGAGCCTAAATGTGTTAAACATTAGAATTCAGTAGGATTAGCACAATGAGCATTTTAATATTGGAAGAACTTCTGTATCTTCATGTTATAAACAATAGCCTCTCGTCATTAATGCTGTCTATATGTATATTCTTTCATCTGCGCTTAAAAGTATATATAAAACTTCTCATTAGTCTGTAGAAGTGGTAGGTAACACCTGATATAAAGGTTTTGGTTAATTTTTTTATCTTAACACTTTTCTATACTTGAATATTATTCTCTTTGTTTCTGGATGTGCATAGCCCTGAACAGATCTGGGAGCTAATAAAGTTAGTGGTCCTTTAGTGTGGTTTCACTAAGACTGTAGATGTCAAAGTCTTATTGAAATAAAATAAAAATTTCCATAACTAAGTGGTGTTGTACTTTGCAGTGAATTTTATTGCTGGACTGGAAAGGCAAGCCCGCATGATGACTAAGGACCAGAGCTGTTCTCTGAAACAAAGACATCAGAATCAGAGCTATTCATCTTAGCTCCCTTTAAATCAATTGGGAGAAAAAGGAGTCAAAAGTATACATGAATAATGGGTATAATTTCTCTGATGCTGATAAAATCTGAAATTGCTTTGATCATTTGCATCCCATAAATTTTTGTTGCTTTCTGACTATAAAAACATATATTAGTTTCCCTGTAGAAATGCACATAACATTCACTGGAAGCTCAGTGAGCTACCTTTCCTGCTCCCTTGTTTTCATAACTAAACATTATCTTGAACTCAAATGTCCTATTTCCCTCTATAAATATTTGTGGTAAGCTTTTTTTTTTCCTGATCTAAGGTGCAATTCTTCAGTTTTTCGTAGTTTTAATATGAACTTGATATTAAAAAAAACCAACATTTCTGTGGAATTTATAAAAAGTACATGCTCTTACAACTTCCTTGTTTTGCTTCCTGAAGAGAATAAAATTGATTGTAGAAAAAGAAGGTTTACAGATGAATCTGTATTGAGTGCAGAAAATTAGAGTCCACCTAAGACGGGAAAAAGAGGGATGATATATAGTTGTTGATGTCATGGTGAAAATACCATCTAGTGTAGCAAACACAAAGAGTTCACTGGAGCATTCAGGTATAAAGAGCTAGTCTGAATGGCTGTTGGAGGACTAAGTACTGCTGCCTCTGGGATATTTAATACATGCCTTGCATTTTCTCATTTCAGCAGTTCATATGAGCTATATCTAACCCCCAGGGTTTAAAGAGAGGAGGTTCATTCTAACTATCAAGTTTGAAGATTAACAGTCTTTTGAATTAGTGGATATCCTGAATGCCTTTGCCCTTTATATGAGGTGTTTTTATTGCTCCATAGTTAAAGTTCCACTTGGTTGCATAAGTGATTAATTTACTTAATCAGTTCTTAGTTCTCGGCTCTGTACATTGTGCCAACAAAATCCAGTTTTCTTTAACCCTGGTCTTGTTTGTGTTCCATTTCATGGCTATTGTATGTTGATTTTTCTTACTGACATTTTCAAAACTTTTTTTTTTTTTTTTTTTTTTTTTTAAAATGGGGTTCATACCTGTTAACTAGCAAACCCCTTTACCAGCAATTCCGGAGAAGGAGTAATGTTTGGGAATGATGACTTACTTTTTGTTCTATCTTTGCCTAGATGTCATCGACCTGCTCAGCAGTGAATAGGTTGATGCTGGTGATAAAGGGCTTGCAGTGACTAGACACATTAATTTCATACTTTTGCTCTTTACACTGTAATGGGGCCAGGAGGCTCTTTCATGGGAGGTTGCCCTGCAAGTGGTTTTGGCTGTTTCTGGTTTCGAAGAGTGGTTTGGGGAAAAAACAAAAAGAGATGATGACTTTCTTTGCATCCCATCACCTTTGTAAGTGAGCTTTCTGTCCTGGCAAAACTTAATGCTCATGATTCAAAGAGGCCCAGAACAGAGTCAACAAACAAAGAGCAAGTGGTCTTTTAAATCTAAAATGACATTGTCTGTTTACTAGTCATGACAATTCAGAAGCAAATAATCTTAAAAGTGTAAGAATCTGTGCTTTAAATGGTTACGTATAATATTAGACATTGGTCAATGGCTGATACTTCTTACCAAATCCCAGCTGAGAATGGCCTAACATTGTTCATTTAACATCAAAAAATCTGTGATGATCACAAGCTGCTTTTCATTTTGTTGATAACTGAGGATGATGTTAAGCCACAGCTGCTAAAAATGGGTGTTTTTAATCTGCAGATGGAGATTACTTGCACCTAAGTTTTTTAGTACTTTGCTGAGGAGCTCTGGGACTGTTGGATACATCAGGAAACACTTGGAAGTACTAAGATTCTAACTTAAAATCAGGATTATAAGTGGTATTTCTCCTTAGCAGTATGAAGTTTGCAAACAAACCCAGAGGAAACTTGTGTTGGAAAGGAGTGTGAGATGAGAAGAGTGGCCCTTTTGGCTTCAATATTGTGTGAGGCTGTCTTTCAGGATTGTAGAAAGAACATGGAAGATTTGGGTTTTTTTTAATAAAGACACTTAAACTACCTATTAGCTTCTTTCATTCTGATGAAGAATGAACAGGAGAAATAGAAAGAGCCTGATATCTGAAACTTTCCTGCTATTAATTGGTGGATCTTTGTCCTATAGTTATCTCAAAGTCAATTTAAGTTAATTTATTTAATGGTATTTCAAAGAATTCTTAATTGTCTAAGCGTTGTCTGATCTTCATTTCGGTGTGGATCTGGCAGCCTTACAAAACATTATAACAATGTGATGAAAAGTTTGGCAGAAGAGATAAGCTCTACCCCAAAAATATAATTTCAGGCTAAAAGCAAATTTTTTTATCTGGAAATTCTTTCACCACCAAAAGAAAAAAAAAAAAAAAGAAAAAGCCCCAGATCATTAGACTGTATGAACTGACATAGCTCCAACAAAATCTATGAGGTGAATGTAAGTCTTCCTGTGGGACTTGAGTTTCTTGCCTGACCTGAGGAAAAAAACCCAACACATTTTCACCAGTGAAAATTCATCATTTGCAATATTCACAGAGCAATATTAGTTGAATTATTTCATGTATAACCAAGCACCTACTGTCTTTATGATATCTGCAAACTCTATTGACAAAACATCCTCAAATTTAATAACATGCAAAGTGACTCAGATTACCAAGAGGCCTCTTTAGCATCATAGTAACATGAGATGCATTTTTTCCCTGCTTTATGCTTTGTTTTAGCTCTTCTCAGATCGTCTACTCAGATCTTAAATACATTGTTTATGTTTTCATAAATGCTGTGGAGCATTGGGAGACACCCGTAAACTCCTTTATGGGTGTGCAAGGGAGATCTGGCAAAGTGAAAAAAACAAGTATAGCAATTTTTTCTATAGTATTTCTATAAGTCACTTTGACTTCTTTCAAAACTCATGACGTCATTATTGCAGGAAAGAGGACAGAAGGAAAATAGAAATGCTTAACCAAAAGACGTTGCAAGTGTATAATTTTGGATGGGTTTTTTATCTTTTCTCCTGAAGGCATTCACATGTGCTGTATAAACAGATACACCTCTTCTTGATGAAGGTTCTTAAAACTTGTAGTAACTTCTCTTCTCTATGAAAATGATACTTTTTTATTTAAGAAAGCAACCTCCTTTTGGCCTCAAAAAAGGGTTCCTTTGTGTACAGTCATTAATGTGTCAACCAGCAGCATTTTACTTGTGGTCTATCTATGGCATTTCAGTTAGCAAGTTGGAAACTTGATTCAAATGCATGCTTCTAAATAGAATAATGAATTTTTTCAGTATGACTGTTGTTTCCAACTCCAAATTTGGATAACTTTTTTTTTTTTTTTTTAAGCACTGAATACTTGCTGCTGACAGAAGAATTTGATGGTACTATGAAAAAAAGTCCATCGAGCTGCTTCTATTTAGGCACCTATAAATATGCTGATGGACATGTATAAAAAAATCTTTCTCTGCTACAAACTAAATTTCCGTACTAATACAGACAAAAGGTTAAGATTTTTGTGTAGCTTTTGAATTTAAATCAGAAACAGTCAATATAATCATAGTTGAGACAAGATTAAGCATTTCTAATGTATGGTAACACATATTAACAAAAACCAGATTGTAATTATTAGACACTTTTGCATATTTACAGGACGTGATTTTTTTTCTGGAATTCTATGCCAAGTGAGTTATTTCACTATTTGCATCTTATTTCTCAGGTCACGTCTTGTGTGACTTCCTTCATTGCATGCACATGCTCAACACAACTCAGAACCAAGTAGAATAGCTGCAAGAATTTATGTGTACCAATATTCTCATTCTGGCTGGCTGTGAATGTACTACAAACGCATTTATATGGTTGCTTAATACCCCACCCTGGTCATTCCATATAAAAATGCCTCAGATTGCCAAATGTATGGGGTTTTTTCTGTGGATGTTCTATTTTCAGGGTATCAGCTTGTAGGGAGAACACTTATACTTTAAAAATCAGAAAAAACTGGCTGCTTTTTCCATTATACTTTTTGCTTTAAAAAGCAATCAGGCAGAACTTCTACACATGCTGATGTGTCATCCGGTCCCTAAAAGTGCGTAGAAGGCAGAATCCCATACTCCTGCTGCCAGTTTTTGGTCTCCAGCATAATAATATTTAAATACAAATTGCTTCTAAGTTGCTGTTGGCAATGATGAAACCTGTTGTACATTAGTACAACAGTGATCTCCTAATTTGAATGGAGATCATGAAAGTATATTTTAATTTACATTTCAAAAAAATCAAAAAATGCAGTGTCTAGTGAAGTCACTGGGCATATTATCTTTGTTTTTTACCTCCAGCTTTCAAGTGGAGGCTAGAAAAAACCATTTCCACTTGGATTAAATAAATAAAGAAATAAAAAAATTATTTGTAGAGTATGCTATATTCCTGTTCTCTGTTGACTGAGCATTTGAACTCAGCTACCATTGTTATGATAGCTGTGTCCCTCATCTGATTTCTAAAGGTCAGTTTGTGTTATCTTTATCTCTGTAGAGATTTCCTAGGAAGGATCATGACATGGTTCAGTGATCACAGTGGGGTTTTTCCTTCCACAATTTGTAATATTAAAAAATACCAGAAGATTACTATATAGACTTTATCTATGTCCCTTAGTATGTACAAAGAATAGCACAATTGTAATTGTGCATTGGTGTGCAGTGATATGAAACATGAGCAGGATTTGAAAAGGTAGCACTGCCATAAGGAATCTATGAAAAAACCTATGCATATGCATCAGATATAGTATTCTGGTAATGTCCTGTGGCACTAGTTTTCGTCTCTGAATACAATGATTAATTAACAAATAACTGTGAAAAACTCCGTTAATAATTTCATTTTGTTTGTTCATTGTACTGGGACCTCAAATCATTGAAATACAGTTTGTTAAATCCGTACTTGAGTGATGATTACATGTGAGTACTGGATATTTCCATTGTACCTCCTCAGAAGTTTAGATTTTTAAATGACAAAAATTTATAATGATTGTTTAAACATATGGCCAAAACCAGAGAAGTACTGTGTTTTTTTCTAACTCACCCGTCTTGTGTAGGTGTTGCAAGCATTGAAAGCTTAACTGGAGAAATTATGTTGATGTGTACACAGACTACAATGTCTTGATTTTGTGTTTATTTTTAAAATTGGGTTCTTCTTTAATAATTTATGAGGTACATTTAAATCCTGCAGAATATTTTTAATATGTAAAACTTAAAATTTTTTAAAAATTCACAAGGAGATTATCATTAAATGCTACAGAAAATTTATTGATCTTTTTAAAGACTTCTGAAAAAGAGTACAGCTTGAACAATAGATATAGTTACACAGAAAATCTTCCTGGAAAATGCATTACTGTGAAGAGAATGGCTTCAGGGATTAGTGGACACCAGCTTTTTGCTTCAAGCAAAGCAACTGAGTTCTGATTTGGGTCAATGGTGACAGAAACTCCAACAGAGATCCCACCCTGAGCCCATTAAAATCGATGTTGCTGTGTCACAATTTAATTGGAGTAAGGATGAGACCTCTGATGCAGCACTCCCGTGCCTGTGTGCTGTTAGGTTCTGACAGCTCATCATGACCTTCCTTTTTTTCAGCTCTGCAAGTACCAAACTAAGGTCACTACAGTATGTGTTAGCAAATCTAACATTTTTGAAGTCTGTTATTTCATTTCAGTGTCATCCTCCTCTCTATATTTAGAAGTCTTTGATGTATATAACCATCCATCCATATTTCTGTAATCAGAGTAGTTTTATAAGCTTCTGTGTCGTTTCACAGATTTGTTTGGTGTGGATGTTCCAGGAGTCATTTCCTGACCTTTCCATTATTGAGAGGTGGACAGTAGGAGCACTGTGGTTTTGTGTGCACTTTGTTAGTGCCTAGGTGGTGGGCAGAGGTCGGAGCTGGGAGCAACTCTGATAAGAATAATGTGATGTGCAAGAGAGAAAGCTTAAGAGCTGCTGTGCACTTTGTTAAGAGGGGCTATGTCTGCTCTTAGAGGATTACCTGCCTAAAATGGGAATTGGACTTGCTGGTTATTCCTGCAGCAGAACAGACCAGGAGCTGGTTGTATTGTAGATCACTGGATATTTGGTTACTATTTACTGGGTCTGTGCTGGATTATTTTGAACAGCTATGTTTGTTCTGTAGCTATGTGATGTGGAGCGCTGAGTGCTTAGAGAGAGCTTGTTACTGCATCTCATCTGGATACCAAAAATTAGATTTTGTGGATTTGTCTTCTATTCTGCTGGGAGCTCTGTTGAGACGATGTGTTTTGGGTTTCCTTTTCCACTTTAGTTTTTCCTTTCTTCTTATTGGCATGGTTTTTAAATTGCTGTGTGCCCTCTGTTCTCTCTTTTAGAGAAGATGCTGTGCTGTCTTTTTCACTTCTTTATTGATTATTCCATAAAGCCTGTCCCATGAGTATACTGGCTTAAATCCAGGCAGTTGGGGGTTGAAGATAATGTGGTATTTTGTTCTAGCTTACTGATATTAACAGTTCACAACATATACTGTAAGTACTCATACTAAAAAACCAAAATCTGTTACAAGTTCTGGCAGTAAGGCATAAGTAGGGTAAAAGCTGGATCAAGTTAGGCACTCATGGGAGAATTAGGTCCAGCTAGTATTACCTGAATAATGTGGTTTACACTTGATTTCAGAAAGGAAAGGCTGTATGTCTGTGTGGTCCTGAAGCACGGTGGATGACGTTGTTCTAATGCATGGTTTTTGAATCGCATTTCAGTGGGTAACACCATGAGCACAGCGTGCATTAGCACATCATTGCTGGTGATCCTGTGTTCATGTGATTTACTGACACAGATTTCTGTGGCCATGTTTGGCCTGGTTTGTTCTTCCTAGGGATATAATTTCCCATGGTTGTGGACCCAAAATAAAGGTGTTTTGCTTCTAAATGGTGCTGTTCTGCTTGCTTCTTGAGCCTGTGGCAGAGTTCCTGGTACAGACGCTGAGCTGGACCCACAGGCAATCCAGAAGAGAACATGATTAGTTTTCCTGTGGATCACCAGTCTGATGGGCCTGACTGCCTATTTGTTACACCTGATACAGGGGAGGTGGCTGTACATTTGTGGATGGACACTGCAGGGAATAGTCCACCATAAAATGGATTAAGCATGGCATGAAAGTGTGCTGTTTTTCATTAAACAAAAGCTGCCAACTAGACCCCAGTGTAACACTGTCTATCTTTATTAGTATTCTGCTGACATGCAGACATATTTGTGCATCCTCATGCCTGTTTCTTCAGTTTTGTGTTACTGATGTAAAACCTGAACTGATGTTGATTGTGGGTATCTATATGCACAGCTATGCATACAGATCACATATCTATATATTTCCAATGACCTAGGTAAGAATAGAGCCTCAACACTGATAGCTGAAAAAATTGCATAGCTGTGAAATTCATCTAATGAAGGGAGCTCAAATAAGCATGACTTTTATTTGTATTATTTTTTTAATATTCTGCTGTATAAATAAGATTGAAATGTATCTTAGGGCCTTTTGTGCTCTCTGAAAAGGGGTTAATATAATTCAGTATTATTTTGCATACTCCTGTTTTTACTGTAGATGTATGTGCATTTTTACAGTCTTTTGTGGCATAATAGTGAAACATAAATATTGAAAGATTGTTTTTCAACAGCTTGTTTTTTGTGCTGAGAATTCTTAATGTGTGCATGGTTCATTCTTCAGAATGCGTAAAGAGCAAGGTAAAGAATATTAAGGAGATGATCCTGAACCACTTCTAAATGGCTCTGAATTGTATGTTGATTAGTGTTGCATATTAATAGGTACTTGGAAAAGTGGGATACATAATTTTCACCTCTTTTCACCTCTCTTTTTACAATGTCTTTCCAGTATATACATGTGGGCTGCCTTTTGTGTTATTTAAATTTTTTGGGTTGCTTTCAGAGAACATGTTACACAGTTTGCTGTAATATTTGAATTAAGTCATTCCTAGAATCATAGGATATCCTGAGTTGGAAGGGACCCACGGGGATCATAGAATCATAGAATGGCCTGGGGTTGGAAAAGACCTTAAAGGTCGTCTAGTTCCAACACCCTGCTGTGGACAGGGACACCTTTCACTTGACCTGGTTGCTGAGAGCTCCATCCAGGCTGGCCTTAGACAGTTCCAGGGATGAGTCATCCACAACTTCCCTGGGCAAACAGTTTCAGTGCCTCACTGCCCTCAGAGTAAAGACTTTTTTCCATCTGAGTCCAACCTCTGGCCCTTCAGAGGATGCTCCCAGAATTGCATGATGTGTCTGAGAGTGTTTTCCAAACGCTGTTTGAGCTCTGTCAGGCTTGGTGCTGTGACCACTTCCCTGGGAGCTGTTCCAGTGCCCCAACACCCTCTGGGAGAAGAACCTTTTCCAAATATTCAACTTAATCCTGCCCTGACTCAGCTTCAGGCCATTCCCTCAGGTCCTGTCACTGTCACCACAAAGCAGAGATCAGTGTCTGCCCCTCCTCTTCCCCTCACAGGGAAGTTGTAACTGCAGTGAGGTCTCCCCTCAGTCTCCTCCAGGCTAACAGACCAAGTGACCTCAGCTGTCCTCATATGGCTTCCCAAGGCCTTTCACCATCCTCGTGGCCTTCTTTTAGTAGCTTTATCTCCTTCTTTTATTGTAGCAGCCAACTGCACACAGCACTTAAGGTGAGCAGAGTGCAGCGTAGAGCAGGACAGTCACCTCCTTCAACTGGCTGCTGATTCGTTGTGGAAGCACTCATGAGGATTGGTGCTAAGGTAGGGCAAACTGTAAGGTGGACTGGCTATGGGCTGCTTCTGTTCTGTCCCACTCTAAATTGAATTTAACCACTGAAATTTCTAACTAAATCCTACTTGAGGTTTTTTGGTTTTTTTTTTTTTTGCTAGGCTAATGTGCTTTTATATTTTAAGATACTTAGTTGTCCAGACAGTCTTACACACAATTTTCAATTTTTTTATTTCTGCTCACACTTCCCTATAAGTCTGCAGAGTACTTTCTGCTAGCCAGTTAGATTATTTTTTCTTAAGAATTGCATCAGTCATGATTTGTATTAGATTTTCCCATTTTCCTGTTCCATGTTGCTTTGTAAGCAACAAGGATTGCACACAGATAAGAGCACTGCGAGGAGATTTAACAATGGTTGGTTTTGGGTTCTGATTGCTCAGCCTGGCTCAGGAGGACACCCTCATAGACCTGAAATTATTATCTATTGAGAAATCATTATTCTTACACTAAGTAGAGGCATTTAAACTACCTTTTGCAGCTCTTAAGAGCTGACTCTAGGCAGAGAAACCTGTTGACAGTGGAGAGTGGGTGTCTCTATGTGCTACAAGTTATTTCCCTTAATCAGCCACATATACCTGCACTAACTGTCAGCCAGATGCATACAGATTTTGTCATTAGTCTGCAAGGACAGTGTGTCTTACAGTGGTGGAAAAAGGTTACTTGGAGAAAAATAGTGAACTTTGACAAGAGGTAAAACTCACAAAGACAATTTCCCCAAAAAGCCCACATGGTTGGCAGATGAGTGGGATTGAGCAGTGTTATTTGCAGTTATAGGTAAAGCCTTTATTCTCAAATGTGTGGGTTTTGTCTGTCTCCCCTGAGAATACTTGATAGTAATAGTTCAAACCTGTTATGAAATGTTGTATGCAATTTAATCTTTACAGGTTTTCACATTTCCAAAAATGATACATTAACTCTGCACACGTTAAGTCACAGATATACCTGGATGTAATACACTCAATAAAATTTTATGTATGATGAAATGCAGAGGACTAGCTTTTAAAAATTATGTTTATTAGTAAAACTTTATATTGGTTCTACAAAAGAATATAAGCATTGGGGGGTGAAGGTGTCTTATTCATAGAGGTTTGGATACTGAGTACACTC
Organism: Entomyzon cyanotis; assembly: GCA_024500445.1. Taxonomy (NCBI): domain Eukaryota; kingdom Metazoa; phylum Chordata; class Aves; order Passeriformes; family Meliphagidae; genus Entomyzon; species Entomyzon cyanotis. The sequence goes on from JAKEPQ010001009.1 coordinate 11,473,888, forward strand.
CTGTCAGCTTTTAGAGCTATTAAGTGCTATCCTCTAGCATCTCAAATATATGCAGCTTTGTAAGTGAAGAAACACTTTCTAGTTGTCCATCTTTAGATGAGATGATCATTAAGCAAAATTACTTGAATAAATTCAAATGAAGGATTTTTATATTAACTGATGAAAGTGCAAAGACAGAGTTGGTATAGACCAATACATGAGTGTTGCAGTAAATTTTGATCCCAGATGCTTCACCATAGTTGTCTGCAGTGAAAATTTTGAAAGGAAGCACACAGGTGTTACAGTGTAGCTTTGCTAAGAGCAATTTGCTAGGCAATTGAAGGAGCTGAATTTACCTTTTCTGGAAAAGGACTTTTCAGGAAGCTGCCTGGTCTAGTTGCTGCTATTTGTGGAGGTGCTGTATTCAATATCACAGGTAGCAGTATTATGGAATTTACCTGGTATCTGTAGAAAGTGAGCAGCAAGAAGCTTTTTACAACATGCACTCCCCTTGATGTGGCATCATGGAGCTCTCCTCATCCCCATTCCTGTTCAGATTGAAGTCAAGGAGTTATATATTTGTTGTATGAGAGTTCATTGTTGGCTGTGACTAGATACTAGAACCAATTAAAAGTAGGTTGCAATAATTGCTTTCTGTGACATGGCCAGTATCCAGTGATAAAGCATAGAGACCAAGGTTTCCTTTAATATTTCATGGCTCTAATTTTTAATAGGTGTATGCTCATTTAGTGGAAGCTCAGGCAACTACAGGAGCTCAAGAACAGAATACTAGACTGTTTGACATTTTCCTTTTAATAATTTAAATAAAGATACACTTTAAATATATTATATATATATATATGTAAATATATATAAACTGGTGGGACTTACCTGGAAGAGGTGCTGATCTGGGTTTGGGAAGGGTGGTGTGGCATTGGTCAGTGAGTGGCAAGCAGTTGCATTGTGCATCACTTGTTTTTCCCTTTTTACTATCATTAATGTTATAATTTACCCTTATTGTTGTATCTTACTTTATTTTTAATTATTAAACTGTTCTTATCTTAACATCCAAGTTTTACTTTTTTTCTCCTCCCCATTCTACTGGGCCAGGGAGAGAGGGGCATTTGAGTGAGCGGCTGTGTGGTGCTTAGCTTCCAGCTGGGCTTAAACCATGGCAATATTTAACCTAGTCAAATCTCCCAGGGTGTGGAGGTAGAAACCTGAGAGAATTAATCTGTTTTAGCATTAAACCAAACTTTACGTCTCTTTTGGAAAAAAAACCCCCATTATTATTAAACCATTACAAATGAAAAGCCTGCTTTTCAAACCATTCCTGTGAGTTCAGTTAATGGTTACTTGAAAAGCTTCTGTTGGTGAGACACTGCTAGGTACATAGCCATAGTAAAACCCTGCACCATATAATTTTCAGTGTCACAAGATTTGGACCATGAATATGGGAGTACACATACATATGCACACAAATACAGAAACAGACTGATCACACAGCAAGAGTATTAGGATGCATGCCACACATTCTTTGATAACTGCTGGCACAGGGCTTCAGCACAAGAATTTGAGTTCCTAAAACCACCTGGTAGGTTGAGTTGAAAACCTTTTGAAAAATACATCAAAAAGTTCCTATGGCACTGCAGGGGATACTTATGCACAGAATAAAAGAACTGGTATAGTGTTCTGTTCAGCAGTTCTTAACCCACAAACATTTCAGAATTCTAAAAGTATTTTGACAATTCTTTGTTAAAATACTACTTAGTATTAGTGCTTAGCATTTTGCTCTAACTCTTTTAAAGGAAAATCAAAGTCAAAAACTTAAATTTCTGTCCTTTTACTTCAACATTTTACTTCTGCATCTTTAAAAATAGCTTGTAAAAAGTTTTGGATAAATGCACTGGTTCCTTTCCTGAAAACAGTGTGGGTGCCTCTGAAAAGTAGTAATCTTCTGCATTCTTTTAATAGAATTCTGATTATATTCTGAGGGAAATGAAAATGCAAGTGTGTATGTGGAAAGCAAAGCAAAGGGAGGTTTTACCAATACCATATGAAATGGGGAATAAGGTATGGTGCATTCCATGGAGCTATCTGAAGATTGCATGGCAACAAATTACAAGGCTTCTATCATTGACTGCAGAAGACTGAATAAATCCAGTTTGAGGTGGGTGTGAGGAAGACCTGTGAATTTTGCTCGTGGCATATCCAGTGGCTCAGATTATACGCATTGAAATAATAAAAAGTTATTACTCTGCTTCACTGGTAATTGCAGAAAGTGTAATGATATTAGGGGTTTACATTTTACTTCTTTTCCACTTCTACTATGACACCCCTAATTTTGTGGAGATACTTCAGGCTCAAAATTGAAAATCGTGATATAAATTAAAAAAAATATTTTTAATTCTGGCTCCTTTGTTGAAGTTTATTTTGCAAATGTAAATAGCATGATAATCATATGACAAAGGCAGATATTTTCTATATTATATTGTCAAATCATCTCTATATTCTAAGCTGTCATTTATATCAGTGTTTCAGTCTCTTTTTAAAGTAAATCAGTATAATTTATTGACTCATCCAAGAGCCATTGCAGTATTCTTGACAAATGAAATGACTTGCATGAACAATAACACTGTGTGATGTGGACATGTAGGCAGACAGGAAAATAGAGAAGAGCTCAGACCACCAAGTGAAATCCTATTTGTCTCATTGCTCCAAAACTTATAAATATGACAAATAATACATTTTGGCATAATTCTTTTTTTTCTTTTTTTTTTTTTAAAGAAACTGATTATGTTTTTTCCTTGTATGTCTGCTGCTTGTTAGTAATACGAGGCAATTTTACTGGACATTTTAGGTAAGGAGCATAAAATTTCCAAATTCGCTAGTATGATGTTCTCAAGTGCTTAAATGGTTCTCAGCATGCTTTCAAAAGGGATGTTAAAGAAAAAATTTATTTAAAAAGAAGCTTTTCTTTTCAGGTAAAGACATAATGAAAAGAGTCTTTTCCCCCAGTAGGTTTTCCAATTTTTTAAAATTGTTTACTCTTTAAAATGTACCTCTCTTCATATAGGTTATCTGTCTTCATATTCTAAGTATAGGATCTTCTTTTCAATTTTTTGCAGTGTCAGTGTTCAATTAACCTTCAAAACGTCTGCTGAGTATGCAATAAAAGCATCTGAAGTACTGTCATTAAAGAGCCTGCTTTCTCATTTCATTTAGTTTTCTCCTTTCCATATTTCCAACACAGTATTTACAAATACTGGAATTAGAAATAATGTATTTTCCAAAAAGTTTCTTTTATGCTCCAGGTCAAAATAATATCACTGCCTGCATTACAGAGTTTACAGAAGCTGCTTCTATTAATGATGTTGCCTTTGTCAACAGATCTGTTGAATCCATCAGACATCATGGTTTGACAAGAACTTTTTCCTGAGAAGTCCATTGATGAGAGTATTCTTCATGTTTGCATTCTTTCTATAGAATTTCTCTGTCTGCTAGACTGAATTTGAAGTCCATAATCAGGTGCAATTGTGGTCATTACTAAACAGCAGAGAATCTAGGCCCTAGAGCATTTTCTAATTAAGCACCCAACATCTTATGATTACCTTGTTATCTAGAGCAAGTTTCCACTTGCATGGTTTAGCTGTCATTTAAAGTGATGCCAAATGCAATTGAATGGTGGCCTGACATTTATGAGAGATGTTTTCAAACAGTTGTTTGAGTGGTTCTCAGATGAAGCTTTGGAGCGCAGAATCTATTGTAGATAGAAATAAAGCAATCATCTGAAGTCCAGTGAGCTAATAATTGTTAATAGGCACACAAATGTGAAGACCATAGGGCAGTAATTAGTGCTCCTGGTAGCTGTCATATGGAAGTATCATCAGTTGTAAAGGTCACTTGAATGTTCTTACTGTGAGGACAGCAGCCTTTTGGTAGTTTCTGGCATGTCTCCTTCTCTTCCTTGTAAGAAAACTCAAGAGACTTAGTAGACAAACTGTGGTCTTGCGTACTGTTTTTTTTTTACTTGAAGAGAAGATCTGGTTCTGTCAGGATGAATGTAATTGACCTAAGGTTACTACTCCACTTTCCACTCTTTCTACTGTGGTATGTGAAAATGGATTAGATACCAATATTTACAAAGCCAACATCTGATACAAATTAATGGTATAACCTGCTATTAGCAAGATTTTTTGCACAAGTTTCTGTGACATTATATCTGCTTCTTTGCTGGCATCTGGAAGACTTTAGGATTGTGATTATGATGTTTTTATTCTATTTACGCACTCTCTACTGATTCACTTGAGGCACTCCATGCCTGTATTCTCAATCCCACCTGACACAGACACGTAGCTGCAATTTAGATAGTTGAGCATGGTGCCTAGGAATGTAAAAGAAATTGTGACATCATGTAAGTTAGGAGCTAAATTTGTAGTCCAGCTCAGGTTTACTTTACACTTACCATCTTGTATGCACTGTCACACCAGTCCTCCTGCCAGAAAATTTTAAGAGGGATTGAAGTCAGCATCATTTCCTCTTGGAAAGGTAAGAGTTATTCAAAAGAGCAGTCTTCACAGAGATCAGATTTTCATAGAACACGATGGCTAGCAATTGCTCCCATAAAGTTACCTTATTTTCTATTTCAGTTTTATGTCAGAACAGCTGGATAATTGATCAGATCTGTGTAGTGATAGTCTGTGTTTGCATCAAAATGCAGATTTCCAGTGCAAAATGAGACAATCACATTCAAAGGTGCTTCTTTGATATCTTCTATATTATGACCTTACTGGCAAAAGCATTACCATTGATATTCTAACTGCTAGGACTGACTTTATGATGGATCATCGACTGTGAATTTTTCAGCCTTCACTTATATTTACTGTGTAGAAACATTCAAATTATTTCAAGATGCTGCAAGTAAATACAGGGTTTTTTTAATTATAAAAAGCTAAGAAGTAAAACAAATTCTACAACCCCTAAGGACTTGCAAACAATTGAAGTGTTATTTCTAGAATTATTTCTAGATAGTATAAAGAGTCTTGACCTAAACGTTTCAGTGCATGATTTTAAATTAAAATGAACCTATTCATAAGGCAATAAAATGAAATATAACAATTTAAGGATAGTCTTCTGTGAATATATATTGTATCTTTACTATTTTTTCAAAAGAAATTAGAATGCATTCTCTTATAAATAGACTGTATTATTGTTCTGTCCTATTTCAACCCACATGGCCAGAGAGAAAGAGAGGGCATGATCAGAGTTTCATAAAAAGGTAAAGCTTAAATTTTCTCCACTCTCATTTCTTTTTAATGTTTTTCAGGGTTGAAATCCGTTAGGACCCAAACAAAGCACATCTGTGTTGTTGTCCCTACTGACTGTCAGCATAGAGTACATTCAAATACTGCAGCCAGAAGGCGTTTTACAAAAACAGCTTTCAAGATGTGCTCTTGAAATGCGTTTGTCTACTCATTATGCAGTGCTATTTTTTGTCAGTGGGGAGTTCTGTAAATAAAGCATCAAGGTCTAATATTGCAGTAGCTGATAGCAATAAAGTAAACTAGAACCAAATAACTCACTTTTCTTTACGCAGCTTTGTTTACAACTGTGACCAGTGAAGGAAAAAGGTAGAAAAATTGGGGCTTTTTTATTATTTTTGCAAAACCTTGGAATATCTAGAGTGTCTTTGCAGCAGAAAATGCAGTAATTATTTATGTACATAACAGGATTGATGACAGTTTGCAGATTCAGCTGCCTCATGTTTGACCTATTCAAATAAGACAACTATATTGCAGCAATATATGCAGATGGAAGGAGTACAGCTGCCTGGAATTTATTGTCCTTTCTGTTCCCAAACTGAGAAGAATTGTTAATCTCAGAGTCCTGCTGTGAGGTTGATAAAAATAAGTTCTGTGATTCAGATCCTATAGGTTACAGCAACAAAATGGGTGCTTGGATATTTTGGGACATTCACAGGACTGTCGGTGAAAGCTGGAAGTTTAAACAGTCTGTTAGACTATTGAAAGAAATAGTTTTCTTTTGAAGCATATTCTTATGGCATCAGAAACAATGCTTGCAATTTATAAAATTACCATTGAACTCTCAAGTTCTTATTTAACATACAAAGGGTAAAAACTTGGCACAGGTTCATGTATTTACTTGAAATGTGGCTTTAAAAATGATGTTTAAATGCTGTCAATTGCATTACAATGTTATTGGATGGTATAGTAAAAAAAGTCCTGTTAATTATTTTTGCCACAGATTTGTAAAACAATACTATGCAATAAGAATAGAACACAAAATAACACTGAGTTTACAGTATATCAAAATGCTTTAAAAGAAAAAAAACCCAACAGGTGCAGTGGTGCACTTTGACTTTTCAGAGAAAGGCTTGCTTAAAGGTACTTACCTCTTCAAAAACTAATTTAAGAAGGAAACATTTTGTTGAGATGAACTTCTTTTGTTCAGGAGTGTTCATTAGAGTTCTTACAAAGGTGGGCTGCGTCTGTTGCACTCAAAAGAATGAATCTGGCAGGACAGGCAATATTCCCCTGGCTTTTGAGTGCTGCTACCCTGCTTTTATACACAATAAATGTGCTTTTGCCAAACCTAACAATGACATCTACTGGATGCTGCCTTACAGCTGGGCCTTGAACTTCACTGTGTCAAACCTTTGTTGGTGGGACACTGGTTTCTGGATTGCCACTCTGTTAGCATGATGAACTAATTAACCTAGCAGGACTCCCCGTGGAATTGCAGCTTCTGCTTAGATCATCAGGAGCACAATTTGTTGTTTCATTTCCTCTTCGAGTCCCATCAGGGAAATTGAATTGTGAAAAGACTACCTACTGGGAGCATTCAGCCCTCATGACTGAATAAGTAACTTTATTTTTTTGGTACTGTCTTAATTAACAACAAAAAGGAGACTTTGTTATGAGGGAGTCTGGTGTGGCTGTGATACAGCTGAGTGACCCCGGTGGCAGGAGCGCTTGATCCCCCAGCCCTGGAGCAGGGGCCCTGCAGGTGCAGAGTGCGCGCAGAGCTCCAGCCAGCTTGCCGTGCTGCACTCGGGAACTCACACAGTGGGACCTGCACAGCACCCAGCCTGAAGGCTGCAGGTATTAAATGTTTGGCAAAAACATTCCAGGGGAAGAGAGATAGCTTGTCTAGGCTTAATTAGGAACAATAATTAATGCTATTTGCTTGGAGGAGTTTGCACTTATCTGTGAAAAGATACAAACAGGAGTTTTCTGGGCTCTGCCATCATAAAGACAGTGTTATGATATTATTATTAAAGCTGCCTGTTTTTTCTTGACAGGACACACACATTTGCACATCTCTTACTTTTCCTGGCCCTGAACTATATGCCACCAAACTACACTGAAATTGTTTGAACGTTTATTCTTGCAATATTGGACTTATTTTTCTCCAGTCTTTTTGAGTTCACTTTTGTGTACAGGTGAACAAGAATGATTTTGTTGACTCAAGGGAAAAACTCCTGGGTTTCTTTTAAGGAAACAAGTGAATAAATTCTCCTTTTTTAAAGTTTGATGCTGACAAGTCTTTTCAGAGTGACAAGTTCCAAAGCAAAAAGCATAGGAGAAATAATACTGTGGAAAGCTGTCTTAGTGTGGAGGCAGTTTTTCACCAAAAATGTTCTCTGTTTTCAGTTATGAAATTTAACAATCTGAAGTAATAATAACAGATTTGAAATAGTAGTAGCTTTAGGTTTGTTGTAGGAAACTAAAGGTAAGGAAAGATGGCATTAGAAAGACCATATTCATGATATACAAATCTGTATTCACAGTAAAAAGAATATCACAGGGAGGAATCAAATTTTGTTTGTTTTACACAAGTTCATATTTCTAAGCTTATGAAGTAAAAATAATCTATGATGTTATGCAATTTTGATTTCTGTGTTGATTTTTAGAGGACAGAGAGTGGTATGGAAACCAAGATATTCCCTAGAGCTCAATGAGGGAAAGCTTTGAAATCATCGCAAAGGGCAGAGCCATCACTTAAAAATTAGTAGTAAACACCTTAATTTTGGTTGTTCCAGTGCCCGATTTTGGTCTTTGGTAATGTGATGTTGAAGTCAAAAGTGAAATAACACTTTCATTTTACTCAGAAAACATATAAAACACAGAAAACAGCTCTAGTTTCACTTTTATTTTCCTGTTTATTCTGTTTTTTCTTTTTTTGTTTTCTTTTTTTTTCTTTTTTGTAATCATTCCACATAATTTCTGAATGCTAGATGTGAACATGCACAGAAAATACTGAAATCCATTGAGAGAGCACTGAAGTTACTTGTCCATCACCACAAAGGTGATACGCAGAGTGTCAACCTCTGTGCTGAGGGAAGGAGTAGGGCAGTGGGGGATAGGGAATAGGGCAATGCAGTGGTGTTGGTCTAGGAGAGCAAAAGGGAAGGCAGAGGTAGGATGGTCAGCAAGGCCACATCTTTGTCTCTGAAAGGATGGCATTTTTCAATATTCCTGGAGAGGACAGAATACACCTTTCTTCAAAGGCAAAGAACAAAGATACCAGTTAGCTTCTGGAACACAGCATTCTTTTGTCATGCTTAGTGGCCATAGCTTAAAAGAAAATGTGCTTATTTGGATGTTATAGCTTAAGGAGAACAATTTCCAGAAATCTGTAGATTGCCATTCTGTGGGTTTCATGGTCATTCTCTTCCCCTTGGATTCCTGGATTTCATCCATAAAATATACAGATACTTCAAAGGAGGAGTACATCTGAAAAATTTCTTTGGTTGAAAAGGCTGGAAAACTGCCTGTAGAGCAGAAGACAGGATTAGAATTTAGTGATGGCTGTGTTATATGGTGTTTGGTTTCTTTTTTTTCCCCCTTGTTTATTATTCCAAAGATGTCTGCTGTTGAGTTTCAATGTCTTTCAGAAGACCCACCAGCATTGTGGTGGGCAGCTTTCTGTTAGTTAACACCAACTCCTCTATATTTTAACCTTTTAGCTAAACAGATTTTCATTCCAATTTGTGGTATTTACAAAGATCCATGAACACAACATACACTTCTTTCCAAAGGAGACTAACATCTGAAGAACCTAATTGTTGGCCATGATCAAAAAGTTTTTCCTATCTGAGTTACACAGAACTATATGGGGGCCACTAATTGTGGTTTTTGCTCACAAAAATGTTCCAGTAATTTTCTTTCAACTGGAATGGAAATTACATAAAATATGACAATTTGGCTTCCATATGAAGAATCTGTGCTGCAGAAATTATGCATATAGGACAATGATAGTCTATTAATATCTTATGGAAACCAGTGAATCTCTTTTATGAGAAAATTCACTTCATTTTGTAAATATTAGTGGGGGGTTTCACTCTTATAAACTGGTACCTTGTTATCAAATGCAGCTTCAAGACTAAGCAAGTCTATTGTTTGAGCAAGCCATTGAATGTCTTTTAAGATTTTAATTTTAGGAAAGCTGAGCAAAAATGTCTAGAAACTTATTAAACAAATCTGCCATAGTCTGAAAATGCATTTATACCACAGAATCCTTTTTTCATTTGGGGAAGGTTGGTAATCTAGACTTTTTGTGAGGAAGGAGAATGTATGTGTGTGTTTGCGTGTCTGTTTACACATATATCTAAATATATATATATAAAAATATAGGCACACCATTTTTAACATGTTGAGCAAGACTTTTTACCTATATTGGGTTATTTACCAGTTTCATAAATAAATTCATTATCTCTAGGGTTTGTGTGGATAAATTAAACAAATGCCACCTTCTTGGCAAATAGATTAGCAATCCAAAATACCCCTTTGAGATCTGCAGATCCTGAGGCTTAGTCTGTGGGTGAACTATTACACATTTGAATGAGGAATGATGTGTTTGAAACGTATTTAATTATCTCTGATCCTGAATACTCATGGGCATGACTGGCCTTGGAGAAAGTTAGGAAAGACTTTGTGTTTCTTAGCATTATGTTGTTTGTGCTTCTCTCCAAGTAGTTGTATTCCTGATACATCTGTCCCTGAGTGTTGGAAAATCTTAAATGAGATTGAGAAACTGGCCAGCAGTACCACACTCTTTCTAAAGAAAGTTTTGTACATCACTTTTACAGTTCACTGATTGAGCCACAGAGACGTCTTCCTCTTTGATAATTTATATGCTGCATTCAGCATGGCTGGATTATAGAGCTGCAAAGTAAACATATAGTAAACTACAACAAACTTCTGCATATGTGATGGAATTCCCAAACCGTCTCTTTTTGCTGCTTGGAAGAAATCTGCATGTAATTATGTTTTAATTTATGCCAGTAATTTTCAGGTGCCAGGATAAGAGGTGCTTAAAAAATTACAAAGGAAAAGTAAAGGCAAATACTTGCTATTGTGTAAGAACAGACATTAATGTAAATAATGCTATAAAGAAATCCAGTATATTTGTGCACACAGGAATTTGTGTTGCCAAAGTATTTCATGTTTAATTTTCATTTTCTTCTTCTCTTAAATCAGATACTTTGATCAAAGCAGGCAGGTTGCCAAATAGCTTTTTATCTTATAAAAGAAATAATAATGTAAAATATGAAGCAATTAAATTTGAAGCACCTCATAATGAAATGAAGGGCTGTATTCAAAAGGTGCTGTGAAAAGAATTAATTATTTATGTTTGTGGGACACTTGCATTGCCTTCCATGACAGGTATTTGTTCCTGTACGGGCAATGTCAGTTATGGCAAAACTCTTTTTTGTTTCAGATATTTAATGTTGGGTTTTGGGCTTTTTTTTTTCCTGTGTTGTAAAGGATTGGTATGCTGTTGGTTTGAAAAGGGGAAGTCAAAGAGAAGAGGATCTTTTATGATGTGTATAAATACATATTAAAATTGCAACTTCTTCTTTTGTATTTTAATGTATTTTTCATTCCTCACCAACTCATCTGTAAAACAGGATTAAATTTCTGCTAAAATAAAGATATGATTTTTTTTTTTTTTTAAAAGTACAATTGTGTGAGTAGTATAGTGTCAGAGGGGACTTTTAAGATGTTACATAGCCATTTCTATGATGTTTCATTGAACCTTCCCTCCTGCCTTACTGGCAGATATAAGTCAATAGCATTATAATTAGGTTATATATAGCAAAACAACCTTAATTTACTATACTCTTGAGAGTTGTGCATCTTGGGTCTTTGAAGACTGTTCAAAATAACACTACCATGGGCATGGTGTCTCCATTTAGGTGCAATCTTTCTGTAGTGTGACTTTTTTCCTTGGGGCACTATCATTGGCTTTGCTTGGGAGGCTTTGGTCACACAGCAGCAGCCCCACAGCAGAGTGGGCAGTCTTCATAATCTATGTTTTGTATAGGGGCTTCTTAAATGAACAATGTAGGTATTTAGTCAGACCTCATAGATCAAGCCTCAAAGATATTTTATTGTTTTGCATTCACACCTAACTGCTTAAGGTTTAGACATTTTGGCTATTTTTAAACAAGTAAAACCAAAGAATCTAAATTGTGTTATTGACATAAAGATGATGAGGCAATAATTTCTTAGAGTACTTGAATATTTATTTCTTTATATTAAAGTTGTTTATTGATTTTTGGCAGGGTTGAAGAAGAATGGGTTTAGAACTGGAGGAGACAGATGCAAAGGCAAAAGGAGCTTAAATCTGTGTTTTGCTAAATTAGCAGCAGCTTTTGGTTTAAATTGCATTGTTGTAAATACAAATAGATTTTACTGCTGTCACTGCTTAGAGGTTGCAGCGTGTAAGAAGGCATAGAGCTTAAGAAGGAGATATTCCTGAGTTCAAGCAAAATAGCATGATCAGGAAAAACTGCTCAAATATTTTTTCAGCATTTTTAAATTGTAGGAAAGAAATTCATGACTCAGTGTTGGTGCTCTTTTTTTGAGACTTTGTTGTGACTTTTTTGCATGTTTTGACTTGAACTGAACACATTTCTTTGCTGTCTCTTCCTTCAGCGTCCCTTTAACAACTCGTGTTTTCCTTCTGTTCAGTCTCACAACTATTCAGTACTGAGAAGATTCTTGTTAGTTGTCTGGAGGAATGTATTGCATATCACATGTTATATCCCCTGTAGCAAGATGAAGTTCCTGCAGATATCCAAATTGTTTATACTGAAATAGGTAGTGCTCCCAGATTGTTCTGTCTTGTGCTTTCTTTAGTTTTGGTAGGTGGTTCTGTACTTATATACTACTGCTATCAGTATTTCATCAATTAACTGATGTTTCAAGATGATTGGGTAAATCTCTCAGATAAACATTTTAACAAGATTTAATTTAAACTCCAAATTACATTTTCATACACCATTAAGTACATGTTGCTATGTGAAATAATTCTGTGTTGGGGGTTAATTTGTTTTAAGAATATGTTTGAGGGAAATATTATGAACATAATGCAGTGAAGTATATTTAATCTTAGACATAGTAATCCATGTTACAGCTTTCTCTGCTGATAGAATTTTGTTGGCTCCTTTGCATTTTTATCTGGATTTTCATTTTTTTAGTTGTTGATAAAATTCTTTTTGCTGCCTAGGTTTTGTTATACATACGTCAAACTGAGCATAGACTTAGTGCCAGCACTAGAGAGTTATCCAGGCACAGCTTTGACAGTGAGGACTGCATTTTCCATGCTACCATGAGAGAGTCATGGGTTTGAAAGGGAAATTTGGTACCTGGACCTGCAGGGGAGAAGCATGCATGTCAGATGAGGGGCAAAGCTGTCTATTAAACAACAGTAACAGCAATAAAAGAAGAGTTGTATTCCTGACCTACTCTGAGGCTTCTGGAATTAACAACTTCAATGTACTTTGCTTCATCTTTACTTTTTTATTCTCATCTACCTCAATTCCTTTCTTGCTGTGCATTTGCTAAGTGCTGCTGGGCATTTCTGCCTTTTTTTCAGTTTTGGTCTCCAGATACTACTGGATTTACATGAAAATAATGCCCTAATATTTTATATATATATATAGGAATATCGATCTAAGCAGAAGTAAGCTACGGACAGGTTATATTTAAAATGGATATATGGATATCTGCATTAGGAATGAAGACCACCCAGTGCAGCAATTTTCAAATGCCAGTGATTGTTACTGAATGTCATTCAACTAAGGGGGGAGAAGCTTTAAGGTAAGGCAAACGATTAGCAGAGTATTAATTTGGCCTAAAATGTGTAATTGTAAAACTGTAATGAAATAGCTAAATGAGTATTTTTATCCATCTACCAACTCACCTAATAGCAAAGGACTGTAAGCCTTTAACTCATATGTGTACTAATCCAATTCCAGGTGCACACTGCATATTTTTGTAGTAATAAATATTAAGTAGTATGTATTTTAAAGAGCAGTGTGTGTCTTAGTGTTCTCGGTAGGAAAAAAGAACTCATAAATTTTCGTCCTGGCACTGACGTTGATTCACGGCATTGCTATGGGCAAGTAACTTAACTTCTGTCTGTGTTTCTTTAGCCGTAAAATAGAAATAACAGTGCTTATTTTCTTGCTTCCCACAGGAGTTGAAAGAAATTTTAACATTTGTGTAACTCTTCAGAGAATGTTAATTTAATGTCCATTTAAGCTTTTGGCTCTATCCAAGATAAATATATCCAGTATTATTTTTAGGGAAATTATTTACAACTCTTTTACAAATCTATTCTGTTTGATATTTTATCCAAGTAATAATCTTCTCATGGTAATAAAATGTGGCGTTTCCTTGTAAATAGGGAAGCTAATTAACTTGAGGAAAAAATGAGCCTATTCCTATTATATGAAAGAAAAATCAATTTTTTGACTATTCCATAGGCATTGACTTCTGCAAATGACAGTACCATGAAATCAGAAGAGTATGACCCTACAGATCATTGTGTATACAAGAAAGAGGAATACTACCAATGCATTTTGGAAATTTCTTTTCCATTGTTCAGCTGTACATGGATGAAAATAACATTCTTGTTATTCATGCAGATTTTCGAGGGATTGCTTATTTTTTACTTCTTTCCTGAAACATATATAAATAGTAGATTAATTTAGCCTGCAGCTGGATATGGAGACAGGATCAGGAAGTAGATTATAGAAAGTTCATGTGGGTTTTGGCACATGTGGGTAGAGTAGCAGGTCAAGGTCCACATACATATGTAGAGGGTAAAGGAAAGGATCAGTGAGATGTTGCAGATGGTTGCATTAGCAGAGAAGAATTTGCCCTCTGTATGGTATTGACTAGAGAATGAGAGCTGCAGACACTTGAGGGGACATGAGAGAGTAGGTGGAGGAAGCAGAGTTGTGTCTTGCGTGGAAAGTCCACCAGATACACCAAATGAGATTTCCACAAATGTTGGACCCAGAAGAGCCCACCTGTGTCAAAATTATTAGTTTTGTAATTCAGATGATACATACGTAGTCTGTATTCTGCAAGTCAAAAAGTTCCGTAGTGTTGTCCACTGACAGGTTGATTTAAGCATAAATAAACTTGGTGAGATGATCCACAGCAATTAAAAGTTAGTTTTTAGTTCTCCATGCTAGTAAAACTTGAGAATGTGAGAAAAGAAAAATGTGGATCCAGTAGCTGAAAACTGGAATTCCACAGAATTGGCTAGAAGAATACTAACATCATAAGCTTATTAAATTTCAGGAAATAAAATTTTTGCAAATCTTATACACTGAACAGCAGTTACTGGAAAGAGTGAAAATCACCATTGTAAAAGAAATACATGCATTTTAAGATTTACTAAGCTGAGTGCATCGGGAAATATAGTTTTACAAAATACTAATTTCATTGTTAGGGTAAAAAAAAGGAGGAAGAGGTAGTCAGCATGGCTTGATGAAAAGAGATTGGTTAACTGGACAGGCAAGCTACTCCATTAGCTTTTAAAAAAAATCAGGGGTGAGGGGAAAGGAAGAGTAATGTGTGCTTATGACTTTTTGTTTAGACCGGTTTTCAGAAACATAAGGATTAGAAAATTTAAATTAGGTTTCAAAAGAGATGTTGCAAATTTTCCTTCTCATCATTTCCTGTAATATAAGTTTCTTAAATCATGTCCATTTACACCTGCAGAAATCTAGTTAAAAAAACACTGCTGGAAACAGTTTGTTTCTGTGACAGAAACTAAAACAGCAACAGGATGAGAAAGCAACAGTGGATTTTTTGTTTCCTCATTCTGTTTCTGTTTTTAAAAAAGTATTAGAACAATTTTGTAGAAAAGCTTGCATTAATAAATACTAATGAGTGTGGTGTTCTTGCAATGTTATGTGTAGGAACCTAAAATTAGCTGCTGTGATTAATCCAGTATAGGTGCTGTGAATCAGAGGATGAAATCTTTGTTCTATTGAATTCAGTAATAGAATCCCTGTTGAGTGCATACATTTAAATGCTTCCAGGATTAGGACACTCAGAAAATATTTTGAAAATTTGAACATCCATCTGTGAGGTATCATTTGATGACACACTTGCAGGATGTCAAAATTAGCATGTATTTGATTGTTTTACTGTACCAAGGTCTGCATCATCTGCTGTAGGTTAAATTCATCATTGTGCAACAATTTTCTGTAGCTCTGAGAATTGCACATTGAAATCACTGCAAATAGGAAACATTTTAATCCAGTGTCAAGCACCATTGAAAGTAGAAGGAGCTAAATGTTTTTTATTTATCCTTGTCTGGCCTAACTGAAGTGTGAAACTATAACAACCTTAAAAGTTAAATCTTGGTAGAGTTCCCCGTGCATGGGAGAAATGCATCATTTGGGGTAAAAGACACCTTAAAATCTGCAAAATTTGACAATTCTTGCTGAAAACTTATGGTGTAAATTCATATAATATTGTCAAAAGCCAGTCTCAGTTTTCTTGAGGGGAACCCTAAAGAAGAGTAGGAGTGAACAGAAGGGCTTTGCAAGTCCCACATGCTTTCAGTTTTTCTATCTAGTTTCATAACCGTAGATAGTTCTGAGAAGTTACTTCCATTTAAGTTTGACCCATGAAGAGAGGAAACAGTTTAAAAACAAATCCCAAAGTGTTCAGATAATGAGGCTTGAGTGTGTACTTTGTTATTCTTTAATGAGATTATAGTAATTTGTAATTTGTAATAAGCAATTTGTAATTAAAGAATTTTAATTTATTTTCTGTTAATGTGTAAACTGACTTCCAAGGAAAAGACATTTCAGATGTGTTGATTTCATTAATTGCTTTAAAGTCAATATATAACTGTCATGCAACTGGATATAGAAAGGAAAAAAAAATTAAAAGCAGACCTGATTCTGCAATTTTTATTCCTAGAAAAAATACCAAATTGCATCAAGGGAAGTTTTGTATGTACCAGGATTAAAGATTGTGCCTTGAGTTTAAATAAAAGTTCCTAGAAATGCTCTTTCAGTCCTTTCCAACTATCAATGTTAATATTGTAAAATCAAAAGAAAAATGAAAGTCTATCTAAAGAGATTTTTTTTTTTTACTCACATGAAAAGATGAAAACCAATTGCTCATAGATCTGTAATGGAATTTGGTTGTTCACGGTAGCAGGACCACATACAAAAGACCCATGCAGCACATAATTTAAACATAATTTTATGGATGCAGGAAACTGGCCTTTGAAGTGATTCTGTTTGGCATTCATACTGTCTTAAAGTCATCTTGATGTCTTGCTTATCTAGTGCCTATAAGATGTCTAATTGGGATTTATTCAAATTCTGTTGGCATATTACCATCCATAGCATTGTTTGGAACTGTATTTTTATGACCACTCAGAGTACTTCATTCAAAAATTCTAACCAGTATTTTAGTTTTCTTTAGATTAATTTTGAATCTTTGAAATACTTAACTATAAAAATACAATCTGAAAGAGGATACAGATTTTAAAAAAAATTCTATTATACTAATGCTGTCTTCCTTTTAGGGCATGATTTAAACCTTTATTTCAGGCAGCACTCTTTTCCAATGTGAATTCTCAAGTAATTCAATAACTGTGACCAGGTTTGGGTTCCTCCTTAGGAAGAGATCACACCACAATGTTTGGAGTCTGGGGCACATGAGGCAGAGGGATCTGGGTCTGTCCAGCATGGAGAAGAGCAGGTGGAGGCAGAGCTTGTTGTTGTGTGCAGCACGGTGATCGGAGGGTGCTGAGGAAACAGAACCATGCCCTGCTCAGAGCTGCACAGCACTAGAACAAGAGGCAATAGAGAAGAAGAATATATACAATACTGACACATAATAGAGGGCAAAAATTCTTCATGAAGGATGGCTGGACACTGGAGCAAGTGCCCAGATTGATTAGGGATCTCTTCCCTTGGAGGTGTTCCAAGACCTAACTGGATGTAGTCCTGAACCATTTGATCCCTGGTTTGAGAAGTGAGTTGGAGTAGAGACCTTTGAATGTCCCTTTCTGACCAAATAATTCCATTTCTAAAAGCTGAAATAATAGAAAACAGCACTGAAGGACGTGTGAAGTGATCTAACTAATTGCATTGTCAGGTGACAGCTTCTCTTTGCTGAGACTAATATAAAATTACAAATTCTAGGGTGGAATATGTTCATGTTATGTCAAAACTATATTCCATGTACGTCTCACAAGACACTCAGGTCATTAGAATTTCCAAAACTCTTCTCTTTCTGTATATGATTTCCAGAAATCCATATGATCACATCCTTGCCTGTGCTGCTCCTTCTTAAATGGATATTTTTCAGTATATTCAGAATGTACAGATTCTGCATTTGTTATGACTTTGGTTGGTAAATCTTCTCCAGGGTAAAACTGACAAGCTATAAAATGAAGAAATCATTATCTTTCTATTGATTGCCCATTCTCCCCCACACTTAAGCATCTTAGTGTGTACATTAAATAGCATTCTGAAGATTGCAGATACAGTCAGAGTATTTTCTGTAGAGAAACAAATTACGGTTTCTAATTTAACTCTTTGAGAGGATTCTTTAACTCCTCTTTCCCAGAAATAGATTTTGTAAGCAGTTTTTCTTTATTCCTAGCACATTCAATTTGTGGGCAGTTGCAGAGGCTTTACTAAACCCCCTCCTTGCAGCTGTGTTTATAGGTAAGCTGTTTTATGGATTGTATCAATTGTTATGTAACACCTGAAGTCAAGAATAAGTTTGAAGAAAATCATTAACAAATGGAGTAATGGTTGAAGACTGACTTCGCAAGGACTGTAAAATATTCATTTGAGTAAATTTTTTTTTAAGTACAGTTCTGTCTGGATTATTATCTGGAAATTTATTTAGAATAAGAATTGTAAATTTTGAAGTGCATTTTCATGAGATTTTGGAGCAAGATCTCTTTGAGCTATTGTAAATGTATACATTTGCTGTGACATGCTGAATACAAACACACAGATGCATCTGTCTTTATAGCAAAAAAATGTGTATGACTACATGATGGCTCTAATTCATGTTGTGGTCAACAAGTGCAGCACTTCAGTCTTTATTCTTTCTCGTTAACTTAGAAAGTCTATGTCCTGTCGTGAAAAAAAACATACCATAATGATTCACAGTCTATGAACACTTGTTGATATGGGTTATTGGGTATCATTAATTGCATCAAACTGCAAAACTATTTTATGGTGCAGAATCACAATTCTTAAATATTGAGTTTCTGTGTTGTTTTGTTTTGGGGTTTTGACAAGTCACTTTCTTGTCTTGTGATACCACTTACTCATTTTATGACAATACAAGTGTTGCCTGCTCTGAGAGTACAACAATGCTTTTCTCTACAGTAAATCACAATAATTATGTATTCAGTGCCTTAGCAAGGAAGGACACTTGAAATCTCATTCAATGATGACAGTTTGAAAAGTGCAATGCCTCAATTTGTGTCTTAGAAACTGGTGGATCTTACAGAAATAGGAATATAATCTGGTTTAAAAATCTGTTAAATTATGTACTACTGGAATTGATATAGGGAGGCTATGAAATTATTTCTAGACTAGGAAAAGAGAAAGAAATTCTGAAACCAGAAGTGCAGGTCTCTTTCATTCAATGCTGTAACTGATACAGAAGCACAAAGAAATACACAGCCTGGGTGTTGTTACCTAATCTTTAATAAGATGGATATGATATTCCTTATTTCCAGTAAATACTCATGCCTATTACAAGTTTAAATGGCCTAATGAGCACTGCTCCAGTAAATTCACATATGAGTATAAGCAATATAAGTTTTCTGAGCCAGAGAAATAGCTCAGCTGTAGCTTCCAGGGAATGGCAATAAAGTGCTCACTTTGAATACTTGGCGTAATACTCTTTCCTGTCCTTTGAAGGCACAGCAATACTTAATGCACAGAGATTCTCAGCCTTCTAGTTTTTGGCATCTGGATTCAGGTGATGAACACTCTGACTCTGGACATGAAGGATGAAGGCTTATGTTACAAAGCCTGATCAGAGCTGCTGCTCAACCAAAGCCTTCCAAGCGCTGCTGGTAATCATTTATGTCCAGTTTCCAAGAGGAACACTGAAAGCCAGATGTAAGATAACCTCCTAGAGACTGACATTTGGGGGGGATGATAAGAGAGCTGTTTATCTTCTTTTGACGTATACATTGGTAGAGATAAATATGGGAACATATTGTACAAAACAACTTCAAATACAAAATGGAATAAAATCATGTGTGACTTTTTTCACAGATAGTTGAAGGACTGAGGTCTTTCCAGCTGCTTGGAAATCTGTTTCTATAACTAATTCATGAAATATTTCACTAAGGCTGTCTACTGAGGTGGGAATTCTGTCTTAACCTATAAAAAAGAACTATAAATAGCATTCTAAAAGTGAATTTTTATTTATTCAAATCTCAAAGCGTGTAAATCAGTCAGGGGAGAGACAGCTCTTTTCTGAGTTCACCAGCATATACATCACAGGGAAAATTTTCTTCAATCTAAGAGGAGTATGGATCCTCTCTCAGTTGGTATTTTAACTTCTGATGTTCAGGGTTTTTTAAGAAATATTAATTTTTGTTTATCAAATCCAACTTTTCCAGTGTTTTCTACCTACATAGATATCCTATGAGGAATAATGTAAATTTTATATAAACAAAGGATTTAGAGAAATGTCTATTTATATGCTGAGAAACAGTCATGCCTTTAATATTTAAAAGCTTTTTCTAGTCTCTATAAACCTCAGTTAAATAGACCATATATAATTAAACAATTTATATAATTCAAAGGCATGGGTTTTTTCTGTCAAAAAGCGTGGGTTTTATTATCTTGTTAAGGGCCCCTTTGTTAGTCAGCCATTTGGGTCAAGTTAAGTGGCTTTCACACATAAGTGATCTTTGCAAGCAGGGTAGAAGAGAACTTGCCAGTGTCTTAATAGCTTTAATTATAGATACCACTAACCTGTGGCTTTACAATCACATTATGTTTGTCTTTTTTCTCTTGCCTAGTCTTTTTGCCTTAAATTCTCTGATGTAGTGTTTACATAGTAGATGTATATTCTCTGAAATAGTGGACTTTTTCTTCTCATTGTAGATTTGTGCAGTGTGTAACACAGTAGAAACAGCTCTGATTTAGAGTTATGAAGGGTTAGAAGCAGACAGAAAGAGGAATATGGTATGGCTCTGTAATAGTTGGGGCATATGAATAATTTCTGGGTGCTTCCACAGTGTACAATTTGAGTGTTCCAGGGTGACTTCTTAATTATTGTGAATTTGCTAATGATGGTTTCTCCTTGGTATTGATAGGCACTGTCCAAACAGGTACAATGTAGTATTGTATACCCAGAGAGCTCACATGAGGGGAATAAAATCAGCAGGAAAATGCTTCCAACATAGTAGAGCTTCTGTGAGGATAAAGTCATTAATGTTTTAAACACGTTTGAGGATTATCAGATAAGGGACATGATGTAAGTGTGAAGTAATAACATATGTATGTATATTCATAATGTAAAATACATTAGCACAGTTCTGTTTCCATTAACTGTCTTATGTGTGTTAAGTATTTTCCACGGGGAAATTAATTCTCATTTCCATTCTGCACTGGCATGAAATTTTCAAATTTTACTTAAGGTAGGATCTGATGAGTATTCTCCTGAATTAAAACGTTGATTTAAAATAGTTAAATAAATCCATGTGGAATATTATTTTTGGAGGCTAACTGTGAAGACTGTTAATAATGGCCAGGAAAGGATGTTAAAAATCTCAGAGTTGCTTTGAGGGGTATCTCCTTGTAACAGGAGAAATAATACCAAAAGTGTGCTGTAATTTAGTATGGGAATACATAATTTGACCCAGTAGGAATGTGTCAGAGATTTTCGTGCTACCTCCTTTCATTCCCACTTTGATATATGAGGAGGCATTCTAACAGCTTGGAGGGCCAGCTACACTAAAGTGATTCCCATGGACAGTTTTGCAAGGGGACGACGTGTCGCTGTTGAGCCGCTAGCTGAAAGAAAAAACCCAGGTTCTCAGGCAAGAAAAGAGAAAAAGTGTGTTTATTATTTTGATTTCCATATATATAGAGTTTTCAGAGGTCACCCAGATTGGTCAGCCAGAAACCTCCCCATAGGCCTAATTGGCCAGGCCTGAACTGCCCGAATCTCGAGACGCTGTTTGCAAAACATCCAAACTTTATCTTTGTTTATGAAACGTAGCAAAAGTGTTCTCACGGGAAAGACCTGCGCTAGCCACAACGACGCATGTGCTTTCCCCAATTTTTCTTGCCTCCTCATTCATCCTTGGAAAGAGGTGAAGGGAAATTGCCATGGCACAGTGAAATCTGAAGTTGTGGCTTGTTTTAGGGGACATTGTGAATTTTACAATACTTTCTCCACATCATAAGATCTTCAGCCTTTTGAAGAGAGTGGTGAGGGTTTGCAAGCATCCTCCAAAGAGCTGCTCCTTCTGAAAGCCTGGTATCCATGCTGCTGTTATTTTTCATCTCTTGACTGAGAAGTTCCCTGGGAGCTTAGAAACCACAGCCCTGCCCAAAGCCTCCTTTTTTGTGTGATTTTTGGTCCACAGCAGCCTCTCAGCAGCTGTTTCAGTATGTCTATGCCTCTCTGCCTTGGACAAATTTGTTTATGAATTTGTTTCCCATGCTTTCCTTTTAGATTACTCTAAACAAATAGAGGAGATGTGAATTTATTTTTAGTCAGGCACTTCCAGGAGATGTAGTCTAGGCTTCAAGGAGAAAATACTGAAATGTGGTATACTTGCCTCTTCCTAGTAACCTTTGGGCTCCTGGAGAAAATGTCGGTGGAGGTCTAATGCTCTTCCGAAATGGTCTTTTGATGAATGACTTTGATTACATCCTCATAAAAATAATGGAGTTGGATTTTTCCTCAGAGTTTCATTGTGACAGTCATCTGATGTCTTAGTGTTTTGAATAACTCCCAAAGTTTGCTAATAATATATCAGCATCTAATAAGAGCTATGGTTTGGACAGGTCTCTCTTTTTTGATTGATGCAAATAATATGTGCAAGGTGCCTGCTGTTTACACATGCAAGCAGTTTAACTGTGGTTGCATGTTAACACATAATGTTTTCAGTATTTTTCTCAGGTTCTTGGAGGTGGTTAATATTTGTCTAGTCTCTTTGCCATTTTTGGGGGCCAGATTGAAGCACAGCTTGGTTTCAGTTCAACACCAAGAACTGATATGATTCTGATTTAGATACTCAGTGCTTTCAAGAGTTGTATGGTGTGTCAGATGTTTTCCATTCAAGATCATTTTCCAGGCAGAAGAGACTTTAACCACTAGAACAAGTAGGCTCAAAGACTGTAAGATAGATCTGCTTCCCAATTTTGCAGGGTAGATGCAGGCTTTTGTTAACAATGCATTCCAAGAAGGTACTTCCCTTCAGTCTTTGCCTTTTCTTTCCAAGGTATTTATTCAGCCCTTTCTATAGCCTGTGAGAAGCAGGGGTTCTCCCCTATTTGAGACTTCACACAACTTACTAAAACACTAAAAACTTTTGGAAATAGTATTTAATTCTGGGTGCTACATCATCTTAATTGTTAGAGCTGGTGAACTGTCTTGTATTGATTTGAAATACGTATTTTTAATTTCTGTTTCTGAGCCAATTTTTATGAAACTACAGAAAATAGTTCAGTCAATATGAAGCAAATCTATATACTGGCATAAGATATGATTATATTTTAACTGAATAAGGGTCTTACATAAATAATTAGGCTAATTGTCAATGACTTTATATGCAGTAGAGCTTTTAGTTGGTTTTGGTAGGTTTTTTAAAGTTGTAGTTCACTAAAATGTTACCTCATTACTAAAAATTAAGCACAAAATTCCATGATGAACAATTCTGATGTGACTCATTCTCACCACCTTACACTTCACAGTGTCATAAATTAATTAATTAATTAAGTTCTTAAGTGTGAAAATTCCTTTTTCAGAGATTCATGTTATTCCTTCTTAACCCTCAACTACAGCTTAAAAACTTCTGTTTTTCTTGGTGTTACAGTGCTCTTTAAAACAGATTGGAGTTACAGAGTGAATTTTAATATTTCCTAAACTTGTGAGGTAGAGAAGCGTATCACAATCATCTAGAATATATTTCCTTGGAATTTTTGAATAATGTATCATCTCCTATAAAGTAAGTTTAAATAAGAATAAAGCTGAGAGACCAGTAGCTTAAACCTTCTGTAGTTTGCTAGAATATTTAAAGCGTTTGATATTAATGTTTAGAAACTACTTTTATTTAGTATTTCAAAAACTTTTACTCTTTACGTATATGTAGATTATGTCCTTGGAATCACTATCATACCTCAAACCTAACTTAATTTTAAGGACTTTTTTCCTAATATGTATCAGTTCAAACTTAGTTAACTGTATTTACTTAATTAAAATGGACTTAATTTATTAAAAAATGAACCCTTTAGGTCAATGCTTGCTTGGTTGGCTGGTGCTGCTTGACACTGAACTAAATTTGAAGTTAAAATGTTTTAACAGAAATACACTTGGGTTAAATTATATGGGAGACAGAGTTGTAACTGAGCAGACAGGAAGGTGAGAACTTGGTGCTGATTGCAGTTTGTCTCTTGGTCCTGCATGTGAAAAGGTTATAATTAAGTTAATCTAAAGGAATGCTTCTGACTCTCTATTTTCTTTATTGAAGAGATGCTAGGTATAGAAATAAATATTGATTTTCAGTCTTTCATGTAGCTTTCCAGTTGTTCAAGTTATGTATTTTTTCTAACAATTTCTAAAATAAAAATGATACATAGATTAGTTTTATTCTATTGTAGACAGGAATGAGAAAGCCTGATAAGCAACTTGTGATTCAGTAATGCAGTATATAAAATCTGCCCCAGGCAAAATTTGCTGTGAAGTGATCTGAAATTCCCCTTGGTGTAGTTTCCTATTTCTTTTGCTGTTTTTGTAGAACTTGCACATGCCCTCATGGCATATGTGACACATCTTTGCTCTCATTTCAAAACTCGTCATTGCTTTGCTTTTCAGATGCTGGACAGATGACTCTTACCAGAATCCAGAAGAAATTGTTTTTAGTGTTTTGCTATTGGTATCCCATCAAAGCTTCTGGCTGCCAAAGAAATATGTTAAAGGATAAATTCAGAATTTGGAGTCTTGTTACTGTGATTTATGCATATTTGTCAGTTGTATTTCTCTGATAACTTAAGAAAAGATCACTTCTTTAAAAATTCTGTTGTTTTTCTTTAGAAATAACTCTGTGGACATATGTGTCAAAATTAGACTTGCTTTCTTATGAAGCAGAATATCCTTGACAGTTGTTGAAGGTGCTAACATTACTCTGGTTTTGTTTTCTTTTTCCTTTTCTCTTATAAATAGTCAGTGTGCTTCAGGATGGGGCTATGAAAGGAAGTTGCAAGGAACAAGATGTATGCACTCTATTGCCAACCTGATGGGTAGAGCTCTGTTCACAAGGCAGAGCTCAGTTCAAACCATCATGTGGCTTCTAATGTTGCATGTGAAATGTGAGGGCAATTAGTTTTAACATTGTGCAGATACAAGGGATAATTATGCCTTGCAGTACTGCTGAAGTCTCCAAAGAGCTTTCATACCAGGATCCTGAAAACTTGATTGCTAACATGTAGTAAGAAACAAAAGAATTTATACATAGCAAAACAATAATTATTGAAAGAAACCCTCATAAATTTTCTTAATGATATTTACTCATCACCTCTCTGTGAAATAACTTCCTATCGCTTGTTGGAACAGGTAATTGGGCTGCATTTACTCTAAAAGGTGCTTGGCTGCCCATAAAGTATATTTGCAAGATTGCTGCAATAATAAATAATAAAATCTGTAGCATGAAACATAATACGTGTGCAAGTGACCATGAAGACATGATTGTTGAATAGCAGATTTTCAATCGTTGCTTAGTCAGTTGTATGACACACTGCAATGCTATTGACATCCAGATAAACAGTCTAAGCCTGCCTGGTGTTTAGCTGCATGAGATGGAATTAGCACCCCCCAGGACTGGAGGTGCCTGCTGGAATAGTTGCCTGATTTAAATCTAAATCCAGGAAGCAACACTGAGGAATAATCCATTAAAGAATGCCTGTTCTTTAAAGAAGCGTGTTTTCTCATTCAAGGACTGCTCATATTGGCAAATTTTTACTGATGCTAAATCATACATGAATTAAAATATTTTTCAGATGTTCATAAGCAATGGTGCTACTACCACAAAACCCAAATGGAAATGCAGAAGTTCGCACAAGCAGCCCTGTGTTGACAATCCTATTCATCTGAGAACATTTTGTTCTTTATCTTTTTAAAAATGCAAATCAGGACTGATGCTTTCCAGGAGCTGGTGAATTGTCAACCAGATTATGAGAGCTAGTAGATATAGCTAAAACAAATTGATAAAATATAACATGCTTTTCTAAAGAATACCATAGGTTAAGGTAATGGAATGGGTTCACTAAATTAATTAAATTTGCACTAATCAAACTCCAACTTCTTGTGGCTTTCACTGCTCAAGACAGCTTTATTTAAGCCATAGTGTCTTCATTGAACTCAGCTAAAACAGATGTTCCTCCTAAATCACAAGCTTCTCCAATATTTAGCTGTTACTGTTAAAATATGCATTTTACCCTAATATATAGGAAATATGTCTTATTGTGCATTGCAATAAAAAGGTCTGTTCTGTAAAGAAGTCAGCTATTTGCTTACTACATCTTGAATTTGTTTACTGTAATTATGAAATTCTTAACTTCATGCCTGCAGGTAGGTTTAAGACCTAGTATACTTTTATCATTGAAATTTCCATTAGAGAGTTAAAACCTATGTTTAGTTAAAGTATAAAAATATTATGAAACTAGTCAAGATGTTTTGCTCTTCTGTGACACTCATTTTGCTCTTCTGTGGCACTCTCACTCTTATTAACAGTGGCAAAATTAATAAAGAGCTGTGGCCTATTTTTACCAAGCTTAATTAAAATCCCTAAATTACTTATACTGAATAAATTTTAAGAAACTTACTTTAAATGCTGAAAACTTTTTAGAGTAAAATAATTATGTGTCACTCAATGGTCTCACATAGAAAAGCAGTAGTCTAGAAAGGAATTTTTATTTTCTTTTTATTATTTTATTTTCTTTTTTCTTTAGTTAAAAGACCCCCATTCCAAAAGCAGTAAAATTTTAATACTAATGATGTGTTTAAGAAATATAAAAGGAGATAGCTTACGACTTGTACTACTGGCTAAATCCTCAGAGTGTATGGGGAGGAATGCAAGTCAGAATATCCATTCTATTTTTACTGCCCACGTTAGTATGGGAGGGTAGATGCATTTTAATTGGTTGCTTTAGCTGGCTGATAGTGCTGTTGGAAAATTACATGAGATTAATTGAAAGGTTTGAAAAGTATTTGGTTTTTTCTGTTAGTAGCCTATACATGTTGATAAGTTTCTGAAAGCGAATCTTTTTCTGTCTTGATCATGTGTCTTTAGTTTTTTTAATGATCAGATGGTGCATAGAGCCAAAACAGGGGGAGAAGTGTTTTAGAAATAGTGTGTTACTCAGTAAGTGGACTTGCACACTAATGGATCTTCCTGGGTTTTATATTCCGAAAGATTTAGAATTTTTTCATAATGACAAAACACAGGCTGGAGGTTTTTTAATCGTGTTTGAAGGTCCACCCTGAACATTTTTCCAAACTGAAAAAATTCCAACTTACGTGTTTGACTTTTTTGCAGGAGAATGGAGGCTCCCATGGCTGCCCTGCTCCAGTAGGTTTCTTGGGCTGGGGTAGCTGGCAGCAGGGAAAGCTCCACGGAGCATTCAGTCCCAGAGCTTCCCTGGGCTGAGGCTGTCAGGCTCCTGGCTGTGTGCCAGGGAATGTGCAGAGATGGAGCACTTCCATCAACCTCCTCTGTTATGTCTTTGTGCTGTCAGTGGAGAATGGGGATCCCTCCCTTAGGGGTGCCTGTGGGGTAAAGCTGTGTAATCCTGGAAGTCATGGTCTAAGAATTTGTGCAAAAGCCAAATTTAAAAAAACTTTTCAACTGAACCACACAAAATCTTCATGCACACACTCCACCCGTCCCTACCTCACCTTAATATTTTAGTGCAATTTCATTAGAAGGCAGTGTGTCTGTAAGTTGACAAGTGCTGCAATATAAGTACTATATAACAGGTTCGCTTTATTAAGAGGCTATTTTGGTCAGCTTTAGGTGAAATTTTATGTGGACATTCAATAACATTGTATTTTCCAAGTCTTAGCAATTTCTCATCACATTTTTATGTGGGTAGAATTCAACTAATGCTTTTGAGCAGATTTACATGTTTAAGTGCTAATTGTTGATCCAGCTAATAATTTAAATAAAGAAATTGACACTACTGGTGACTGAAGAGCAGATCTGAGTGGTAAATAGCATCAAAAATTTCTGGGATGCCATTCCGGTCACCTCTTGGGAAACAGACAGGTTGTGTTGCTTGTAATTAGCATGAATATATATATACAGCTTGTTAACATTTAAAAGTTGTCAATTAAATCTCTTATAGGAAGAGGCAGTGAGACTTTGGGGTAGTTGACCCTAGCTTTGAGCAGTTTTAAGTTTTCTGATACAAACTTTCCTGTCATATTTCAGAGCAGACTGTGGAGCTCAGAAAATGCCCATAGATGCTCTCGTTTAGCTAGAGAGCAGAGTGCTGGATTGTTTCTACTACTCTGAAAAATCCTGGATAAACCAGCATCATTAGAGAATGCCATATCCTAATGTACAAATATTTAGGGAACCATCCTGGTATTTGGGAGACATCAGTTCAGTACACAACTAACATGGACTGCTCTCTGACCTTGACTAGGCAGCATGCCAGGGTCAGTCTGCATGGATTTCCCACTTGGCTTCCCTGAAACTGATGTGATAAGTCCAAGCTGCCTTTCAAAACTTCTTGTATTCTGAAATGTGGAGACAGAGATAAAGCTACTCTTCTTCTAAAGGTGTCTTCACCTCTCTGTGGACAATTAAGACTAGATTATCTGTCTTTCATATGGCTGAAGATGGGTGAGATGACTCCCAGTGCTAGTCCCTTGGTACCGATCCCTTTTCCCCCCCATCTTAAAATGAAATTATTATACTGTATTTAGGTACTTTGCAGGATGAATGTTTATTTTAGTATAAAGATTTAAATATGTATAGTATTTAGGCAACTTGGTAATGAAATTCTGTAAATACTCATGGTAGACAGAAAATCTTTTTTTGTGACTTCATTTCTTCCAGATCTACAGTTTCCTGCCCATTTATCTAGAAATAATTCTTGGTAGTTTTAATATTATTATTCCCAGGGAACATTCTGTTATTTTACTAAAAAACATATCTGGCACATGGAATATTCCTGGATTTTGGGAAAACTGGCCTGGATATAAATACATAAAGTTAAAGCTTATTATGGTAGAAGAGAGGGTAAGTCGCCTTGGCTTTTCTTGTTGTCTCCTAGGGCTGTAGCTTGGATTTGTAAACATACTTCTGATTTATTGTTGATTACTGCTTGGGATGTTTGGCTACACTGTGAATGACAGAACTGTCTTGTATAAGGTCATTGATTTCATGGTAATATTTTTTTCTTCCATCTACCAGTCTGAATAGGCATTTTAACCCCCAATAAATTAAAACTAAAATTAAAAACTAAACAACTTTTGATATTCAGTGGGGCTTCTCCAGTAACTAAGGAAATCTGAACAGTACCTGTAGAATCTGAAGTCTTCAAGCCCAGATCTGATATATGCTGAAGTGAGGCTCACTAACCTCTTCACTAAACATTGTTAAGGTGTTTTTAGAGAATGAAATGGGAATCTATAGAACAATGCAATCTATAGACATAAGAGTTCAGCAATTAACTGGTTCGGGGTGTTTATCTCAGCAATGTTAAAAGTACAGAATATCCATTTCAGGCTACCTATGGTACATGTACTGGTACATTTCTTCCAGTGAGTAAGAAAAGTTCTCTGGTGTCATGATGAGATTGTGCTTGCCTAGAGAGTCAATATCTTTCAGTAAGCCAGAGGATCTGTCTGGAAAAAAGGAACAAGGAGTTGAGCATGCAGCTCCTCCTTCAGATTTGAACTGCATCACATAAATGAAAACTAATGTAAGGTATACACACATGAGGCTAAAGTAAAGGTGTAATAAACAGTGCTAGCTTTAGCTTTCATTGAGGAGAGAATGCTTTTCTGTGCAGTAGAAATGTTCTCATGACACAGATTTTTATTGTTATTTAATGCTGGTTTTAAGTGTGTGGCGGCTTTTAATTTGTGCTCAGTAATAAAGCCTGGTGAGATCTTTGTACCTCTAACCAGTTGTTCCTTTCACTGAAATCAGCTCTTGCCTTTTGGAACACTGCAGGACTCTTTTAAAAATGACATATATATTTCATAACTGTAAGGCAAAGAAGATAGAAGTGTTGGTTTATGTATAAATTGGTTTGTATTTTTAAAGTACTGAAAGGGTTTTTTCTTTTTTTTTTTTTTTTGAGCCTTTGCATTGTAGGTTTTAAAAGCTGAAAGCATATGGTAGCAATTTTTTAACCTCTCTACATGAGGTGCTTGTCAACGGAGGTCCATACGTCCAAAGCTAGTTAATAACAGCTGCAGGCCAAAGTTCTTTTAAGAGCTATTGCCGTGTTCCAAGATTCTCAAAGACTTTGAACAAGTGAAGTTGGCCACAAGGGAAAGCAGCAGGTCTGCATTCTGCTTGTTAAGTGAACCTTGTTTGAATGGAAAAAAATGTGGCAGAAAGTCAGAATTTTCATGCTATAAAACTTGACCATAAAATATCAGATAGGATTGGCTAGTAGGCTGCTGCAGTTTAGCCTAAATGAACCATTTGCTTCAATCTAAAACTTAATTTTGCTGATTGCTTCACTGAAAATATTTAGGGTTTTTTTCACAAAAAATTTGGAAGACTAATTATACCAAATATTTATTTTCTAAGAATTCAGAGAATCCCAAAATATAGGGATGCAGTTTTGTTTGCATTTACATTTTGTATTTTAAAAATATAATGTAGAAAGGAAGAATGTATGTGAAGAAGAAAAAATTGCTGTTCTATTGACCTTGCGGTGCTTTCTCAGTTTTATATTCCTGTCCATTTTTGCCATGTCCTTTTCAAAGCAGTAGTGAATTACAATTAAGTGAACTCCCTCTAGACAGCTTTCCATACAGCTTGGAAGTTTCTTGGCAGTTTGGAAGAAGTCCAGCCTTAAAATCTGAAATCACTTTCTCAAAAGATATGGTCTGTATATTTTTGCCTATTGATTGAAAATCTTCATGGTATATTAAAGCCTTTATCAAAAAAAAGTTCTTTAGAAGCATTTAAAGAGAACAAGGCTGTCTGGCTGGTTATCTGCCAGTAATAAAGTATCAATAAACAATACTCATCATTGTTGTTCAAGTTGAATATAAGGCAGGATGCTTGAAAATACGTTTTTGCTCTACGGGGGAATGGGGCTGGATCAAAAGCTGAGCTTTGCAGTGGATTTGCAGGACGCTGAGTGCCCCTAGGTGGTCACAGCTGAAAGTACAGCAGGAAGAGCCTCCCCTGTGCATCTGGCTCCTGCTGAGCGCCACATCACACTGCTGGGCGCTGGGTGCACATCCCACCCTCGGTGGCACACTTTTGGGATGCCTTACAGTTGAAGAAGCACTTCTTTCCTTTTCATAGGTTTCTGCATTACGGGAGAACGTTTGTGTGGTATTAATTTTAATTTGGCAATTGCTGACACACTGAAGTGGCAGTCTATCATTGCTCCCACTTATGGCTCCAATTTAGCCCTTGTCATTGCAGTTGTCAGTATCAATTGTGGATTAGAGTGGGTTATGGCATGCAGAGGGGATGGTCAGTGGATCAGCACCACTTTTCATTCCTTTTTAGCACAATCTTTTTATTATCAAACTTATTCATGCAATTTTGTTATTGCTTTTCAGGTTTATAATATACATAAAATGTTTGGAGATAAATTGCTTCTGGAATTGTTTTTGGGTTCTTTGCTTTCCATTTCACTACAGGATTTGAAATATGTGAGTAATTAAATGACACAGAAATGTTACCACTTCTGAAATACACACGTCTAAAGTTACACAGTCAGTTGTTTTGAAAATGCTTATTTATATAGCAGTGATCCTTAGAGAAGATGTGCACTGTGACATATGCACAAAAATATGTCACTGATTTGCCTTTGTGAGGAAAGCAAGAATTTATAATGGAATTGTAGAGCCAATTCCATATAGCAAGGTTTTAAAACCAAATAATGGAATGCTATGTAACAATAAAATTTATTGTAATTTTCACCAGATAAGTGATATCTCAAATCCCCAAGTATGGTACGTGAGAAAAGAAACTTTGTATTTTATCTTAAGAGTAAGGTTTTCACTGTTGTAGACATTTCTGCAGGGAAGAACGGTCAAAAAAAAAAAAAGGTAAATCTCTTATTCTCTGAGAATTCTGGTGAATTTGTTTCTATGGTAACCAATTAGCCAGAGCTTATTACTCATGTAAAACAGGATCTGTTTGCGTTTTTTAAACCTTCACTTGCAAAGCAACATGTCTAAATGATAGAGTTAAATTTCTTTCCCAAGACCACAAGTCTTCTTTGTAGGTGGAAACAACTAAGTGTACAGTTTAAAAAGCAAGGGAAAAGGCGCTCCTAGGCAGCAGCATCCATCCACGCTGAAAGCAAATATTTGTTTTTGGAGCAGAGAAAGGCTGTCCCCGGAGCAGCCAGCTTAGCAAAAGCAGGAATGGAAGGGCAGAGCTCATCTTTTATGGAAGTCAGATAAATTTCATGCTCTTTAACATCGACTGTGACTGCAGGCTTTTCACTGAAGTCTGGCTCCTTCCCCAGTGTGAACAAAATAGGAAAAGTGATTAAAGTTCACTCAGTACTGGACGGCAGGAGGCAACTGCTCCGGTATCTTCAGCAGAGGGAGAGGGCGAGAGGGCTCTTTAATAAGACTTGTGAGGCTTCTTTGAAGAAAAGAAGTAGGACTCATAGGGCCCATAGATGCCTACACTAACATTCATTCATTTCCGGTACTTCATATGGCTTCTTTGACACATTGTAATATTGTCATCCCCTTCATTAAAATGTTCATTATGAAAGGGGAAAGAGAGAAAATGTAACTGTTAACTGGAGTCAAGGGTCAGCAAGTTCTGCTGTGAGCAAAGGACTCGGAGCTGCCTCGGATAATAGCAGCAGCTCTGGGGCAGACACTAAAGACTGTCAGAAAATGAAAATATGGACCTTACAAATTGTCCTGTCTTGTGATGGACGGGAGTCTTGAGAGTCCTGACAAGTCTTGAAAAACTGAAGTGGCTAGCAGATCTTCCCAGATCCTGCCTTTTGGCTTTTTCCCTCTGCTTCTGTCTTTTTCTTTTTCTCCCTGTTTTAAGTTGTGCAATCAGTATTCACACATTCTTATAACTAATAGGATTAGAGGCGTTGCAAAGGGATTTGAACAAGATAATTAGTTTACTGCTTAGCCCACAATATAACAGGCAAAACCCCTCTGAGAAGAGGCGGACAAAATGGGTCAGAAAATGTGTGGGAAATGAGGTAAGGCCTCTCAAACAGGGCTTCAATCAGCTACACCATTATAAAAGGATCCTGGAGTATTCATTCATTGCTGCAGACCGTTGACTTTTTTTGGCTTGGCCACCAGAGGCGTCAAGGAAAGAGACTGAGCTGAGCAGTGGGAAATGTTGCTGGATACCAAGGAGCCAGTTTCAAGTGCTTAAGTGCAATTTAAGGTTCTTTGCCACCATGCCACATAGAGCAACACTAGAAAAGTGAACCAGCCTCAAGCAGTTTACAAAGCTGAGGCTGTAAAAGCAAAGCATCTTGTAAACATTGGGCTGGATCACATCTCAGAAATGGGCAACTAAAATATTGAATCAAGTAACTTAGTTTAGATTTAGTGTTATGTTTGAACCTCTAGAAGTTATTTAAAACACAACTTTTCTAGCAGTGCATTTAACTGTTCCATTTAAATATATTTTTTCTGGTTTTAATATGTGCTAGACAGAAAAAGCCCCCAGATCCAATCCCCCACTGCCCCCACTCGGTGATACCAGTATGGTACATGAATTACTAAGTGATGGTATTTGGTTTCCAAAGGAGTAGCAGGAAATGCCTCAAAGTTCCTGCCTTTTTTTTTTTTTTTTTTAATGCCTGTGAAACTTGTATGAACCACCAGCATGATCAAAGCTGCCAGAAGTTGTTAGAAGACATGTCGACTTGGGCCTGCCTGTGTATGATAACTTAGAGGTGCCTCCTCTCCAGTGGAAGAAACAGCAGGAGCTTCTCTAATGAACTGTCCAGCAGCTCTGTCTTGCAGTGTATATACAACCAGAGGTGAGAAGAGGTTAATCCATAGGGGAACTAGTTAGAAAAGCAAAGTGAAAAATACCAGGGAGCTGTACGACCAAAATTGAACTTGAGGATGGTTGCTGACACATTCGGTTTCTTTTAATGAAACTCTCCTTTCAATCTGTTGCTTTTTGTGTCAGCTTGTAAGTTTTAAAATACTTCAGTTGCCGTGCAGGAGTATGCATTGCATGTGCAATGCAGAACAATACAGAATGTCATGTTGCTTGTAGCAAATGGACCTCCTATTCATTTTAAATACCTATATCTTATTTCTAATGGAGATTAGGTTCCTAATCTTGAGATTAGTCTCAGTTTTATTTCATCGTGGGGATTTATTACTGTAATCTTTATCTGTTCATAAATGTAAGGAAGACAAAGACATTCCTTATTAGACATGTACATACCTGGCAGTAATATGAAAGCCTTATACTGTAATCTTGGCTGTTGTGATTTCCATTGTTAAGCGCATTTACCCAGAGGTGTATCCTGATTTTATTTAAAAAGAAAATCAGTCAGTTTCTCCTTGTTGTTTAAATGCTTTTTTGTATGTTTCTCTGTTCAACTGCAAGCTAAGATGTCATCTCTGCCTCAGCTGGGAATCTGTATTTCGTGTTGCTTATCATTGCATTTATGGAGAAGGGAATCATGCATATTAAAAACCTTGTGGAAAGCAGACACTATGAGATGTTTGCTGGTTCTTCAGGTCAGGCGTTGTACCATACATACATTTGTTTTCAAACATGGAGGGTAATTTCCCACTGGAAGTGATGTATCCCTAATTAAAAAAGTAGAATGAAGACAAGGAAACCCAAAAAGCAGAAATTGGTTATAGGTATGTAGAAGTCTATATAAGATTCTTCCTGTTCTATGTAAAAATATGTGTTAATCAGTATTATAAATAGTAAGTATCTATAATGAAATTTCAGCTGGGTTAAAAGAAAAGAAACAACAAATGCAGAAGAATAAAATGCAAATCTTAATGTTCATCAGAACATTTATTTTTAAGCTTAGGCTTAACACCTGAATAAAATCAGTATCACCAACATACAGATTTAATTTTGTATGACCAGACTGTTTTGAATGCTGGCTTTGAAGCTGGTAAGTCCTTTTCCTTAAGCTTCCAGTATTTTAAATTCTATTTAGAATAGTGTTATCTAATATCTCTTTTCTAGTCCATATTTCTATATGATTCTTCTATGTTTGTTTAAATTGTTCAATAGATACAGCTCATCAAAACAGTTCTGGACTGGATATCTGAATTTTCCATTCAGATATTTGTATAAAGCATTGCATCAGTGAAGAAACTTTGGCTTATTTTCATTATTTATAGATGTGGATGGGAAGACGGTTAACAGAGGGCAAAAGAGATATGGAAAAAACTGAAAAAAAAAATTACTGCAGATCCAGGGCTTAATTAGACATTCTTTATCCCTACTGAATGCTGAATTTGATCTTTTCGTTTTCACAGATTGCAGACCTTTCATTCTCACCCACGGTCTAGTTAAAATTGGTACTAAGGGAAAATATTTAAATATTTTTGTCCCTGTTTGGAGCAAATGTTTGCAGACATATCCTCATGGCACCTTGGCTCCTTCGGTGGTTTTGGTGTATTTTTATTTTGCATATGTGAAGCAGTCAGTACCAATGCAGTTCAGCTCTCAGACTTACTCAGTTGCAAGTCAGGGATGAATCCTTATCTCTGTTTACTTTTCCAGTAATATATATATACACTCTCCCAGTGTATATGTTAACTACTTTTGATTCTTCCTCAGAATGCTATTCTTGGTAGCACAGTTCCTGTGTTATTCTGCAAGGATACAGACCTGACAGAAAATTTTGAAGCATAGTATTATGTTGAATGGTCAGTCTTCATGAAATACTGACATTCCACACCAAAGCTTTCATCTACCTGGCCGCTGGAAGAAATTTCTGTCTCTGAGAAAAATCCCTTGAACCCATTAGGAGTGCTAGGGAGAAGCCATGTGAGGATTTTGCAGTTTCAATTTTTTTTTTTTTAGAGGGGTAACTGAGAACTTGGCAAGATTCACCCCCAGCCCTCAAAGAAAATCCAAAAAACAGCACCAAAACCTGAGTTTTGTTAAATATGAAAGATAATGATGTTAATGATTTGCACATGGCCCAGTTGTCTGACATACTAGTTTTGATGTCACAATAATTCGTCATGGGGCACAATGAAAATTTATAGATGGATTACGGAAAATGATTTTCTTATTTTTCTTGTTTTGTTTCTCCATCTGAGGAGAATTTTGTCTTTGTTCATATATGCTTAAATTAGGGAAGCCTGTAATTTAAATGTGTTCACTTCTGTTTTTCTGTAAGTAGTTTGTGATTCAAAGATCTATTTGGTCACATGCTTAACACTAAACTTGTAAGTAGTTACAATGGATTTAATGGCATTTAAGCACATATGTTAAATTGTACATGCTTCAGTGCTCTCCTGAATTGGGATGAGATTATTTGTATGTTTGTGTTTAATAAGAGCTATGTGAAGTAATAAGAGTTAGTGTAGTTTTCTATCCTGTGCCTTTGAAGGTGCTATGCCATAGCCTATGCAATTCACATAATCACAGGTGATCTTACAATATGTACCAGCTTTACATTTAGTAGATAATTAGGATCTTTGAAGAGTAATGCTTTTGGTTTTTTTCAGAATTAATGGGTATGGGACTCATTTCCTAAGTGAACTTCATTCCTACCCTATCAAAATTAGGATTGGTGATTATTAAAAAAAAAGCAAAAACAAAACCAACAAAAAAACAGCAAGCAAAACAAACTGTAAACCAAACCCTAAAAAACCAAAACCAACCAAACAAAAACCCAAAAGAAAACAACCCACCCCAAGAAAACCCAAAACCAAACTGAACCAAAAAACCACAAAAAACCCACAAAAGCCACCAACCAACCAAACAAAAAAACAAACCAACAACAAAAACAAACAAACAAACAAAAAACCCAAACCAAACCAACCAAACAAAAAAAAACAAAACAAAAAAAAAAACCAGAAAAACCTGGAACTAATCATTAGAGAGTTTGGAGTTCTGAGTTAGAGATTTTTAAGTTTTGAGCTTAAGTACTCCCTGGTTTTGTGAGTGAGAAATGAGAGGTAGCGCATTGGCTCAGGTATGTCCAAGGGGCAGGGGGAAGATGTACAATCAATGGTTTTGCTCCCACTGTTGGAACACATTTTCACTGAAAATAGTTTCATTTGGAAGAAGCACAGCAGAACCTGAGCTCAAACTTTTCTGCCTGTTTTCAAAATGTTTTCTGTCTCGAAAAAGTTTCTTCAAAGGCATAAATACTGTTAACCCTCTCTCCTAAATCACCTTAAACATGCAGCATAGATAATTCAAACAAAGTTTTGACTGGCCTGAATTTACTATAAACCTAGTTTTAAATTAGGGAAACCAAGTTGTGTATTTCTCGTGCAGTGGTTAAGAATTGAAGCAGGAAATCATGCTGACAAATGAAGTGAATGGGAACAGGAGACAGAGTTACTCTGTGATTTAATACATTGTCCTAAATATGTTAGATGTATAACTCTATAGAAATTTTAGGTCTTTACTGCCATAAAGCTGTGACTTAAGTGATATATCTTCAATAATTCTACAGTATTTTGATTCATAAAAGTTGAGTAGATTGGAAGGAGCTTAAAAAATGCATGTTAGTAGGCTTTCTGACATATGTGATTTAAAAGCTTAGAGAAAGCAATGCACCTGTCACTTTTAATTGCAGGAAGCTTTCCATCTACTAACTTTATTTTGCCAGAGCCTTCTAATGAAAAAGTTCCAGTATCTAATTTAATTTAATTTTCAATGGGTTTGCCAGAAAAACAATTAATTTTTAGAACTTCCAACTATTAAGCTGTGCTTCAGAAAGCACTCTCTCTATCTTACATACCATTAAGTTTCATCGTATGCCAGTCATACCTTAGGAACATCTTGATATCCTTGAAGAAACGTGGCAGTGAAATGTAGACATATTGTCTGTAGCACTAGGTATGGTTTACAAATACAAATGTTCATATGATTGGGTTATTCCTATCCATCATTACATTGCATCTCTCTGGAGCTATAAGTACATCTGTGCCTGGCAGCCTTATGTTATCACTGGTGCATATGGGGACCATGTGTCAGTCTTCCAACAAAGATATATAGCCTTGTGCAGGAGCAGGATTGGATATGCTTGTGTTTCAGCCTCTAAATCAATTTCTGGGACCTTTGCTACAGATGTTGGAAGCTGCAGGTCTGTAAAAAGAGTATACTGTAACATGAACTGAAACAGAAGAATAAGCATGAGAAGGAATTAGCCATATGGCAACAGATAGCAAGTGCAGTGGAGCCTATGAAGAAGCAAATTCTCACACCTACTCAGCTATCTGTGTAAATATCATTTAAATTCAATCACCTCAGAGCTCAGAGCTGGTCCCATTCTAAGAGATCTGTTCATACTCAGTTAAAAGAGTGAGTACAGATGCTCTTGCTGTTGTAAGATGCATGTCCTAGGGTTTTTGAGCTGGTGGAAGTCTTCCTGAATTCCCTAGAAGTACAAATGGAGTTTGAAGTCACACAGACTGCTTTAGCAGAAAGCCTGGCTGTAGAGTGCTGAGATGTTGTTGATCCATTTAGTGGCTATTATTGATACAGTGCAATATCATGTGTTCCTATATTTAGCCTTATTTCTTAAATCCCTCTTTAACATTTATGCTTCAAACAAAATTCAGTCAATTTAAGTATTTAAACATTTTATGGTTTATTTCCAAATTAGTCCTAAAGCAATAGGGAAGCTTATGCATTTGTTTGTTGGGCTTTTTTTCAGTAAATTTAATAGTCTTTTTCCCCATGACCATAACTGTTCTCAGTCTCTGTGTGGTCATCTAGACATGTCTTTTCTGAAAAAAACTGTTTACTCACTGCAGGGTTGTGTAGTATCTTGTGAACGGAGACATCAGTGTCACCCTCACTCATCCTGAGTGTGCTGCACTCTCATTTGATTGCAATTGCTTAATTCACATCCATCCCATCCAACTGCCTTTGTGTGCCCTCATACAGCAAAACACAATACCCATCCTCCTGAATTAAAAAAACCTCAAACAACAACAAAATAGTATCACACTCCACACACCCTTTTCTTTTTACCCTAATTATTCGACCTTCTCTGTGGGATTGTCTGGATTTTTACTTGAGGCAAAGCTCCGTCAGCTACTTAGGAGAGTCTGGATATTGGTGGAACAGAAAGAATCTAGCAATTTGAAAAAAAAAAGGCTTGAAAACCCACAGATAGAGGAAAAATGTCTGAAAAGAGGGAGGATGGGTTTTTAAAGTGCAATTAAGAGTAGCTACTTTTTGATGGTGTCAGTAGAAAAGTGCAGTCCTGGAACAGAAAATCAGCTTTGTAGACTTCAAGCTAGAAAAAGATGTCTGAACGGAAATTATTCCTAGTACAAGCAGCTGAATCTTTTTGCAAGTTTGAAGGGGAAACGGGGATAAATATGGCAGAAGTAGCAATAAAATTCATGCTTTTCTAGAAAACATATAAAATTCAGTTTTGCAGGGATTATTTTTTCCTAGAACATTTTAATGTAATTTACATACTGGTATTGTGGCAAGAGCATACAGACAGGGCTGTAACAAGAAATGAGATTTTTCACATTCTTGAAATATGGAATGGAAGCACTCTGATTCACTTTTTTATCCATGGTTGTTCATTTTAGTTTGCTATTGATTAAGAAATTGGTTGTGATCAATTCATTCTGGAACAGTGAATTTTCTTTTTATTCCTTATGTACATTTCTACCAGTTTTACAAGGATTCTCAATTCTAAATAGCCCCTGAATCCAGCTAGGATGCACTCTTCTTGTTTTATAGACCAGTTGTACTGCCTCTGCTGTATTCTCAGCCTTTTATAAGTAGAGAAGATCTCTTGAAATTCTGATTCTTTGTGTGACACTGAAAGGGAAAAAGTTGTGGTGATAAGTTTGGGGGAAGAGCCGGAACAGTCACAGAAAGAGAAGGCAGGCTCAAGAAGAAAGAAAAGCCTGGACCCCTTGAACAGAAACTTGAGGCTTGACACTTCTGGGATGCTCAGCTAGAGTATTAAAGTAATCTAATCCTGGTCAGTGGGAAGTTTCACTTCCAGAGTACCTGAACATATGTATCAGTAATCTCCCTGAAGTTTCCCAACAATTTATTTTTTCTCCTAAGAGCTTTTAAGTGACTTCCACTAACCAGCACGTACCCAGCACACAAGAAATAGAATAAACAAAAAAATCCAGCCATTCAATTACTCAAATAATTGAGCTTGTTATTACTGTTTTATAGTTCATTTTCAGTGAAGTGGAGAATAATATGAACACACATTTCTTGTCCTCTCCATTATTATTTTAGTCATAGAATAGCTTAAAGCCTTAGTTCTTAGGTCCAGAATCCTAGTGGTGTCAGTCACTGTACTTTGTTACACAGAACAAGGAAAATACCAATGAACCAGCACCCAGTGAAACAAAACAGTTTCTGTGAAAGATATTACAGTGTAAGAAATGACAGATGGGTAAAGACCAGGAAAACAGTGA
Organism: Entomyzon cyanotis; assembly: GCA_024500445.1. NCBI lineage: Eukaryota > Metazoa > Chordata > Aves > Passeriformes > Meliphagidae > Entomyzon > Entomyzon cyanotis. Next base: position 11,514,234 of record JAKEPQ010001009.1, read on the forward strand.
TATAATATTGGTCATCTTGATAAGCAGCAATGATGGTAGCTTAGCTGTTGTCAGTTTTTTTAAATCACCCGTGGTAATCCTTTTAGTAATTTGCTTTGGTTTCTTTCACTGTTTTAGCATCATTTTTGGCACTGACAGGCAACAGCCCTAAAGCTTGAAGCATCAGTGCTTCACATATATGTTATGCAACTACACATATTGTATATAGCTAAGACTGTACAATAAATCTGTCTTATCAAGCAAGCAGCCCATTTTGAGAGACAATCCCCAAATTGCATCATTCAACTCAAATGAAGGAAGAGTGAGCACAGTGCTATTCAACATTAGTGGTTTGCAAGATCTTTTCTAGTTTACTCTCCAAATTTTTCCCTGTCCTTTGATAAATTGTTCAAGGTTGGTTTTACTGTTAGGAAACACTTGAACTACTCAGCTTATTATTGGAGTAAAAGTTTGGAGCTATACTTCATGAAAAATGTCTGTGTCCAGGGATGTAATTATTACTTGTCTGTATCGGAATTGCAGCTCTGCATAATGGGGTTGGATCAGGAGTTTGCTCTCCTCTGTTTTGAAGAAACAGAGAAATTGCCACAGCTTGCTGAGTGATATTTCAGAAGAGAATATACAGGGTTATAGACTGTGGAGTGAAACTAGAGAATATATGAGAAAACCTTTCAATCAGTTCCTGAAAGTGCTTACAGTTTCAATTCCAAAGCAGGTGAAAAAATATTAAATATTAAAGACATGTTGACAGCTGCAAACTTCTTCTGAAAAAAAGAAGTTTTGTTACAGGGAAAGGTAGTGATAGATTTTTCAGATACTGTTGAAGAGGTCTTTTGGAAAATTAAATATGCCATCTCATCTATTCTTAATGTGAGCAGATCCCCAGCCAAGCCAAATGGATGTTTCAGCCATGCATATGCTGAGTGTCTAATGTACCAGAAGAAGTGAAAGTTACCTGGCAGAATCTTGCTTTATTCCTTTAAAGTTCGCAACTTATAGTGCATTTTCAAGTCTGTCAAGTGTAATAGTTGATTAAAAGTTAATCACCAAATCACCTATCAGAGACTAGTAAAATGAAAATAGCTGAATCTTCACCCTTTCCCTACAAAGAAACAGTCTTTTGTGGCCTTGTATGAAAAAATGACACAAAGATTTAAGTTATTTTATATTTTGCTTTCAATTCCAACCTGATTAAAGAAAAAGGAGAGGAAAATCCATGAACAAAATCCAGATCTAACTTAAACCTCCCTGGCACAATTTGAGACCATTTCCTCTCATCCTGTCATTTGTTACCCAGGAGAAGAGACTGATCCCCACCTGTCCATAACCTTCTTTGAGGTAACCATGGAGAGCAGTAAGGTCTTCCCTGAGCCTCTTTTTCACCAGGCTGAACACCCCCAGCTCCCTCAGCTGCTCCTCACCAGACTTGTGCTCCAGACCCTTCCCCAGCTCCATGCTCCAGCATCTCAGTGTCTTTCTTGCAGTGAGGAGCCCAGAAGTGAACACAGCACCTGAGCTGCAGCCTCACCATATGGATATACATCCATATGGATATACATCCATATGGGTAAAAGTCATTTTCCACTCTGCAGACTCCAAGTGGGGCTGTAGGTCAGCAATACCCTCACACATCACAGCTGTGCTGCTGTCTTGGGCCCGATTAGGGAATGATAGTTCTGTTGGGGATGCATGATAAGCAGCAGCCAGCAAAATGTCACGCAGTGCCTTCCTTCAACTTGACCAATTTGAGATTGTATGGAGAATAAAGAATTGTCAGTTTTTTCTTTTGGGGATGTGAAGGGTATTCTTAAGAGCTTCAACTTTTTATATGAAAAGGATTATGCTGAAGCCAAATTTGAAGTAGCATTGCAATTCTCTCTGAAATTGTGGGTGGTCCTTTCCTCTTTAGAAGCTACAGCATGTAATTTCCTTTCTTGTTTTGTTTTGGGGTTTTTGTAGTCTAAACAAAAGAGAATTATATATTAATTTAGTGGAACAGACTATTAAAGACTGCTTTCCTTTTCAAAAATAATTTCTAAGACTCCAATAAAATACATGTGTGGTCCTAATACTCCTATTTTATTGCACAACTAGCATTTGTTCCACTAGGCCACTCTAGAACAATAATGAATAAATGGTGAATCTCCTTAAGCAATTATTTTCAGTATCAGAGTATACAAATTGATTTAAGTACACTTGGAGACATTGTAGAGTAGAATTGATTTTGAAGCTAATGGGTTAACTTTTCTGCCAAGACTGAGACTGGAGTTTTTGGATTAGTCCAAACCCAATATGTATTCCTATTAAAAAGTAAAAGGCCTAGTGCTTGTACTTTGTGCTATTAAGATTCTGTAGAAATAACCAATAACTAATACTCAAAATTATAAATAAGTTGTGAATTATATTCCGTGGGTATGAAGACTCAGGCTGTTTCTCAGACCAAAAAAAAAAAATAGCAATAATTATCAGAATTTAAATTTTGGATGACTTATACTAAATGTTAAGGTTGAAGTTACTGATAAACTCTGGAGATAATCAGGCTACCAGTACTACTACAGTGTAGTGCCTTACTTTCTCTCTTTTGCTGTTTGTGGTCAATATTTACGCATAAATGATCTCTCTTCTTTAATAAATAAATAGATAAAGTGTATTAAAAGATCAGCTGCTTAAATATTACAGATAATAGTATGCCAAAAGCTATAATAAGAAGTACACTTTGATTCCATAGCAGATTTATAAGTGGATGACATTTAAAAAACCTCAAGCGTTAAGAACGAAAGGGACATCAATGATACCATCAAAAGTGTTATCATTAAAAAATGAGAGATGAAAGTGGGCAGGGAAACTCAGTCTGAATATTTGTAGGAAAAAAAAAGAAAATATGCATTCCTTACAATGGAAATTGCTGTGACTCTAATAATTTAGTCCATGCTGCAGTGATGATTGCCCTGTGTTGTGAAATGTGAAATATTCACTTGGGCAATATAGCACACCATGGCCCAGGGAGTGATCCTGCTTTAGCGTGAGAATAGGTTATGTGCCTACTATGTGCATCATCTGAATCTGTAGGGAATCAACAGAGCAAATGGAAATTAGTGATGCAGAGAGTACCTGAAATTCTGTGATCTAAATCTTTCTCATCTGTTTTATGCTCCTCAGCACAGTACTGATATGTGTTACCGCTGATACATACTGCCTTGGTTTCCCCATCTGTAAAAGGAGGTTAGTAGTAGCTTTGTCATACATGAAATTTTAATCCTCCTATGGGAAGCAGGAGCAATAATGATCTAGAGAAGTATGTTCAAAATTATAATTTATAGTTTTTATCTTCATAAGGGGATATATGTGTGCCTTAGAGACATACCAGCTACTGCTAGTGGTATTGGACACCTCTTGTATCTTCAATATGAAGAGAAATATTTGCAATGATTGTTTTACTAAAGAACAGAAAAAAAACCCCATTGAAATTAATAGGAAGCTAACTGGTTTATTTCTCAGTCAGAGAATAGTGGTGCAGCACAGCTGTTGGTTGTTTGGTTTTGTTTCTTTGTTTGTTTTGCTTTTTCAGAGCAAGACTTTAGACTGAATTTTAAACTATATATTTTTAAACATTTCCTTGTTCCATCGCTCTTAATTGATCTTAAGAGATCTTAATTGATCTCTTGTAGATCTGCCAGAAAGCTATGCCTGCTAAGGGGTCATGACAAGCCATTTGGGTATAAGATTATCTTCATGAATAAGTGATGCTGTACTGTAACTTGTTATACAGTAACTGTATAAAGTTAAAGCCAAGCATATGCCAGTGTTCTAACAATTAACAGGATAATTAACAGGATAACAGCCTCGCTTGACTGCTGGGAAAGGTGTTTGTTTGTATATATGAATGTATTTGCTGAATATGGGATAAATATGTGTTATAGATTAAAACACTCATGTTTGTTTAATCAGCTCTTGTTACAATATGATGTATTTCTGCCGTGATGGAATTCCAAGTAGGCTTCAGTAGTTTCCATTCACCTGAGCTACTAATGTTAAAGGAATTGTCTTTCCAGGATACTCCCCCTGCTGAACACCACAATGTTCAGTAGTATCTGTATTCTTGAAGGCTTTGTACTTTGGTTTGATTCTCATTACATGGTTTGGAAAATAATTTTTGTACTTACATACTCTATCCTAATACAATAAAACTTGTGGTTGTCAAAGCATGCCTCTGTAGAATTTAGAAAAAGTTCTTAGATTAAATTCCTAGTCATACTGGAACTTTGCAATTTAGGAATGTGGTTGTATAGTGAATAAATGATGTTTTATGAGCAGGGAAAAAAAAAGGCTGATTAGAACTTTTCCATGATAACACAAGATGCCTAATACAGAGTAGAAAAACATATTCATTCAAATTTTGAGAGAGAAAACTGGCATTTTAGGAGTGAAATCCATTGATTTCCAGAGATCCATTGATACATGAAAAATCTGCTTTGGCATTTCATTTTCTCCTCTTTGCATTGGAAAGCCCATGGCTGTGGCAGCTTTTGCAAACAGAGGCAGCTGCCAGTGTTCATGATAACATGAAATAATCTTTAGCCATACTCCTCTGGAGACATTTTAAGACACAGTTGAAACCTGGGGCTGTGGCTCCCTTGCCTTACACTGTCATGTTGCAGCATGTTCTCGCCTTCCAGATCTCACATTTTACTGCTGGTGTCTTCAGTGCCTCCCAGTGATGCAGAGTACTTTGTTTTCCCTGAGATCAAAGCCAGGGGAATAAATAGTGGCTCTTGGATGCTCTGGAATAGCTTTGAGGTTTTGGATGATGTGCCTCATTAATGTGCCTGTGACTAGAGAAGTATCTCAGACCATGCGAGACCTCACAGAGATCTTAATGAAGTCCAGGATCCAGCAAGCAGCCTGTGCCAGAGCATGTTTGACAGGCTGTTTCTTAATGAACAGGGAGTGCATGCCTTCTCATGGCCACCTGTATTTGCTAAGGTGTGCTCAGATACAGAAATATTGTAGGAACACTGAAGAGTACTGAAGAAAAATCCAGTCACAATGAAAACAGCTCAAATGGACAGGGCTGCTTGATATTCATAAATTAATTGTTTGGTTAGTCTCACAATTTTAGGATAAATGTCTAATTGATACTTATGTTCATAAAAAGAAGTTGTTTCTTGTTCCATCCAAATAATCTGATTGGCCTAAGTGGTGATTGTAGGTCCCTTTCAACTAACTATCCTATCCTAAACTATGTTGTTAGGTTTTTTCACCACCTTTGTATTCCAGGTGAAATCTCCCATGTCCAAATTCATATATTTGATTTTCAGTCAAATAATTTAAATAATTCTCATTCTTTTATTTCTTTGAATGCCCAGTAGTCTCATAATTGATGAGACTTTGTCACCTTGTACATGCATGGAGGATTTCATGCAGAATATAGTTAGTTAATGCTAAAACTGTAGTTTTCCAGTAAGAGAAGCACTTAGCAAGGAATACTACATTCATGTCACTTTTATGAAAATAATTATCAGGATGCTGATCATGGAATATCCACTTGCTGAGATATTTTTATAAACTGGCGCAAATAAACTGGTAAGCATTCAGTGCTTAGTTTGGCTGAGTATTTCTGCCTTTTCCTTAAAAAATCTGGACACATTACTCATTCCCAGTCCTCAGTATTTTGCAAAGTAGAGAGTGGCAGTATAGATTTATGATATCACTGGTCAGACACAGAGGGAGGTTAAACCATAGAGGAAAATAAAATTACAGATAATTAAATTTACAAGCAGGCTTGCCATCTTCAAAAGATTTAGTGTTTCAGAATGAACAATGATTTAGCCACACAACGAAACTCTGATATAGCCTTAGCAGTTCATGATATAGGTATTATATCTGATGTTGCAATTTGTATAATTAAAAATTGAGCACTCCTTTTTAAAGGTATATAGGATTCTCAGCTGAAAACCATGGTAAGTAATAAAATAACTGCACTGCAGTACTGTTTGCATTTTTTTTTAAGAGCTGAAACATTCTATCAGGATCATTAATTTCAGGTTATCTCAGGGCTTTATCTTCAGATAAGAAAGCAACCCTGTATATAACTCTTCGAGGGTTTTTTTCTGAGAACAGGTTAGTGTCTTCTACTGGTATGAATTTCAAGTGTTCACAGGACTTTAGGCTGTGCAGTTTCTTCCCTGATACACATCTCTTTACTAATCAGTAAATATGATAAATATAACTGTACCATTTCCATCCTGTTCTTAGGAAGGATTCAGTAGTAACAAGGTTTTTGGCAAGGTGTTTCCACAAGCGTAATACATTATCATTACCGATGTATTCTTGAAGAAGAAAAACCCTGTATATACAAAATGAAGCTGTTTCGGGAGGGGGGGACTTCAGGGGTTTTTTTATGTTGTTGTTTTTGTTATTAATTTTTTCCTAGTTTATTGGCTTGTGAAAGGCAGAAATCTACATTCTTTCAGGCTTTTTTTCAGATTAGACAAGTTCAGTTGCCTTTGTCAGAATATCTGAATTAAATTTTTAATCTTTGGACATTGGTTTAAAAGCTGAGGTATATATGCTTACAAGAATCCATTGCATGTAAATTGCCTTTATCCATTTTGTTAAAAAATAAATTACGTTTTACATAAGCACGGTAATTACAGAACTTACTTGATCACAGATCTTACAGAATCTATAGTATTTCTGGTTTTATTGATGAGTTTGAATACTTGGATAGACTGTTAATTATAAAAATTAATTATTTAGATGCAGCATATTCAGTTTTTGATTTAGAAACACACACCTGACCTTCTGAGAGGGGAAAATATGCTATGCAAGTTTTTTAAAAAATTGCTGTAGTTGGGCAAAAATTCAGAAATCTTTGTCCATTTACCACTGTGTATCTTCATTTATAGTAGGATTCAGCTATTTTGATGTATGGATTTGGTTTTCTATTTTTCCATTTGAGAAAATGGGGTTACAGCAAGAATATTACAACTCAGAAGCGTGCTTGACATATGTACAGCTTAAACATACCTGACCCAATCCGCTGTACCCAGGCTGGTTTGCACATCGAGAGCAGCAGTGATGCTCATTTGTGCCTCCTCTAAAAGAGTTTCTGCCAGCTGCTGCCAGTCTAACTCACCCAGGTGGCTTTTGGTGCAAATCTGCCATTTAACCCCTGTATTACCTCTTAACTTGAGGAAACAAACCGGAGTTCTCCTTGAGAACATCTCCCATTCAGGGACTGAAGTTACACCTGGCCCTGAGTGCAGGTTTGGTGATGCTGGAGCAGGGAGAAGTGCAGGACAAGGAATGGAGGAGCTCTGCCTGCCACTGAGTGCCACGAATGAAACACACAAAGTTGCATTAAGGAATTTTCTTGAAAGGTCAATGTCCATGGTACTCCACTTCAGACCTAATAATTTGGAATATATCTCTCTATATAATAGAGTCAAGAACAATTTAGTAGAAAGAGGCCTCTATGACAGCTAGAATCTGCATAGAGATGAGTTTGTCAAAACATCTCACTCGATCATTGTGCTCTATTTAAAAAGAAGTAGTCAGATAGCCTTGGTTTTTTCACTCTAGATGTATACAAAACATTTTTTAATCAATTCTGCAGTTCCAGAGGTATTCTGGATTTTAATGTAAGGTGTTGGGCTGTAATAATAATGGAGAATAATTTGTTCCAATGAAAATACCTTGGTCAGATTGCTGCTCTCTAATGTGAAGCAGGTTCATGCCTTTTTAAAAAAATACTGAGGTTTTCTTATAAAAGTAAGATGTTTTGTTGTATCCTGGCTTAAATGTTATTGAAATGCTTAGACATTCTTTCATTTTAGGGGTATCAATTGCCATCATAAATTAGAGTCTCTGTTCAAATGTTGCCTATTTTTGAAATTGAAGGTGAAGTCCACACAGTTATTAATGCAACAACACAATGACCATCAGGCTGAAAAGGAGATTTGTACCTTTCTTCACTACCGAATATAAGTTGCGAAGTCAAATCAATGCAATGTAATGACCTGCAAAATTGTCTGGTTTTACCTACAAAATAGATTTTTGCCCCATTTCCCCTGAAAGTCACAATGCACCTTGTGCTGCTTTCAACCTTTTTCTCTGAGCAGTCTAAGAATTGGAGAGGAATGGGTTCAAACATCAATAAAAAAGACCACACACAGCTTCTGAGTTGTGAAATGTAGGTGTAATTTATACAAGACAAAAAAGTTGAATGTTTGTTTAAGCCCCTCAAGGTTTTTCTAAAGAAACCTTTTTACACTGAGCAGATGAAAACTTGAAGCAATCAATAAATAATTATTAAAAATTTTCCTGCTATAAGGAAAATCATATTTTTCATAAGAATTAGAATTTTGCAGTGTATAAATGAACTTACATTTTTGTTACAGAAACAGTTCCAAGAAAATTCCACAAACCAGCTGATGCATTGCAAAAAACTTACTTTTGGAAAACAATATTTGCCAGCCTTACTTAGCTCTCCATGTTTAAATGGATGCTTTAAACAATGCCTTGTTCAGCAAAGTTGGGAACCTTTGCAGTCAAGTAGTTTACATTTGAAATGAGCTAAAATTACCAGGGAACTGAATTACTTCAGTCTACTTGATCTTGTGCTGCAGGGAAATGGTGCTGACTGTGCGGACCCAGCAGTAAATCTAGCATGCAGTCAGTTATTCTGCTGGTTTTTGCACGTGCATACACACAGACATACCTGTGCACACATACAAGCTCAGTGCATTGTCTGCTGAGGAACCTGGCACAATAGCTGTCACTTGTAAATACTTGTGTTTGTGCCAAAATTTCCCATGGAAACAAAGATTTTGAGTGTTGATATTTTCTATTATTTTTCTAAAATAATTTACATTTGGCCTCAATATTGCTCATCTTTCAATTTTTAAAATTATATAAAATGGTGAGTGATTATATTCTATCAAATGCCATGAAAAGCTTAATGCACCATTACCCATTATCTCCTGTAGTATATATTTATGAGTATGGCAGTGGCTTACATAGATATATACATATATCTGTGTTATAAACTAATCATTGATCATGATACAAATCACTACTGCTAGCTTAGCCACTTCACACACAGTTTTTATATAGGTAAAATGTATTAGTCAATTAAACAGAAGTGCAAATATAGATATTTGCGTTTTATGCGTATAAGGGAAATTTTTTTCAAGGAAGTAGGCTGTTAAATCATGTTTCCGTAACAAATGCTGCAGGCTGCTTTTTCATTCATTGCCACTGAATTTATTGTCAGAGCAGTGCAGTCGTATCCCATTTCAAGATTACTTAGGTGGCTTGAAAATTAAATCACAGGTCACAAATTCTCTTTTTTCACACACGATTAATAATACTAAAATTGTGTCTAGTTTTAAGTATACTTTGCAAGATATTGCAGTGCAGTTAGGTGCATGAACTATGAAAGATTTAGTAAATAGAAAGCGATTTTCCATAAATTAACAATGAATTGGATAAAACAAAATTGCTGTCAATGTATGTGGAATTATTTTCAAAATAATTATATTGATATAAAATTTGTTAAAGTTGGGCAGCATGGGGTTTTATAAAGTCCTCAAATTATTTTTTGTGAGTTCATAAATCTGACAGAGATCTTCAGGAGTGATTGCTCAGAACTGGAAATATGAGCTCATGCTAGATTACGTTTTAGAGGAAGAATATATCAAAAGTGTGACTTTTTATGTCTAATCAACTAAATGATTCTTGTTTGTTCACTTACTGTGAGCTAGATCTCTTTTTTTCTGTGCAGTTTTGCAATGTTTCTCTAAAAACTCTCTCTGAAAAAGGTCCTCTAAAGATGTCTCTGAAGCTCAAGACAGAGAAACTTTACTTCTGTTAGGAGCTGGATTGCATTTGGTGTGCTTTTGGAGTGAAGATCCTGGATTGGTTTTAGCAAAACGACATCTAGTTAATCAGAAGAAAACTGCTGGGCAAATGGATTTAAAATCTCTCTGTGGAGACACCTGTATGCATCTGATTTGTTTGTACATTTTTATTAGATGCTCAAGAAAACTTCTTTGTGTAATTGTGCTCCCCATATTGTGTATAGATAGGTGCATCTTGGAAGGCTTCCAAAAGAAGATTGTATTCATAATTTTAATGTCCCAAGGTAGATAGGCTCCTTTGCAAGACTTCAAACACTTGTGTACCATGTGTGATAGGTGTATTTGGTCCAGGGTAGCAAACTGTTGTCTGAAGTGAAACCTCCAAACTGCATGTGGTATAGATACAGCAATAAAGACTTTAATGCACTGGTCATCTTCTATTGTACTGCTTTATTGTTAATAGTGCAAAGCATAGATGAAGAGTTCTGGATCCTAGTTTGCTTTTGTTTTCTTTTTTTCCTCTGCAACTGTCTTCAGTTCTCTAAATTCTATTTCCATTATTGATCTGTGAAGGACAAAAATGCATCTGGATCTCAGAAAAAAGGGGCTGTCCTTCTATACTGATAGCAAAAAAACCCCACTACTGAATAATAATTTTATAAGCATTTTAATAATATTTCTCTTTTGTAAAAGATAATCATTCCAGATAACATGGTATAGCTGGTCATATAGGGATTCTGGGGAGGAACATTAGATATCTGCTGCAGAATGTATTTTAATTCCTTCTTTGAAAATAAATGGTGCTTTCTTTCTTTTATAATATATGGTTCTTGACACTGAAACAAAAGTCAGAAACTTATTCATCTCAGATATTACACAGCTTCATAGTTGTTTATCAATAGCTCACTATTTGTTCTTTTTGCTGGATTTCAGTCTTCCTTGCATAAAGCTGAACATAAGAGCAAACATGGATTTGGAGCAGTTGAAAAGTGAAAACCCTCACTTCTGCTTTTTTAAAAATTTTTTTTGGCATCTATGTTGCTGTTTTCTAAAGGTACTACTTAGTGCGACATAGTTAAACTAATTTGACTATTATTGCTACTTCTTTTTCCTCAATTACAAATCAGTTAATGTAATAAAATGAGCTTCATTGCAAATATTGACTGAACCATAATGGCTGAAATAATTATTTTTATATTTTCTTTTTGTTATGCATGAAACTAAATATATATATATATGTAGCATTTTTACATTTAATTTAATTTTTTTTCTTAGTGATCTTAGTGAAAACCAGATTCAAGCAATACCGAGGAAGGCATTCCGAGGAGCAGTAGACATAAAAAATCTGTAAGTATTTTCTTCCTTCCATGTATTCTGATGATAATGCTTTGTTGATACAGTGCTCTTTTGTTGTATCAGATATCTTTTCTCTAAGCACTGTTATAGCTGCTTAAGGAATCTCTGTATAAAACCAATACTTATCATTTGCTTTGGCAAAATACTTTAACATCCTAAAATTACCTTCTGGAAATGCAAAACACTGAAACAGAGTTGAAGACAATATGGCATTATAGCTATTAGTTTATGAAACCTGAATTTAATATTTGAATGTCAGGCAATTTGAAACATTTTATGGTTTCACGTGGAAAAAATAATTTTGCCTTGGTTTTAAAAATTTGCTTTTTGTTTGCTTGCATAAAAGAAAGAAAAGTTGTGCTATTATCTGGTTTTGCTAGCGTATGTTTTTATACTTGTATGACTATCTTTCTTGCTCAGTTTTCTTCTGTTGTCTTTTCTGAAAGAAAGATACTCACTTTCCTGGAGATAGTGACTTTGAAGTTCACGGGCAGGCTTTGAATTCTTATGGTTTCTGAATGTGGAAATATGTGAGTTTTAGGGCAAAGCAGAGCAGGGACCTTTTGACTTTCTGTTCAGAGTGATAGGTCAGTTTGGTGGTTTGAACGAGCTGAATAACCTGAAGACTGTGATGAGCTTCTGTAGTAGGACATAAAAGGTCATGCTCTCAAAGGACTCATCACTTACAAACAACCAACAAAGACAGAGGACATACAATAGTGGGTTCCAGAAAGACTATGAAGTGTGATGCAACTGTGAAAAAGTGTGATTGCTAGCTTTTGTGGCATCAATAAATAGAGGGAAATATTAAGTCATTATAGGAGGCTTTCATGTAATTTCTACTGATACAGTTTTTATTACTTGAAGTGTTAAAAGGAAAAGCAAACTTTTTAGTTGTACTGCTTTGAAAACAGAGCACTCTGTGATTGTGAAGGGAGAGTTGTGAGGTGTCCCCAGTAGGAGATGATGGGACAGGAAGCCCCTTTGACCTTCTGTCTTCCTGTGATGGACACCACTTCCTTCTGGTGCCTGCAGCACTGCACACAAATTGATGAGGAAAATGTCTTTTTGAAGATTTTGCACAATGCCCAAGAATTTGGCCTACTACAGTTCTTCTCTGCAGTGAAATTCTATTGTACCTCAGTGGAAAAAATTATGTTCAACGCTATTGTGTTCCAAAGCAAGCAAGGGCTTCTCAAAGTAGCTTTGTTACTTTGTTTAATTGACAGTTTATGAGGTTTTATTCACAACTAGTCCCATCACTATACTTGGTCAAAAAGAGGCTTGGCTACAAGAAGCCTGCATTTTTCTGCATGATCTTTAATATTTGAAAATTTTTACAGCTACAAAAAGGAACTTTGCTAGCAAAAATAGCAGCATCATTGAGAATATTCTAGTGGCAAAGCAGTAGTTTAGAATATAAGTGTACTTATATATTGTAAGAAAACTTCAGTCAGAAACTGCATTATGATACTAAATCTGTGTCTGAGATACTATTTTTATTTCAGTGTGTATATTCAAGCTAAGGATCCTGAATTATGTCTAAACTTGCATAAAACAATTGATCTGTCCTTTAAAGTCTTTCTCTTTACGTGAGATAAATTAAAAAATAAAATCATAAATGCAATAGCATTGCCACAAATTGCAAATCATATCCATGGTATATTTTTAATTGTGATAGATAAATTCTACAGATATTAGCTGTCCCAAGGGGGAAAAAAAAAAAAAAGAAAAAAACCACCATCGAACCCCTAATCTGAAAACTTTATGATCCTTCTACAATCCCTCTGTAGAATGACAAACAAGTTCCTGGGGTGAGTTGGGTGGATTCTAGCACAGCATGTATGCAACTAGATCAGGGTGTTGTGCCTTCTCAGAATCCTTGGCAAGGAGAGACAAACCCCAGCCTTCCATCTAGCCTTGGACATTACTTAGAGAAGAAGGGTATAGCAAGAATTTTAAAAGTTGTATTTCACTGATCAAGAAAATTAAGGAGACAGTTGATAAGTGATAGGTAGAGAAGGCATCACTCATCAAACAAAGGAATTAAACTGTGTGAGAAGAGGTTGTAGCCAGGTGGGTGTCAGTCTCTTTCCCAAGTAACAAGTTAAAGAATAAGAGGAAATGGCCAGTGGAAGTTTAGATTGGATATGAGGAAAAATTTCTCACAGAAATTTTTTTCAAGCTTTGGAACATGTGGCCTGGGGAAGAGGTTGAGTCACTGTAACTGGAGGCATTTATAAAACATGTAGATGTGGCACTGAGAGACATAATTAAGTGGTGGACTTGGCAATGTCAGATTTACAGTTGATCTCCATGACCTTACAGGTCTTTTCCAACCTAAATGATTCTATGACTCTATGAAGGTGATTAACCTAAGGTCCAGGAACCAAATACTTGTATGTCCTTACTGAGACACTGTCATAAACAGAATTCCATATTTGTTCTAATTTTGGCCATTTTTTCTAGCAATAGCCCAGTAGTTGAGCAGAATGTTAAAGATTTCTCATCTCTTCCAAACTCATCTATGAGATAGGTGAAGGTACAAAGAGAAAAGAAATCTCTTTGTACCTTTTTTTTTTTAAACATGGAATGATTAATAAGGATCCAGAATAGTAGCTCTATTAAGCTGTTTTAAAAGTGGTTAGCAAATTTCACAAAACTTGACCTGATAAAGTATTTTATGTTCCTGAATGGAGACTCACCATTCTCTCATTTCCACCAAATACCTTACTTCTTGATCGGGAGTTGGAATATTTTGGAAAACATGTTACTGTATACTTCTTAGTCTTTGCAGAGCAAAGGGAATTAGGTGTTAACTCAGATAATCTGAAGGAAACTGCTTCCTTTAAGATTGATGATACCTTTGTAACCTCCTGCCAGTATGTGAGCTCTGGAGTCCTCCTGGTGTTTCTCAGAAGAAGCTGTTGAGTTTCCATAAAATGCATCCATGATGTTTTCTTTCTGGACATCTTACTAACACTCACAGGATAGATTCTGTAGAAGATAAAAGCAAAATGGTCAAGACATTATGAAAATTAACAACATAGGCAACCTTCCACACCCTTGGAGTAAAAATAATAACAAACCCTGAGAAACCTTCAGGCCGCCCATATGTGATTTACATCCAATTGGAATTACCCAGTTTCCAATTTGTTATGCCTTTCATCTTATAATGGAGGAGAGGCTGGCTCTGTCTGTACTCTCACTTGATGCAGTTGTAGACAGCAACAACGTCCCCCCTTTCCCCTCTCTCTTAAGGCCAAGCAAATGCAGTTTTTGCAGACCATCCCCAGATGTCCTCTGCTTCAGCCCTCTCATCTTGGTGGCCCTGCTTGGACTCAGTCTCTGTCTCCCACCGGGGAGCCTAACACCTGGTGCCATCTCACTAATTCAGAAGTCATCTCACAAATGCCACAGTGTCCCTGGCTTCACTCTCACCAGTGCAGCCCAGTTGTTTGTAAATTATTAAGTTCTTCAGTAAAAGTGACAAAAAATGAGGGGAGCTTATGTTGTAGTAATTCTCCAGACCAGAAACCCAGTATCCATTGTTTTGGCAGTTCAAATGTAGGAAAATTAAATAGCTGCAATGTGTCAAAGTCTCAATTTTTCTATTCAAGGAATTATTCTTGAATGACTTGAGGAGTAATACATGCTAAATATAGCTACTGATCTGATACTTGAGACAAATTAAGGTGAAATTCTGGAAATAAAATTCTGAAAGTTACCTCTAACTTGATAATTTTTCAGGAAGAAAAGTATTAACCAAGACATTAGATTCTTCAGAGTACACAATGGCATCCACTTTTTAAAAAAATAAACAGAAATTATCATATAAATGGACAACTAAACACAGATTTTTTAATATACATGTTGATGAAGATTTCATAACCCTCCCTAGTGATATAGTACTCACACTGGATGTGAAAGATGTTTTAAATCTTCCCAATCTCAGGAATTTTATTTTTGTGCTTAAGGTGGCAAGAAAATACCTTAGGCACCCAGATTGTAAGCTTGGATGGGGTTGTTTTTTGAATCTGGATGAATTAGAAAGAAAAATAACGAAATTACAAACAAATGTAGAGCACGACTGAAAGAACTATAGTACTGTGCTCTCCTTTTGAGTAGATTTTAGCATTAAGACTTTCCTGAGGCTAGCACAGCTCCTTCCCGTGGGAACATTTTGCTACATTTCATAAACAAAGATAAAGTTTGGATGTTTTGCAAACAATCTCTCCGGATTAGGTCAGTTCGGGCTTGGCCAATTGGGCCTAGGGGGAGGTCTCGGGCTGACCAATCTGGGGCACCTCTGTAAACTCTATATATATGGAAATCAAAACAATAAAGCTCTCTTCTCCTCTCTTTCCTTGTCTGAGAACTTGGGTCATTCCTCAGCTAGCGGCTCAACAGCGACACTTTCCTATTTCAAGTGTCTAAAATTTTATAGGATTCCAATTTTCCCTTTCTCTGTGTAATCAATACTTGGCAGGGGATGGAAAGGAATATACCAGTATAATGGTAAAATTATAATGCTACGTATGTGCAACCTCAAATGTTACCAGAAATAGCAGGGCACTTTTTCATTTTTGGGGAATGATTGGACTTTTTAAAAAAAATTTCAATCATTAGCAGTTGATAAAGAGAGTCTTGCTGAAGATGTTCTAATGACTTCTTTCTTCTCAGATCATACATAAAATCCTGCTGTGAGTAGAAGTATATTTGTCTATTCCTCTGTACAGGTGCTGTTCCAAATGCATTGCTTGTCTAAGATATGCTTAAATAATGTAGAATTCACTATTTCTCATGCTTGCTCTACTGAGAATCTCAATTGGACTGCTAGTCTAGTCAGCATTTCAAGTTTACATCAAGAAGGAATTTCACAGGGTGTTAGTGAAATATATTCTGTGTATGCTTGAGATTTTTATTATAATAAAACATTGCTCTGAAGCTAGGAAGGAAAGAATAGGTACACTTTTCTAGTGCATCCTAAACCTCTTGTTACCAAGCAGATTGGTGACCCTGTGGCCTTTGAAAAAAAAATAAACCTTGGTTTCTTTTGACTGTTAAAATAGCTACCACTTCAATACTATTTTTAATGTTCTGTTTACTTTTAAAAATTATTTCCTACTAATGTGATAGTATCTTTGAATCACATAACACATAAAGTGTTCATTTTGTGCATATTATCCTTTTGATAACATTCTTCTGTTTAATTTTTATTTTTTTAAATATTATTTTCCTCCTATAAAATAATTCTGGGATTAACCAAATATAATGCTAGATAATTTTTAGGGGATTGAGCAATTGAATTATAGATCTGTTCTCTCTTTTCTTTTAGTTGGTTCAGTAAGTATGTGTTATTTGGATGTAAATAGTAATAGTCATGGGAAACAAGCAGTTCTCTGAGGTTTGATAAAAACAGAATAAGTTCTGGCATGATTTTGTTTACATCACTTTTAACTAATTCCTCTGAAATTATTGATTTGTCTTGAAACTGAAATTTAGAAGTAAGAAATAAGAAATATAATTTTGTTGTAAAAAGTAGCTCTCTAGCATGGGACCACAAAGTGTCCTCAAACTGTGACGTGTTCTTCACAGCAAAGAAAGTAAAGCAGACAATAGTATTTTGAAACGTTCCAACTTTTTACTGTCTAGGAACGAGTAAAGGTTTTCTGTGTCAAAAGTCAAATGACAGATTTTTCCTTTATAAGGGTAGTAGTTTTTAAATGTGTGTAACATCTTCTGTTATTCATTAAATGTTCTTGTAGGATAACAAAGTTTAAAGATACTTATTTATCATTATCTGGTAGACAAAAGGGAAGAAAACATACATGCCGGCATACATGCCGAAAGGGAAGAAAGCATAAGTTAGCAACATGTTTCTACAGCATAAGATGTATCCACAAGAACAGAAAATTAAAAACCTTTTAAAGCAGACATTTCATTATTAGTTGAATGCTTGTTATTCTTACTAGTTCTTATTGCTGAACTCACATAAACCTTGACATTTTAAGTAGCAGTAGATTAGTCAGCACATGAAATACCCAGGTAATGCTGCAGACACGGGTGCAAAATCCAGTTAATTCTCTGCGATGATGGAAAGATTTTGAATGTGGCAACTGTTGCTTGGTATTTTAGGAGCTTCACAGAAATGGCACTGCTGAAGCTTTGTGAATGTTGGAGGCAGAAGGGAACAGCAACTTTACAAAAGCATGGACAGATCCCAATAGAAAAGACCCAAAATGGAGATGAAGCAGGCAGAAAGATGATGAAGAGAAACTGGGGAGAGGGGAAGGATTGAAAATGGGCTAGAGTTGCTGGTCCATGTCTGATCAGCTTTGGTTCTCAGAATGTTCTAATAATTTGAGAAGAAGAAAAGCAGCTCTTGGAAGAAAAACAGCTTTCTAAGATGGAATTAGGGTTATTGGTATACTCAATACCTTAGTGGTTAGAAAGGTTTTATTATGGTATTGGAGATTTTTATGTGTGGCTTTGAAAGTCATGCTTAAAATAAACAATAAAACATAACTTAAAATTAGATAAATATGTACTTTTTAATTTCTAGTATTTTTGCTTGTGCCGTAAGACATATCTTAATACATACTTGCTATTGACAACCGGTTTTATTAAAAAAAAACCCAATCAGACTGCTTCAGTATATCTGTTAGAAGGACATAGTAAGTTAATGTTATGCTGGTTGTAGAATATTGTCTGACTTTCTGGTTGGGTCATATATGCAGTGTAGGTATCCTTACCCTTAACCTTTACTTTTGCCATGAGTTGCTATTCAAGGCAGTCACACAGTCTTCAAAGTCATGTCCCTTTCACAGCTTAAAAAAGAAATATATATATGTAGAGAGAGACATCTATATCCTGCCAATTGTTCTTCATGGTGTGTGTCAAATCATTTTATATCGGGGTTGTAACTGATAGAAGATAATCTAACACATAAAGACAGTAGCATCTTTCAAAGACAGTAATTTTTAAAACTAGGGAATAATTTTCCTCTCCCATCTGCAAACTTCCCTTCCTCAAACTGAAACCAATTCATTAATTCAAACAAAGTAATCTTTCTGGTAAGAAGGTTTAAATGAAAACAACTCACCCTTCACTAAGGTAGTGGTCATGGTGACTCATTAAAGGAAGAAGCCCAGAAGTTTTCGGGATCACCACAACTGCTGCCAGTCTAGTGGAAGAAATTTGCCTTTCAGTTTGTGTAGGACAAGATTTGCTCAAGTGCTTTCTCCGCTTTGAAAGATTTTCCTTTGTGTATAATGTGGATGATTTAGAAGAAGCTGTGTCAGCACTGATTTATACATTGACAGCTAAGGATAATAAGATATGGGCAAACATACAGCTCACCCTTTTACAGATTAACCTGCAGACTGCATTAGGCAAATTTGATGGCATTAAAAGATTTTTCCAATTTGTCTGAAAACAATTTCTCTTTTGTATTTTGTCAAGGGTAACATTTCATGCCACTGTAGTAATTTAAATAGCTTTGATAAATTGTTCAAGAGGTTAGAGAATTGTACTGTGTATATATTTTACCTCTTTAAAATAAAAAGGCTATTAGCTTAATTGTTAAATGAAATTCATTAGTAAAAATTGAAGAAGCCTTAGAAAGTGGAGTTAAATATTCCAACACTGCAGCACTGTTGTTGTAACATTGCACCAAAATCATTAAAGATCATATTCAGCAACTGATAGTTTGCATTTAGCTTTCAGTACACAGAAACACAGACACTGTTACAATTATGACAATACTTTATTCACTGGTAGTAGTAATTCAGAGGAAACTAGAAGAACTTTATAGAAGTTGGTACATTACATTTGGCAGTGGGTGTGATGACTTATTAATAAAGTAAAATGTTATCATAGATTCAAAAGAATCACAGAAAATGCTTTAGTAAAAGTGTCATTAGCCCTGCTAGCTAATATATAATTGAAGACAGAAGGGCAGAGTTCATTTGTATTTTGTTCATTTTCTTCATATTGTTCACACACATTTACTCATATATATTATTTGATACTGACAAGCTACCAGCTTGGAGAAGTTTTTTTAAAGTGAGGTTTTATCATCTTTGCTTTGCAAGTCATGCCCTGAAATGCACAAGACATTTCAGTATTTATAAGGAAATCTTTTATCAGTAGAGAAAATGTGATTTTATATTTGCATGGTTGTTAATTTAAGCAGAAATTTTTAATTGGGCTGTATGTACTGTATCAATGTTTTGAATTGAAAAGGTAATAATATTCTTCAGAGAAACGAATCTAAATTTTTCATAACTTAATACTTAAGGATTAATAATGTATGGGATGGATTGCTGAGTTTTATGTCTAGAATTCAAGCGCTCCATTACAACATACTATCTGCATATAATTGCAGACAGCACAAAGTCCGTGGAAAACCGGATACTGAAGGTTACAGCAGAAACACGACTTTCATTTGGAGCAGAATTAAAGGAGATAAGCAAACAAGTCCGTAAAAGCCTCGGACACTGTTATTTCTACATGTAGCCATATTCCAGGAGATAATTACTCTAAATCCCCTGCATAGCCGGGGGTGACACCTCCCAGCCGCTCCAGGCATGCACACATACAGGGAGACCCCTAAACTGGTGTCTGTCCCTGGTCCCTGCCGCGGCGGCTGGAATTAACATGCAGCTGGGCTGCTCTGATAAATGGATTCTGTTAGGTCACTGAGGGGATGCGTGTGACATTAAGTGATTTACCGTCCTTTACCTTAATGAAATTGTTTCAGCAAGATGACGCTGAGAGCTTTTAATGGATAGCTTTTCTTGATGTAATGAAATTGCATTCCTTTGGCATTTAATATAAGGTGCAGTTATTATTTACTGGAGCTTTCCCAGTGCTGCTGTTTTGCGCAGACAGTTGAGAACAAAAAGGGATTTCTGTGGCAGTGTGCAGGCCAGCGCCGTGCGACAGCCTCGAGCGGCCGCAGGGATGGCCAGAGCCTTTTCCCTCGCGTGGCCTGGCTCTGCTGTCCCTCCGGGAGGATTCCCTTGCACCTCGCCTTGCCAGAGCCTCTCCCTTACAAATGCCTTCCTAATCTGTTTAACAGGCAACTGGATTACAACCAGATCAGCTGTATTGAAGATGGGGCATTTAGGGCTCTGCGTGACCTGGAAGTGCTGTAAGTATTCCTTGTATCTCTGACTTGTAGCAAGAGCTCAGTATCTGGGGAGTACTAATGTAGAAGCTTATCTGCGAGCTGCAGCCTGGTGTCAGGATGGTCTAGTGAAAAGACGTCTTAAAATAATCCACTGCGATGTGCTGTAAAATGGGAAGGAGATATGGAGAGGCAGAGATACTCTTTTACTCTCCAAGACAGCCATTAAACATAATGATAATAAAAAAGCCACTGGCAGATACTGTAAGAAAATAATATATTTCATTTTAAAAATGGGGAGGGAAGCAGTATTAATGAACCCAATTAATTTTGTAAATTATCCATTACTGTCGATGTGCTGAACATTTTCAGAATTGCTTTTGTTGTATACTAAACATCAATTTGATCTTTCAGACGCTGTGTTAGGAACAGTATTCTGTATTCAATATTCTATATTCAATATTCTATATTTGACAATCTGAATGTTTTCAAGAGGCACTTTCTAGCAAACACTACTGCTATATGTTAAGCTATTTAGCATGTCCATGTTAATAGCTCCTTTTTAAAACATTTTAAGTTTTATGTACATAAATACGTATATATGTGTAGGAAAATATCTTCTTTTGTGTCACAGAAGATTATGATGTCAACACTTCTTTGCATACTTCTTTTCACTTTCTTCAACTGGCTATCAATGAGGTTGAAGGTAATAAAATTATCATCTGAGAACAGTTACTGTAATGAGCAAAGTGCCTTAGTTCTCAAAGAATCTGAGGCACAGGACACATTCCTGAAATATTTGCTCTGTCAGTCAAAATCACACATTTTTTTCTGGATCTCCTTCATTGAATTTGAAAAAAAGTGAAAGAATTTGTGTATCAGTGGGTTACTTATGTTAATTTGAATCATACCTGATAAATTACAGCTTGAGGAGGGTGGGGAAATGGGTTTTGTTGTGTTTGGATTTTTGGGTTTTTTTAAATACTCTACAGAAGCTTCTCTGGTAATAGATAATGTCTGCGTGTCTAAGAAACGAAAGAGTATGTGAATAGCTGCTGGTAATTTTTTTCATTATTAAGCACTAGTTGGTCTTACTTATGAGTGAATGAAATTGACAGCCAAATTTGATATTATTTTTTTACTTTGCAGTCATAGAATAACAAGCCTATTGTTAACTGCCTGGTATAAAGCCATGTAAAACATACTGTAGGTTCAATACTACATCTAATTGTTAAGTTGATGATTACTTGTCTGTCACTAAGTGATGTTCTCTGAGATTTTTATATTTGGAACTCATATGTGACAGAATATTTCTTGCAGTGATGGTTTCATCTGCTTATTATGGTTTGGTTTTGATTTTTTTGTTGTTTACTTTTTTTTTTTTTTAATGTGAGCCTTTCCTTACAAATGCAAATTCTTTACAAGTACGAATGTTTGTTAAAAAAAAAAAAGTAATCAAATGTTTTCTGCATTTCTTAATAATTGCAATTTTAGTGTTCTTAAAAGGTCATCCTTGCAGTTGAAGTCAGGGGTAAAATTTTTACATTGATTTCAATGAGTGGAAAGAAGAGGAAAGAAACCTCTGAAATAATAGTCTGCTGAAAAGTAGGTAGTTAGAATTTTTGTGAATGAATATACATAATCTACAACCATTGTTCAAATATACAACTAAATGTTTGCCATCTTGAATTATGTTATGTGATAAAAATGATGCAAAGATTCATGGCTTTTTAAGAAATTGAGATAAATATTTCAAACTGTACTGAAGATTTTGTATCTAATTAGGTGTCCTTTAAAATATGGCATAAAGAATGAAAGATGTGTAGATCAGACCATACTGTGTTTGCACTGAGCAGCAAATAAGACTGTGCATATGGTTTTCATTTGGAGTCAATTATTCTAACTAAGCAGAGAAAGTGTGTATTACTTCAAACTTCAGGTATGAGGTAAAGCTTTTAAATAGATCATAATCCTGTGTAGTGACAGTTTGAAATGCATACCAAAGTAACAGGTCTTACATCATGGTTAAATAATTGTAGAATTTTAGAGGCTGTTAGTGTTAAAGATACAATATAAAGTGAATATACCTCCCTGTGAATTTCTGTGAAATTTTAGTTTCCTTTGTCTTTTTCTTAATGGTAAATCTGCTCTATTTGGGAAACAGACTATGTGAAAAATATAATGCTGTCATGAAAAGAAAAGTGTCTGTTAAATAGAAAATAATGTCAGTCATCACAGTCTTTGCTGTAGAATGTAACACTTAAGTAAAGTATTGAGCCAACTTTTTTTAATTACATCTCTGTAATGAAATCAAGAATTTTTATCATTACACAGAAATAGCTATTAAAATTATTTAAGTCCTTATGTATTCCTTACATCTACTATGATATCTAATTTTCTTGACCTGTACAAAATTAAATTAATAGCACATATATACAAAATAGCAGGGCAAACATCAAAGAGCTGAAATTTGAAATTGAAATGTTGGTAGATACGCCTTCTCTTAACAGCTATGGAAATATAGACTGATTTGCTTTCTCTTCATTGAAAAGATATGATTTTAAAATCTTGTAAGAAGTTATGCAGGAAGAACAGTGGGAACCATCATTTACCATGTGGATATTATAAGAAAACTCTGCCACAATTTACTGACATTATTCATTAAGACACCTTTTGTGGATGTACCCAGTTGGCCATTTTTTGTTGTTTCATTTTTAATGTTTTTTAAAAGGGCACAATTCTCCTATATACTTATTTTTAAAATTATTTTATTTTATTTTATTTTATTTTATTTTATTTTATTTTATTTTATTTTTTATTCTTCTCTCTATGTATCCCTAAGATCACACAGGGGAGATCCCTTATGCACAGAGAAGAAAAGATTTTGTACATGGAATAAGTAAGCACACAAATGTAAAATGCAGCACCTTGCACCAGTAATTAATCGCTTGGTTAATGTGGAGATACATAGCCTGATCCTGGTCAGGGTGCTGTGAATTTACCTTTCTGTGTTTTAAGATCAGAGAGTACTTAAATTTTTTTTTCAAAATAGGCACAAATTGCAGTTTATGCTTTAAAAAAAAACAAAAGGAAAAAGGAAAATACTTTCTGTTTCAAAAGGGGAAAAAACTTTTTTCAGTGGGAATTATTATTTATTAGTGTTTTAGTTATATAGAGCTCATTCTCCATTCTGCTCAAATGAGTAATCTCTCATCATCTCTAAATCAAAACTGTAAATTCTATTGCTTGCTTCCTTTTCCTGGAGTCAAGCTTGTTTGCATTTAATTTGAAGCCTAAAGACAACATTTGTCTGCCAGTTAACTCATAAAGTTCCTGAATCTGTACAAACTACACTGACCGAGTATAATGGGCTTGTGTAGCTGAGAATTGGCTAAGATTTGTTTCTAGTTCCTATCTCAATTTCCCAACACCTTGTCTGAAATTTAAATCATTAGTTTGCTAAAGTATTATAATTCCTGACTCCTTCCATCACATTGGAAGCTCTCCTATTTTTCATGCAGCTCTAGATCATCTATTGCAACTCATTCCATATAAAACCTAACTGCAGCCCAGAGTTAATCTTTTCCTAAAATTCTTGGGAAAAAACATCCAGGTCTGGTATCACCTTTCAAAAACTAGACTCTCAGAATCTAGAAAGAGAAATAAGCATCCTAGAATCAAGACATTTTCTTCAAGGACTCTCCTCTTTACCTCAGGATGTCAATTTTGCCTTGAATGCCATAGATGCTCTCCATACTGGTGGAAGTTCCTTTTGAGTGAATCATAGGCTACTGGGACCTCTTACTTAGGATTGTTAATGATAATACCATAGTATTTTGTTAGGGATTCAACAGGGAGGAAAAATATAACTAAAAGCATGGGTATTTTTCCTGGTACCCATCCCTAAAAACAGTACACCATGATTTTCATCAGCTGAGCCTTTTTTAAATGTGACAAAACTGTAATGTTAATATTCTTCTGCTTGGCTTTGCAGCACTCTCAACAATAACAACATCACGCGACTGTCCGTGGCAAGTTTCAACCATATGCCCAAACTCAGAACATTGTGAGTAGTACCACTGAAACCGGCTGCCATTTTTATCAGTTCAATGTATTATTTTTACCACTATTAAGCTTTGTCAAGGATCTATAAATACATATACAGGCAAAGCAAGCATAAGCTCAAATAAAAACTGTTGATGTCTAATGAGGCTGAAGACCATGAAGTCTGTGTGTGTGTGTCTGTGGAAGCTAATTCTGAATGGTAAACCTGACAGGTGACCGCAAAGCTATACTTGAGGCTCAGGAGATAAAGAAGCAGTTGTATCCTTTTCCATAAGCTTTTTTAGGACATGAGATGAATAACTCTATAAAAATGATTTCATGGCCTCTTCCCAAATGGGATTTCCATAGTGCTGAATTCAGTCACAGAAAAGCTTCACCTTCTAACCAAAAAAAGATGAGGGCGGGGGGAATTCTTTTTACGTGTTACAGCTATATAGAGAAATAAATTGATGGTTTTTGAGAGTCAAAAATTTGTTTTACTTTGAGCTATTGAATGGGTCACGTTTCATTTAGGAACACTAGAGATTCTTTGATTGACTGTCAGATGTGATAAATGGGAAATCTTTATGCTTTTATTACTGTACTGCTAGCAGACCTAATTAAACTAAACTGGCTTGCCAACATTCTTTGTAACATAAAATTATAGCATCATCCGGTAGTGCTATTATAATTAAAGTTGTGTCAGCATTTACAATAAGGTCCCCATTTTTAGAGGTTATGACTTTCACAGAGGAGCACTTCAGGCTTCTAAAACAAAGCACAGTGAAAAGAGTGTGTATGCAAGTCATACGGGCTGGAATTATGTTTTGGTATATTTATATTGACTGCAAATAAATCTATATTGTGTTGAGTGGCAAAACCAGGTTTAGGCCAGAGACTCACTTTCAAACAGATTTTCCAGTGAAGTGGGAATTGAAAATGAATGGGATGTTTCTATCAGAGCTCAAGAGTAGCTGTTAGCATTAAAGAACTACTTTAACAAAAAGCCTGTCTAGTTTATTTTACCCATGTTGGGTTGCACAACTGTTCTGAAATGAGTAGAACTATTCACCTGGGTTAACACACTGCTTGTACCTGAAGAAACTTCACACAGGTGAGTATTCCTGATGATTTCATAACAGAATTGCAACTATTCTTGCTTAGACAAATACGAGAGTGCTTAAATAGTGCTGACCATGGGCTTTTCGTGGCCTTGGCTAGATTTTGATAATAAAATTTCGTTGTGTTCTTTCAGGCCTGAGTCTTTAAAATGTTCATTCTGTACTTTTTTCAAACTTTCAAATACAGCTTCTATTTTGAACCATAAAATAATCAGATCACCAATATTTACATTTTCTTTAGTTTGGACAACTGATCTTCTGAAAATATATTTTAGAAACAAAATAAACTGGAAACATAGAGTCCTGGATTATAGCTGTAACATCCCATTTGCAGTCAGAATATGCTTGCATAACTGTATTGATTTCAGTGGCATGAGTTCTGATTTGAAATGGTGTTCTTGCCTACAGCTGGCCACAGATTGCAATGAGTGTGCTGTATTGTGAGCAGTATTTTCAAAGGATTCACCCAAGAATTAGTACACAAAAATATATTGCCTTTATTTTCTGGTCATTTGTGGGGGGAAAGTTGTTACTTAATATTTTTGTTTGTGTTGATTACATATTTCATGTTGCTGTGCAGATTTATTTTGTAAAGGGCTAATTAGACTCTTTATGTACATTCTGAATTTCCTGCACTTCCTTTCCAGTTATTTAGTTAGGATTGAGCACATCAGCTAAAAAGGACCAAAATGGCATTTCCCTGTTATGGATGATTCTGAGTAGCAATTTGATTTATAGCTGTGGACATCCTTTTCGGTAGTTTAAGAAAATGTAAGAGCCAGGGAAGAGTAATTTACCCAGTTTAGTGAATACATTTGTCTGATATTTTATGAATGGCAAAGTGCTTTTTGCCACTTGGCAAGCAGCCATGGTCTGAGGTCAGAGCACACCAACAGAGAGCCAACTTTCTTAATTCCATCACTTGCTTCCATTTGGTCTTTTAATTTCAGGCATTGCTTAGAACGTAGATCCGTGGAAGCCCAAAGCAGCTAATCCCACTTTCTGCTATTAAAAAAAAAAAAAAGGAGAGGAAATCAGAAAAGAGATGTGAAAGAAGGTGCTTTATGTTGAGTTATTACTCTGTCTTGTTCAGCAGAAAATGAGTATGACCTGGTAAAGGGATCTTTCAGGCTGTTTCTATAGAGACTAATAATGATCAGACTTACACATACATCTAATTGGAAACCAAATCTTTTGCTAACCCTTTTTTTTCTGACGTTATGTTATCACTATAGGGCAGTTTTCTTGAGACATTTTTGTCTTACTCACTGTATTTACAGATCTGGACTAAAGAGTCCCATGTCAGCTTTCAAGCTTTTGTATATGTACTCCTTTCCTTTAGACAAGAAACAGAAAACTACAGAAAAGTTAATTTATTAGGAAGCCTATTTTTTCTTCCATTTAGTTAGACCCCAAATAAAAAAAGTAATTTTGCTTTGTATAGCCTTATTTTTTAATTTTTAATGCCCAGACATTCAACGAAAGGTGCAATTTAACAGTTTTATTAAGAAACCAGCATATTTGCTCGCTGAAGGGAGGGCTGGGCAACCTGGCCTCTACTCTGGTGGTTCTTCCTAATTTGAAGGCATTGCCCTGTTTCGTTCCCTGCAGTCGCCTGCACTCCAACAACCTGTACTGCGATTGCCACCTGGCCTGGCTGTCGGACTGGCTGCGGCAGCGGCCGCGCGTCGGGCTCTACACGCAGTGCATGGCGCCCAGCCACCTGCGTGGGCACAACGTGGCCGAGGTGCAGAAGCGCGAGTTTGTCTGCAGCGGTAAGAGGAACAGCCTCGCTCCCGGAGCCCTGCTTTGTGCCTCACCTGCTGGCAGCTCAGGGGGGGCTGCCACTGCTGCATGTGGGCTTTTGGCAGCTTTTGAGTAATCCAAGCGTTAATGCTTGTTAGGAAAAGCCTAATCATTTTTGTTGGTGTTTGTATCTTGTGTGGGGGTGCTGCGGTTCTTACAAATTTTGGGTAAATATTTGTATTTGCATAGATTTTACAGCCTTCTGAAAGTGTAATTGTGGGGGAGAGATACAGGAAATGAAATAAAAGGTGTACTGATTGAGAACACAAAGCCATTAGTAATAAGGAGTTTGATTTTTTTTTTTTTGTACTTTACAGATAGCTACTTTTTCTTCTTGTTATTTTCTGACATTTAAATACTATTTTGTATGCCTAAGTAACTTTCTGAATTTTACTGTTATGCTTTAATGCATCAGGTTATTTTTTTATATGAAATAATGAAGTGACTAACAGTTCATTACTAATCGCATTTTCTCTATTCAATTTTTTTTTCCTTTATTCGTATCTTCTAGATGAGGAAGAAGGCAAGTTTATCTTTCTTATTTAAATATTTTTAGACTCAGATTGAAAATTTTCTGTAAATTTTATGTACTGTTTCAATTTTCATCAAGAATGTTAAAAAGAACAGCTGCAATATTGCTGTCTTTTCAGTGGTTCAGCAGGGTTTCTCCTACTGGTTGATTTTCTGCAAACCCCCATAAGCCTGTTGCCAAATATGCCAAATTTTTCACAGATCTATGTTTTTAAAGGAGTTTTATGGAGAGCACAATGTTCTGTCCTTATTAAATAACCTCTGACATCAAAGTGTAAGACACTGCCATCTTCACACAGCAAATGCTAACAGTCTGCTTGCCACTAATTCTGCCTTTATTTACACTTAAAAGGGCTCCTAACAAGATAATTTCATATATTTTACATGTAAATGTTGTGGCTGCAGAGCCTGGGTGTCAAGAACAGTTTTATAACTTGATCATTATAATGCTGATTATTAGGA
Source organism: Entomyzon cyanotis (assembly GCA_024500445.1). Taxonomy (NCBI): domain Eukaryota; kingdom Metazoa; phylum Chordata; class Aves; order Passeriformes; family Meliphagidae; genus Entomyzon; species Entomyzon cyanotis. The sequence goes on from JAKEPQ010001009.1 coordinate 11,542,550, forward strand.
AGGGGAATAACAATGATTTCTCCCTGGATTACTTTATTTTTGTTCAATAAAGGTAGGTGAAACATTTCCTATCCTGATAGTATAAAGGAATGCTTTATTAGATTTGGCAGCTGTTTGTACTTTTGTAACACAAACACAAATGTGAAATTAAATTATTTTATTGCAAAATTCTGTCTCATAGAATGGTTTAGCTTGGAAGGGATCTTAAAGATCACCTAGTTCCAGTTCCCCTGCCGTGGGCAGGGACACCTTCCACCAGACTAGTTTGGTCAAAGCCCCATCCTACCCAGCCTCAAAAGACTAATCTTTTCAGCAATTTAAAACTTGGGCAGTTGTTATATGAAGTTTTAAGTGGGAACAGCACTGTCTGCAATATCCATTATCAGTGTACCCTTTCTATATTAATATATGGCATTAAATATTGTGAGAGAGATCTCAAATTAAATTGTGGTTTCACAGTCAAGGACTTGTTTCTCTTTTACCTTGAGAATTACAAAACAGTCTCCAATTTTTTCTAACTTCTTGAAAAAAGAGAGAAAAGAGTGTTGTGCCTTTATCATCCCTTTTTGTCTTTTTGTATCATTATAGACCAACTATTCTGTATCATTGAATTGATAGCAGAATGAGTGCATTAATATATTGTAAAATGTGCAGTCTATCTATTTGCAGGAAAATATAGTAAGGTCTTTACTTTCTAAAACATGCCTAAATATGAAATCATTAAGTTTAAATGCAATTTAAAAAATTGAGTTTAACATACAGCACTAAGAATCAGGGGAAAACTAATGTAAATTAGCTACCTGAGTTAGTAGGAATGGTAGATTGTGGGAGGAAGAAGCTCCTGAGCTAAAACAGAGTCAGAGTAAGAGATGTGAAGTCAAAACTTTTGTGTAATCTTGTGTGATTGAATGAAAACATCATGAAATGAATGAAAACTCCAAAATAGTCTATAAGTGATACATAACCATAGGGCCATATTCAAATAAGTATTGGCAGAACAGAACAAAACTGGTAGGTTACCTTGAGTGCTTGTAGCAAAGTTCATTCATTTCTCTTGACATGCATTTTTTAATACTATACAACATTCTGAAAACTAAATAAATCAGTAACTAGTTTTTAATAACATGCAGTGTATAAAATACACCTGAAAAATGGATCACAGCCTTCTTAAATGAGATGATTTTGAATGGCTGTTGCTAGAAAAGTTGAAAAATTATATAGTGCTGGCATGATAGTTGACCATTTGTCTTCAACCTCTCCGTGTTTTATCAACATGTTACTATTAACTGTGTGTTTAAATTAATGCAATTTGAAAATATTGATTTGCCACAATATTTATTTTAGAAGTTCTGCCTTAAATTTTTCAAGTAAGTGTAAAATGTTATGCTTTCCTTTGTAGGTCACCAGTCCTTTATGGCTCCATCCTGCAGTGTCTTGCACTGCCCTACTGCATGCACCTGTAGTAACAACATTGTGGACTGTCGTGGAAAAGGCCTTACGGAGATCCCAACCAACCTTCCAGAAACCATTACTGAAATGTACGTAATCTGACTTTTTTTTTCCATTAACTTACAGAAAACATTTTTTTTCTGTGTATTTGTTTTTGTTGTTTGTATAAATTCATGCATTATATAGGTAGGAATTTTGGTATATACCTTCAACTCCAGATATTAAAAAAATATGCAGGTTTAATGATGCATATGAAAGCATTTAAGACCCTCTTGCTATTTTATGAGTTAGTTTTGTATGTGCTACTCATATTTCATGAGTAAACTGCATTCTGAATTGCTTTAAAAAAAGTTTGGGAATTCTTGCTCATCTCCAAGGGAATAGCTTTTCACTGTGGACTGTAAAGCCTGTTGCCTTCAGTGTTGCTTTCTGTGCTGGTTTTGGCTGGAATAGAGTTACTTTTCTTCATAGTAGCTGGTATGAGACCATGTTTTGGATTTGAAAATAGTACTGATAATTCAGAGATGTTTTCGCTCTTGCTGAGTGATGCTTACACAGTACCGAAGAGCCTTTTCTGCTCCTCACCCAACTCCACCAGAGGAGGCTGGGGTGCACAGTGAGCTGGGAGGGGACACAGCCAGCACAGCTGAGCCCAACTGACCCAAGAGATATTCCATACCCTGTGGCATCATGCCCAGCACATACAGCTGGGGGAAGAAGCAGGAAGGGTGAGAGGTTCAGAGTGATGGTGTTTGACTTTCGAAGTCACTGTTATATGTGACAGAGCCTTGCTATCCTGGAGATGGCTGAACACCTGCCTGCTCTTGGGAAGTGGTGAATTCATTCAGTGCTTTCCTTTGCTTTATTGCATGCAGCTTTTGCTTTACCTGTTACACTGTCTTTGTCTTAGCCCATGAGTTTTCTCAGTTTTACCCTTCTCATCCGATTGTAAAGGGAATGAGTGAGCAGCTGTGTGAGGCTTGGTTACCAGCGGGGGTTAAATTGGACACTCACCTTCAGTCCCTGTATTCATCAGACTTCCTACTAGAGAGACATTTCTTTGCATGAAAGATGAGCAATCAATACCACCAACAATAAGTGTTCTGCTTAAAGCAGTATCCTCGCAGGGTAATCTGAGAAGGCAAGAGTAAGATGCAGTTACTGTGTTAATACCATGTATCTGTGGACAGAAGAGCGTAATCACTGGTAATGTCCTGGGACATTTCATAATACAAGAAGTCCTGCCATGTCCTGACTGTAGAGCAGAGTCACAGCAAAGGTGCTGCAGAGCCCGCAATCTCCAAAAGCTGCAATGTGGCTGAGGTTGTGGGCACAGTAGGAAGGTTATTGCTGCATTATCAGCTGGGCAGGTGAGCAGCAAAACCAAAAGGTGAGCTTGCTGACAAGATGGTCAGGGGCACATCAACATGAGTATCCTTCTCTTCTGGGATCAGCAGGGGCAGTGTTTTGGAAGGGAAGCTGGAAGTTCCTTTCAGGGAAATAGTGGGAAAGTAGCTGTGACAACAACCTGGTAAGTGGCTTCTGGATACAAGTAAATGAGTTGGACAAAATTTTCAGAACAAAAAGTTTGTGAGTATTTTGATGATATGAGAGGATCTTGAAAGTTTAAACATGGGGCTCAACAATGAGATTTTAATTAGCTTGTTGATATCTGACACAAAACCTGTGGTTTTGAGCAGGGTTGGAACTACTGTGGTTTCTTCTTAGGATGTGAATAATAATCATGTCTGTCAGTTCATTATTACTGTTGTTAATACTGACCTGGTTGACCCTACATGATCCAATATGGTCATTCAGCTGTATAATACAAACACTTCCACCTTTCACCACTCTCAGAAAAATCCCTCTGCTTGCAAATAAAGTGACTCTTTCATAAAATCCATGCACAGTGGCCAGGAAGGCTGCACATGAATGTTTTTATTATTTAATGAGCTGTATACCAATGTTTTTAGTTGCATATGTCCATCTCTATGCATAGAGAAGGAAAAATACTGCAAGAAAGAAGTAGGGATTTTGGGTCAAATGTTCCTCACTGTATTTCTGCTGCTAACCACTGGAGCTAACTCCTGATTACAGACTGAAGACTGACTTTTTTCACTAAACTTTTCTTAGATATGTAAGAAATGCGCTTGGGATTTAAGCATGGAATACTATGTTCTTCAGCAGTTTATTGTCCTGGGGAGTAAAAGTAACCATGTTACAATGCCTTCCATATTTGGCTAAGCATTTAACAGATTGCAAACTGATGCTCAATGTTTCCTCCTAGGCTAGGCATCATTCCAGAGCAAGGCTTTTTCACTTTCTGAGATCCACAATCCAGTAAAAAATAGATATATATTTGTGCTCATGTAAATATGTACAGTGTATATAGTTCATACTGATACAGTATAAACTGTTATCTCTCTGTATTGTATCTAGTTCATAGTTTTAGCTAAATAAAATGCAGATCACAATATTTTGCTCAGGAGGTGTAAGAGATAGAATGTTAGAAAATCAAATTTTAATTACCATTTTGTATTGAAGAGAAGTGCACCGTTGAATGTTGGTGTGATGACAGAACTGAGCTTCAGTGGTAGATTTTGAGTAACTCGGAAAGAAGAACATGATATAAGATATTATTTGAGCCTGTGGTGGGCTGCACTAATAATAGAGAGAACAAAACTTTCCTGTTGAGTAGAAGGTAAAGAGATAAATATACAGGAAAAAGACAGAAAGGCAGACAGACAGACAGAAAGGAAGGAAGGAAGGAAGAAAGGAAAGGAAGAAGATAAGGCACCTGAAATGTTCTGAAATTGAGGGATAAACTGAGTGGAAGAATTAGAGGAGAGGATCTTGTAAGTATTTTATGAGAATCTTTTATTTTAATTTATTTAATGAGGATCTTTTCTGCTTCCTTGTCACTAGGTTGAAGAGGAGTTAAAATTTTGACAAATAAATGTATTTTTATGGTTATATGAAGAAAGCTTTATGCTATACTAGTTGCTTTAATGTGAAGAAAACAATTAGTGATAGATGTCTTATGATTCTCATGGGTGGGAGGTGTACTTAGCTTCTTAGCATCAAAGAGAATGAGAGAGAAAGAAGAGGTTGGAAAATGAGTGTTTTATGGAGTGAAAAATATTTTACCAATAACGAAGTGAGGGAAGTCTGAGAATGGATCAAACCAGATTCCACCCTGGCCAGAAGCCCACATCAGTTGTCCTTAAAGAATATTTTGGAAAAAGAAAGATCAGAAATAAATATTTTCTTTGCTCCCAATATGTGTCAGGGTTGCTCTGAAACTTGAACATTTGCATATTTTTCATGGGAAAAAAGGGTTTTCTTTTAAATATCCAATCTGCTTTAAACCCTACTATGTTTAAATCTTCATGTTAGATAATAAAATTTGGGGGAGGGAGTTGTACTCAAACTCTTCCAGTTAAAAATACAGTTTTTCAAAGTTTCAGTAATGTTCCTTTGTCTTTGCAGAGGGAAGGAAAACACAGCCACATACATAATTTGCCCTGCCACCTTCTATTTTGCATGCCATCTTCATTCGTCTTTTCTCTGAACTAATGTTTCAACTCCATTCAATCTTTTTGGATGCCAAAACCTTCCATATCTTAATTAATCTCCTCCTATTTCCCTGAATTACTTGTTTTGTAATTCTGTTTTTTTACCTTCAATTACCAGAATTGTGTACAATATGCCAGATGGCAGTTGATCATCAGGTTTTTATTAATGGAATTTTAGTTTTCTTTCATTTGCCTTTTGCAGCCTAATACTCTCTTGCATTATGTAACTGCCAGTACATGTTGCACCATGTTTTTCCTTGAACTATCCATGCAGAGTCCTAGGCCTTTTTTTTTAGCTGTTATGATTTTGTCAGGAGCCAGAACTTGGTAAATGTAATCCTATTATCCCATCCACAGACATTTCTGAACACTGAATCGGGTTGTATGTCACATTTTAAAGCTGCTCTATGAAAGACTTCAGTCCTCTCTGCTTTTAACTAAATTCAACATGCAGGAAGATTGTGACATTCCAGTATTGTTATCACACAATAAGAAGTGTTTTAAAGCTTCATTTTTAAAGAAGTCCTCTGCAACTGTTGCTTATAGCAACCCCTCGAGATTAGATTGAAAAGAACGATTGTATCGCACAAAATAATCTGGTTTTTCACGTATTTCTTAGGCGATAATGTTGTCAGTATGCCAAGATGGTAGCTGACAGTAAACACTTGAGGAGATGAGCCCATGCTGTCACGGCAGCGTTAGGAATGCTGGGGAGTTGCTGAGCACGAGGCAGAAGGGTACAGTGAGCTCTGTATTTCCAGCACGGCTACACAGTTCCCACACACATGGCTTTATTACCTTAATCATCATTTGGAGCACATGCTTTGGCAGGAGCTCCCCACTTCTCAGGGATAGGGGGAAAGAGAAATGTGCTGGCTCCCTGTTGTTTTCTGAAGGATGTACAGGCTTTAACAGACAAATTATTATTTCTACACTCGTCTTTATAATACTATCAGATTCTTGTGCACACCACAAGAAAATTAGCATTATAGTTCTAATTTACCTGCACCAAATATTGTCCAATCTTTTCAGTACTTTTCCTCTTTTGCCAATCTTTTTTCTGCATTTTCATCTGAACATTTCATATTTTATTGATAGGGACATTAGAAAAACCTACAATATTTTCAAATTCCCTTACTCTGAATAAGTTTCTCTGCCTTCTTTCCCCTGTTTGTGAGCTGCATTTGAAGAATCCAGTGCTGAGTACCACCAGCCTGTCATATTATGCTTCAGCCAACTTCATGGTCCACAAACACCTCTGGTGCTTCCATCTTTCCATCTTTTTGTCTTATCTTTATTGTATCTCATATGAATAATATTTTCCTGTGAGGCTGATATTAAAATTTATTTAAACCCTCCTTTACAGAGGTGTTTAAAATTTGACATCTTATTCTTGTGAGAATTTGTTTTTCCGTCTGTTTCTGCCTCTTACTTATTTGTTTTTTTATGGAGAGCAGGTTATTTTTAATAAGACTGTAATCCATAAATTGTTTAAAAAGATCCATAATTTCATTATTTTTTCTATGGTTTTGTGATACTTTGCCAAGTTCTCTGCCCATTTCGTCTCTTCTTTCTCTCAGCGGAAATCCTGACCTCAATCAACTCTTCAGTGCCAGATGAAACACTGATATCTTAACTTTGTTTGAAAAAAAAAATGTTTTCTGATCTGTTTCTGCGCAAGAATACTTTGAATTCATTACATTTTCAGTCTATCTGAGACAATGTTGTATAAAGCCAAGTGGTATTAATAATGTTGCTATTCATTCTCTGTCCTTCTGATTAATAAAATGAAATTGCAGGTTTAAAGTATATATTCCATGTTGACAATTGTATGGGGTTTTTTTTTCCCTAGGGGATTGATAAATTAACTTGTATCTAAATAGTGTATTAAAAAAAAGAACCCTTTAAATGGAATATTGAATTTCTTAACTATTACACATTGGCAGTTTCAACTGAGTAAAATTTTGCATGTTTAAGCTCCAAGTTAGCCCTCCAGGGAAAATTACAAGAAAAGGCTTTCTGTTTAGAGTCTAATACTGATGTTGTGACTTTACAGAGTCTTGATAGCTCTGCTGCCTTGGAATGCTGTTTTAAGATGTCAGGAACTGTCTTCTCAGCTGCTGGCTACTGCTTCTGCAGCAGAGCTGGCAAGGAGAGTATGTGCTTGCACTGCGCTGCAGCCTCCCAGTCTCCGAGTTTGGTGTGATAGCCTAAACCACTGAGAAAAATAGTTAGCACTGGAAGCTGAAGGGGTTGAGGAACAAGCAGGCATTCTGTGATGGTGGGAGCAGGAGGAGGCAGAGCCAGTTGCCAAAATGCTGTTTCATTCCAGTGTAGTTGGATTTACTGGTGACTGTCAGGGTGCTGCCGAGATGATTTTGTCATCCTCTCTGTCTGACTTCTCAGTTGCTACAGAAGTCATTTGGCTGCAGGCAGCAATTCCTGTGGTGTGAAGGCAGTCAGCAGGCAGTGCATTGTCTGCCAAGTGCCTCTTGGGAAGATGCCTTCAGAAACAGGACTGCTTATCTCCAAGTAGCTGCCAGTGAAATGGAAGGAGAATAAAACCTAGGGTGTCCTTTATTTTTCCCTTCTGTTTGATAAAGCTTGGATCAAAATTAAGTATTCACTATCTCAGTAAATGTAATTCTTATTCTGTATTGACTTAGTATCATTGTATCTGTACCAGTTACACCCTTTCTGCAAAATTAATCCCCACTTTATTATCTAATAAACCTCACACACAGCCAAATAAGAACACTTAAACTTTGCCTTTCAGGATTTGTCCTGTCAATGTGATAATATTCAAGAAATAGTTCATATTCCATATTTTTAAAAACAAAAATATTTGGTTGAGCACCAAAACTCCTCCAGTTTTAGTGCAGCTATGAATTCTGCAAGGAAGCACAGAAATCAAAAGGGTGCAGAGATGTACCTTTGCCTCTGGTTCAAATGAGAAGATTTCAAGCCATGAGAGACCTGCAGGAAACATTTTGGAAACTTAAGAAGATTTCCCATAGACCTGTTATTTTAATGTCTTTATTGTAATACTGTGAGGCAAAATACAGTGCCCATAAATAATATGAGTAATCTTCAAACTTTTGTTATTTATAATGCCTTACTTTAGCCTTTTTTCATTGACTTGAGCAAAGCATGATACATTATTCATTAATTCATCTCAAACACCATAATTTGAGTTAGTGTAGATTTTTTGTTTAAATCTCTCTCCTTTCAAATAAATTTTTAGGGGATGTCCTTTCATTGGCATGTTCAGTGTGTTACACTTAACCAACTTAAGTGGCCTAATGCACCTAGTGCTCTCCTCCTTTGTCATGCAGTCCATGTACTAAAGGCATTAAATGTCATTCTTAAGGTTCAAAACTATTACTTTAATTGGTGCTAGAAATTACAGCCTTTCTAATGGCAATAGCATTTATCAGCCTCCATGCAGACATTCCTTCCACATTTTAGTTTTTCATCACTGTTAATCTCTTTTCACTTGGTTTAATTTCAGGATTCACCTTCTGAAAGTTCTTTGAATGATCGGCAGAAATAATTCTGGTTCCCTTAGAAGAGAGACCTTTTTTTGGCACGTGTTCAAACAGACTATGAGAAACCCTACAAATAGCAGCCCAGCAGCAATTCTATTAATTGTAGTGGTACCTTATCTCAGAATGGTGTGACAGGCCCTTATTTCAAAAGAGGCCAAAAAATCATTAATGTGCTAGACCTATCTTTGTGAAAATGCTGCTCTTACGTTCTTCTGATTTTCTTTTCTCTTCCGTGGCTTGAACTTGTCAAAGTGATTCTAAAACTTCTTCCCTTACTGTTATTTTATGCATAAATGAAAATAAATAGAAGTGCAATAAGTGATTCTAAAAGGGGGGGGGTGTGGGATGGGAAGAAGGAGTACCTGCTCTGATGACCATAAATTTGTAGGAATGATTATTTAAGTGAAAAGAGCATGGAATTACATTGTTTGCTCCTTCAGTTTTCTCTATGTATTTAAAAAAAAAAAAGTCAAATGAAGGACTTTATTAAATTTGCTTCTTTTCTTTTCCTTGTTCTTTTTCCCCCAGAAGGATAGCAGTCACTACAGTGGCATTTTGGGGAGTCGGAAAGTTTGCTGGAGAGAAGGATGACTTGAGGGTTGCCACTGTTAACTAAGGAACACTTATATAAATAATTCTAGTCTTTGTAACAGGCAGAAAAGACCCCAACCACATAATATGTGAAATGAAAAAAAATATATAGGAGTCAGGAATTTTAACAGTTCACCTTTGCAATCCAGTGTACGGAAAAGCCCCTGACTTCTTACTACTATGGCCTTCAGGATAAAGTGGGTTTGGTTTTTTTTCATGTGAATGGAGCTTTGTAATGTTTGAATGCCAAAAGTATAAACTGTATGGTTGTTTCATGACAACATTATTTACATTTTCCGTGAATTTCCTAATTTTTTCCTCAGTCATGTCTCATCTTACCATCCTGATTTCTGGCTACTTTTCTTCATGTTTTCTTTTTCCTCCATCTCATTCTTCCTTATACTTTGTTTTCATAAGTCTGTTGATTAATGATTGTGTGTTATGCCAAGCACTCAACTACATCTCTGTGAGCTGTGTTTGAAATTAAACAGGATTAAAAGCTCCTGAGATTGCTTCTCACAGTAACACTCAGATTATATTAAAGGAGAAGGGGGAAAAAAGGAAGTGAAAGGAGAGAAAGAAGAAAAAAAGAGGAAAAGAGGGGAAAGGAAATGAGATCTGACAGAACTGATTTTGACAGAGGGCCTTAACCAAGATAAAGTGATCTGATCATGCTGCAGACACTGGGGAAGTGCTTTGCATACATGAGGAATTTTATTTGAGTACTGGGAGCTCTGTCTCTGTATCTTTTCCAGTGAAGCTTGGCATATGTAGTTTCACCATTTCTGTTGCCTTTTAATCCTTAGCTAAAAGCCCAAAGTACAGCCTTAAATAAGTAGCAATCGAACAGAGAGACTCTTACATTAAGATGCAAAGTTATTTCTAAGGATGACTCTTTACAGAGAAAAGTCACCTGGACGGGGCTTAGGCATGTTTATTAAAGACAATTTAAAGACTCTCATAGCAGGAAAACTCTGAAACATCAGAGATAAGGCAGCTTTCTCTATTTTTAACAGCTCAAAGCATGATTTGGCTATCTATGTAGCAGGACACAAATGAGAGCAAACCCTGTATCTTTGCAGCTTGAAAGTAGTGAGGAATGCTGTGGAGAGGATGCAATAAGTTACAAGACATTAAACTGATGATTGGGTTTCAGTGTTATGTTTATGTTTGCTTTTTAGTTTAAATCAAAACAACAGTCTTCTTAGGACTTAGAATGTCAGTTCATATATGTGATTTACCTCCTAAACAGTTAAGCCATCAGCCAGAAGTCTTGCACATCCAGTGAAGTTCTGGAAGGGTTTTTCCAATATATATATATATATATATATATATAAAAATTTATAGAGACATTGGTCTTTTCAATGTGTTGCTATTTAGTAGTTTGCAAGAACCCTCTATAGCTGTGTCTTCTGGTTTTGAGAAAATGTATGTTCACCTTCTGATGTTACCTGAAATAGATAAATCTCTTTGATAAATAGATAAATCTCATTATAAAATGTTTCAAAATAATTTGATTATACTTGTAGCTCTTTTTGAAACTTTTCTGTTTTATCAAAATCTTTTCTTAATTGCTCTCATAACAAAACAAACGTGTCAAGTGAAAAGATGATGTTTACTTATGAATTCATAATTAATTGTTAGAATATTCATTTGCTTATGAATACTGATACATACTTTTGGCAGTAGGAAGCCAGAACACTGTCAAGTTTTGAATTTTCAGAAATTGCTGGATTAAAATAAAGTACATTAAAAGATACATAAGTAACTAAATGCCCCTTCATAAGTTCATATGGTCTGGCTGCTATTTTCTGAGTTCTTATTCTAACACTCCAGACTTTTGAGCAACTTCATATATAGTTTCCTGATATTAAAATTAACTTTTCTTATGTATGCTTCTCTTTGACTGTACTTCATGTGTCCTTATCCTCAAACCTTCTCTTATCTTCTTTCTTTCCCAAAGGTTTCTAAGACTGATGTTTTTAAGATCAGTCAAAGGAATTCATAAGAGTGTGGCTTTACATATGGAGGAGGACCAAAAATATTACTAATGAAATGGAAATTCTGCTGCAAAATAGCTGACATGAAACTAAAATTTTAGTATCAGTGTACACTGTGATTAAAGTTTTCCATGTTCTGCAGCACCTAATTTTAAAAATGTCCCTGGCCCTGTTTAGTTGGTTAAATATTGCAAATATGGCCATTAACTTTGAAAATAAATCTAATACTATATTATAATTTTACTGGAAAGGTTTTATGATTTGCCACTCCCTGACCTCTGTTTAGAATGTTCATTTGTGCATCAATGATACAGTTCTCTTGCTGTGCTTTGCTTTGATCTTGGGAAAGCCATTATTTCTTGGTTAAAGCAGTGTTTATGCCTGTTGCAACATAAAATATCTGGTTTGTGTGCTTAATCAAAAATCTAGAAATTTGCTAAAATCTAAATATCTTTCATATGATATATGCATATAAACACACAATAACTACATGTAAATAACAAAAAATGCATTATTCATAGAGCAGTGTATTGAGTAAATGTGAAACAAATTAGAATGAGGTAAAGAAATCTCTTTAGGTACTAACTTCTTCAGTTTAATAGATTTAATTTACCAATGCAGATTTCACTGAATTACTTTTAACTTATCTTTGGCATTCCTACCTTAACATTTCTCAGGCAAAAATTAAACCATATTCTATTTGCCTGCTTCAAAAACAGATGATTTTGCTAATTTGATATCTAATCCTGTCTGCTTAACAGACACAAGAGAAATGATTTGTCATGCTCTTACTCAAATATCTTCCTAATCTGAAAATGACTGTAAATCATGTGGCTTTATGCTTTTTACAAAACCAAAAAAATCCCAGCTTTTTCATTTGAGTTATCAGATGGTTTTGTACATATAACATCTAATCTGTTCTTTATTAGCATGTGTTCTGTGCTGCCATTGTTCACATCTTTGGCTTTCTTCATACCCTTGTGTCCTATCTTAAAAACTAATTAAATTCAGACGACAGGAGAATTTCAAGAGTCAGGAGAACACAGAGATACAGAACACAACAACTGGACAAGAAACATATGAAACCCTGTGCTGTTTCCAGACAGTGGAAGTAGGTACTGGCCAGCATGAACACCATTCCACCTCTGGGGTTTTGTGCAGCTGTCTGGTGGGTGTTAAGTAGAAGAGGCACCTTGACGGACCTGTCTGATGCTGCCAAGGGAAAGAAAATAACTCAAGTATGGAATAAATGAATATTTTATACAGCATGAAGGGAAGCTGGAGCAGGCCCATGTTGCTTTTCCAGAAAATCCCTTGTAGATCTCTGACAGCTGTGCCACACTTCAAAGGTGTTGTTAATCTTCGATTTTATTTTTACACATGGCTCTTCACTGCTGATTACTTTTCCTCAGAAATTATGTGAGTGAAGCAATTTTAAAAAAAGCTATGGATACTGACTTTTCAGTATTTTATGTTTTGTAGTCATTCAAATGTTCCTTAGTCAATTACATTTCTAAATACATGGTAAAGTAAGCAACCACTTATTCTCAGTTAAACTTTTTGATTTTTGTGTCAAATTCATGGTGTAAGGCCAGATATTGTTTAGCAGGTAGGAAAGACTGCTGTCACACTCTTGATTGCACACAACAGGGGGATTTTCAAGGTAGTGTTTCTGCTCTTTTAGAACAGGTGAACAAGTCCCTGCTTGTGATGAGTCAAGAGTGTAGCAGGATTATATCTATTTTTTTGTGACTTTTAGACACTTATCTGAGCAGCTTGACTAGGTCTGGTAGTATAAGAACTGTCATTAAAAATGGGCTAATTAGAGAGATTAACTTGACTCTAGGTGAATCGAGCTAATTGCACTGGAGCCACACCGACAGAACCCAAAGTACTAAGCAAATAATTCTTTAGCAAGTGGAGTATTCCAGTACAACCTGAATCTGTAACGATGGAGGAATGTCAAGCCCATCACCATTTGTGATGCTCTAGAGTTCAGAGCATGAGATGGCCCTTTCTGTAATGAAATGCAGGTTTGGGACTTGCTTTTGAGTAAACGCAATGAATTGTTTAATAGCTCTAGAATGGCAATTCTTGTTACTTTCTTGATGTAATGCAGACTAAGGAGTCATCTGTCATTTAAAATCAATCCCCTGAGGAAATACTTGATAGAACAATTAGACTGCATGTTAACAGTTTGGCAGGCTTTAGGGCAACATTGACAGTGATTCTTTATATACAAATATTTAGGAAGCTGTCAAACAGATTTGTTAATACACAGACTTAGAGCCTGAAAGTAAGAAATGCAAGTAATGTAGTCATTCAAAATACATCTTTTGTTTTGTTAGATGTGGAAGATTTCAACAGAATTCTTCTGCTGCTAAAGCTAGAAGTGACATTTAGTGGATTTAAGCACTCTGGAGGTGCAGTTGTGGAGAGAGAAAAAAGGTACTTTGTTCAATAGCCTCAAGGATTCCTCTAGCAAGGGAGATCATTACTGTCTCCTTATTTTAAAAACAAACAAAAAAAACAAACCCAAAAACCTGGCAGATGTTGCATGTGATGAGAGATGTGTTGGCTGTGTATTGCAGTTCTTCAGACTCAGGAGCTGCACTCAATCCCATCACTGAAATCTATTTTTTGGTTTTTTGACAGCTGTTTTTGCCATTTACTTTAAAAGCAGATGGGGCAAATGCAAAGAAGAGCTGTCAATTTTATTACCATGTATAATCAGCATCTGTGCAATACATCAGACTCATTGCACAGCTTACACTTTCTCTCTGTAGTAAAATTCTTTTGGGGTTTCTTGACAACCTTCTCGCAAGACTTTCTGTGAATTGGTAGATACTGGAATTGAAAATATAGATTAATTAACTGCTAAAGACACTATTCTATCACCAAAATTTACTTAATCAAGATGTTATGTTCTGATTGTTTAATTATAAAATATATGTCTAATTTGCTCCTCCAAATTAATGTTTTATTAAGCAAGATGATTTGTTTTATTTTATTTTAGTGTTACAACATACTTTTTACACATCTCTTATCCCTTACATGCATTCAGGTGAAGCACATCTCTGTGTATATTTTTCTGCCATTCTCTACTGAGAGGGCTTAGTATCTTGTACCCCATCTGCATGATTTAAAGTAAAAATGATTCTGTAGAGAACAGGGTGTTCTTCATTCCCAGTCTGCCCTCTTTCCTGGTGCAGCAGTCGTTCACAGAAATGACTTTTTATAGTGGGAAAATAAGCTAGTTTAAAAGTGTCAGTATAAATAAGCATGTTGTCTGTCTCTGTAAGTGCGGAAGTAGTAATCAGTAATGGTGTGCTGCAGGCTTATAGCAGAGAACAGCATCCTCCTGGAAAGTGTCAAGTGATTTACATGTCACAGGGCTCTCTGGGGACCGTGTGGGAAGAATCTGTCTACTGGCTGGGGACCTACTTTGATTTGATTTGATTAGGTTGGAAGTCACAACTGCAGAAGCACCTTTGTTTCTTAGAATAGTAAGTGGTTGTACATTACAGTGTCTGCAGTGATAAGCAGAGGGGAAAGATTTCCAAAGAGAAATGTTCACAGCACATTTCCTAGATAGGAGAGATTAGGGAATAGTCTTCAAAAAAGGTTTCAACCAGTTTGGCAGCATTAAAAGAGTAAAACACTTATGTGTCAGTGCAGAACTTCTTTGAAGTGAAACACTAAAAGGAGCTGGAGGCTTGATATTAAGAGCATTAATTAGTGTTTGTGTGGTGATGGGCAGAGTACTTTTTCTACATGAGGCAATGCAAGCTTTGATGAAGAACGTACTTAACTGTCCTCCTCCATTATCTTAGCTTATTAAATACACTACTAAAATTGACTGTGACTTTTGGAAAAGAAACCACCAAGGCACTGTTTATGATACATAGATGTTCCTTTATAAGAAAGAATGACTTCTGGGATGACTTTGGAAGAAGTTGTTGTGAACAAAATTTAATACAAATTTCATGGAAAAATACTGACACAAGCTTTTTATTCTTTGGTGATATAACACTACTTCTGGCCAAGTCATTTGCAAGCATTTAATGGCTGACTTTTTCAGTACTAGATAACAACAACCCATCCTATTCCAGAATTTAAAATATTTCATTTAATATAGGGCATTAATATAAAGGAGTTTTTAATTACTATGGGTTTTATCAGTAGAATGCAAATTTCTTTTAGATATTAGTCTATCTGTACTTTGTGGCTCTGGAATATATCTAATTAGATTTTCTCTGGAATAGTGGATGCAAATTTACACTCTGTGAAATTCAGCTGATTCTATGAAGATAAAATAGAAAATTAGAGCATAATAAAGCTTGAAAATGTGTATTTGATTTACTTTCTTTACAGACAAAATGGGATATAACAGATTTTTCTTCTGTATTTATATAATCTTATTCTTCCTTTCTTATGTTAATCTCATTTTCTAAAATGTGATGTGTTTCAGTGCCTACACTTCAGTGTGAGTTAAGAAAAAACATACTTAGATGATCCTACTATAACAAATCCTTTATCCAGTAGAGCTTGTAAATATATCCTAGCACTGCACAGTCTGTCTACTAGACTATAAATGTCTCACTAAAAAGAAATGTTAGTTGAAGTTGACATGAAGTTCATTTTCATATCCACCAGTGAATTAGTGCTAGAACTGCTAGAAAATTAGGTCTCAGAAATACGCTGTAGCAGGACTTCTTCAGGTTTTGGTCCCATGTAATTTGCAGACAAATTGGACAGCAGTAAATTAAATCTGCTATTCCACCTTCTCAGGAAAAATGGCCTACATAGATTCTGTAAGGTACTGCAGTTTATAGAATTAGTATATATTTTTAATTAAGAGAGTAAACTGGAAAATACATTGTTTCTTAATTTAATGCTAGACCTTGAGTTACATGCCTTGTCCTACCTAGGTAAGATCATTGTAAGTTTAAAGATATATGAACGTAGACTGGAGCCCCTCCAGCACTAGGTTACAAATCTCTACATCATGAACTAATAAGCAGCTTTTATAAATGAGGCTTCACATGGGAGCATTGTTACTGCAATATCTCTTTCCCATATACGCAGAAGCATTTTTCCCCACAGTCTCTCTCTCTGGAAATCCAAGACCTCCTCTGTATTTTGGCCTAATCCTTCCCTGTCCTTTTCACCACACCCCTCCTTTCCAGTCCTCTGCATATATCTTTTGTGTTTCCCTGTGCAAGATATTCTTTGGCTGATTTTCAGAGCTCCACATCGGATTAAGGTCAGGTTAGGCTGTCCCTGGTGGTTAAGCAGTTGGTTGCTGCCAAATAGAGTGTGTAACAGGAATGGATGGGTGGCAACCATGCTCTTCATGGCTGAGTTGTCTTCTCAACTCCTTCCAATTGCTAAAATGTGGCTGTTTTATTATTTGGAGGTTTTACCTCTCCCTGATTTAGCAGTCTGAGTAGAAAACTGCCTAGATGATAAGCATGTGTAATCTTTATATTCTGGAAAACTAAGCTAAAAATGTAATGCAAGGACAGAAAATACTTGGGTTTGGCCTCACTCACTGTTGGCCTTTAACTTCAGCAAATTTTTACTTATTCAGATGTTTGCCTTCTGCATCTAGCCAAGTGTATAGGAGAGCAGCGACCTTGTTACTTTATATCCTGGTAAGCACTCCCGTTCTGATGCTAATTGTGTTTTGTAGGTCCATAAGGCTCAGCCAAGGCAAAGAGTATGAAGTAGCATCATTTTTATGGAAAAGGTTTCGAGCCTTGTGCCATGGTATTCCCTTCAGTCTTTAAAATATACCTGAAATTTCTAGCAAGGTGACAACATATTCTTAAAAGGACTAAAATAGCTGAGATGAAGTGAGAATATCTTTGTGTCTGGAAAATTTTTCTGGAGGTTTTGGGGGTTTTTTTATTGAGTTCATCACAAGCCATTCAACAACAAATTCTGCTAAGTTAAAGTATGATCAGACTAAAGAGATATTAAGTATTAAATATGTAAATATTTCTATCTGAATGAGACCTTATGAAGGCAGAAAAAAGCTTCAGTTCTGCTGTATCATGATCTCTTGAGAAACTTTACAAAAAGAAACCATTTCTGTAAGAATATTTTTTGGAAAAGCTTACTCAAAATATACGAGCTTATTAGTTATACTGCACACACACAGAGACTCGTGTCTCACTCAGAACAAAAGTGAAACAGAAGACAGTTAATAGGACAAGATTAAAAGGAAAAAAATAGGCCAGTATTTCTGCATCTAGATTTAAAAAGGCTCTTCCATTCTGAAGTAATGTCCTTGTAATTTAGAATAATGCAGTAAACGTACAGATTTTTGTTTCATTTTATTAAATAGGTTTCTGGCATTGTCTTTATGTACATAAATCTTAGGGTTGATACCTGTGCACAAAAGAAGCATAGTTTGTAGTTTGAATAATCCTGCCTTTTCCTGTAGTACTTTTAGGTATAATGGTTTCTTATGTTTCTTACAACTTATGTACGCAAAGCATACAGAGCAAGTGTTGACAGTAACATTAGGCACAAGTTGAGATTAAAATACTTGTTTAAAGAAGTTAGAGATGTGGCTATGCAATCCTAGTATTATATCTTAAAGAAAATATTTTGTGTACTGTATCTAAAGAAATTGTGTGTATCTGAAAATACAGCACTTGCCTTATTGCAGGTAGCAACATATATTATTTGTTCTGTAGGAACATTCCTCTCCCCTTTCCCATGGTTTGCATATTTCTGTTATCTCATGGAAGTTTTTAGGTATTTTTAAATAACAATTACTATGCAAATTGTTATATGTGGACATAAATTAAGACTGATTCAAGACTGAAGTTTTTAATGACCATTCTGTCTTAAATTTTAGAAAAATCTTGTATGCTCTGAAAATAAGTTTTCTTTAAATATAAAATCATGATTGGGTTTTGATTTACATTACTCTCTCTGGGTTAAAAGGTTTGGCTAATTTTTTTTTTTTTGTAATGAAAAAAAAATTTTACTGAAAAAGAAAGAAAAAGTAGCCTTCTTTGATGAAGTCTATCCCTCATAGGTTTTTATGGTTTAGATTCCTGTTTGGCTTCGGGGTTGCATTTTTATGTTGTTGCTTTTTTTTGCAGACGGTTAGAACAAAATTCAATCAAGGTCATTCCTCCTGGAGCTTTCTCCCCCTATAAAAAGCTTCGAAGAATGTAGGTACCCAATAACTTGCATTTATTTTCATATATATATATATATATATATATGTATAAAAAAAGATAAAAAACAACTCAGGATGGTAGAGGGGAACTGCAGTTAATGTGTGAGCACTTAAGAAAGTTTGACTGCTAGAAGATAAACTTCTATGGCAACCTGATTATTGAGACCCTATAGCATCTTTGTCATATTAATAATAATTGGGTTTTTACCAAATATTGAAATTATTGCATATGGTACTGCATAGAAGCAGTATGTTACTGTAGTGAAAATTCTAGGAAAAAAAAAAGAGAATGAGGATAATTTCAGATTATTTTTCAGGCTGTATAGGTCTGTGGTCATAGCAAGCAGAGAATTCTTAAAAAAATCTACTTAAGCAATTAGCAAAAGTAAATATTTTGGGTGTTTTTTTCATGTATTTGAAAGGTCTGTTTTTAGCCATACATTTTATTTCAGTGTATTAGCAATTTTAGTGGTTTTATATTAAAATTCTTTGGCAGTGTCTCATGTAAATATTTCAACTTCTCTCTCCCATCCATGCTTAATTGTGATGACATATTATCTTAAAGTTCATTTTTTGAAAATCCTTTCATTTATTGAATTCAATTTTGTTTGTTTCAGTGACCTGAGCAATAACCAGATCTCTGAAGCAGCTCCAGATGCTTTCCAGGGCTTACGTTCACTCAATTCACTGTAGGTATCTGTTCGACCTGTAAAGAGAAGCAAATTGATCATATTCTTATAGTGAAGTTATTTTAACCTTTTGGCTTCCGATCAAATTTTGCTATAAATTCAATCAGTTCTAAAAGTTCTAATAACCTTTTCAGAATGATAGTGATAATTGAATATTCTTTCACAGCTGGACACTAATAATGTATGGGGTTTTTTTATAAATATGTTCATGGCAAAGAGTTGAACAAAACCAAATGTGTCTTTTATTCCCCAGTTAGTTGTTCTTTCAAACAGCAAATCCACTTAGCAAGGTCTCTTGGTAAGCCAGAAATCAGTGAGGTGCTGATTCTGCTGAGAGCTCTTTGGGCTGCACACCTTTTGTAGTGGAAAACGTGTGATCCTGCTGCCTCACAGGACCGCAAGGATATTGCAAGTATCAAGTGATTGTTATTAAATTCCTTTCAGGAAAATGGGAGTTTCTCTAGTTTTGAAGTCCAAATACAATAGCATATGCCTTTCATAATGGTAGCTTTGTTTGCTTTATTTCCTGGTACAGAGTTCTCTATGGCAATAAAATCACAGAACTTCCAAAGGGCCTGTTTGAGGGACTCTTTTCTCTGCAATTGCTGTGAGTATTTTTTAAAATTTATTCTTCTTTGGGATCATTCAAAAGGGTAAACATGATGAGAGATCTATGCCAGAAGAAGAACTGGCAGGAAATCCCATATGTAAGATCAAAGTGCAGTAAAACCAAATTAGGGTAAAGACAAAAGAGTCAAGACTGTTGTAGGCCAGCTTGCCATTCATCCACAAATGTGATCATATCAGTTAATGGCTCAGACTAAAATGATTAAAATGAAGTTATTCTTCTGTGTGGAATTTTTAAGGATAAAACACATATAGATATGATACCCTCTAAACAGCAAATAACATATATAAAGTTGTGTGGGAGCCATAGAAGGAATATTTGTGTGTTTTATAATGAGAAAATATATAGTGGAAATGCTATGCAATTGCATTTCTGCTTGTACCCATGAAAGAACAGTATTGTACCACAGTTTTATTGATGATTTTAATGATTTCAGATACTCTGCTCAATTCTTTGACTATGAACTCCAGCTGCTATTTTGTTTAACACTTTGGAAATTGTCACCTTTTAAACCATTGCTCTTTAGATTTTATTCTGCAATAAAGAATATCATGGTGGTGTTTATTAAATATTGTCAATATTTAGCAGAAGAGGCTGTGCAGTAGGTGTACTGTGTAAAAGAAATGTTAACTAGACCATAAAACAACAGTGATGGTTTTGAAAGAACTTGTCCCAGAATAACTGACTTGTTGAGTTAGAGTCTTCTTAAAGAATTTAAAATTTCTTCACACATGTTTAGAATTATCTGATGTCCAGATTTCACCAAGAAGTGGTTGGCAAAATGTCTATTATTATCAACTAATTGAAGGTGGCAAAACAGTAAATATATACAAAGAAAATGCAAGTTCTAGCACCACCTAGAGGTTTGCATTTTGATTTATTTTAGTCACAAAAATAGTGTAGTGAGCAGGGTATGCTTTCTTGTTTTCTTTTTAAGATGTTTTCTAAATAAAACATATTTCAGACCTGGTTAAAAAAAAAAAAACAAAAAAAGAAACGAGGTAAGAGACCTTTCCAAAGCCTCAATTCTGTATTAAAAAAAAAAAGTCCATATATTAATATGTATTGCATAGATAGTGAATTTAGGTCTAAGTAAATTAAAACTTTTTATTAGTGCATTAGGTTTCAAATCCACCATTTCATTCAATTTCTGGCTCAAAATAGAAGTAAAAAAATCTGGTTATAAAAATTCATTTAATGGAAATACTTTTTTTTTTACTCTTCAAAAGGAGTTGGTTTAGATTGGCTTGTTTGTTTTAACGCTAAAAGTCTGGGAGGAACAGGGAAGAAAAGGTTCCCTTTGAAGATGCAGAGGAAAAAGGATCCAAGACAGATTTGGATGTATTCCATGCCACTAGTTTTTACTACAAGTCTGTTAATGTGGCAGCATGCTGATTAGTAACATATAATTAAAAGTGCCACTGCACATCTCTTCCAGCTAATGAACAGAGTGTTCAGTTCTTTTTTTGTTTGTTTATTTATTTGGCAAAAGAAACTAGTTTTCCTTGAATATGCTTGATTTTTTAGGCTTGTTTCTTTGCACAATGCACAAATACCACACAGACATTCCACCTACAAGCACATACAAGAAATGTGATTTTAGCTAAATAAATGTACATATTTCAACTCCAAAGTTCAAATATGTAGGAATATGTATCACCTGAATAAGACATTTCAATTCACTGAAATCCATTACGTCACTGTCAATTATTATTTGTCACTACATCTCTTGTTCTGTTTGCAAAGGTGCACTAAGAATTGTCTGTGAAAAATGGTGAAGCTGTGGCATGGAATGATTTCTTTCAATTTCATGATTGTTTTCCATTAAACAGATTACTGAATGCCAACAAGATCAATTGTCTGCGAGTTGATGCATTTCAAGATCTGCACAACTTGAATCTTCTTTCTTTGTATGACAACAAGCTTCAGACCATTGCCAAAGGCACCTTCTCACCCCTACGAGCGATTCAGACCTTGTACGTATGTTCTGGCTTATGGATTTCTCAAGTATGACTTCATATTCTACAATGCAGTAAAAGCACTGGGTACTGCTGAGACCAAAGGGAAATAATGTGTGATATTATTGGCTTTTTCCCTCCATGAAAGGCATTTGGCTCAGAACCCATTTATCTGTGACTGCCATCTGAAGTGGCTGGCGGATTATCTCCACACAAACCCCATTGAGACCAGTGGTGCCCGTTGCACCAGCCCCCGCCGGCTGGCAAACAAAAGGATCGGCCAGATCAAAAGCAAGAAATTCCGCTGCTCAGGTAATTTTCTTGGTTCAGCTGCTATTTTTCCTTTATTGGCAAAAAAAAATTGTGGTTATAGAAGTTCTAATGAAGGCAGCTGTCTCTCTACGGAATTATTAAACATCGCAGAATTTTTTTTAGTTCTTTGACTGCATAGAGGGAAATCTGGGAAGTCACAGACTGTTGGATCACGGAACATTACTGTAGTTAACACATTTGGCACTATTTCTGAGTGGCATTAAATCTAACAAAATAAACGTGATATATAAAACTTCAGAATGAAATGCTAAAGTTATTCACTACAAGTATCACCAACATAAATCATTTTGTAAAATTTCCACAGGGCTCTGGAATATGTGAAAGATCTAAAGATTTCTAAGCTAAATATGGAAACATGACATATTCCTTTTATACAGGGAGCTTGCCTCATACTGAAATTTACTGTTTTCTTTTTCTAATCTTATTCCATTTCCTACTTACATTTCTTTAAATCCTAACTTTTGTCATATGGTATCCAGCTGTTCCAGGTGCATTTCACATTTGACAGTTTATTCACTCTCAAGTGCAAATAACAGATGAAAACTGTTTTGTTATCCATGTTCCGGATACATTTATGACTATTCACACTTTGTAGTTTATCAGCTCTCATTGTGAATACACATTTTTTCACTAAATTATCTGTAGTTAACTGCAGCCCATACTTAATCTAATAAAACTCATTCTTTGCTTGCTGACATTCAGGTGCATCTTCTATTTTTTTTTCTCTTTATTTAGCTAAAGAACAGTATTTCATTCCAGGTAGGTTTGGCTCTGCAGTAAGATTGACTAACTGCAGATACCCTCTCCCTTTACCCTCAAAAGCAAAGTTTGTTATAGCTTTTAGGAAACTGATGCATGTGTATTAACATTAGTCAATACCTGTAGCTAAACATAGTTTTCCTTTGTAGAATACTAGTAATTCTGTTTTCTGAATATAAGAGCTTAGCATGCAGCTCCGTTTACCTTTTTCTGTCTCACAGATTTGCACACAACCTACCAAAATTGCACCTATCCTTAAATTCTTTAGAAGGTTGCACCTGCTAGTTCCTATTTTAACTGACCCTTTTACTTACCTTGTACCTTGCCTTTCTTCTGCTACTGTTTTTAAAATGTGGCTCCTGAGCTGCTTTTAAACACAGGAAACCATGCTGCCGTCAAAGAGCTAGCACAACTTAAAAACCCAAACATTCTACAAATGAACGTTTTCTTGCCTTGCTTTCATGCTCTATACTGGCTGCATCTACTGCTTGCTCACCCTCCTTTTGTTTAGGAAATCACAGTGGAATGCTTGGAAAAGAAAGCTGATAGTCTTAATTAGAGGCATTCTGTGGTCACATGCATACAGTGAATCAGAAATGCTTTCCATTAAAGAAAATACGACTTTAGAGTTGAGGTGAAATACCGGCTTACACACTGCTTTAAGCTGCAAAAAGTCTATGATATTTTTGCAAAAGATTTACTGATGTTGGCCCTAGCTCTTTGAAATGTGGATCTTTGTTTATTTTACCTTGCTTGTCAGTGTCTGCACTGTTTCCTTAATAGAAAAAAAATATTCACTTACGTTGTATTCATAACAGATTATAAATAATAAGGGAATAATGCATCTACTGATGAATTACAGTATGTGATTTGCAGGCAGGGTTTTCTGATATAGATTATTATCTAGAAAAATATCTACAATAATTGATTAGGACATCAGTGCACTTCTTTCAAGTACTATAGCTATATCATCATTCTGCTGTCATCTTAGTTGTTGTCTCTTTAGCTGGTATGTTTAACAGCTCTTCTCCAAGTGCTGTGTAATGTAACACCTAAATTTGCAGCAGTCATGTGAGGCTCTAAATGCCCTTATATGAATATGTTGGTTTGAATATGAAGAAAAGACAAATGAAATACAAAACAAGGCAGAAATTTGTCAGCACTGGCATCCAGGAAAATGTGTTTTAAAGCAGCATAAAACAGGGGGATTTAATTTCACAGACCTGTAGTACCACTCAATTCCTTAATGTGTAGAACAGCTGTATTCCTGCCACAGAGTGACTTCTACTCAACCTTGCCAGCACAACTTTTGCCTCTGACTTAGAAGTGTTTTCTTGCCAGCAAATGTCTTCACAGCCTGGTTATAATATGACCACACATGTAGTTTAGACTTGTTTACATACCCTTTAAAAAATGCTATTCTGGGGGTGGGGGAAGAAAAAAGATGAAGAAAAAGAAATTAAACAGAAAGTGCTATATACATGCTTCTTGAAATACAGGTTCTGTGCTTTCTCTTTCTATCAGGTTATCAGGGAGATGCTAGCTAAAAGTATTTTAGTTGTTGAAGGCATCGTCCCTGAAAATTTTAATTGTTTAAAATGCTAACAGTGATGTACTCTGGATACAGGAGGAAAAGAAACATATTTTTAGACTTGTTTATTGAGTATTTAAAAGTGCTAAAAACACTTCTTTATGCTTAAGTGGATACTGTAAAATAATCTTAGCATTTTTTAAACACTTAAATATTTTTAATATTTGTTTTAAATATGTTGTTTGGAGATATTGCTCTGCAGACACTATGAAGTCTTAGTAAACTTTCATTATAGTAAATTGGAAGACTTAAGGTTTGAAAGTATTAAATCATTTATTTGAAAAAATATCATTTATATGCTATCTCATAGAAATACTCTATAGTAGTTTCATCATATCTGTTACTAAGACATTTACAAGTTCTAGATAATACAATATGTAATGAGTGTTGGGGTTTTTTTCCCTCCAGTGAGCAATCTGTTTCTCCTATATTTATTCAGTTTATTGAGGATTTAAGTGGCATAGCATGTATATTGGACTTGATGATCCTTGAGGGTCTTTTCCAGCTCAGAATATTCTGTAACTCTTATATATGTTAAGGGAGCAGCCTTTAAAGAACACATTCAAAATAGTGAAGAATAATTCATGGGCGGCATGATCATCATCCTATATGAAATCTGTAGAAAACCCCAGTCTTCATTTTTAAATGCCGCTTGAAATGAATTATTCTTTCTCTCTCCCGAAGACAATGGCCCTAGCACCATCTTCTAATCAAACTAAAGTTAAGTAGAGAACATGAGAGTTTA
Source organism: Entomyzon cyanotis (assembly GCA_024500445.1). NCBI lineage: Eukaryota > Metazoa > Chordata > Aves > Passeriformes > Meliphagidae > Entomyzon > Entomyzon cyanotis. Next base: position 11,567,617 of record JAKEPQ010001009.1, read on the forward strand.
GTTCATGTTTTTGTCTTAATTGGGATTACTCTGTCTTTCTTTCCTTCTTGGCTATCTTTACTTTTGCAGGAGTTCACCATTTTGGCTGTAAGTAAAGTTCAGTGTCTGAGCTAAATCACAGTGTACCTCCCAGCCCTGATGCACCTTCTACTAGTCTCAGTCTTTTCACCTTTGTCCAAGAAGAACCCACAGGTCCTTTCAGCTTCTCTTTGTTTTCTTTGTCACCCACCCTCAGTTCCTTACTGGATGTTTTCTCCTGATATGTTTAGGATGTTTTCTTTGACTGACTCTGGGAAATGGTGGAGGAAACTTTCAATGTGGTTCTTTTTTTTATTTTTTTTCTTTTTTTAATATATATATATATATGTAGTATTATTATTTAATCTGTGACAGTGATACTGTTACTGTGGCACTGGACATTCATTAATAAGAATGCCATGTCATATAAGCAAGTATTAAACCTAAAATGCTTCTGTGACTTGTACCTACCCCTTCCTCTTTTCCCTTGCTCTTATCCTTGGCCTAATGGATGCAGTTTTGATAATGTAGCGAGATTTTCTGTTGTGCTTGATCTAACCATGTGGTTGTGAGGTATGAGTAAAACATGGTTCTGTCAAGCACCATGGAACGTCACGCAGCTTTCTACAGCATGGCAAGCTGCTGAGGCTTAAGTCAGGATCACACATTTTTTAAATTAAAGCTGAAAACAGGGCTTTCAATCTTATGTGTTGAGATGATGTGGAGTATCGGGACTATAAAAAAAAATCACTGAGGTTAATGAAGTCCAGTCAACAATACAAATTTGTAGCTGGAGAAAGAGAAAAGGTGGCATTCAGGATCTATTTATTCTTGATACAGAGAAACAAAACAAATTCTAAAACAAACAGTGGCATTTGTGTGATTAGCTATAAACAAGGCTAGATTGGCTGACAACATAATCAGCAGAAAGTACAGCTGTGAAAAGCTCAAGTTAATGTTATCCTGCTATGTGAAGTTGGTCTCAGTTTCTTTTTCCAGCATATCTTAAGTCCCTATATTTAACCCTCTCTTGAAGCCCTTGTGTCTGTTCAGTATCACGAAGTTTATCATGCATTTCCCAAGTTGCCCACCCGTAATCTGCATTGCAGACGTCTTTTCAACCTTCTCACAAGAAGCAAATCTTATACTTTATTGACTTAGTATCTGTGTTTTGACTTGAATCTTCTACAGGCACTGAAGATTACAGATCCAAATTAAGTGGAGACTGCTTTGCAGATTTGGCTTGCCCTGAGAAATGTCGCTGTGAAGGGACCACAGTGGACTGCTCCAATCAGAAACTCAACAAAATTCCTGATCACATCCCCCAGTACACAGCAGAATTGTAAGTCAAACCCATAATAAAGCATTATTTACTTATGGAAAAACTAACTAAAATTGTCAAATATAAAACCATAGCTTTACTTCTTTTGAATGGCAAAAATTAAAAGTAACCTTGTGGTGCACTTCAAAGGACTAAATATTCATAAAAATATTCATGCTTTGTTTCAATGCCATGTAGCCTTAAAAACCCATGACAAATAAATAAGGTAACTATTCTATATTTCTAGCTCTTCAGAACCTGAGCAACCTGTTTGGATTTTTTGCAAGGTAGTGGGGTTTAATTTGCTTTTTACTACAGGAGAAAGTAGGACATCCAGTAACCAGAGGGATCTATCTTAAAAAGTGCTATCTAGATGTTTAAACAGACAGAGCTGATTCTTCTTATGCAAAGCACACATTACATTTGTCAGGCAGGACACCAGTGGAAGATAAAGCAGACAAACAGGACAGAGTTGGGTTAAGAAGATGAGATAATAATATAATTAATAGAGATGGGCAGAGAAGAACTCAGAGGTTATTACTTGCTTAATAAATGCCATATGGGAATGATTTGTAGGCATTACAACTGAAGTGGTCTTCAAGGAGGGAGTGACAGATAAAATTCAGACAGCTTTACAAGGTTTCCCCATGTGCAAAGAATAGTATAAAAGGGAATGCAGAGGTGGCTGAAGGATTGGCAGAAAGGTAGATGAAAGTGGCTGTCATTGCAGAGCAAAGGCAGAAGGAAATAGCTGGTTTTTCTAGGAGATTCAGTTTAGAGAAAAAGGCAAAATGTTGAGGGACAAAAGAGAGAGACTTTGATTTGATATAGTAAAACAGTAAAGAGATGTGGAGACAAGAGTGTTGTGATCAAGTTGTCACCCACAGGGGTGAGATGAGCCACAGGACAGCAGATCTGTTAAAAGAGCAGTCTACAGCTGGCATCAAAGCAACAGTATGGCAATGAGGTATGAAATAATGAGACTATTGTTAAGTATTTGAATACCTGGACAGGAAATGGGATTTAAAACTGAAATATTTTTAAAACACGGATGGAGACTTTTGCCTGTCTTTAAGCTGGGAGAAGGAGCTGGACTCAGTGATGTTCTGTGCTGGTTTTGGGTGGGGTAGAGTTAATTTTCTTCACACTGGATAGTATGGGTCTGTGATTTGGAATTCTGCTGAACACAGTGTTGATAATATAGAGATGTTTTTGTTATTGCTCAGAAGTGCTTACACAGAGCTAAGGCTTTTTCTGCTTTTTTTACTGCCACGCTGGCAAGGAAGTTGGGTGTTCATGGGAGTTTGGGAGGAGAGGCAGGCAGGACAGATGACCCAAACTGACCAAAGGGATATTCCAGACCATGTGACATCATGCTCAGTATATAAAGTGGGGGAAAGAAGGAGGAATGGTGGGGCATTTGGAGAGATGGTGTTCGTCATTCCAAGTCACTGTTACATGTGAAGGGGCCCTGGTCTCCTGGACATGGCTGAACCCCTGCCTGCCCATGGGGAGCAGTGAATTAATTTCGTGTTTTCCTTTGCTTGTGTGCACGGCTTTTTCTTTTCCTATTAAATGCTCTTTACATATAATTTTTCCAGCTTTTACTCTTCTGGTTCTCTCCTTGATCCTGATGGTGGGGAGTGAGCACGTGGCTGTGTTGAATGTGGTGTCTTGCTGAGTTTAAACCACATGTTCTTATTGCAAATCTGAAAATTACTATCAGAGAAAAAAGATTGATACTGTCTTGGGTGAAAGGGAGATTGATTTCAGTTGCGAAATACATTGTATGTTATCTGATATTTTGAGATAAAATTGCTTTAATTTAAGAATAAAAGCTGATGGAATAGGTAACAGGTTAAAGTGTTGGAGGAGATCATAAAGTAGTGGTTGTATAAATGATAGTTACTGAAACAAGAGATGAGAAATGGAGTTGTTGATGTGATAAACATGCATTGCCATGGTTTTTAGGAGGAATCATGTTTAATTGTTTCTTCTCTGAAGAAATAATAATCTTAATTTAGCATTTTAATTGTTGTTTTTCATATTCATTTATTTACATGTGGAAGATAAACTGTCAGGTGTTTTCTTTCTGTAATTATGGTTCCTACCCATTAAATTCAGAAGGAACAATTAAATAATCAAGCCTCATCTATTGTATATCCTAAACACTCAAATTTCAGTCAACAAAATTTTTTTGACCAAATGTTTGGTAAAAGCACTTTTTTCAGAAAATATCTAGTCTTGTTTGAGGGTGTTAGTGGATTAAAAAATCCACCATTCCCCTGAGATTGTTGCAGAAGTTAATTAATTCATTTCAATTCTGTTAAATTATTTTTAAATGGTAACTTTTAGTTTGAGATGGAGTCTACCTTTCTTCAGTTTCCATCATTGCTTCCTTTCTATTTTTTGCCGTTAAAGAACCCTTTTCTTTATAGCACTCTATCCAAGTAAGATGGTGTTAAACTGGAAAAAAGTCATTATTCAACCTTCTCCTTGTTCTTCAAGTCATTTGATGTAATAAAAATTTCAACAGTCTTGCAAATATTCTAGAGAGGATAGAAAAATTACTTCTTAATTTTTTTTTACTTCTGTTATAAATCCATTTGCTCTAGCCAAATACACTGTTATGGTATTTGCCTCACTGATGCAAAAGTTACAGCTCTTTCTCTTGTTTACTCCAGTTGTTCCTGGTATTTGATGCACTGTCATTGTTGTTTCCAGTCATCTGTGATAATTTTAATTCCATTGTGTGTGGACTAATTGAAATAAAACAAAAACAATTTAAGTGAAAATTAAAATTCTACATATGAAATCAGACATAACTATTTAGCACTGGAAGTACAAGATTGAGGAATGACCAGCAAGCAGATCAAGATAAAAGGCTAAGGCAGTGTTATCATACATATTACAGATGAAGGAGAGCTATTGGGCACTAATGCAAATTTTATTTCAGGATATATGTATAGGAATGTAGCATGTAAATTGTATGAAATAATAACTGTATGGTAATTGCTAGGTACCTAGCAGTTGTAAGGTATCAGCTGGAATATTGTGTTAACAGCTTCACTTTTCAAGATGGATATAATTGCTCAGAAAAAAATTTGAGGAGAACAAGAATAATGTAGAAAAGAAGACTGGAAATGTTGAAGGCATTTGTGTGAAAGAAACTTGAGGGAGAGACAAAGTAATTTACTTTTAATACGTAAAAGATTGTTGCAAAGAATAAATTATCAAATTGTTTGCCTTTTTCAATGGGGTTAGAAATGTTTGCAGTAGAGCAAGTAAGTATTATTAGAATCAGTAAATGTTTTCATTACCAAGTCATTCTTATAGATGGTACAGCACTTGAAAAGTATTTGACGATGTCAGCATTTATAGAATAGCCAGTGCTTCTGTTGTTGAGAATAGGGTAAAGAAAAGGCTGTTTAGATTGAAGTAACTTTGTTAATTGACAGTGTGCAAGAATATGCATGGTCCCACTAAAAATACCATTAAGTCATTCAGCTGAATTTTAGAGGTGGTAGCATCTTTGTGTTTTCCTTGTAGTTTGGTGTGGTATATGAATGTTTTGTGAATATCCAAAAAACTTCTGTCTTACTTCACTTTGGTTCCTTGTTGAAACTGTTGTACAACAATACCTTCAGATTTACAACCTTAATTTCCCTTCTGGCTATCAATGAGAACAAACAGGAGGGAAGGAAGAACAAGCAGCTTGCTTTAATTTTCTAGGGTTTTTTTAAACTTGTCTTGCAATACAGGCAAATCTAAAAAGCATTCTGGGTTTAGAATTATGCTGAATTTCTTCACAGTGATCTTGTCAGTCGTATGTTCTCCTTCCTATTTAGGATCTCTAAAGAAAAGCTGGACAAACTCCCTTCCTTAATAAGATAGCTCCGTTAGAGCATATAAATGATCTGAGACTTATAATTGCCATTTCCGTTTCAGGAGAGGAAATAGGGAATATTGGGCCAATGGAGGTATTTTTTAAAATATAGGTGGTCCCCTAACTTGCTTGCTGTTAAAGGTATACTGCACTGTAAGCCTTGATACCTGTGCAGGAGAGAGAAGTGCCCAGCTAGTATTTGTTGCTCGTTGTATGCCTTCTTACAGTGTTACAAGTCAGCATTTAATGCTGCTTTAAGCAATATATGTGTGCCAGCTAGGGGTATGAAGATAAATCATGTGAGAGAAGTGGTTTTAAATTAATGGGAAGACCTATGCAGTGGGTTTCATTCTCTATTCAAAAGAAGCATTGAGTAATTATTTCATTCTTGTAAATAGTGTTCTGTGAGTACCTCCAGATGTCTGGCAGACTCCACCTGATATCCTTTAAAGAACAGAAGACTAATCTTCAGTGGTTTACATGTCCTTCTTAAAGACTTTTATTTAAAAGTTGCCATGGAATCCTTCTTTAGTTACATTTTTGTTTGAAAAATTAAAAACATCATCTTATATTCCTTTTTAGTTTTAGCTGTTTAAGATTTTGTGATTGAGTTTTGAAAATGTCTTGCATACACCTAAGTTTAACTAATGAGAATGTTCATACACAGGAATGAGAATGTTCATTCACAGGAATTATCAAAATAAGAAATGTCACTATATAAAGAATTGTTCTTCCACTACCAGTTAAACATCAGCTATTCAGGGAAACCAGACTGAAAAGTTCACTTAATGTAGAACATTCTGTACCAATGCCTCATTGATTTTTTTCTGAAATTGATGTAATTTCTTCTAGGCGACTAAATAACAACGAATTTTCAGTCCTGGAAGCTACTGGAATCTTTAAGAAACTTCCTCAGCTGCGTAAAATGTAAGTGTGACTTCAATGACTTTGTCTATTGAGATAGTGTATTAGCTCCTTGCTGTGTCTCTCCACCTTTCTTAGTTCTAATCTACAAAAGATTCATTATATTCTAATCGAAAACCAAGAATGGGTTTAAATTAATCCCTGAGGTAGGTCAGAGTTGGCAGCTCTTCTCTATGGGGCTTGGCACTGCCAGCAGCCACTTCTCATGGTGTGTAGCTCCAGCACCTTCACGGCAGTGTCCAGCCAGCTGGTCTGTTGTGCAGCCGCAGCAGGGAGCTCACAGTATAAGCTGCTTAGAAAAGATTCCAGTAATCTTTTGTAACTTCCTGTATTACTCTCTAACCAGACAATTTTGCCTCTTTCAACACACTAAGGACATGCCTTTGATTCTGTGCTTCATTAAACTGTCATTAATGAGGGGAATATTAAAATGACTGAGAAAAAGTGGTTTGATAGGTCATCCATGTAAGTCCATGTTAACAGTTAATGTTCTAAGAGGAGTTTCTAATCTTACCAGTTGCAGTTGTTGCTAAAAATAAGACTATAAAATGCTTTTCTTTAGCTTATGTAAAAGACATATTGGAGGGTAGGTCATTTAGTTAGTCTTTGTGACTCTCTGCTCAATCATTTCAGGATTAAATCCAAACATAAGTAGTAATTGAAGAAAAATGCAAGTAAAAATAGATTAGTATTCACCAAGTAACTACAGTTTGTAAGAGATCAGTCTAAATTACTAGTGATCAAAATCTTAAGGGAGCAATAGTATTGCTTAAACTATTGTTAACCAGATCCTTGCTGGCATGATCACAGTTAGTTAAATATTTATAACTGATTTTTTAGTTTGAAAGATTTTAAAAATCCCAACACTGTAAAATGAACTTGCCTTTGACTTCTTCATTTGAGTACACTTTGCCACTTTGAACTGGGCTGAGATATTTGGAAAAAAGAATGTAGGAATGTCTGGCACAACAGTGTTCTGGTGCTATACAGCAGAGACCCCATTTGCTTCAATCTTTTAAGAATTTCAGATTAGCACTTTTTACAGCTACAGTGTACTTCTGAAATACCAAGTATCAGTATGAAGCATCAGTGGACAAGAGAAGGGCTATAGATGTCATTTATCTAGACTTCTGTAAAGCCTTTGGCATGGGCCTCTCAACATCCTTCTCTCTAAATTGGAAAGAGAGGGATTTGATGGGTGGACTTAGATGGATAAGAAAGTGTTTGGACAACTGCATCCAGACTGTAATGGTCAATGGCTCAGAATCCCAAGAAACTCATGCAAAGGGGGTTCCTTAAGGTTTGTTTTTTGTCCTCTAATAGAAAAGGGGGGGGCCCCCCCTGGGGCCCCGGGGGGGGGGGGGTGTGGGGGGGGGGGGGGGGGGGGGGGGGGGGGGGGGGGGGGGGGGGGGGGGGGGGGGGGGCCCCCTGGGGGGGGGGGGGGGGGGGGGGGGGGGGGGGGGGGGGGGGGGGGGGGGGGGGGGGGGGGGGGGGGGGGGGGGGGGGGGGGGGGGGGGGGGGGGGGGGGGGGGGGGGGGGGGGGGGGGGGGGGGGGGGGGGGGGGGGGGGGGGGGGGGGTTGGATGGAGCTCTGAGCAACCTGATCTAGTGGAAGTTGTCCCTGCCTACAGCAGAGGGGTTGGAACTAGATAATGTTTAGGGTCTTTTGCAACCCAAGACATTCTGTGATTGCAGGATTCTAGGAAACAAATCAATTGTTTGATGTGTCATTCATGTATAGGCACACACACACACTTATACATCCAACAGATCTTCATATTTAACAACATTTCCTTTAAGTTGAGTAGGTGTTCAAGACAAAAGAAAAAAAAGGAAGAATATTCATTAGTCTCAATGTAGCTGTCTGTTGGAATTCCCAAGAGCTTTGGAATCTGGTTAATTGAAATGGGGAAAAAATGAAAAAAATACAATGAAAATTAACTATTTTAATAATACTGCTTCATAACTTCCTAATATAGTTACCAGTTATTACAACATTCTTTTATTAAGAGAGTAATACAATGAGTGCTTAAGCCTCACTAGAAAGCAGTGAATACTGATGTTACAGAGACACCAATATGAGTGAACTCTATATTTTTGTGAAGCTCATATTTCTTCTGGAGGTTCAAAATAGGTGCAAAGATCTTTCTGCACAGATGACATTGAAAAATTGAGGCCTAAATATTTCATTGATTTGATGCTTCATCAGTAATAAAGCATGTGTATGCACTGCAACATTGATTAGCTATGCAACATTAATCTTTAAAATACCTATGTGAAGTGGGTGAAGTAGTATCAATGTTATAGCAAGAACAAAAAAGATTTTAGGAAACTAAGGGCTTGACATGGATATGCCATCTGAGATTAGAAATAACGAGTTTCTTCCTTCCAGTTTTCCACAGCATCTTGCAGACCGAACAACTCCACTGTGAAACTAAATAAAAGCAGTGATTGTGGATGTTGTCAGCTTAGACTTTAGCTAAGCCTTTGACACCATTTGCCATAGCTTTCTCTTGCATGAACTGGCTGTTCATGGCTTGGATGGACATATCCGTTGCTGGGTAAAAGAACGGCTGGATGGTTGGGCCTAGAGGGTGGTGAATGAAGTTAAATCCAGTCGGCAGACAGTCACAAGTGGTGTTCCCTAGGGCTCAGTATCGGGGCCAGTCGTGTCTAATATCTTTATCGAGGATCTGGATGAGAGGATTAAATTCATTCTCCGCAAGTTTGCAGATCACACCATGCTGAGTGGGACTGTTGATCTGCTGGAGGGCAGGAATGCTCTGCAGAGGGATCTGGACTGGCTGGATAGTTGGGCCAAGGCCAGCGGTATGAGGTTCAGCAAGTCCAAGTGCCAGGTCCTGCACTATGGTCACAACACCCCATGCAGCACTGCAGACTTGAGGATGAATAGCTGAAAATCTGCCCAGCAGAAAAGGGCCTGGGGATGCTGGTTGACAGCCAGGTGAACATGAACCAGCTTGTGCCCAGGTGGCCAAGAAGGCAAATGGCACCTGGCCTGTATCAGCAATAGTGTGGCCAGCAGGGCCAGGGCAGTGATTGTCCCTCAGTGCTTGGCACTGGTGAGGCCACATGTTGAGTACTTTGTTCAGTTTTGGATCCCTCTTTACAAAAAAGGCATTGAGGTGCTGGAAAGAGTCCAGAGAAGGGTTATAAAGCTGCTGGAAGGTATGGAACCCAAGTTTTATGAGGAGCAGCTTAGGAAAGAGGTTGTTTAGCCTGGAAAAATGGAAGCTCAGTGGGGACCTTATTGCTCTTTACAGCTATCTCAGAAGAGGTTGTAGTGAGGTGGAGGTTGGCCTTCTCTCCAAAGTGACAAGATTAGAGGAAATGATATCAAACTGCAGCAGAGGAGGTTTAGTTTGGTTTCTCCATGGAACGGGCTGTCAAGCAGTGGAACAGGCCACCTAGGGAAGTGTTGGAGTTGCCATCCCTGAAAGAATTGAAAAGACTTAGGAATATGTTTTTGTAATGGACTTGGTAGTACTGGATTAAATGCTTCGACTTGATGATTAAAAGTCCTAACTGATTCCATGATTGTATCCTTCATCACAGGCAAGGTGTACGTTAAATTTCAGCTAGGCTAGAGAAAGTAGTCAGCACAACAGATTAAGCCACAACTCCTTGGTTTTTATTCTAACAAATAGTGTCTTTCTTGTTTTGAATGGTTTAAACACGGTACCAGAAATTGCATCAAATAATGTTTGATTTTCTTCCCAAGACCATTTATTTCATCTAACACTCTTTAGATTTACTTCCTTTCACTTTGTCTCAGAGAGCTTTAAAGAGCTTTTTAAAAATCATTGGAATATTATAGCACTGTTTAATGTGTAGCTATGTACTTTTGTAATGTGTAAATAATGATACAAAACAAACCAAACAAGAATAACATGAAAAATATTTAAGAAAATGTGTGCTGTTGTGTATGTATGCTTTTGTGTATGTACAGCACAGATACTACCCATTTGGGATGCAACTTCCATATTTCAACTAAAATCGTAAACACTAAATATTTTGGCAGTACTTTAGGCCATTTTTCCCACATTTTGATCCACTTTGCATGCAAATTGCAGATAAATGAACTATCTTGGTTATAAACCCTCCTTTCTAACTAATGTCATAAATTATTAACATTTCATGTACTGTTTACATTCACACATTTCCTGTACATATGTTGCTGTTTATACTATTTTCTTATATTTGTCTGTTGAGATAAAATAAAGAAATCAGGTTAGTTGTGCTGTACTCATACAGTATAATCTTGTTATTAATTCTTCTAAAAATGCTACAAAAGCTGGAGACTCCAAAAAATATAGTTACTGATAAGATTCAAAATCAGGAAAATATGTTCTTGTGTGACAGCAGCATGGATTGCGAAGTAATTGCCATTATGTAAAAACATCTTCCAAAAATTACTTTAAAAATCTTTGCTTCTTTAATTAGAAGGGCATTGCTTTTTTTTTCTTAATGGTTTGAAGTTGAATGATATATTTATATTTTGTGCTTTTACACAATAACTTGGCTATTGCATCAAGATTGCATTTGATGATCTTGACGGTCTTTTCCAACCTTCGTGGAAAACTAAGATTCTGACTTGAAATTTGTGCAGTCTGCAGCATTTAACAGGTAATTTAAGATATTTATAAAAGAAAATCTCCTCAGTTCTTCTCTGTTTCTGTTAATGTGAAATAGAAACCTGAGCAATAACAAGATTACAGATATAGAAGAAGGAGCATTTGATGGAGCCTCTGGTGTGAATGAGCTATTGCTCACAAGCAACCGCTTGGAAAGTGTTCAACACAAAATGTTCAAAGGATTAGAAAGTCTCAAAACACTGTAAGTATATTTATTTGGGTGGTTTTATTCCTCTTTCCTCACAGGTATTTTTGAGAATAATGTTGTCCCTGTCCTAAAAAACCCAATATTTTGGAGAATTAGCTGTGGATTATTCAAGCATATTTTAGGTTTTGTTCCCATTTTACAAGAATCTCTACATTGTATTAATTTATTAATTATTAATTATGGGTATTATGTGTCTTCTAAAGCAATGAAGCAGTTGAGAATGGGTAAACATCCAGCTTCAGAAATAGAAATGGGAAATAGAAATAGAAAGTAACAGAATTTTGCATGGGAATTACACATTTTACATAATGGAGTCTGATTCATTACAGCTTGGCAATTACTGGGAATTATGCTGGAGGAAGAAATTGTTTTGGTGTGTATTGAAATGTGGGAAACTATTCTCTCCTAAGTAATTTTTTTTATCACTTAAACAGTGAAGGCAAGATTAAAAGCACTATAACTTGAACTCATTTCATTCTTCCCATGAAGCAGTTGAGTTCTTTCCACTCAAAAAAGATGTTTGTACAATCTACAGCAGCTTGGCCTTCTTCAGAGAGCCTGTCCATCTGATCTGCAGACCAGAGCCAAGATTAAATTGTCTTTGGGGTTTCCTCTGTCCGTAGACATTAGGTATTTTAAAAAATATCATGTCTACCATTTCTAACCTTGCAGTTAAAGCTGCTAAAATTGTTCAAAGCCGTGAGTCTTAGACAAGAGCCTGGGGAAAAATTATAATCACTTTTTGGGCAGAGAGGAAAACAACAGACTTCAAAGCTCCTAAGTTTTATAGAAATTTGAGAGATTTCAGAATAGCTTAGGATTCTGAAATTTGTACTCTCTTAGTCATGCTAAGGAGGAGTCAGGGTAGGCTGATTTCATTTGAATGAAATGCTTCTGAAGGCAGTAGAAGTGGTTTGTAGAATTTGTCCCAAGAAAAATTAAGTCAAAGGGGCCTCAAGAGGAGGTCAGCTGGTACAAGCCTCTGCTCCATATAAATAGCAGTTCTGGAGTGATCAGCCTTGGAAACATGAAGAGAGGGCGCCTGTGTTTCTCTGATTTTGGGAATTTCAATCAGTTTCATTTCTCATCAATTAAAAAATCATAATTACTACTTCTGGTATTCAAAGAAAAAGGAAAAAACCAGAAAACAAATGCTTAGGAAACTGAAAAACTGGAGTTGGTTGCCCAAAGAGTTTGTGGGGTCTCTTCTGGAGATACTCAGAAGCCATTTGGACACAGTCCTGAGTAACATATTCTAGGGAACCCTGCTTGGGCAGGGAGGTTGGACCAGATGATCTCCAACCAGGTCCTTTCTCCAAAAGATCCTTTCCAACCTTACCCATTCTAGACTTTGTGAAACACCCCCTGCTTCTGTGAAACGTGCCCACTCACCCACCCTTCGGTCTTCCAGCCTGCTCCCCACTCACTGCACTCAGTCTCTTCAGGGAGGGGACAGGCAGCACAGGGGTCACTGCACTGCTGCTCCCTTCACTGGCAGCAGCCCCTTTGAGTCATACCTCATGGCCCTCCTTCCAGCAGCCACTTCAGCCCCAATCCCTGCTCAGGCTAAGCTGAGAAATGCTGATCTGTCTTTCTCAGGATGCTGAGGAGCAACAGGGTGAGCTGTGTGGGAAATGACAGCTTCACAGGGCTGAGCTCTGTCCGCCTGCTCTCGCTGTATGACAACCAGATCACCACCGTGGCGCCTGGCTCCTTCGACACGCTGCATTCGCTCTCCACCCTGTAAGTCTCATTCAGCTTTTGCCATACCCATATTTAAATCTCTGACCTTTTGGGGGCATTTCCCTTCATGATTTGATGTGTAATTTCACAGCACATGGTAAAATTCAGGGATAAAATTGTTTCATAGAGGCGATATTGAAAAAATTTATTTTCTGGACCATCTTGGGCACATGAAGAGTATGTTTTCATGGCTCTTTGATACAGTGTTAGACTGGTTTTCAGAAGTGTCTAAGAAGGCAGGAAAAACATCCTGCTCATTCCCCTTGTGGAAGCCCACTGATCCAAACCAGGGTGGAAAGCCATATTTTGGGTAGGCAGCATACAATCACAGCTGGTTGGATCACTGTGTTGTCTGTCCTTCTGCCCTGTGCCACCCAATTACTAGCTTAAATTTCCTTGGCCTGCTGAGAATCTTAATTCATATGTGTTTTAAAATGAAGCTTCAGTCTCATTTTCTATAAAAAGAAGCATCCTTTTTCTTTCATTTAAATGTGACGTAATTTAAGGGAAGTGAAAAGAGTAAGCAAAGCTGCCACTCAGTTTCATGAAGAAATGTTGGTTGTAGGTAGCATCATTCAGGAATGTACTTAATCCGCTTTTTACATGAAAAGTGACACTTTGCACCCAGTTACTAATTTTGCGTATTAAGGATGACATGTTTATAAATAATGGAATTGTCGATAGGTTTGTTCAGAAATAAGGAGATGCCAAAAGTGCTGAGGCTTTTAGAAGTAAATTCATTTTTGTAACTGGCATGTAATCAACTTAGCTGTCACTTCAGATAGGAAACTTATTCTCTGGAGCAAATAAAAGATGGAAATCTTGAGATGATAAATTAACGGAATAGCTGTTGTCAGGTTAAAGCTAATAATGTAAAGTAATCAGCCTCCATCTCTATATGAAATTACCGCATTATTGGTACAGAGTGGCTTGACACAAAGTCAGGTCTTTGACAGTTTTTAAATTATTTCTAAGCAAGTTGTATCAAGATTAACAACACAGAGCCTAAATTACACCTTTCACCTATGGTTTACGCATGGTATTGTTTGAAGAACAGTGTTTAAGGTCCACTTTCTTGAAAATAGAAATAGAATCCTTAGGATAAAAGGATGGTGTGAGCTGAGATAAACTTTGTTTGTGGTCCTCAGAAACCTCTTGGCCAATCCCTTCAACTGCAACTGCCATCTTGCATGGCTTGGAGACTGGCTAAGGAAGAAACGCATTGTGACGGGGAACCCTCGCTGCCAAAAACCTTACTTCCTCAAAGAGATTCCTATCCAGGATGTGGCAATTCAGGATTTTACATGTGATGATGGTAAGGAAATCAATATTTGACCTTTTTATAATTTCAGCTTTCATATGGATAGCTGCATGACTACTATTGATACCAAAATATTGCATTTTAAAGGCCTTCATGCTCAGTTTCTATCTCAGTTTAAAAATTTTCCACCCATTTTTGGATGGTCAGCAAACACAGGCTGTTATTTATATGCCTTCAAAAGCTTTTCTTGCCTATGTTCAGTACCGTAATTAATAATTTAGAAATACTATAAAAAAATTGATCAAATGTTATAGTAGAGATGAGAATATTTTCAAACAGCGATGCTTGAATCAAGCACACTTTCAGGTTACTTGATCAAATAACATGACTTGTTATAGCTTGTGGCTTCATTAACCCTTAATTAAAAGAAATGCTGCTATCTTTCATCTCTCACATTTACTGCATTATTGGTTTGTCAATTTTCAAGGCCATATCTTTTTTTAAAGAGACTGTTTTTAATACTTTATTAATTTTATTGTCTTTCATTTCAGGATTTATTCTTTCTTTAATGATTTTTTTCCCATATAATAGCATTCTTACCTAGTAAAACAGCATTGTACTAAATAAAGCATCACTTGAAATGTAAATTCTTGGAGTGAAGATTTACATAGATGATGTAATTTTTTCCCTACCTTGAGATATTATAGTGCGGAAATATCATGTTGGCTTAAAGAAAATTCGGGTGGGCTATTACTGCTAATACTGAGTTTATTATCAGCCTTAGCATCTGTTTGTTTTTATTAATCAGGAAATGATGACAATAGCTGCTCTCCCCTGGCCCGCTGTCCTGCAGAATGTACTTGTCTGGACACAGTAGTTCGCTGCAGCAACAAAGGTCTAAAAGCTTTGCCTAAAGGCATCCCAAAAGATGTAACTGAACTGTAAGTGGCACACTTTTTTTTCCTTTTTTGAAAATTAATGTCAGATTTTTATTGTCAGGGTCAAGAATGAGGGGAAAAGAAAATGAAGAATTGAATTTAGTAGATGAGTTGAAATTTATTAATTTGCTTTATAGATATAAAGACTTTCACATTATCTTGAGAAACTTAAGGTTAAGCTTGAATTAGCAATGCTTTGTAAGTCCCAAACCACTCTTATGAACGGTTACCGAAAAGGTTTTAAAATATTTGTATATAAAATTGTAATCACTCTCAAAATTTATATCCCCAGCACTGAACCATTGTATAACTGTGTGGATATCATGATACAATGGGTTAAACTAGGGGCAACAGTGAATCTGCTTAATCTCTGGTCACTGGTTAGGAAGGAATGAAGTTCAATTACATGAAAAAGCAAAAAAGACCCAATAATATTAACATGTTTTCATAATTAACATGGTTTTTATGCCTCTAAGTCAATACTTTTTACCTCTAAATCAAGCACCTTAATCCTCTAAATCAATGGCCTTCATCTCTGTTGGGGAATTTAAAGCCCCCAGACAATATCTTTATGGTAATAAGGGAGTGAATTCAGAGAGGTGCTCTCCTGGATTTGTTGCATGTTAATAAGGGGGTCTTGTGAGTAAAGTGGCATCTGGTGTCTGTCTTGGCCGCAGTGGTCATAAAGCAGTTGAGTTTAAAATCTCTGTTGGCAGGAGAAAAGTGCCAGCAAAACTTCAGCCCTGGATGTGAGGAGGGCAGACTTTGGGTTTCTCGGGGAAATGGTTAAGGTCTCCATGGGAAAGGCTTTGGAAGGTACTGAGGTGCATCAGTGCTGGTCACTGTTTAAGTACCACCTGTTAAGAGCTAAAGAGCAAGCAGTTTGAAAATGTCAGAACTCAAGGAGGTGAGGCAGAAGGCCAGCTCAGCCAAGCAGGGATCTTCTGAAGCTAAGGCAAAAAAGAAAATGTACATCCAGTAGAAACAAGGTCGGGTGACATGGGAGGAATACAGAGGTGCTGCTTGAAGAAAATTGGTCCAGTTAGAGTTGAAGCTGGCCAGTACTGCTGGGGACAATAGCAATTTTAAAAATTAAGGATTTTTAAAAATCCTTAATAGCAAAAGGCAGTCCAGAAATAACACTGGTCCATTTTTAGATTAATATGGTCACCTCACAAACAGGGACATAGATAAATTAGAGATATTTAGTGCTTTCTTCACTTTGGTCTTCAATACTAATTATCACCTCTGAGGGTCCCAATGCCCTGAGCTAGAGGACCATGACTGTGAGAATTATTAACTCGCACCTAACCCCAAACTTGCACAAAATTTGCTCCTCCTGCTGGCTTTCTCTAAGTCTGTGGGGTTTGATGAAATTCATTCAAAAGTAATAAAAGAGATGTCATTGCAAGGCCTCTCTCAATGATTTCTGAATGTTCTTGGTAGTCTGGAGAGGTTCTAGTCAGCTGGAAGCTGACAAATGTTGACCTAAGTTTTGAGAAGGACAAAAGCATTGACCCTGTTAACTACAAACCAGTCAGTTTCACTTCAGCATGAAGTAAAATTATAGCAAAGAAAGGTTCTTTTTCAGAGGGTGGTCAGACACTGGAACAGCTCCCCAGGGAAGTGGTCACAGCACCAAGCCTGCCAGAGACCAAGAAGAGTTTGGACAATGCTCTCAGGCACATGGTGTGACTCAAGGGGCTGTCCTGTGCAGGGCTGGGAGTTGGACTCAGTCATGGGGTACATTGGGAAAAGGGTAGCCAGCAGGTCAGAGGAGGTGATCCTCCTTCCCTCATGAGGTTACTTCTGCAGTATTGTGTTCAGTTCTGGTCTCCACAGTTCAAGACAGACAAGGAGATACTGGAGAGGGCCCAGCAGAGGCCAAAAAATTATTAGGGGCTGGGAATCTCTCCTATGAGGAGGAGCTGTGGGAGCTTGGCCTGATTAGTCTGGAGAAGACTGAGAAGGGATCTCATCAATGCATACAAATATCTCCAATGTGGGTGCCAAGAGGATGGTGCCAGACTCTTTTCTATAGTTCCCAGCAGCAGGACAAGGAGCAATGGCCATAAACTAAAACCTAAGTTCCACCTCAACATGAGGAAGAACTTCTTCACGCTGAGGGTGTCAGAGCACTGGAAAAGCTGCCCGGAGAAGTCATGGAGTCTCCTTCTCTGGAGACATTCAAAACCCACTTGGATGAGTTCCTGTGTGACCTGCCTTGGTACAGAGGAGTTGGACGGGATGATCTCCAGAGGTCCCTTCCAATCCTAATGATTGTGTGATTCTGTGACCCTTCCAACTCAGGATATTCTATGATGCAGTGATTGTGATAGTTCTACGATATTTCAAAAATACTGGTTTTAATAGAATGTCTTGCCGTTCACATAGGCAGTTTTATAAAATCTGGGATATTTTATCAATCTATTGATACTTCTTTTCTATGAGAAAAATTGTTAAGATTACATTTTATGCATCTGCATATTTGAATATGCAGCTGGACAGTAACATAGATAGAAAAAGAGCTTACTACCTCATGTATTGGTTGAAGATATTAACTGAATAAGCTACTCATAAGACTGTATGAGTAAATTTTTATGCATTATGAAAGGGAAGATATGACCGTAGAAATTGAGATATTAATTTGTTTTGAATCTTGGTCAGATAGGTTACAATAGTGGAAGAAATAGAAATTATTTACAAGACAAAACGTTGGTTTGTGTTATATATGGCAAGATTTAATAATGTTTCATAAGGCCTAGTTAATGTAGTGCTTTTCCAGAAAATGTCAAAACTGCGTGCTGTAAGTCACTAAGAAATTTTACTGTTTTACAGTTTGGTATTACATAGAAGATTCTGAGATATCCACCATTAGTCTGGGGCTTAATAGCATCCAGAAGTCTTTAGCCATTAATAAATTGAAATTATTAAGAACTCTAATTAGCACACAGGTATATAATCCTATAACTCAATCAGGTTTTGGGTTTGGTGGTTTGGGGTTTTTTTTTTCAGAGAGAACATGACAACAATTTGGATTATAAGGTCATCAATACAATGATGACCTTACAAAAAGGTCATATAAAAGGTAAAAGGTAAAAGGTAAAAGAAAGCATATAAAAGGTAAAAGAAAGCAGCTAAAGAGAGATACTTTTGGAATTGCAAGTGGAACCCTGTGACTGAAAATTCATTTGTGTACAATTTTGTATGCTTTAATTAGTATCTAAGCATGCAATTTAGCATATTTTTCAAAAGGATAATGGAGGTGGTTCCTGTTAACAGTTGCATACTGATTGATTCTTCTTGCTCATTAGCATGCATGGCTCTTCTAAGACATACTCTTCATGTGTTTTACAAAATATCTCAATAGTGCTTCATTTGAACAAGGATGAATTTTTATCAGGCAAGTGGATACTTGTACTACTTCAGTTCTAATGAAGCTTAATAATAGAACTTAATTTATCTGTTGATAAAATAATTTCCTCAGAATACATACTTCTTCAAAAATTTTAAAAGTTGGTTTGTTTATTTTAGTAATTAATTATATGAGCCCATGCTCTATTCACAACCATTAATGTAAGTATAAAGTTTGTTGAGACACAGTTTGGATTTGGCAAGCAGCCCTATAAGGAAGAAAGAAAGAAAGACAGCCTTTGATTTAGATATAGATAGTTATTTTGTGAAGTTTAACTGTGTTTCAGCTCATCCATTTAGTCAAGACAAGAGTTTGCAAAGATGCTACAGCCTATGTAAAGACATTAAGCCCAAAATGAAGCTAAAAATATCTCTATCAAAGACTGCTCTTAGCTCAAGTATGTTGCAAGTATTTGGATGGCAAAAGTAATCTTCTTTGTATAGGGATAATGAGGGTATAGTTTCCACTTGGGTTCCAGGAAACATAAGTAATATCACCATCAGCAAAGTCATTTGCCCTACCCAGGAAACTAAGGACCTTTAATCTTCTTGCCACTGTCTGCTTCATTTCAAACCATCAGGTAAATTTAGCACTTCTCAGCATCTCTACACTTGCCCTGGTTGCCCGAAGAACCCCTCCACTTGTGCTTTGTTATGTCTGGCTGCACACTGGAAGCTTTTAGGCAAGGCTTGTTACCTTCCTTCGCCTCTAACGTGGGTGCTGACACAGTTTGATGGCTCTGTACCCATTAACTATAAGGATGAGAAGGTCTCTTATTGAGAATTATGAGCATGGAAGAAGAGTGAGCAGTATAATACAGGAGCTGTGAACCTACAGAGAAGGGAAAACATCTAACTTCTCTAGTGAGGGGTAATTGATTACTGTCTTCAGTCCCTAACGTGCTTCATAGGAATAGGAGTGTAGCACGTTATACTGATGTATCACAAAATATCCAGGGATAAATGAAGGAAGGTGACCTGAACCATAGGCATGACAAATGAATTTGCTGTTAGAGCTAAAACTAGGCCTTGCTGTTTGTACTGCAAAGGACTACCTCTGCAATGTCAATCTGTTTTTATTTATGATAGCTAAAAATCCACACTTAATGTGATTTTCAGAAGTCAGATTTACCTTGCCCCTGTAGGTGTGTGGGAAATTGAGATGATAAAGACCTCATTTTGCAGAATCATTATGAAATAATAGAAACTATCATGCAAGAGTTGGTTTTTATTATATTCATTATATGCAATAAATATGATACAGTAGCATTTGGATCTTAGTCTATAAATCCTCAGTTGTGTCTCTAAAAACAAAAATTTGTAACCAAGTTTTACAAAATGGAAATAGTATGTGTTCATTTGCTATTAACTTTATTGTTGGATTCTGAGATTAGTGGATGAAGATGCTGCTATTTTAGAGAAATACATAACGTTTTTTGTTTTGTTTTTCTGGTTTAGTTATTTGGATGGAAATCAGTTTACCCTTGTTCCAAAAGAGCTTTCCAACTACAAGCATTTAACACTCATGTAAGTAGTTTTAAAGCAACGTTCTCTAATGGAATTAAAAAGACAAAACAAACCAAACAACAAAATACCCTACTCAATTATACCGGAATTTATTTAGGTAATAAATAATAAATAATACTTTATTTAGGTAATAAGACAAAGCTTGTAAAATTTATCATACCTTTCAGCAAATATAATACACAACCATATTTTATTACTGAGAATATTTTTTTTAATCACATCCTACATATAATATACTGTCACATTTTATGAACATGGGTATTTTATTCTAGTGATTACATCACAAAATAAATAAGCAAAAATTATACTTGACCTCAAAAGAAAGGTAAGATCTTATAAAGTCAGGGTAATTGTTTCTCCCACAATATATGGTTTTCATGACCCAGGGAGGCAGCTTGTCTAAAATGCGTTGCTGCCAACTCTATTGCTGACTCGTTATGTGATTTCAAGCAAAACACTAGTTGCTCTAAAATTTATTACCTCTACCTCATGAATGGTTTGAATATGATTTCTGTACCTTTCAAGAGTACAGTGAGAAATACAGGAAGACTGTAGGTGTAAATGGCTGTAATTCCATGGTCTTTGTTAGGACTATAAGAATTTATACCAGCTGAGGCTGAAATGTGTTACATTCTGAAAGCAGTTTGTGGTTTCATTATAATCAGAATGAAAAGTGGAGGGCAGTAACAGAATCCCTTAAATTTCATTTTTCACTGGGTTTAGAGCAATTCAAAAACAAGACCTGGATTTCCATTATTTACTTCATGTCAGACAAAAGAAGCCACAGTCACAAATTAAAAAAAAATACTTTAAAAACTTTCTGTATTTTTCAAATAACATCATGAAAAAGAGCTTTGCAGTATTTTCAAGTCTATGCAGTGTAGAACTTGTAGGAAGTCTCTGTGAATTGTTTAGGGAAGTTCTGAAGAGATGAAGGGAAAATAGAATGCAAATTAGTATTAACAGTCTCCATTTATCAGACCTGCAGGGCACATTATTTTAAACTCTTCTGTATGTTTACTCATACTGTTGTAATATAGTTGAGAATGTTCCTCAGCTGTGTTTGGAAAATGAAATCACTATGCATAGTTCTGTGGCCAAACAAAGAATTACATACAAGTCTCCTGAGTTGCAGATTAACAAGGAAATTTGTTTATTTTTTATCTTTTTCTTTCTCTTTTGAATATATTGCTCTGTTATACTTGCCTAATTTGTTTAGTATGAGTCAGTCATCTTACATGCTTTCATGAAAATTTCAAGTGGAGAAATATGTATATTGCATAGCTATTCAACAGTACTCTTAAGTTAATATATGAAGATCCCCTCAGAAACAAAGGCAGTATTTCACCACAAATTACACTAAACAATAGTGAAATTGTCAAAATGAAAATAAAGCACAATATGAGAATAAAGAACAGACAGTATTCACATTTAATGCACTATCTTTGAAGCTACCAGCATACCACTCCAGCTTCCATCATATTTAAGTTTCATTAGAATATTAAACAAAAAAGATGTTAAGGCTTTTTCTGTAAATCTTAGTTAGAGTTCTTTATAGTAATAGCTCTGTGCTTTGATGTCTTCAGCATATAAGTGTTAAGTAGAGTATTAAATGATATTTACTTAGGTGTCATTAGGGACATGTCTAGAATGACTTCCACTTTAAAACATCATTTTCATTTTTGTATTTGAGTTCATGAAGGATTGCATTATTAACTTGGTAGCATGATGAACATTGCTACTGCATTAGAATGCATTGCACTGCTTTTTCATCTGTGTTGAAATGAGAATGCTTTTTATTGATCAAGCTAAACGCTTGCTGGGCTTGCGTATGGCATGTGAAAATAAAAACAGGTGCTGCTTTAAATAGTTATATCAATGATGATACTGCTTCTACTAATGAAAATGTGTCTATCAGTTTAACTTACAGTGTTTCGGGACTGGGGCAGTCATTTTAAGGTCTGAATTTCTGAATTTATTTTTTAGAGATTTAAGTAACAACAGAATCAGCACTCTTTCTAATCAGAGCTTCAGCAACATGACTCAGCTGCTCACCTTGTAAGTTTAAACATGTAACACAGACTCTTTGGAAGCATTGCAGTGGGGTTTTTTGTCTTGGAATGAAAGGGCATTTAGTTGATATTAAAACTTGCTTGATTTGGAGGCTGTAAAATAACTTGTTTCCTAATTAGCTATGTGTGCAAAACCTGATTTTGGTCATGCTCTGCATTGTTTACTGAATGGCTGATATATTTGCTGACAGTATTTTATATATTTTCAGAATTCTTAGTTACAACCGCCTAAGATGTATTCCTGCACGGACTTTTGATGGGTTGAAATCACTTAGGTTGTTGTAAGTATTAGTTTCTAATCATTGCTATTTTCTATAATTTTTATTTTTGTACAGAGGATAGCAGAACTGTTAAAAGTTAGCAGATTTTAAAACCTATCAAATATTCAAGAAGTGATAATTATGTAGTCTTAAAAATCTAAGCGACTTCATTCTGGGGAAGTACAATCTCAAAATGCTGCACAAGAAGTTACATGACCCTGGGGAACATTTTATATGCAGACATTCACTTTTATTTTTCTGCTTTTTTTCTTTCTTTCTTTCTTTGTGTTATGTCCTTCCTTATTATAAATATTAAAGTCTAGCAAATAATGCCATTGCATAAATTCCTTCAGTGTATATGAGGGGGATTTGCACTTGAATTTTGAATGTTTTTATTCCAACAGTAAATTTCTTTCTGTCTTGTTTCATTTCATGTGGGAGTATTTCCAAAACCATGACGTCATGGTTTAGTATTGAAAATCCATAACTTTATTTTTTGGTTGCGAGAAAACTTTCCATTTTACCACCAGGAAAAACATGGTTGACAGGGCACAAAAATGTACAAAGGAAAATAAAGAACAGTCAGTCTCATTTACAGCTTCAGTTTGTCATTAAGCAAAAAGCCTGCAGAAATTCCTTTTCAAACATCCACAGCAGAACATGTAATTTTCGCCTCCATTTGTGTCATTTATAACCATTTAAATACTTGGTTGGAAGAAATACCTGAAGCATGGCATTATTTAGGTGTGCTTTCATAACTTCAATAAAAATATGGATAATTTCAAGAACCATAATTCTGTATGTGTTAGATTTTCATGTAACTGAATGAATTTATAGAAAGGAAGAGCTATTTCTCACAGAATCACAGAATGAGCTGAGTTGGAAGGGACCCACAAGGATCATTGGGTCCAACTCCTGGCCCTGCACAGGACATCCCCAAGAGTCACACCATGTGCCTGAGAGCATTGTCCAAATGCTTCTTGGACTCTGTCAGGCTTGGTACTGTGAGCACTTCCCTGAGAAGCTGTTCCAGTGCCCAAACACCCTCTGGGGGAAGAACCTTTCTCTGATATGCAACCTGAACCTCCCCTGACACAACTTCAGGCCATTCCCTGGGGACCTGTCATTGGTCACCACAGAGAGATCAGTGTCTGCCCCTCCTCCTCCCCTCATGAGGATGTAACTGCAGTGAGGTCTCCCCTCAGTCTCCTCTTCTTCAGGCTGAACAGACCAGGTGACCTCAAACACTCCTCTCACAGCTTCCCCTCCAGACCCGTCACCACCACCATTTGTCTCCTTTGGACACTTTTTAACAGCTTTATATCTTTTTTATATTGTGTCACCCAAAACTGCCCCCAGCCCTCGAGATGAGACTGCCCCAGCCCAGAGCAGAGCAGGACAATCCCCTCCCTTACCCAGCTTGCAATGCTGTGCCTGATGCCCCCCAGGACAGGGTTGGTCCTCCTGGCTGCCAAGGCACTGCTGCTTTAGATTCAACTTTCCACTGACCAGGACCCTCAGATCCCTTTCCACAGTGCTGCTCTCCAGCATCTCACTCCCCAGTTTGTACACACAAGCAGGATTGCCCCATCCCATGTGCAGAATCTGGCAGTTTGTTTCCCTTGTTGAACTTCATATTGTTGGTGAAATCAGCAGGTTTGCTACAAAAGAAATATTACTATTTCTAGTATTGATGCTTAATGAAGTCTTTCATTCTCTACCTCTACCATCAAATTCAGACAAGAGCCTTAAAACTTTTAGTAACGATCAATGCCTATATGTTCTATGAATCCATGAAAGATTAAAAAGGACATATGAACCTAATTAAAGCAAATTTCAGGGAATTGCTGAAAAAATCAGAAACTCTTCTGCTATCTGCTGTCTCTAAATCCAATCAGGACTTTGCAGAATTGCACCTACTTTTATCAACTTTTATTTTCAGTTTTAAAATAATCACAGTATTTACATTTCTTATGAAAATCCAGGATGCAAAACATCAAATGACAAGTAGGCTGCCAGTTAGAGTTTGCCAAAAAAAAAAAAAAAAGAAACCACAACAGTTGGAAACACTGAGGAACTGGAAGAAAAAAAAAGTGAAAAGTTGAAAACTGTTGAAAGAAGATGCAATTTGCCAAGTTAAACTGATGATTTTTATGCATTGATATTAATGTGTTAATGTATTAATTTTCTCTTCAAGGTCCTTACATGGAAATGATATTTCTGTTGTTCCTGAAGGAGCCTTTAATGATCTTTCAGCATTATCACACCTGTGAGTATTCAGCTGGTAGAGTGTATTTTTTTTTTGGTTTTGCCCTGTGTCCTTATGGCAAAAGGCTGAAGACACTCTGGGCTAAATTTGAAAGTGAGCAGCCAGTGGATTGAGGATACTTATCACTCCTTTCTGCTTGGCCCTCCTAGGGCCACCTCTGGAATATATTTTCAGTTTCTCCAGTAAAAAGCAGATGTTAATGAACAGCAAGTCCAACATAGGGGCAAGCAGGGTTAGGAGGTGGCTGGATTGTACGAGTTGTAAGGAGAAGCTACAGGAATTGGGTTTATCTAGCCTGGAGAAGGGGATGCCAAGGAGAGACCTGATAGTCTTCAAGCACCCAAGAATTACAGCAGTGATGGAGATGCAGAGTTGCACAGTGAAGAATCAGAGTAAATCGTCAAAACCTGCAGCAAGGGAAATTTGATTGAACATAATGAAAAATTCCTCCCTGTGAGGATGGTCCAGCCAGGTTGCCCAAAGAAGCAGGAGAATCTCCATCTCTGGAGATTTTCAGAGCTGAGCTGGAAATAGCCCTGAGCAACCCTGACTGCCAAGGTAGTCCTGCTTTGTGCAGGAGGTGAGACTAGATGACCCCCAGAGTGCCGTAAATTATTCTATGATTCTGTGTTGGTATCTGTAAAGTTGGCACTAAACACATCACATCTGATTCCAGAACATAATTTGAGGCAACAGTTTTCCAGTTTTTCATTTTCATTGAGAACCTAAATTAGAACAAGCTACCTTCTGCAAACATTATGGTGTTTATGGATAATGAAGACTTTGAGGAGTAAGTTGACTAGTGCTTTTAGATATACTTGTGGCTTTAAGTTTCTGAACAGCAGCAGTTGTTAAAAACTTAATTATCTGTTTTCCATTCAGTATTGGACATTTACATTTAGCTTGCTATTTCTCAGAAATTTCATACTGATTAAGCTTTCAGTCATTGGTAATTCATTCAAATGCTACTATTAAACTAACTTATCTGCATGAAATATCAGTAAAACTTACGTAGATTTGATTGTTGCTGGTATTTTTTTCTTAATGGATACCAGTTTTCCTTGTTAATATTCTGATTTTAGCAGAACAATTGTGTTATCTCAGTTCAAGCTGGCATCCACTCTTGCAAATATAGAATGGACGAATTCTAGGTGTTTCTTCTTGCATGGGAAGTTCCCTTGTCACTAAAACTTATTTTTTTTTACTGTTCTAACTTAAGCCTGACTAAACAAATACATGTATTTTCTTGAGTTCAGCTTGAATGTAGTAAAATTGAGAGGGCTTTCTGCTCAGTGGGGCAAAAAAGAGCATTTCAGCTCTGGTAGTTTCTACTGCCTTTGCTTGCCAATGACTTTCTTGTATCTCTAGAAGACCCACAGATTCAAAGCTGTGAAACAATCTGAAAAAAAGTATTGAAACATCTGGAGAAGGAGAATGTTCCAATACTGCCATTTAATAATGTTTGCATGTGTTGAGAGTATATGTTTAAAATTCCATGATTATTGTATTTCTTAAGAGAAACATGAGTACATCTTTACAGAATAGTACAATGCTTCAATCCTCCAAATTAACTACAAACAATGTATCATTGTTTTCAGAGCTTTAAGTGTATTTATAGTTTCCAGCAAAGAAAATAAACACTTAAAAAGCTATTACAGAAATTAATTCTGAAAATCTCTAGCTAAATTATTTTTAATTTAAAAAATCAGAAGGATCATCATATAAAGAAATGGATTTGCTTTCATAAGGAGGCAATTCTTATGTAACTACCACAAAGCTAGGATAATGTAGTTCTATTTACTTATACAGCAGAGAACTCTTACAGAATTTTGTACATAGTTGTGAGTTCAGTGAGAGAGCTCCAAAGAGGAAATAATTAAATCAAATTTGGAGGCTTAGAAACAGATGGTTTGTACCAGCCTGGGAGCCATAAACTGAAAAGGAAAAATATCAGGGCAGAGCTCTGTGGAATTCTCTTGGCTGCTTCGGAAGAAATACTTTATTCTTGTTAACTTAATTTCCCAGTATCAGTTTCACTCTGCTGATGCAGCTGATCTTTGCCATTACAAACCAACAGTGAAACAGAGCTAGTTAGTATTAGCTTATTAGCTCACCAAAGTTCACACATAGTGCTGTAAAGAATATCTAGATTTCTGGACCACATTTCTACTAAAACTATCACTTCTCGATCTGGAGCTCAAATCCAGGCACTTAGTGCTCTAACAGGCATTTTGGTGGAGGGTGAGCAGGTTTGGGTTTTGAATGTTTTTTGCCAAACTATTTTCTGGCTTCTTTTTTAAAAAGCAGCCATTTAAAATTTGATTCCCTTTTTTATTTGTCTGTTTCCCACAGGGCTATTGGAGCAAATCCTCTTTATTGTGATTGTAACATGCAGTGGCTATCTGACTGGGTAAAATCAGAATACAAAGAACCTGGTATTGCACGTTGTGCTGGTCCTGGAGAAATGGCAGATAAACTTCTTCTCACAACTCCTTCTAAGAAGTTTACTTGCCAAGGTACTGTTGTTATTTTTTTTCTCATTTAAGTGTCAATTTTTAATTTTTACAGACAGTTGAGCTGTGAATTGAGAGTCTTGTGGGCTAAAAATGCATTTATTATAGCATCTTCACTCAGTCTTGTCATTATTGCTCATACCTAGGGAAATAGCCATTGGTTCCATTCAGGAAATGTATATTTTTTAAATATTTGAATTCCTATCTCTTTTGAAATAGAGAGAGAAAAAAGTCTTTGGACTTGCACTACAGTACTCCTGATGTACCTAGTACATCATGGTACATAGGTACTTTGTACTGCCTCCGTTGTGAATAGAGTTTAAACATCTACACTTCCCTTGGCCTTTTTCCTTCAAGCTGTTCACCATAAAAACTGTAAATACGTCCATAATCCTTGACGTCTGCAGTTATATGCAGAATATGTCTCTGATATTTCAGAAGAAAGCACAAACCAAACCAAACCAAAACCAACCAAACAAAAAAACAAGAAAAAGGTAGATAAAGGAATGTAATAACCGCTCTAGAGGTCTCATTCTAAAATGCTGTTAAATGGGCAGGTTTCTCAGGGCATTTAACTCCATGTTGGTACCAGTGTTGCTGGCATTTATATGACAACTTCTATTATTATCTGTTAAATCCTAGGTTCTTTTTCTGAACTGTACTATTACTTTTTAGAAAAGTACCCTTTTTACTTGCATCAAGTGAGAACTTGGTTTGTTTACTCTTTAATCTTCCTCTATTCCATTGTTTTATCCCTTCTTAAATATTTTGAAAACACAGAAAGCCTCTACTGTATCTTCATTTTCCATGATTCTGATTTAGAAAGATTGAAACTTGAACTGAAAAAAAAAATTATGTGTTCTTATGTTTGTAAACCCTTGCTAAGCTCATTATGATTTCAGAGGCATCAGATGAATATGATCTTTAGTCTTGTAGAAGTAACTTATTCTCAGCATCTAGGTTATCTTCAAGTTGTTTTGACTTACTGATCTTTTAATGTATCTTCAGAGGTGAGCTTTATCCCTTTGTCATTTTGTTTTTAAAAAAGCAGTGGGACTTTGTCTGAGTTTGTCTTATACAAAGTTGTTCTTTAATGCATATTTAATCTATTTAGTCTTTTCTCTTTAGACTTTCTGTCAAAAACCCTTTCTTTTGTATATAAAAACCACTGGAAGCCATCTTGTTACTTGTGATGCCAGTGAAAATTTTTTCCCCTCTAAATCCTTTTTGAAATTTTTCAGCATTACATCTCTGAGGTCATGCCAGTGTTCATTGCACATGACACTCATATGTTGCAGTCTCTTAGCCTCATTTTAGATAGGACATTTGCTGGCCAATCCAGTCATTTTCTTGATAAGCATCCACTGTAGGATATTGCAGATCTGCTCTTATTGCACACTGTCATAGGGATACAAGTGAAAGAACATTTGCATGGACATGAAGAACCTGTATGGTTATTTTCCAGCTTTGTCAGTTTTACAAACTGTATCACTTCTGCCTGCAATCATTGTTATGTTTCTGTCAGACAACCCAGAAAGTGTATCTTCCTCCTTCTTGCCCATCCGAAAATATCCTTTATATTATTATGCAGGGTAAGAACTCTGTATTTGTTTCACTTCCAAGAGTGGAGATGTGGTATTATGGATACCTTTGAAAGAAAATAATTTTCCTGCCACTGTCCTATGAAGATGCTCATAATTACAGATTCCAAATCAGGAGCTTTTCAATGACATGATGGCCCTGTAAGACATTTTGTGTCTGTTGCTCAAAGATAAGTAATTTTATCTTTTGCTTAAAAATGAACTGCTAAATAATAGAAATTAGGAAGATGCTATGTTCCTATTAGAACCAAAATTTTTGGCTATGAGTAAAAGGGCTGTTTTCAGAGTATCTGTTGATGGTCTGCTACTGTATATGTATTTACAGGAAAAGAGTAATGTGTAATTCCCTCTTATCACTATCTAGGGATTCAATTGATAGTGAAATGGGTGCTTGAATTTTACATACATAATGAATAGTTCCCAGTGAAAATGGCATTTTACAAGAAAGTCTCATCTCAGTTTTAAAGCTCAACAAAAATACCTCTAATTTTATTAATTCTTTCACTGCAGGAATCATCCATTAATATTTTGTTCTTCCAGTTATTTTTCTACATTTGTGGGTGGGATTTTTCTTTCTTTTTTTTTAATATGGGCTCTAACAGCTTCTCAATCTTTTACTTTCACCTCTTTATCATCCATGCCCTGCTTCTAGAGATTCCAGGGCCTTGTGGTTTTCTGATACCAGGTAAGGTTTTAAGTAGATCTGGAATGGCTGATCTGATTGAGAACAGACCTTCTGACCTTCCTTTTGTGTACCTCAAGAAGACTTCTTTCCTAAGACATGCATGTTTGCTGTTCGTTCACCCCTGTGATGAATTTACAGCTGATTATTCATGATATATCATTTAGCATATTGCATGAACAGTTTTATTATTTCAAAACTCTGGGTTTAAAATCTGAAAGTTATCTAACTGAATTTATTACTTCCATTGCACTGTACTAAAATTGGTGATTTCATTAGCAGTGAAGATACTGCTTTTGAGGCCATATGCAAGAAAGGAGTCACAAAATGTCAGACCTCAGTGTTTTCTTGCAACAGGTTTCTCTAGAAACTGGTTTGAGAGAGTTTGTTTCATGTTTTGTCTCAAAGCATCTTAGATAGCTACATGTATGAAATTATGTTTGTCAATAAAATACTGTTAGTTTTTCTCTGTTTACAAAAGAATTTTTTTTCTCAGTTAGGGCTTAATCAAGAACATAGATGTCTACAATTTGAAAAACTAAACAATAGGTTATGAACCAAATTCTTTTCCATCTTCAAGTTTTTTAACACATGCAAGCAGAAAGAGGAAAGGAATGCTATAGTGAAAACGAAAATAGGATCCAAAACTGTCTTTGCATTTTTTTGATCTTACAACTGAAGAATGATAAATCAAAATTTTCATTTATATTGGAGATTGCATATATATTA
This sequence comes from Entomyzon cyanotis, assembly GCA_024500445.1. Classification (NCBI taxonomy): domain Eukaryota; kingdom Metazoa; phylum Chordata; class Aves; order Passeriformes; family Meliphagidae; genus Entomyzon; species Entomyzon cyanotis. The sequence continues at coordinate 11,597,637 of JAKEPQ010001009.1, forward strand.
GTTTGAAATAAATAAAGCCCAAAATCAGATAATGTTGTTTACTATCTTGTTGAGACTTAGGTTCCCATTTTCTGTCTCTGTTTTGGAAGTGAAATTTAGATTGCTAATCAGTTTGGGAACAAGACATTAGTTACTGAATGTTTTTTAATTTGTGCCAATTAATTAGCATCTTATTATATGAAAAGTTGAAAAGAGGATATAATACTCAAAATAAACAGAAGGAAGGATTGACTCCCAGGCTACAGCACAGAGTTACAAAGTTTTATGTATGTGCCTCTTTTACTTAATGTTTTTCACAGAACCTCTTAATATTCTCTAGCAATAATCAGCAATAGTCTAGAGGGCAGCCAGGTCTTTCTAGATGTTGATTCTATGATGTTTGTTTCAACTTTTCTGCCTCTCTGTGCTGATCTAACAGCTGCTTTAACCAGGTATTGATTTCTCTTTCAAAATAAAGGAATGAAGAGAAAAAAAATTAATGATCCATACAGATTATGGCTGTGGCAATAAGCACCATATCACATGTTACCATGTTCTGCTTGCAAGCTGTGACACAGAAGGATACCAACTACTGCAGATTTGAAAAAAAAAAAATTAAAAAGACACCCATTCTTTGTCTGACACTCCCTACTGGATCCTTAGAATCACGTGGCTTCCTTCCAGGCCGGCTCCTTTACAACTAATATGGGATTAATTTGCAAAGAAAAATAAGATAGTTAAGCAATCTAAATTTAAAAATAGAATAAAGCCCCATATCTCAGCAAAGCCCTTTTAGCTTGGAAAACTCTGCAGTTTGGCTCATTTTGTGTAAAACCTGTTAAGGAGCAATCAGGCATTTGCCATTTAGAGGAAATCACTGTTTATTCCTTCAAAGGTACAATTCACCTGTGGATAACTGAAAGGTTTTTTTTTTAATAAGGGAAATCTGAAATCAAACTGGAGGCAGTATTGTCATCAGGCAATAGAGCTGGAGATAATGTATCTTCATTCTCTTAATAAGCATTTGGCAAAGACCCCTGTTTTCTCTCACAGTAATAAAACTTCACAAAAATTATGAAAATTAGTCATTATTTCTACATAGGTGTTTTTTAATTTTTAACAAGAAACCAGTGATTTCTTTGGCTGTTTGACACAAAAAAAACAAACCAAACAAACAAAAAAGGTGGTTCCTAACTTGAAAATTCACCATAAAAATGGCTGTAGAATTGGAAAACCACAGAAAAAAAAATCTAAAAAAAATTTAATAATAGAGATAAGATATGTGTACGTAAAAGCTCTAAGTCTGTGTTCTGAAGCTTAGGGTTTTGTCAATTTTCATTTCTGAATTCTTTCATTATAATCATTAATAGAAGAAGCTAGACTGCAAGCATGGATTTCAGTCTTCATTTGCACATAAGTTCGTGGTACAGTTTACATAATTTGTGGGCTCAACTAACACAGTAATACACAGAGCTGTGGCTGACTTATAAGGAGGAAAGACACAGTATAGAGTTATTCATGGTGAGACAGCTTGGACAATGCAATTTAAATTGCAGTTGGCAGATGTTCAAGAAATTTACAGGTAATTTTCCATTTCATTTTGCCATCTATGTGATCCTGCAAATGAAAAATAAGTTAAAGCAAAAATGCATTAAAAAAAGTGTTCTCAGTAACACCATCGTGGGAAGGATTGCAAACTGGGATAGCCTGTTTTCTCACAGGCAGTTTCTATCTCATAACAAAACAAAGGCTGAAATTGTATGTTTCATTTTGTTAATACAAAGTGGAGGTAATTATCATGGATCAAAACTGTTAAGCTTTCAGAGAATAGGAGTATGGGAATCATTTTTGTGTCAGCTTCTTAACAAAACCCAAAAAGTGATACTTAAACCAAAAATCCAATCCCAAATTTATTTAGTCACATCAAAAGAATTAAGGACAGTTCAGCATTTCATTAATATAGGAACACCACAAAGTCTAAAATATTTTAAAATTTAAAGCAACATGGCAGATAGCTCCTGTCCAATATAAATTAATAATTGCTTGTTTCTGACTATCCAATTTGTATTTTTAAGGGCCTGTGGATGTTAATATCCTTGCAAAGTGTAACCCCTGTTTATCAAACCCGTGTAAAAATGATGGAACCTGCAATAATGATCCAGTTGACTTCTACAGATGTACATGCCCATATGGTTTCAAGGTAGGCACTGCATGAAGAGGAGAAAGCTCACTGAAATGTAAGCTTATCCTTAACAATCTATTCTCTGTCCCCCTTGCACTAGTGTCTGTATTTTCTTCTTATATTATAATTGTTGTTCCCTCTATAGGGTCAAGACTGTGATATTCCCATTCATGCTTGCATTAGTAACCCGTGCCACCATGGTGGAACTTGTCATTTGAAAGAAGGAGAAAAAGATGGTTTCTGGTAGGTTTTTTAATTGCAGTAACAGTATGGAAAACTACTGACTTTTATATGGTGAAATATTGTTGATGTTACTCTTTGGGTTCTCTGTGTTTGCTGGTAAGTGCACCGCAAAGGCAGATTTTTAGTGCTTCATATGTTTTCAGAACATGTTGCCATCCTTGGAAAGCTTCTAAAGCTTTGAATCTGTTAAAAACAATAATAAATGATTGTGATTATTTGAGGCATATCAGGTCAAGACAGCCTAGTGTTGACTCCATTATGTTAATTAATAGCTAGCTAGATCCCTGCTGAAAAGATCTCATAATTAATCTGTTGTTGTGTGTATTACTTCAACAGACAGCATGTAAATGATAAAATGTAAATCCCAGTGAAACAGAAAATTAATGATTCATTTGAAACTCACTATGCCAGCTGATAAACATGCTGTGAGCATTTTTAATCTTGAGTTACTTAATCACACAGTACAATTACTCCAGATGTACTTCATGAATTATGAAATAAAGTTCTATAGCATTCTTATGTGAGATTATTAGTCATTTAATAATCTACACCTCAAGCTTGTTAGAAACGACACTTCAAAAAGATACAATTCACTATTCTGCAATTCATTATGACATTATTCTTACTTTTAATCCGAATTCTGACCGAGGATTAAATAGCCTTCTATTAAAAATTAAGTGTATACATCTTAATACTATGCCTCAAGAGTTTAAATTGACATAGTCATGCCTCAGAATTTGACCCTTTACATTTATTTGTTTAAACACTACATGTTTTGAAAATCAAATCAATCTCATGGTGAAAGCTTCAGAAATTATATATAGTGCAAATTACACGAAAATGTATGTGTAATCATGTTTGAGTGAATTTCAGATTTACTATCTATTTTAATGTATTTGTTTTCCATAAACAAATTATTAAAAGAAAAAAAAATTACTGCTATGAAGAATTTATACAGGCTTTGGTTTTTTATGTGAATGCATGTATGTTAAAGAGAGTTTTATATTGGTGCATGTAACTGAATGATTGTGGAAAACTACTGTTATGTACTAATCACTGATTCCACAGTATTTTCCATGTATTTAACCTTAAAAAACCAAAAGCATCACTTTCCATAAAAAATATAATCTTATAATTTCAAAAGGACTGCTCCATGATTTAATTTAGCAGGGTCCTTAAACTAAAGACTAAGGTATGACTTTAGAAGCATTTTCTGTAATTTAAAAAATGAAAAGTTGTTTATTATGACAGCTTTTTTACATTATATCAACCATGTTTTGTTAAGGAATAGTGATTATGAAATATTGTACCTATTAATTACAGAACTCCTTGTCTGGACTCCCCACCTAAAATGTCCGTGTGGTTATGTGGTTTCCTGTATTGCAGGTGCACTTGTGCAGATGGATTTGAAGGTGAAAACTGTGAAGTTAATGTTGATGACTGTGAAGACAATGACTGTGAAAACAATTCCACTTGTGTGGATGGAATTAATAACTATACTTGCCTTTGTCCACCTGAATATACAGGTAGGCATATAAGAGAAAGCACAGGGAATTCAAGAATTCCTAGCAGAACAGTAATATTTTCCACTTTGCAGGTGAATTAGTAGTTACTCTACAACTGACCTAATACCAGGTTTACCTCCATATTTTTCTCCTGTACGGTTTGTAGTCAAAACTAGTCTTAATATCCACTAATTAATTCCTTTTTTAGTTTTGAAATCACAGCATTCTTATATTCAAAAGGTCATTCAAAATGTGTCCCTCCCTACTGTTTGCCCAGTGGAGGACATCAGTAGCTGTAGAAATCTGAAAAATATTCTGCTTTTAAACTGTAATCCTCATTTCACTATAAAGAATTTGTCTGTGCCATTGGGGAACTGTTTTTGGCACCCCTGGATGCTGTCCTGTACTCTGCCAGAAATATTAATACCAAATGTGATGCTTCCTGCACAGAGTAAAAAGACAAGTGTCTAATCATTTGTTTCTGTCAGCCAGCAGCCAAGCCAAAGCATATCCTCTTTGTGACAGAGGATCTCTTGCTTGCTGTCATGGTCTCTGTGGGAATGGAGGATAGTTGGAACAGCAGCACAGAGGAAGTGGGATCTATTGTTTGCATTGATATGTTTTATAGCTCTTCTAACTAGACAGATCTATTTTCTATCAGCTAACTGACCACTAGAAGAACATAGAGCTTAAATTCACTATGATTTGAAATGCATGAAAAAAAATGTAAGATCCTCTGTAATTTGGGAATTAACTCTACTGAGTCATTCTATATTTTTACTTTAATCAATCAATCAAAGTTGAGCTCTGGAAAACTGTAGGGACAGGTGAACGGATGAATTAATTTCATTTATTGAAAACCCAGCTAATTCCTTTCTCATCCAATGTGTTTCCATCACTAGTTCTACAAACTGTTGCATTGCTCCCATGTTTTAGGATATTCAGATTTAAAGTCAGTAGTTAAATATTGGGAATGTAGAGTGACTGAAGATGTTAAAAAACAAGTATAAGAAATACAACTTCATAATCTGATATAGCTATTTATCCAGTATTTATTCTGGGTCAATGTTTGGTAGAAATTTCCCCATGCAGGATAAGCTACAATATCTAAAACAATACAAAAGCCAAAAAGCCATTCAATAAATGGATGATCCATATCTGGAAGGACAGACATAATCTTCTGCTAAGGTAAATACCTTTTTTCCAAGTACCAATACCTTAATACTTAAGAGCAACTGACAATTCAAGCCTTGGGAATAACAGGAAACAGCCTCAGTAAGTAGAAATAGGTGTTTTCTATTTCTCCCACAACTAGTATTTCAGGTATATGTGAGTCAAGCTTCAGCTCCCCTGCAATCAATTGCTATCTTTAAAAAATATTCTCCTGCATAGACTGGAAGAATTCAAAGCAAAGTCACATCAGAGCAATGTTCCTCTTCAGTGGCTTCATGCTAAGAGGTTTCATGTATCTAATACATAGGAGATACTTCATTTGCAAGTGCATTCCTCCTCTGCAACTTTGAAGGTCTTTTTACCTGTGTCATTTATTTCTACATTTTCAGCCTTTATTTGGGTGCCTTTAACAGCTAGAATCAATAGTTCGCTGGATTCACAATATGCCATGGGAAGGACTGCTTTTTATTAAATATCCATGAAGTGGATAGAAAGGATTGTCTATATGTGCTAGCCTAAAACTTTGATTGAGTGTGCCTGTTGCATTTTTGGACTATTGTAAATTAAATGTAAATTCTAAATTTACGATTGAAATAAAAATTGAAGTATTTCTCTATACATCTCTATGGATAGAGCAAAAAGGAGAGAAGAAATATTGGTAAAATGTTTGATGTTTGTATTGGAGTTGTGCTTCTTTAGTAAAAATGCGAGAAAATGCATTTTAAAATTTGTTTCATATGTGTGCATAATTTTACCATAACCATACTGTGAGTTTTACAGATTCAATGGCTACTCATAATCTCTAGTGAAGTCAGTAAGACACCTGAGTAGGTGAGATTCTTCTCATCAGGTCTAAAATAAATCAAAACAATCTATTTCTAGTCAATAAGTTTAGCTTCCCTGTTAAAAACTGTTGAGAATTTACACTAGCTTATCAGACCTTTTTCAACACTTTTTTTTTTAAATGCATCACTAGAATCTCAACTCATTTTATAGTAATCATGGCAAAAATTCAGGTTTTCCAGAATAAACTACAAAATTCTAAAATATACTATCTATCTCCAAAGCATCTAAGAATAGGGCACAATGTGTGAGATCCTAAGTGATTTTTGAAATTAGTTATAAGATGAAAATGTAAAAAAACATGGAGCTAGCCAAGGGGTCTTCACATCTGTCATCTGTGGTCTTGCACAATAAAATACCTTTCAGTATTAAGAAGTACACTGAAAGCAGTCTGGGTACATCAGGATCTCAAAAGGGTAATGTTCAGAATATAAAGTAATTGTACAGATGCCTCAAGTGTGTATGAGGTACCAAATTATTTGTGGAACTTTTCTTTTTCTCTAGCCTATAACCTGAGTTGAAAGATAAAGAATCTCTGTAAAGAATGTATAGAGTGATTTTCATTAGGTACTTTGTAAACATTTGGATTTTGATATCTGTTCTAACAGGTTAAAATCAGATATGCGTATTTCCAGTAGGTTTTGGGTTTTTTTATGAAAGGTATTTTTCACTAAATGAATTCACATAGTAGCTGGGCAAAAGTTGATTAACAATCAGGAAAACAGGCTATATAGTCGGTATATACAAAGATTTTTAAAGATTCAGAGATACTGATCTCTAGCTCAGAAAGTCCCTGAGTTGTAAGCTGCTGGAGAGTGGCACAGTGTATATACTAGGAAACTGCTAGTGTAGACTTGTACTGCTCCCTTTTAATTCTGTTGGCAATACTCTGAATTGTCTTTGGTCAAGATGTCACAGCATATATGTACCCAATATGGAAGTGCACCAGCCCAGAGCGTTTTTCTGGGTGAATGGTTATCTGCAAATATGCTTTACATTTCAGCAGCACAGTGTAAGGAAGTCAGCTGAAACCTGCTGGTACGAAACGTAAATAATTCTTCTATAAAGTTTTATTTTAATGTGGAAGGCTTGTTAGAATCCAAAATGAACTGCAGAGAATGTTGCACTGTAAAACCTAACAGTCTCTTTTTGACTTTTCTAACAATCCCTTGAAAATTTACACTTCTCAACTCTATTGTGCTGTTTTAAAAACAAGCAATTAAAAAAGCTTATCGCGTTGTTGCTTAAGAATCAGGAATCCATTTTGCTCTGCCTCAGTAAAGTTTTACAGCAACCACCACAGCTACAGGTGGAAAGACAAAGAATGGTATTTGCATTATAATATGAGCTTTCTTAAGATTGCAGACTGTAACTGTTAAACAACAGTAAGCAAATGGAATCAACAGACATTCAGGGTGTCTAATGAAACTTGGAGAAATAAAACATTTTAAATACCTCACTATGTCCTGCACTCTTTAATCTTGCTATTCTCTCAACATTACCATCTATCTCCTTTATTTTAACCCCAGTCTAGTAAACTTCAGGTCATTTTATGTACATTCTATAGATTACAGATAATCATTTCTCTTGCTCATTGTCCTCAGTCATTAGACCACAGAACTAACTGATCCAGAAGTAAAGCCTCTCTTATGCCACTGGTAGCATGTACTTCTTACCTTTCTGTTTGTTTTGCTCTGCTGTAGGTGAAACTTTGAAGCTTGCTTCATTTTGCTATATCAACCTCTCTGCTGCTATAGTTGTGCATTAGCTTAATGTGCTATGCTGTTGTATTACAATGTAAAAAGTCTCTTGTCTCTTCTGTCTTTGTCACTGCAAGCTGCTAATCTGAATGAAGTGGAAAAAGGTCAGTTGTCTTTTAAGCCTATTTTCATCTACCTTGGTTTCTCACTTTCCTTTTCTTAAAGGTGCATGGATTTCAGTTATTACAAATGACCAAATAAATTGTGTAGAGATATAATTTAGAAAGCTCACTGCAAATCCTCAAATTAGGCACTTGACTGTTGCTGTGAATACATGGCAAAAGCATGTTGTTGAAGATGCAGATCGCTGTGTTGGAGTACTTTAATACTGCATTCATTGTCTTTTTTTCAGATGTACTAAAAACTTGTGCAGATACTGATATAGGATTAAAAAAAACTTTACATTACTATGTTCTGACATCCTTATTCTTCTCATCTTGAAGTGATCCCTTGGTTCCCTGCTAATATATTCTCTGTGTTATAGCCCTGTTTTGCTTTAATTTTTTTGATAATTGTGATACTAGAAAATATGCTGGAGTATAAAATGGCAATCTTCTTGCTCATCATTTCTGTGGCTTTTTATTTGCTGTAAATATCTAAAGAAACTGAAATGACCATATTAGTCTGGGGCTATGGTAGAAGAAAGGTAATATTGAAGAGATTTATGGCTAACTTTGGGTGTCTGATTTTTGCAATTTTTAGATTCTCAGAATAAAGAGATACATTTGTTACTCTTGCTTTTTATAATTCGTAAAATTTTCTATTTCTTCTAGCTTAATATACTTTTAATGACTATTTTATATTAAAAGCTCAAGTATTAAAGTAATTTTTCTATATTTGCATAAAGGGGAAATATACATTATATTTGTGGCAAGCTGAGCTACCTGCTACTAGTTTAATCACTGCCATTACTCATCATTCTAGTTTATGATGCACCCTTCTCTTTACCTTCATTTTCTTAAAGCTTACCTGCCTAAAAGTGACTGTTTCTTTGCTGTTACCAAACAGCATATGTAAAAGAAATTAAAATGTTAAACTAAATAAGCCCCATCTTACACTGAGATCCACAGCATGAGGGATAGCTAAAATGACTTATGTGATGGTGAAAGATAGGAACAGTCCAGCAATTCAACTCTAAAATTAAATTTTAAAAAAATGTTCAGATTAATAGTTAAAAACTGCATCCTACTGTGACTGTGAACTTCCGTTAATTCTAAGAAATTTTGTCCCTCATGTAGTAGATATTTTTATTTGTATTTGCTGAATACTGAGCTCAAGACCTGAAATAATTTATGTTGTATACTCTATATCAAACTCAAGACTTAATAAAAATGCAGCATTTTTCTGTATATAGTTTGTTAAACAGCACTGACATTTTCCAACCACTTCTGCACTCTGTTGGCTATTTGAGTCAGAGTATTAAACAGAGAGCTCCAGTCACATAGTCAGGTAGTGATACATAATTGTGAAAGCATAAACACTGCAGAAGTTTACTCACAGTATACCATAACTGAGCCCAGAAGCTGAAACAAATGGGTAAGCACACATATAATACCTTTCTATTCTAGTCTGTGATAGGTATTTGGTACTTTGACTTTGGAAGAGGGAATAAGACTTCTAGGAAAAAACTGCTTTTTGATAATTAAAACTGACTACTGTTGCTTTTGCATTGTGTCTAGTTTTTGTTTGAATATCCAACTCAGCTTTGCTAATAATTTGTGATTTTAAACTTGTTTCTTCATAAGCTTGCCTGTAATTAGCAATGTGCTATTATATTCAGAAGCCTGTGTCCATTTTTGTAAGAGCTCTCCTCTTCATTCAGAAGTGTAATAACTGACTTTGCTTTATTTGATTGTATTTTAAATTTTTTGCCCACTTATTCAAAATGAGAAAGATGTAAATCCTTTTTCCCCTCATTGCCTTGTTATTAATTATTTGTTGTACTACATGTCTATATATTGGAAAATCCAGAGTTACAGATCTGTTGCACCTCGAGAAAAGAAGGCTTGGGGAGACCTTATTACCCTGTTCCTGTATTGAAAAGGGTGGCTTCAAGGAAAATGGAGACTCCCTTTTTTTTACAAGGAGCCACATGGAAAAGGGGAGTGATAATGAGTAGGAGTTACTCCAATTAGAATTAAAAAAGAGGGAAACTTTTTACAGTGAGAACATGGATTCATTGGAGTAATCTTCCTAGGGAAGTGGTGGATTCCCCAACATTAGACACTTTCAGGTTTCGGCTGGATAGGGTGCTGGGCCTTCTTGTCTGTTCTGCTTTTGCCAAGAGATGATCCTTGAGGGATCAACCTGGTATTCTATTATTAAGTTTTTTGTGATTTATAATCTTATCAAGTCATGAGAGTGAATTAACACACTCAGAGGAAACAAAAACTCACCTGTGAATCTAGCAAACAAGTAGCTTTGGTTAGCTATATCAGTATACATCAGTATTTAATAATGTTGTCTGGCTGTTTAACTCTGCATCATATTCTATAGAAAAGCTCAGTGAATATTTGTCTTGAGCTTGGAGGGTTGTGTTCATTTGTGCCAGCCACAGAGTTCCACTGGTTTCAATGCTGCTCCATAGCAGAATACAGACTCCCTAGATTAATTAAGCAAGATGTGTTATGAAAAGAATTATTGCTGGTTCTAATTAAATTTTGGAAGCTTTTCATAGGTTTTTTGACACTTTATCCGCTACTTATTTTTAAAGAAGCTAGTCTGTTGCCTATTTTCCTACATACAGAAATGTTCCCATCTTTCAAAAACATAGTTAGCCAAGCTCTTACGGAAGCCTCAGTTACAATATTATTAGATGAATAAAAGAATGTCCTCACACATTGGTGTCAGGCTTCCTTGAACTGAGACCTTTTTTTCACAATATATTTTGATTATTTAAAGTATTCTCTTTAAACATTGTATTGTTTCCCAAATCAGGAAACTCTCTAAGATTTCCTTCCAGTAAAGCCAAGAAGCCTAACTTGGTAAATGTGGTATTTTCTCCAATGAGTGTTTCACTTTCGTCACTATCTTTTCATTTCAACAAAATTACTTACTCCCTTTCACTTTGTCTCATTTAATTTCTGAATAACACAATGGTTATTCAGTGTGCTGAAGGAGAGGGTTCTTTACCAGGAAAGTATATTCTTCAGTGCTTCAGATTCTAAGTCCCATAATATACTTGCCTTTTCTACTAACTTTTTCAAAAACAGTTTTATTTTGGCCATGTGAATGTTCCATTCAGAATATAGATCCATTAGCAGCTAATATTAACAGTTATTAATATTATCCATTAGCTCTACAAGACCTTGTATTTGGTTTATCTTAGTTTGTTCTTCTGGTATTTGTATCTTCATTCAGAAATCGAGTATCTGATGTACATATTTGGATTCCATCTTGAATTTTTCATGATTTTCTTTTTACTGATACTGTGTACAAGTCTGTCATTAATGTTACCTTTCTTTTATAACTAAAGGTTGTACTGTAATTAAAGCTAACTTCTATGTTCATAGGCTTTTTTACATTAATTTTTTGCTACATGGCTGCCACATTTACCATGTCCTTTTCTTTGAATCCTGTTTCCTATTTGCTATGGACTTTTTAACTAAAACTCTAAGGATATGATTCACCATGCATAGAATTTGCAAATAAAAGGGGGAAGTTTCCTTACTTTTCTGCTGTCACAGCTGAAAAAGTCCTGCCTCTGTGTGCTTTTCTACAAAGTACTTAGATCAAACTCTGACCATGATCTAAAAATGCCTGGTGATGTTTAATGATGTTTGCAAGCCGTTTGGCTGCAGTGTGCCTGGTAGTGCTACATTGATTTTACCATTTGAAGTGGGCATTTTTCAAAATGTAAACCTGTTTGAAACTTCAATGTCCTATCATTATGTGGGATTCACAGCCAAGAGTGACTAATAAGGAGTTTTCAAGTGCCCCTGAGCACCCCACATGAGGTGATTCAGCTTTCAGTGTAGTTCTGAAGATACTAGGGCCATCAACCTGTGAATACTAAAATGAAGTGTATTCTAAGAAATCCTATTTTTTTAGTATCTGGAAAAGGATTTACAAAAATGGACAGGCTTAGACACTATACAATAAAGATATTTGCCACACAAGATGTTTTAGAAGGCTGTGCCAATGATAATCTAAACCATGACCCAATTAATATCCTGTAGCAAAAACAGTTCAATAAATTTGACGGCAATGGTGAGATTGCTTGCTCCTATTATGCCACTCCCAAATTGCTTTTTTCTAGATATTTTGGTTTTCTTTCCACTGAGCTTTTACTGTGAATGTATGAGACAGCAAGCTCCAGCCCTGCTTGGGAGATAGGCTCAATGTGTCACCTTCAGAAACTCGCTGATATGCTGTTAGATATAATAATCTTGGGAATATTTAGAGGTGTTTTTGTCCAAGTTTTGTAAGTACTGTACAACTGCATTTTTATTATTTGTAGTTGGATTGTCACATATTTTCAGTTCTGCATGTAATTTAATATACAATATATGCCATACTAAGATATTTGTGTAGGTGTGTGTATATATGTGCACATATATCCACATATCTGTAGGCCCATACATACATTCCTAAACCATAGGAATGTACACAAACTAGGTTAAAACAACAGTCATTTTTGCTTATTCTACTCCCATGATCCTTAAAATCTGAATTCTGTTCCCATGCTTACATCTCACTCTTGAACACTGCTGAAGTCTTTAAATAGACTTCAACTATTACAAGTTCTGCAAGTTGACTAAATGCTATGTGAAGAATAGCATTGAAGACCTCTTATATATGTGTTTGTTTGAACAAAGCCCTTTGTAAAGAGAAAGGGGTCTGGGTTTTGTTTAATATATCGTGGGATGCAAAGAATCCCTGGTATTTCAGGATTCTTTGTGTACTGACCTAGTCATAACACTTGCACATTTCCAGACTAATAATTTTATTGAGAGCTTGAAGAGGCTTTGAGGATAGAATTATAATCCTTTGTATTAGTAATCTTCAGTGGCCTGCATTTGATCTCAAGTCATTTTCCTACATATATTGACCAAGTCACATTGTTACTGGCAGTTTTCCTGAGGCTGTTAAGTGGCCTGTGCATAAGGGCCATTTTCTTATGTTAACTCCAACCTTCATTTGGTTTGTAGAGAAAACATACTACTTGCAAATTGGGAAAGTGGTATTAATTAATTTATTTATTTATTTACTTATTTATCTTTAAAAAAAAAACCAAACCTTTGTGTAGAACCAGTCTAGATCTTTTGAATGGCTGAGAAATACTTGTCTAGCTGTTTTCTGGCTTGCCAGCTCATTTTTTAAGATGTAGAGGTCCCATGTCTTATGGCACTTAGTATACATGTTTCAGTTGTGTTTTTAACTGGTATAACCATCTTTACTCCTGCTTCAGTTTTGCCTTTTCCTCTGTTCTTGCTTTAATACAGACTGTTCCTCAGCTCTTTTGAAGTTTTTGTTTGTCCATTACACTGCAAGTCACTGCCATGCTCAGCTCAGGAAAACTGAGGGATACCAAATATTGCCTCGTTGAAGACAAGTTCAGTTTGAGCAATGAAAGTGTCTGATCATTCATTCCTTTCTTCTGCTCTTTTCTTTGTCACTATAATGTACAGTTCTACTTCTCTTTGCTTGCCAGCTCATGTTTTATTAGGACAAGGGGCAGCCCTACTCCTTCCGTACTTTCACAGTCTGATGGACATGTCAGTCCCTGAATTCAGCAGGCACAGGGTTTATACCTCTTTATTATACATTCATTCCTCATATGGATGCTGGAATAAGTATATCTACCTTACAAACCAGTGATTACAAACTTAGCGAGTGCCCTATCCATGGTATCATCTCATTAGTTAGTCAGAGAACAAGACCTTGTTGCTCTGTTTACAAATCTGTGTTTCCTTTTCATAAAGTTGCAAATAAAATAATTTTTAACCATATTAAAATACCTTTTAGATTATAACCCATTTTGGAAATTAGAGCCACCACCTCTATCAGCAAGGAAGCATAGATATTTTACATAGATTATTTTTCTCTTTTCTTTTCACAGAACAGATTATAGATAATTATGGTACATTAACAAATGCAAAAAATGGAGAGTCATATTTAAGGAAAAATAGAAAACAAGTTTTCATTTTTGGATAATTGGAATTGTATTGACATGCAGTGATATTAACAGGTTTTTTTCAGGTAATAGATTACTTATAGTGATAGTGCAAACCTGGGTGTTTCTGTGCATAATGTGCTTAGAGATAAGTAAGAGAAAATCATATTGATGGCTTTTTTGTTCTAGTGAGAAGACTTTCAATCACTAGTGCTCCTATATAGCAAAGCTAGGTAAATATTGTAAATGAAAAAAATTACAAAATTATCATTTATACCCATGGATAGATTATAGAGTTTGACCTTGATATTGTTTTATAAAGGGGTTACCAGGTATATTATTATTTATTGTTATTATTTTTGTATTACTACTTATTAATTAGTATTTATTAAAGGTATTTATTTTTATATACAAAGAAATATGCATATTTCAGTGTTGGCGAAAGAATTTGTAGCCATTGCTTTTAAAATTCTATTCACTGATATTTTCAGGTCACTGTGATATTTTCACTGAATTGACAACATACATTATATTTCAGGTGAACTCTGTGAGGAGAAATTAGATTTCTGTGCCCAAAACCTGAATCCTTGCCAGCATGATTCCAAGTGTATCTTGACACCCAAAGGATACAAGTAAGTCTGAAATATTGTTAGAGTCCAACTGAACCAAAATCTGTATTTTTCTATCCAGTTTAGCTTCCTTGCCTTCTGTTTAAGTGGAAGCCAATTCAATTCTCAAAGTACTGATTTTTATTATTATTAAGTATTATGGCAGAACAGGCAACTATTTTCATGAAAATCTGCATAATTACCTTTAATATGTTTTACGGAATTTTATTGATCCTTAACAGTTCTAATTCCAACCAGATTTTAAATAGAAACACAGGGTAATCTTTATGATCGTATATAAAAAACCCTTTCAGGAGCTGGGGCAGTAGGAAAATAATTGCATATAATTGAAGTGAAATAATTATATTGCTTTTAGAGAAGTAATTTTGAAAGAGATTATTAGGAAGGCACACTGGAAGGTATAAAGTAAAGAAGTCCCTCCCCAGGAAAGCTAATCTTTAATTACACCTTATTCTTAGAATGATTAATTAGTCTGCACAATCTAAAGTTGTTTTAATAGGCTTTAAGTTAATAAATACAGGAAACCTGCAGCTTTAAATTGTTCTCACAAGTACCTGTTTTATTCATAGCATGCTTTTGTGATAAAATCAGATTATTTATTATCATTCCCACTACTTATGAAATGACATTTTATTTAAAATATGGCAAAAAATATTAAATATTCAATTGAATGTGAAATTAAGTTGATAGTTTTCAACTGGAAAATACAAAATTTGTTGGGTTTCTGTTGTGCATTATGCTGTTTTTTTCATGTGTATTATGTTTGTTTTTCAATAAACCAAGTTTAGTGT
This sequence comes from Entomyzon cyanotis, assembly GCA_024500445.1. Lineage (NCBI taxonomy): Eukaryota > Metazoa > Chordata > Aves > Passeriformes > Meliphagidae > Entomyzon > Entomyzon cyanotis. Next base: position 11,612,857 of record JAKEPQ010001009.1, read on the forward strand.
CTTATACTTTACTGCCTAGTTCGTTAATCTTTCCTGTTACTTTCTGAGGTTTTAAATCAGAAAATAGCACATGCAGTATACTTCAAGAATGTATCTCAGCTTTTTAATAGCATGCTTTATAGTCTTTTTCCCTTTTCTTATTCACACATGTTGTTGAATAAAAAATGAGACATATTTGATTGAGGTACAAAATTTAAAGTCACAGGACTATTTAAAATCACTCTTGCCAGCCCAGAGCAAATTTTAGATTCTAAAAGAAATAACACCAAGGAGGAAATCATAAGATCTAATTAAATCAATTAAAGATGTCTTAATTAAAAAAGATATCATGATATCATGTGGATACATGGATTTGTAATCTTTTCCATTATTTTTTCACAGAGATCTGGGCATTCACTCAGTCTTATATATATGAGAATTCCCTGAAGAAATGCCATGAGAGTTGCACATGGATAAAACCCAAACAAACCAAAAATCATTACATACTCTCTTGAGGACGTGCCGTTTCTAGTTCAGTGGGGATTCAGGGAGGGCAGAATCAGACTTGTGGAACTTAAGGGGAAAAATTATGCATAACCTTTAAGCTGTATAAATGGACCATTGCTCCATTCATAGCTCTTCAGTTGACAAAGAAAATAACCATCAGCATGAGCCTTGGATTATTTGTCTCAGTTTCACCAGCTAAGCATATTGATTATGTTTAGTGTTTGCAGCCACATACAACATCCTGTAACATTCTGCATTGCTCATAAATTCTAAAAACTGTCAGAATTATTCATGAGGGCTCTCTAGATTTATACACAGTTCTTCAATATAATGGCAGGTGTGTAAACATTTTAAATAGAAAACCTATTTTCATTGCATATGTAAATTCCCCACCTTATAATATGATTAAGCTATACAGTCTTTACACACTAACATAATGCCTCTTCTTTCTTGATTTTTGAACAATTCAATAGTTCCTTAACTTTATCATAATCACACTGTATCTTTAAAAGGCACTGTGCTATCCTGTTTGCTTTCCTGTTTAACAGATGTGATTGCACACCTGGATATGTAGGTGAGCATTGTGATATTGACTTTGATGACTGCCAGGACAACAAATGTAAAAATGGAGCACAGTGCACTGATGCAGTTAATGGATATACATGTATTTGCCCAGAAGGATACAGGTGAGGAGGATCTGAAGGCAGTACAAACATGTATGTTTTCTGTCAAAGCTGGTTTTTCTTGGAAATACTGGTTTTTTTCCATTTTCATTTAGTGGCTTGTTTTGTGAGTTTTCACCACCAATGGTTCTACCTCGCACCAGCCCTTGTGATAATTACGAATGTCAAAATGGAGCCCAGTGTATCGTAAAGGAGAGCGAACCAATCTGTCAGTGTTTATCAGGCTACCAGGGTGAGAAATGTGAGAAGTTGATTAGTATAAATTTCATCAACAAAGAATCCTATCTGCAAATCCCTTCAGCTAAGATACACCCACAAACCAATATCACTCTACAGGTAAGTTTGCTTTTGTTGTAGATTCTCTTTTCTGGAAAAGAGAGTAAATTACTTTTCATGATGTTGAAAACTAACCAAAGTTGTCATTGGCTTGCTTAAAGAACTTTTAGAGTTTTAGCTAAAAATCTAGAAGAGTTAAGGCAATAACTCTATATTCATATTGAAGTAGAGGGATTTATTGATAGGAAGAGAAAGAGTTTTGTCAGGCTGTTCTTCAAGAAAGAACTTCAAGAATGAAGTAACAGGCTATGGCAGTAAATTCAGAGATCCACTTAATACCTCATTTTGATAAAAACTTAATTTTCGTTCTTTCTTGCTATTTCTTTCTTTTAACTAGGTTGCTACAGATGAAGACAGTGGGATCCTGCTCTACAAAGGCGATAAAGATCACATAGCAGTGGAACTGTACCGGGGTAGAGTGAGGGTCAGCTATGACACAGGATCATATCCAGCCTCTGCTATCTACAGGTGAACCTGGATGAGACACATTTCAAACTGAAACAAAACCTATATCCATTCCTTATATCAAAGTCACATCTTTTAATAGATGGCTAAAAGTAATACATGCACATGAATGTATTATCAGACACTTAAAACCTCTTGCCAAAAGATGTGATTTTGTCTTGGCAAGTAACTCTAATACAGATATGTCAGAAAGATAATATATTATTTGATGCATTAAAACGGAATAAGAGTCAGCTTTCAGCGGAATATTTATACATTTGTGTCAAGCTCACATGTGGCAGGGGAGTATTTTCTTTGTTGCAACTGCCAAATAATTTCCTAGTGTGCTGAGTAAAATGAAAAGCTATACTGTACAAGCAGAAATTAAATAGAAACGTCTCTTTTCTTCTGTGTTAGGAGGTCGTATAATCTGAGACTTTTCCCTGGAAAGTGAAGAGAAAGCTAAAAACTTGATTCTGAAAAAAGGCACTAACCTTGAAAAAGAAATGGCTTTTGCTTCCAAAACCATTAAGAGACAGAATCCACAGCTGTTCCTGGAGCATAATTTTTGAGGGTTTTTTAAAAATCAAATTTCTTTGGTTCTCTGAAAAATTACCACCTGAATTTTTTGGGAGGTATTATATAATTTCATAACAATTTGCAGACATACGTTGCAAGAGTGAGCAGAAAGACAACAGGCATCACTTCCTGCCTTGACAGACCTCCTGGTGCTAAAACTATTTTCAGAAGTAAAAAGGAAATATTAAATCAGTTTTTCTTGAATCTTCTTTTTGCTGTATTTACACCTTTTGTGTTGTAAAATTATATATAGTGTATATTTGCTTTCTAGAGTTTCTAACAGTGACACTGTTCTGCCTTCTATTAGGCACATTTCACTGAAAACAAATTATTTTTATAAATGATTGTACTCCTATGGCAATATAAAATCAAAACCTTAAGTATTTACAGCAGTGAAACAATGTTAAACTCTGTTAGGTAACAGCATCACTATTGTTTTAGTAGATTACTTAAAGTATTCCACCAAAAAAAAAAAAGCCTATAAAATACAATATAAAGCTGTTTAGAAAAAAACATACCCAATAGACATCTTAAAATTGCTTATATTTTTTTAATGTAGTATGTATTTCATAAGATTTCCTTACAATTTCATGAAATGGTTTAACATGTAGAAATAGCATCTGTATTTCAATTGTATACGTTTTCACTTTTCCAAACTACCGCAACTCAAGATAATATTATTTTTCTTTTCTTTCTGGGGTAGGGCTAAACAAGAAGTTTAGATTGTTTTTCCAGGAGTTTAACTATTTTTGTTGATTTTTATTTTGATAGGTATATCTGTCTGAGAGTAAGAAGCAACAGGAATGAGGGTCATACGCAGTTGCAAGTTATTTTGGCTCCCATTTGTTTAATCTATCTAGAATTCTTCTTTTCATTCAAAACATATCTTTCCTTATCACAAATTTAATGCTTTTTCTAGCATTATTGGAATACAATAAATACTGGTGATTTAAACTTGTCCATTATAGTTTTCTAGAGAAAGATTGAAAAACAGTACTCGCACACAAAAAAACCCCCCATAAACATGGAAGGACTTAATAACAAAGTGACCAGTTAACAAACAGTCCAAATTAGGTCACTGTTACAAAACAATAAGTATCTCCCCTACAGAGTTGATAATCTCTTTTGAATTATGTGACAAATGAAGAATGCAAGTGTAGTGAAGAAAGGGATGGGAAACGCAGTGATATATTACAGAGTGACACACTTGTTCAATGAAGCAGATACATACTTTTGGTGGTATTATTTTTGTTTCAATTATTGTTGTTACTGTTATTAACCTCCATTTCATTTCAAATAAGCATGACGGTGAGTTTCTGAGATATTTGGAAACTTTCATTTATAGTCCAACTGTAGTGAAGTCTTCTGCTGCTGAGGAAAGGCTGAGGGCATACCTTACGTCTTTCCACAACTATGAATAAGGAGCTCCTAGCCAGGGGTGGGTCAGACATTTCTCACTAGCAACAAGCAATAGAACAAGAGGAAAAGGCCTTGAGTTGCACTAGGAGAGGCTTGGATTGGATATTAGGAAAAATTTCTTCATGTAAAGGGTTGTAGAGCATTGGAAGAGGCTGCCCAGGGAAGTGGTGTAGTCACCATTGGTGGAGGTATTTAAAAGATGTGTAGGTGTGGTGCTTAGGGACATTGTTTGGTGGTGAACTCAGCAGTGCTGGTTTAGTTGTTGGACTTGATGATCTTGGAGGTCTTTTCTAACTTAAATGATTCTGTGATTTCATGATTCTGTTTTGGAAGCTGTATATACATTTCTACATTTGTACATAGGTATATAAGTTCATCTGGTGATAGCTCTCCAAATTGCATACTCTTTGATTGCTATTTCAGGTTCTAGAAAGAAGTATGCTGTAGCACAGAATCTTTTACACATTATACTCTAATCCCTTCATCATTTCTAGTTCTTACCATTTTACCCTCCTAGTATCTTAGTGAGATTTCCTGCCCTTTTTAAAGTCTTTGCCTTCTTTTCATCCATTCATTAAATGTTGTGTTTCTGTAACTTTGTTACTTTTAAAGCTCTCTCCTGGAATGTTTCCAGTCCTTCCTTTAGTCCCTCCCTTTTGTTTCCCTCCTCCCTTTGCTCCCTTCATTTTTTCTAAGCCAACTGCTTTACCAATGGGAACTGACTGCAGAAAGAGCTGTCATCCCAAAAGCACTCATCAGTCAATCTGAGAAACAAGATGATGGCACTGCCAAGACCAATAAATAATATTCACTCATTGGAGATGGTTATTTCAAAAAATTTGATCCACTTGTGTTTTGTTCCATCTGGGAATCCATTTTTAAATGTTAACTGTTTTCTACACAAAAGCAAAAAAAAACTTTTCATTCAGTAAACTAGTTTTCATCATATATTTATTGGAAATATGAGAATATTTCTTCCCAGATCGTTATTCTCCTACAGAGTACCAGAAGCCTTAAATCAGTTCTTCATACAGCTTTTCATTAGGATCTATGCATTCAGCTCTCATATCTCCAATGGGAAATGGGCTAGAAGTAATGTAAGTGCATTGGCAGGAAATATTGCAGATACGCCTTGAGTTTATTTCCGCTGCAATTTAAACCACCCTTACCTAGGAAGGCTCCTCTTTCTGCAGTAAATTTTTACCAGTAAAACAGTTAAAACCAGAGGCTTTTAATAACCACTCTTATCAGAGACACATTCCCTTTACACATTATGGTTTATATACCCCTGGAATGACATCTTGCTATAAGAGTACATTTTCTGTGTTGCTCCTTATTCTTTTAAATACTATTGTGTAAGAGGTTGATAAGTTGTAAAATAAGTTTTCTTGAAACAAGAACATTATATTAGGGTTTCTTGCTTCCTGAAGTCAGGAAGTCATATGCACTCTGACTTTTTAGCACATTTTTTTTCCTGGATTCATTGAAATGTGTTAAATAACTTAATCGTGGCATCTTTTATATTGCTTGATCACAGCAAACAAACCTCTTGATACCTTGAATAAATCTTGCTCTTTAGGAATGATGAACCCTGACCATTTTCTTTTCCCCCATGGAAACTGGCAGTCCCCATCCTGCCAGCCCCCATAAAGTGTTTGTTGTGCCAGTGTCTGCTCTGTCATGTGTTTGCACTTCCACATAGAGCTGGGTGTATGTAAAGCATGCATGCTGCCATGCAGATCTTTGATCCACAGTGAGCAGAGGCTGTTCACAGAGAGTTGGTAACAAATGGCTAAGAAGCTATTTACTGTGTCACAGTTGTGAATGACCATGTGTGCTGCTGATCTGTTCCAGGACAAAAGCAGTTAGCTTAATTAAAACATCACTAAGGACGTTTTAAGGTAATTTGCTTGATTTTTGCCTTGAGATTTAGGAACCTAATCTCTTTCAGCTACCCTGCTTTCTCAATGAGAAGAACTAATTGACTGTGTGACTGTTCAGTCCATTTCAGGCTATCACACAATTGCTTCATTTAAATAACTTTTTCCAAAGGCTTAAGCTCACTTATTTGATGGTGTCCTGAAATAAAGACTTTCATGGAATGCTTTTAATATCTGGTCTCTGGACTACAGCTCACATCTTCCATGCATTTATTCAATACACTCTATTTCTCCACGGGAAAATGGACGACAAGTTATGCAAGTACAATGATATATTCAGTCCCAAAACTGAGTAATGGTATTCTTCCTTCTCTAGTGTACTTAAACTGTGTTCAAGCACAGAGTAGTTCCTGCACCTAAGCACTTGCTATGTAGCTATTGAGGCTGCTAAGCAAAGGCAGCCATTTCTTGTACTATCAATGAGTAGGCTTGTCCTTATGCAGGGTGAGCACCATGCTTGAAACGAGCATTTTCTGCTTGACACTCTTCAGGAATTCTCCTGCTAGTGAGTTCATATCTTGTTAGTAAGCAGAAGGAAATGGTATATGTAGATGAGAAAAAAAAAAAAGATATTAATATTCACTGTACTAGCCAGAAGCTGAACACACTTAAATAACCATGCCCAATAAAGATAACAATAACTTTATTGCTAGTGTCAGTGGAACTGTCTGGACCAATGAGATGATTTTGTCTGGCAGGACTAAAGTTAGATGCAATTCCATATTCCATGAAATAGTAGATTTATGTATCACTGGAGTTGACTCAGGTCTTTCTACTTGAAGATATGTAAACCCAATACTCTGCAAAATGTAGGATACACAGAGACTTGCTTGCAAATACGATCTTGAAGTAATTTTAGAATCATATAATGGTTTAGGTTTGAAGGGACCTGTAACAATCACCTAGTTCCACCTTTGTAATGGGCAGAAACAGCTTCCACTAGATTAAGTTGTACAAAGCCCCATCCAGCCTGATCCTGAACATTTCCAATAACAGATCCACAAATTCTGTGGCAGCCTGTCTCAATGTTTCATATCAACCCACCCTCATATTAAAGAACTTTTCCTTTATGTCACTTCTTCTACTAAATAGATTCTATGTGATCTGTAGCTACCCTCTCTTAGTTAAAAACAGTTACCCATGTGCTGTTACTACAGGGCCTGGTAAAAAGTCTCTCTCCATCTTTCTTGTAAGCCCCCTTTGAGTATTGAAAAGCTGCTATAAGGTGTCCCCAGACTCTTCTCTTCTCCAGGCTGAACTACCCCAACTCTCTCAGAATGTCTTCATAGAAAAGGTGTTCCAGCCCTGTCATCATTAATGCAGAAGAAAGGATGTTACACTGTATTTGCTTTAAACATATGTGCATGTTTTAACTAAAAATGTATTTTTCAGGAGAATGCACTCCTAGAGAAGTTCTGTTCTTAAATTCTATTGACTCTTAAAGGAGAAGAAGGTAAAAAGCTGTTCTAACCAGACCCTCAACTGTTTAATATTGTTTATTTTGCAGTGTGGAAACAATTAATGATGGCAATTTCCACATTGTGGAGCTGCTAGCTATGGATCAGAGTCTATCTTTATCTATTGATGGAGGAAGCCCCAAGATAATTACCAATTTGTCCAAGCAATCCACTCTGAATTTTGATTCACCGCTGTATGTAGGAGGTAAGGGGATCTTACTGCTTCTTACTAGAGATATTGTAGATAATTTAGTCTGGTAACATGCTTTAAGAAACACATGGTAAGAGACTCATTCATCAATGGAACTCCTTAAAATGAAACTTTGGCCGTTAATGTCAATAGTTTCAATTTTAAAAAATATTATATCCTCAAACAGCACCTGTTGCTTTTTTATAACTATGTTTAATTTTTATGACTGTAAAATTTTGCAATTTTCTACTCTTATTTAGCCTCTTATTATACTGAAGAAGTGTGCTTAACATTGTTTAGCTGCATGAAGATTTAGTATTGCCTAGTATAGCCATGTATAGCCATGTATAGCTTTGGTATATAAAGCCATGAAGTATAAGTTATGTCTGGAGATCTTATTGCATAGGGCTGATAGGAGTAATGACATTAAGTAAGCAGGGAACCAACTGGACAGTAGCCTTGCAGTATGTGTCAGGGCTTGTTTTTTGTTTGTTTTGAGAAAAAAAATTGTTTGCTTAAGTAAAACTTGCACAGCTAAAGTATTTGAAAAATTTTAATCATTTGATGAAATTTACTATGTAGAACTATGAGTTCAAACATGTTGTTTTAACTAGCAGTTCCTGTTGGCGTTCTGATGGACCTGTGCAATCTAGGTGAAAGTCAGACAATTCAACCAACACTGTATGTCTCCTTATTTGGTAGCAAGTCTAAGTTCTTAGTGATTAGAGATTCAGCATGGTTTTTAAATACTGCTTAAAATCTACAGGTTTTCATGTTCTACTTAGTTTAACTTTATACTCTTACAAGATGCATGTAAGGAGTTCTGATCTGTTCTTCCTGCAAAAACAATACTTACTTTCTTTTTCGTTTTACCTAATTCTTTTATGTCTGAGAATAACATTTTAAACTTAAGCATCTTGCCTCCTTGCAAAAAAATTATGCTATCAGTAATACATTTTTTGAATGCCTTCTTTCTCTAGAAAAGGTGCTTGTTATCCTCTTTCAAATACAATTAAAAGCTCAGGGTACTTGCTTAGATTTATCTCCAATGGAAAATTTTTAAAAAAAGCTACTTTGATTTCAATCAAAAATCAATTATGTCTCCTATAAAAATAGTATAACAAGTGCTTCAGTTACAAAGTAACATGACTTTTGTCTGAAAATTCCCATTCTTCCCTTGAAACACTCTGGGGTTTTGTCAGATCTTTTCAGACTTTGTTGTTGCCTCCTTCCATATAAGATGGAATTATAAGATATAATTCAACATTAGTCATCACTCTGCATACCAACAGAGAAAAAAATTAAAATTATCAAATGTATCAGCTGCCTTTAAAGTTGCTTTGTATCATGGATCTTCAAATGAGGATTGCCCTGTAGAAGCACATTGCATTTTTTCATGTGTATCACTTCTGTTGTTTACATAGTGTCCAGTGCCACATTTGGAAAAAGTGGTCCTAGACTGATAAAACACTGTGTGCTTGCTTACTTGTATTGTCAACATCAGTTTGTTTAATGACTGCTGAGGCCAATTGTACTGCTTGAAAGCTGAGCTTAGTGCAGGACAATAATCCTCCTGTCTGTTACAAGCACCTTTTGATGAAATGAGGCCAGACTGCCAACTGTAAACATTTATTCTAGGCACATTCTTAGCACTGCAATGTTGATTTGTGACACATGGTTCTCTTCTTTGCTTCTTCACCCAGCAGATCTGTGTCTCCATTAGGAGAATCATACTAATCTGCATCGTCAATCTCGAGTATCAGAAGAATAACTCTTGGAAATAATCTTTTCCTTTAGTGGTTTGATACCTAAGAGCAGCAGTCTTTTGCATTCTAGTGCATATTCTTCAGGGAGGATCTGCATTTATTCTAATTCTTCACCATCAGGCTCCAAAATGACAATTATTTCTGCTGTCATAGAAAATGTTGATCCAAAAAAGAATGAAAACCAATAATAGAAGCACATTGTAACAAAATAAAGGAGAAAAAGCCAGTAGGTTGATGTTCAGCTCTTAAGCTTTTCTCTTCTTTATCTAATTTATCTATTCATGACTTTTAAAATTCTTGAGATGGTTAATTTTCACTCTTGTATCTTTACATTACCTATCTTTTTGAGATTAATTAAATTTTTTCTTATCCAACTATATCTCGATTTTTTAGAGAATTTGATCACACATTTCCATCAGTTAAGAACTTAAATTCTTGCTAGGATTTTGTGCAGTATTTTTATCTTTGCCAAAGTCTTAGTTTGACACCTTTATCATCACGTTGCTTGCACTTGCTCTTACCACTTTCCTGCTAAAATGGCATTTCTGATAAGCATCACCTCAGTTGGCAGGATGAAGTTCAGACTTGACAGCAAGCCCTTGTACAGTGTGTGCTCTCATTCCTTCTCATTCCATCTCTCCCAGCCTTCCTGCTAAACTTCCTTTTTTTTTTCTTTTTTTTCTTTTTTTCTTTTTTTTTAATGTTACTCTTGGGTCACAATATTTAGCTTGGTTTGAAAGGCGTAATTTAACATTATTTTTAACAAAAGTGAGCTAATCTATTTATACCTTTTGGGGTTTTTTTACCTCTTCCAAGTGTATGGCTCTTTTGTATGGTCAGAATACACATGCTTGATATTTTTCAGTCTTTCTGTAACAAATTTCAGTAAATCATATTGAAAGTGCATGGCTTTTGTAAGAATTCTTAAGGGACAATCTGTTTCTTCTCAAAAATTCTTCAAAGGAGTCACACACATCACTGATACTTCCCGTTCTTCTCTCAGAAATTAGAGCATATTTTACTAGTTGCGAGTGGCACCTTGTTTCATGGATGTCCCTGTTTCTGAGGCAGGTAGGCTATCAGCTGCTTCGTATTAGTGCCTGCTCTGTTCTGGCAGCATCTAAAATAAGATACCTGTTTTGACAGTTTTACTGTGTGACTGTTATTTAATAGAGGGTCTTACCATTTGCCTCCTTGAACAGTAATTTACCTGTAGTCAGGTTCAGTGACCAAAAGCTTAGAAGGGGATGGGATCTACACTCTTACCTTGCCAAAAACAGATCTCAAATATTTGTCTGTATTGTTTCTGCGGCAGTTCTTTTGTAACTGGTAAAGAATCTTTATATAAAAATTATCTAAGAAATATTGCCAAAGAGTAAAAGCAGGTTTTACACACACTTTGGCATTCTGACATTTGGTAGCTTGCTAGAAGAAGCAGAATTGTATAGGCTGAAAGCTTGTGTGTATGTTTGCATTATATTTCCAAATGTTTTCCTTACTAGAGAATAGAGGCAAAAATTTTCTGAATCATATGTGATATACCTGATATTATCTGGTGTCATACAGACATGCTCATATGGTTCCCAAAATCACATCTAGGTTTCCTGACACTTTCAAGTATAACATCTAGTTTAGAACTGCATTGGTGTGCTTGGTTTTCTAAACCTTTTATTTTTACAGACTAAGTTCAGTGCATCTGTTCTGCTGAGATACTTCAAGCCTTTTCCATGAACACTAGCTGAGTGTGGCTTTCAAGGGAGACAACAGGGTGAAGAGGCCTTCATGGCTTGCCCTGTCCCTGGTTTGAGAACATGGCAAGTAGATCTGAGGAAATAGAAACTCATGATTGTTTGCAGTCTGAGTCCTTTAATATAATAGTTCAAAGCCTGCTTTACTGTAGTAGTTTGACTCTGGCTGGATGCCAGGTGCTCACCAAAGCCACTCTATCACCCCCCTCCTCAACTGGACAGGGGAAAGAAAACATAATGAAAGCTTGTGATTTGAGATGAGGATGGGGAGAGATCCCTCACCTATTGCTGTTGTAGTAAAACAGACTCAACTTGAAGAAATAAATTTAATGCATTACCAGTCCAAATCACAGTAGAAAAATGAGAAGTAAACATTTCTTGAAGATACCTTCCCCCCACCCTTCCCTCCTTCCCAGGCTTAAGTTTTTTTCTCATGTAGATGAGGAATATGGGTTACGGTCAATTCATCACATTGTTTCTGCCATTGCTTCCTCCTCAGGGAAAGGAGTCCTTCCCCTCTTCCAGTGTGGGGTCCCTCCCATGGGAGAGACTTCTCCACAAACTGGTCCAGCATGGGCCCCTTTTTCCCATGGACTACAGTCCTTCAGGAACAGGCTGCTCCAGCAGGGGTCCCCCACAGGGCCACAAGTCCCAAGACCTGCTCCAGTGTGGGCTCCTCTCTCCACAGTTCCACAGGTCCTGCCAGGAGTCTGCTCCAGTGCAGGCTTCCATGGGGTCACAGTCTTCTCTTGAGCATCCACCTTCTTCAGCGTGGGGCTCCTCCAAGGGCTGCAGGGTGATCTCTGCATCCCCATGGTCCTCCATGGGCTGCAGGGGCACAGCTGCCTCACCATGGGCTGCACCATGGGCTGCAGGGGAATCTCAGCTCCAATGCCTGGAGCACTTCTTGCTCCTCCTGCTTCATTGAGCTCAGTGTCTGCAGAGCTGTTCCTCTGACATATTCTCACTCCTCTCTGGTCACATCTGTGAAATTACTCTTTTGTTGGTTTTTTTTTTCTTTTTTAGATATGTTATACAGAGGTGTTACTACCATGTCTGACTGGCTTGGCCTGCACACACTTGACAGGTCCATCCTGGAGCCAGCTGGCATTGGCTCCTTGGACATGGGGGACACTTCCGGCAGCTTCTCAAAAAAGCCACCCCTATAGCCCCCCCCACTACCCAAACCTTGCCACACAAGCCCAATACACTTATTTAACTGAGAAGATCAAAGAAGATTAGGCTCTTCAGAAGTATGGATACAATATTGTTCATTTCTATAATCACTGAAGCCTAGCACAAATGAAATTACAATAACTTCTAAATGAAAGGAAGGTCTACTTCATTAGCTTGCACAGCATTTCTGCTTGACTCTTACCTGTTCAGGGTAGTATAGAAAATTATTAGAAGTATCAGTTTACATGGTTAAGGAGCAGCTATGCAGAACATTGCTGCTTTCTTGTCATTATCTAAGTACCAGAATGAAAATTGTTGATTTTGTTTAGGAATAAAACTATGCAGCTAATAAGAATATTTATTTTCATGTAAACAGATCCTTTTTAATACTCAATGCACTTTGATTTCTTTTACTTGTGAGTCTCAGGACTCATTTAGGCATTTCTGTATTCATTATTAGAAAGTAGTATCTTAAGGACTATCTACTATAGGCTAATATGTTGGCAATAAGTTAAAAGAAAAAAAAAGCAGGAGTAGGAGCAGAAGAAACTTCATGTTTACAAGAGAAACTTTAATAGTAATGTTCCTTCTGAATTATTCTTGAACGTTCATAACGGGATAAGTGCATACCTACTGCTTTAATTACACCTGTAACAATTATAGAGTGTAACAGAGGAATTACTCTGAAAATAGTCAACACTGGAGACATTTGCATTGTCTAAAATTGTATACACATAAGTAGTTTGATGTTGAATTATTGTTATTATTTGACTCTTTTAGACTGTAAAGGCAAACTATGAATGGCTTTTCATTTTATTTTGTTAATCTGTTTTTGAGACATGCTATACAAAAGCATTTTTTTGTTTTGGAACCTCAACCTGTTAAATTGTTTTTCCAAGAAATTTTCCATAGCAAAACTTCACATTTGAAATGTGTATGCCAGCTCCAATTTGATGAGCTGGTCCTACTAAAATTCTTCTGGATTGGAGTATCTTAGCTTACAAAAAATGACATATCAGTGGCTAAATTACAGCTTTTGGTTTTCTGGGATTCAGAAACTACATGCTGTCCTGGACTTATATGCACTAAGTCCAAATGAGGCAAAGCTGACCTTTTCACAGTTCTGAGCTTCCTGTATGATGAAGTCTTACATACATCTTTTAAATGTGACTTAGAGACTTACAGGTTTGGAGCATGCTTGACAACCAGGACAGTTTCCAAAAACTAGATTATTGTTCATGGTTCTAGGCTGAATAGCTAAGCATAATTAATTTAAAAGAAGCATTTATTTTAATGTGTTTAAAAAGTAGAGAAAATGGTATAGAAAACTCTGAGAATTATTACACTGATTATTTGCTGTTATTAATTTCCTAGGCATGCCTGTGAAAAATAACGTAGCAGCTTTACGCCAATCCCCAGGGCAGAATGGCACTAGCTTCCATGGCTGCATCCGCAATCTATACATCAACAGTGAACTCCAGGACTTCAGAAACGTGCCACTGCAAGTGGGAATTCTGCCAGGTTGTGAGCCTTGTCATAAGAAAGTTTGTGTGCATGGAACTTGCCACGCCACCAGCCAGTCAGGCTTTTCCTGTGAGTGCGAAGGAGGATGGACTGGACCACTCTGTGATCAACAAACTAACGACCCATGTCTTGGAAATAAGTATGTCCTTCCTCAAGAAAAAACAGCATAATATGCATATAAGTCTCCTGTTATGTGTGTTTTTTTCATAAAAGTTCACTCTTGCAAGAAGCAACAGAACCTGGGCATGTAAAAGTGAAAACAGCATCCAGGTTATAGTATATATTCTTTCCATAAACCTAATGAGGGAAAGTCCCCAGTTTAGGGGAGCAGATTCACACATCTCACTGAAGTTCTGCCTAAAGCCTGGGAGCTCTTACATACTTCTGTGTGGGCTTCTTTTGTAATGACATGCACGGGTGCAACTGTGGGTATGACCTTTGGCGCAAAAATAATTTTGAAGAAGTTTCAAATGGAAAAAATATATATTTCTTATTTTCAATTGTATGGAATGAGGTAATAATAATAATGATAATAATAATAATTTCTACAATATTTTTTAAAAATTATACAATGGATAGATCTAATTTTTTATAATTTTAGAGTACTCCAGGTTTTAGCAGGAAAATAGATTTCGATCTTTATGGTGAACTTCTGTTTAAGTCTCTGTGTATTAATTCTCTTTACTGATATGAGCAGAAAATTTTAGTTTAGACATTATTTATATGTCTATAGAGAGGTTCATGTATATAAATGTGTAAAGAGAGAAAAATATATGTATATTTGTGTATATGACAGTATTGATATCTATGCATATTCATCTTTTAAATTTACTGTCAAGACAGATTCAATTTGGGTTCATGGACTCCCAGCACAAGAAGATCAGAAACTTCAGAAGTTCAAAGTTCTTCTGTATTTATTGATTTTGGGCAACAAGATGTCATTCTGTTTGTCCTTACCACTGTCCTCATTACAGCTTGGCAAATATCTTCATTTTTGTAAAGTAAGCCTGCTTGGATCCTTTGGCAGCTGCTTTTTCAGTGAAGCATTTGCCTGTGTAATTTTTGACTTTTAAGGACCAGTGGTCTAAGTTTGCTAAGAGATTCTACTAAGATGATTTTCAACTCCCATATAAAATTACGTTTAAATCATCTTTTCACATAGTGTGTGGAGAGTCTGACCCTTTAAAGCTTTATACAGCAGTTAAGCATGCTTTACAATGCAGTTAGCATTCTTTATATTGGTTTTCAGTACCATTAAGTTTTGAACTCTTCCCAGAGCTAGAGCAGTCAGGTTTTGAAGCATGTTATTATAATGTTTCATTGTTTATGGGTCTTTTTCTTACCCTGTGCTCTTTCACAGTAACTTTAAAGAAAGGAAGTCACAGCAGGCTAAAAAATACAAATGTGACTTTATCCTTTTATGCTTTAGGATTTAAAAAAACCATCAAACTGTAACCAGAGGTTCTACTATAAGAAAAGCCAAAGAATTTCTTTAAACTGTTCATGAAATATTAGATTCTTTGTAGGTTCTTATAACTGTGCACATTAGCACCGGAACTGAGTGCTTTTTTGCAGTCAACTACAAGATTATCAGGGTCAGAAGCAGAAAGTATCAAAAATAGAAGTCAGTGAGCACAGCATTAATATTTTGTTTGCTCTTGAAAGCACTGGGTTTGTTTCAGTTGTGTATAGTGCTGGGAGCTTTTAAGAGAGAAAGCTAAACTAAATTTTTTTATTTGGAGTGGAGGAGGGCTTTGTTCTTCTTTAGTTCATGGAGATTTTAATTCTGTATTTTTTGATTCTTCTCTAAATTGTCTATAGAATAGATTCATTTTATCTATCTGATACAGTTTGACAATCTGCTTTATCTGAGCAACAGAATTGTCAACAGTGGTCTCTGTTTCAAAAATATAGGTGATCTTTTAGAGATCCCTGCACATCATGAAAAGGCTTAAGAGAGACTTATTTTACCCACATCTGGGTGCTTGAATTCAAAATATAGTGTCCAAAGTTTGTTCTCTAGTCAGTAAAGGAATAAGCACATTTCAGAAGAATAAATTAGACCTCAAGTTGTCTAATCAACCCTCTGGATAAGCTCATTTCTCTCCATGACTGTGTCTGGAGCTTATGGCAATTATACATCTAACTTGAGTGGCTGACACAGGTACCTAAAATTAGACGAGATGAAACTGTGCCCAAGAGTTTGCACTTAGCTTGATGTTCCTTTCAGTACTGTCTGAAGATGAAATTCAGAGCTTCAAAGAGCAGGTGGAAACAAAAGTATGAGAGTTGGCATTAACTAAAATTTAATCATCTTCTAAGTCAAAGCAAAATTTTACCAAAGATCTTGACACAGATTGCTTTGATATCTAAAGCATGTATAGAATATGACAGGATGTCAGTGCCACCTGAGTAACTTTGTAGATCAGATGTCCTAAAGGTGGATGTTTTAGAAATTTTGAAAAATCAAATGCTGAACATAATGAAAACTAAACAAGAGCTATCTGCCCTGTGATACTGTCTAAGCCTTCAATTTTGAATTGCTTAATGACAGTCTTGGAATATCAGACTTCAACCACAGGAACAATTTTTAATATTTTTAAAGAACATAATTGCTTCAAAATACAAACTAATAGAGAAGTTTGAGGTGCTTAACCTGTTAGTTTTATATTTGCAGGTTTTAATCCCAAACTGGTTATGTTATCTTAAGAATTTCAAAATGAGATGTTGCTCTTAAAAGAATTCTGCTTTTATTACATGCAATTTTAGATGAATTTTTGCTATCTTCAAATTGAAACAAATTATTTAATTTTAGATCAAATAGGATTTTTTTTTAATCTAAAGCTTTTCATTTATTAAGGTGGCTGCCACAACTTACTAAGGAGGTTGTGAGCTCAAGAATCATACACTATAGAAAGGAAAAACATTAGAGAGGAGAAACATCAGGAAGGGTGATTTGTGTGTCAGGACTGCATTCCTCCCTACAGAGGGATTTTCACTGTGATCTCCCTAAGAAACAGCATGTAGATAGAAAATTTTTCTATCGAAATAAAAGTTAGAGGGAATAACATTATTTTCGGAAGGAAGTTACTGACCCTGTGCTACCAAATGAAGAAAGGGAAGTGATTTTATTCCAAGTCATTGGTGATGTTTTCAGAAGATGAAATCTCTAATGTTCAGTTTACACCTAGGAACAGGGAATTAAGCATCCTCCTTTTGGAAGACATCACCTCTCTCTCAAAGAGAATAAGACTAGCTGTGTGTTCCCATACTCCTGTATGTCAGAACTTAGCAGATGCAGCTTAACTCACAATTTTTTTTGTCTAACAACAAGATTTGAGCCTGCCACAAATATTTATCAAAGCTCAGATGGGAGATTAGCTACCTTTATCACTTTGGGTGAGACTTAATAATGAACAACCTCATCTAGTGTGAAGCTCAGTATGAATTCTAGATGAGTTCTGTTGCCTTGCAGGGAAGCACAGACCTGCCTCACACATTACAAGACCCTGCTACTGGCAGTTGGCAATGAGACTAAAGTATTTGAAGGGAAAGCACATGTTCAGCTTGAAACTACCATTGCTTGAGTCAGAATAGTTTCTGTTAGGAAGTGCCTGACCTGTCTTTGTGCTGGGAATTCCATATTTCATGAGTGACAATATGGAGTTTCTTTTAAATGATACACAAACCGGAATTCCAGGTAAGTTTCTTTTTTCTTTGGCTTGATTTTGCCATGTTCTTCTCAAAAGCATGCTGAATGTTTAGGTAGACAGGAAATGTTGTTTTTGATAACTGTGGCCTGTAAAATTTTTCCATAACACATCTACAGTGGCTATTTTCTGGTGACAGAGAGTTCTGCACTGCAGCTTGTTTTGTGTAAACCTGCATACCAATTATAAACCACTTCACTGCATCTCACTGAAAAAGTCCATTAAAAACAAAAGCAATTTCTTCTGAGTACAGTCCAAAGTATTTGTAGTTAATGTTGCTTAGCCTGAACTTTGATGAATAATTTATTTTTATTCTCTTGGGCTTGTTTCCCCTGTAGATGTGTGCATGGTACCTGCTTGCCGATCAATGCATTTTCATACAGTTGTAAATGCCTGCAGGGACATGGGGGAGTCCTCTGTGATGAAGAGGAAATGCTGCTTAACCCCTGCCAATCCATCAGGTGTAAACATGGCAAATGTAGGCTTTCAGGACTTGGGAAACCATATTGCGAATGCGGCAGCGGATACACGGGGGACAGTTGTGATAAAGGTAAAAAAAATAATTAATGTTATTGTGGTCTTAGAAAATAGGCTTTTTTAATAAAACATGAACAGCCAAGCACATGAACAGCCAAAAACATGACCAATTTTTTTTTCCACAACACACACATTTGTTGCTTTTTTTCTACCATAAGAATTTATCTTGATGAGAGAAAAATCAAGTCTTTTCCATGAATTTGTTTACATTTTGAGGATTTTTTCATCAGATGTTTTGCTGTGAAAACATTTCTTTTTTTTTTTTTTTTTAACCTTTACACATTTTTACTATATTTAACTATTACCTTTTACCTGCTGTATCTTTCTGTATTTATTGTTTCTCTACCTTCTGCAACTGAGAAGCCAAATCCAATGATTCTGCTCCTAGTTTTATCACAAACTCTACTTTTGACCTCTCAGCTTCAACTGATTTATCACAGCGAATTATGCAGGTGAGATGGATGAAAACAGGATGACTTTTCCCCCCTACCTTTTTCTTTTTCCTTTGTCTATCAAAGCTCTCCCTCTCCCTCTCTTTCCTTTACCCCAGATGGCATTTATTTTGTATTGTACATAGATGTGAATAGAAGAATATGGTTGTAGAACTTTTAACAGATGTCTCATTTTTAGCTGGCTTTATACCTCAGTAATTTATGAAGTTAGCGGAATGTAACTTATATTAAATAAGAGTTTGAATAATATTAAACTCCAGGTCTAATAAATTAAATTGCATGCTCTCTGAAACATTTCCCTATGGTAAACAGAACCAGCTGCAAGCAATGTAGGAACAGAAGATGTGTATTTTTATAAAAGAGGAAAAGATTTAAGCTTCCAATTTTCTTGTCATTGTAATAGCTTCGTATTTATGGTTTACATACACATAATATAAGCTTTACGGAAAATAGGAGGTATAGGGAATGAAACCCAGCATTAATCAAATTACATTGGGTAGAACCACTAGTTTCCAATACACAGTCTGAGTGAAACTTTAAAATACCAATCCCAACTGCAAACAGTAACACAGCATCTTCCTATGTTACACATTCTTTGCCCTGTGTCTCAAAATTGCATCTCTCATTTTAAATGTTGTTTTCCGCAGAAATCTCTTGTCGAGGGGAACGAGTCCGAGATTACTACCAAAAGCAGCAAGGGTATGCTGCGTGCCAGACGACCAAGAAGGTATCGAGACTAGAATGTAAAGGGGTCTGTTCCACCGGGCAGTGCTGTGCGCCACTACGGAGCAAGAGACGGAAATACTCTTTTGAATGCACTGACGGGTCGTCGTTCGTGGACGAGGTTGAAAAAGTGGTGAAGTGTGGCTGTACAAATTGTCCCTCCTAAGTGTCCCTGTCACACTTGTCTTTTGAAAATGTTGTATACTTATTGACCGTGTCGGACTAATTAATGCTTCATAGTGGAAATATTTGAAATATATTGTAAAATACAGAACAGACTTATTTTTATTATGAGAATAAAGACTTTTTCTTCATTGAAAAAAAAGATTCAAATGCTTGAACTGAGACTTCTCATACCCAAGAAGAGCTTTGAAGAAAAAAAAAACAAAAACCTGGTAACATTGCAGCAGAGATGGGAAACTTTAACTGCTTTTAACATGGATTCTTCTTTATGACATGCTGAAGATACACTGACACTATACACATGTGACTTTCAACTTAAGAGCTCAGAGATGAAATACTGACCTGAACACGAGGCTTGCTTTTTCACTTTTGTATCAGTCTATTTTATTGTTTTGACAGACCATACCAATCACTTACCTATGGATGAGGAAGCTTTATGAGCAAAAAGAATCAAAATATACAGAAATAACAATTGTTTGAAACACATTTTGTCTTTTTGGAATTATTAAGCATCTTGAGAAGATGGGGTCTCATTTAATGAATGGGAAATGGGAGATACAAGAATATACTATAATCCTGAAATCTCCTGATGATGTGTACTTTTATGTCAGCATGTTAGCAAAAGAAGCATAAAAAAGTGTTTATCTTCCCTTTTACAGTATTAATTTTTTGTAATATAAATGTTCCGGGGATGATAAAATAGATTATTGATGGATAAATTAGTAATAATATGGATTTCTGTTTCTATGAGTTCTAAACAACTCTATACAGTATTCGGTTTCATTGAGAAATATTTATTGTATCAAAGTACGTTGTACTTAACCCTTTTAGGCCATCCCTTTTACTGTTTTTCAATGCTTTAATATATATTAATTTATATTTGTCCCAGTATTTTTGTAATTTTTTTAAAGGACTTAAAAATCAGGATTATTTTGCAATAGAACTAACGTAGCATGTCGTCTTGGGGTAAATGTTTTCATTCTGTTTTCTCCTTTCCATTCCCTTTTACTTTTCCTTAGAATCTGACCACTTGGTGTCACTGAATAGAAAGTGGCGACAATTTGCAGTTTCACATATGGCAGATATTCAGGATACCTTCCAAGAACCTGTAATATATGACAGAAAATGTCTTTACACTAGGTGGCAATTGTAGAGAAGTTAATTTTCCCTATATACAGTACTTACAGAAAATAAGATGGCGTGTAGAAAATTACATTAGAAGATAGATCTTTATAAATTAATATTCCCATGGAGCTCTTTACCTTTTTTATAAAAAAGAAGAAAAGGCTGTGCTATCAAAAACTGTGATTTTCCCCAAATAATAAAACTACTTTACTGCCCTAATGTTCCCCATGTTAACATGTTGCTGCTAAATTATAATGTAGAATTGGTAATCAATAGTGGGTTGTGTTCTTCTTTCAGTAAAACCCAGGGTACCCTGTAAAAATGCAGATGTTTTTTCAATTTTATTATTTTTTTTACAAAAAAGTTAGATGTACATGTGTAATGCAGTGTGCTTTGTCATATTTGGACTGATATCAGTAATGCTACTGATGTTTGTAAATTAAACAGATATTTACTTCATTAACAGCTTTTATTTGTATTCTTCTGAGAAGTTTAAATTGTCTAGCAGCCTTTAATTAAACATCTGTTGCAAAGAATAATTGATGAAAAAGAGAATAAAACCCAATCCTAGATCTAGTGTATTCATTGCTGAAAATCTGAAGAAGGAATTATCTTGGGATGATTACACCTAGAGGCAGTGACATCTGAAAATATCTGTGCATTATGAACTCAGATGAACTTATACCAAAACTAAGAAAAGACTTATAAATAAAGTACACTGCAGGAAAAGGCAAATTGATTCTATCCTAATACTTTAATGGTTATAAAAATGGCAATTTGACAGTTGTTCTAGCAAGTAATTTGATTCTTCAGAGGGATTCATTTTCACTAGTCTTTCACTAAGTATTTTAAATTTAAGCAATTGGACCGGATGATAGTTAACCAGGTTTATCTTCTCTAATATATTTTTTACAAGTAATTCTGTGATTATTTTAGTTAGTCTAGAATTTGTCTAAATATCCAATGAAACAGCCTTTGATATGAGGCCTTCTTTGCAGCTTCTATGACTGCTAAAACTCTGCTCTAAATAGGGGTAGCTTTGAGGAGAAAAAGAGCTGGTTTTGCCTAACAATGCTTAAGTAGTATTCCTGGATTTGGAAAGGTATCTTGGAGCTCAAAGTCCCTGTACTAAGTATCTGGAGCTGGATTGCTTTCTGTCCTCATATTGACAGAGAAAGAGGAACTTTGCAATGGTATTCAAGC
Organism: Entomyzon cyanotis; assembly: GCA_024500445.1. Taxonomy (NCBI): domain Eukaryota; kingdom Metazoa; phylum Chordata; class Aves; order Passeriformes; family Meliphagidae; genus Entomyzon; species Entomyzon cyanotis. The sequence goes on from JAKEPQ010001009.1 coordinate 11,634,538, forward strand.
AATGTTGGCAGCTACTGGTGATCCTGAGGTCATTAGGAGAATGATTTTTTGTGGTCTCCAAGAAGAACCAAAAAAACCCCCCCCATTTAAATTAAGAGAGGGAAAAAAAAAAAAAAGACAGAAAAAACCCCACCTGAAACCCCAAAACCAAACCCAGCTTTGTCACCTGCTTCTCTGAAGGAAGACAAGGCACCTACATCAAGTGGTGATTCAGCTCTCCTTAGCCCCTTTCTCATCACTGAAAGTCCTCAAGCATCACAATGTGCCACTGTGCCTGACAAGAGATAACTTCCTCAGTGGGATGGGTCACCCTAACACCTTTCTAATACCTGAATCAAGTTTCTTGTAAAACTGCTATAATAGGCTGCCTTGCACCTGTATTCCCCAAAAGGGAAATGTGGATCTGATGGAACTGTAACTCTAGGTATCACTACTACAGTGGAGAATTTAGTTCACTGCTGAACACTCCAGACAGGTTTTCATTCAAAATCATAAGTCACGCAGCTTTTAACACAGAGCTTAGGCATTAGATTTTTCTCTTGGTGTCTGCTACCTTCTCTAGGAATCACTCTCATACAGTCTGCTTTTAACGTATGGAATAAAATCCATAAAATGCATTGGATCTGAAGGATACAACTCACTATGGCAACCAAGTTCTCACTTCAATTTAACACTGCATACAATTCAAATCCTTTTTTCATTAGAAACCAAGAAAAATAAAACTTGGACATCCCATAATTTTCTGCCAGTATTCTTAAAAGCTGTAAAAAAGAGAAAATACATGAATGCTGCTTAATTTGTACTGGTTCGTGCACAGCGCTTACTGTCATCTCACAGATGAGAAAATTGTGAAAGAGCATGAAAAAAGACCATTCTTGAATAAAGCTAACAAAAGTCATTGCTCTTCTTTTAACATTGAAAGTCAATTGAGAACAGCAGCTATCACACATGGAACCAGTTTCTGCAGTCTGTATTAATGTTTCTGGGGCAGATTGATATTTGAGGGATAAAACACTGTTCTAAGCAGACCCATGGTACGCTGTGAAGAAGCTTTGAGAGACACAGTTCATTTTATAAGCTCTATTGTAATAACAATTTTGTCTTTAGAATACTTTTCATTGCCATATGGGGATACCACGAGCCTTAGTATTTCAAGAATTGTTATAACATGAGGATGCTCCGTGTAGGTGCCACAACCAATATAACACTCATATGATGTTATGTTATGTCCTGGAAAGAGGAGCATGCAGAGGTTTTGTAAATTACAAGAAGTCTGGCAGACCTGATAATCCACAGTGTACTAGCAGGGATGGTAGCAAGGCAGTAGAGTAAGTGGATTGTCACCATGTTAGTTTCAATGAGAGGATGACTAAAATATGGTGACTAAGGTGATGACTCAGAGATGAGGGAGAGAGTGGTACATTTTGGAAAGGAGCTTGCTGTTAAAAAGAAAATGCCCAGAAGTTTTGGACAAGCGTCAAGAGTCTTGGGGGCTGTTTGTATTGAAGCTCTATTTTGGGAGCTTTATCTGTAGCTGCTTGAAACTCATGGGTTTAAAAGAAACCTTTTTACAGTTCTGAAAAACACACACTTGATCTTTCTGTCTTGAGTTAGCTCTATTATTTGAAGAAAAGTATATCTTTTCAAAGCAATTCAAAATCCCATCTTTTGGTTCTTTTTCTTCTCCTTTGGATGTGTTATTCCTGCAGTAGCTCATTAGGCATGCAAGTGTCTGTGCTTCAGCTATCCCACCTTGCAGTGGAGAGCCTGGCACATAATTTCAGTTCCCATGAAGTGCAGTTCACCAGCTGAGCCATTCAGGATTCTTGGCTTCTAGAAGAAATATCTATAGTCAGAGCTGGTATCTCCAATCTATTTAAGATTCCTGGAGTGGAAATCAGAAAAGCATTGGTAGTTGTGACTGTGTAGGGGCTGTCAGGAGTACAGTAAAACTGAAGTGTTTGCCTGCATGCCTGGAGAGCCTGGTTCATCCTGGAGAGCCTGCTCTTTCACTGTGTTCTTTATGTATTTTGTGTTCCTGGGAGACTGGGAAGTCATGCTCATCCCTTCTAAAATATTTTAGAGTAGAGGGATTTTGTGTCCTTTTGCAAATAAATTGTCTAGGCTGGAAATCATAGGCCTCTTTGGCCCTCCGCCAGGTTAAACTGTGTATGTATACCTTAACATCAACCGTCATCTTGGACACCAACAGATCCTGATGTTAAAAAAAGTGAATAAATCTTGCTCTCAGTTTAATAAAACCCAGATGGGAAAAGCAAACCAAACAGAGAGTTAACAGCTCTATTCACTAGTCTCCTGGGCTCCATGTGATTAAATCAGAGTTGGAGGGTGTGTTCCTGCTGCTGCTGTTCTGGCCAGTGTCCGTAGGGGTGATGGCCAGCAAAGGAGAAGTACTCTGTCAGAGCTGCATGTCATTTGTCAAGCTGAGAAAAAGCAGTCATCTCACTGAACAGCAAGACTTCTGGCTGTCCACAGTCCCAGCAAATATGCTCCAGCTTTTCAGCATGACACCCATGCTGCAGGAATTTTGCTCAGCCATGGGAACAGACTTTAAAACTGCCTCCCAGATTCACAACTTTATTTCAGAATGCTGATCTTAGTAGTGCTTTCTGGTCTTCCCAGCTCCATCCTTTTATTTCATTCCAGATCAGAGGTAAACTCTCCTAGTTTTACACATCAAGCCTCAGTACTCTCAATCACTGCCCTATATTACATACAGGAAATTAAGACTTGGGTTTTTTGTTCTTTTTTAGGTATTCATTAACATTTATAGAGGGATCAGGAGACCTGCCTTAAAGAAGAAGGTTGTACATCCAGCTACAGAAACATTTTCATGGGCTTTATAATTCAGAAAATGTTAAATTAGCTCCTGTGGAAAGTCTGACATCCACAGATTAATATAAACTTACTCACTGTATGTATTTGTAGACTTAGACCAAGGGAGTTGTTATCTGGTTTTGTCTGCTACTACTTTTTTTTTTTTTTTCTTTTTTTTTTTTAATTCCTTTTAGGATACTTTCCATATGACAAGAGACAAGTAAAGATAGGATTAATGTGCCTGGGCTGCTTACTCTGTCATTAAAGTTCCTTAAAATTATCCAGTAGCCTTTCTTCATGACATTTTTTTCTTTCTCAGAGTTTTTCACATTCTAGACTTCAATGTGTTGTTTCTATGAAACTTTGTCCACTTTGTTTAATTTCCAGAACAGATTTAATGCTTCAAGAGAGAGGGAAAAGATACCTCTTTTTTTCCTGCAGCTGTGCCTAAAATCTCTCATAGAACATCTTTAGAAGTATGTTTTCTTTCAAAGTCCTCTGAGAATAAATTAACTTGAGCTGGTTTTTACTGCAGTTTTTTTTTTCTTTTGCTTCTGATTAGCTTTATTTATTTAATCACATTTATGTGTTTCTGCTATGGCAACAGCAATAAGAGGAGTACCTTCTCACCTGTGCTTTAGAAGCTGCTTGAAAAAATAGCAAGTTTTAAAAGTCTGAGGTTTGCCTGTTCTCTCTCCTCTTTTTTCCTTCTTTTTTTTTTTCATTTTGTTTTTAATTGGATATCCTTCCCTAACAGTTCACCCATTTTTTGTGTAGTTTTATGTTTGTTTTGTAGAGGAAAGGTAAGAACATGAGACAATGTCAATGGTAAGTAAAACTGACCACAGAAGGCACACAGATCTACACAGAATATCCACAGCAAGATCAAGTGGCACAGCACATACTCCTCTGCAGAAAAAGATTCACCGTGAACCTAAATAATAATAAAAACCAAAATAATAATTAAAAAAAATTAAAACCCAAAAAAAACTAATGAGGGTTTGAAAACTTTGAAAAGCAGCTTAAATGTGAGAAGCAAAAGGTTTAAGTCCCAACTGATCAAAACAGTGCTCATTATCCATCATGACAAACCACAGACCAGCCTTTGGCATTCATGCCCTCTCTCCTGCTCCAGGCACTCCAGACACTACTTGCTTCCCCCCTTTGCAACCCACCCGACTCCAGGCCTGACTGTGCCTGCCTTTCCCACAGCCTTCCCAGATGACACTTCTTCCTTCCTGTTTGCAGAGAGTCACAACAATCACCTTCCTGCATGTGCCTTCCCTAAGATAACTCGAGGCATCTAGTCAGGGCAAAACGCCATGCTGGGGATGGAAGCAACACTCTCCACCTAATTAACATTTGAGCATTTAAAAATCAAGTACTATTTATTAAACTCTTACAGCAAAGTGCTAGTACCAGTAAGTGGGAACTGTGGCTGTCAAAACATTTAAGTAATAAAACTCCCAGTCTGTGTGTGACATGGAGAATGATGCCTCTTCGTTTTCATTCTGAAAAGCAAGTGTAACCAGGTTAATTGAAAGGAAGGGTAAGGAGACCTAGCTCTCACTGAAAATCTGCTCAGCAATCATGTGCAAACACTAAAACCAGAAAATATGCCCCAGTTTGCCTGTTTTGTTTCAGTCTTATACTAAGAGAACAAAGAATAAGCAATCAAATAGGTAAGGCACACACGCCTGGGAAATAAGAATGCTAAAAAGGAACTAGCTCTGGCTATATCAAAATGTTAGGCTGTGAATACACAAGGGAATTAACTGCTGCACTTGCTTGTGGGTAACAAATACAAATGTATTTTCAAACATTTTTAGAAAGGACACTTACAGCCCAGAAAATAGTGACCAGCTATCCAAACCATCCTACTTCACACTGACATGAAAGGACTGTTTGGGAATGAGTTCTTTTAGCAGAAGTGATCACAGTTCATTTGAATTTCATATGGTAATTAACAGATTTGTAAAATGCAGAAAAACAACAGTATTAGACAAGACAGAAGAAAATATTAAAGATTTAAGACATCTAGGGCCAGGTTCACTGTAGGCTCAAGCTGCTTCATGCTGTTTTAGTGATGCAAAGCAGCTTTAAACCCAACTTCTCTGGCCTGGAGCCACTGCAACTCCAATCTGCTAAAAAAAGAAGCTTTCAGTGCACCAAACCTGGGTTTGGAACCGTGGTCTGTCCTGCAGCCTATTGGCTAAAGGAGCCATCACTTGTGTTACTTTGGGAAAACCTTTGTGCCCCTCTCACTCAGCTCTGCCCTGCTTCCCTATTTAAGTGATGCCGAGGATCTGTGGGAAAGGAGGTTGCTCTTCAGTGCTGCTCTCCAAACTCCAGGGGAACAAAGAGAATTGGCAATTCTTCTTCAGCAACAGCAATCAAAAATGAAAGACAGGAGGTCTGTAACCAAAAAAAAAACAAACAAAATTTGAGTGCTATTGTAGTAAAACTGCTTCTAGTGAAGTCATTTCTTGAAGTCGTTTCTTTAATACTCTCTCTTAAAGACTCACTTAATTGTGGCTCCATAGGAAAGCATTATGGAAAACAGATTCTTCTTGTAAAATCTTTAGTCTGTGTGTGTCTATATATACACACTATGATATATAAGGGTAGAAAGTGCATACTTTTTTTTGTTGTTTTTCAGGATATGAACTTATTCAGGCTTTTTGGTTCCCCTGAGCAGCTCTGAACAACAGCAGGTATGATTAAGAATTCAAGGTAGCTAGCAGCTAGGAGGTTTGACCTAATCCATCTTGACTTTGCACTCTATGCATTTAAATGCAGCATGTCTGTGTGGAACACACTGTAGTTCACTGGGGTACAGCATATCTAATTTAGTCACATGCATGCCCTGAAATAGCTGTGTGCACATGGAGATCGCTTCTTTTTTTTTTTTTTCTTTCAGTTTTTAGCCAAATTAGAGGATCAAAGCCATGTAAAACCTTTTGTAATGAAACTTGAAGCCACATGTAATGAAACCAGATAGTTTTTCCTTTCTGATGTAAAGTCTTTCCTGTTTTCAGGCATTACTATAAACCTACATCTTGGTCCAGTCGGTAACTTGGTCCAGCTTGGATTAGCTTTGCAAACAGTTTGATGAACCTGGGATGATTTATAGCTGGAGGTAGAAAGAAAACAAACAAAGAACTTAAAGTTTGGCCTACTTTATGCTCAAAATCAAGTGTAACCTCTTACTGACTCCTTTTGGATTTTTTTGTCTTTTCAAATCCCAAAAGGAAAGCACCTCACTGAATCCTGAATCCAGCATTAAAAAGATACTGCAGTGGTAAATGTAAAAGTAAGCTTCACAAATATCCTTCCCTTTTCTGGGAAATTTCCATTTAGACTTAAATGAGGGATTTGTACAGAGGGAGATTGAGGAAAATATTTCCTCCTTAGTACCAAGAGCTGAATATACTCATCTTTGTTCAGAAGACAAGAAGTACATCTATCAAAGAGCACTTTATCTATGCTATCCACAAATTTGTTCATTCACTTTTAATTCAGCTTAAAAGGAAGATGACCAATATCATCAGGGAGCTGTTTAGCTAAAGGAAGTGTGACATTCAGAAAAATCAATACAGATTTGCAAAGAGAGTGTGGCTTAAACTTAGCAGCAAAAAGAATGGAAGTTATAGAAGCTCTAAGTTATTTCCTCTCTACTTCTAAGTGTAGTTACTCTAAATTCAAGATATGTCTTTAGAGAATAAGGTGATACCTGTGAAGAAAATCCTACACCTTTATTTCATAAGATGGATTCTTTCAAAAATGTTTCTTTACTGGGACATATTTTTCTTCAGAAATTGTGCTGGGTCTTGGTATTTCTACCTGCTACCACTGCACCTGCACCAGGTGACACTCTTATCTGGTCCAAGCCATCTTTGCTTTTGGCATCAGCAAACAGAAGGGGAACAAACCAGTCCCACAAGAAATAGCTGTGCAAAATACACCTTAAGCAAAATCTGAACAAGCAGATGCTTTGCTCCTTTGGACCAGTGTGGGTAACACTCCATCCCACTTAAGGGAGAAGCTCAAACGAAGAGCTGATTGAAGTTGTTTGTGTATTCCAGTATTTGGCCAGAAGGAATGGAGTATATATTTTGACACACCTTCATTCCCATATAACTAGAAAATAAAAGCATAAACAGTCACAGATCTTTAAAACCATAATACTGAAAGTATCTCTGATTCTTGATAAAAAGCATTTTGTGCATACAAATAAGATCACAGAAGTGTGGCCTTACACAAGCCTAAAACCACTACTCTTTCCATTGTCAAAATTTTTCTCCTGAGCTAAGAGTATTTCAATCTGTATCACATTACAATACATTCAACTTTTAATTTTTTTTTTTATTTAAAGGTATTCTAAGCAAGAGATTAGTGCTTATGTTACAGCAGGTCATGTTTCCTATTATGATCAATAGTGGTCACTTTCAAAGGGCAGACAGACAGCTGAGGCTCAGCAACATTGCCATGAAATCTACCCACACCTTGTGTAAGGTCAATCATGCACAAACCCATTTAACCAATCTTTAAAATACACAAGAATCCTTTAATTCATTCTAGATAAAAATGCTGGGTTTTGTCCATTTGAGGCATGAAAATGTATATAATGGATTCAGAATAATTCCACATAATTATCCTGGTTGGATGTGAAATTCCCTTCGATCTTTGATCTATAATGTAGTAATGTGTCAGCTCACCCAGAGTAGTTTTATGTGCAGGAAATAAGACAAGCTGAGTAGCTTCATGGTTAATTGATTAAAAGGTTCTAAAGAAGGTGCAAGATCAAAGAGCAACTTAATGGTTTTATGTTACTCTAGAGAACTGTTGGTCCACTTGTCTGCAAGACTGACCTTGGGCAATGAAGTAACAGGCAATTAAAAAATAATTGCAAAACTAAAACACAGATCATATTTATCCAGTTCAGCATCCTTATTTTCTTTAGCAAGTATTAGGTGGCACACCCCAGTGCTCTTAAGACAGCTTCATTTTGTTAGCCTTTTATGCTATGTGGTCTAAATTTTAAATACACAACAAAAACAAAAACCCACAAAACAGAACAAACAGACAAAAAAAACCTCAGAAAAAATGCAGAAACTTAGAATCACAGAATGCCATGCCATTGGTTACAAATCTATGAAAACACAAATGTCAAACTATAGCTGAGGGAAAATTCCTTTTAGAGTGCTTGGTCTGTGGAATCACTGAGCTCCCTCAGTGTCTTCACTGGCACTGGGAACTGATGACACCTCATAGCTTACAAGATTGCCTCGTCTTGGGAAGTATAGTAGGAAATGGGAGCTGCTCTGAAGTAATATAATTGCTTAAAATAAAGGAGATTTAAAAAAAAAAGTAAATAATGCATTGACTCTTAAAGAAGAATTTAAGAAGGCCATTTTCGAAATGACACTTTAAACCACTATACTTTCTGGTTAGGCTGTCATCACCAGGCTATTCAAAACTCTCATGGGCACAGTTTGGTTTATGTCTCATGAATATGAGCACTACACTTACATTGAGGTAAAAGAGAAATACTGAGAATATCAGGGAAATAATGGCAAGGGCTGCACACAAAAAGATTTCTACAAGCTGCACCATGACCAGAATCCAAATTTTTCTGAGTTCTGATACAGTATGGTATTTCCTGGCCACAATCAGATAACAGTTTGCTTTAACTGAACAATTAGGAAAATCAGTTAAGGCATCAACACTAAGAAGACTGGAGTTAGGCTCAATCTAACTCTATTCTATCAATAATTCAGTTTGCAGTGCTTGGGCTCCCAGAAAACAGTAGTGCTTACAAGACAGATGCAGCCTCCCTTTCATGCAGAGATGCCTTCACAAGTCAAAGGCACAGTTACACTAAAAAAATCCTCCTCCTCTGTATTAACCTTGCTCTCACCAAAACCAAGGTCCTCTTCCATGTTTTTCAATGTATTTTTTAATATTTCTATGATAATCTTGTCCCTCCCCAGCAAATTCTCACCTCATTACTGTGAAGCAAGGATCCTTCCTCAGGCAGTGCTGCCACTGTTTCCACCTTAGCAAAAACAGAGAGCTCTTTCTGTAGGTATTTCTGTAGGTATCTTCCCTTCAATATCATCAGGAGACCTTGGCCACGTGGTAAGAGGTATCACAAGATGCCCATCACTCACAGCAAAAATATGAAGGCATCATTGAGTCTGAAAACAACTTCCCTTGAAGGAAAACTATTCTGTTAAGAGGACCCTGGGAGAGGATTTGGATAGTCTGAACAATTGGAAAGAGAGATCGTTACAGGAAATGTCATGAGACACAGCATCTTGGGGCAACTCCTCTCATCTGTGGATAATAAATTAATTAACACATCTGACCAGTGTGTTAATGACACCATACTATGCTCTGCCATTAATGTCCTCTATTTACACATGACTTGCAGGTCAAGGATGTAGAAGTTCCCTGTTGTTCTATTTACTTAAAACAAACAAACAAACCCCTACTACTGCTCCTGCTGGCCTGCTTCACCTCACAAAGAAGAATATCCCACTTGAGCTGACCAGCTGACAGCTCTGCTAAGTGCCTGATAAGCTGTCTGTCCTGGGTCACCACTGAGTGGGAACTTCTGAGCTGTGTAATGGGATTAGCTTTCCCACACCATTCGCAGAGAGCCCATTGTTGGAGAAGGAATAGTTTTATTCATGGCAACAAGTCAAACACAAACCCTTGGCAAGTCAAAATAAGAAAAAATAAATAAACAAATGGAGTTTTGGCAGAATCTGGGATTTTCCCTATTGGAAATTTCTTTTTAAACTGATGAAGAAGTTGACTGATGTGGAATGGGCCACTACATTTACAACAGAGCTAAAGAGCAACTCATTAAAGACTCCTCTTTTGTCTTGATAAAAGATCTTTCATTACCTCAAAGTCCTTTCCTTCACAAAGATCCTCAAAAAACCAATCCCAACCCAGCAACACTTCTTTGGGATGAGGGAGAAAAGTACTAACTGCTAAACTTTCTGTGGAGGAGTCTTGAATTAGTCATTTTGTATTTTTGTAAGTACAAAATGCAGGGAATTGTAGTGATTTAAGGATATAATAATTTTCAATGCGCAAATTCCCTTTATTGGAGTATAAATGGTGCCTTGAGGACACATAACAGCATTGAATTGGGCCTGGCAGAATCAGTTTTATTGTATTCTACTGTGCAGAAACAATTCCTTCAGTAAAATTGCCACATGACATTTTTCAGCCTGCTCAAGTTCAATCTTGTTATTGTAAATTACTTTGTAGTTCAGAGGTATATCCAAACATCTGTGCTTAATACTGTCTTGAACCTTTTCTCTTATAATCTCAAACTTTTCTCTTTTTGTTTTGCTCTAGCCAGTTTTGTGGCTTATATTTCCAGTATGACCACTTTTCACAACTCTTTTGTAAATCTCAATTTACAAAATTCTCCACATGATTCTGCTTTACTGCTTAGCAGTTCTCCAAAGAGACCCATTGGGAATGGTACTTCCTCTTTTGTTTTTCTAAATCTTTGGTGGACCTGATGTGTTTCCAATGTCTTGTTACCAAGAGGTTGTCACTGAGGATTTGATTGTCACCTCTGCTTTGTGTTGGTTCTATTTTTCACAGTGAACCTGTTGCCACATCTATAGTTAAAATGCCTGTACACATGCAGTCGGACCTTAAGCCTCTTCAGTATAGAGAACCTCTCACAATTTCGCTGGTGATTATGGTATCTTCACAATTTTTTTTATGCACTGACCAAGCACCTTCAGAAATAGGGCATCATGCAGAGTCTAACAAACTGAGAGGCCGGGTGAACATTGCTGGGGCAGAGGTACCACTGTAAGGATTAGCACAAAGGTTATGCTGTGAAGACATATCAGCTCAGCTGGAACTAATTTGCAAAACCCTCATCCCTACAGTACTGTGATTTTTAAGTCTGAAATAGCTCAAGATCATGCAAAAATAAGAACCTTCTCTTATTGAAATAACTGTTGAACTTTCAGGTTGCACAGAGGATTTCTTGTACCTGCAGCCCACACACCAGGAACTGAAGAAATACGGTGCTGAGCTGCAGTTAATAAACCCAGCCAGACCTTGATGAGATCTAATGAACTCCTCAACTTCTTGCTGACAGTGTGGCACCATGCAGCTTTCTTGCCATCCTTTTTCTCATCATTTCAGGTCCAGGGGTGCAGTGTTGGGTAGTTGCTGGCATGAGTCCCTAGGTCTTATTAACACCAGATCTCCTGCTCAGGGCAGTGCAAGCACACAGTGCCTCTGGACCCATGTGGGCTCTGGAAGCACTACAACATTTGTACTTGCTCCATACCCAATTTCACAGGCTCTTGGGCACAGCTGATGCTCAAAACACATCTCCCAGGGTTTGCTCTACTTAGTGGTCAGAAGCAGCTGCAAGAGACTTAAGGGTCATAATTGCCTCAAATACTGTTAAGGTTGCCAAAGGACTTAGCCCACTATGGCAAACTGCATAAAGAGGCAACTGCTCATGTGTGACCACCAAACACACCACACTCTGAATATGCCTCAGTAAACCCCTGGATTTTGGGGCAGTAAGTTGAGCCACCTGACTGGAACTTGAAATGAGATGCAGGTGGTCTGATTATCTCAAACTAGGAAGAGATAAACAAGCTGGGGGAGCACTAATAATGAACACAAAGAATCCACAAGGCAAGCCAACTCAGAAACTGTGCTGAAATTGGCTCTGAGTCTGGCAGGGAGAGGCCATGGCCCACCGATTCAACAGAAGAGAAAGACTGAGCATGGGACTAATTAGCATTGGAAGCAAGGGAATAATTTAACCAATAGAATAAGAGAACTTTGTACCCAATGAGAACTGATTCCTTTGTTTGCTAAAATGTGTATGTGGTGACAAGTTTTGAGTGACCTCAGGATCCCCACCACTAAGTAGAAGAGAAAGGGACCAAGAGGATGCTGTCTGGATCCATGGGAGGTGATATCTTTCTACTTAATCTGTCTGTCACTCTCACCTCCCTATTTTTTTCTATTTCCTTCTAGCTCTCTCTCTACCTCACATTTACTGTTAAAATCCATGCTATTGACTTCATCATATGGTGTAGTTTTCACCGTAATTCAGGCAAAGGCATCTCTCTAACAATCATAATAATCAGATCTAAACAGCAGCGCTCCAGAAAATTGTATTTGTTCCTGTAAAAGTGAAGGAAGTAATAATATAAGCAGATTTTAAAAAGCCCACACATCAAAACTAGAATATCTAGATATGTTTGGGTCTAACTATCAGATTCAGCTAAAGAGATATTTCGTAGCAATAAAATATCAGGTGCTTTCTTGTCAAAACAGTGGACTAATCTTTTTGATTTTCCTTGTGACAAGGTGCAGTGTCTGAGAGTACTAAGAAACAAACTATTACTGGCTGACATGTTGTTGTAAGTAAAAGACCAGTTAAAATATAAAAACTAAAGAATAGGTTTTAATGGTCATTGCCTCCTCAATTTAAGAACAAACTATTGAATAAATCCCTAATAGATGCTGCCACTATCTAAAGCCATAACATTAAACCAACTGAGTGCAAAATCACCCTTTAAAGAAGGATGGTGTAAATAATATTATTATTTATTTTGAGTCAAAGAAAAAATGTAAATTCTGAATAACCACTCATGCAGCACTCATTGCCCCTGATGGATAATTAGTATTCAGCAAAAGTCAAAAAGCATTAAAATACTTATTAAAACTAGAATGTATCTAACCAGAATAAACAAAACCAACCAAACAAAAAAACCTCCAGCTGGTGACCTAACCTTCTCCTGCCATTCACTGCTTTTCTCCACTACTTGGGGCATGCACATAATATTTGTCCTAACAGATACAGTGCTTTTGGGACTGTACAAGGACATCAGTGTATTTACCATTATTCATCCCTCATTGATTGTTTTCTTTCCACACTTATAACACCACTGTTTGCTAAAATCATCTCTAGAACACTGCACTAGCTTGCAACATCGAATTCCACACTACAACTGCTCATGGGATCATTTTAGAACTGCATTCAGGGTATATATGATAAATAAAATGAATGGATGCACAGAGTGGAATAATACTGCAGGACTGAGTCTGCATTGCTCTTCAGAGTGTTTTACCAATATATTCAGTGGGGCACTGCACTTCCTAGATTAGGCTGGCAATGAAAATGGGGACATTTCAGTTTTGTGGATGGAAGTCTACACAACCAGTGGCTGATGGAAACATTTGAGAGGTCAGTCTAGAACAGGGAACAGAATGAAGTGGCCTGACCAAATCCTTGTCCATACCTTGTCTCAGGGCAAATAACTGACCTGGCAGGTCCTTGGGAAGTTTCCTCTTTGCCTCCCATAATGTGTATCTGTTAGTGTTTATCCTACAGATTCTGCCAAGTTTCCAGGCTCTTGCATTCTTAGCCTTTCTGACACCACCATTCTTTTCAACCTACTCTTGAGATTAGTTTCACATCCACTGGGACATCAGCTTGAGATTCTCCAGTCCCACAGATCCACACAGGGGGCACTACCTGTGTTGGCATCCAGCAACAGCAGGGCAGTCTGTAGCTGAACAGTGCAGTGAGGTACTCATTCCCCACACATACCCTTCCCAGCCTTTCCTTTGCCTTCCTCAAAAATACACATGCTCATATTCTATTTTTCAAATTCAGATTGCAGAAGTGAACTATGTTGAGGAATATAGTAAAAGCTTCTCTCCCTACCCCCTTGCCCCTCTTTTCCTCTAGTTTATTACATAGTTTCTCCATCCTTGAGTTTCTTGTACCAAGTCTCTTCTCATCTCAAAAAGTGGAACCGTGGAAAACTAAAACGATGTCTGAATTATGGGAACTACAACCCATGAACAGACAGAATCTAAAAGGCATGTGAGTTTGAAGACATTGCTGTGCTCTGCTTGCAGCTCACCTCCAATATCTGCATTTTTCATTCTCCTGCCACCTTACCTGGAAAGATCTTATTTTTGTTCTTTCTTTCCTTTTTCTTTTTCCTTGGTTTTTTGTTGCATTTTTTTTCTATTTATTTGTTTTACAAATATGTTTCAATTCATCCTCCTCCCAAATCCATTAACAGAGCAAAAGAGAGCAGGGCAGCCTTCCTCCCACCCTTGCTAATCCTGCGTGGGAAGGGACAGAGGGGCTGTTGCTGAACCACTTTCTGAAAGGAAAAAATATGAAAACGATTGCTACCATCATCACTACCTTTGATTCTATATTTATTATTTAGTCACGACTGTTACCACAGCTCATTATCATCACTACAGCCAGTACTTCTAGGCTGTTACTAGTTCTGAGACACCAACTTGAATTGAGTCATACAAACCTTAAGCCTGTCTTTCAAACCTTCTCCATGTCTTAAGCAAAGATATTTTTCCTACCATGCCTGGACTTGTTATCTCAAGTGCCAGCTGTGCTTGTTGTGTGGGAGGCATTAAACACTTTTGTGATGCAGTACTTCCAAGCTGTGTGTGCCTCAGAGCACAGCCTGATGCCTTTGCTGCAGCTCTCTCCTACATCTGATCCAGCAAACGGAACGTCCTGGACTCAGTCAAATGCTGAAAGGTCTGTAAATGTTCTGAAAGACCATGTTGCACCTAGCTACAGTTTCTACAGAAATACATTTGGTAAACCAGCGCAAATAGACCTCTTCTCCAGCATGTTCTCTGCAGGCTAAATAGTACCAAGTATAGAGATTTATTCTGGCTGTTGGGAAGACAAAAAAGACAAATTAAGAGTGGAAATACTCTCATGATGCCTTGTGAATTTGTGGAGGACTTTTTTGTATTTATTATTATTTGCATTACTCTTTAAAGGGCTATAAAGTCCCATAGACTTGCTCTCATTCAATACTTTATCTACCACTACTGATCTGTGCCCTGGAGTGGGATAGAACTGGTAAAAAAAAATTCCTATCAAAGAACACATTTTTTCTGCCATATGAACTATAAAATACTTACATTTTCATTTAACAAATTCTTCTATTTTGCCATCTTTGGTATTTGAAGTAACAGAAAACTATGATTTTTTTCTTGTTTCTTCCCCTGAACAGCCGCTGCAGAATGCAGAGCAGCAGCTATCTGGGAGGAAGCACAGAAGTGGGAAGGAAAGAGAGGGAGTCATTGCCACCGAGTGGGAAAACACAAAACTGCAGCATGTGCCTCAACTGGTTGTTTTTTTCTTCTCTATTCAACTCTGATGGGGAAAACATGTCAGTCAGCTCTCATAGCAGCAACCTGACAATTAAGTGCAAGTTTTCAATATCACTTAATTATTTCCCTCGTCAGAATTTAAATTCTATTTATCCTACCTTAGAGATTTAGTAGGGAGGGGTTTTTTTTTTCCAAATAATGATAGAAAAATCATCTGGTGAGTACAGTTAGAGCTCATTCACGTCTGTCTTGCTTTTAAAGAACATTATCCAATGAGAATTTCTTTTAAATTTTCTTAAAATCAAATTCCAAGTTCACAAAAATCAGCAGGAAGAGAATAATGGCATTCTCTGCAGGGCAAAAGAAAGGCCACACTACTAATCTTTTTTTATTTGCATGGGTTGGCATGTATCATAATAGATAAAAAGGTACCTGCAATATAAAATAGCGGTGAACATTTCTCAGTGCACACAGAGTTGCGATAAAGTAGTCATCTTTTAATATCTGTCCATTTTTAAAATGTAGGTTTTGATTTATAAGAGAATGTGTTGTTTGTATTTATTTCATGTTTTTCTGTGATGCTGGGTACTACTTCATCTTCACGACTACTGTGCTCACAGATACATTCTTTCATTCTCTTTCCACTTACAAATACCTGGACCTGTTTTGTGAAAAAAATAGTTAATAAAAGTTTGTACTCTAGGAAAATTCAGAATATCTTTGCTATGCCCTAAGGCAATTGAGAATAATACTGATATATCATCATGTGTTTGTCAAGTTTGAGAGGCAGGAGGGCATGGGTTCAAGTTTGTGCAAATCAGGCAAAAGCAGACTTTCCATAACCCAGTGAGCCATCTAGCCCCACTTACAAACCTTTTGTTAGCTTTGAAAACTTTGACAATTGTGAATTTCAGAGAAGAATTCGCAAGTATATAACCAACTCCCCCTTTTCTTTACCCAGCTGTTTGTCACCTACTTTTCTCTGAAACCATAGGTTTTTCCTTAACATTTTCCATGAGTTAGTGGTCATCTTTGGTACTTTCTGTAAATCTTCTTAGGTGTTTGACTATGCAAATGCTCTGATTAAGACTCCTGAGACAAAATAGGAACGAAGATTCCAGTGAACAGCAGGGAGGCAGGAAATCATTATAAAACTCAGATTTAGTGATTCAAAGAAATGGAGGTTCCTAACTCTTTCTTTTTTGACTATACTTGCGGGGATGGATAGATGTCCATAAACAAGCAAAGTACTTTTACAGAAGTAGCTGTGATTTTGTCAGCATCTGGGTGATGGAATGGAATTAATTGTCCTTCCTGAAGAACTGGCATCACTAGAAAGAGCAAGTTCAAACTGCCATTATTGACAGCAACATGAAAATTTAGAAGAATTGGGAAAAAACCAAATCCTGACATGTCTCATTTTAATCCTAATTTCATTGTTAAGGTAGTACAGTTCACTGAAGGGTGGGTATAATTGTTCTACTTTGGCTTCTGGCAGTACTAGCTGTCTATAGGAGATAGGAATATTGGCTCTGCTTGCTCACGGGTTAAAGACGAATACAGATATAACTGAATCACTGCAGAGCTGCTCTACACACTTCATTAAGTAAAGTAGAGCAATGATGAGTAAGCATTTTTATATTTATATGGACATACATTTCTCTGACTCAGGTACTCATGTTCATGGAAAAACCTGAATTTGCTAATAATTTCAGATCAGCAGGATATCCTTGAGTGAAATCCAAAAGCCTGGTGTGGAATTTAACTGCAGTTGTCCATGCAACTAATTGATTATGCTCAGCCTTGCATCTTCATTCAAAATCATACCAAAGCACCATGTCTGCACACCAACGGTACTCTGTGTACCGTGTACTCTCTGATACCCATTAGGAATCTCATTAAGTTTGTAAACTGGGGGTCATACCTGTATGAATTTTTGTTACCCCAAAACATCAAAACCTCAAAGGTCCTGTGGGTCGGTCTGTTTCTTGGGACCTTGCCTCTGAGTTTTACAGGGGACTTAGATCTGCTAATCTGAAGTCCTTGTAGCAATTTAGCATTTAATAATACACAATCAAATAATTTCTGGTGTATTACAGAAAAAGAGTAAGCAATCCAGTAGAATCTATGGGCTGTTATCCTTATCCAGAATTGTTCAACTGAAGTAACATTTTTTCACACCAATTTTCACTGAAGGTAAAAGGGCATATTCACAGGTCCATCAACTTGACAGGCACTGAACTAATCATCTGATGCAACACTTATCAATGAAAGTGCCTGGGGCCTTTAATCTGTGCAGACAAACCTGCAAACTACAATTAGGTGTCTACAATCTGTTCTGTAGCTCACATTTATTGCCAAACACTGTAAACTAACTCCTCTTTCATAGAGGACTATTTATAAATCACACGGAGTGGTTAAGTCAGGATAAAAGCTTTGTGGAATGATATTTGAAGACTATCTAAGTAACACACTCTTAGTACTCCTTTTTAAACTTGCACTTTTTGAGAGACCAGTGAGAATTTCTAACTTTTCAGAGTTTCTGGAGAAATGAAAGGAATTACCATATACATTGAGGAAAAATGTTTTATTCTTTTACTGTTCTTAAGTTGCAAGTTGTCAGCCCCCAACTGTGGTTAAAATTGCACTTGGTTTATAAACTTCTAAAATAATCTGAAATGAAAATATATGTTTGTGTATTATTAGATGAATATGACTATAGTAAGATGCAAAATGAGTCATTTTTTAAGTCTGTTTTTAATCTCTCTTCTATTTAGAAAAATATTACAAACAAATCAGCATAAATCACTTATTGTATGAGAGAAAAGCTGCTACAACTAGAGAGGGAGATGTTGACAATGCAAATTAATTAAATTATGGAAAAACTGAAGTATCAACTCCCTTCCTTCCACATTCAAAAGTCTGCACTTGTCAGGAAATATTCTCCCCACAATTTCTCAACTGGGTCTGGCAACATACCAAGTCTAAACCATGCCAAATGAATTAGCTTAACAAAGGTATAAATATGCTCAGCCAAAAAGATCTAACACGTGACTGGTTTATGCGATGTTCTTTCAATTAGCCATATTCCAATAAGCCTCAGTTTTAATTTCATAAGCCTCAGAATTCATTTGGCATTGGTGAATTCTCCTCCCCCTCAGTAATTAACTACTTCACTGTGACTAATGAAAAAAAAAAAGAAGTCAAATTGCACATTGGTTTTATCAGCAGTTATGGATAATTAATTAATCACTGGTTCTTTTTAATTTGGTTGAGTATTATTATGAAAAAGTAAGTAATCACTGCTGAGTTACCTTTCATTTTCATATTCTGTATGCTCAACTGAACACACTCACATACACATATAAGTTTCTTTTAATGATAAATACTCTTTGGAAACTTTTCATATTTTTGTCTTTAGTTATTTTCAAGGATTTAGGAAGGTTTATGACAGTTAAGTTAAACAAACTAAAAATACATATTGAAGAAACTCATAATAACTGGACCTAATTCTACACAAGCATACAGTAGTAAATAGTGGGTCATGACACCATATTTAACACTGTGGAATGGTATCATCACGATGAAGAAAAATACTAAAATTTGTCATATTTTGTTGATCCATACTGTGATCATACAGTATTTTTCCTCCCAAATTGTCCATCCACCAAATACGTTTAAAATTTCATAGACTAGTTCCTCTTACAACTATCAAAAACAGTAAGACACAGTATGAAAAGCATTTTATTTAAAATAAATATGTTTCATTATAAGTATTTTTACCCATATTCCCCATGCCTATATTAAGTGAGAAAATCCAAGGTCAGTCATAATAATGAAGAAGTTACTCAAGGAGCAGATGATCTGCAAATGCATTGGACAAGTGTAATAAAAGCCATTTTAAGATCATTCTGTAGGAATCAGAAGGCACTGAACATGTGTTTAACCTTAGGACTTCTCCTACCTCTTAAGGTATCATGCAAGTTAGAAAAATATATATAAGGACACAGTTTTATTCTACCCTATTCCAGGAATTGGGGATCATTTTAGTGTGTATTTCTCCCATGTGGGAGAGTTAGGCTCCCACACCAGAGGATCAAGCCCACCCAAAACACCAGGTTGTCAGCTCTTAGGGGGCTGAGCTTTGCCTCACATTCCACACCCCAAGAACAGCAGGACTCCCTGTGGTACCACACACACTGCAGGACCATGAGACTCTCCTATTTTGCGTTTTTCAGGAAAATGATTGGGCTCTGAACCAAGCCCTGCTCTTGCACAGAGACTGGAGTCTCACTTGTTTTACAACCCAGTCGTTTCTGTGCCTCCGTGAACTCAGTGGGAGCTGCAGACTCCACGGAGCTGATCAGTGGTGTTTTGCTTTATGCTACACAGCAGTTCATACCTCCTACTGACTTAGGAATTGTACTACTACTTTCTTACTGTAGTCTGTTCTGTACTCACAAAACAGCTGTAGCAGACACATGTATAAAATGATACTAAAGCACGGAACTAAAAATAAACCTTGCTCAAAAAAAGCAGATTATTTTCTCATCCTGGAAATTTTCATGCTGGTTTTCATATTTTTGTGTGATTTTCAAAGATGTTCATGGTCTGCTTTAAAAATATTGGATTTTTTTCTGAGATCATATATCAATCAATAAAGTTTATTGATAAAAAGACATTCATTTTCCTATTGCCTACAGTATTGTGGAACAGTAAAATAATTCTGTGAAAATACTATAATGTCTCTTGAGTTCAGTAAAAAACAAAAAATGGAAATCTTCCCTTCTCCAACATTATTTATATTTTTTTTCCTTCTGTATTTCCAAATGATATCTTGCACTACTGCATTTCAATGGCACTCAGTTATGCAGCCCTATTTTAACTCTGCAAATGCCCTCACTTTTGACTCCCAATTATTGGCAGATACAAACTATTTATGTTGGATGAAACAAATGATGAAATGCCTGCACTGCCCAAAATCTAATGCTGACGGCCTTTTTTAAATAGCCTTCAACTACTTTTCAACACTGTCGGTGCAATTTTTTCCCGTGGAAAAGCGGAATAGTCTGTCTTATCCACATTCTGTTCTTCGGTAGAAATGACAGAAGTGAGAAAGAATGCAATGGTGGAAAGGTTGTTTCCCACACAACTCAGCAAACCAAGGACACGTTTTGCTTGGCGGTTGATGCATGAAGGAATAAACGCATCTCCTGAAGAAAGCGCTCTTGTGGTCAAGTTAATAAGTAGCGTTTTACCCAAAAGCTCATTGAGCACATTCAGATGTGATGCTGTATTTCCAATGGAAATTTCAGCATTGTATGAGTGGGTTGGGTGAGAAAGAAGCTAAAATGAACTTTCTATCACTCTGTTCGGAGTAAAGACGGTCACAAATACGAACGTGACACTGCCCCTAAAGCCAAACTTTTCTCTCATGGAAAAATATGAAAGCAAAATTAAGTATTCACCAAATCCTGTTTTCCCTGGAAAGGTATTAAAAAAGAGGATAAAACTGAGTGGCGATGCCACCTGAAAACCCACCGTTCCCATTCTAATCGCAGCATACAAGGTAGGCTGAAAAACATAAAAAACCCAAATCGATGTTTAATCTCCTGGCCGCTCGGCCCGCACTCGCACGGAGCCACTTTGGGCTGCCGGCGGCCCGTAGTTGCCCTGGCAACCGGCAGCGAGCGTCGCTGGGGTCCGCGGGGAGCGGCACGGCACGGCACGGCACGGCACGGGCCTGCCCGCCCGGCGCTCCCGGGAACCGGCCGGGCCCAGGCAGCGGGAGCCGGGAACGGGAGGGGGGCCGAGGGGAGTCCCCTCGTGCTGCCGCCGGGCCCCTGCATGTCCCGCGGGGCTCCTGAGGGCCGGGCCGGTGGCTCTGGGGGAAGTCGCCGGAGCTGCGCTGCCTGAGCCTCTCGGCTCGAAGCCCCTCAGCTGTTCCTGCCTGTGCCCTTCTGCACTCCGGGAGAGTTGGCACTCAGCAGGGTAAGGGAGCAACCTCGCCTTTCAAATCCTACTGACTTCCATTCTGCCTGCCTTAAGTGACTTCGAGAACCCGAGCTCCAGGCTGCACTTTTCCTCCTTTGAAAGATGTCTCTTAAAAGTGCTTTTCCTATTTCTGTTGAAAGTGTCGCTCCTTATTTGAAGTCTGTCATCTGCCAGTAGATGGGTCACTTCGGTATGAAACCCTGTGTGTCGCTTGTTTGATTCGCAGCTGTGCTTCAGCCGTCTGATGTCTCTACAAACACGTGTGACCCTTCCAGCTCCTCACTACACAAGAGCTTTCATCTCTGAAGAGTGAGACTCCGTAGGAAAAGTATTTTTCCTGCTCAGTGCTACCTCCTTCCTTGCTAATACACTGGCATGTTGTCCCAGTTGCATTTTTACAAAACCACTGTCACTGTTCATTGCTCCTATTTTGCTTTGTCCCAAAGGGCTGACATTATTCCTGCTTATTGTCACACTTTTTATAGTTTACTTTCTCTCATGGTGTAACCATGACTTTCCTGGATTTTGTCATTAGTTAAAACCTAAGGTATCTTAGCATGTATCTTGATTACTTGGAAAATAGAAAAAATTAAATACACCTGAATTACTTCTAAATACCTTCCTGAGAAAAATACTTACGTATGTATTAGCAAGCTGCCTGTTAGTATTATGAGCAATTGTACATTTGAAAGGTTGACACTGATAGCACTGTTTTGTGATATATGCTGCTACTGTCAAGAACTTACCTGGTGTTTTTATAGTATGAAACAATTTTGATTCTTACTTCTCTTGACTGTTAAAAATCTGTCTTCTAACTCTAATGTGATTAGAATTCTGTGATAATAGACATACAAAATCAGTAGATTTCTTTCTATGTTAATGTTTTCCATTTGACTTCCAATTTACAAACAGAATAGTTCCCGTAAGTGTCATGTAAGTTTTTGTGTGTTCTGAAGAGACTTAATTGTATATTAGTTCTTTTAAAAAGATTTTCAGTGGAGACATGTAACATTCTGGAAATTGTAGGAAAGAGAAAATAACATGTACGTTGGGTTAACTGATTAGAATCGCTAGTTCTGACTAAATCATCAGTCAAGAAGTATTGATTTAAACTTTCAATTTTAATTTTGCTTTGTATTTTAGCTAATTTGCTAATCATTGTTATATGCTGTTTCACAACATTCAGTAAAAATTAGGCGCTGCATTTAATTCTTTCTACAAGTCATAAAGCCAGCATATCTACACACCTACACCCATGCTGGGACTTTATCACTTACCCGAAACAAAAGTAATCCTAAAGATTTCATAATGTAGATGATGGCAAAAGTATCTGACTAGAAATCCTGTTTGGAGGGAAGAATTAGAATAGCCAAGCTAAACAAGGACTGCATGTAGAAGAGTCTGGCAGAGGTTAGGGCAGGTGGGTGATAGAGCTGAGAGCGAGAAAGTAGCATGGCAAAAAAAAATCTGTCTCTCTAGTTCATTCTGATCTCAGTATTTGGCATTTAATCATGTTTTTAACAAAAACAGGTGTCACCAAGGGTGATGGCTGGATAGCAAGCACTCTGCTCACACCTGAGGCAATGTTTGTTTCTGTGTGTGGCTTCCTATTACTTTCATCTCCATATAGTGTAATTTCTTTTTCACCATAGGAATCTAATTTCTTATTTACTAAATTGTTTTTTTTTCCATGCAGAATGCACCACAGCAGAAATTGCTGAATACTAATAATATTCTTAACTAGCATTTTCATTCTTTATAATTGTACTAGTATTTGAAATCTTGTCATCTCCCAGGAATAATTTGTATTATTCATCATAGTATCAGACTTGATAGGCTAAATAGGCAGAGAACTATCATTTTTATTAGGTACACTTTAACCCAATCACATACATATGTAGTGACATGTGTAACTGGTGCATTGACCTATAGAAGATGAGTGTGCTTAAATCAGTTTTTAAGGATGTAGACAAAGTTATTTTTGCACTCTTTTTTAAAAAGCACTTTCATTCTTCTTACTGGAATTGGAATTGGTTTTCTGTGCTCTTTCTTTGCTGTGTTACATTTCTGTTCTCATCTCTTATTGATTGTGGTTTGGGTTTTGTGTCCTGAATGTACTCGTTTCATTCCTTCATCCTGGACATTGCTCAAGTTGTTGATTTCTTCTGATGTAACTGCATCCAACCCTATTTGACTCAGGGCTCTTCTGCAGAGCCCTGTACTGCTACTTGGATTTCTAGGCTACCCTAAAAAGCAGACTGTATCTAATTCACTATGCTGCAGGTCTCAAAGGACACAAGTAAAGAGGAGCTGGTTATGAAACATGTGCCTTTGAAAGATGGAGTAGCAAGACTATTACAATTATCCCATGCACTGTGTATGATATATAAGAATTTGTTTCCTTATTAATTCTGCACTTACTGAGATTTACTTGATTGTTCATGTCAGTCTTTGGATCTGGGGATTCCAACTCTTGATATTCTGTCGTATAGAAATGAAAATTATTTTATGTTTTTAATTTTTTTTTTAGGAAGCAATGTTCTAAGAATGTCATCAGGCATCCAAGTAAAAACAAAGACTGCAGCACAGAAAAACAGAAGCACAGAAAAGACACAGTCTCCAGAACCACAGCCAAAGCCTAGTGACAAGCTGAATCCCAAAACTATTGATCCGGTATGTATAGGCGATGGTGGTTTTGTTTTGTTAAAATCCATCTGTGGTTCGAAGAATTTTCCTTACTTATGAAATGGCATGCAGGACATACTTCTTCTGGTCCTGTTTTTTAAATTGAAATTAAACTTCTGTTAGTAATCATACATCCCTTACCTTCTAAGCTCAAATGCTTACATTCTTATAAAAATGTATTTTGCTGCACTGTGGCTTGGATGGTAACTGTTATTTTCTATGTACTATTGCTCTAAAAAGATATTTAGCTAAGAGTTAAAATGGGTTGGGTTTTTTTGTCCCTATTCTTCTAAACTTTGGCACCTGTTGCTTTAGAGGAACTTTAGTTATGCAATGAAACCAAGAATCAGGTGGCATATTGAAGGTATTCAAGGCTTCATAAAATCTGGCAAATGAATCACTGCTGAGCATTATTTGAAACTCACAGTTATTGTGAATATGTAATGCTTCAGGAAAAATTTGTGCTCTTGGGAGAATAGTAATGAAGGGTGTTGTTTATTTCATGGAAGTCATGTGCCTGGAGAGCTAGCATTGAATGCACAAATTATAGTTCACCACTGGGCCATATAATTTGACAATTAGTAATGTCACAGACTTTTTGGAAATTGAATTAAATGCAGGAGTACTTTGGTGATAAACAGAGGCTGAATACTTTAATGTGGGCATTTTTTTTACTTGAAATATGTTTGCAAGTAGCACGACTGAAATTAAGCCATGAAGTCATCAAATCATGAACACAATTCTACTAATCCTTATGTAGGTTCAAATACTCAAAAGATAAGAGTTGAGATTTCATGGTATTTGCTTCTGAATGCTTTAGGATAAGGTGTATAATCTGGGAAGCAGCATCGAATGATCATACTGATAAATAATATAATAGTTCATATGCATAATAAGCATGCATATGATAACAAGCAAATTTGTACAGCTTTTCCTTGTGTGAAGCTCCTAGTTTCCCTAATCAGTGAGTCCTCCTAGATTCTCACCCAGTAAGAACCTCCCTGTGCATTTCCAGTGCCCTCACACATCATCTTGCCTGATAATTGGTGTTTCTTCCACATCTTGCCACTATGTTTTTTTGTCTATACTGAGATCAAGATGGAATTGCAGTAAAACTTCTTTCTGCATGTTACCAATCAATATAAGTGCAAGAGCTTCAGGGAAGTGGGAGCTCCTTGATCTGCTAAGGAGAGAACCTGTAAGACTTTAATGTTAATGTCTGCAAGAAAAAATAGAAAAATAAGGTTATTCGATCAGGAGACCACTGATTCTACATTTTTATTCATTTTAACAACTCCCTAACCAGATGAGTCTTAAAAGCAGTGTTTGGATAAGTGTATCACTTATATGTTTTCCCCCCCATAGCTGCAGTTTTCGTTTTGATTTTTTTAAGAATCATATGGCTAAGTTCATTTCTTTGTAAACTGTAGTTTTAACATGTTCATAATAGCTATAAAACATTCATGTTATGAATAAATAATGGGGTTTTTTTCTGTCCTCACAGTTTGGTGCTTGTTCTCAACCATCTGCATTTGCTGCTACATATGCTAGAGGTGGCATTCCGTGCAGGTGTGTTGGGTTTGTTTTTATTTTTACACAATATATTATGAAATACATCTCTTCATGTTTGATCTTTTAGTTAGGTTGTTTAATTCAATTCATTTCTGGAAAAATTTCTAATACTTAACTCTTTTCTGAGCAGGAGGCAATTTTCCATGCCTTTGAAATTGTTTTCTTCTGTTCCTTTTTTTATGCTGTATTAATAACAAAGCCACAATTTTAAAGAATAGTTAGGTACGTGCACAGGTGGTTTCCGAAACCTCTTTCACAAATTGTTTCTTCAGGTAATTGTGTTTACTTCTACCTACTAACAAAAATAATTAAATTAGTGCCATTCACAGCCTTTTTTGTCTGAACTGAGTAGTATGACAACATTTTATTGAATATTCTAATTCTGTAGTCATCAGGAATATAAAATATTAACAAAACTGTTTGTAACTAATAGTTTAGGGTATTTTAAGTTACTTTCCTGTTATTTATTTGCCTAGAGAATAAATATTCTAGTGTTTTGTCACATGGATACAGAATTACTTTACAAAAATAAAAGTCATCATTAATAAAATTTACATGTATATACTTTTATAAAACAATCTTCAATACTTAGCCTTTATCTGTATCTTAGGAGTAAATAGTAAATTCCAATATGATTTTCTTTCAGTATCAACTGATTTCCCTTTCCAGTTGCTATTTGAGGAAAATGTTTATTGATACTTTTCAAAATAAGTAACTTTGCAATAGGAGTATCTTCTGTGTTGGCATAACTTCTGTTTTCTGATTTCTGTGTGATTAGAAGCAGAATTTTGAAAACTGCCATATTTTGGGAATTTGTTATACTTACACTGTTAAATACTAATATGCATGTACATAGCTTGAACTCAGTGATCCCAGAGATCTTTGCCAACTTAGTTGGTTTTGTGATCCTATGATTTCACTAAGGAGAGCAGTGTGTATTGAGATTGTGTATATAATGTGGTAATACACCGAACTAATTGGCAATCCATCTAAAGCAAACAGTGTTAGCAATAAATTCTGTATTATTATATGTTACTTCGTTAAAACGATATTCTTTATATAGGTTAGTGCATGGATCAGTAAAGCACAAACTGCAGTGGGATTGTCTTCTTGAAACTGTTCCCTTTGATCCTCTCCTTATAACATTGGCAGAGGTAAACTCAATTTCTTGCAATATTAAACATATAACCATTTCCTAATTGCAAATGTCATTTTTTAACAATCTAAGCTAGCTAATTTTGGCTCAGCTACTAGGGAGATATTAAAAAAACCCACTTGTGAGGATATTGTGTGAATGCAGATGATCAAGAACATTGCTGTTTGTAGTTCTTTAGTTAGAGCATTCTGGGAGAGCTAGGTAGAGCTGTTTAATCTTCAAGATACTGATCGAGTGCAAGACTGTATCTCAGATTCCCACCTGTTGAATGAAATACTTCAATCCATTTGGGGTTTTGCAGATTCTTTTGTAAACTAAATAGTTTAGCTTATTTTTGTATGTGAAGCCTACCAATTGAAGAGTTCTCTCCTCAATAGACTGAACTGGTGCAGTGGCAATAGGATCCTTTAAATAAGTGGAAGAAACACTATACATTATGTGAAATTTATCACCAAATATGTTTCAGGTGTCTAAATAAACATTGAATCCAATGTCACAGGTAGAATAAAGTGCATATACTGAGGTGGCTTATTTTCTTTTTTTTTTCTTTTTTTTTCTTTTTTTTTTTCTTCTTTTTTTTTTTCCCCCTTCCCCCCTTCCCCCATTTTTCCTGTTTATTTTCTTTGTTTCTTGTTTTCCTTTGTTTTTTTCTTTTTTCTTTGTTTGGGTTTCTGGGTTTTTTGTTTGTTTTTTTTTTTTTAAAAAACAAAACTGTCAGTTCCTTAAGCAAAGTAGAGCTCCTGTTATGGTAAGAAAACAGGCTTCAGCCACAGGACTTTAAATCTTTGAGTTTTGCTAGTCAGGCACTAGAAATGCATCTTTGTACTATCTACAAGTTTTTAGTGTTGCATAGAGGGCTATGTGGTTTGGAATGTGTTTCCTTCCATAGTTAACCTTCTATTCTTTTTTTCCTTCAGGGTGTAAAACCCCTTTACAAATAAAGCCTGTTCTAGTTCATGGTCGTGTTGAAAAAAATACCTTGGATTGTTAGATTAAAGGTAGTGAAGTACAAATATTGATTGAATTGGCAGTATTCATAATATGAGTTTTAATAGTCAATGTTCTAAAAGAAAAATGAATTAGAATATTCTGTGAGCAGAGCTGTACTCAGTGGCTCCACATGGTGGAGTTAGTGTACTTTATGTTTTTAACTGATCTGACAAAATCTAAACATTATCTTGCTGCTGTGTGGAACTTTTAAAATGTGTTTTTGTTTAAAAAAAGGCTCACTATAAAGAAAATCGTGTTTTACATTTGCAACAGGGACTAAGAGAGACAAGACATCCCTATACTTTTGTTTCAAAGGAGGGTTTTAAAGAATTACTTCTGGTTGAAGATGCTGCTGAAAAAGCAATTCCCTTGTTGCCTCGTCTAGTTCCAGTCTTAAAAGCTACATTGGTATGTCTTGCACCTCATGCACAGATTTTAATGGGCATGATTTTTTTTTTTTTTTCTTCTGCTGGTGAGGACTACATGGACCATATTACTGTGATAAATCTATTGCACGGGCTTTTGGTTTCAGGATTAGGAATGGTTTCTCTTTCTGTTGTTAAACCTATCTTGGTTTATTAGCTAAACATACCTTTATGTGTAAATTCAGATGGGCAACTCCTTGTATAGCTATATGACAGTAGCTATGGAAAATTTTATGAAACTGTTCTATTAAAGGTTTTAATATAAACAGAAATAAATATATATATTCATGGTGGTTTAATATTTCTGCACAATACAATGCAAAAAATAAAAATTAGATGAAGTAAAATGGATATGCAGGAATAAATACTCATTTATTACATGTAACAATTCAAAATGTGCTACAAAGGCAAAACAGAATCACAGAATAAGCTGAGTTGGAAGGGACCCACAAGGACTATTGAGTCCAACGCCCAGCTGTGCACAGTACCATCTCCTGAATGTGACAGTGAGGAAAAGGGAAGAATATATTTAAAGTGTTTGAGGTCATATTCTTAATTTTAAAAATGTTTTTAACTCTTCTACTCCATCAGAAGATAAAGTGAGGTATTGGTTTCAAGTTATCTCTTTCATCTTTTTCATGTCTTTGAGAGTCCTTTTCTGGTTCAGCAAGCAGCTGTCCTTTAATCTAGCTGTGCTTCAGTTCTGATTTAACAAAGATGGCTTGAAGTTTGAAAATTAACTGTGATCTCAAATCAGAGGTGTACCAGAAGTTCAGAACTGTGTGTTATCAGTATTTTTCATTTAGTTTGAAGACAAAATTAGAAAAATTATTCTTGTCTGTTTCTCCAATTACTGTTACTCTTCTGATAATTTTTATTGTTGCACTGTTTTGGTATTAAGTCTTGTTAAACCCTCTACTAAATAGACAGTCAATGATTTCTAAAATCATTAAAAATAAAATGTTCAGGGCCCAGATTCTGGAGAGGAAAAATTGCTGTTTAAAGAAAATTTAGTATGAGACCAAAATAAATTGTTATGAGTCTATTTCTCAGCTAAAGGGAAAGCAAGATAACTAAACCATTAGAGATGTCCGGTATAGAAGAACCTTCCCATGGGAGAAATAAAGATGACAGAGAACCATAGAAGTAGATAAGAGCCTGATAATTGCTGGCAGGTGACAAAAGTAATTAGCAGGGGACTAAATTAATTGAGGCAGAAAGTCATTGGTTCTTCTGTTTCTCCAATAAAGAAAGTTATCATTATGAATTAAGTAGAAATTACCCAGAATTCAATACATTTGTAGCTAAAATGATATCTCTTAATTTTAACATACAGCATATAAAAGGTTATTTCTAATATGCTGTGAAATACTGAAATTGTCAGTGTAGCAAGCTGTTCTGCATGCCAAATTTTTAGAGACCAACATTCAATCATATTGTACTTCTGTTTCTAAACTTGCATCATTATAGCAATTAGCAATTACACAGTAGTTTTAATGTTTAAAACTACTCCATGCAATCATAATGCAGAGATTTCAGTTTAGAAAAACTTGTGTGTTTGTCTGAATATTACTCACAGGATTTTCTTTCTTCCCCTTCTGAAGGCACATACAGATGATGAAGTATTTGAAAGGGGTTTGGATGCTTTAGTGCAACTGAGTGCTGTTGTTGGCCCATCTCTTAATGATCATCTTAAGCTTCTACTCACAAATGTAAGTTTTTAATGCTATAATGAAAATTCATTTGTATTTTCCTGCTTCCTTTGTTGAGATGTTTGCCATACTATCTGCACAGATATAGTGGAGGACTCAGCAGTTCCATGAAAAGCTTTATTTCATGTGGTCAGCCCCCCTGTGTGAGTCTTTCATTGTTTTATAACATGGTGACATATGAAGTCCTAGCAAGGTCCAAAAACTAGTGTTAATGTAAACTGGAGAATAATGGAAGCCTTGTCTCTACCATTTAAAAAAACATCCAGGTGCTTTGTTTTGGAGGAAAATTAATTGCAACATGAGTTTTTAATTTTAAGTCTGAATATTTTAGCAAAACCATGAATGTTTCAATACATTAACAGAAGCAAATATTCCCATTTCTCTCAGATGGGAATTCTGCACAAGGAGGTTTTCATTAAATTAGCTTCGAGTGGGATTATGAGAAATATTTTTATACCAAGTCCTTCTGAGGACATTCTTCCTCTGTCAGACAGGCTTTTCATGGTTTCTTTTGACCTGCTTGCAAAGTGCACTTCTATAGCAAAATAAAAGGACCTTTTTTGACATCCAATACAGAAGAGAGAAATTACAGAGGTTTTTTTTGAAGTATTTTCACTTCAATAAATCTCTTTCAAAGCACATGAAAAATACGTTAACTTTTCATGTGGACGACTCTTTAAGAATGAATTTTTTTTAGGGTGGATATTTCTTTCAAATTTGTTTGCTAAAAGAAAAAGAAATATTTTTGTTGGCTAACAGATCACTTTCCTTTGAATTTAAGTTTCTCTCTTTTTATTCCATTTTCCGTTATTGAGTTCCATTCTTTGACATCAGTTTCAAGTTATAAAGCAATGTTTCTTTGTGGCTTTAATTTTCCAAAGATAAGATGAAATAAAGTAACAAAATAGATTACTATTGTCTCTTTGCATATATTTTACTATATTGTGCAACAAACCTTTTTATTTTACTTTTCCAATAGCTTTTAAGGAGATTAATGGACAAGAAATTCAGAGAAAAAGTTACTGTTGCTTTACAAAAGTTGGAGCAATATGGTGGAAAGGTGAGTTGATCAGGTGATTATTCAGTAATCTGCACTTTTTAATACAATTTTGCCAAAAAACCTTTCATCTCTGGCTTTGTTGCCTTGTTCTTGCTTCAGTGTGGCTGGGATACATGCTTGGTGTTTCATTTTCTGAGGCGAAATATGTTTCTGAACAAGATTTACTCTTGCAAAAAGTTATTTTTTTGCTGTTATTGATGATGCCTGCCTGTTCCCACTGATAGCTTATTGTTTAGGTCATTTACCGAGGGAATCTGACACTCACATTCCAGCCCACCCTGGTTAACCCAGAGTCTGGATCTGCAATTGCTATAAATCAAAAGGATGCTTTAAGTAATAGGTGGCAGAGTTTCTTCTGTTGAACATTCTTGTGCTAAATATTGTGCTGTACATTGTGCACAAAGGAGAAAAGGAGAAAAAATGAGCAGTTCTGGCTTGGATGTTCATCTAGAAGAGAAAATATTTGCTTTCTTGACCCTATGAGCACTCGTATGTGTTATATTAAATAGTTATTCATAAAGAATAGGAATAACTTGAAGAGTAGGGACCATACGTGCAGGCCTACCAGTCTTGAGCTTGTGTGCCTTAATCAGTAGGTGCCCAAATAATCAGTAGATACCTCTTCATTTTTGTGTGTGTGCCCATTCAGTAACAGTGTTTGTATTGCAGACTTGAAAAACATTACGAGAAATGAAGATGAGAACTTTTTTTATTTATAGGAAGTGAGATGAGAAAAGGAAAATTATGTCTTATCTTAATGTTCTGAAAATTTAGGTCTAGATAATGTAACTAAACCAGTAAGTTGTTCTTCTGTCAGTCCTCTGATTTCTTTTTGCCTTACCTGTTTTGTGAGTGGATTTTTCTGCATGCCTTTTAAAAATACTTCAATAAGATAAAGCAAAAAAAACCTGGAAATAAACTGCTAAATTGTGATTTTAAGCAATATTATATAATCAAACCACTTCAGTTATCACATTTATTTTCTAAATTAGTTATAAAGCATATCATTCCTACTTTTGTTGGTAGTCCCTTCGAGAACATCACTCCTCTACTTAAAAAACCTTATTATTTCCTGTCAATAATTATGCCCAGTTTTAGGTATGAGTTCAACATGTCCCTTGTTTTGGATGTTGACTCTCCAGCGTTAGTTATCACAATGGTGCATTTTCTCAGTTTATTATTTTCAGCCCTTTTGACAATAAATTTCTCGGCAAATAGTAACTTTTTAGTTTTCTACCATTTGAGAATAGCAAAGAAAACAAAGTAAAAGTTGTGTATTATGCAATTTTTAAAGACTATGTGAGTACTGTCATATGTAGTGCTAGTGCCCCTCATTTTGTTTAAATTTGTTTTGTTTTCTTCAACAGGCAACTGTGACTATCATAAAATCTAAAATTCCAACCTATACCTCTATCTACCCTTGAACAAGAAGACTGTGGTGATACGTACTGTAAGGTGAAGTTTGGAAAGAACCTGTCTGTAAATATCACTGACGCTTAATTGGGATATGATACATTCTCTTAAAATAATAACAATTCTTCAGTATGATGGAGACCAGGAGTGTTACCAGTTTGTGAATATGTAATTATGGAAGACTTCTCTTTGTATATTGGCATATGCATTGTGCTTACAATGACATTTATTAATGTGCTGTTATTTCAAATGCAGAGTAAATATTGATTCTTATTTTGTTGTAAATTATAATTTCATTTAATATATATGCAGTACTTAATATGTTTTGTATATTTGTGTGATGCAAAACTATTTGGTTGTAATTACTCAAATGGTAACTAACTTGGTGCTAAATTGCATATATATAGAGAGAGAGCTGCTTTTGAAATTTATAACTTATTTTGTGACACGGCACAGATGGATGCATTTAGGTTCATCAGGACTAGGTTAGATAAAAGAACTATGAGCCCTCACAGACTGCTTCAGAGTCAGCTTTTAAAGGTGTGAAGCTGGACACAGTAAACAGGCAGCAAATGGTGCGAAGCTGAACTTGCTCAGTGCATTCCCAGCATGTTGAGAGCCTGGAGAGGTTCTGGAGAATATAGTGCAGAGGCATCAGATTGCTCCACAGAGCCACAGCCCAGGTTTTGCTCAGCTAATTAGTTCCTGTTAACTTTGGGCCTGCTGAATGGGAACTGGATGGAGGAGGCAACTTTGGAATACTTACACTGTGCTACCTTTGCACTGAGTTCAGTAATGTCAGAGATATGCTTGGGACTTGCTTGTGAATTCAGGTCCACAAAAGTTAATAAACTTCTAACATGGAAGCTATAAAAAAATATCAATTAAAGACAACGAAAAGACTGCACAAGCCAGCTTACTTGACAGGGCTGTCAAGCTTTGTCAGGTACAGCAGTTATCCATTAATGTATTTGAACTTGATTGCAAAATAATTCCTAACTGGTTCTTGTAATAGTGTTCAGGGTGATGTTGTATTTAAGTACACTGAGAGGGAGAGTTAAATGAAGTAACAAAATTTGCACAGAACTTTTTCCCCTGAGGAAAATTCAATTCTAGTGTTAAAAGTTGTTGGAAAGGATGTTTTCTGTCATAAGATGCTGATGCAGAGAGTATTAATAAAAGTCTGTCATGTGAAAGCAATTTCAGGAGTTTTTTTAAAAGTACCACAGCCTGACTAAAATTCACTTCAGGACTGATCTCTGCTAAGATCAGAACTTTGCTAAGTCAAAATAAATATATTTATGATTTAAAACAATTGTATTTCTTCAATAAGTATTTTTGCCAGCAGGTATTTAACAACTCAAAAAATTGATCATGGTCCTTTTTTTTCTTCATGTTTACTTTATTTTTTTTTTACAAAATGTGCACATTTAGTTTACACAAACACGCTACAGCAGATTTCAGGTGTACATGTATTGTACTACTCTTATCCTACACTGGTGATAGCAGAGCAGCCTTCAACGTGCCTCAAACATCCCATCTCTACACCAGAATAGATACCTGATTTATTTTTACAAAAGAATACTTGTAACCTTCTTTCTACTTCATTAACCCCCTTTCATATTTTCTGCAGCAATGTCACAATGAAGGTTGGCCTATCTCTGATAGCATTTCACCTATTTTGAAGTATTGGCGTAGACTCTGTGGACAATATTTCTTTAAAATTACATGGATGGAGGGGCAGTGTTATATTTTAGGTGCATACTTTTTTAGAAGAATCTTACTAGATTCAGAATTAAGAAGCTCCAATCTTAATGAAGAAATCTTAAAAAATGTAATGCATTTATCACATATAGATGATATACAGCTAAAGTTCTCATTGGTTTCCTGGTTCTGTCTCACAGTTAAAGGTATTACAAAAAGCTGAAATGGATGTTAGCCTCTCTAGCAGTCATTATTAGTAGATGTTACTACATAGTGATGTTCATTCTCAGCGCTAAAGTAGAACGGCAGTTTCAAAAGTTCATGCCTTTTTCTTCATTAAAGGCAGAAAGACACATACTTAGGAGAGCAGTGTTAGGATCCAGTTAAGGTTTCTTCATGAAAAATTAGAAGTCAGAAGATCCTTAATTTTAGGCAAAGAATTTTGCAGACACATCCAAGAAGAATTAAAAATACAGTTTGTAGGACTCCTGATAGTCATGTCATGATAAATTAGGTGCAGATTTTTTAGGTGAGATTGATAGAATCTTAGTCATATTTTTTAGGGAATAGGAATACCTATAAGCAAATTTTTTTTTCTATAGCAGTTCTTGCTCTCAGGTTATCTGTTTAGTTACATTTGGGTTTGTTGGGGTTTTTCTGTGAAGAGAAAAGCAAGTCAAAGTTGGAAGGCAATTGTAGCAAGGTGTGCATTGCACATTGATTATAACATTGAACTCAAAATATTATTCAAAAATGAGGACTACACCATAGAAATATGAAAAGAAAATAAATTGTAATGCCTCTGTATAAATTAGAAGCTAGTGATTTAAGAAATATACTTCAACACCTTGAGCTTAATCCAGTACAAACAAGTAGCAAAACTAAGAGTATTTATTTAATCTCCTTGTGATTTTATCTATTTTAACTAGGGGTTGGAATGATAATAAAGGTGCATAATGTCAGTTCTATTTTATTTGAGTTTGTAGTAAGATCCTGATTTTTCAGTGTAATCCTGTTAACTAAGTAGCACTGCTAAATTGTATAATTTAGAAAGGGTTTTTTGTTCGGAAGAGTTTATAATAAAAAATTTACTTGCATAATACATGTCTCAGTGTAAAGCTGAGTAACTTTATTTATGATAAAGTGGGAAATCCATTTTTTAGATAATGTCGCAGAATAGCTCATATTTGTCCATTAGTTGTATGTATTAATGTCTTCATTAAATCACATTTTCAAAGAGCTGCATGGATCGCATTATATTCTCATCCTGTAAAAAAAGATAACACAAAACCAAAAATCACACACCATTACAAATGTAGTTGGCAGATATCTACAGTGAAATGTATAACATTTTAGAACATTTTAACTACAACATTTTTGTCAGCTTTTAATAGATCCAGCCGTCAATAAGTTTTTCTATATATTAATGAAACCAAAACTACTCTGTCAAGAATACAATAGCGTATTAAGAAAATTAAATCTGCAACATTTCAGAGGTTGTCAGTTTATATTCAGGATAACAGAATGCACTTAGACAATAAATACTCATGTAATTGTTGTATCAAGTGTGAATCTGTACATGTAATTGCTAGTCCTGTGCATAGTACAAAGGAGCCTTTTTGCAGTCCTAGGGATTCTGCTGCACAGTTAGGAATGACTCTAAGAAAAATAGACTGAAGTGTGCACCATTGCATGAGCCAGAGTCAGTTTGACGAGTATCACCAGTATGGTGACTACTTCTCAATGCTAATTCTGCTTTCTGATGGCTTTGCAGTACATAATTTTTTAACAAAATAGTAATCTTTCAGGTTCTTTATTATACTGATGCATTACTCTGTACTCCAGATTTTACCAGTAAATAGCTCTCAGCACAGCACTCAGCAAAAATTATTTTTCTTTTTAAGCTTTACCTGTCAGTGTATAGAAGAAGGAGTTTACTTGCAGTAGCCCATATTTGTTGGTGTTTCTGGATCAACAGTTGTTTGCACAGAACAATATATATACACAATACAAGAATTTATTACATGTTCATGTAGCATTTGCTGGTCTTCACTGTAATGATCCTACCCTTTAGTACTTTCTTCAGAGATAATATAGCCATCTTTAGTGAATAAAAAACCTGAATTATAGATAATTTTGATGTTTCATGAAAGATATGCATCAAAAACCCACTTCTTAGAAAGGTTATCTCAATAGTATTCTCCACCACTGATAAGTATGTGAGACTGCTGTACATTAATCTTCCAGTAACACGTGTTCAGTATCAATTTCCAGTTAAATTATTCACTGTTCAGTCTAGTGGGTGATTTGCTTTGTAGAAAATTACAAGTCTGAGTAATTAGCTTAATTTATGTTATGAAACAGGCTCAGTGGGGTTTTTTATCTTTGATTCCGTATGTCATCTCAAGTGATGCTGCTGTAAGGAATGATCTGCATGCTATTTTGTATGATAAAATAACTTGTGGAAGCAAGGATATGTGCTTTCAAAAAATACTCTATATAGGCTAATGCTTAAAAAGTTTGTGTAGTAAAGCTACTATATTAAATTACTGGAAGTTAAAATAAATAACTTCTCACTGCATTGCTTTGAAATATCAATAAACGAGTGAGGTCAGTGACGTAAGGTTAAAGTTTGATTTAAGTAATTTGTCATTTAATTAATACAAATGTTTTTGTATCTACATTGGCAACTAAGCTCGGCAAATGTGCAAAGCAAACAACATACATTTGCAAAGTGTTTTGACACTATCTACCAATTTTATTATATATGTATTATCATGATTCAAACTGGTAGTTTTCTAAAATCATATTTCTGAGGTTGGCTGTTTCTTTACAGAAGACTTCCAAAGCCACTCCCTCAGTCAGTCAGATGGGAAGTCTTCACAAGAAGGTACAGACTTGTCATAATATTTAGAACATGATGAGTTTTAGAAGCTTTTTTCCCATCTTAAAAAAAACCAAAAAAACAAAAAAACAAAAAAAAACCCCAGATGCCTGCATTGGAATTCTTTGGCAAAGGTACCTTTTTTCATGTGCCTCTTTTTTCAGTACATTTTTTTACACAAATTTTCGTATTAGATTTGTTAAATGGTTCCTAACTCAAAACAAAGGAAGGTGTTAGTGCATGTGAAGCATTGTCCATATGAAGCACAAACCTGGATGAATGAACTTTGGCAGATCTGACCTACCTTGAAGCCAGTTTTTCTTAGGTTTGAAATGATTTCTTTGCTGTTTTCAGCCTAGCCCAGACCATCAGCATTGTCTATGGAAAGGGCTACTCCTGCAGAAAACACCTGTGCCAGCAGCCTTATTATCAGGACCTATAAGTCACTCACCCTGACAGTCACCTCTGCACCATGCATGCCTTAGTCCTTTGTCTCTGTTCTTCTTGGTGCTGCTGCAGATGTGGAGCAATGCCTGAGTCAGACCATTTTCCGCCAGCACCAGAGAGTGAAAGGAGGCAGATGAGGAACTGAGAGGTGCCTAGCTCTTGATGTGGCCACACTGCTGTTTCCCAAGACCTAGATCTGCCCTTTGATAATTTATATGAAGCCAGACAAACAGCAGCTGCTTTCTGGAACTCGTTCTGGCATACCTAGGGCAGCACAGTCCATTTCTCCTGTGGGATCAGGGAGACTCCTGGAGTCTGGATGGCAGTTTAGCATTCAAAAGCATGTGGGGTAGGGAGGGCAGGGAAATGAGGTCTTACACATTCCCTGTCTGAGATAGAGGAGGATGAGGGGGAGCACCATTCTGCTCAGATCCTTCTACATAGTGTCCAGAGACAGCACTCAAAGCCTGAATGCTTAATTCCCCACATAACTGCTTTAACACTTTTTGAAGGGACAGGCCATTCTTTGCAATGGGACTGTGAATTAAGAGCCTTGAACCACCTGTACACCTCAGGCTGTACAGTGCCACTGCATTGACAGTTGTGCCAAACCAGTGCTCAGCACAACACAATTTTTTAAAAAGTCTCACATGTGAAAAATGAATGTTTAAAAGCCCACCAAAGGCTCTTGAAGCTACAAAAAAAAACCCTTCAGGAATGTACCCCAGGAACCTGAAGTAGAACCTCTGTTCAAAGATGTTCTTCTCTGTTCTTTCTTGCTTGTAAAGTAAGCATGCCACACTTCTTTAGTAATTGCAAAACAGCAGTAAAGGGGATGTACTTCTGCAACTCAGTAATTCAGCTTCCAACTCAAAGTGGAGGAATGCCAGTACTCAGAGACTGGCAAATCTTGCCTGAGATAACCTTCAAGAAAAGGCTCCTTCAGCCCTTTCCTGGGGGAACACACTTCTGGTCTATTTAAAGATTCAGACCTTACATTTTTAGATCTCATTCATATCAGGATGTTAAGAAAAGGTTTTCCTGCACCTGTGTTTTAAAAGCAGCAGCCATGTTCCTTTGAAAAATATGTAATCCTGAAAAAAATGAAGCCATATTAACTCCTGAACTGAGTTTCTTGAAGGAGTTCGGTTTAAATCCAGTCACTAGTGGGGTTCTGCAGTGCTCATCCTCAACCAATTCTTTTCATCACTAACCTGGACACAAGACTCGAAGGAATGCTAAGTAAGTTTGTGGACAGCACTAAACTGGGAGAGCCTGTCAACTCACTTGAGGTCAGGGAGGCCCTGCAGAGAGACCTGGACAAAGTAGAGAGATGGGTGATCACCAACCATATGAAGTTCAACAAGGGCCAGTCCAGGATTCTGCACATGGGATGGGGCAACCCTGCTTGTGTGTATAGACTAGGGAGTGAGATGCTGGAGAGCAGCACTGTGGAAAGAGATCTGAGGGTCCTGGTCAGTGGAAACTTGAGTGTGAGTCAGCAGTGCCCTGGCAGCCAGGAGGGCCAGCTGTGTCCTGGGGGGCATCAGGCACAGCATCACCAGCCAGGCAAGGGAGGGGATTGTCCTGCTCTGCTCTGTACTGGGGCAGCCTCACCTCCAGTGCTGGGGGCAGCTTTGGGCACCACAATATAAGACATGAAGCTATCAGAGAGTGTCCAAAGGAAGCCATGAGGATGATGAAGGGTCTGGAAGCTGTGTGAGGAGTAGCTGAGGTCAGTTGGTCTGTTCAGCCTGAAGAAGAGGGCACTGAGGGGAGACCTCACTGCAGTTACAACTTCCTCATGATGGGAAGAGAAGGGGCAGACACTGATCTCCCTGATGACCAGTGAGACAGGACTGAGGGAATGGCCTGAAGTTGTGTCAGGGGAGGTTCACGTTGAATACCAAGAAAAGGTTCTCCACCCAGAGGGTGGTTGGGCACTGGAACAGCTTCTCAGGGAAGTGCTCACAGTACCAAGCCTGATGGAGTTCAAGGAGTATTTGGACAGTGCTCTCAGGCACATGTTGATTCTTGGGGTGTCCTGCACACGGCCAGGTACTGGACTTGAATGTGATGGGTCTCTTCCAACTCAGTATATTCTATGATTCTATGAATCCTAATCCCAAACCTCATTTCTAAAACCAAATCTTGATATAAACATGAATTACACACTTTGAAGCACAGAAGTCTTAATAGAAGAACAGTTCTTAAAGGACAGAGAGACAAAAATTTAGGCAGCAAAGCACTTTTTGTATCAAAAAACCACAGCCACCGTTGAAGTTAAAAGCAAGGGAAGGTGAGACAAATAGCATGATATTAATGGTGTCTCCATCATGTAGCAGTTTAGAGAGCATCTGTCCCACAGGTATTCTGAATACTTAGAACAGGTAAGTAAGGAATCTTCTAACAGACTTGAGAAACTGAATTGCATTTGATAAGGAGAGCAGACAATTCCTTACTAAAGGTATTCATTTTCTTTGTAAATGAATCACTCAGCCAATCACCATAATAGCTGTCATGTGCAGATTAATGTGTCATTTAACTTCCGGAGTGCTACAGACTTCAGCTGGGAAACGAATCTCATCTCTGTTTCTGATGATCACACAGTGTTAGCAGAGCCTTTTGTTAGTATTGAGCAACACTGACAAGCTGGAACCATGGTCAGTGCAAGAGAGCCCTGCTGACAGATGAGACACTACCCAGTGCTCGTTGCTAAGGATACACAGGATAACAGCCACCGTTAGCAGAGCTCTTGGCTGTCTTTCGTCCTCCAAAATCAGTGGATTAAAATCAAACAAAGAATCACTTACTACGTAGCTGTGCTCATAAGAGCAACCCCTCTTATTAATAGCTACGGATGCATATAAAAATAGACTGCTTCTAGAACATCTTTGAGCATCTAGATCTTTCCCTACTCCAAACTGTGAAAAAAACATCACTCACTAAGGGCATTTATCTTGAATGTCATGTTCTCTTCTGTCTCTTTATTACTCTCTTCTTGATATAGAAGATAAAAATCAATAAGCACAGATTATATTGCTGGTCTCTATCAGCTTTGTGTTAATTAGTCTGTTGGACAATGTACCAGTAGACCATTACCATGACTTCTTATATTTCTCACTGTAACAAGTAATGACAGGCTTATTTGCCATATCAATGTACATAATATAATCAGGCCTATCATATTATCATAATAACTAGGTCTAATGTGATGCTTTGCTATACACAACAATCTTGATACTTGGGGTGTCCTGTGTAGAGCCAGGAGTTGGACTTGATGATCCTGATGGGTCTATTCCAGCTCAGCATACTCTATGATTCTATGAACCTCTTACAATGTGAAAGGCTAGTCATCCTTATTTTATACTCTATCATTTTTTTTTCCTTTCCATTTATAATTGTCAAATTAACAGGATTTCCTTAAATTTATGAAAATGCAACTTAACTATTTTCATATCATCTCCTGGTCTGAGAATAAGCTGGTTTCTAAGAGCAGAGGAGTGAAAACAGGCTGTAACTCCTGCTTCAGAAGTTTATTCTCCAACTTGACTCTAGAGGCCAGGAGCTGCTTTCAGCAGTTAAAAGAAATTAACAGCCACCTGGGTAGTGTAAACAGTTGTGGCTGATAATCACAATCATTCTCCCTCTTGCCTTGAGAAAACTTGTCTGGTGCTAACTCTTGCCATCCAACATTTTGCAAGCCCCTTGCACTCTCCTTTTATATGGCCTCACAGCTTATAAGCACATCACAACTCACTGAGAAACTCACTCATGGATTATAAATTTTCAGGCAATATTATTATTGCCATGATTATATTGCCCCAGCATGGGCAGAAAATAGAAATAAATATTTAGCTGAATACGAAGAAACTTTTTTCTATCAAGTGCAAACAGTACACTATTAAAGAGAGAAAGGATATTGGCACAGTTGTCTAATAAGCAATGACAGCTTGTGTGTAACAACTCTTCTGCAGATTCAGGCCACAAATTTACTTGAACCGTTTAGTGTTTTTGTGTAATGGTGCACATACATACTCTACCTTGGGAAAATGCTGTCTCTGTTAATAAGATCTCCCTCACTGACACTCCAGAAATCTGTGTAGAGCTATGATAGTATTAGCCAACATGTACATATTCAGTACTTATCA
The DNA here is from genome assembly GCA_024500445.1 of Entomyzon cyanotis. Lineage (NCBI taxonomy): Eukaryota > Metazoa > Chordata > Aves > Passeriformes > Meliphagidae > Entomyzon > Entomyzon cyanotis. The sequence continues at coordinate 11,675,755 of JAKEPQ010001009.1, forward strand.
CTGAGTACTTACTTTCTGGCAGCTCTCGATGAATTCGTCTATGGTAACTACTCCGTCTTTGTTTTTGTCCATTTTCTGTAAAAAGAAAAAAAAAGAAAAAGAAAAAAAAAAGGAAAGAAAGAATGTATGGGAATTGGGTTTTTGTGGTCAAGCTTTGGTAGCAGGGGGGCTACAGGGGTGGCCTGTCTGAGAAGCTGCCAAAAGCTTCCCCCATGTGCAGCAGAGCCAATGCCAGCTGGCTCCAGGATGGATCTGCTGCTGGCCAAGGCTGAGCCCATCAGGAATGATTCCCTCTTGAACCATTCATTATGTTTTCCCTCCCCTGCCCGGCTGAGGGGGGAGTGAGAGAGAGGCTTTGGTGGGTGCTTGGCATCCAGCCAGGGTCAACTCACTGCAGTATGTTTCTCCTCCTAATTCCTTTGTAAAACAAGTCCTTTTCATTATTCAGTTATATGTCAGCCTAGGAAAAACCAGCCCAAAACTCGTAGTAAGTGATATACTGGAAAATGCTTAAAGAGCTTGTTGTTGAAAAAACAGGGTGTAGTGAGTAGATCTGAGAAACTTGGGATGAAACCACAGAGAATAAACAGGATTAGAGAATTGGAAGGATATGCAAAACTGTTATAACAATGAAAAGCTTTCTCTGCCTCCTCACAGAGCAGTCTTCTTGGCTTCTGTGTTACCCAACCTACCTGGAAAAATGTTTCCACATGTTGTTTAGGTGCATCTTCCTTGAGAACAGGATAGGTGCATTTCCCCATCATATCATATATTGCTTTCATGATATCAAGCATTTCCTGAAGAGGAAAAAAAATGTTTTTGCAATGTAATATGCATTGTAGACACTGCTTTAACTCAGAACACATAAATAATTTTTGGATTTGCATTTTAGAATAAAAATTTGAAATTTGCCTGTTTTTTGAACCGCTTCAAGAAGGAACTACTTAATTCCTAGAAATTCTAGCATCTGATTTCAGCTTTCATAGACGTATGATTTCAGTTTTAGATGATTTGTAATATATGCAATTTCATGGATTGTGGGAAGAATCTCCCAATGCCTTATGAATAAAAAGTAAAAGGAGTTCTGTAAGAGCAAGTGAATGGCCAAAACACATCAGCTTCTTATAGCTGATTTTCCCTAGAGAAAATAGACACACCCATGCACACACCTGCTCTAATGTAGAGTCCTCCTTTTATATCAAAGGCTCCTCCTTTTATATCAAAGGCTTTGACTTTTCTTAAGAGTGGCTTGTGAAAATTTGAAGAATAATTATAAAAACAAGTCATCTGCAGCATGCTGCAAAATTATTCTACAGATTACTCTTCTATAATGATCGTGAAGTGTTTTCTAAAAGTGTAAAATTGTACGTTTAATTTATATATTTGCATAAACCTCACTTTAGAAAAACTCCATATTGAAAGCACTCATTTGGTCCCACTATAATTAAAGTATGTGTTTGAATCCTTGCAGAATAAAAGATGTAGGAATCTTTCTTTATAAATTCTGTTTCAAGTAAACATTTTTAGAAGCAGATTCATAAAATAAGTAACAATTACAGCCCATGTACTTAATTCCTTTTTGTCCAAATATCCTACCAATCTATTCTAGGGACTGTGTGTGCAAATACATAGGCATAGTTGAAGCCAACCATTTCTGTAATTGAAGAATTCTGAACTTTTACAACTTCTATAAAGATTTTCTCTTTTCAATTTTCATATATGCCTGTAAAATAAGACAATTAATTTAATTTTTAGCCTTTCCAATTTCACAATATCTGATAATTTGTTAACACATTTAATTTGACAATTAACCATTCTTCTTTGAATGCAGGACTTAGCTATACAACCTTTATTTCAGTGACTAGAGTAAGAAGTAGACCTTACCTCTTTAGTTATATATCCATCCTTATTTATATCATACAAATTGAAAGCCCAGTTCAGTTTCTCCTGTACTGTCCCTCGGAGTAAAATTGAGAGACCCATGACAAAATCCTGAATAGACAAAAGGTCTTGGTCAGTTTGGAATTAAACAGTTTTTCACAAAAACTCAGAAATCCAGACTAACGCATTTGTCAGAAGTCTGGAAAGATGTGTTGTTTCAATTTTTTTTTGCTTCATTATAAGTGTTATTGATTGCTGGATTAACAATCCAGGCACTATGTGCTACATTCATAATTAATAAGTAAATTGAGTAATTTTCTATAAAGTAAACCATAATTTTCCATTAGTGGATGTATCCTCTGAAATGTCTAATGTCTCACATAAGCAGTTCCTGTTGAAGTAAATATCAGGAAAAAGCAATCCCCATGGTTTAATTGTCCAAGTAAAGCTTAGGTAGGAGTTAGATTAATCTAAGCACAGGAGACCAATCAGGGGAGAACCATGTACTAAGGAACATTAAATTCTTGTTAATTCAGTACCTTGTTAAAGTGGAATATGTAGTTCCCAGATCTCTTAGATCCATCTGCTGCAGTCAGTATTTCAAACTTCACCTATGATACTGCACATCTCAATTCTTATTACATTTATTGGAAGTATGATAGGGAATAATAAATATATTACGTGTCCACGTACCATCTTTATGTTTTTATGACCCACCAAGGCTCTAGTGCTATAGACTAACTCCACAGAAATTAATCAGAAGGCTTTTGAGATTATTTATATGTAGAATTGGGTTATAGATTTTTGTTTCATAATAAATACTGTTTTGACAGCATAAACCTCATTTACATTTAATGACAGACTGGAGAAAATATCAACTCACATCACCTCTCTTCTGTATTTCTTAGCATGTTAACATTTTTTTCCTAACCATCTCCTCCACCTTTTTCTATTTGATAAGCTTATGAACCCATAAATATGTGAAATTGCCTTCATAATAGGTTGAGCAGAATATGGCAAGTGCTTGTATTTAAATGTGCCTTTCTATGTCATCAGCAATGACACACAGGAAGTCTTAGAGTAACATTAAAGCAGAGACAACAAAAGCTGAAATATTTCTTATTTGCACCAGCAAAGGTTTTGCATTTCCTCTAACATAGAAACAATGGAAGAGACTACACTGAGGTTAGACATAAATTACAAAGGTCTGGTGAACCACACAGTCGACTAAGTATCCCTGATACAGTGAAGAATACACAGGCACCATGGCCTCAGGTGGTCTAGTGGGCACAGACAGCTCTTCTGACAGCTTCAGTCATTTTAACAATTCAGTTGGCATGCTCTGGGTTTTCTTAGTCTGTCACAAATTTCTGTCTTATTGGTATATGTGCCTTTTAGGGTAAATGGATACATAAATCTTGAAAGAGTTTTGCTCATCCTGTCTTGTTCACATCTCAATGACTAATTGAGGGTCACAGGGTTAAATCTCCAAACAGCTCTTTAACAATGTACTATTAAAAATTAAAATGTTCAAGAAATTCAGAACAGATTTGATCACATTACAGCATGAGCAATTAACCTTTTTAATTCAGTACCATGTCTTCAAATCTTTTCTGCGCTGTTTTACATTCTTGATGTAGCTTCTCCTGAAGTCCTTTGTGAAGGTCCCTAGTTGCATTATTTTCTCAGATTATATGTAATAATTCTGAATTTATTTTTATTTTGGCACAGCAACATTTTTGAATTTATTTTATCTAAACTATATCAATTTTTATTTTCTTGTTCAATTCCCTTTGCTCCTTTCTGTGATGCATCACCTGTGTTAGCTGGCTTCCTGGAATCATTTATATCCCCACTTCCAAGGCTACCCTTCTATAATTGGTTTTAAAAATAAAACCCTTGGCTTTATGTTGTTTTTTTTCTATGGGACTAGATGTTCTTAAAAAGGAGAGACAACCTTCCATGTATGTGCTCTAAACATTGCAGCAGTGAGTCGTCTCCTTCCATATTGCATCAACATGTGTTGGGATCCCACGTAGTTTGGGTGCATTGCCTTTACCTGAGTGTTGTGCAGGAGTCATCTCAGGAACAGCAGAAAGGCTTTATCGTAATAGGAAGTTATGATGAGCTGGATAAGGACCAGCTTGGATGGGATATCTTTTCTACATACTTTCAAGCAATTGAAGAGCACAGTAATAGAATCATACAGAAATAGAGTATCTGGATATAGGCTAAATCCACTGGGTATTTTGGGCTAGAGCCTTCAACGGGAAGATGCTCTGTATGGTGGAAGGCAACGTGTGTGTCAGGAGCAGTGTAGCCATTCTAACTGATAAGCTAACAACCCAGTGCAGACAGCCATGCTAAAGCAGCAGTGCAGAGGGAAGTGTTAAAATCAGAGAGCAGCTGCCCATCTACTTATGCATGTTACCAACACTCAGTGACACATTTATCAGGCACACCATTTAGCAAAGACCACAAATACAAGTCCCCATGACAGTGTTAGAGTACTCAGATGCTGTTTTCCATCCCTGTTTAGACACCTAATTTCAAGGGAGAGAGGAATTCTTCTTTTAGAGCCTGTTTGTTTTTTAAGGAAATGTCATCTGATACATACATCCTCTGATACGTACATCCTCTGAGAAGCTGTCACTGCCCACTGAGAGGGGTGGTCCTGCTCAGCTGAGCACTCAGTGGGGAGAGGTGCATCTGGTCTAGGGTGACAAAGGAGCCTAAAACAGGAGGTCTGGGCTGAGACACAACTCTAGGTTGGGTCTTTCTTCAGTCTGTGACAATAAAAGTTGGAAGCACAAAAGTCTCTGCCTTGGTACTTGCCTTTATTCCTTTCCACAGCTTCCTGTTTGTAACTTGCTAGTTTCCTGCAGAGCATGCTAATACCTATTAAGACCTCCTTCTATGCCTAATTTTGATTCTTCAAGAAAAGGGGATGTCTAACTGAAGGGTTGTGAAATGCAGCATCACTGCACCTGTACCAGAGCCTGCTCACATTTCTGTTCTGCACTACGGCCGTAGAGTATGTCTGGTTGTGATCTGGGATGAACTTGTATTTGTGGGGCTTTTTCCCAGCAGTGATTAATTATCTCCTTGCAAGGTTGTTGATGACTTTCAGATTGTTTTATCTCTCAGTAAATCTTTGGTGATAATTAGTTCATTAATAAATTAATTAACAATCTTATTAAGTGTGCTGTCTCAAATCCATAGGAAAGCTTAAAATTATTCCACCTGGTCATGTGTTCCTTTATGTCTTTTTCAATGCCAGAAGTTGGTAGGCAGGAACCTAAATCCATTTTTAAATTTAGATTTTAGGATTTTGAAGAGGAATCAAGTGATATCACAGAAGTGGTGCCCTGGTGTGTATAAAACAAAGGTCACAGAGGAGGAACTGCTGTTAAAAGGGAATATATTTCTTTGTAGCTGCTTTAAATTAGATGGTGGTAAAATGCTTATGAGATCACCACTGTACTGAGAAAAATTAGCTCATTTCCTACATGACATGGACAAACCTTTTTGTGTTGAACCCATCATGCTTATAAACCTCATGAAATTCAGCAAGGCCAAGTTCAAGGTCCTGCACCTGGATCGGGGCAATCGCAAGCTCAGATAAAGGCTGGGCAGAGAATAGATTTAGAGCAGCCCTGAGGAAAAGGACTTGGGGATATTGGTTGATGACAAACTCAACGTGAACCAGCAATGTGCACTTGCAGCCCAGAAAGACAACCATGACCTGGACTGCATCAAAAGAAATGTGAGCAGCAGGCAAAGGAAGGTGATTCTGCCCCTCTTCTCTGTTTGATGAGACCCCACCTGGAATGCTGCATCCAGCTTGGGGGCTGCTGGACCTGCTGGAACAAATCCAGAGGACTGGAGCACCTCTGCTGTGAAGACTGGCTGAGAGAGTTGGGCTCGTTCAGCCTGGAGAAGAGAAGACTCCAGGATCACCTTAGAGTAACTCCCATTCCCTAAAGAGGGCCTACAAGAGAGCTGGGGAGGGACTCTACAAAAGGAACAGGACAAGAACTGTCCTGAGAGATAAACTGACGGGACAAGAACTGTGCTGAGAGTTAAAACTGACAGAGAGTAGGTTTGGATTAGCTATTAGGAATAAATTCTTTACTGTGAGGGTGCTGAGGCACTGGGACAGGCTGCCCAGAGAAGTTGTGCAGGTTCCATTCCTGGAAGTGTTCAAAGCCAGGTTGGATGGGGCTTGGAGCAACCTGGTCTAGTGGGAGGTGTCCCTGCCCACGGCACAGGAGCCAGAGCTAGATGGTCTTCAAGGTCCCTTCCATGTTCCATGATTCTATGAGTCATTTAACTGCTGCCTTCATAATACTGCTTTGGACACCACTTTTATTAGTAGTAAAATGTGAAGTTGTGTTTGATCTTAAGAACTGTACTCTTCTATGGAACCGAGTCAGCATGCTTGTTAATTTATTAACCAATGTAAGTTTGGGGTTGATTAAATATGATAGAAATCTTTAAACATTTCCATTGTGTTTGGGCACAGCATTGTGCTTTAAGGCACTGAGAATTAGTGGGATTATTGAATAACTTTCAGCAAAATCACTATTAGAATAACCTTAATCTGCATCTACAACAAACGAAGTATACTGATTTGGATATTTGCATGTGGGTGCAATGAGCTTTACCTTTGCCAATATGTCTAAAGTTAATTAGCCTCCATTTTTCTGTCTGTGTAAATAGTTTTGAGGCCAGATCTTCATTTTGGCTCAGTGACAATATATATGCAGCAAATGGAAACTTTGCTTTTATATCTGTCTCTGTCTAATGGAAAAAAGAACTTCACTAATATGCCCAAAGAGCCCTCCAATAGCTGGGTCACTGGGGCTTCAGAAACTCTGTTCTCATATTAAAGCAAAACTAGTTCACAAAACTAATGAAATAAACTAGCCTCAAAATTAACATGATCATGGGATAAGGAGAGATAAGTTCAAGCACCTAGTTTTATGAGTTTGTTTTTTATGCTACATAAATCCTTCACTTAGAGATCCTGGCTCTTAGCTAAGAGCATACAGTTCACAAAACTCTAAAGACACAAAACTCTAAGCAATCTCACCAAGCAATCTCACCAAGAAATGTCAATTGAGATGTGCATTTAAGTTCTGCTAAAGTCCAATACTTCATTGTTGATGGTTGAAAATTTGAGGAAAAAAGAGCAAAAAGCTAAAGAAAATTCTCCCTTTTTACCCACAACTCCAGCTACCACTGCTTCATGGAAACTTGAGAGTGCAACACGAAAACAAAAGGGCATTCTTACCTGCAAAAGAATTTTGCTACCACTTCAGATTTTGATATTCTTTTTTTATACAGAAGATAGCCAGAGTGTTTTTATCATAGGTTATTATATTAAATTTCATTTACTCCTACACTTTGGTATAGAAAGTTATTTGGAAATAATGGTTATTTGTTCTCCAAACTTTTAAATTATTCTCTCTCTACCTTTTGAGGTGTTTACTTTTGTTGTTTTTCTAATGGTAACTAGAATAAAGATTGGAATAGAAAGAATATGGCACAGCTGCACCTAGGATAAAAAGGAGCAGGAAAAAAAAGAGATTATTGTATTTTGCACATTTCACAATAACTTCTTTCACATTTTGCAGCTATTTTCATGTGATTATTAAAAAAACCCATATATTTTTAACTTCAGAAGGATGCTTTTAGAATGGCCATCATCTATTATAGTGAGTATACTGTTGCTACAGGGACACAGAAGAAAGAGTCTTTTGACAGCATTAGAGTTATGATGGATTCACAATTAGTGCAAACAATATCAAAGTCTAAATCACTCATGTCTAGCTTGACAGTGAACAAAAGTAAGCTGGAAATGTCATTTTGGCAATGAAAAAAGGCACCACTGCTTTTATTTTCCTGATTTATTTTATTCCAAAGCCCTTTTTTTTTTGTGCACACACCTGCACTCTGAGATAATCAAAACCCTTAAAAAGGGCAGCAAATCTAGAGCATTTCCTAAGGCTTTCTGTCTGAGATACAAGTGTCAACAAATTGACCAGAAAAGGTACAAAAGCTTTTTTTGCTCCCATTCTTTTTGATGATAACTGCAGAAATACTTTTCAACTATTGATTCTAAAAATGCTTTGTCTCAATGCGTCTGCTGTTGCTGAAACTGAAAGAGGAGAAGTTTAGGTTAGATATACAAAAGAAATTCTTTACTGTGAGGGTGGTGAGGCACTGGAATAGGTTGCACAGAGAAGCTGTGAATGCACCATCCCTGGAAGTGTTCAAGGCCAGGTTGGATGAAGCAGCTTGGTCTAAGTGGAAGAAGGTGTCCCTGCCCAGGGCAGAGGGTTTGGAACTATGTGATTTTTATGATCCTTTCTGATTCAAACCATTTTATGATTCTGTGATTTGACCAGAAGAATCCTTGTAGATTTAGCCTATGTACAGAAGATATGAATAAAACCTCCATTCCTGCTTCTAGTTTCACACAGATCCTACTGACCTCCTGCCCTAGGTTACAATACAAATGTATTCAGTATTCTATTACCACCAGCTGTGGGGCATTAGCTGTTATCTCCTGCTGTGACTCACCCCTGATAACAGACAATGAGCTATCAAGAACCAACAGCATGACTCATGGAATTATCTCATCCTATTGTGAGATGCTCCACCCAGGAGGGAGGAGCCAAGCATTCCCACCTGGATATAACCTGGCTTTGAAGTGTACTAGGAGCCCTGTCTACTGGGTTCTCAGAGGACAAGAGCTACCACTGGACCTTCAGCTGGAGACCAGACCTTCCACAGGATCACTGCTTCAACTGAACTACTTCATTTGGACTGCTACCACCACCCTAACAGGGTGTCAGGTTGTATCTGACTTTGTCAGTGCTTTTCCTTCTATTATTGCACTTATTTAATTTTCCTATTAAATTTTAATCCTGACTTGTGATCTCCCACTGGTTTGTTTTCAAACTAATACACCTCAGCTGCCTGGAAAAAGGTAGATAGGGTTCATGGTTTTTTTGTTTGTTTGTTTTTAATGCAAATAATGAAAAAAAATCATCTGATATAGTCTTAGTTTAACATAGAAATTTCTGATCACAGTGCACCTGACTGGCAAGTCTTTTTCCTATTACATCAATTAATTATTTTTATAAAAAAAAAATCTGTCAGACCTCACAACTTCATTCACTAAAATAAATCATCAAAACATGTACAGGACATTTTAATAAATTTAAAGTGTGTGTATTTATCACAATCCTATCACAAGCTGGAAGGCAATCATTCATTCATTATAATCAAAACAAAGCAAAACATGACAAAACAAACATATCCTTTTCCAAATGAACAGACTTCTTACAAAATTCTATAGCTTAAAATATTATCTCCTTTGCAGTATATTGTGTACCCTGTTCTCTACACTACTGCAGTAAGGTCCCTTTTTACCATATTATTTTGTGGATGACATCAGCCTTAGCAGGGAAAGGCAGAAGTGGGAAAACAGATTGTGCAGTTAAATGGAGGAAGAATGAATTCCAAACCCGTGTGCTTTTAAAAACATTTGTTTTAAAGACTTTTTCTAGAACTTTCTGGAAACTAAGCATGAAAAATTCTACTTTGGCTGAGTAATCCCCATAACATTAGCTGTAATTCAGAGACCACATCTCGCAAAGATGAAGAGAGGAAGAACTATTTTAGGTAACTTGTGTATAAATTATATTACCTTTTCAATGGACAGATTTAAAAAATATTATGTAGTAGCACAGTCTGAATCACCATTATGGAAGATACAATTGTAAGATAATGGCTTTTGTTATTACATTGGAAAAACTTGAAACTTGAGTCACGTAAGCTACATTTTCCCTAATGTGAGCCATATAATAAAAGCCACCAAACTGGACCTCATTACAAGGAATGGCAAAATACAGTTTTATAAAAATAAGCAACAGTGTCACTTACCTCAAAACTTACAGATCCATTATGATCAGTGTCAAATGCATTAAACAGAAAATGTGCATATGTTGTGGAATCTAAAATTTAAAATAGCAAAAAAATCATTCAGAGTAAGCACATATTATTTAATAAAATTTAATTTCATTCTATTAAAACTATTTGATACCAATATATATTTTGATACCAAAATTTCATAGCAAGACTAGATTTTCAATTAAATTTAAACTTCCTTTTAGGCAAGAGAGGTGGGATAAGTTATAAGTGCAAGTACATTGATAGCAACACTGCTAGAAACCAAAAATGAAAAATTCTGTTCTAGAATATCATTATTCATTTTTATTCTTGTTTTTGCTAATCACTGGTACCTGAGCAAATAGCAACGATGACATGTTATTGTAGTCTGAAACAACCTGTTTACAGGAGCACTAGCTGACTGTGGCAGGGGATCTGATCTATCTCATATGCTCAAAATGGAGAATGTGTTCATTTGTTCCCCTTACATGGGGGAAGCAGACACCACCCTCACTGCATCGTGTGTATTGGTTTTGCTCTGGACACAGACCTGCTCCCCAGGTGGAAGCTGATCTTGTCAGAAAGATGCTGCTGCAATCGGGTCCTGTGCTCACCCACAGGGGAGAGGAAATCCTCTCCTGAGAAGCAGACTCCTAAAGCTGATTTGATGCTGAATTCCCATGATCATTGCATTAGGGCTTGGAAGAACTGGCTGTGACTGACTAAATGGTCAGTAAGACTCTGAAAGATGACCTTAAACAAATGATCCCTTCACTATTTGCCTGCTTTCCAAACCTCCTCCCCAGTGCATATTGACTCATTTCAGAAACACAAGACAGCATGAATATTAATCTGTCAAGACTGTAATTTTTGTAAAGATCCATCTTTCTATTTTCACTGAATGTCTTCTGAAAGGCACAACCTGCTCCAGGAGTAATATATTGTGAAGAGAGAACTTATCCAGCAATTGCCCTGTGGACATGAGGTACAAGCTGCTGGGGTAAAGGGAAGTCAGCTGCCCTCAGTGTCTTTTCTGCCCCTCAAAATCATGTAAATTAATGTAGGATGAGGGTTTGTTTACTTTCAATATTCACTTTTCTCTTTCTACTTTATATGTTTACATTAATTTTAGGTTAATTAACATTAACCTCACAAATTATTAATAAAGGGCAAAGTGTTATGAAATCAGTTTCCCCTTTGCAGAACAAACCTCTCATGGAAAAACCTGATCAGTGCTGCAATGCCATTTTCTGATTTCTTGGCACTAAAGCATTTTACCTTTTATATCAGTCCTGCAAACCTTTATTTTTCACAGCCCAAAATATGGTTTTGCATTAAACTGAGCAATAGTCTTGGGACACACCTGAAATGCCACCTTGACTCCAGGGAACCAAATATATCAAAACTCAAAGCTTTGTGCTTCACAGATTCAGACCTGATATTTGTAAGAAAAGCCTCTAGTCTTCAATATGTTAATTTTATATGATGTGAAATAATTGTAACAAGAAAAAACTGCAATATTTAAACCCTGTCTGTTAGCACGTTTCCAGAGAATTAAATCTCTACCACCACTCCTTGAGAGAGTCATTCATTTCCATGCCCAGTCACCACTGTAATTGCTGAAGCACAGCTTGGCAGATACACTCACACTTTAACTGAAAAATGTAAATTTGTTGACTTCAGTTCATATTTAGGATTTTAATAGCCATATTTTCTATAATCTACTGAGACTTCTGTTGTGCAACAGAATATACTATGCAAATCATCTTCAGGGAAAAAAGAGGTTATAGAGGCATAATTACTGTAAACTGAATTTTAAATATCTTCTTATTTTCTTGGCACTCATTTCTTAAAAACATCTGAAATATTTCTGGGTTTCTTTGTAGATATACAGAAAAAACAAAGGTATTTTGTTTTTGTTGCCCATACATGATACAATATATTACTCTTTTTCTACAATGATATATGAAAAAAAAGTCCCTATTTGAAAAATATTTTTTTTTTGGTAACCCCTCTGAAAAAAGAAAAAATCAATAGCCTTTTTCAGTTGTTTGTTCAAGCAATTCTGGTTTGAAATTTTGCCTTTAAAACCACAGCAGGATGAGGCATGCTAGCCTTTTAATTAGAGATACTCAATCTAATTGCCCCCATTCCCTGCCCCCTAAATCTTGAATATTAATAATTTCAGACAAAATCTTAACTTTTTAAATTAAATATAGTTTCTTTCCATGGATCTGATATCATAATTAGTAGGCCAGTTTGCTATCTTAACAGGTCAAGATAGGAACAGATATTTAATCAGAATTCCCTTGAAAAACACCATCAAAGCATTTTAAACATCAGAGACAAAAAATGGTAGTCATTAAGTCATTAGATATGGAAGAGTATGGCTTATCAAAGTATGAGCATGATCTACTTTGTTCAGAAGGGATGAAGTAGTGTAATAATTATTCAGTGTGTGGATTCTTGTCTATGAGCTGCCTGGCTGAAGAAAAAATCCCAAGTTATATTTCTGGTGATTCACTGCATAAGTGCAAGGAGTGTATTCATTCACCCACACAGCAGTGACCCTAAATAGAAGTTACTGGAGTGAACTTTCTGGCATGGAAAGCTTTTTACAAAGCCATTTTTGCCTTTCAAAATAAATTGTTTTTACTGCAATCCAGTGTCATCTCCTTTCCTTTGTTACTCTTGTGGCTCCTTGTCCTATTTGCAGTCCTCCTGTATTTTTTCCTGCACAAACTTGGAAGTCTCTTGATGAAGCAACTTGCTGGATGACATTGAGAAATTTCTTTGGTTGCCTTGAAGCTTAAAATCTTCCAGACATAGTTTTGTTTGTTCAGATATGAATTGTCATAATGATGCATCATGTTGTACCTGGTTTTTCATCACACAGACAATTTCAGCACAGATCTACATGTAAGACACATGTTTTAATTTGGGGACAACTTTCAAGATTCTTTTTTCCTCTTTAATATTTACACATACATAAAATCATTATTTTAGGCATAAATGAAATTTAGAGGCCTCAGCTGGACACATTATTTTGACAAGACATTAAAAGATTAAAGAACCCAGTCTGGCTTCTTAACATGACAGTCCCCTGCTGTTGTCACCTCCTTCTCCAAAGGATGCCACTGCCCTAAATGCCAGAGGAGGAGCAGAAGGATCAGCATTAACACCAGGAATAGGGGTGGAAACTAGACATTCAGTATATATCCATTTTAAATTAATAATTTTTAATTATTAGTAATAATTTTTAGCAATTTTTCTTCTCTGTAACAATTGGATCTGAACTACTAAAGATTAGTATTTTAAGATAAAATTTACTCCCACAATATGCTTTGACTTTACTATTAGAACAGGTGTGCTTTTTCTTTGCCATAAAATTTTGGATGTATCAATAGGAAATATGATAGATGTTTTTAATTATTTTAAGTGTAGCGAAGGTGTAGTAAATCACATGGAGAAAATTATTTTCACTAGGCATAGTAACTAAAAAATATAATTTTTCAAACTGTAATTGTTATCTTGCTCCAAAAGTTTACATATAGAAACAATCAGTAGGCAGATCAACCCTTTTAGCCTTTTGTTTATCTGCATTGAGTGTTCCTACTTGTTATGGATTTCAGAGATGGTAATCCACACTGAATGCTGCCCTTTACCTTCTAGGTCTTTATTCAAAATAAAATGAATGGGGAGAGAATTTGTTTCTACCAATTAAGTATGGGTTTTCAAATAAAAAAATGGAAAGAAGGAGTTCTAAAAAGTCCCAGAAAAGCTCCGGAAGAAGTTGAAGAGGTGGGATTGAAGGGTTGCAGGGGAATATGAAGAGGGGTAACTGAATAGCAAATGCAGGAGGAAGAAAAGAGAGAAAAATATTCAAATTTAAAGAAATCTGAGGTTCAAGGAAAAAAACCTGCTATGCATTTTTGCATTACTGTCATTGCACTAAAAGATAATGGATATTAAAAAAATTACAAAACTCCTGGAAATCAAGTAATTGAAATCAAGGTTAGCATTTAAGAAGAGAAACCCCACAGAATTAAAGCACCGTTCTACTGTGGTTTTTAGGGGGTACCTGCAGTGTCTCCTAGAGTTCCTCCTACTGTGAAAGGGTTTTTTGAATAAAAGAGACTGGACAAGAATATTTTAAAATCCTAAAGAGAAATAACCTGCTCAGGTAAACTTGGTTTTCAGTGGTACCAAAGCACAGGTAGTAACTTCATAACAGAAGACTGACTTTATGTAGATATCATTGCATTTCCTTCAGAAATATATACTTAAAAACGTGTCCAACCATCAAGGAAATACCCTGTGAGTTCAGAGAGAGCTTGAGGCAACAATCTTGTTAATTTGAACGTCAGGCTCTTTTTTCAGCCTTAGGAACAAACAGACATACTGTAGTACCTAACTATGTCTGCCAAGTACTCACCTCCCTGCGGAAAGAACTGAGAGTAAATCTCTTTGAAGGTTTCTTCATTGACAACTCCGCTTGGGCATTCCTGGAAAAAAGTGAATTACAAGAAATGAATACCATCCAATGTGGCCCTGTCAACTCATGTTCATGAGACTGTCCACAACATATGTGACGTTGCACTTTCAACTTTCAAATATTAATGCACATTATCACACTGAAATATCTTCCTAAAGAATTCCCATGAGACAAAACTTCCTTCTGTGCCATGTATCTCGACTTCAGCTGAGACCTGAGTGACACACATTGGCAGCAACCACTCAGGTGTCACTTGTGGGCCGTGGGTGGTCACTCTCTCAGCTGCAGTAAGTAGTTGCATGGTATGGAAATCAAGCAGGAATATAAACACTGAGCTAAAGCAGAAGGAATACTGTAATTGTTTGCTAAGTCACACACAAATATCCAAAACCAGAGAGCTGATTTCTAGTCCTGAATTTTCCAGACTGAGCAGAAGACTTTGGGCAATACACTTAATTCCTTTTTTGCCCTAATTTCTTCTTTAACACAGAGTGAAAAAAAAAGCCTGGTATGCTCTTTAAAAGGAAAGGAGTTTTAGAAACAAAGGAAAACAAGAAAATGAAAATTAAGTTTTAAGGTTCATACATTTATTTTTGTCTATTGTAATGCTATTTGGACTGAGCACTCAAACATATGTGCTCCTAGTCCTAAAGTCCTAAACTGGAGGTCAAGAGCAGTGTAACATCTTTTACTAGTGTAATAACAACTTGTCCTGTGAGAACAAATACTATTCCAGCTGGATCAAATAAGGACCACTGAAATATTCTTGGTTCTGGCACCTTCTGCTAAGAAACAAATAGTGTAATCTTGCTAACTGAGAGACAAATGCACCATCTGAGAAATGCACGTCAGACCTGTAGGTCTAGGATTATTATGATATTATGTCACAGCTAAAATCAGCTTTTCATCATAACTAAGCATGTGCAAACACACAGTAAGGAACAATTCTGTGTAATCAGACAGACAAACAGCTGTGTCAGAGACAGACATACAAAATTATTTGTTCCTGGGCACAGAGGCTGTCACCGATGGAGGCAGAGTTAGAGCACAGGTCTCTGTAAGAGAAGATAAATACTGACTGCTGGGCCATGCTGCCTTTTGGACCAAAACCTTTGGGGAATAGCAGGAACAGTGAAATGAATCTTTTTCCTTCATTAGGTGAGGAGCAATCCATAATTGAGGAGGCATCTCCCTGTCTGTCACATCTTTGGGTATGAGGGCATTCTAAACCTCTCTTTCTCTTTACCAGCTTCCCAAAAAAGACTGTGGTCAGACAGGCCAGTGTCTCCCAGGTTCCTAGAAGGTTTACAGTTGTTTCCCAAGTAACAAGCAATAGGACAAGAGGAAATGGCCTCAAGTTGCCCCAGGGGAGGTTCATATTGGATATCAGGGAAAATTTCTTCACTGAAAGGGTTATCAAGCACTGGAACAGGCTGCCCAGGGAAGTGGTTGAGCCACCATCCCTGAAGATATTTAAAAGCATGTAGATGTGACACTTAAGGATGTGGTTTAGTTGTGGATTTGGCAGTGCTGGTTAATGGTTGGACTTGATGACCTCAGACATCTTTTTCAACCTTGATGATTCTATGATGCTACAATTCTACTACACTGCTCATCTTTTTATGTGAAGCCTTCTGGAATTGTATAAGTGCATGCAAAAGAGCAATATTTTTACTTGGATTCAAAGCACAATAAAGAAAACATCAGTGAATTCTTCAGATACTCATTGAAGTTATTTCATAGTTATTCAATGTAGAAAATGTAGCAAAAATATTTTAAAAGTTCCTCTTCCAGGCATTCATATGTATATGATCTCTGCCATTCCCAGACCTGCTCAAGGAAAAAGAAACAGCTTTACCCCTGAGATGGGTGTGAGTGCAAAAGAACAATTTTGGAACTTAGAAAAAGAAGCAGTGGTTTCTTTCTGTTCTGCAGGTAATTTTTTTTCAGACAAGAAAAAGAAAAAAAAAGCTAGGCACATTTTGGAGGAATTAAAGAGAAAATCTATATATTTGAAATTGTACAGGTCAGATATTGCCTTTTTTTTTTTCCTGAGAAGTTTAATAAATAATGAATGACAAAATGCACATTCAAGTTCATCTAACTTTATGACTTAGTAACATTTCAATTTTTCTCCCTTTTCCTTGACTGACAAAGACATTCAGACTCATTTTGCAAATAATGCTCTTCCCTTTTTTTACAGGAAATGCCAGCAACTCCAGCTCTGTAAGTCCTTAGTCTGAAGCTGTGAAGACTAAGACTTCATTTCCTGACTGCATTTAAATGTTGTGATGTTACAGGAGAATTAAATATACTCTGGGAAAACCTATCTGATTTATTATTTGTTAGTTCAAAATAAGCTGGCAGCATTTATATTAGAGGAACACATGATCTACATACTTCAAAAGCAGAACTTTTTTGTCACTTAATAAGCTCTGGTTTCACCTTACTGTTTGAAAGACTCATTGCTTGAAAAGACAACCTACTTTCAGAGAATTCAGTGCCAGGAATGACATCTTGAGGTTGTCTAGTTTGTCCCTCTGTAGTTTCCTCTGTTCTTTACCACAGCATTGCCAGTAACACTTTACCTTTTCCATCCTTGAAGGTCTGTAGTAAGAGTGTCTTAGGGATTCATTAAAAGTCAGAGATGCTGGCCAATTACACTTACCAGAAATATCAGCTCAAACTTTTCTTTAGCATGCATCTTTCCTCTGAGACTCTGCATGACAGGGAACACTTCTGATCTTGAATAATTTCATTCTAAAAATATACATGGCCAACATAATTTACTTCCACGACTGCACTTTTCTTGACTCATAAATCTGGCTTTATTGTGTTTATCAGGAGATTTGTGCAGTTCAGAGAAAGAGATTAAATATTGTAATTTTTAAGTATGCCTCATGGTTTTATGTTATTGCTGACTTCTTCCACTGTACCAACTATAATTAAAAAAAATCTATCTAACCTTTCATTAAACTCTTAAAAAGGAGAGGAAAATAATTACATAGTTTGAAAGAAAAATGTGAGGCTTATTTAAACAATTTATCATACTCTTTCTTTCCTTGATCTGTATATAATTTATTTTGTTACAGCAAGTTTCTTTCTGACAATCTTTTAAAAATTCATTAATGTATTAGATTTTCCTTCTGGAGAACAAAATTAAGGGAATGTTCATCCTGAACTGAGTCCAGTGCTCTCTCTTTTAAAAAGAAAATGATATAAACTGACAGAAAGAAGAGACAGAGAATAATAAATATGATTCTGCCTTTTGATGATCTCTCTTGCTTGCAATGTTGCTGGTGGGAAATTACACCTCCAGCACATGGTCTTATGAACCACTCCAAACCTTGTAAATTATTCACAAGCCTTGTACTTTCTAAGATGTCTCTCCTTCAGTATTTTTAAGAATACTGCAGTAGGTGATTCTTCTTTACTACCTAATCAACATCCTTTTCAGAAAAGAAGCAAACCAAGAAGACACAAAAAGGGAGAAATAGTGAAATGTAGGAAAGAGAATGAAGAAGAAACAAACTCAAAACTCAGACTTTTGTCTGAATAATAAACAATTTTGCATGATGGATAAAGGTAGAGCTTTGGCAACTTTGAACATATTTTAGTTATAGACTTTTGCATCACAGGTTTCCCATCCCATGCTTCACCTGCTGCCAGTTTTCATAGTGCTTCATTTTAGATGCATGTTCATGTCCTTTGATTTAATTATCAATGACTGAAAATATTTTCTCTTTTTGCACGTATTTCTATTCTGACTGCAAATTTAAATTTCCCACAAACATAAAACTTAGTGGAAGAACATTGCATGCGCATATGTCAAAGCTAATGCCACCAAAAATCTCAAAACCTAAACCCACAGGGGCTTTTCCTAGATCAATCCAGTTCCTAATTTTTCCATTTGAGTACGATAGAGCTTTGATCAGAACAGCATGAGAATTTAAAAAATGGCCTTAATTTAATAACATAACCCAGGCCAAATAATAACAAAATATGTGCAATCAGGCACCTCATGAAGTTCAATAAGAATTTAAGTGTTCTGCATCTGGGAAGAAATTTGCCCTTATTGCAGTACCAGCTGTGAAGTGACAGAAAGGCAGTACAGCCAAAGAGGATGTGGGAGCACAGCAGATGTCACACTGAAGGTGAGCCAACATAACATTTTTATTACATATAAGATAAACCACCTACTGGGACAAGGCCAGCAGGATGAGGAGTTAATCTCTCTCTCTCTGCTTGGGACAGTCTTGGGTCCCTCCAGGGATATTTGCTGTATCTAATGCTTGTTCTGATATTTCTAATTGATACATAGCCTTGCTGATGACTTTCATTTTTTTCTGAAAACTGAGTGAAATTATAATTACACAACTCACACGGGTTGCAATATCAAATTAATTTCTCCCACTAAGAAATACAATCAATATTTTTGGACTAAACATGTTGTTTTATTCAGAAAAGAACCACACATATTTGGGGTTTAATCAGTGCACACTGATGTGCATTTAGCCCATATTGGCCTCCCACGGCAAGACATCAGTGGCTGCATAGTAACATTACTCAGAAAAAGTATCAGCAAAACATTAGCCAATGTTTTATTAGATAGAAGTATTTTGTTCCTGTGGCTACAGGAATGTATTATATCAGCAAAGTTTGTATTTGAAATGTACAATGTTTTTTTAGGCTTACAGAAAAATCATCACAAGGGAACAGAGATGATCTGAAGATTCATTTGGTGAAGTATTTAAACAACACATAAATTATCTGAAACAATCCCACTGATACTTAGTTCACAAATTACTCCTATCCTGATCTTCCTCCAAAGCAAAATGTGTGTCAAAAGTAGTACACATAAGAAACTAAGGTACAAACAGTCTCTCTGATGATGGAAAAGATGAGGACTCTGGTGAAACATCTCTATCATCATCTCATGTGCCTTGGAACCAGAGGAACACCAGATAAATCTCACTCTGAATGGTGACATATTGATATCAGTGTGACTTCCACCTTGAGCACTTTTGCCAGGACAGCCTTGACCAGATGTTGTGCTGCAGCAGATGAGCCAAATGGATATTTGTCATACAGATAAAACACTAGATCCAAGTCCAACTAGATTTGTAAATCTCATCAACTGCCACTTTTAAGACCTAAACATAGATCTCTGACCCTCAATAGCCTCTATATGTTTTTCCAATTCACTTTGCTTCCCAGTGTTTTTGTTCAGGCCCTGGCTCTGTAGCCTTGGGCTGATTGCAAAAAGGAGGGTAAGTAGTCAAAAAGCAGAAGGGTGAGGATGGGAGAAAAAGTTCTCTCAAGCTCTATTTCACAGTGTCTATTTGGAAGAACAGGTCTATCAACACCCCTCCAAATGCCCACATCTCAAAACTTTTCCAAATCCTGATCTTTTCTTCCCGTCTTGAAGCTCCTTCCCAGACAACCTTTAATCAAGCTATCACCAAATATTACCCCATATATCATACAGAATGGTCCAAGATCAGACCAAGAAGGCATCAAATAGATGCAAATTTTGAGTCAGACAGATCCAAAATCCCAGCTCACTTTTAAGAATTGCCACATTTTTGAGAAGTATGAAAGAATTTATTTCCTAATATTCTGCATTTTAACTCTGTCAGATCTTGCTGTGTCCTATTTCTGTAGCAGAAGTCAGAGAAAGGATGCAGAGAGAGAAACTTTTCCTGGAAAAAGGGAGGTGCTATTCAGGACTGGCAGCATTAAGCAGTGTAAGTGATAGCATCATGTTGTTTTGATAGGGTAGATGCTCATGGCTAACAGGAAAAGCCAGTGCTCCCTCAGCAACGGCAGCACTTATGGGACGTGAGGAAGTGGTGATCTTAAGTTGGCAAGTAGAAGCAGTGTTGGAAATTTATTTATCTGGACATTAAATAAAACTATTTAACGATTATATAAGTAAGCATGTATGCTTATAAGTTTTTTAAGAAAAAACTAGTGTTTCAATTGCAGATAATTAATGGTAATTAGATAATAATTAATAATAATAAGATAATTTCTTGATGTGGATCTGCACTTGCAAAATGTTAGTTAGGAGAAGTTTTTACCCTAAATATATCTAAAAATCCCATGGCCTGCAGACACAGGAAGGTGAGAATTCAGTGGATGGTAACCCTCATTGCTCCAGGACCAATGCAGAAATTGGATTTTACAGTTTTACTATCCCTTACAGCTTCGAAATTTAGCTAATACCCAGCTACTGATTTAGTCATGTCTGTAGACCACTGAATGTACTTTAAGCAAAGCAGAAAACAGAATCAGAATTTAATACTAGACTAAACTTGTTTATATTTTATTTATACTTAATAATACCTTTTTATTTTATAAGCATGCTGCTGCTGGCATTTTTGCAGAATCACAGAATATGCTGAGTTGAAAGAGAGCATCAAAGTCCAACTCCTGGCCCTGCACAGGACAGCTCCAAGAGTTACCGCATGTGCCCAAGAGTGTTGTGCAAATGCTTCTAGAACTCTGTCAGGCTGGTGCTGTGACCACTTCCCTGAGGAGCCTGTTCCAGTGCCCAACCACCCTCTGGGTGAAGAACCTTTTCCTGATATCCAACCTAAACCTCCCCTGACTCAACTTCAGGCCATTCCCTCAGGTCCTGTCACTGTCACCACAAAGGAGAGATCAGTGTCTACCCCTCCTCTTCCCCTAACAAGTAAGTTGTAGACTACAATAGGGATCCATGTGGTAATGACATCTTTTGCTTAATCTCTCTCCCTCTCTCTCTCTCCTTTTCCCCCCCAACCTCCCTCTTTCTCTCTCTTTACCTCACAATTACTGTTAAATAAAATCCATACTGTTGACTTTGTCATATGGTTTCATTTGCACCTTAATTTGGGCAGAGGCATCTCTTTTAATTGGATCTTAACAGCCCAGGTGCCAGCAACTGGGGAAGCTGGACTCTAGAAGTAGTTACTGGGCATCTGAGACCCATCTGTAAGCCTGGCTGCTGGAGGGATCTGCACTTGCATGTACATGGGTGCCTATCTCTCCCTCTCTCTCTGTATATATATATAGATATATAGATTAGATATATAGATATATAGAGATATATATTTGCATTACTGAACCTCCATCCTGCTCAGGCACAGGGGGGAGCAGGATGAGGCTGTTGGTGGTGCCTGTGTGTGTGTGTGTGATTGCTCTGAGCACCTGTCTGTGTGCTTGGCATACATGTTCAGGCACACCTGGGATGTATACATGTGCTCTGTGGACATGTGCCTACTGGGAATACTCCTTCAGCCTCTGCTGGATGGGTCTGGGGGCATGGCAGCACTCTCTTCTCTCTCATGCTGTTGAATCTGACCAGATTCTTTCCCCTAAGAAATGCAATTATTTCATTTCTTTTATTTCATAAATGTCTATAATTCAATACGTTCATTCATCACAATTGTATCAATTTTACTTGGGAATACTTTTAGAATTAAGTATGTGTTTATCAAATACCAGCAGGACTAAACTGAAATTTTGACCTACCTTAGAGCTGTGTGTGGAGAATAAATAAGTTTGTAATTTATTTGAAATTAAAAACCAAAGAAGCTTGTAATTTTGTAACTCATTTCTCTGTAGTAAATATAAATAAACTTGTCTGTGCTGTATTTTTCAGGAATAGATTTAATTGCCTATTTATTTTGAAACAAGTGCAAGTGTGATTAATTTTCTGTCTTGAAAGTACTCTTAGAATACAGGTTTCACATTTGATACTGGTTTATTTCAGTAAAAACAGAGAACACATATCAGAAATTATCTTCATAAAAAGGGGCTGGGTGGCATTTCTGGAGTTCTGATCACACCACTGGCCAACATAGAAGAAACAACAACAGCAGGGTAAAAATAAAAATCCTGCAGCAGCTAACAAAAGTGAACTTATTCTAGCAGGACTTCAAAGTAGATGATGCAAACAAAATGAGGTTTCTGGAGGAAAGAAGGTTTTGAAGTCATTAAAGAAAAAACAAGTGTAGTATGAAAAATATCTCAAAAGATATGCTTAAAAGAGATGCCATGCACTAGCCTGTGAAGCAGCCTCAGAACACTAATTCAGAGAAAAACCTCTCTCTTGAAATATTTTAAATGTGGCTGAACAAAGCACTAGAAATTAAGACTGGAAAAATAACCTGGGAATAGTCAAACGGGTCAAAAGACCTTTTCTCATTAACACAGATTTTAAGAAACCATAGACAGCCATATTTATGTTCCTTTTCTTTTTTCTTTTCCTTTTCTCTAAATACTGCTAGAAGAAGAAATAAGAGAAGATTATATGGGGAGAAGAAAGATGATGTTTTCCTGCCACAGATGTCCCCAATAGAGCAACAAATTCACAGAAGTGGAAATATAAGCAAAGTATTGTCCTTTGCATTTTGGTAAAATTTCAAGGGATTTCTTCAGCTGTGAACTAAAAGAAAAAACCATGTCTTTGTAATCTATTCTAGCAGCCATTTCTCTGATCAGTTCTTTGAACTGGTGCCTTCTGGACTGCTGCATCGTCAGTATTTTGGGCTTCTGCATTTAAACACCTCTTTTTGAAACTACATGAATGACAGAACCATTTTGTTTCCTTTGTATGGATTTATCATTCAACATGTCAGCACATCAAATGGCAGCTTTGAGGAAGTTTTTAGGAAACCAATGCATCTGTGAGATAATTGCAATGACTGCAGAAGAGACACCTGCTTTGGCTCTTTTGATCTGGCAAATGTATTATTCCCCCAACTCTGTGCTCTCCTTGAGCTTTGCTGTTTGCCTTCTGTAAAAGCCAGTTTGTCAAAGGAGGGGGAGGATGATTGGCAGGACAGTGTCTCAAACCACTCACAGAGGATGACAATTTGTTTTATTCTACCTTTACACCTATCATTTTGGGGTCTGCCCAGGCCTGTTCTATAATGGAAGAAATCCAGACCTCACTTGACTTTCTTCTGAAAGGCTGTTGAAGGAGCTGCTGTTCATTACCAAGAAACAGAGACAGGAAGAAGAGCAGAGGCTGCCGTGGAAGAGATGAGTAAAGGAAAATTTTGAGCATGTGTGCATTGGGTGCCCAAATAACAGTACTGACCAGCAAACAGGCTCAAAGCCTTTCCTACTTCATAGGAGAGCTGAGACTTCCAGTATATTAACGCGTGTAAGACACATGAAGATACTCAGAAAATAGAAATTGTAAAAGCTCAAAATACAAGGTGATGTGGGATTTTTTAATTTTTATTTATTGCACTACTGGAAATTAGTTTTATGAAAAATTTAACTTGAAAGCCAGCATTAATATGCTTTTCATCTGTGGAATATTGTTCCCACTGTGTATAACAATATATGTTATGCATATGTTTATAATGACCTATTTCTAGCTTGATGGATTTTCACTCATGTTCTCTAATAAATAGCCTATGTTCAACTCAATTATATTGAAAACCACTGGTGTTTTTAACTTCAGTTGTCACTTCTATTTTTTGTGTTTTCAGGAAAGGGACAGCTATTAATTTAACCTCCTGTCTATTGAAATCAAATTAGTTCTTGGTTTTCTTTTTTTTTTAAATTGGTTTTTTATGCTAGTTTTATCAGGAGTTGGCTATAAAAAACTACTTTCGCAGCACCTCTTCTTTATTGAAAAAAAATACTTGGTTTCCATTTTTAAAAGTAACTTCTGTGCTATCATATAGAAAGATGCTGTAACAAAAAAGTGATGAATGATGAAATACGTGTAACCAAAATTATATCTCAGATCAGATTTATTTGATTACTTCAATAGGGCCAAAATATCTCCCTAAGACAGTTTTCTATTGTTTCCATTTATTGCAGAATCAATCCTTGTAGATCAGAGCACAAAAGAACACGTTCTAGTCTTGCATCCTTGAATATAACCTTGGGTCCAGAGAGCTAATGGTAATGCTGGTGAAGAAATATTTTCTCCAGTCTTTATAGAAGCTGTATGGGATGAAAGCCATACCAAGTAATACCAAAGGATGGTGCTTTTTCTGAAATGGTTAAGGATGGTTACCTCAGAGTCTTTTGTCCCTGTTCTTATACCTTCCAATGAATTTGCCTATTTGGTTACTAGTGTAAAGCTTAAGCAGTTTTACAAGATTCAAAAGAAAGAATGTAGACCCAAACAGAGTGCACTAATTACAGGGTCCAAAGGGACAACTTCTCTTTTGATCTTTCCTCTCTGACTTATTACTTCAGCTAAAGACTCACAGAGGAAACACCTCAGGTTATTGTATTTTCATGTCTTTCACAGAAGCTGTAAACTCATTTTTATCTCAGTGGCAACAGTCTACATTTCTAGGAACATTGTGGCAGTTTTGATTTGACGGTGTCAGCCTCCATTGACAGGCACTGGTGAAATACATGTAAAAACTCCTTTCAAGCTTTGTCTCATCAGGTAAAACACAAAACTTCTTGCTTCTACTTTGCCATTTGTAAAAGAGTTACAATAATGTTTCCCAATGGCATAACAAAGATGTACCACATTTTAAGCCTCCCACTGGAAGACACTCGAATGAACAAAAGCCTCTTTCCATCCCCCTTGCTATGGCAGAAATAAAGGAACTGGCTCACATCCAGTATGTGTGGCTTCACACACTAAATAACAATCAACACTTTGGCTGCTTCCACAACTCAGCAGGAGAGATGCCAGCAAATGCTTTTAATCAGTGTCATTCTTTGTTTAGCAGTGCCCACTAACCAGTGAAATTTTTAGTTTCCTATTATTTGCACTGGCAGTAAAACAACAGTAAACAACACGACTAAAGATTTGAACTTAAAAGCTCACCTAAAAGCTTGATACACCACACTTCATGGATGAGTCCCTGGCATCTGATTGGTGCTTACTGTTTCTGCCCTTACTTGTCACTGCAGGAGGGCATTTTCCAATCTTGACTTGACAAATAGGCAGGAAATATAATTAAACTAAATGCAGCAGAACCCATACTTCAGCAGTGCAGCTTGCTGTAAACACTTAGGCAAACACAAGGTGCTCACCCTCTTGGGAAGAATCTGTATTTAGGTGAGCACTGCTTTGGTGACTTGCCTTTCACACACTCCCACATGAGTTCTTTTGATGAAATCCCTTCAAATCAGCTGAAATCCTAGGTGAGAGAAGGAGGAATAGCTCATATTGGCAAGCGCTGGTCCCTCGGGTGTACTCTGTTAGACCCACCCAAGTGATTCTCTTGAGCAGAATGGAGAACAATACCAGTAAAAAGCAATATTTTAAAGTAGGTGAATTCCCTACTTTAAAACCATGGAGGCACTTATTTTATTTTTCTTACATGAGGGAACTGGTGCTTTTGGTAATCCTAGAAGTTCCTTGTATCCATGAAGAGTCAAAGATTCACTGAGGAAAGAACTGTACCAACAACTTCTGCTAAATGTTACTGGACTTATGCCCTAATTTTATAGCCATATCTGAAAATGGAAAAGCCTGAATTTAGCACAAGGTATTTATGAAGCAACCTCAGCATGTCAGAGGTGAAAAATATATTTTATGTCCTATTTTAAACACAGATATGATTTTTCTTGTGCTTCTCAATCAACTGGATGTTAACACTAAGTACTGACATCAAACCAAATTGTCCTTTCAGTAATGACGTAAATTGTGAATTTTACATTCCTGAGACATATGTCTGCATGAAAGACAGTCAGGCTGAAAGTGTGTCCTAAGTCATGCTATGTTGGTGTTTTTCAGAGTGGTTGTTCTTTGTTTCTTTCACAGATGTGCAATGGTAAAGGCAGACAGGTCAATATTTGGTTAGTGCTAAAAACAATGAAAAGACCAAGGAATTTCAGTGCCTACAGCCTCCTTCTAGCTCTCAGAAATGGCAAAGAACAAAAAATTCAATGGGGACTGGTTTAGAAACTGAAAATCAAACACTGTGCTCATTATTTATATTTTATATGGTAATACATTTACCCTTTAACAAAGGTTTTTGCTTTCTCCACTACTAACAACACTTTGTCCCAGGAGAAGGGCCCCAGCAGTGCAAACAGAAGAACAAATGTGCTTACCTGCATAAATATTTATAAAACTGAGCCTGGCATTAGCATAAGTTGGAGCTGATTCACCAAGTACAGTGGGGAAAATCAGACACAATTCAGGCAATGATGTGTATGAGGCTGCAGTGGGGGAGAGAGATGCAGTGTGTGGGAAGAGATGCTTCTTCCCTGTTCACACAGTGAGGACAATATGCCTCATCCTGGAGGATCTCTGGCACTCAAAGTCTGACACAGGGTCACCTCCCTCTGTATCAAAACCTCTCTGTCACATCTGTGCTCGCCCAGTCCACCAGCACACCACACTGACACTTTTATCCTGTTGCTCAAAGGGCTCCCCAGAGCTTGGGTCCATGACAAGGAGAAGATACTTAACCACAAGAGCTCTACTGTTCATGGTTATCATGGAAGGGCCAGAGGGGCCTTTGTGGCCATACAGCTAAATGCCTTTGAGAAGGAGGAGTGAACAGTCCCAGAAGACAGGGGAGGAAGTACCATTACTACTTACAAAGGAGATATTATTCCTATAATTCAATAAAAGACATGAGAAAAGCATCAGAAGGAAATCTGAAGTTTAGCAAGGAATATGAACTGATAAATTTTTAGCACAGCAAAAAATCTAAATAAACTACATAAATCATCTTCTCATATGTGGATACTTGATACATTGCTTTTGGCATCATATCTAAAATTCGTGGCATAAGTCAAGCCATTGGAACTGAATACTTAAATAAATCTATATAAATGGTGATTGATATTTGCTGGTATATTTTCATGAAAACATGAACAGCATATAGAGTTAAAAAAGGAGAGGATATTTCCCAGTTAAAACAAGTAACTAGAAGTAAAAAAATGAGATAATGAGAGAATCAGATACATCTAAAAAAGAGTAATCTATCAATGAGTTCAGGCCTAGAAAAGATTTTTCAGTTCTCATAGTTGTATCATTCTGAGATACATTGAGGCTGAACTTGCTAGGCATAAAAACTTCTTGCACAGTCTTCTACATTTATGGCTTGTAAACTGTGTTCCATAACTGCAGATTTTGAGAACAGAATAAGAAATTGAGGCTGTTATAACTTAGGCTCCATTACAGGGGATGGGCAAGTTTAACTATGCCTTTTTTTCAGTGAAGTTGACTTGGTAGCCTATGTATCTAAATTCAGGGCTTAATGCTGACATTTTAAATCACAAGCAAAATCATGATAATGTTGTTGTTCTGATATCTGTAATTGCTTGTAGATAGAATGCCAGATAAAAATACTGCTATATTCAGCCAACAAGGGTTCACTTTTAAAAGTTGTTCTTGGCACTTCTTATTTGTGAGGCCACCATGAAGCTGGTCACAGTATCAGAGATGAATAAATGGAGTGAGTAAATAATTGTTAGAAATGCATAAAGTGCACACAAAGTGCTTCCTAGATCAGTGGTTTTTAGGGCATGAGTTTACTGCAATTTCTACTTGACAGATATGGAGCTTGGCCATTGTGGGGTAAAGCATCTGCCTCAAATACGCTGCCCACAGAACACACATTTCACTCTTAACACCGAGGAATTCAGTGCTCATTTTTCTCTCCTCTAGGGATGAACTTTGCTATCTCCAGCTCCTGGGAAAGTTCAGTTTCCCACAGCCACCCGCCCCCCACTGGTACTCCCCACTTTGTTCCCAAGACGTGTTTGAGGAAGCTTTGATCAATGGCCGAGAAGCAAACTCTCAGATGGTTAGGGACCCTCTGAAAGGTTTTGGCTGTCAGACCAGAGACATTAAATCAGGCAGCTGTCAATGTGGAGCCCACGCAGGCTCTGAAGCACTGGTGTAATGCTCTCAGGCAACCCAGAAGCCTTGATAGTTAAGGCTTTTAAAGGTGTGTGGCAGTTAATAAGCCAGCCAGAGAGCCAAAGGATTGCAGTCTTTAGACTTCTAGTTTCATGCTGTGTTTACTGAATCATGCTGTCTTCTGAGTTATTGGCTCCTATTTCTTCTGTGACACTCACCGTGTCTAAGATCCTTTAAGAATATTTCACAATGGAATTCACTGGGTAGAACAAATTCCATTACTTGAAAGCTAATACGAGACCCATTCACATAATTGGAGTGAAGTGCAACTGTGCAAATGTCCAGCTGATCTGAAGAATATGGGCTCTGTCAGACACTTTCACTCAAAGGTAAATGCAGGTTGACCCAAGGCTTGTAATAAACTTCCCTGACACTGAAAGACTTGACCTTGAGGCTTTGTCACTTGTGATTTGCTGTTTTATTTGAAAATTTACCAGTGTTTATTTCAAGCACAGATGTAGATCTAAAGACATTTGTGAACAGAAATTAATTCCATTGAAATAAAGGACTTTTGTCTGTTTCACTAATTTCTCACAAAACCTGTATGTTGCTAATTTTTTCACATCAATCAGAAATTTAAAGTAGAAAAAAATATAATTATGTAAAATCATTTGGAAATTCCTGGGATCCATGACAGATTCTCAAGTCCAGCACAAGCAAGATTTATCTATCAAGTCCATAGGACCCAAATTGTTGAACTGCATCACTGAGAAGTTTCACGAGAAGGTATATTTTTTCCGTCTCCCCACATTTTGCAGGCTTAGGATCCCCACCTGAAAAAATGTGTCCACTCGCTACTTCAGAATTGCAGGGGAACAGAGAGACACCTTAGAACAAGATTTAATACAGAATTATAACATTCTGTATGAAAAATCCTTAAAAGTAAGAAAATTTCTAGCAAGAAAGCCAAGTAGAGGGAATTTTGAATACTGCTTTCTAAACTGATAAATATTCTCACCGAACCATTTTATGTTAAGCTGTATGTTATAAAGTACAATGTTTATAGCAGTTACAGTTAATATGCTTCTCACCTCATGAAGAAAAGAAGACAGGCAGAGGAAGGAGAATAAGAGGTGTCTACTTACTAAATTCTTGAATTACAACATCATCAGAGCTGCATTGCACCAAACTTTACTTCTCTAATGTTAGTGATTACCCAGAAACCAAAATCCAACAATTGCACATAACTCAAATACCAGGCTCTGCAATGTTTAGTCCAGATGCTGCAAAAAAGTAACTGCAGTGAGCTGTAGCCAAAGACGACATTTGGCTGCTCGTATTCCAGTACATAAACATTTATATTCCAAAGTGATGCACATGAAAGCTCATGTGGTAGAAAACAGCTCTACCAGCAGATGAATTACACTGAGCATCTGGCTGATAGAGCAGAAGGTCTGTGCTGTGCTTCAAGTGTCAGCCTGGCACAGCTGATGGCCCCTGTGAGCCCCAGGGAGAGCACAGCAGAGCACAGGACAGGGTACTGCCAGGTCCAAACAGAAGGGGCTCACAAGTGCACAGAACAATACAATTCCACCTAAATCTAGTACTGACTTTTTTTTTTTTTTTTTTTTTTTTTTGTATTTGGTGCTCTGTACTGCTATTAATACTGGGTGCTTAAAAATCACAGTCTTTTTATGTGCTGCTTAATTAGAGACTTGGCATCTACCTTTTTCAGAGATAATTCTTGAGCAAGCAGCCACTAATATGAAGACAGTCCTTGGTAAGCTAGATGACATTTTTTCCCTAGTGAACATGACATGAAGTATATCCATGCAAGTCATGAGATGAATAGAAATGTAAGGACTGAGTTCGTTATTAACTTTCAGAAAGATTTCAATCTCTGCCAGTAACTGTGAGACTAATTGAAACAAATATCTCTGTTGAACACATTAAGATCTGTAAATTTGTGACAACTGACAACTATACTCTAGGTCTGTCAAACTGTACTTCCAAATTATTTTTACTTGAAACATTTTTGAAAGGTTTCAAGTCTCTTTACTAACCCTTGAAGGAAGTATATAATGAATGTAAGCACTATTTATTGCTCAGTTTGTTAAAAGATTTTCACATAGCCTTGTTTGAAATATGGAAGAGTTCTCTCTAAGTCCCCAGTAAATGAATGTCAGGGCTTCTGTAGAATAATAACAAAACTCTTCCTTGGCAAGGGCTGGTTATTTTAAAGTTTTTCTTCAGTCACCTAAAGTTGAGAAAACAATTGATCTGAAGCACAACTGGAAAACAAGAACTCAACTTTAAAAAGGGGAGATTTGAGCTATGTGCATTATACAATGTCTACTGAAACCCTAGAGAGAAAAAGAAGATTTACAGAAATCTGTCTATTGACAGCACACATGGTATCTATCTTCTAGGTTTACTTGTCTGAGTTTCTTTATGCTGTTGTCTGTTGTTTAGTTTATTAAGACAAGAAAGTCACAGGAGTTTTCTAACATGGAGAGATGTTAATTTTCAGTTTGAATTACTACTATCTGATTTTCAACTAAGATTCAGAATTTTTTTTTTTTCTATTTTATTGGCATTTCCATGCTCTAAGTTTAGCAGGTTTACGTGCATGAAGCACAACCTGTTCAACTGTCAACACTATGTCTATCTGAAAAGACAAATTGTTGGAACTTTGTATGTACAACCTCTTCATGTCCACAACACTGGTGTCAGACACAGCTTTGTGCAGAGGGGTCAGCACCTCTGCAAAAGCTTTCAGCACAATGGGAATGTCTCATGCACTGATGCCCAGTAGAGCACCCTCTGATATTCAGAGTCACAGAGGGATATAGCTAAAATGGTTTTAGTATTGATTCATGTTGGCCAAGAAAACCAGGTAGGAACCTTTTAATGATCTGTATTTTTCTTCTAGGCTCTCTTCTGTTTGGTCAAAAATTCTGCATCTGGAAAGATCCTACCCTTGCTAAGACTGCATGCTGGGAAGCCCTAAGACTTGTACAGCCAGCCATCAAACCTTGAGGAAAAGCAACTGCACCGACTGCTGGTCAAACGAAAAATCTTCCTTGCTGTCCTAGGGCTCCACATGGAAGGGTGAAAATCATATTTAAGCTCTAAGCTACTTTACCCACAACAACAAGTTTTGGAAGTTTGATATGAGAGGCAAAATACTCTTGCACTAGTGCCATTTCCACTCATGTTCAGTTTGGAAGTTTTCCTCTCTATTCTGTTTTGTATTAATCTTGAATCTGCATTTACTCATTACAATACAAACACACAGTTCAGTATAGAATTGAATGTGATCACAACGAACTGAAGGCATCCTGTTGTCTCTGTGAGATAGGTGACACTGACAATCTAGAGAAAGATGATCCAAGCTAAAATATTAGTTCTTGTGAATATTAGTTCCTAGCGTGAAAGCGTCTGTTTCATAATATACAATGTTCCAGAGATATAAACTAAGAGGATTATGTTGTCTTTGTCCCTTGGCATGCTTTAGAACAGGTGGAAAAGGTTAAGTAAGAAAGCAAGGAAAATGGAATGGAGTTCAAAATCTCTGTTTTGGATCACCACAGAGGTATTTTAACTCTTTCCAAAACACATTTTTTAATCTCTTTTATAGTCAAATGTGTATGCCCCTTGCCAGCACAAGATTTTAATTTGTACCAAATAATTTCTAATCAAGACATTGGTTATCTTAGAAACTACATTTGAAAGAAGTGAATGACAGAATTGTACATCTCTATTAGCCATAGATCAGAGGCTGTGCAAAAAGCATAGCCATAAAAGTAAAAGCCATGCATGTGTAGGACACTGAGATACACTTTGGATCCCTTCTTTCTTACCAAGTATGTTCTGATTGCAGTGAAAAAAACAAATGTATTCAATGTTTCTAGTATTCAATTTCACTAGAATATTGTGCATACAAATATATAAGAAAAGTTAAATAATTCTGAAAACTTCAGTACTCAAAATTACATTGAGGTGCTTCAGGTTTTGCACCTCAAGTGCAAAGTTAGTGAATTAAGTTAGTGAAATTAAGTTAGTAAATACCCTGCAAAATTCACAGTATATACTCAACTTTCATCTTCATTATTAAACAAAAAATTGTAGGAGTAGAAAAATTATTTATACAGTGAAAATTACTTTTATTCAGTGTACCAACTCAAATCTGCTCTTCTTTACTTTTGTAAAATTTATAATTTTTATTTTGCTTTTTAAAACTAATTACATGCAAAAATGTTCTAACACAAAACTCAGATGCTTTAGACAACCAAAAAATGTGCTTTATCAACTCTAACACTAGCTTCCGTTAAACTTTCTGTGAGACCTAAAAATGTAACATACAGTAACACAATATTTCCATCAAATCATAACACCAAAAGAGAAAAATCTCTGAATAAATCAGCATATTTTGATTTATGCACATAGATGGGTCGTGTGATAAGGGAACCAATCTTTGAGCTGCATCATTTTCAGATTTATTTTCTTACTATCATTCTCTGTCTCATTTGCAATGTGGAAGAAAGTTGTCTTAGAAATGCCATTTTCCCAATAAATGTCAAAAGGATGGAGCTACCTATTTAAAGCTACCATATTTGCCCATGAGCATTTTTATGCATGTATGATTTCAATTTACATTTTCTCTGATATACAGCCAGGTAAGATAAATGTTAATGAAAAATCCTGTCAGTTTTCTGGAGATGTCTAGTAGTTTCCCAACACAGAGTTGTACAAAAATTTTTACAAGAATAATCAACCAAAATTAAAAGGCTATTAACATTTAAATTTAGCACAGGAGCATCTTTGTGCAGCAAAAACATTATCTAGCTATTTTTAAAATGGAAATGTGCCATAGCTCAGGGACGTTTTTAAAACTGGGAGAGATCTGTCAATGGACAAAAGAGAAAGAAAGACCACATGTCGAGTCCATGCTTGATAGTCTGTACAATTTATTGTGAAGTACCACTTGTACTAGGACTACCACAGAGCCATTGGTTTGAAAGGTTAATGACTGCAGCAATCACAATTTTAATTTACAAGAAATGGGATGACAGGAAGCCAAATACAAATTGGAAAAGCCCCACTGTGATGTCAGCTGAGCAAAAATTCATCAACAACAGGACAGGAATATTGTAAAGCCAGAGTGCTGGGGACAACCTTTTGAGCCTGAGAAGGGCTTAGGACCTATATTAAGCTAATTTTTCAAGGATAGTATAGAAGCTTACAAATGGCTAAATTACCTAATATAGACATAAGTTCTCCCTTGATAATTTTCCTTATAATAGTTGTTAGGTTATCTGAAGGTGCTCATCCCACATCCTTAGCTTTTCTTTAGTGCACCTCCCCTTTCATTTTAAATGTTGACCTTGAGTTGTACCAAAACAGCGACTGTCCCAATGCATTTCAATCATCTTTGAGCACTCCCTGCAATTACACTCTACCTCTCACTTACTCAGAGCATCAGCTATACTACAGTGTGATCTGAGACACTCTAAAGCTTCCAGGTGTTTACACACATACAGAGATGCTCTCTGAGACTGTGCTCCTTCTGCCTGGAATTTGCATGCTGCAATTTGTGTACAGTGGAAAATCAAATTGATGATAAGAAATCAAACCTTATAGTCATCAACACTGCAGAAATACAGGTGTATTTTGCTGCTTTCTCATCTGAAGTCAGTCAGAACTACATGTAAGCAATTCAAAGTCATAAATAACCGGAGGTAAGCTGTGAAAAATTCTGTTCATCCCTATTTCAGAACAGATACCCTAAAACTCGACAGGATTTAGGGAAATAAGCAGGCTGGAATGGGATTCTATAGACAAAAGCTTTTCAATTAGTACTAGTGTGCTGTAGGATGCTGCTAATTTAGTCTAACAGGACCACAACATGATCAGAACTACAGAAACTTAGCTTCATGTCCTACTTCATCTTGCTTTAGA
Source organism: Entomyzon cyanotis (assembly GCA_024500445.1). NCBI lineage: Eukaryota > Metazoa > Chordata > Aves > Passeriformes > Meliphagidae > Entomyzon > Entomyzon cyanotis. The sequence continues at coordinate 11,709,852 of JAKEPQ010001009.1, forward strand.
TACTTAAATTATCAAACAGATAGCAAGACAGCCAAACATCAGGTGGAAAGCATAAAGAACAGAGGTAGGATCTGCACAAGTTTTGATGGGGTCATGTTAAATATATGTACCTGTGTGTTTCATTACATCTTTCCAGAGGAGTTTCTTAGTGGAATGATTAAACAGAGTATCACAGACTCAGACAATGGCTGGGGTTGGAAGGGACCTCTGGAGATAGCTGATCCCACACTCCTGAGTATGCACTCCTGGAGCAGAATCCCCAGGACCATGTCCAGAGAAGTGACTTTTGAATATCTTCGTGGAGGAATATGACACAAACCCAGAGGGCAACCTGTGCTGGTAGCCAGTCAGCCTCACAGTGAAAAAGTGTTTCCTGATGTACAGAGGGAACATCCTGTGCTTCACTTTGTGCCTATTGCCTCTGGTCCTGGCACTGGGCACTACTGAAAAGAGCCTGGCTCCATCTTTGCAGCCTCCCTTCAGGTAGTTATATGTGCTGGTAAGATCCCTGCTGAGCTTTCTCTTTCCAGACTGATCAGTCAGCTCTTCCAGCCTTTCCTCACAGGAGAGCTGCTCCAGTCCCTTAGAAACGTTCATGACCCCTTGCTGAACTCTCTCCAGTACATCCATATCTTAGCTTTACTGGGGAGCCCAGAACAGGCCACAGCACTTCAGATGTGGCCTTCCCAGTGCTGAGTGAAGGGCTGGTGTGGCCTCTCAGTGCTCCCTTGACCTGCTGGTGATGCCTTGCCCACAGCAGAGCAGGGTACCATGTGCTGCCTTTGCTGCACAGGCACTTTTGCTGGCTCCTGCCCAGCAAAGTCACTGTCCAGCTGGGTGGCCCCCAGCAGATATTGGTACATGAAGCAGACACGTGAAGCACACAGGGGAGAGGTGTTGGCAGGAGAGAATTCAGCTGGATCACAAAGCGAGAAGGCAGGTGGCCTGTGGCAGGCAGAAGAGGATGATGGAGGGAGAGACTGTAAGGGGGAGACAGACCAAATACAGACCGTGGCAGGCACTGCAATACCGTTGTGGATCTGTACCCACCACACACTTGAGCAGTATTTCATAAAAGGTAGGTATGTGACAGGAAAGGGGAATTAGTCACCATACACAAGCTGCTTATAGAGCTGAGGTAGGCCTGTCCTACCCATTCTCTTAAGTGATTAGAGAACTTTGTTCTAGCACCAAACTTTGCAGTAGAAATTGTTAATATGAGAAACAAAATCTCCAACTCAGCCAAAAGTTTGAAATCCTTAATTTCTGAAATCTAATGCTTGGCCTTAAGAATATGACTTTGAACTGATTTATCTTTATAGCAGTCACTAGCCCTGGGCATGCTTTACAGCATTTTAGACTGTAATTGATAATTTTGCAACGATATTACACTAAAAAACCCTTAAGTTCATGCTCAAGAAATAGTCAAAGATATGTTATATGTGCATGTCTTGAATTATCATGTACTGATAAGGAAATAAAGAGAGTGGATAAAGATGTATTACGATGTCTTACTAATAACATTCCTCTGATGTAAGTAGAATTTACATCTTGGAACAGTAAAGCATATGAAGAGAAGGAATTCCTCCTGTCCGAAAATGCTGAAACAGGTATCAATTAAAATACTTCCTTATAACCTATTCTGTTTCTCTGTACCTCATTTTATGCAAAGAAATATCAAGGTTCTTAATTTCTGAGACTCTAAAAATAATTCTTTTTAGAGAAACAGACAGAAGGCTTATTTTATCCACTATTCTTTGTACCTCTTTGCCATAGATAATTAGGGACATTAGCTCATGATTTGCAGTGTCTAGAGAATATTGTCATTAGCAGGGGAATGTTCTCTGGAACCCTGAGGAAATGAAAAGCTTTTAAGAGCAATCACTGTTAATCACTAACATGCCAACTTTATATACTTTCTGGAACTGAGAATGATATAGACAGGACTCATTAAGTGACTCTGTCTCACTTGCATTGTAACCTTTTGATAAAAGTATATGTTTAAAACATTCCTTTGCAAGTCTTGCTTTCTTTGCACAATGGACAAGAGCTAAGAACTCTGCCAGATTTACACTTCTTGTACAAGCTATTGAATTTATCCTCTCTGATTCCATAGCAGAGCTTCATTGTCTTTTTAGCAACATTGTACTTTGTTATGCAGTTTCATCTGAGTAGTAAATCCCAGGGGCAAGAAGTCAGCCCTTCTCACTGAAGAAGGGTGAAAGAAAAACTAAACTACAAGGTGATAGATGCAATTAAATTAATCTTTAGCTTGAGCTTAGCAGGAGACATAGCATCTGCACAGTTGCAATATTTACAGCTGACAATATAGATTAACATTAAACACTGATGACTTGAAATTTGCTATTATTATTTTTTAATATAATGTTTTTAATATTTTCTATCCAATGTGAACTGCATGCAGTATTCTATAGATCTTTTAATCACATAAAAGATACAAAAATAAGTAGAGAAAAAGTCTATTCTAATCTTCTAGTCTATTCTATTCTTTTAAGAAAAATAGACTTTAGTACTGTTTGCTAACATCTTTTTAAGTCTTATTTCTTTGCTGTACTAACAAGGCATGCCTCACAAGTCAAAGCCAAGCCCAGCACTACAGGACAGCTGTACACACTGGAAAAGGAGTCAGACTTCCCCCATGTACTGGGGTGCTCATTTGGAATCCCTGCCAAATAAAACATTGGACCTGCAACTACTTCCCACATTGTCAGCAAAAAAAAAAATTTCACAATTACTCCCAGTAAAGGGATCTAAAATGTTTATAGATTTGTAGAACTAGTAAGAGCTGAAGAAGTTATCTACAGTTGTTCACCAAACAAAAAAATTGTCAAGTGAATTGAAGTCAATTACTTCTTGTGACAGCTACTGTGAATATAAAAATCAAAATCTTTCCTCTTACTGACCAAATTCTTCAGGACTCTTCCATTATTGCATCCTTTGACAAAGAAACTCAACACAACTTTCAATTTGTCTTTGAACAAATTCCTAATACACTAACTTATAATCTCTTCTGATGCTTTCTATTTTGTCTTCATCTTTTGGTCATTAAATAGGTCAACTGCTTCAGAGTGATTTTTTTCCTCATCTGATCAGACGTGCAATATTTAGCTACTGAATCTCATGAGCTGCACTGCTAGTGACTCTTATACAGCTGAGATTGAAGTGGCATATCCTGCAAACAGACTGTAAATTCAAAAAGGAAGTGCTTACATTCTTGAAACCTCTATATAAGATCTGAAGTTCCTTCTTTGTGAATTTACTCTGTGCTTCCAGCAGTTCAAGAGCTTCAGGTCTATGTCGTACTGTGGCCATTTCCATTTCATCTTCTACAGTGTCTGCAGAATACAAGAGACAGAGAAGGAAAGCTCAACAAGAAATACAGAAGGTAGATATACTTAACAAAGAAAGAAAGAAAGAAAGAAAGAAAGAAAGAAAGAAAGAAAGAAAGAAAAAAGAAAGAAAGAAAGAAAGAAAGAAAAGAAAGAAAGAAAAGAGAGAAAGGAAAGAAAGAAAAGATATTCTCTTAAAGACTTGTTTTTGCAGCTTTAATGACAAATGATGAGTCAATTTTGAACTCAAAGGAAAAGGGTATCTATCATCTGCTTCTGTGGCTGCAAAAAATAGTGAACAGCAGTGATGATCCAGTAGCCTGCATATTATCTCATGAGTAGTATCTCATTATCTCAATGGCAATAAACTGGAAACCTAACATTCTGCAACAGCATGCATGATACATTCAGTATAACTTTTCTGTTTCTACAACTCTTTGACCAAAGGAAACAATTTTATAAAACTTTAGTGAGTCCAGAAAACGGAAAATTTTCCTTCAGTAAGATAATGGATGTGAATTCACTGTATTTTTATTGTGAAGTTGTCCCTTGGAAAGCATGTGAAATTGATGGTGCACATTCAGTAGCAGGTCTTGAGTATGGCATAACTGACCCTTTAGGACAAATATTAGTGATGGGGAGCAGCCTAAATGGGGAGCATGATGGTTTTAGTGACCTTTAGGTGAATAAGAATATGGATATACACATTCAACGCTTCAAGATGAGTGCAGCCCTGAAACAATGAGAACTAGCAATACTTCTTTTCCCAGGTGGAGTTTTAAATGTGAAAGTTCAATAAAACAGCTAAAGAAACTTACAATATGTATTTATATAGAGAGAGTGCCTATATTTACATATATAGTGCCTATATTTATATATAGAGTGCCAGTCACTTATGATCAAAAATATGAATATGGGTGTCCATGTCTAAGTACTGCCATCATCAAATATAACTTATGTAGTACTCCAGATTAATTTAATGAAATCACTGCCTTATTCTAATTTAAGTGTTAAACCAGCTATAGAAACAAGACTACATGCCTAATTGTCACTTCTGCAATGCTGAAGATAGATATATTATTTCATTAGGATGTGGGACTCTTAATTTTTATATAAATTTTTATTTGGTTTAATTTTCATAAGAGCACAGTATTAGAATACTCAGTTAAAGCAGTATTATGCTCATAGTTTCACATATTTTTGTTCTGCTACAATGCAGTAATAATAGCTTTCAGTTGCTTGGGAGAAATTTGGCATCAGAAGATACAGTTCAGATAAACAGAAAATGAAAAACGTTTAAAGAGATATTTAATAATATATAAACTATTTGGAAAAATCTTCCCAAAATTTAGGGCCCTGTCCTTTCTCCTATCAAAGATATGTTGCTGTTAGCAGTCATCTTAGGAATATGTTCTCAGTGTGATCCAGATTTTTTTTTTTTGTTAACTGCAAGTCAACACTAGGTACTTATACTAAATTGGCAAAAAAATATCAACCCGAGAATAAATATTGTTGGAAGCTCAATTGTATTTTATATTTGAATGGTTACATGGGATTTAAATAGGCTTTGGTTTAGTCAGCAAAGAACTAAACTTGAAATGAATTCTCTAAGCACCCATTTGTAAAGCATCTGGTTACCTAGAGAGACATCTACAAACTTTTCTGGAAGCTAAATGAATACAAGTAATAAATGTGAGGCTAGAGATAAAGACCAGATAATGTGATGCTGAGCACAATATTTGGTATACCCTTAGCAGTAAACATTTTTATTGTGTTTAAATGATTTGGTTAGAATGTAGAAGACTGCAATGGGCTGATGATGTTAATTAAAGGGTTCAGTATAACATTCTTCACATTCAAATTCTCTAGTCTCATAGATATAAATAATAAAAATAAAAGATCACCATAAACTTCCTTAAAATGTACCAAATATGATGATTAAAATGCTATGGCATTCATGAATCATTTGCAGGTTTTTAATTTTTTTCTTCACACTTCTAGCTACCAGACTGGAAAAAAAATCTATACTTTAAAACATGCAGGAAAAATGTGGGAAAATGTATCTATTTCTAAACACTAATGATTTCTGTGGCATTAGTTATTTCATTTCTTTGGTTTCTTCAGCTTTGAAAAGTTTTGAGTACTTTTTTTCATACAAATGAAATTTCGTGTCAAATGAAAACCAGGAACAAGTTTTCAATCCTTCATTAATATACTAAACAAAATACTCTTACTGATTTCATTAATGAGTAGGTTTCTTATAGCTAAATAGTAAAAACACTTTTTAATGTAAATGTCACAGCAGTTATGCTTTGAATCTTTCATTATTCATTAAAGAACAAAATGGTAAAAAAAAAAATGCAAAAAGCAAACATACTCATCAAATAATGGCACCTGGAGGAACTTGTCCTAAGTTAGGGCTCAGCTCTTATCTGTGAAAATTGTGTACATGCATTTCCCTGCTCAAATTCCAAATTATAGACTTCCTATCTCTTTAGTAACTATTTAGCACATTTTTCTTTTCCAAAACCATTCTTGAGTGCAGTCCTATCTCTAGCACATGCACATATCTAAGAAATGATGGTTTTAAGTCTATACTTACTGGACTAAAGCACACAAATAAGAAGTGTTCTTTTACATCCTTTGTTCAATAGGAATGCTGAAATATGTTCAATACAAATGCTGAAACAAGATATTACTTTTTAAGATAACATTTGTCAGCACATATTGATAGAAGTGCAGAAGTGCAAATTCAGGTTATGTCTATTTCAATAAGTTTCTTGTTTTAAAAATATTTCCTTGATAATTTCTAAGGAATTCACATCACGGGATTGTTATTGCATGTGTTCTTTTCATTCCTAAGACACTTTAATATTGCTTCTTTCATGCCAGGTGAAATGAAATAGCACATAATGTTAAAAAGGAATAATAACAATGTGTATCTACCATGATGGTCCTATTAACATTTTCACTTAACATTCTTAATATAGTGCTTCATTTTTGAGGAAATTACAGAGAAAGTTATTGAATGTCCTGTTTTTATTGGTTGGTTCTCAAATATGAAATATTTAATACTAGTTTTAGTTCAACCTCTCTTCTGGTTTATAAAATATTTTCAGCAAGAAAATACAAGTTTGGCAGGGTCAAGATTTCTGACACTGATTCTAAATATATTTGGTTACCAGTGCAGACGAAGGCTTTGTATGGAACTGTGCAAGGAATAAGGATGTGTCACTCTGCCACCAGCTTCAAACAAACAGATCAAACCTTGTGGTAATTCAGTTCTATTTCCTTTATCTATTCCATGTCCCATCCCTGGGAGTGTTCAGGTTGGATGGGACTTTGAGCAACCTGGTCTAGTGCAGGAGGATTGGACTAGATGATTTTAAAGGTCTCTGTTCCAACTCACACAAACCTGTGATTCTATGATTCCTTTTATTGTCTAGGGCTATATTGCTCTGGTCATGCAGCTGAAAGCAACTTCTCCATAAAGAATTGTTATCAAGTGCCACAACAGTAACTGAGTTTTTTAAGCTACCCTATTTTCAATTAAAACATATCAGCTGAAGACACCTGAAACAAGACAGCTGAAAAAGTAAACTACTATACATCCAGAAATTTAGCCTTTTTCATCTTAGAGACCTCAAATACTTAAAAAGGAAAGCAGTGCCAGAGCTTTCTCTACAGAAGAGCATATGAAACACAGTGAAGGGGGATAGCAAAAAGAAACCCTAGATCTATACCCCTATGAATTCCTGAGGTTTAGAAGGGGCTTGTATTTCTAGCCAAGTTACTTTTGGTTGTCCTGAATTCACTAGACATGGGGAACTGCTCTTGGAGGGTTCTTTTGCCTTTGATTGATATTCTTTGTCAGAAGAGTACACAGGAAACACATGGACTATTCAGCTTCTATTTTTAGGTGCCCATATTAGTGCTTAAAATTAAGTCAATCTAGATTGAATTGGGTCCAGAGAGATATTTTAAAATCAACTACAGAAGCCAATTTATATAGGAAGACATTATAGTGTTATTACTATAATTAATCTCTATCTAGGTATATCTATGTATCTATGTATTGATATGTCTCTCACTCCCTCTGTCCCTCTATATTTATCTGTTACCTACTCTGGAGAGATTTTATTTCCTTACAGAATATCACGACATTCAGGATAATATCAGTGTGCTTTTCCTTCATCTCCACATTCACATACATTCTTTTCAATCTCATCATTATTTTTCTCTCAGACACCAACTTTAACTCCTGTTCTCTAAATAATTTTAAGTTAAATATTCAAAACCTGCAGGGCCAAGCCTTTCCTCCCAGACCAGTTACACTGGTACTCCCTGTGCATTGGATAAGAAGCACACACAGACAGTGCATAAATATGCACAAAAAGTTATTGCTTTTCAAATACATGGAGAGCAAGTATAAAGTTTAACCAGGGAATCACTTCTCAAATAACTTGCAGATCAGAAGTGCCAACCCAGCAGCTCCTGTGTGGCAGACTGTGGCACTGGTATCTTGCACCCTACTCTGCACAGACAAATTTGTTACCAGCCCACAGATCTGTTTATCACTAGATTTTAAACCTCGACACACCATATGATTACTTCAGCAGATTTCTTGCCTCTCAAATGAGCAGTTAATGAAAATATAAATTTTGATGCATGCAAACCTAAAAAAAGAAAAAAAAAATCAAATGAAAAATAAAACTTGCTTTGAGTAACAGGAGATGTCGTTTTGGCAGCCGAGCAGGGCAAGAGCTTCATAAGTCGCTCTTTAATGCTGCGTTTGGTACTGTTCTGAGCGTAGAGGAAACCTAAAAAATATATTATCAGGACTGTTAACATAGGTTTGAGAACAATTTCTGTACATGCTGCAGAGTTCATCATTATAGCAGAATCCTGATGGGAAAAGGCCAAACAGATGGCAGCCATCATGAATCGCAAAGGGCAATCAGAATTTTTGAACAGGACAACAAAATTGTTTCGTCTTTTTATCTTTCCAGCATCTTTCCAATAAAGGGGATTTGTTTGTCTGTGTGCAACTCGGGGAATATTCTTATAACCCATTTAAGTTTTTATAACCCACCTTAAATCATCTAACAGAGAAGCGTCAGATTATTTATTTGAAAAAACAGAAGGTAAAAAAAAGTTTGTAAAAATTTTTATGTTGAAGTATTTTAAAGACTTTTAAGTCTATTTCATTTTTAAGTTTAAGATGGAAAGAAAAAACAAACACAAATGAAATCTCAAAGATATGTTTTGTTGTCCTTTCTGGCAGACTTCTAGTTCCATGGCTGAGCTTTCCCATATAATGAATTCGGCAGTTGTGATAACCAATCTGGTACTTTTGCCTTTTCTGAGTATTAAAATATCAACCATATTGTGTAGCCAATCTCCCTTTAATATTTGGCATTCTACATATATAAAATATAAATATCATTTATACTCTCATTTTGAAAACTAGTTTGGCTGAATGGGTAATGTTCACATGCCATAAAGCAGGTGAACAGCATTACCCTTATTTACTGTGATGGAAATTGTTGGAGTATCTTCCTGCAAGGTCCAACCAACTATTTTATACAAAATGGGTGACATGAGCAGGCATTGCCTGGGTGGATATTTGCTGCAAATGGCAGACTTAACACTGTAAAACAGCTTAGTAAGTGATTTATGCTCCTGAGAGAGGCAGAGCTTGGTTGGGACATTATGCAACTCCTGCACTTTTCATCTCAACTGCATGCACTGGAAGACTTACACTGCTCTATGACGGCTCTTGCCACAACAGTGAGAGTGCAAAACAGATGGGGTGAGAGGTGAAAGGCAGAACTAACAAATCATGTGCTAAGGGCACAGGCACCAGGATAATCTTTGGTTATCCCCTCTACTGCACTTGTGCTGAATCCTGGTACTGGAGATATGACATGGAACTGTTTCCAAGCCATCTAAACTATGTGCTTGCATTTGGGAACACAAGGAGCAAGCAAGAAGCTTTAAGGATATTACACTTTGTAAGTAAAAGAAAAAGAAATCAGTTTGTATATGAGGAAAGCATTGAAGGAAATTAAAAAGAAATGAGGAAAAACAGGGATGACTCAGCCACAGCCTGAAAACTCAACCAAATTTCAGCAGACAAGTTCTGCTCCTGAGAGTGCAGCAGCTCTAGTGAGTAGGCAAAACAAACCAGTTTCAGCACAAGGTTAGATGGACCTAAATGACCATCTCAGGAAATGTCTAAACCTTTTAATATCAATAATAAGATGAATACACTTTTAGCCTGTAGCACCTAACTATCAGCTCAACTCAGAAACATTGTGCAGATAAATGCATAAAATAAAAGACAATCTGGGATCTGATGGTATCTCAAACTTCCTATTTTTAGTTTGAGTACAAAACCTTTAAATGGGTAGCTTGTTGTCACACCTGGCAGTGTCTGCAGTATCACACTATGCCTGCACTGTACCTATCTGAGCACAGAAGAAATTATTTTATCTTAAAGATTTTTTTCTTTGTTAGGAATTCTTCTAGCATAGACATGATGCAGAAATCTCTACTGCTAACTTATTCATTTCAGTAAAGATTTGCAAAAGTTTACTATACATGTATCATGCAATTACATAAGCCCACACCTATGTAATTACTGAAGATGTATGCAGAGCTTTAAAAAACCTAAAGGGATGTATTTTTCCTAAATGGTTTGAAGCTAAAAGCCTTGAGTAAACAGACAGTTCTGCTACTTTTTGGCTCACAGAGAAGCTCATGGAATTCAATGCAAACCATATGGGCTTTGTAGTCATATGATCAAGGTGAAAACTAAAATAATATATATATGTATGGGAGAAAGTAATATCAGAGGAGTAAATAACTGAGGAGAACAGTATAGCTTCCATACTCTCTTCTGGCAGCTAATTTAAAATTCTGTCACTATGGTCAGGGCAGAGGAGAAGGGATTGGTTTATCTTCTCACATATGAGAAAACAGCTCAGAAGATTTTCATTCCCAGTGACTGCAGTTAGTTTATTCCACAGCTACTGCAATCCACTGTCATGATCTCCTGATCAGTACAGCAACTTTCAAAGTGATTTTCATGAGCTAAAAAGTACTTAATACAGAGAACACATATTGTACACTGGGCCTATGCTGTGTCAAAACACTAAAGGTGATGATTAAGATGAAATATTGTAATAATTTCTGTGAATTCTGTACCAATTTTCCCAGTTCGAAACAGGTTAAGGAAAAAGCTGTGACCATTAAGAAGCTAATTACTCTAAGATAGATTAAAATTCTTTATTACACAGTAGGAAACTCTAATTAGCAGTCTATAAAATGACTGGTCATGAAAAGAAGAGCTATAAAGCATCAACACACTGATAATGATTGACTGAGTCTGTTTCCTTCAAACTTTTAGAAAAGAATAATAATGATTCTTAGCCTGTAAACAGATATTCAGCAGAGGCTGAATTTTCCAGATGCTTCTTGATTTGGTTTTTTACAATAATGGGTTGACTAGAAATGTCATAGCTCCCATCCCCAGCCCAGGAAGGCACAAACTCCTCTGGGCTAAGTGTGAAGGTTCTTCAAATTAAAGTTAGCTCACCAGCGCTGCTCACTCTTGGATTCAATAATTTGTTTCCCTGCAATGAAAATTAAACTGTGAGACACATTTTTCCCCAGAATTCACTGTGGGAGTGTCCTAGAACTCATCTCCATCTGACACCACATGGAATTGTGGCCAATTGTCCCAAGAGGTGATTGTGTTTCACCAACAGTTCTGTAACTGGAGCATGGCTTACGTAATCTCATAGCTTGGTACCTGTACTGCTACCTGTGCACAGACACTGGGCACACTGGACATCCTGTGGGAGTGACTGCTATTTAGCATGATTTATACCTGTAATTGCGACTGTTAAATACACCAGTGGCTTAAACCTCTGGTGTAGAGATACTCAAACCAGAGAACTGTAACTTATCAATAAAGGTCTAATTTTGAAAGTACAACATGTACATATGGCCAGTGCAATTTTTTCCCCTAACTGTTACTTTAAAAAATCATACTTGACCAAATGCATCCAGGTCATTTTTATGTGTGTGATGTAGTAATTTCTTTATTACAATGTTGACACTGCTGGTTATGAAAAAAACCAATAATATAGAAATTTTTATTAGCTAAAACTTATAAGTGATTTATAAATGACTGTATATTCTAATCCTATACATCTACATCTAGACTGTCTTAACTCGATGTACTTACTTTGTTCAGACATGATCCCAGCTTTAGAAAGACAGTACATATTACATATTGCCCCATTGTTACAGAGACAGGTCAGACTGCCCCAGGAAAGACCAGCTAGACAGGGAATTTTCAGAGGCAAAACATCTCCCTTTCTAAGTGTGATCGGTGTCTGTGAAAATTCTTTGTTGTCAGCATGAAAGCCAGGCAGGAAAGTCACTTTTTGATGGTATGGCAGATGAGTCAGATGAAGTAATTTAGTTTGCCTTAAATGCCCACTAAGTGCAAAAGATAGATTCGATTGTTGCTGCCCTTGCCCCCAAAGTCTTGCCCACCTTTCCTGCTTTCATCAAATGCTCTCTATTTAAAGAATTGCCCTCCTGCCTCATTGCTGCCTTTTTGTAATGGGTTTTAGGTGATAAATGCACACAGAAGGCACAGTAATCTGAGTCCCTATAAGATTTTGGGGCTGGTAATCATCCTATTTAGGAGGATGTTTGTAGTTCAAAAACTAGAAAGAATTCTTTCAACAATTTCCTCCTTCACTGTTGGTGAAGGAGAAAATTCATATGTAAACCACCTCTTTTTCCCCCCCCCCTCTCTTTTTTCTCTTCATGTATTTTTATTTCTATTTACTTTTTTTCCTTCTCAAAGTCTCCCTCCTATATTTGGCAAAGTCAGCAGATTAGCTTCCACTGTTTAAGTCTAATTCTGCTTTTTAGTCAGCAGTATTTACAATCCACTGGCCACCTCCAATGCCTTGACAGTACAGCTAAGCTCCCAGTAATGCTACAATTTGCATTTTGTTCACCTACAGGATTTTAAGTCTTCCCATAAAAAATGGGAAAAACGTCTATGTTATACTAGTTCTGGATGTGATATTTTTGGAAGAGATTTAGCATAAGACCTGAAAGCTAGGCTGGACAGGTCATTTTTCTAAATACAAAATTTTGAGGTGAAGGTGACAGAGATTCTGAAAACTGAAAGGGAAATGCATTAAATGGTTTCTTGACATGATGATTTACACTCAATTTGAGCTGTATGATGGAATTTCTCCCAGGGCCTTAAGGGCTGGCAGCCCCACTAAACTGTTAATGGCTCATCACAGATGGAGAGGCAAGGGAGACAAAATGAAGACAGATTTCATATTCACAGTTCAGGACTTGTGGAAGAGAGACAAATCAGAGCACATGTGCCTTCTGTGTAGTAAGCTTGGGAATAGAATGAAATTATGTACAACATAAATATTTATAAGTCTCAGCCTCAGTTCCTGGGAAGCACCTGCAGAGGAACTGTGTGAGTTGTCAGTAGGCTGCTTGGCAGATCATCAGCGTTTTTTGTCAAGCCAGGAAAACATTTTTGACAATCTCATTTGCCTGTACAGATGCATTTTATTGATCCTTCCTCTACTGACCCTAGCTTCCTGTTTTTCATTGCAATATATACCTAACAGCTTCATTGACTACTAAAACACTATAGACCACATCAGATCACCCATGAAGATATTGAGTTAAAAAAATGGATGGTAGCATTTTAGGGCATACCTTGAAACTCTAATTTAAAAGTGAGATTGCTCTCCTTCACTTTAAATTCCCTTGTACATTCTGTTTTAAATCAGTTTCCCAATGGCAGGTGCAGATTAGGAACTGAAACTCACACTTCTCTACCAATAAATTAGAGATCAGAGCCAACCAGGAAATCTGGAGGCAATAGGATTTGGCTGAAAATGAAGGGCAAAGAACCAGTTATCTTATCAACATCAGTAGCTACAATTTGGTATTTGTGTGATTATCAATTGAAAAAGGATGAAAGAAGAGAGGATTAAGTAGTATCACTGGAGAGAAGAAATAGAGTGGATAAGAATCAAAGTATAAAACTGATAAAGCAGAGAAATGGCCATACTTTTCTCATTAGAGTCTTCAATAAATTTCCCAAATACAGCTTTATCATTCAGGCCATGCCCTCCCATTATATACATGTAGCTCTTCAATCTGAAAAACTGCTTATGTTATGAACAGTTTATATGCAAATACTCAATGCAAGCATTATCTAAAACTGTGATAAACATCTCCAGGAGCATAAACATTGAAAATTGCAGAGAGTTTCTTCATTGCAAAAACTTGAAAGAGTACTAGTATGTCAAGATGACTTAATTCATTTAATACCACTTAACACATTTGCACAGACTCTCTCTAAGTGTATGTAAAACTAAGCTGATTCCCTGTGTCAGGAAACACATTTCTACCAGATCAATTATTTTCTTTAGAAAAATCTCACTTGAAGTGGACCATGTGAGCATATGAAAAAATGCACAGTGAACCAGATTTACTGCTACACTGAACTATGCAGTTTCCTCCCTTTCACCCCCTCTTTTCTTGTTTATTAAAAGTTTTTAACTATCTGTAATAACTACACAAAACAACTTATATCGACAGAAAGTCACTTATCTTTTGGGGATATAGAAACGAGACAGATTAGGAAGACATTTTTAAGATAGATAGCAGATCAGTTCAAAAGAAAATTATACTCCATCAAGAGTGCAGGAGATGTTGCAGAGAAACAATATTAATAAAAGAGAAAAAGATAAAAAATCTGTCCTGTACAATAGTTTTAAGTCAGGCTTTTCTACTATCCTGAGCAATAAAATAATTGTATGGTATTCTTAATGAAATTTCAAATTTAGCATTGCTCAAAGGGATTTTGGAATTGAATAAAAATGCTGAACTACAGCTAACAACTTTTGTATGTAACATTTTCAAACATACTAAAGCCCAAATGGGTAAGTAGAAATCAAAAAAGATAAAGAATTATTTTTTAAAAAATTTTCCTTGGGTTTTGATTCCAACATGTTTGTACAGCTTTAATGGAATTTAACACTCAAAGAAACAAACTGCAAATGTGGCTCAGGAATGCTTTACTTCATATTCAGGAAGGACGCTCAGTTTAGGAAAAGTCTCTTTGGTTGTGTCTATTCACAAGCAATTTGTTGCCACAGAAATAGCAAGTGACGCTGAGAAAGTGGAGATCTTGCAGATGGCTTATGGATACAAAGAGTGAAGAAGGTGGAGACCTGAGTACCAGTGAAATGGGCCCCAGCACTGGGCAGACTTGTGAGGACAGGGAAGAGCCTGAAGGGCTGGCACTAGTGATGGGGCAGGGGGGGCAGTGAAGGGCCCTCCAAGCATTTAGAATGTCAGGAACATCAGCACAAACCCATTAAAGAAAAAAAACCAAAAAAAACTGTTAAAGAGGCTGAATTTATACTAATTACTAGATTGAGTTCATCTGATTTAGTGGAGATTCACTGAGTTTTCCAGTGGAGGAAAACTAATCGATGCTTCAACTGAAATGAAAGATCAGTTCTAACCTGGAGGCTAAAAAGCAATGGCACACAGTGCCTGTACTGTGAAATATGAAAGAAAGAAGAGAAAAATGCTGTTGTAAGAAGACTAGGGAAAGCAACTGAAAACAAAAAAAATCAAAAGTGAGTAACAGTAATCAAATGGGTGATATGAGGTGGACTGAAAAAGAAAGGTTCAGCAGAGAGAGAGAGAGAGACAAAAAAAAAGCTAAAATGTTAAAGAGGAGTTAATAATTTGCATGAAAAAGTAAAGCAATTTGAACAAAAAAGAAACAGACCTTTCAAATATTTATTACCTCTAAATTTAGCTTCTTATCATAACTGTGTCTATGGTGTATGTGAACATGTACCATTAATGCTGGACTCAGACACTTCTATTCTCCACAGGGACAGCAGCTGGAGTCACACCAGGGCTGCAGGTGCCTCTGGCCTGTGGTGTCACCCACTGGAGCCAGTGGGGTCTCTGTTCCACCCACTGGAGTGGGTGGGAGTCTCAGTCCCTGTGCTGATCTCATGTCCTGAAAAACACCCACTGCAGACTCCAGTGTGAGCGAGGGGCTCAGTGCCAGTGGCTGCAGCAGGACCAGGTCTCAGCCCCAGAGCCTGGTACCAGCTGCAGGGGGAGGAGAGGCTGTGTCTCCTCCAAATCATCTGTGTGGAGAGTGTTATAACATCCCTTAACAAACACACCAGTACTTTGAGGAGAAAAGTCTTTTCATACTCATTAGGAAAGTTAAAGACCAGAGAGAGATACTTTTAATGAATAATTTGAGGAGTATACCTTCATAGTGTTCACACTATTATCTAATTAATCCAAGTGGAAATAATTAACCTGCAGTGCTCCAGGCAGTCACTGTAATGTGCTTTTTAAGTGCTTTATAGGAATTCAGAGAGAACTTCCACAAAATGGTGAGTGAAATTGAACCAGCATATGCTTTTCAGTTCTTCTGAACTAGACAGTGAGTCAGCTATGACCTAGGGCAGTCAAGAATAAGTCATTTCCAAGTCTGCTGTCAAAGTCAACAGCAAATTTTCCACAGAATTCTGTAGTATTTGTCTGGAGCTGAAATTTCATATTGTACACTTATATTGCCAACATTTTTTCTGCAAATTTTTGTGGTTTGGGTAATGCTCATTTTTATTTGGGCTGATAGTAACATTACATCATCTTTGCACAGAAGACTCCACACCTTTCTGACATACTAAGAGTTTTCAATTGCTAAGCTGCCAGGCTTGAGGTAATGTGCTCCACTTTACACTGATGATCTCTAGCCTGCTTCCATACAAATTACCTTTTTGACTAAGACAGAAGAGGGGCAGAACAAAGTAATGAAGATGTGACTTTTCCCTTTTGCAAAAAAATTTAAAGAAATCAAAAATTGCGCCATTCATTAAATGCTTCATTAAAAATACTGAAAGAAGAAATAGAAAAAATTAGTATCAGTCCCTCCTCTTCATCAACTAGCCTTCAAACCAAGTGTAACTTTATGTTTACATTTCCTTTGTACAGAGCTGAGTTATTATAAATTATTTAATGTAGCTACATGCAGTACATCCTAAGAAAGGAGTAACAAGGTACTAACAAAGTAAAAGCAGTGATTTATTTGAAATTTTTACTGGTTTCCTTAAGAATGACACAGCTACTTTTTTATCTTTTATAACTATGTGTACAGTTCCATCTTGAAAACCACTTCTAGGCACTGAACAGATGACAGTCTGAGGTGGTTAGAGAGTGGTGCTAATGGTGCTGATAGCACCAAGGTTTTGGGTGCTGTGAATCTATAATTGAAAATACATGGCATGCGAGCATGATGGCTTTTAGTAAGTAAGACAGATTTGCAATCAGGCTGGCTAGAAGTAACAAATATATTCTTGTCAATACCATCCTGTAAGGCCCATTGTGTAATTTGCTACAAAATGCAAAACTTCTACTCCATCTTCTCATCCATCTTGACTACAGTTGCATTCAGGGACTATAATTAATCTCAGACAGGCTTAAGAATTAATGATCTGGATATCAGGGATCATATACCATAATTTTTTCACCAGACTTCTAAAAGTATTAATTAAAGAAGTCTCTTTAAAATAACAAAATATCTTCAGAGGTGAATATAAGAGCTGACAACAATTCCATGTGTAGTTTAAGGTTTAATAAAAATCAGGAGTCATGTATTTGCTAATATGTTGTACACTAGGATGCATTTGCACCACTTTGAAATAATGTTTAAATAAGTAAACAAAAACCCCATAATTTCTTCCTCTTAGTAAAAATGAGTATGTGATTCAGTGGCAGACTCCTAGTCCCTGGCTTAGGGTCCCTAACCAGTCCTCTCTTCCTTGACACTGATTCCCATAACAGCAGCTGAGTGCTTAAGAAGAGCTCTTTCCTTCACAAAACTTGCTTTATTTCTCAATGCAGCTGAGAGCACTGTTTAGTCTCTGAAACTAATTCTTTCTGAATGCCTGGGGTAGGGATGTATTTGGGTGGGATGAGAAAAAGTACTTAACCTGGGAAAGTGTTAGCCTACCTTGCTGCCAAGTTCACAGAATGCTGACACATGATTTCATTTTCTACATCACAGAGCTGGGGAGAAGGTGCAGTGTTTTTGAAAGAAGACAAAAAATGTTTACCTGCTAATCCTTGCAAAAGAAAACAGTTGAGATATTCCAAGATACTTTCTGAGATTAGGAATTAAATTTATTGTCCTCTTTGTTCAAGAATGTTTTGAAAGGCATCTATTCTATTTCAGCTGAAATGTATAGCAAACCCATGAAATTATTAACTAGCAACAGCCCGAAAAATGTCAGATGATTTTACACTGTCATAACAATGAGATTTATCTAATACATGAAATACATACACCAAAAATAAATCCAAAAATCTTTTTCTATGAATTGCAATGTTTTTAAGGCAGGTTAATTCACAGAGCATTATGAGGACAATTGGAGGAAAGGCCTTTTGATTTCAACAGCCAAAAATCCTAATAAAGTTAGTTCCTTGAACAAGGAGATATGAAATTTGGCTCATCAAGGAACTTTGAAACCTTTGCAAAAAATATCAGGAAAAAAGTTTCAAGTGAAACTTTCCATCCTAATGCTTTGCTAACCATTGCAAAGGACATAAGGAAGGACTAACACTGAAACATAAAAGAAACATCACTAACTGAACAAGAGTTTAAACTTTTAGGTTTTGGACAGCTTTTTAAAGATGTTTATCTCTGTGACCGAACACTTGCACACAAAGGCACACACACAGTGACTGCAGCATGTTAATAATGATAGATAGCAAGTCTTCCCTGGGGCAATTCAGGTCATGAGATAAAAGAAATAAAGCACTGCAAAAAATGGGGTTTGATTACTTCCTCCTGATTTTGTAACTATTAAAACATGCCATTTTCTGTGATCAAAGTGTTTTTAAGTTGTTAGTGCTCAATTTCTTCTCTTTTGCCTGCACTTCAATTTCTCTATATAAACTTCTTACTCGTGTGTTTATTATATTTATTACATTCCTAGTTCTAGTATCTCCTGCACTCTGTTCAAAATCTGCTACTAAGATAAAATTCCTGCCTTGACATAAACATATTGTCCTGATGTGGAGTTTGTGCTTGCTGCTCTTTAATCCGGATAGACATCTCTTCTGAACTTTTCTTTCTGTTAGCTCCTCCAGTGACAGTATCTCCTGGAGCATCTCCTTTCTCATCTTGTGGAAACTCTCCACACTTTAAATATGTACAATTCATTTAAACTAGTTATCTTAAGACATGGTTGACATCTTCCTTTGGTCTCTTAGTGATCTCAGCTTTTCATCACCCAGTTCTCTGAATTTCTAGCTAAGGCTCTCAGTCTTTCTATTCATATCTCTGCATACACAGAGAAATGAAAACTGGACCACGTTCTTCTTTTTGCCATCCCTTTAAGCTCTTCTATTTGTGCACTGAACTACAACTAGATCAAATTTTCAGAGACAAAAGTGAAGAACTGTGAATGGCATGAACAAGGGCATTTAAGGCATGCATTGCTTTGTATTTTACTTGGTTTTAGTTCTGGTTTTATCAGTGACTCCTTATCTATCTACTGGTTGCTTAGGTCCCACTATGTCTGGGAGGACAAGAACATTAATTTACATTAATACTTAGATGTACATCTACACAATACCTATTGCAGTAATCCAAGCTGGCTCTGATCCTTAGGCAATAATCTCATACAGGATGATTATAAATTACAATATTTTTCAAAAACTTGAAACAATTACTAGAAAGAACAAGAGAAAGACTTGTGGCAGCTACTGAACAGGTAGAAGCACTTGATTTTAACTTCAGGGAAAGAGCCTTTGCAGTGCTCTGTCATGAGCTGCATGGAGAGACTGACAGAACTTTCAACTGTGCAGGAAGAACAAGTGCTGGCACCACAGCTCTCATGGCCAAATTCTTGTGCTTTGAGTCAGTTATTTCCAAGCACGTAATACTTTGATTATACTTGTGGGTCCCTTCCTGCTCTGGATATTCTATGATTCAGCTTGTGGAAGAGGATGCTGTATCTCATTTTTCTCCTGCTTACTTGGTGTCAATCAGAAAGAAACACATCTGACTTATGAACTTCAGAGATCCCAGTATAAATTAGCTGTGACTTATTTGCTATACATTAAAAAATCCCTATGTCTTTTTTATTCCCTATTACTAAATATTTTTCTAATTAGTGATCAAAATTTTCAGCTAAACCAGTGTAAAGTAACCATGTCTGATAACACATACCAACTTGAAGGAAAAGTAGCGACCAAAGTAGCGTCAATTTATGAGTCAATAAATGTGGAAAAAAGAGTAAGCAGGAAGACCATTGAGTGCTATAATGCTACCATACAGGAAGAAAAAGAGGTATAGGTCCAGTAGAGAAATCACCTTCCCCAAAGGTCCTACCGCTAATAAAAAAAATTATTTGCAAAGTCCCTTTAGAGCAAGGGTTATTGGTTTGGGAGTTCTGCCAGAGTAAATCTGTTCAGTTCAGAGAGACTCCCCAGGGATCCTTAAAAACCACACTCTTGCCAAACTAGAATAAATTCCCCAACTTTGGGGATCCTGGCTTTTATCAGGCCTAAAATAATGCAAAACCCCTTGCAATTTCTTTTTACAGAAGGCTCTGATAGGTGGTTGGATTTTTTTTTTAGTTTTCTTTTCCAGACCACTTCCAATCTTGACTGCAATTAAAGAAAAAACTTGGGCTTTTTTATTATTATAGTTTGGCAATTGTCCTCAAGCTGCTCTCTTCTCTTCTGATAGTCCATCCACACATGGATCTTGGCTATCTTGGGAATCTGGAAACTGTTGCCAGGAATAAACTGAAATTCCTCTTAGCTTCTCAAGGCTTCTTCAAATCATTTCTTTCCCAGTGGAAGACAAAGAAGCTGCATTTTAAAGAAATAATTTCAGATTATTTCTTCAGGGTGCTTACAACATATCTCTTCAGACTAATTGCCAAGAGTTAAAAGAGTTAACTCTTTTAAGTGTGAGATATAGAGACTTCCCAATAAGTCCCAGACGGTGTAAATAAGGCATACAAAATAAAGTAGAGAAATCACAAAATCCATTATGGATTCTTGCATTTGCATGCACAAATCCATACAGCAGAGCTGTCTAATGTCAGCTGCTAGAGACAGCAGCCTTACTGTCTAAAATGATATCCACACAATTTAGTGGTATTTTTTGTTCAATTTAAAATCAGGTGGGCAGATAGAGATATAACAATATTCATATATGGGTAAATATATACAGTTATATAAATCCTCAGAAAAAATACTTATGTCATACTAAAAAAATCTGGAATGACTACAAAATTTTTTAAAAATTTTAAGTAATAGACTCTCTAATTAACACATGACCAAGTAAATATAAGTAGATATGCAAATCTGTAGCAATTTCTTAAAAATAGCAAAATAGAAAGAACAATTCTACAGTCCCTGGCATATAATTCTCCAATTATGTTTGAATAAAATTCTCAGTTTTTCTGGTCTAAAGTAATTTCAGCAGAAGTACTCAATTTCTTGTTATGTCCCTTAGATTTTCATTCAGTAAAAAGTACATTATTTCTGAGGAGGTCACCCACTGCCTAACAGCCAGGTGGTGAAAACCTATAGAAAAAAGATACAAGTAGCAGCAAGCTGTTCAATTTGCAGTCCTTTCTGCTAGTGGAGTTTAACTTCAAGGAATATCTGAATATAGAAAATAGTTCATTGTAGGTCTTGTTTTACACAGAATCTGGTGTGATTTTAATTCAGTGGGAAAAAAATCCTTAATTCTGTTGGAAAGAATCCACAGTCAAAAAGATTAATACATGATTAGAAGCCATTTGCTTTGGTGTTCTGTACTACCAGACAGTCATCAAACTATGGTTAGGTAGCGTAGAGTGTGGGATGCAGGAATTCCTGTGTGAAAGTTCATACTTTCACATGAAGTTCATACTTTCACAAGAAAAGCACATAAGCACTTTACAGTCCAAATACAAATCAGTAATACAGAGGTTCTCAAGGATTTCCACTTTGTGGCACAGTGCAGAAATTGATAAAATAACAGATATTGTTGATCTATTTACATTAAGTAAAATAGATGAGAAGTGGTTTTTTTAGAAATTAGCTGAAATAGAAAGTAATGACTTGGCAAACCAGAGCACAGGAAATGACCTATGGACAGAGTAGGTAGTTTGTAAAAATTCAGAGAGACAGCTTTGGAAGAGAAACACAGAACTAATATCAATTGTTAAAGTCTGGGAAGCAGAATTAAAGCAATAAGATAATAGAGTGAAAAAACATTTGCATAGAAAGTACCTTTCTATTTCTAGTCTTGAACGTGTATTGACAAAATTATGTGTTTCAGGATTTTTAATACAGAGCAGTACCAATACTTACAGAAAGACCAATAAATCTCACTTTATCTAATAGGAATTAAGAATAATGAAAGCAATCCAGTGACAGAAGCAGTAGGAACAGAAGGACCCAATTTTTATTGTGTACATCCAATTAATCTAATTACTTAGAGACAATAGGAATTCAAAAGAGAAATCCAGAATTAATCAGAATTCCCACACAGCCCACCAATTTAGAATAATATTGAGCTAGACAGCAAGTTCCCAATTATGGCTTTTATGCAAAAGTTTATGTCTCTTTTTGTAACAGGCTGCAAGACAACAGTTTATGCTGGATTTATTTACTTTTAAAGAAAAGAACCCTCCTAAGTATTTATTTTGAAAAGAAAAATTATATTAGGTATAAAAAAGATAAATAAAAGGCATAAAACCACAAGCTGGTATTTTCTAAAGAATGCCTAATTCAACAGTTTTCAAAGGTCTACTAGGAGATAAAGACCAAAATATTGCTGGTGGCATATAGAATTAGGAAACTGGAGACAACAAAAGATATTAGATTTATTTTAAAAGGAGCAGTAATAATTTCATATTATTTCTGATATGAGTTTTTAATGATAATTTTTGGGACTTACATAAACATTTTCTTGTTAAGAAATCAAGTCTGTCTACTGGTTTTTGTGCCCTCAGAAATAAGAAAAAACCCAATAAAAAACAGTAATAAAAAACACCGAATAAACATACCGAAATAGAAAAATATTTTTTTCAACAAAACAAGCTGGACTTTTTATACATAATTGGGATTTTTAAATTGAGGCTGTTACAACAGGCATGTTTGCATGAAAGCCTTATCCTGTGAGTAGCATAGAAATCTCTCAGAAAATGCCTGTTTTGGTGACCTGTGTCACAAGGAGATTTATTAGCCAGCTCAGAAAAGGAGAGCAGCACTCTCATTTTTCACTTTTCTTTCAGATCACTTAGGCTTGGGGAAAAGAGATTTGGGGGAACTGTCATTCTGGACAGTCCAACTGATTTGAGTGGCTGCACTCCACTAGACAATGATACACAGGCTTGTAGCATTGTGTCTGCAATTACCTGCAAAGAAAATCTGTGTCCTGAAACTCCAGGAAATTACTGAGGTTCAGGAAGAGGGCCATCAGGAACACATTTCTTTGAGATCTCTTCTCCTAATAAAAGCACTTGGACTGACTGAGAAAAAAAGATACCTAATAAACCATCAGCAATCTTTTGGTGACTGCTTGGAATAAATAAAATGATGGCTATATTAGTGCTATCTAATTAAGCTTTAATATATGCATTATTAAATGCATAGGTGTTTGATATTTCTTTTGTTTTAGCAATTTAACAATTTTGTTTCCAAGTGTCATTTTTATTTATGACTAATGATTTTTAGAAGACCTTTAGACTCTGTAATACTGTTTTTTCAATCTATAGAACTTTTATTATTGCTAGCTAAATAAAAAAAAAAAAAAAAATAGAGGGAACAGGATAAAAAGCATTGAGAAAGCAGCCTGATCACCCATTGGTCAGTACCTCAGAATCAATAAGCAATTTACTACAGCACTTTGTTACAGTATAGCTTAATGTGCTCTTGAGATCAAACCAGGCTATTTCTCAGGGTGCAATATACTGCAAATTAACATTCACCATTTTCTTTCTCTCCTTGAGTAGCTAGTGATGCAACCATTATGGCAGTTCATTCAGAAATAAAACCTCATTACTCAACATGTATATATCCTTAGATATGTGAGCAAAATATTATTGAAACTGTTTATACTAGTGTGGTTTATATTTTGAGACTGAGCCAATAGATGTGAGAGGACAATAACCACCCCCGAGTGAAAAATGTCTGTAAGAAAGCAGTGGATAATAATCTCTCCTGCTGGCAAAGCTGTAGCCAGAAGTGAGAAAGCCTTTAGGGTCCTGCTGATATCAGGGTTGTTGCAGGTTCTTGTATGAGACAGGATCACTATCTGATAAACTTAAAATAAATATGTGCTAATTTCTTCACTAAAAGGGTTGTCAAACATTAAAACAGGCTGCCCAAGGAAGTGCTGGAGTCACCATCCCTGGGGGGATTTAAGATGTGTAACCATGGCTCTTAGGGACACAGTTCAGTGCTGGGCTTGGCAGTGCTGCTTGGACTCAATGTTCTTGGAGGAGTTCTATGATTTGATTAGCAGATGGAAAATACTTGCCCTGAAATGAACAAATGTTTACATTCATATACAGAAAATTCATTTCTAATTGTTCTTCAGTTCTGAGTCAAGCATTTTTTGAAACCACCCTGTTCAAAAGAGTTTTTGTCTTTTAATTATGGTTGCATGGCAGTTGTATAAAAGAAAAAAATTAAAATAAGTTGAAAATATGCTTTTTTCTAGGTTATTTCTAAGTTAGAATGTTATTTTTCTATGCGTGATTTTTTAATATATTCTTTAAAATATTTTAAAAAATAATCATCTGGTGAATTAATCAACACAGACTTTGTAAAAGCTTTATTTATTATGGTTGCTAAACACTCCTTATACAAATTTGTGGGACTAAAATATCTCATTTGGCATTTGCTATTTTCAAACAATGAATGCTACTACACAAGATGATGCATCACATGCATCAAAACATTTCTTCAACTGTCTTTAGGATACAATACACACTAAAGTAATTTGTAATATTAGCAAAAAATATGTTATTCTATTCCTTCAAATTACTAGTTCATAACTTCTTGACTGTGAGCTTTTTTCAGAATTGCAAAAACTTTATTTCACTTATCTGCTGCAGGGCTCATTACAGCTGAATAAATGAAATTCTTAGAGTTGTTTAATTAACATTGTCTTCACTGCACAGTGTGTGTCAAAAAGGTCTCCACTGCATTCTTTAAGAGGTGGTTCCAACTGACAATACTGTATTTCAAAATAATGTCAGTAATTATTTCAAAATAATAAGGGGAGAGAAAATTGTGTAAAAGATTGTCTTAGAAATGGAAATTCCACCTCTTGGATGGTACATTTGAGACACAGCAGAAGCCTGAGCCTAATAATAATCTCCTGAAATATTGTTAGGATTTGTTGAAATCTCTGATAGTATGAAGTTTGCGTCAATGATCTGACCTCAGTGTAGAACCATGCAAGAGTAAATCAAAACCTGCTAGTAGCACACACAGCTCCTTTGTTTGTGGTCTTGTCTCAAAAACAAAAGCAGTAATTCCAGGTGCATAAAGCCAACAGCAGCAACAGCAGGAGAATGAATGAGTGAATGAATGAATGAATTGATTTGACACTTGCTTCCACCATGAAAAAGATACATTGAAGTATTATGAGTTACTCAATCAAAAGAGCTAGACCATCCTGGCACTTCAGGATAAATCTGTATGAAAAGTTTTGACAGAACTGGACACAGGAAAGATAGAAAATAAAGGAGCAGCATTTTTGTGCCTTCACAGAAATAGTTTGAATGAAAAAAATAATCAGTCCTGAATTAAATTTGAGGATTTCATTCCTAAATACTGAGGATGATCATTGTTTTGTGCACTAGAATTACTTAACTGAAGAATGTTTCTGCTGATAAAATGGAACTATAAATCTAATGATGTTTGAAAAAGTCAAAGAAAATGTGTATATATATGCTAAAAGCCATGATGAATTATTAGTCAGACCTCTCATTATAAACTCAGTGAAAATGACATCAAGGATGAGGAGAATGACATATTTTCTTCTTCAAGAAGAAAATATATACTTGAATTTTATAAATGCAATCATACAAGGCATAAATAGTATCTCCCTGGATTGGGGGCAGAATGCACATTGCCTTTCAGGGTTAAGGTTTGGGTTGGTGATGAGATCTCACCTTCCTTTTGACCTTATGGAAGAATGGAAAGACAACAAGAAACATATTCTGGAAATTTAAGCCAGTAACTGATGTTATTTTCTAGCCTCTTCCTGATCAGCTGAGCATAACAATTTATCTATCCATATTTCTAAGAAAGATATTGAAATCCCCTGCTAGACATTCTGGCCTCATTGAAATGTTCTTTACTGTATTTACTGTTAGTTCCTTCCAGATAGCAAATCCAGGGGCATATTTGTTGAGATATCTGGAATGCTATCCTGCTCTTCCTTTATTGATGGCTATTTGGAATATACACTGTATTTTGAGGAGAGAGACATTTCCAGTTTAAATCTCCCTTATGAAAGAAAGCTGCAGTCCAATATTCAAAACTGCCTGCAGCTGTGGTTTTTTTTCAGTAACACCTACTGCAAAAAGAAGTATAGCAAGAGAAGGTTTTACCTTTTTTTTCACTTTATTAAGTGTTACAACCAAAAGCAAGAGAAAGAGAAAACCAACTTGCTATATGCATATATTAGAAGTACTGGACTACTTAAAATTAAAAGGCCCACATAGTCCTGGAAGATCATCCATGATTACCTAAAACACAGCTTCTTTTCTCAGTCAGAATATCAAGTTAGTCTAAATTATTTCATTAAATATGTCAAAATGGGGTTCTGATAGACTTTGAACCCTCTGTAGAAAAATTTTTGCCTTTCAGATCCCTCTTGGGTGTTTTCCATTACATTTCTTTCTGTACTCCAATAAGAATCACTCTAATGATCTGAAATGAAAATGTGCCCCAGGGAACATTTGATTAAAATATCAAATATTGAGGAACAATGATTCATCAGCAATCATAAATTCATAATACTGATGGCAGATGAAATTGTATCATTTTCCAGCAAGCAATATAGTCTTCCAGAACAGGTGGATTTGAAGCCATTCCTAAGATTGAATTATGTAGACAGAAACAATATGGAAGAGCACATGGAAGTGACCTTTGTTCTGATTGACCATCACATCCTATTACATGGCCAAGTCCACGGAGAGCGAGTCATCTTCACTGACTTAGCAGCTTTGCATCACTTGGGTATCACTATTACATAGCCTTGTCTGTGTAACACAAATGAATTCAATCACTTGTAACAATTAGAAGTTGCATAAAAAATGTGATAGGCAGGTGCTGGGCAGATATGAACTACTGAAGTTATGATGAAGGTACCAAGGCTATTCTAGCTTGGATTTGGTTGCTAAAATGCAATTGCAATAGGGAATTGAAACTGTATTATATCACGCTTGAGCAAGGGGTAAAAAAGGAAGTAAAAAGCACATTCCAAGAGGCATAAAATACCATTTTCATAGTGGAAATTTTGTTTTAGCTGTTCAAATATGCCAACCAGAAATATACTTTTGCAAGTCACTTAAGATCATTTACAAGATAAACCATTTGTGTTTCTGTGTAAATAATAATGCAGGCATTTTGTTTCAGCTCTTCTGCTGAAAAATGTTGATGAAAAACTGAAAAAAAAAAAGCCAGATATTCATATTAATTCATTAATATTGTAAATACTTTTGAGCAGAGTTTATTGATGATATCAAAAAAAGTGAAAAAATTTATAACTCTCTATATGGCATAAATGGCTGATCTGTCTATGATTAGAAGGATTTCTGGCCAAAATCTACTTCTGAAAATCACATCCTAACAACAGCAAGTTACATGAAATAACCTCACAGATCATAAAATTAAAATAACTGTTCTAGGAATTGTTTGGGAAGAACTGAGAGCGCACTGAAGTTGGCATTAGAATACAAAGAGATTAGAACAAGTCAGAAGAAAAAAAAATAATAAAAGTCAGTTGAGACAAGAGCAAAGGGCTCATTGAAGAAAGAATGATTTGGCAAAATCAGTAAAACTTCAGGTATGGCTTCAGTTTTTGGCTTCAGGTATGGGAACAGTTTTTCAAGGACAGAGATCTGTAGAAGTGAGTTCCCAATGACAATCAGGAATTAAACAGACTCTGATAGAAAGAACTTGGAAAAGCAGGTTTGTTTGTTTGTTTGTTTTTTTAACCAAGGAGGATAAGACTGAAGGGAAACTATATACCAACCTTCACTCTGTGCAAAGTTGTCACAAAAATGAGAAGTATCTTCTAATGCCTGCTGGATCACAGCAGCATGTAGTAAACTTAGGTTTCAGAAATGTTTTCTAGTAAGGGTTGGGGTTTTTTTAAATCATGCTAATATAATCTGATTTCTTAGGTATATTGTGGACTCAATATTGCTTTAGTTGTTTCAAACTTAGTTGTTTCCAACTTTTGTTGGAAATGGCTAAAGCCTCAGACTAGGCAACAGACTAAATAAACACCTGACAGCCTCACCACCTCTGTTTGTATGAGAAGTGACAACTCCCTATGGAGATCATATGACCCCCATTAATTATAAATCTCTTTCTCTAAATACAGCCTATCAAGGATCTTCAGTTGGCTTAAGTGTGACTTTTTTATATCTTTGAGGCAGGATTTGTGCATCTACCTGAGTCTACCTTAGCATAGCTGCTGATTAGGACTGACTGATAAATCATACCACTAACCCTGGTTCAGAGGAGGCTGGGGCAGTGCTGTGGGTGAGCTCCCAGCAAAACACATCCACAAATTCCTGAGGTTGGGCTCCTTCCATCTTCTTCACCTTCAGGTACTTGGATAATGGATGGGTCTGTTTATTATTCCAGTAAGGCTGTAATTAGTAAATCTTTATCAAGAATGTTTTATGAAGTACAGAAAGGAATATAATAGTAAGTAGCATAATTTTAAAGAAGATACCAAGAATTCTGATTTTACAAAAACACAGAACTATGAATCATGTCAATCATCACCTATATTGGGTGTTTTATTACTTAAGCCTGATCTAACTTATGCTTGCCTATAAATCCTGTTACTAAGAGCTGCCTTTGAAATCAAAGTATTTCTGGTTTTCCTTCTCATTTTGGGTGTCTTCCTAATTAGCATAAAAAATGTGGAAATGGACCAAATGAAGACAAAAAATGCATTTTAGTAACTACATTTTAAAAGTCTATGTAAAAGTCACTATTTTCTTCAGTATGCATTTCTGTGCCTGTGTGAAGAATAACCACTTAGGAATCAGAACTGCCTTTAAGTCTAATGAAACAGAAGATCTGTAGCAAGATCAAGTGTGCAGTTTCAACTATTAAAACAACATTCCTTCTGGCTTGTAGGATCATTAGTGCCGCCTCCTCCAGGGTAAAGAATGGAGAAAGCAGCTATTTACTGGTGTTGCAGTTCTGTAATATTTCTCTTCCACACTCAAAAAATCTAATTTCCTGTGAATGGGTCTTATGTTATCATCCATCACAACCCCTTTGTTCTGGCTCCTCACTAATATTACCCATAACAACTTGGACTGATGACTGTGGTCTTTCCCAAGTACAGCTGCTTGGACCCAAACCAAAACAGATACTGGTCAGACTGTATGTTCTAGGGCAGAACCAGCAAAACAGCAACCTTCTTGTCTCAGCTCTCAGGCTTTAATGAAAGATCTTCTTTATCTAATTTCTAGGGCACCTGGAGTGTAACCCTACTGCTGTCACCAGACTGCATCATTAGTAATTCAAAAGCACTGAAAGCTGAATGAAAGCAGCTGTCTACTGAACTCTAAAATCACCCAGCTACTTGAGTGTTTGGACACATTCATTGGGAAGCATACATCAGCAATTTTGTGTGTATAGTAGGCAGAGATATTATTTTTTCACATGCCTTCCTGTACATTTCTCAGAAGTCATAACCAGCATTTTGATACTGAGATCTGTGCTCAGAATGATTAGAAACACGCAAGCCAAAGTATGAAGAGTTTAAGTACAAAATGCCTGCAAAGCCAGTCAATCCTGGTTAGTTCTGAAAGATGAGCCAAGTTACACATAAAGTTAATTACATTAAAAAATATATTCAATACCTGTCTGGTACCACTATTGCTTGTTTATAAGTTGACAGAACAAAATACAACTTTCAGAGAAAGTGGTATCTATTCTACACTAAAAAAAGTCTGATCTTTTACCTTTCTGGCAGGAGAAACTGTCCCTTATAATATCTAGCTAACAATTAGTGGAAGAAGGTAAGGTATCTGAGCTTGAACTATCAGAAGTCACATGCCAAGATGAACATTTTCATGGTGGGATAATCACAGTTTCTGTTAATAAGCCTTCCTAGTCACTTTATGTATCATACAAAGCCCCAAAGTAATAAATTTCAATCAATATGTCTCTGCAACTTCAAGCCTTTCTCATCTCTGAGATAATTACAACTCTCTGTTCCTTTAGGAAGAACAATTCTTGAGAAAAAACAATTTCACTCACAATGTGGCCCTTGTGATCTAAGAAATCCTAAATCATTTGGGCAGCAAAAATGTGGGGGAAAAAAGCAAAACAAAATATTGCAAAAGAGCTGCCATGGGAGCTTTATGATATACATTAAAGCTTTACTATGAAAATTCATCCTGGTGTGTAATACAAAAGGGATACCCAAAGATGATGAGGCATTCAGATTTGAAAAGCAGTAAAACCATTCACCTTTATGCCTGTGCTTTTCTGCATGAAAAGCAAACTCCTATACTTGTCAACAACCAAAGTTTAAAATACATAGGGCTTGAGCTTTTTTCAGGCAGAGGTTACATAAATTCTTGTCACCCTCATTTTACAATTTTGAAAACTAAGCTACAGAAATTATAAATCTCGAATTTAAGGAAAAATTTAATTGAATGGAAGAAACTTGTGTACTGCATGAGGTTCATACAATATA
This sequence comes from Entomyzon cyanotis, assembly GCA_024500445.1. NCBI lineage: Eukaryota > Metazoa > Chordata > Aves > Passeriformes > Meliphagidae > Entomyzon > Entomyzon cyanotis. The sequence goes on from JAKEPQ010001009.1 coordinate 11,740,299, forward strand.
CACTCCACAAACTCTCATAACAATAAATAGGTAATAATCACATCTTTTAGGCAGAGTTAGGTGCATTATTGAGATTTGGGTGGTGCCGGGGGGGAGCCCATATATTTGCTTCACATACCCAGTTAATTGACTGTTGGAGAGAAAATAGGAGTAAGTGTTAATAAAAAGGCTACAGGTGCATGGAATTGGTAAACTAACAAAACTAAGAAGTTTTGGCATGAAAACACCTGTGGCAACTTCATTAATGGCTATTGCCATGGAGACACAAAAATAAGGGGAAAAGAATTTGGGATATAAAAAATGATGAAAGCAATGTATGTGACTGCCACTCTGTGGTTATCAACTTGGTAGCTGAGAGCCAAGTTTATAACAATAACATGCTAAAATGTTTATGAGGTCTATAGGTGGAACCAACCCTCTCTTTGTTCTTATGGTTCCCTTTCTTGTCAGGCAGGAAAGATGAACAGATGTTTTACTGGAGCCTATGAAGGTCATTGAAGAAAAGAACAACTCAATATGTGAGGAAGGGGTTAGGTGTTGCTTTGATTTAGCTGTTTTCCTTAGCAGCATTCAGACATTTAACCAGAAAAGTAATACTTCTTTATAGTATACTTGCAAATGTTGCACTCTTCCAACATTTAGGTTAACCAACTGTCTGAGATTCTTAAACTTCCTTCTCACTCAGACAATATCAGTTTAACAGATAGCCTTACCAGGGAAGTTTAGTTATTTTTCTTCTTACCTCTCCATCACAATTTTTTGATACAATTGTTTCAATCTTTTAATGGGCAAATTTCTCTTCACAGCTCTTCATATAAATACTGAGACAAAGTACAGTACTTTGTACCAAATATTAATACCAAAATAACAAGGCTTGCATACAATATTTTGATGCAATAAGCAGTAGTGGTCTAAATAACCTCACAGGAAAGTTGAGCTGGACAAAGGATCCCCTTTTTGGATTGCTTTTTTGAAGTGACAGAAAAAAGGATTCCTTTTTTGAGGTGACAGAGAAAGTAAAAACCTGCATGTATTATCTGATCATAAAATGGCCATCAACTACTGATCTGAAATGGCCATGACAGAAGATACCTAAAATGCTTTGGAGAAAGTTTGAAACTCTGAATCTTTGGTATCAGGCAGAAACACTCAATGATATAATGCAAAATTCTGCTCAGTCATGTTTGTGAAAGATGAAGTTGGAATAGACAAAGACAAAATTCCCAGGGATGACCTGGAAATTGTTTAGCTCAATGGAAATTGTTAAGCCATGAATATCAGAAAGAATATGCCTCTTGTCAGCAAAGATGTAAAAAATGCAAACTTGAAAATTGGAAGTAATGCTGCGTAAGCCAAAGAATAATCTCAGAACAAATGGGTATGAAATGACTGCAAATACTCTGTAGCTGGGCACTAACAAAATTTTCGTGTACCATGAAACCTGGAGTCCTTCAACTGCACTAGTAAGCTCAAGAACATATCTAAAGAATATTCATGGTAAATGCTTGGTGAAACAGCACAAAAGATTACATGACTGTTACCTCTGATTTTATAAGTCTGAGCTTATAGGATTCAGTGACCAGTATTCATCCAGGTTTTTATTTCCACTCGTGCTTGGTTTCAGCAGCAAGGTTTTGGCAGCAGTGGGGTGCCTGCAGGACCCTGTGCCTGAGTAGCAGGATATTTCTTGAAGGAAGATTCAGCCTGTGGAGAGACTTAGCTGGAGAAGCAGATCATGGGAAGGACCTACACTTCAGCACAGAACAAGGATTAGGAGAAAGGAGCTGGAAAGGGGAACTGCTATGGACTGACTGCAATCCCTCATCACCTTCTCCCCGTGCTGTTTGCCATGGAGGAGGAGGTAATTAGAAATCCAGCATCCTGTCTTTAAGTCCACCCATGAGCTTTTCCATCGCATCTTTCCCCATCCTGTTAAATAGCTAGTAACTAATCATTGGATACTGCTAGTAATTTCCAACTACACGTTATTTTATGCAACAAAGTAACCGATCAGCTACTGATCAGTAACAGCCCTACAACTGTTTTCCTTTGGCTACTTGCTCCACCACAGACTGCTGTTAAGTCTAAAATGTTAGTAATTATGTAGCTACAGAACACCTGCTGCTTAGACTGAGTCGTCCAAAGGTATGTGGAAAATTAGAGAAAGAAAGGAAAGGGAAACCATGGCTATAAGTCAGATAGCCTGAAATAAGATGAGGCTGATGTTATTGAAGTCATCTTCCCTTGCTATGCTCCATTTTACTTTTAAGAAAGAGAAAAGCAACCATTTACCTCATCTTGCTGTTATGGGAGGAACCATGGAATTTGATATGCTGAGCCAGAACCACCAGGAAATCAGAATGCAAACTACAATATGGTCTGAGCTGAGCAACACTTTCCACAAAAAACCATACTGTAGCACTGCAGCAAAACAGTGTTTCTAAAAATCTCAGGTTATTTCTTGTAGACAGTATAAGGAAGCATTGCTAAGGGAATCCAGGAGATTTAGTTTTGCAGTTATAGAAAATAACCACTTTATTCTACAGGAAATCATGCAAAGATGAGTACCAGAACTTATCAACGTTTTGTATCTCTTTCCTAAAGTTTTCCCTCTGGAACTGAAGCAGCAAATAATCCTCCTGAATCTCTCCTAAATTCTTCCACTGATTTTTAGTAAAAGTTCTGTCAGGATTATATTTAAGAGAGGATAAAAGCAACTAGCCAGCACCAAATCCTATAGTAACTGCTTGAGGATTTGTTGGAGTAGCCTGAAGGCATTTGTTTGCTCCTAGCATCCCAGGAGACCATATTGCGAACAATAAGTTCCGTTAGAAAGTGTTGATGTTATAAACATGTTCTGAAATACCAGCTGACTTGTAAGAATATTTCATGTTCCTATTTCACTTGGTTGACTTTTATAGCTGGCAATCATCACTGTTTTCGTAAATGTCCCCTCGCTGATCACTCTTTTTTTGTTATTTTGGGCTTACTTACCAAAACAACATTAAGTGAAAATGTGAATCTGGTTTTCAGTCTCCAGATACTGTCTCAGGATATCACATTTGCCAGACAGTGAACATTAATAGTGAGAGGCAAGATCTCCCACAGCCATAGTGGACTAGTTTCCTAGTCCCTACGACTAATGCAAACTCTCCCAAATGCTTCAGTTATTAAAAACCCATAATTTTCCAGAGCACTAGTCTGAACAACATTTTACAATTTGCCTCCTCTGGATTAAACAACAGTTACAGCATATAGTATGTGCTACTTGTAAAAACTTCCAATATACTTTATTCCGTCTCTAGGTACCTCATCAAATATTTTTTTTTAATTATTTAAAAAACAGGTGAAAAATTATTTTTCCTTTCTACTTGAATCAGAGTTGTGTAAGTAATACACAGCTCTTCCTTACCTCTCTGACATGAATTTTACCCCTCAGCAAAATCTGTCTCATCTACTCTCCCTCTGCAAAACACTGGATCTGAAAATGTCTTTTACAACTTTCATGCATGTTCATCAGATGATGTCTAATATCTTTCTCAGATGATCAAAGGTCACATATGGCCACACTCAAAATGGTTCAAAAATACTTTCACATAAATAAGTTTAATCGAAGCTTCACCATCCTTTGTGAGCATTTTTTTTTCCAATATGGAGGTAGAAAGTGGAGTACAAACAGAGTTTTCAGTCTGACACAGTTACAAGCACAGAGTTCAAATTCTCAAAGTGAGTTTGGAGATTATACATAGGCATATTCCCTAAATCACCATGGTAATTACTGTGACCCAGAACAAGGACCTTCATTTTAAAGTAATTTTAATTATGAACATTGGTGAATTGCAGAGGTTTGGGAGAAAAACTGGGGCAAAGTTTTGTCATCTCCCTGGTGCAATGCAGGTACTCCAGAAGAGTTCTGGGAAGAATTCTGTGAGAATGTGTCAGGACAGGAGTCCTTCTTCAGTTTTGGTCCCTTGGGGTGTATTGTCCAGTTAGCACCTTGCCACACTCACAATTCCTTTAGCATCTTTCAGTGAACTTCACTAAATCACTGTGTTGCACTATGGTTTGCCCAAAATCATGGTTTGGCAAAATAATGTACTGATTTTAAGAATGTTTAACTAAGAGCTTTATGAGTCTAAATACTCATGGAAAGTGATATCATTTAATCATCTTGGTGGGTATATAAAGCTCTGAGGTAATACCAGAAAAAGTAAATAGCAAACAAATGAGTTGAGCTTTATTTTGGGACTATTTTTTTGGGACTATTTTTTGGGACTATTAATATTTAATAACTTTACATATCTGTTTTTTTTTCCACTGGCTATTTTTGAAAGCTGTACCTCTACTGCAGCTCCATTTCAGCCAAAAATGTGTACACTATGCTGAGCCTTTAGCTTTTAAATTGCTTGTTAGCTGAACTGACAGACTAAGAGGAGCACCTTGGCCATCTCTTTAGAAATAAATTGGACTTTGAGGATGTAGGTTTCCTGTTATAATTGAAAATTTGTTCATCTAATCAGCTTTTCCTTTTGGCTAGGATACATACCTCAAATGCCTTCTAGGAAAAAGCACATGGCATAGACATGTTGAAAATACCATAAAGACTGTATCCCTTACACATATCCCGCCTTATGTTTAACTAACATTGAGATTATTTTTCCACATTTAAAATGAGCAGTTTGGCTTAGTGGTCTTGTTAGTAATGAACGAACTCTTCAGTAAAAGAAGTCCTCAGGAGTTACAGTTTAGTCCTTACATGTTTTTGGGAGTTGAGCATCCCATCCTATCTCTTGCCTTAGTAGTAATACAAAACATGTCTATCTACCAATGAGGGATGCACTCCTATCTCATATTTCCATGAACAGCAGAACATGCACAGGGGCATTTACCAAAGAATGAGTGATTCAGAGTAACACCTTACTCCTGTGCCCTGAGCCTCAGCTTCATACAGTATGTATAAGGTACTGCCTTATTACACAGCTCAACAGCCCAACCTCTCTTCACACTGTCTTTTTTATTTCAGCTTGACATAGGCTTTTCTCCCAGTTTTTATTGTACCATCTACTTTGAAATTTCAGAGGTTCAGTGTGTCTCAGGCCCTGACTGAAAAGCTTCTGTCTCAATAAACCATACACTCAGAGTAACTCTGCTTTTTACCAGTCAGATGTAAATGGAGCACAATACAAACTTCAGGGAATCTGCTCTGCTCTGGCATCAGGGTATAAGCTATGAAAACACATAAAACAGATACAATGAAAAATCTCCTTCCACCCTGTGTGAAGATAAGCATAATAGATGTACCGGAAATTACAGTAATACAGAATATTCCTGATTGTATCTTTCACCAGCAGGAACAGGTATCCCAAGCACTGGGAAAAAAAGGATAAATTCCTAACATTGTCACTGACTTCAAAAGTGATCTCCTTGTGTTTTGTAACAGATATACACAAGAATAATAAACCCTACTCCATTTGTCTGCAGTGTCTATTCTTTTAAAGCAAAGAATACAGATGTGATTATATTGGAAAATCAAATCTGTAGGCATCTGCCAGTCAGTAGAAATCCTAATAAAGCCAGTGAGGATCTTGGAATGAAAGGCAGTAGGAGTAGTAAACATAAATGCAAAGAAAAATTCTGTAACTACATCTTAATGGGGAAAGCAGTTAACTTGATAAATATATCATAAAGTCTCAAATGGCTCACACAGTCACACTAAAAACTTGGTAAAGAAGTCAAGAGAAACAATATTTGCAATTTTCTTCTTGGCATGAGGGTATTATAGAACTGTCAGTAGAAATCTGTCTCCTGTTACAGTCCTACCATGCCCTGGAACATGGTGTTCATCTGCAGTAATTTAACAGAGCATTAGAATTTATGTGAGCCTTATGTGTCTTTTCTTTTATACTAGCAGAAAAAAGTCCTCCCCTGCAGAAAAACACCCAAAACAAAACAAAAAACCCACCACCACCAAAATACCCCAGAATGTTGCTGATCTGAGAGTAGACAGCAATGCTGGCATAAGATGAAGAAGGGAAATTGGAAATGACAATTTTCATTAGATCAAGACAGAAAAAAATTAAATTGCTCACAGATATAAAAATGAAATGACTAATGTAATTTAAAGCAGGAGCAGAAAATTGTAAAAAATTAAAGTAGAGCTACAGATAAAGTCCTTATTAACACAGCAATACCTGAGAAGGCTGTGAATCTACAAAAATCTCCTCCACAACAATCAGAGATCCAAAAGGACCAGTAATACGAACCACTGTTTCCAGTGGTTTGAGGAATGTCAAGAAGACATGACATCTTCAAGTTTAAAAGAGATGACGTGAAGGAAGAGCCTTGGAAAATGTTTTCAGATGGAAAGTGAGAGTTGGTGGCTATGGTAGAAGAGGGAACGAATTTCTCTACTAGAAATAGAGCAATACAAAAGGATTAATATAATTCAAATTTTAACTCATAGAGGTTCAGAGAGGGAGCAGATTGTTGATCTCATGTTACAGAACAGGGGGAGAAGAGAAGTTTTATGTCAGTTGTTTGTACAATGGATTGCATGAATAAATGTATGAAAAAACAATAAAATCATCCCAACAAGGATAGTGACACAATGCATGCAAGCAGAGATGATAAAGTTCATAGGACTTTACTATGCTATTGTCAAGAAGTCCTGAACCTAATAGATAGTAAGACTAATACCATATTCTGCAACAGACTCTTAACAAAGCTATTTCAAGGGAACCAAACAAAATATTGAAATTACTTTACATTATCAGTTATTTCACCTTTAAATAGAAAAAGAGATGTACCTGTCACTCCAAAAAGTCTGAAAAGTAGATGTAACCTGCAAATCCTTATGGTGAACAATCTTGATTTTGGTAAAAATTTATTACTTATGATATCTCTAATAGGCAGCTGAAAAGAGAGTATTGCAAAAACCCACTAAAAGAGAGTATTGCAAAAAACTACTAACTAAATACTGATACCAAAGCACAATTTTATGTTCTTAAAAGTGCATATTGCTGTGTAGAAGTGGACCTGTGTAAAGGATAAGAGACATATAATAAGTTGTTACCATTTTAGTAATGGCTCTTTTGGATAGGTAATCTGTTTGCTGGAGTAATTGTGGCAGGGTACACTGAAAGAAGCTACCTTAGGAATAAACAGTGCATAAATTAGACGGTCTGTGATATGTTTGGGTTGGAATCTAATGAAATTAAGTAGTTCAGAGAAGTAATTTTCTTTCCATGAAAAAGTTCACATGTATGTAAAATGCTGGCCAGCCTGGCACTTAGATCAGAGCTTTGAGGGGTTCTGCTTCCATTACAGAAGAGTTATTTCTCTATGTAGAACTAAAGCCCCATTATGGGAAAGAGAAACCTTCCCAGGGTGTTGAATGTATTCTCCAGAATTTTTAAATCTGAGAAAGTATCTTGTCATTCCTACATCCATATTTTCTTTTAAGACACCGTTTTAAAAGAAGCAAATGACAATATAGCAACATAAAAATGCAATGCCTTGGGGGATGGCTAATTGTAGCAAGTTTGTATTTTATTTAGGTGGGGGTTTTGCCTTTTATCCACAATTCAGCCTTAAAATAATGTTTTATTCAGATCATCCTGCCTCGTAATTCCCAGTTAATTCAGATAATTACATTTTAATAATGAAATTAAGGGTTTTTTTATGTGTGATTAGGAAATTAAGATTATAAGTAGTAAATAAAATAATAAAAAAGAACTACAAATGTGGGTGTTTTACAAATTGAGAATTAAAGACAAAATTGTAGGAAAGCTAAGTCTTCAAGCTGCCTGTAGAAATTCTGAGGAAATTACATAGGAGAGAAAAAAAAGTGGCAAGGTAGAAGTCATTTCCTTGAAGAATTTGTTGTCAAAGATGCCAAAACTGTTTAAGGTTCTGCTGAATGTAAGATTGCTCATAGAGATTTTTAGCAATTGCCCTCAGCTGCTGAGAACCAAGAAATAGTGTGCATGTGCCCTTTCTCAGTCCCACCAGATGGAACAGTGTTTAATTAAGTTTTGAGAAAAAAGGATTTTTGGTGTGCTAAGGATGTGCAATAGAGTGAAACCTTACCTAGAGGAAGGATCCCTTTGGCACAGACTGACATAACACTTTCATGAACTTCTGAGGTTGTCAAAAGTGTTAGTGACAATACTGCTGATACTAAAGTGATATTTTTGACCAATCAAGATGACAAATATCCATTACATTCAGAGAACTTTCATTAACCTGCAAGATATACATATATATATATATATATATATATATTACACATTCTTTAATTTATCCCTGTATTTAGAAAATCATTGCCATTAAGCCTTGAAGTGCAACCAAATGCTGCAAGTAATTTCTGGGATGAGGGATTTCTATGAACCTTCAACAAGTGAAAAGGAAAGTTAGAATCAGAGAAAAACTAGTAGAAGAAAAATTTCAGAGGTCATGACGCAATAGCACCTTAGAAACACCTTGTAATTGCTCATGCCTGTTCCAGAGGTGATAATACTTCCTTCTAAGCACTCCTTAGGCTATCAGAGTGACTCAGAAAAAAGCCAGGAGCTATTCTGAAGGCATTTCCTACTCTTCTCCCTAGCCCCACAGTACACAGCTGAAAAGAGCCCAAATATTTTATGATGTTCTCTAATAGGAAGAATCATCTGTGAGTTAGACAGCATTTCTATACCAACAAGAGCACAATAGTAACTCACAATAACACTATTGCCTAATTTGATTTTTACTGTGGAAGAGCCACTCTGACTCTGCATATAAATATAGTACATTTTTAACATGCTTTGTTGGAGACCCATAAATTTCCCCAGCAATCCAGCCATTACCTCATCTCTGACACAGCCATGTGCTCAGAGAGCTGCAGGATTTATTTCTGTTTTTCAACTCAGAAGGGATGGTTTGCAGAGCTTTTGTGAGTCCATGAAACAACTGCAGTATCCATGTATCCCTCTGGGGTAATTGTTGTGAAACGTTGATTTTATAATGACGGCTAATGTACCTTTCTAGGTACATTGGAACCGATATCAGACCTGGTTTAAATAAGAGGTTTCTTATAATCCATGTGTCTTGCAAACTTCCCTTACTTTTTGTGCCATAATACAGTGACTCCACATACTAATGATGAGAAGTCTCTGTGCTGATTTTCACTGATGCTTATTCACACCTGTCATCTTCACTGCTGATAATATTCTAGGTAAACCCAAGACAACACTATAAATTAAGTCAAATGGCTAATCAGGTATTTGACCCTGCCAAGTAATGATTTCTCTGATACTATTCTATCAGTTTTTTCTAAGTTTAAGCAAAGTTCACTCAACTGATTTTTAAGTGTTCAGACTTTAATTGAAATAATTGTCTTTTACACATTCCTTTAATGGTTTTTCTGGAGAGAAGAAATCTGGCTAGCACCCTGCAGCACAAAATTCCTTGTAAATGATATCTTTAGAAATGTAAGGGTCAGGAAGTTTCAAGTGAGGAAGTTTTAAACCCCTACAAAGGGTTTAAATCACAGCTGATGCATATTCTTACCAACACTTGTGTCATGGGTAAGCCTACATTACCAGTTTTCAGGACACACAATGTTACAGTCTCATTTGGCAGTAAAAGTTCCAGCAAAATATTTTTATAGACACTGATTAGAAAAGCATATGTAATTTCCTCTTTGATTTACTTTGGTGCCAACTGAAAATGTCAATCTGACATCCAGCCTTTCTTCTTGCAAAAGGGCTTTTTAAGCATACAGGAAGATTAAAACTGGAATATTATATGATATATCTCTCTACATCAGTGTCTAACACTTTCTCAATCTTTAACACCAGTCACTGCAGTCATAACAGACATGTGAAGGTCAGACCAATTTCACAAGGCTGGGGTGGACATAAATCCTTGTCATGGCTTACTTTTATTTAGACTGATTCCTGTAATGTGTGGAAACAGATTTAGAAAAAAATAAGGTACCAACTCTTTAGTTCAGTCAGGGAGCTTGTGAGCAGAAAAGTTGGAATTTACTGTCTTTGAAAAGCTGGACAATGGTGAACATCTGCTTGTTTACCAAAAGGGTTCTAAATACAAGAGAATTATTATGGCTTCACATTCTCAAGCTTGATAAAAAACCTTTCAGTAAGTTAGGTTGGAACCTTTGGCTACAGGCAAATTCCAGAGTTTAGTTGACCCTGATTGAGGGTAACTGAGTTCTCTCTCAAACAGATGGGCTTTCTCTGGCTCACTGACAAAATATTACTGATAAAAATCGTTTTGGAAAAGAACTGAAAGCCTGGCAGTCAAGGTAACTTCTACCTTGGCAGCTGTAGCTAGAGTAACCTCCAGGCCTGAAAAATGCAGACTGCTTCAGGAGAATAGCTCATATCCCTTTTTCTCTCAGCACTTTGTATTGCTTTTTCATCATTTATCTAACAAAAAATAGCCATTTATTCCAAGAGAAAAGTTTGTTTCTTGCTAAATCAATCCATTTTGTCTGGCTTTTCTCAAGGAAGAACTTGTAAAATAAAATATTATCCAATTTTTCACTGTACTAAGTGTTTTATAAAATAATTTGTATAACATATTCAATTACATCTGTTACTTATGGAGATAGTCAATGTTGCACCACAGATAATTACCACAATATTGTAAATTTTCTTGAATGATTTGTTCAATGAACGACACCTATAAATAAATTAGGAAATTTAGCTACATCTCTCTAATTATCAGTAACTACCTCAATATTTAAATGAAGGTGCATATTTGTGCTTTGGTCAGCAACTTTAATTATTCATTTTTCAAACAAACAAAAAGTCCAACATTACCTTCCCATAGAAGACTGTGCAGTTTCCTAATAAAAAGTAAAGCATTACATAAAAGGTGCTACAGCTCGACAAATTCATAGATAACCTTGAAAAACATATTTCTATGTGCTTTCAATGCAGCAGACAATCATAATTTTGAGATAATAATTTCTTTTGGGCTGTATTACATTGGGAGGTTTGGAAACCATGCTGTGACAAACTGCAGACAATAGTCCAAGTACTACATAAGGTCTCCAGTCCTCCCCTGGCAATGGAGATGCCACTTCTTTACTGTGGCAGGGGGTCCCAAAACCTAGTGCCTTTCCTGAGCTATTTTTCTCTGCTAGCATGTGATCAAGGAAAGTTTAAAGATTGCAGAAGGAGCCTGGAGGTGATTTTCCTACAAATGAATTTCCCAGAAAGGTAGATTTCTTCACAGCTATTAAAATAATCAGCCACTGTGATGCAGCAGTTTGCCTACGGGATTGGCTTAAACCAGAGATGTCCTTCAATTACTATGCATGTGCCAGTAAAAAAACCCAGCAAACAAGCAAAACAAGGCAAAACAAAATAAAAATCTTAATCAAAACAAAAAGGCAGTTCATATTTTATGTCTGATTTTTATAATGCAATTTTGTGAATGGATAAATTTGTGCATCATCTGAAAACAGGGCTGAAAATCCTCTGACATTTGATTTTTTATTCCTAGCCAAAAAAGTTCTATTATTAATAGGTCTTATTAAACTAACAGTAGCAAGCAGACAATTTCACTCTGCAAAGAACAGAGAGGTAGAGGCTGACCTTTCTACTCTTTGAAAAACAGTAATTTATTCATATTGTCTGAAGATCACTGTTTTGCTGATAACAATAAGGAGGGCACATTCTGTATTCTAAACTCCTGGTAATTTTAACACTGAAAATTATAACCAAGGGTTCTTCATGGAGAAATGGGAATTGGCAGAAAATGCAGGAGAAGCCCCACGTAGCTATACATTATAAATGTTTACTGTGAATTATCACAACGGTGTGTTCTTATTAAAAATAGCTTTCACATGGAATAGCTATTCAGAAAAATAACCTGCATATGGTTCACTGCTTTCATTTGAATGTGACAGGTAAAATGCCTCAGTGTGTATTAACCTAATTTAAAATATTGTTGAAGAAGGAATAATAAGAGAGAGGGGTTTTAACCTGAGGTTCATTTTGATTACACTGAAAATATTATTCATAGTCTCTGCTGTCTGAAATTTGCTTTTCTGATGATGTGTACATGGCATTGAGTGTATTTTAAATACACACAGGGAAAGGGGAGCAAAGAGGTTTTCTGCCTCCAGAGCAACATACCCTGCTAACACCACAGGCACTGTCACAGCCCAGCTCACAGGCCACTGCTCTGGCTGGGTGTTTGTCACACGGAGCCAAGGTTGGACTAAAGGTTACAGTGAGGTGAGACACGGCTCTAAATGAGGACAATGCTGCCCTGCACACCCAGCCTGTGAACACAGCTCTCAGAAGACAAGGCAGCACTACTCTGCAGCACCTGACCCTCAGAGAAAACAGAAAGGTCTAATCCAATAAATATTGACAGAAATTCCACCTTTTCAGTCAGCTTTGACAGTTAACATTTTTCTTTGATTAATTAAACCAGTTTAGTTCTGGAGATTAATAATTAGTCAGAGTTTATTTCCTTCTTTTTTTAATTATAGTTTCTAGAAGTGTTTCAGGAATTTGTGGATAAATATTGTCTTGGTGGCTAACATTTACAATACTTAGATCATTCTTGCTCCAGGAAGTTTTTGTTATTTTTGTTATTCTTTATTACAATGTACAACAACAAAACAAATCACCATGAAAGAGCTCTGTAGGCAACCTTCGGATCATTTTGACTCAAATTCATTTAAAATAGATCATTGAAATATAGTCTTAAACTATGGGACTGTCACGTGATATCTTTGACATACGTTTGACAATCCTGCTTTCCTTCTTTAAGCCTATTACATTTCCACTGAATATCACACCTTCACACCTTCTTAACACAGCACTTTACCACAGAGTCATCATAATTTTGAAGGAGAATCACTTCAGTTAACCCCAGCCCAGTCTTTCTCATAAATCTATCCCCTTCAGGAACAGTTTTAAATCACAAAGATTCAAATTCATTTTTGCTCTTTAATTTTTAATGTCCAACAACTTCTAGGAGGGTAAGGGAAAAGAAATTAAAATATGTAGCATCTATAAATGGTATCATATTCATCTATTGAAATAAAACACTATCTACTGCCATAACATCAAGAAATGCATTTTTTAAAGTTAATTTTAACTCTCACTTTAGAACAACATTTTGGCCTTTAACGTGTTGCTTCACATAGAAGACAAGAAATAAGGTAACACTGAGCTACTTAGCTCTCATCCTCCTCTCGCTTCAACTGATAAACATGGCATTTCTGAGGACTGCAGGATGACAGATGTAGTGATTGAAGTGAAAAAATCTAAGCTTTCAGTTCCATTTTAAAGTAGCACTTTCAGAGATGCTTTCTATCCTGCTGTTGAATGACAAATACCTGACTGGTGTCAAACATATGAACTGACAGACACTAAGTGGAGTGCAGCTATTGAGCATTTAGTGCTTGTTGATCTTCCACAAAAAAAGCTGAGTCAGCTGAAACTGTGACCACATGCCAAGCCTCTTGGGGGTGGGGAACTAGGGGTGTGGAATATGTGTGAGCAGGAAAATTTGAAATTAAAATTAAAAATTATCTGCAGACAAAGATAGTTTCTTAGAATAACCCAACATCTCTTGCAAGAACATAATGATAGTACTGTGGAAAGAAAATATGCAGTTTATTTGCCTTCTTCATTACACACAGATGATCACCTTAAGTTGTTAAATATATAGTGCTACATGATTAATTTCATGCACCTAATGGGCATTTGCACATTTAAAGATACAATAATTCAAGCAAGATTAGTGATTTCCCCAAAGCATACCTAGTCTGAAGCCCATTTTAATTATCATGAAACTACCATACATACAAATTACTCAGGTTGCTCTCTGTTGGCATTGTAAAGCAATATTTTGGAAACACGAAGTTTACTAATTGGAAAAAAAAAAGATGTGCCAGAGGAAACATACACATATCCAGCAGTGTAAAAAATCAGAGTGCAATTCATGTCTGTATAGGAAGACAGGATGTTCAGATATCCAACTTTTATCTACTTCAAGGCCTTAAACACCTCTCTGTGTCTTAACATAACTACTAGCTTAGAATAATTATTTTTAAAGATCTTTCCACCATACTAATATATTAAGGCAGACAGACATGGGTGACAATTTCAAAAGACATGAGTTGTCACATGAATTTTTTCTGTTAAAAAGTGCCCACTATTGAGTTTTTCTCTATCCCAGCTTAAAGAGAGCTTGGTATTTTTGTCTGCTTTTAAACCTTCCATAATCTCCTCTTGAAAAGTGCAAACTACTTAGGATGACCAGAGGATAAATGTACATGAAAGGAAGACATTTAGGAGAAGAATATAGAGATGTTTTTGGGTTTTTTTTTTTTTTTGGGGTTTTTTTTTTTTTTTGCAAGCTTTGAGAATGAACAGGACAATTTAAATGTAAAATATTTATCAAATAGTAAAATGGATATTAAATAAGATTATAAGAATGCATTAAGTCAGGTGAAACCTTGCCATATTCTGTCAGTTCACATTCCCATCAACCCCATGAACTCCTGAGTTTTAGTTTTGTGAAAAGTTTCCATTTTAATTTTCTCCATATAGCCACTAAAGGAAAATAAACAAAACCTTAGTTCTAACTTATTAACTTTCTTCTCCTTTCTCCTTTGCATAACAAGCCAAGAAGACTTACAGCAAAAATCATCTGTATAATTTTTCAGAAACTAAGGTTTCAACTTAGAGAAATTCTTTGCAAAAAGATCACGAGTGAAAGCAAAGCAACAGAAAATATGAATATTACTTTTCTTTTATAGTATACAACACAGGGTTTTTTCCATTCACTTTTAGAATTAGACTCTCTTAACCATTTTCAAATACATTCCAAAGCAAGAATTTATGAATTCAATTATAGGATTAAAGTAATAATACTCTTATTAAGTTAATTTTTCCTCAGAAATGCACAACTGTGTAGTACAGTAGTAATACATGTGAATCACTTGGTGTTAAATAACGCTTCTTTACTTCCTGCAGGGTAACACTGGTTTTTATTGAAGCAAGAAAGAGGGAGATTTGTCAAAAACCAAGACTATAAGAACTCTTTTCTCAGTGTAAAGTAGTTTAATGTACTTTCCAGGCAGTTTCCTGGCTATCTGAGTCCTCTACACTCCACACCAAACCACACAATTTAGACCCATCTGTATTCGTCTCCATGAAGAGATTGATAATACAACTTAAAACTCATAAAAAACATTAAAAAGAAAAAGATTTTCTGTTGATGATAATTAGTATGCAAAGAACCACTAGAGCTCAAACTACATTTTCAAATGTAGGTGTCTAAAGTGGGTTACAAAGATCAATATCTAGGAACTGAATTGATGTGGCCTAATTTGCTGAAAAGCTTCCTCTGAGATCTGCCCCAATACTCATTGTTCAAGTCTTCTTAAAAACAGAGCATCTTTATTTGTATTCCTGCATTGACAGGCTCCTTTGAAACCACTTGGTTTTCAAGTGTCCTTGAAAGTGTTCATATCATCCAACACAGTAAATAAGGATAACTGTACTTCCCTGGAAAAATAGCAAGAGAAAATCCTAAACAGTTTAAATTTTTTGGTGTTGTGTCTGCCCTCCCCCCCGCCCCGAATTCTTCTTGTTTTTATCCACTCTTAAAAGGCTGCTAACATCATCAGGTCCTTAACAAACCCTGCTGTGACTAATGAATTGACCGATTATAGTTCTAAGCCCTATTAAAAATGTGCATCCACTGCAATGTTTCTGGGCATGGCTGACCTACCTATACAGCACAAACCCTCGTGTTTGGCCATGTTGTTCCATGCAAATGTCATATCATTTGCCACCTCCTCAACACTGGAGAGGATTTGAGGACCTACTCTGTTCTGCTTTCTATTCATGTGGGTATTGCATGGAATCTCCTCTCCCTCCCTCCCTCCCTTCCATCAGATATCCTGGATTAGGATGCCATCCAGAGTGAAGAAAGAATGAGCTGCTCTAAGTATTGACCTGCTGCTACTTGTTCCTTCTCAGCAGCAGAGAACTAGAAGTGAGCTTGCTGCTCCCTGTGCTGCCAGCTTTCTCTCTGGCTGCTGCTGCAGTGGTACAAAGAGAAACAGCCCTGAACTGCAAAGCCTTTAGGCAGAAAATCTAATTTTTAAAATAATAACCAATAGAATGGTTGCAACTACTGTCTCTTGTTATACAAATAATACAAAATTGCACCATTCATTAAAATTCATAAGAGCGAAAATTTGCTACTCAGGATTTTAGTTAATTATAATGCTTCAGATACTTCTATTCAAGCGTTTGTCTATGAGATACAAGTTTAACCTGGCACGGATAAAAGAGATCTGAATAAAAGCTTTTAATAACATTATTTTCAGCAACTTCATTTCCATTTGGAGAACAGCTAGAAGCACAAATTCATGGTAATAGATGGGTGCACAGCGAAGCATCCTTTTATTGGTGATACACTGAGGTTCTCTACTTCTATAAAAAAAAAGTTGGTTGCTATAGTTGGAACACCATTTTGTGCACAGTATTCTGCTCAGAGAGTAAAGTGATGGACATATGTAATCTGTTGTACACTTCAAGCTCTGTATTTACTACAATGTATTAGACTTCTTCAATTGAGAAAAACAAGTTGAAAAGTTACACTTTTCTGATCTACCTGATGATTAGGGGCTGAATCCAATCCCCAAATGATTATTGCAATTTAACTGATTTGGCTCTATTTAGTGACTCCAGTAATGAGGACAAAAATCACCCAGAGGGAGAAGGAACTGAAGCAATGTAAGTCATACACTTATTATTGAAATATAACATAGAAACATTTATTGCAGTACATAATTATTGAAATATAACAAGAAAGACTCTATATACAACATTAAACTAAGGAAAAAAACCCTTCACATTATTTATGATTAATTTTAGAATTTTAAATTAAAATTAATAATAATTAATTAATTAAATATATTTCTTATGTTTGGGAAAACAGAATCCATAGAAAAACTCCTCACTGTAATAAGAAAAAAGAACTGCATGCTGAAATAAAAAATGCATTTTTATTACAATTTTTTTGTATTTAAAAACTATTCACATGAGTAAGAGACTGAGAAAAAGGCCCTTTTTTTGACGTATTTCAAAGAAATACAATCAGCTAAGAATTTTTTTAAATTTGCATCCTGTGAAACACAGCAAATTCATCTACCTGCACTTAGTGCATCATAACCTTAAATCCAAAATTATTTTCCATACATATTTCATTGCATATGTGTATAAATGCATTCTGTGTGCCATGTATCTCATAAAGGAGGGTATACTTCTCTATAGATCTATACACATGAGTTCAAACAAGTATATTACTACTAAAGAACAAAGAAGAAACAGCAAGGTTTGCATTAAAAAGAAAAGGTAAAATGTAGCATTTGCAACTGCAGAAAATATACAGGAATACAACATAAGGTACTGACTATGCTACGGTCAAAATCTTACTGTAATTTATTCTAAACCAGGTTTTTATTGAAATATCACTTATTAACAGTTCAAAGTACAGAAGAAATAGAGGGAGATGCTGATTGCAGGTTATCCAATAGCCTAAAGATAATAATCATACTTATTCTTATAAAAAAGTAACTAGAGGTAAGTATGTCAAAGTAAACCATACCACTGCTCTACCACTTGTAGAAAGTAATACGTTTTCCCAGGACTGTTATTTCACATCAAGTAGAATATTCTTCTGTTACTGTCTCAGAGGGAAAAATTTGGATCACTCCTTCTTAAATATAACTTTGCAAAACAAATGTTAACCTACTTATTTTGCCTTAGCTCAAATTTCATCATGACATGTAAAATGTAGAACACCATCTTTTATTGAGAAACAAAGAAACCTAAAGTATTTACAGTACAAGAAGAATATAGATCAAACTGCTAGTACACAGGTTAAATATTATGTCTGCATTTTTCAGATATCCAGGCTGAAACCAGCCCTTCTGTTACTATGCCTGTCTGAAGAAACACAGCTTAGTAAAGAATTCCCATTAGATCACTTGTAAATATAAAATCTAGTTTTGAGCAGGGAATGCTACATTTCCTCTCCTTGTACAGGAGTATATGCTCAAATATAATGATTGACACACAACATATAGAAAACCAATTCTCTGAAACTTATGAGCCTACTTACTTTCCTAACTCTGCTATTTATTTAAAAAAAAAAAATTAAACTGTTGGCCCTCCTTACCCTGCTACTTATTCATTTGGTAGTTGAACACTAAGCAAACTAGACTCCTTTTGCCCTTTCTTCTCAACTATATTTTCTCTAATTTCTCTAATTCCACTCTGTCACTCCAAGCCCAGCAATTTTATCTGTAAGGAACAAGCCTCCTTTGGGAGCACCATGAAACAGTCACTAAACTGTTGCACTTCATTTTGGTTTGACTCATTTCAGTGAATTTCGATCAATATCTTTCCCTCTTAACTTATGAAATCCGTGTTGTCTGAACAAGGATTTGTTTCATATAACATAACTTATTCTTTCTTGAGTGATTAGTGGAAGAATGAAAATGTTCTCAAAATAAAGGTAGATACCTATCAGAAATAGTCAATCATATTTACTCTTGACTCCATATACATATATATCCAAAAATATATATTATTATCCAAAAATCAGTGAAATGTACACATGGAATCTATCAATCTGCTTACAAGCAATTATAAAATAATCAACCTGCACAATAGCCTGCCATTTTAACATGACAATATATATTATTCAGCAGTAACCTAATTTAGAGACATTGATCAGTAATGGCTTTTAAAAAACCCCAAAAAACAACAAACCATTAAAAGTGACCTATTTGTATCTATGTCAGACCTTCCATTACATAGTTGTTTTCTTGAGATATCGTATCTCTTAAAAGTTACTTACTGTTAAAATTTGGTACACAAAGTCTCATTTCAGGTTATTCCTCTTTCTTCACAAAATGCACACACGTGCATACACACATGCAATCCATCTACCACTGGCCTCCTTCTAAAAGTCCACAGACTACAGACTTTGGAAGGGCATATTTCATTTCTATAAACAGAATGGTCTCGTTGTGCTTCTTCACACTGCTCTAGTAACATGAAGCAGTTATACAGATGAGACTGCAAAATGAGCTTTATGGCTGCTTTTGCAATTTTTCCCCAAGGTAACTCCATAAGTACTTTTGTTATGAGTTAAAATGCATCCTAGACAATGAAATTGTAGCATAACATTTCCAAATTATGTTATTATTTTTGCATTACGTGCAACAGTCTCAGCTTTTTTTGTAAATTTTGATGTTTCAAATAAGACTCCATGTAATCAGATACATAAACCCCTACAAAATCACCGAGTGTCTCCAACATCTCATTAATATAAAAGGCCAAAGAATTCTGGTCAAAAAGTGCATCAAAAATGGAACAAATAATTTAAGAGTCAAGACACCAAAGGTGACTGTATTATTTCTAATCAGTACATTATTACGGATTTTTTTTTTTACTCAGTCCTTTCATCATTGTGTATATTCAATCTTGTTCTGTATCATTTTAGGCAATGATTATTCATGTCTGCAAATATCTTATTCCAACAGCAAAGCCTCCTAGACTCTCAGCCCTAAAGTACATTAGAGATTAGGCAATGCTTTTCTCTCCACACCTATGCTCAGCTGACCAAGTGTAGTTATTTTTCAGAAGCATATTGTGTCATACCAAATGTTTGTCATCTTAAAATGAATTATTTCATCCAGAGCTACATTTTAAAAGCAGTCTGAGCATGGAGCAGTGGCAGAATGCACAGGGAAAATGTGTTATCAGGGCATTCTGCAGGAAGCTCCTGCTATCCATGCTCTGAGATGCAAGGTGGTTAGAAGCAGATTTTGTTGCAGGTATCAGATATATGTCACCTACCTTTCTTTTGGCTGTTTCTATCCATATTCTGGGAGAAAATACCTCCTTTCCCTTCAAAACACATGTGATTTTGGCCAGAAATGGCCAAGACATATCCGGATGAATAACTTAATTAAGATGAATACTCAGAACTCTTAAAGAAACTTCAAATGATGCTCAAAAGCAGCTCTATCTGCAAAGATGAGTACAAGGGGAAACTTCTCTGCCTGCTCACAAATAGTCAATGTAATTGACTATTAGTATGAATATTTTCTCAAAAAAAATTAAGACTACAAAGTAGAGGATCTAAGGACTGTGGGGAAGGGATCTCCCAGAACAGTGTGACCAAAACAAGCCCTACCCAAGTTAGAAGGCAAATATTTCATATGATGCTCAAGCAGAGAGGATCTGTGAAGCCCCTCATGAAGAGATAGAACATAGGTTATCCTTACAGAAATATTTCTGGTAATATTTGTAACATTTCTTAAATATTTCTCAAAATTTTTGACACAGTAGCTATATTTTTAATTGAGACTGATATGTATTTAAAATTACATATTCCTCAGTGATTCAGTTGATCTGGATGTTAAAACACCCTGAAGAAGTCCCTGGAAAGCAGCTGATGAAAAGATCTTCACAAACCAACAGGCTCTTCCTCAAAACTTTTATGTAAATTGTCCCATTTTATTCCTATTTTGGAAAAAGCTTGATTTCCCCAATTAAGACATGAAAGAATGATTTTTGCTGTCCTTTAGCAAGCACATTATTTTCACTTTTTTGTAATTTGTGTATCGTATCGTTAGGTGCAGTTAGAAAAGCCACTAAAGTAAAAGCAAAACAAAACAAAATAAAAATTTCAGTTTCAATATAATTATGTTAAGGTTAGTCTAGACAGTGCTTTCCAAGCCTGGAAGAGCCTCGTGAAGAATAAATAGAACATCATCAATAGAACAACCCTGAGGCTGGTTATTAAGATGGTCACAAGTTTCAGTATGTTTCAGTTTGTCTTGCATCCAACATAAGCATACAGAAATATATATATATATATATATATGAGCATATTGAAATTCACGCCTCAATTTTTACCCCTGTTTGGATTAAGGTTGGACTTAAAGCAGCAACTTAATGCAGTTTCACATCTGGTCTTCTGATGTAACTCTTCTTTGCAATGCAATCTATAGATACTTCTATAGACTGACTTTCCTCAGAGACCTTGAATCTAGAATGTCTGCCTAGGTTTACAAGGAGGGTTGGCAAAACAAACCAAAAGAAAAAAGGTAATACAGTTTGTTCATCTCTGAGGGGAAGAATTATGCGACTGGAAAGACAGTGGTTGAACCTTAACACCTTTCATCTAGTCATATGCAGCAAACAAACAGTATAAGTGCACAAGTGCTGCACCGACAGTCACAGGAGATCTAATACTACTATATACCTTGATGCCATTAATTGGCACGGGGACATCAGCACCCATGAACAGAATTTTTTGGGGCAGGTGACAGATATTTACTCAGAATAAAGCAGTTCCTTCAATTCTGCATTGTCTAGAAAAGAAAAGAAGACCAGTAGGAGATGGTCATTTCACCATGTAGAAGCTGAACAGCTTACTGAGAGCAGGTGCTATAAGCAGCTGCTGAGAAAAGCAAGGGGACAGAGACTGCTGCATGGTGCATTTTTTGCCTTTCTGTTTATTGCAGTTATGCTACATTGCATCCTATTGGGCTGAGAGAAGTTATACAGGAGAGAGCAGCAGAGGAGAGTCTGTTGGAAGCTGGACTTGTAGCTTGTCCATGTCAGCCACATGGAGAAAATTCCCATGCTCTTTGGTGTTGTTTTTCTTACAAAATATGATGCAACAGAGAATTTCTCAGCAGTATGTCTTTCCCCATATCATTCATTTTCTGAGGGTGAGAGTCCTACTACACTCCAGACAATATTTTAAACCTTTCTGGTTCTGCTAAGCCGTAAGAGTAACTAACAACTTGCTAACACAGATAGTTGCAGACAGACCTAACATCTTCTCTGGGCTTTTAAGTATCTGAACTACGAAAGAGGCCACATTTTAGCAGCTTGTATGACAGAACAGATAAATGCACTGACATGACTTTTGGACTGGAGGTGACTTCTGTCCATCCAGATGAGATTAGAAAGAAAAAAATGATCCTTCTGTACCTGCATAGGCAGAAAACTACCTCTACTAAAAAGTACCTGTATTTACCCCCTTCACCAATTTCCAAATTCTAGTTAAAGCAACAAATTACTTACTTGCAAAGCTGACTTTGAAGCCAAATATATTTATTGATAACTGCAAGGGAAATGGTCTTTTCTTTGCATCACAGCATGAGAAACTAAGGGTCAAATACTCTTATCTAGCCTTGATAGCCTATTGAGTTGAAAGACATTAAAATACCAGTGAGTCCTACAAACCAAAAAATATGGAGTTTATGGGACGTTCATATGCCAAACATGACATTTATATCTGAATAAGCATTGGAAAAATAACCACGAGCTCTGGAGACTGTTAGAGATTAGCGCAAGGAAAAGGGAAAGTATAAGGGAGTGTAAAATAGATTGCAAAAATGGCTGATTCTATTCATAAGTGAAAGAAAAACATTTCTGTATGAGATGTTATATTTCAAAATACAATCAATGCATGATATAGGAAAAGTCATAGAGTTTTTCCTTCCAAAGACTTTGCTTTATGCAGTTCCCTGATGTTTAAAAAGTTGCTCACACATGTTTACATAATCTCTCTGCATAGCTACTACTTGACAGCTCTTCTGGACACACAAATGCAAAGTGAATCCTTCATTTTGCCACCTCTCCCCTCCAAGTGTCCGGTGGATGGATTCCCTCTGAGCCTGGCCCTGTTAGTTTACTGTTCTGATCCACTGCTTCAGTTTGATCTCCCTCCCCTCCTCCTCTTCCAGCCTGAGTCACAAAACAAAAGCTTTGGAGTGAAGCTGCCCAGCAGAAAAAGTTTCAGCCAAGGAAGATGGAGGGAAGAAAATGGTCTGTGTTAAACCACTTTCAAAGAAATGGAAAGAGAGGGAAGGAGAGTTTCAATCTCTCCTAGTAAAAGTTGTACTGATTCAATTCTGTCCTTTTAACTCAAATAGCTTGCTGGCTCCAGTGTAGGCAGCTTTATCTTCATTCTGGTCCCTTTTCTGCTTATTGGAAAGTGGAGAATGAATGAAACAGAATAACATAATACCTAGTTTGGGACAAAGGATAAAATCAGGTTTCCTTCTGTTCTGCCTATTGTTGAACACTAATAATATAGGTTTGACTCGATGTCAAAGGTCTTTTCCGACCTAGTTAATTCTGGGCTTCAGTTTATTCAGTAAAACTAAGGAGATTGAGTGGGTTCTCCCGTTTTCTCATGGAGATGAGGGCAAGTCAGGCTCTTCTTCACCATAACTGCACTAAAATCAGTGGAGTTATAGCAAGTTAGCACTAAGGATTTGTCCTTTATCTGTCTTCTCTGCCCAGTATTAGCAAACATCAGGCATGCTGCCCTTTCTTTCAGTGATATTTGCAGTGTAAGTCAATATATCAGGGATGTTAAGACAAGCATGTTAAGGCATCAGAAAGCTTAACTACAGGAAAAGATTTGTTTCAGCATGTGACCCACAGCCTGACTCCATGTAGTAGATGGGGAGGACTCATTGCTCATTTTGGTTTCCAGATCAACACTGGCAGTTCAAATATGCTCTTGCTTGGATAGAAACGAAAACCTTTCCTTGCATTGAATAGGTGAACAACAAATCACTGCTTCTAAATACCCTGTAATATTCCTTAACCATTTTGGTGCAGAATTGTTGTTTAATGTAATGGTGGTACCCAAAGATGGAAGTGTTGATTAGCACAGATCAGCCTCAGGGGAACTGGAAATCTCCCAAGTCACTGGAGTAGCTCACACTGCAGTTATAAAGGTATCAACTGTACCTTATAAAGTTTAATCTTTTTACATTTAGGGATTGGTTTATGTTGCTAAGTACTTTTGAGTGAAATTATTATCATGTGAGGAAATTTCATTGTATTAATGGGTGCATTAGAACAAAAAGTTGCACTTCAATTGATAGCTCATCTTGAACAAATTATTATTAAAATCAGTGTAGTTTGTACCAAGAGGATCTTCTTTCAAAAAGTTATTTAATAGAGTTGAAATCACACAAAACTTTTCCCACAAACTTAATGGCAATCCCATTCTGTACGAAATCAGGAAAATAATCTAACTCTACATATGCTAAAAAGCAATATTGTATTTCAATCTTTTTTTCCTGTCCCTTACCATATGCAATAAAATTGAAGCTAATCCATCACCATGATGATTTTTTTTACATGTCACAAATGTTACACATCCAGAGTATTAAAAAACCCAAAAGTGAGCACTGCTATGAGGGGTAAATTACCCATTGCTTAGAATTGAAAAAGTAACTCCTATAGATAATATAGTAACAAAGCAAATATATATTCTTGCCACATACAGTTTGAAAGATGAGTTATTTCAATAGTTCAGTAACTTTATAAGTGCTGTGTTAAAGATTTCAAATTTTATCAGCACTCTGAACAATTTTATGAGGTGATTATGTGAATCTACATTCATCAAAGATCCTATTCTATGATGAAAAGTTAATGTTTCAGAAAACTGGAGTGCTCCCCTTGGCTGTGTGATTTTGACTGAAAGCAGTTACCCAGCAAAAGGATTGCTTTGGACTCACATGAGCAAACCTACTGACAAAAGCAAGTGTTTTTTGAGCAAGGGCTTCAGTGACTGATTAGACATTTTGCAAAAAACTTGTAAAGTTGACAGCAAAAATCTCAGGTTTAACTGACCTGAAATAGCTTATTTCCATAAAATGTAAAAAACCCCCTCACTTTGTATATAAATAAAAGTCCTAATAAATTAAAGTGAAGCTCTCTTTAGGAGTAGATGAAATGTTATAACCCATATTGTAGAGAGCAGACAAGATTCTGAGCAAGCAACAGGAATTTTAAAACATATATTAATTATATATATTTTAAATACACACATTTAATGTTGGCATCTCTGCCTTTGTCCAAAAGGTGTATAGCAGGCTTGATACTAAAGGTCATCCTGTAATAACAGTGTATTGCGTTTATCTATGGAACGATTTTTAAAATACAGATACTGACACAGAACAAAATTCTAATTATGCCTAATTAAAAATTCGAATTAAAAATTCTAATTAATGCCTCATAAATCAGAAAAGCAAAGCATTTTGTAGATGTGAACTGAACTAAAACCTATCAAGTAGCATTGAACAGCTTTCAAAGGCAACTGCCAGGTGTTATGTTCACTATTTTAGTTTTTTCTAATAAACATCCTCTCACAGACAGCTGTAAAGTAACTGTAAAATACAAATCTTATGCTAGCATCTACTTCTGTTTTCAAGAACAAAGGAAAAGCAACAGAAGCAAACCAGGATTTTTAGTCTGTTACTTTCACCTTTTTCATTTCACAGCTTTTGTAGCTGATGCTCTCTATTTTAGCAGATCAGACACTAAACCTGCAAACAACACAAACTGTGAGTGACCACTTTACCTTCTGAAAAATCAATCAGTCCCAGCAAATGAAGCAGCTTCAGAGATGCAAATATAATCACAACGATACCCACTGTTTGCAGTCCCTCCGACTCCCACTCGAGAGTCAACATTCTTCCAACAGGCAAATCATTTCAGTCTTCACACCGGCTTGCAATCAGAGGGAAATTAGAGGATTTTACCAAGAGTTTGCTTTGAAGAAAGTTGCAGTGGTGTAAAGCAGCACTATACCCAGCCGTGGCAGTTCACCAGCCACTCCAGCTGAGATAAAACATCAGATAAAGCCCAGCATCTCATGCTTCTCTAAGCATTTGATTTCATCAGTAGCGAGTCCTCCTGGAAGGCTGAGGTGGACCACGAGCCTCTGGGTATGACATTGTATCCGTCGAGCAGCGTTACTTAGAGCCGCTGGAGGAACATCTGTGTCGGAGCAGACTTGGCTGTGTCAGTGCCAGGAAGGAAAGCTCTCTGGAAACTTGCACTAGGGAGCACACTGCTAGCAGCTCTCAGTGCTCCCAGTCCCTGGCTCTGCGATTCCCCCCAGCTTCACAGCCTTTCCCCAGCTTCTCTTGGCACAATTTCTGTTAAGTTTGAGAAATGACAGTTTGCTAAAGACACACATCTGTTTTCACGTGCTAAAATGCTGCATGTCAGAAAACTACCGCCCTCTGCATTAAAGAGAACAGTGCTCAGAGAAACGCTGCCCCTTCCCCTTCTTAAGCATCACCAGAGTCTAATTAGAATCTTCACTGAAAGTGAGAATAGAAATTAAAGAAATACACATCAGCATGATCAGTGCCTCCAGCTAGCAAAATATAGTGCTGTCAAGGAGACATGCACTGCCCAAGCCCCTTATCCGTATCCAGGAAGAATGTATTCTTTATTGATTAAGAAACAAAACAGTGCTTTTTGCCCCAGGACATGAACCTAGAAGTGCTGAACCCCAAACTCTGATATATTTGAATGGGTATTAAGCATTTTCCACAGCTCCTGGGAAGATCTTGCCCAGGCTACACATTGGGGAAAAAGAACCCCTGCTGATTTATTAGACAGTCTGTATAAAACTAATTGTCCTGTGTTTATTAATGTGATTACCAAGAGGATACCCAGTGTGAAGAATATGCTCTGAAGAATATTTATGCAGTACATGCATAAACAATGCAAGGTTATGCCTAAATGCTTATTCTTTTTTCCATCCTAATAATTTAAATAAATCTTGTCTATTGGTATACAAACCACTAGAATAAAGTGAAGAGAAGCCTCAGAAAAAAAATTTTAGACACCCTTATAATTGAAAACATATGTTCTAGCACTAAAATGAATTACATAAATGACATCCAGTATCGACCACTCAGGTTGCTAAACTTTTCAACTAGAAAAATTTTTTGCTATCAAGAAACTTAGATACTTCTATGTTTGTTCAGAAATTCATTATAATTTGAAATTAGCATAATAAAAGTTGCAACAGCAACAATTTATTATTTATGGGCTACCAAGCAGAAAAAGAAAAATGTAACCTACAATTTACTATCAACTTTTTTATGTTTTCCTTTGAAAACTGTATGCATTGAATTACAGTATAAGCAGGACTCTAGTATCTACATATTTTTATTCACTCAAAAATCATGTGTGTATTTCAGTTAATTTTAGGTTATATCTAGTCAATATATAAGCAAGAATATTCTTTGATTTTACTCTTCAGGGTATTTAATACTAGAATGTCTTGAGTTCTGTATTTATATATGTTCTCAATCTGAGTGTCAGTTCACTTTCCCCTTAACCTGTAAAGCTAAAACAGTGTCTAAGAGGAAAGCACAGTAAAAATAAATCAAACCAAATACACTATTCTACATCTGCACCTTCCAAATATGTTATTACTTTTACCTTATATTCTACATTAATGATTCAATATATTTTCCTGTTAAGCTTTTCTCCTTTTAAAAGAAAAGTAACATTTTGTTTCCTCTTTACAATTTCTAGCTATTCCATATCATCTTCTCCTTGTAAGGCTCTGACATGTACATCTTGATCTAATTCTCATCTCTGTCTTCTATTTTTTCCTTGAGGTAATTCCTACTTAGATTTTTTCTTTTTCTCAAATGTGTGTTCTTTTACTTAAATGATAAGACATAAACAAATGTTTACAACATTACAGAAACAATAATCCTAATATAATGCCACACTCATACCACAGCAGTGAAAGATGCCTTAGTTATTCTTAATAAATGATCTCAGGAGAATTATTAAAATGGAGAAATCTTTCAGTCCACATTCTCCTTTCATGCAGTCGGTTTGGGCTACTTTGTGTTCCTGAGCTGCTCACTCTCGGGAGCAGAGGTGCTTCTATTCCAGCACTGAATATGCCAACCCACTTGCAGAAAGTCACCCAGCAAGAAGTGGTCCAGCCACAGCCAAAGTTTTGTTTCCTGCTTTCACACAAGAAGAAAGGCCTGAATCTCTTAAAAAAAAAAAAAAAAAGGGAGAAAGATAAGGAATTTGATGAGTTTTAGGGGCCAATTCTACCTGCACAGCAAATGAGTTACAGAAGAATTTTTAAATTTTAAAAAAATAAGCTGAGAACATCTGCTTGAATTCATGTAACTGATTAGTGACTTCAGAGAATACCTCCTCAAAAAAAAAGAAATAAGACTTTTCCTGTTGTTTCTCATGGTAGTTCTCTAAGTTAGGGGAATCATACACTGAATTTGTGAATCTCCAAGATTTAATCCTAGAAAATAAAGCAGCAAGGATAAGAAACTATGTGGAAAGGAAGAGGAAGTGATACTTGAAATCTTTCCTGTAATATGCCATGGAACAGATTAAAACATCAATGTTACTTAGAGATGTGAATTCTTCCGGAACAGGTTCAATTAAAAAATTCTGTTCCCCAACACATTTGAAAATTAATCAATCTTGAATAAGGAGATAAAAAATTCTGTTATATATCAGACAACTCTTTGTATTCTGATCCTTCTACATTCAAAGTCTGCTGCAATTTCTCTCACACACTTTGTATTTCGTTCAATTACTTAAAAACAAATATTTATATGACACATTCTTATGGGGTGCCTGTATTGACAGTACAAACAAATTTTAAAACCTGTCCAAAGAAAAAGAATTTTTCAATAATGTATCCCTCCAGGATACAAAAGGATACAGCATTTTCACAAAAAATTGAAAAAAACTGAAACCAGGGGATGACATCTTGTAATATCCAAGCATTGTTCTGGCTTGTTCTCTTTCCCTAAATCCATCTTTCATTTTTGACCTTGTAAGGCAGTCTGGTGGTGATTGAGCAATATATTGAAGCTTGCACAAACTCCCTTGTGATTCTTCACTAGGTTGCATGGAGGAAAAAAAAAAGTACTAGAATTTGTTATGAAGCTTTCCCATCTAAACATAGCATCTTCCACTGTCCTTAAATTCTTCTCCATTAAGATCTGAAGCAGAGAAGGAAGGAGAGGCAGTAGCGTAGTCCTGTATGTTAGGGACAGTTTTGGTTATCCAGAGTTTAATGATGGTGACAATAGGTTTGAGTGTTTATGGGTGAGAACCAGGGGAAAGGCCAAGAGGGCAGATATCGTGGTGGGACTCTTACTGACCACCCAGTCAGCATAAAGAGGCATACAAAATGTTCTGTAAGCAGCTGGGAGAAGTATCATGAATGCTAGCCCTTGTTCTCATGGGTGACTTCAACTTGCCAAATGTCTTCTGGAAATTCAACACAGCAGAGAGCAGACAGTCTAGGAGGTTCCTGGGGTGTGGGAGATAACTTCCTGACATAGCTAGTGAGGAAGCTAATGGGGGAGATGTCCCCCTGGACCTGCTGAGTGTGAACTGGTGGGTAATGGGGATGCTTGGAAGCTGTCTTGGGCACAGCAATTGTGAAATGGGAGTTTTCAATTCTCAGAAAACTCAGGAGGGGGGCAGTAAAAGGCGGCTTTGGACTTCTGGACAAACACTGGCTTGATGAGCAGACTGGTTGAGAGAGTCCTGTGGGAGAGAGTTCTGAAGGGCAAAGCAGTCCAGGAAGGCTGGAAGTGCTCTAAGAAGGCAATATTACTGTTCCCCATGTGCTAAAAGGTGAGACGGGAAGACGACTGGCAGAGTTGAGCAGAGGGGCTGGAATCAGGACCTCTGCATAAAAACAAGTACAATTTTTTCTCTCCTAAGTAAAATAGTCAAGAGGAACCTGTGCTGAAGTGCTGTAGGAGATATGTCTTACCTAAGAGCACAGATCCCCAGTGATTTTGAACTGGACAGAGTCGATATGCCTAAATTAGTGGTATCTACAAGAATGATCCAATGCTGGAGTCCAAACATTTTTCCACCAACAATCCCAACCGATTACTGGCTACACTAATCATTGTAAATAAAATCATTTATGTGTAGAATGCAAATAATATGAAAAGTACCCCTTAAATAGGATAGTGTATTGTACATGATACACATTTTGAAACTCATTGCTGTATGCTGGTAAAATACCATCAATTTTCCCTTCTTGAAAGAAAAAAAATATTCAGAAATATTATTTATAAAGCTTAGATACGGAAAATTAAATTTTGATAATTTCAGAGTTGACTAAGAGCAGAGAAAATCTGCCATTTAAAAACAAACAATTCCACCTAATTTAATACATCAAAAGAAGTAGGAAATGCTTAAGAATAACACATAGCATGCTAAGAACAATTAAGGAATAAAAAATTTTAAATTCTAAAACCACATAAACAATACCTTGCAATTTACAATATGATTACCCAGTTCTTTCAAAATTATCTGCTATTATTACACTTCTTTTATGCTTTTTTTATTTGTAAACTAGTGTAATCCCAGTCAGCTATTGGTTTTGGATTATAATCAGTCATTGTAATTAGCACAGTAAAATGACATGTATTTTCTTTTAATTCCTTTCATTCTCTTCAATAACTCTTCCTCTATTTTAATGCTTACAAGAAATTTTTACTGGAAGTTACAAACTCTTCATTTTTTCAATTTTTTTCTGACTCTTACAGAGAAACTGCCAGATCCCAAACACATTGAAGTGCTTAATGTCTTTTCATTGTATATGTTTTTAACATCTGCTTGTAAGGAGCATCAGTCTCTTTAGACTTTTCTCTTCATACTTATAATGATTTTCATTTCTGTACAGACATTCTAGATTTGCTATTGTCTAATGCACAATGGGGTTGACCAAAATTGAACAGTTTTCAAGGCAAGGATGTATTATTATTCATTAATTGACTTGAACGTTACTGCTTTCCTTGGTGAGGAAATCTGCATAGCATTGCAACTAATGTCTGTGTGTGTGTGTGTGTGTGTGTGCGCGTGTGTGTCTTAATTGGCTGGGAGTAACAGTTCATTAGACTCTATTTGATATTTTCCCCCAATGTATCTGAAAAGGGAAACTGTGGATGAGTTAGAAATAGAAACAAAATTTGAAAGTATTAATTAGCTGCCCTTCTTTCTGTACTCTCTTCTTCCAGAGGGACTTGTCAGACAGCCAGAAGAGAACGAAATAGTCAAATAAACACAGAAAGGGCACCTACATACAGGTCAGATAAACTGCAAATCTTCAGCTTATGTTCATACCAAATCTGAGCTTATTAGGAATGATATCTTGTGGATAATGAACTTAATTCTCCCATTAGTTAGCCAGTAAGAAATCCACTCACAGGCAATAAACTGCAGTTTTCTACATAGAAAAGCTTCTATCTTTGCTCTGCAGAAGAAAACTATGTCCACTAGAAAGCTTTTCAAGAACCAGGAGAAGAAATTAATTTACACATATCTTTTCAAGAATTATTCCTACGATAAAAGAATTAATATTTTTGAATGTAGCACCTCCATTGTAGGCTGCTACAGCTAATCACAGAATATCATGTAATTTTCATAGAATGTTTAGAAAAATGAGGCTAATGTATGGAATCACATTGTCCATCTCATCAGCACTGCAGCTACTCAAGAGCCCAATATTGCACTAGCAGATTACTTATCCAGCCAGAACTGCAGGGAAAATTTTGCTAGCTAGAAGAGCAAGGTAGAATGTAATTACCCAAGATTAAATTTGTCAGGCTTCATATATCATCTTTAATATTTACTCCAAGTGCCCTAGATCTTTAATGACTCCAAGTGAATATAGGCTGAGAAAGAAAAAAATTCAACAGCTGTACAGGCAAGATAAATTTCACTGGTTTGTAATCAAAGAAGAAAATATGATATCCAAGCTTCTAAAGGTTCTGTCTCAGAAGTAAATTACACTAAACTAATATTGCAGTTATAGCTGTATAAAGGTTCTAGGCTACGACATGGGATTCACTTCTTTTTTCCTCCCTTCATTTTCACCTTATGACTCTCACTTGCTTCTAAGAAGCTTTTGTTCTTGCTTTGATCTATATCAAAGGACTTCTGCCATTACTGATCCAAAAACAAGAGTTGAAAAGAATCCCACAAGAAAACCATTACCAACTCCCCTCATAACATGACAGTTACAGGTGGTTTTATTTGTCTAAAAAGCTAATTGATATAATATGTTATGCATGTATGTTTAAAATACCTAATGCACAAATGATTTGTAAATTAAATGGCATATCCATGGGAGCAACAGTAGCATTTTAATTTATTAAGCTTTAGCAAAGCATTACAGAGGAGCTCTATGTTTCCTAAACAAGGTTAAATTACATTTAGTAATAGTCAGTAATCAAATTCTAGTTTGTTTTACTGCAAAGCCCACTGGCTTGTTTGACAAATTAAATTATCTCTAAATTATGCAACTGTGTCTTCAGACTACAGACCAGTGGTTTTATATTAAATCAGACTTGCTGCAGCAGGAATGGCCACTACCGAATTCGTAAGCACAAATGTATGTCTACATAGCAGAAGTGCAGTATACAGGAACTGCTAAGGGCAAATCAACCAACTACCTTCTCAGCTGTAGCAACCCACCCTCCTCTGACTAAGATGTGCTTTTCCTGCTCATAAGAAAACACAATTCTTTTGCCTGTACATCCCTTCTCCTCTTCAATCTTTTCACATTTGGGACAAATGTGGTAATGTCTGGCCTGCTGAGTTTCTTCTTTCACTCATATTTTTGTAACCGTACATTGAAGCAGGAGGAAACTATTATCTATCATTTAATTTATGCAAACAAGGAACTACTGGGAGGCCTTATAGATCAAGCTGGTAGAAATAATGGAACAGAATAGCAGCACTCACAACTCCATATTCAGTCACATTTCTATTAGCCAAATTATTACTATATACACTTATGCTTGCCCATACATCTAGGAAATCATGTTTTTATGGGTTGTGCTGTTAGATGGCCTCAGATGAGTTCCTAAAAAAAGGACAGTGTTTTCTGTCGTGATGAATGAGAAAATAAATGAACTGTGTATGCCAGTAATAAAAGCTAATATTCTAGTAACCAACAGGAATATTCATCATCCAAGCCTCAAACCATCTGTCAATTTAAAATCCTCATCCTATCCAGTGCAACTTCTCTGTTTCAAAACTGATGTTTCTGGCTCCCTGTGGTTCAATGAATGATTGGCAACTAAACCAAAGGAAAAAATATATGTATTATTAACAACAGTCATAAGAGCATCTCTATTGTGCAGCTCTTTTCTTGTGTTGCACCTGTCTTTCTCTGATAAAAAACAACCCATGTACAACAAATGTCCTATTTCTCTCCTTGGCTTCTCCAAAGGTGAAGCACTGTATTTCACCATAGCAACCGGAAAGTATTATAAATGAAGTCTGAAGTGGCTGACATATTTCTACATTTGATGTACTTGTTAAAAAATGAGTGCATCTGTCCTATAAAGATGAGCTACAATAAATGAATCCACATTACATGGTAGCAGCACACTCAAGACCTGATTTGATCCCTTAGCTCTATATAATAAGACTTGTAGTATATATGAAATATGCGCAGGTTTGACTACAGATCTGCAACACGTGGTTACCATTCAGAATTATGCAATATTCAGAATTAATCCCTATCACCTTGTGAGAGACTGGAATGTGAATGATTAATGACTCAAAACAATTGACCTTTTGCAAAAGGAGCAGGGAGCTTTGCTGGCCATACACAAAGTAACTGCCCAGGTGCAGAGGATGCACACCACCCCTGCAGGATGGCCATGACAAACTGACCTTCCTTCAGCAACAACCTGGGTTTTGAGCCACATGTGGGAAGAAGAGGTCAATGAAAAGAAGATCCTGCAAGGCAGGACAGTGCTTCTTAGCACGTCAGTATTCTCCCTTACACAAATGACTCAGATGTGAAAAAGCTTTTCCAGGGAAGTACTGCAACATTAACACTTAGACCTGAGGGTGTTCATCCCTTCTGATGGGGTATAACTGGCTCAGCCTTGCTGATGAGAGCTGTCATGTCTTAGAAAGTGTCATAAACCTTCTGAATGACTCCTGAAGTGCCCATGATCCACAATGTTACATCAGACAGTGTAAAATATTCCCACATGACCCTGAGTGCATATTAACCCACTGAAATTTGTGTTTCATGGGCTTCCCCAACTCCCAATGGATCAAGACTGGGACCAACATTTTGACCAACAGACATCAAAATTGCAACAATCAACTCTCTTTCACAGATCCAGGCATGGAGGTACCTGTCTACTCTTATCCTCCTTCCCTCCCTCCCTCTCTCTCTTTCTTTATTTTTCTTTCTTTTCCCTTCTAAATTTTCTTAGATTATTTTTAAGCTTTTTTATTACTATCGATAATAACCAAGATGGCTACATACCTTCTTTCATTTGCAGCCAAATTGCTCAAAAATAAACCTTATATAAGCATATTTATAAATACATATATATATTCAGTGTTGTTTCACTCTAATAAATCCTAAGGGCTCTATTAACAAGAACCTGGGTTATCCTTGCCTTCTGCAGTGCATTGTGGCATGGACACTGCAGACTTTTTCTTCAGTGCAGGGCCAGAAATTCACCAATATATAGGTGACTCCTGATAAACATGTTTACCCCTGACAAATGGTAATAGAAAGAAAAAGAAATGAATGAGGATACAGTGATATAAATGCATATAATCTCCACGTTGAAAGGTAAAAGAGCTTTTCTCTTTTTTTTTCCTCTTGCTTTTCCTTTTGTTCTTTTTTTTTCTTTTTCTTTTCATTTTGTTTTTCTTTTCTTTTTCATTCAGAGCTTTCACTCTGGCAATCTCAGAGGCTTCTTAAGCCTTTTAACTCTGCCATTAAGCGTATAAGTTAGGGAGAATACTAACAGTTAAGGAAATTTAAAGCTTTTGTGTGCTGGAATTCCCATTTTTTCACAATAGAGAGAAAGTTAAAAAAAAAACTTATGAGGAAGGAGTTGAGAGAAATGGCATAATTGATGCTTCTCAGGTCCTAACACAGTGGCTCACAGCCCTACTCTAGTGCAAGAACCTACAATGATATTTAAGGATCCAAAAAATGCAATGAAAATTTTTCTGCTACAGCAATTCTGCTGTTCTGGCAAACTAGAAAACAGCATGAGGATAAAACCAAACCCTGAATGGAGCAATGAGCTTACAATGCCTTATCACTTAAATAAGTAAAAGGAAGGTTGCAAATTTTCCCTGAGGAATCATTGTAGTGTCTAACTGAGCATAGCATCATGAAGCTCCTGTAGATGCTGAAATAAGGGATGCAACAAAATATAGAAACACACAATCTTGAACCTTTAAAAAGATTACAGACACCACTTTTGATTGTGTTATGCTGCTCCAGGGATCAAATTTTTTCTTTAGTAGCTTTGCAGGGTTTAACACAGCTTCTATAAAATCCATGCTTACAGCTTAGATAAGCAGATATTCCATTGTGTACAGCGAAGTTCTGTGTGATGAGACATTTTCACGTGCTTCTTGACATGCACATGGTGAAACCTAAATTCCATAAATTAGATGCCTTCATGTTTTCCTCCTGATAAACCAACATGATTTGGAATTGGCTGGATTTTTAAGCCATTTTCAGCCATTTTTATGATGAAGAATATTTTTACTGTCATTGTTACTTCAGGAATCATTTCCCCCAATAATCACCTGCGCACCAGGCTATGAATTTTAATTTCTTTAATCTCCTAAGAAGCAATTTCCGTAGCTTTCCAATCATGTTGCTCTTTTCTGAACTTGTTCTAATTAGGCAAGAGAGTTATACAGAAAAAAATTAGTAACTAGTTTTTAGGTATTCAATTAGTGATGAGCAACATTCTATAATGACAGGCCAGCTATAACCTTAGCATTTGATTAACAACCTCCTCTCACAAAAACAATATGAATTATTTAAAAACAGTATGTCTTGTTTATTCCTCAAAAGCAAATAAGCTTTAGCATCCCTTCAGTGTCAGAAGTTGGTATTTCAGTTGAGTTACCCCAAGAGAGTACCCAGACCTCAGCCTGCTCCCTCACTGCAACTGGTGTTTGTTTTGGGTAATGTGTACTTTCAAACTTGTTTTTGCTAATAGGACAGTGACACATGCTGTGTTTCACTGAAGAACACTGAGAATAATCAGGCTGTTCAAGGCTGCTTGAACAGGTCTGACAGTTTGTTGCACTGTCCCTAGCATGTTGTCACTTCTGCGCTTGCCTTGGTGCTTATCTGATACTGTGTGAGCTTTCAAGGATAATCTTAGGTCAGACAAAATACAACTTGACAAAAAAATCCTCAAACAAAAATCAGAGCTTCTGTCCTCAAAATACCTTGCAAGTAGTGCTCATTTCACTTTTGAGTGCTGATCTTATGGCTGTAGCCTAAGACTAGCAATGCTGTGCAGGCTCAGGAAGCTAATGGTGGAAGACCAAGCAAGTAAGGAAATGAATCCTGTGTGGCTTTAACCTGACATAATCAACACAAAGATATTGCAAGAAGTAGTCAAAACTTGCTGTCATAGCAGACGTATGCAAAGAGAAGCAGCAGCCAAGCAGCAGCAGCAGCATTCCTTACTATGTTCGGTTTGACGAGACACACAGCCCTAAGCTCACTTGCACCAGCAACATAACACAGCTCAGTCCACCTTTGTATGTTCAACTTGGCTTATGATTAATTCTGATTTACACTTCTTAACGTAAGTATACAGGATTGGCTCACAGAGCAAGTACCTCTGAAAGTTATTCCTTAGATTTTCTGATTTGGATCCTGGCTGAAGAAATAAATTAACTTTGTATTACAAGGTGTTCAGCCAACTGGTAAATTCCCTTGGTGAATCCAAGTCTAGCACATTTTTTCTTCCTAGTGAATTACACTGTCTAACACACCAAAGGAGATACGTGAGGTGTCTGTGCTGAGGCACAAACCAACAGAATGCAGTGGCTTTCTTGCCCCTTCCCTGCCAGAAGGTTGCTTTCTTTCACTTTTAATTGTTTGGGGGAAAGGGAATGCAACTGCAATAAAGGTTAAGCAATACTCGCTGCATTATGTGTTGAACTGAGTTTCTCTTTTAGCAGAGTGAGGGAATTACTGATCCCCAAAGAAGTTTCTCAGTGGTATTAATAAAAGCTATAAAGCTTTTTATTGTAGGTGGAGAAAGAAAAGTTGAAATAGTTAAACAATTTGAGTAAATATAATAATTTCTCCCCATCCCAAACCCCAGTATATACTGGATTGTATTGAAAGACATTCTCTATGGATAATTAAGTTTTTAAAAAATCCATTTATCAAGATTTTTCTCCTAAAATTCTTCAGTAATTCAAGATATTGTCTTGTCTTTTCTTTCCCAAGGTACTTTTTAAACAGGCTGTCTCTGAAGCACGTAAGGAATTATAGGATGGAATGACAAAAAACTAGGGTGTTTTTATGTTCTTCAGGGACATATAGCAGCAAAAGGCCACTTGAAAAAAGCAAAACACAGAAGTAAAAGAACAGCCCCAAAAACCTCAGCCACAGTGCAACTGTCAATCTCCAGTGAAAACAAAATTAATAGACTCTAGGCAAGAAGAACTGATTTTCTGGTGCTTAAATCAGTATACTTCAGAATATGCCTTGTGCTGACAAGCAGTAAGGGTGAGTAGAAGTTCTCAGACCAAATTTGACAGGAGGGTGAATTTTATCCCACTTGTGGGAAGAAGAAAAGGGTCATGGACACCCTCAAGAGTACTAGATCCAGTTTTCAGACCCTATCTGCATCCCTATCCACAATCTTAATGATTTAATCAATGATCTCTGCAATACAACTTTCCTGAAGCAAAGGAAGAAGAAGCAGGTACCACCACACATAAATGTTTAATGCTTTAGGGCTATCTGTAGCATTTTACATCAACAGCTGTTTTGCAAAGAATAAAAATATTTAAATGAGACACATGGTCCCAGCCATAGTTGCACATTTTTCTATGAAACAATTCTTGGCCAGTGACCCTAGTGATTTGATACAATATACTCTTTTTAGTTCAAAAATGACTCACACTTTGAGTGAGAGTTCAGATTTTAACTTATTATTTTCATTTTGTGCCCTGAGCTCTCAACTGGCCAGCAGTAAAATAAATGCTGAAAATAACATTTCTGCCACAATCTTGACCTGATGTGTAAAATGACATAAAAACAACAGTAAGAGAACAATTACTATTAAGAAAAGCTTTTCACGTTTGTGTGCATTTTTTTAAAGGAGATTTTGTCTGAGGAATTTCTTTGTTCACATTTGGAAGCTTTTTTGTTGTTTATCCAGTTCTCACTGCACAATTTAAATAACACTTCTGTGCAAATGTTTGAATTTTAACACACAGAAAAGCCAACCTTTACACAGGCACTGCTCCTATATATAAATATGGCATGAAATATACTTCAGAAAACTCAAATACTGTATATACCAAAAATATCAATCCCTATCCCATGTAGTTCACTAGTAAAGCTGTTGCTTTCTCTTATTAGACACAGGATTTTTGCATCTTTAATACTTACTTTGTTAAAGTCAGCTTTTTGCCTTTGGGCAAAATTACTAATATTCTTAAATCATGAGACTTAATCTAGTATTAGAATTTCAAAGTTTAAAGTGTAAAAACTTCATATCTAGGATGATGAACAAGGGAAGGGTGGTGAATTTTGTTTTTGCTTAAGAAAAACAGCAGAAAAAGATTAAAATACTGCTAAGTCTGTAAGACTCAAGACAAAAAATCCCCCAAACTAATAATGAATCATAAATATTTACTGTGTTTAGACAGGCATGAACTGCATAACCTGTGTACACCCTTTATATTTCTTAATGTACTGCTGTCCTTCAACCAAAAACCTCCAGGATATTTAGAAGCAGTATTTTATTTCACCAGTGGAAGTACATTTTATGGATGTAGGTAACAGTAGGTAAATATATATCTGACATTTAAACCCTACCTTTAGAGACTCAGGAAGAGCATAGGTAAAAATAAAAAGATATCCAGGTATGCCAACATGTTTTGGGTTTTTTTTTGAACTTGTAAAGTAAACTGATTGGATCACAATATGATAGGAAACAAACAGTTAGGAGATGAAATTGGGAAACTAGAAAAAGCATGTTTCAAGGTGGATGCCTAAAAATCATCAGGTCCTTAACGTGGTGCTTGTGGTTCAAGGATGCATTTGTCAAGTGTGTCCCCCAGACCAGGATTTTAAGCTGCCTGAGCTCAAGGTCAGGTTGCTGGGGAATGAGAAGCACTTGAGAAACTCTGACTACCCGTGAAGATGTTTAAGAAGGACCTGGAAGAAATCTCACTCCCTCAGCAGTTGCATTTACATGGACACAATTGCTCTTGCTCCCATTCAAGGCTACATTGTAGTCATACCTGTAAGTAAAAAAAAAAACAACCAAACATACACCTTCTACAAAAAGTTTATACATGGACTACAAGAAAATATTTCTACTTCATAATAACTTTTAATATAGAGGCAAATATATCATAAATGTTTGAGAAAAGAGATCTAAGCCCTATTAACCAACAACTAGGCTTATAAGATGAACATAAAAAACTTGCACACAACTAGCAATCTGTTTGTACATACTGTAGCAGACAGAAACTAATACATTGTTCATTTTTGGAATGCTAGTCA
Source organism: Entomyzon cyanotis (assembly GCA_024500445.1). Classification (NCBI taxonomy): domain Eukaryota; kingdom Metazoa; phylum Chordata; class Aves; order Passeriformes; family Meliphagidae; genus Entomyzon; species Entomyzon cyanotis. Next base: position 11,779,788 of record JAKEPQ010001009.1, read on the forward strand.
ACTGCAGAATAAATACGAAAGAAGATTTATATTGCTATTGCACTGCAATATCTCGGGAACTTAGGTCCATAAAATATTACACCACTTTCATCAGTCTGCCATCTTTTATCTGTTGTTTCCTTTCCTTGAGAACTGGGAACAGCCATTTCCATACAGCTGCAATCATTCTAGCTGTGCCTCCAGGACTCTATATAAGAGTTAGTAACCACATCTGTTAAATCTCTTTATATCTTCCCCCAAGCTGCAAACGAATAGCAAATACCAATCTGATTCTAAATTTAATGGCACAGATATCTTCATTGTGTTTCCTGTTTCATTGTACTAGCAGCACTTATTTTGAATCTGCTTGAGATCACAATCCCCCCAGTTAAAGCCTTTTATGCTAACAGTTAAAACCACTTTGGTTTCCACTTCTGTGCATTCATAGACACATCAGACACCACTGATGACACATCAGTGGTTCTGCTTGTGCTTTTTTTAATTCTGTGGTTAATTTCTGCTGGTTAGCAAAATAAAACTGATTATGCTTTTCAATGCTGCAGTGCAGGAAAGTAAAAGAAAAACAACAGAAGTGAGGTAGAAAAACAGTTTAAAGTAGTTTAGCTGTAAAAACCTCTGGAGGTCTAGCTTGAGCTCGGGAACACCATGCAACTTTAATATTTGGTGATCCTACCTTTATTTTAAAAAATGTTGATTGTGCTCACCCTCTGGAATTGCTAAGAATCACTGAAACATACCCCTCCCTGGTCAACAGTCACTTCCTCATTTGTCAGTAGCTGCGGTGATGGACAGATGAGGAAACTCTTAAAGTAAAAAAACTTAAAATACAAGTAGTTTCTTCTAAGTTACCAGAGTTACTAAGTTTCACCTCTAAACAATTAGCTCACAGAGCCCCCAAATGTAATACTTTGTCTACTGAAAATCTGTGTGTACATACTGGACCATCTACACATTCAACAAAGAGTCAACAACGTTTACTTGCACAGGAGAGACCAGGGCAAACAAACCTTTGGTGAAACTCAGGATCCACCTTTATAAGGAGACAATCTCCATCCCCCATATCCTCTTCCAGTAATGTGCTACTATTCTTCTTCAGAATTAACTCTGACTCCAGAATGTACCATTTGCCAGTGTGGACAAGTATTGACCCTCCTATAACACGAAGTCTGTTCTTAAGGTGTCTTTGCAAAAAACAAATCAATCTGGCTAAAAAAACAGACATAATCCTGTTATTTTCTCAGCCATGTTTTATCTGCCACTGCTTTGGTTGGTGTCCATAGCTCTGCACAGTGAAGACTGCAGTACAGAGTCTAAAAATATTATTTCAAAGAGATGTAATAGAAGAAAGTAAGGTTTTCTATTTGCTTGGAAGCTGAAACATCTTTAATGAAGTAAACAAAATGTTAAGAGGCTTTATTCTAGTCTAGTTTGTTTCAAATTAATAAAGCAAAGTAAGCAAAAGTCAAGTGTGGGTTTACATCTCACTCTGTACATGTTAGTCTCTAGTAGGACAGCTGCAGTGTCACAGTAATATGCCATTGTGTCAAGGTATTATGCCATTTCCAATTAATATATTCTGATAGGTAAGTAGTGCAACAGAAAAGAAGTTTTGTTCAGTACCAGCACCTGCTAATAAGGAAACTACTTCTACATGTAGCAAGGAGTTCTGCTGAATACCAGTTCTGAAAATGGTATTCTTGCTAATAATCACTAAGATATTTGATAGGAAAAATAATTGTTATTTTATTTTTTGTTTTACTCTTGCATACAGAATATCTCAATGAGGTAACCAATGGATCTTTTGAGGCAATGCTGATTCAAGCATTAAATACAAATTAAGAAATACCAGCTTCAGGTTTGTAACTGTACTGTTAATACAAGGGCAGCTCTTCTCCTCCTAGACATTTTTCACTTTTCCCAGACATCCATTATCCCACTGGGGATGGGAACTGGTTTTGTCCCTTAACAGAAGCAGTGGGAAATGAGGGGTTTGTGGACATGGGCACTTTCACCTTCCCATCAGGTACATTTTTGGTGGGTCACTGATTTCTTACTGGCCCTCCCAGAAAAACAAAAGAAAACAAAACAAAACAAACAAAGAAACAACAACAAAAAAACCAAAAAAAACCCAAAGAAACCCCCAACAACAAAAAACCCGACCAAATATTAAAAAAAAAAAAAAAGCAAGCTCATACTTATATAAGGCTTCTAACTTCCAAGCAAGAACATTCTTGCAGAGGTCTGGGCACAGCTGCTGATATATACAAAAGCACATTCAAAAGACAATTGCCTAATCAGCTAGAAGTTTTAGTCATTAATATCCAATCTCCTAGTGCATTTAGTATGCATTCTGGCATGGTTTATTAGGCTATTATTTCTTTTTCTAGTACAGTTATTTAAGTACAGAATGCAGCATGGTCAATATAGTAGGAAAGATTACTTGCTAAAATGGCTTAGAGCCTTTCTTTCATACCCTTTCATGCATTTCAGCAAGTATATTGCCAAACTGCCTTAAACTTTATGAGGCATTTAACTAAACAAACGCAGAACAGAAACTTGATCACAGTGTGGTGGAGAAAAATCCTGCCTGACCACTCACTGCACTGAACTGACCTGGAACTGTGCAAACTTTCAAATATTCTTTTCCATTTCTCTGTATTCTGAACTACGGTGCACATTCAAACATTATTAATTCACATAAAGCGCAGTAACCCCAGTGGTTTTAGCAGCAGCAAATCCATACTTTTACAACTGCAGTCTTTTCTGCTGCTGCATTATGCTGATGCTGATTTTCAAAATTATACTGGTTTTCATAAATAATCATATACTTTTAAATAGCTTTATTTCACTGTCTTGTGCAGTAGGAAATATCAGTTTAAGAAAAAGAAATATATTTAAAATTATGCATTAGTTCTATATATTCCCACTGCATCTTAATGTCAAAACAAATAACCAATGAATGAAATATCTCTGAGAATATACGTAATGTATTTTATCATGAAAAAATCACAGCCATTAATAAATTATATTTGAAAGGGTTTTTTTCAGCTGTTTAGCTGCATTTTATAATTAAATTCCTTTCTTACAAGAGTTGATTGGTATCTCGCTGTAAGCTGACATGTAAACATTCATAACCGTTTTCTATTCCCATTTCAGACACATCCTGCCTGTGTGGATCATCCTTGTTGTGCTGTTTCACACTGGGGAACAGAGGCAGAGAAGCAGGATCATTGCTAGTGGAGCTCTCTGGAAAGCAGGTATGGAATGTTTGACAGGTCGTTCTTTAGGAGGATCAAAGTTTTCAAGCACTGCTTTTTGCTCAGAGCCTGTTCCAGTGTTCTCATCATGAACATGTCATTTAGAACCTCATGAATTCTCTGCTCTATTGCCTCAAAATTGGAGATGGCACTAAGATATGTTTAGGATGATAAATGAGACATGATAGAAAAGACCAAAAAGTTATTCTGATTTAAAGTGTAGAAAGTGTGAGCAATCCAACTCTGACAACATTTATTTCCTTATTTCATTTTTCTGAGTATGTCAAAGAAAATCTTCAAAGTCTATGAATTCCTGGACACAGAAATATCAATAATAACTTCACTATTGTTTCAACTAAATTCATGTTTTCACCTGCCGCAGTTAAAGATTTTGCCATCAACATATAGCTTAACAAAAACCAGGCCTATATGGCAGTTGATTATTAATGAAAGCTTGGTGTCTAATTAATTTAAATACTATAAATTTGTAATCGAGTTTAGATCTCCAGATTTGGACAAACCTGAAATAAGTTGTAACCATAACATCTAAATTAATACCTTCCAACGTGGTATTAATGATTTAAACGTCAATGCAGAAATGTTTTAGCTGTCTCTTGAATGATCTTTTGGCTATAACTGTCAGTTACTTATTAATACTCTAATAGAAAAAAAAGCTGTATTATTATTCACCAACTACATAATTTATGAGTCTTATTTCCTAATGAAATTTTATTTTCACCTGAACTTTCACTGTGCCCACTATGGTATGCATCTTAAATTCAGATTTTCATGTGAGATAAAAATAGTTTCCTCACAGTATATTGCATAATTCATACACTTTTAAAATACAGTTGTAAATAGAAATTATCTGACTGACCAGAGAACATCTATAACATATGTGGTGGTATCTTAGCAAGAAATACAAGATTTACAATGCACAGACAGAATTGGTAGAGAGGACTGTCAGCTTTGTAAAGACATGGAAACGACCTTTTTACCACTGGAACAAGAGGAAAACACACACATACCTCTGTTCTCAATTATGGTTTCCTTCAGTAATCAATTCAATAGCAATGTTTTATGAGGGTGCATCTTTTGTTAATATTACTCAGGAGTGTAGTGATTTGAGACAGTAATTCTTATTTAAACAAAAAAGATGAATTTTTTCAAAGAAAACATTTCTGAAGTGCTGTTAACGTTTTCTTGAAATCCAGTAGAACTCTCTCAATGTTGTCTGAGAGGAGATGCATTTAATTTCATGTGAGTATTTTGCTGACAGATGGTTGAAAAGTTAAGTTGCTGTTGAAAAGGGCTACAGGGAGAGTGCCATAGCTTGTGAACAGTGATCTGCTGCACAGGTTGGTGTGGTGGGAATAATCCAGAAGTTCCGCTGAGGAAAAAGCAGCATCCAAAAAGATGGTGTGGTTTACTGAAACTTCAATAAGTAAAAGAAAATGTCATGATTAACGATACCGAAAGTTGCAGATAAATCTGAATATGTTAATACTTTTGAATTTTATTATCTATATAAACTAACTTGAAGGAAAAACATAGCACATCAGCCTGAAACAAGAGTAGAAATGATTTTAAGAAATTGCAATGATGTGTTAATTATTATCACAACTGACTCCATATTGAGAGAAAAGAAAGGAGAGTGGCTGCAGTAGGGTCTTATGACTGATGTGAAGGAAACACCTAACCTTTACCATGACAAGGTGTTAATGAAGACAACAAATCTCTCTTGATCTTTATGACTAACCAGGAGACTCACAAATTCATGTCAACACCCTAGACTGTCTCATCAGTGAACCTCAATGACAAGCCAGGCACTAAAGTAAGTAAATTTCATAACTCTCCTTCTGATACTTACTGTGATCAAAAAAAGGCAGTCAGGATCCAATTAGCTCTAATATATTAGCAAAATAACTATGAAGAGTAAATTCTGGGAGCTTTCTGGCAGGAAAAAACCATGCACTCTTTAAGAGCTGCACAGACACAAGCAAAAAGTAAAGGATTGCTTCCATGACTTCAAAAAAATAATTGACAACTGCTTTGAGCCTCTCCAATAAGGCACCAGGAGTACCTTTGTCTTTATAGAGGATGGAAAAAGTAAATCGATAAAATTTCCTTTTACTGGATATCACAGTAGTCAAACAGTCTAGCTGAAAATCATTATTATACACTATATACGTTGCTTTTATTTCTACTTTTTTTTTCTTTCACCATGATATAGAGGGGAAATCTTGTCCAAAATCAAGCCAAAATATCTAATGATCAAAATGTAAAATTCATTTAGTGAAAGTACATTATACTCCTCTGTGTCCAATATTTGTAAGTAAAATGGTTTGAGTTACTTTAGTGGAATGATCAGCATCATGACTTAATTTTTTTCAAGGCAAGGGCAGTGTTTGCTACCTATCTAGCCATTGAGCCCTTCTGCTGGATTATGAACTAAAAGAAGTTTTCAAACCTGAAGTCTGTGCTTTGACCTTATAAAGTTCACACCATTAACCTGTTTCATTGTTGAAACTTATCAGTTCCCTTTAAAAGTGCCAAAAAAGTGGGACAGGAGCATCACCACCTGAGGCCATTCCTGTCAGCCACCAAGGTCTTTTGCACAGTTATGGGTGTGAAACCAGCATCCTGCAGAGCTCTGGCATATATGCTCCAGCACACCTATGGAATCACAACTTAAGAAAATTAAATAGTCCAAACATATTTACTAATTAGGGTGATTAATTAACAGCACATAACCAGGGTACCAAGTGTACTTTTAAGATTTTGATGGCCTTAAACAGCCTCACCTGGGATCTCCTACCCAATTCCATGGGTCCAGAGTGTCCAGTTCAGCTAAATCTTGGGCATCTTGCCTGAACTGTATCACGGTTGTATCCATATCGGTCCTCACTTCCTTTGAATCTGTGTTAGAAATATCCATCTCTCTCTCTGTGTCTCTCTTTCTCCCCTCTGCCCCTGACTGGACTTCAGAGATTCACCTCCTAAACCTGACTCGTTATATCACTTTCTTTGGTGACATGTGGATGGTTGAAAGTGACTCTTTCCATCAGCACACCTGCCATGTTCATCCCCTGTTGCACCATGACCCATTCCAGAGGGCACTGCCTATGCTGAGAACAGCATCAGCTGCTGGCTTGCCTTCTTTATGAAATCAGCCAGTCCCTTTTGATCCCTGATGCTTGTTTGAACTTCCTTTTCCTCTTCATACTGCCCAAACTGCTTCCTCCCTTCCTGGTTGTTTTTTTAGGAAAGAAAAATAAAAAAGCGAGTGCCTTCTGGAATGCCCATCAGCTCACGTCTGTGAAACCAGAGGATGACAAAGAATGAAAAACTTAAGAAAAGTCCATTAATGGAGAGTAGTTCAGAAAGAAACACTTCCTACCATCACAGACCAGTTAAGTGAACTTTATTTTTCTGTAAGAAATATGAGATATGTGGTTACATGCCCAGAAAATATGAAGGAAAATGGAGGCTTAAAAGCACACATAGAGTTTCTTGCCGAAGCAATACAGAGGTGAGACATCAGAGCATTAATCCTACATCAAATCTCTTTATACTAGTATTTTAGACCATACAAAATTTACACTTGCAAAGTCATTAACACCCTCAGGAGACATTAGCACACTTTGAACAAAATAAATTTCCCAAGGAAACCCCAAACCACCCTGTATAAAATCCACCTCATTATGAATAGATGCCTGTCAGATAACACCATTCTTTCCTCTCTGCAGTTCATTCTCTACCACCCACAGACCACTCTTTCTGCTCTCTTGATCAAGCAAAGCTGCTTCTGCCTATTCCTGCTGTCAAACACAGCTCTCCAACTTGCACTCAGTCAAGCCAAAGCACACTAACAGCTTCATACACTCAGCTTGCAGGAATGCACGCTGACAGGCTTCAAAATACATCCTACATTGCCCAAGAGAAGGAAGGATTATCAAATACAGTTTCTGAACAGTCCCTGTCCACACCAGCCTTTAGGCTACGAGAGCTTTCCCAGTGCCATGGCTGGTATGAAGGCAGTGGGGCTTTTATGAATAGTTCTGATCTACCTGAAGAAACACCAGCAGAAAGAGCATAGGTAGCACCAAGGGGTGCTGTTAATGGTTGGAGCTTGAAGGTCGTTTCTACTGAAGAATTAAGGGCAGTATCCAGTGCTGTTGATCTCAAAAAGTGCTGGTTGATAAATTAACTGGTAAACTAGTGCAAACATTCGATGAAAAAAGAGCAAATATGTTTTGCTATTTTCCTACAGCCACATATAAAATCCTCTTCTAAACTAACAAAAGAGAATTAATTAATGATGGAATTAATTTTACCCAGTGAAAAGCAGAATCCTCTCTCACATTTACAGCATAATTAAGTTTAAACAGAACTTTCAAAATTAATTCATATGAAACGAGACACGAGGAATGATGCTGGCTGTTGTGAAGAATGGAGATATGTTTCTGATTTGTACTAGCAAAATTAGTCTAGATTCTATCAGAAATCTGCATGTTAAGAAAATATTAAGAAACAAATACTCCTGTTACCCACCAGCTTAAGGGTCTCCACTGAGCTCAATTCTGTTTATTGTACCTTGTTTTAGAGGACCCAAAACGGGATACAGCACTCTAGATGCAGTATAATGAAGGTAATAGTCATGTTCCTCAATCTGCTGGCTGTGACCCTTCCTGCTAATGCTCCCAGCCCAGACTTACCCGAGAAAGCAATGTGCCAGCAAGTGAATTCATCTTGCTGTGTACCAGGACCCCCAGATGCTCTCCAACAGAGGAGCTCCCACTAGAGCTGTTCCACATAATCCTTCTCAAGTGCAGGATTTGGCCTTTTTCTTTGCTGCATTTAATGAGATTCCTGCTGGCCCATTCCTCCAATTTTTGTAGGTCTGTCTGAAGAGTGGCTCACCCAATTTTGGCATCACCTGCAATCCTGTTGACAGCCCATTTCTTTGTGGGTTATTGATAGAGCTGTGAAACAGGAAAGGTTTCTTGACTCCCCTTGTTATCAGCCTCCAAGCAGAACACAACCCATCATCCACTAAGCCTAGTAATTCAAATAGGCTTTTTCTTTTTTTATCCAGCTCACTGCCCACCAACCCCAATTGTGATTTCCCTGATGTAATATTTCAAGTGCAAGCACACTTTCAGATACAGTTACCTACAGACAAAAAGGAGCAGAAGTTCAGCACTGCTGGCTGAATTCTATGTCTGGTTGCATCATTAGATCTTTAAGTGCAGCTTGGAGAGTCTGACAGATGTATTGCTGCCTGAAGAGCTGCAGGATCAAGGGTTTACCTGAATAAATTGACAAAGTACTTCAGTACAAAGTCTGGCTGTCTAAGGTTTCCAGGACCCATTCCTAAGCTGCATTTTTCTGCAGTCTACATAACAGGATAGGTCATAGTCCAAGATGCACTTTTTGTTAGAAAAAACCTTCTAATTTTTTTAAGAAATTCACAATCACTCTTTTGTTTTTATTACAGCTGTCTTATTGACATGTTTTACAATGATCCTTAGAGATCAACTGGATTACAGGAGTGTAAAAGAGTAGTGGGACCCAATGTTTCATTAAATTTAAAGTACTTGCAGAGGTTTAATATGCACAGCCAGAATATTTTCCATTACACAGAGTAGCAAGATGAAGTAATTTGCTGCTGAGTAAATTAAGTATGTGACTCAAATCCCCAAATATTAAAAAGAATCCTGATCAAAATATACCAAAATCAAAAGCAAATATTAATGAGACATGATATTTATATATTTGGAAATGCTACAAAAGTTGCTAGCTAATTATGTTTATTCCAAAATTTTCAAGTGAATTATTACAGCAAAGAAGTTTTTATCAATTCATGTAAAGTTGACACGCCCACAAATCAACAGTAGTTGACAAAAACCGATTAAATTAATGTTAGAAAATTAAAAGTATAGCAAAACATGTATTTTTCACTTGTTAAAGGCACATTACCTAAATGTAATTTTGTTGTTCTAACTTGTTCTGAAATTTATTTGCCATCCAATGGGGAAAAAAGCTCTCCTATTCCCTACCTTCAGAGGTTCTGTTGGTACTTCACAGTCCCTTCTTGCTGCTGCTCTAGCTTACGAAAAACAAAATTAAAAAATCAGTGTATTTCTTCCATAATTATTTTCCCAATCTTAGTCCTTCCTCTGAAGTACCAAAGGAGTATATGTCTACCAATTTTTAACACATCAATCTGCTTTTCATCAACAGCATTCTTTTTCTGTCTGTTTTTGCTTTTAGCTTATTGACTCTTCTCAGAATTTCAAGAACTAATTTTTGAAGACCAATAGTCATGGACTGATAGCTTTCTGTTTCACTTTTCTTTTCCTACAGATTTCCACATTATTTCCATAAAGCCTGGTTAACACTGCAGTGCTTACCTACTAATTGCAGGATATGTGAGCACACATGCACATTTCTAACAAGTGATGCAGAAGCACCTGGATTTGCTATTGCTAAGCAAAAGAGTACAGAGCATGATAACTTTGTACTGTGTTCCACCAAAAACACCTTCAGAGAAATAACCAAGCTGACTTTTAGAACGCACAAGAGTTTCCACCAAGATCATCCATTCAGGGGGAAAACAAATATTTCAAACACTTTAATTATGTTGTTCTGCTCTTTTAGTTCTTAGTCCATTGCTAATGTTACATGGATAAGAAAAATGGGCAGAGACTCTCTAATACTGATGAACTAAATAAATAAAATCAACTCCTTTTACTGATATTGTAGATTTATTGATTTTAACAGTATTAGTCAAGAAAAGATTGTGGCTCAGTCTTTTTCTCATCTTTATCTTTTCAATGAACACATAGCAAAACAGAGCATGGCGTACAGGCTCCAGTACAAAAGTATGATTTGCTTTTCTAAGTGGCTCAGCTGGTCATAGTTTTATAAGCTATAAATAACACCATAAAAGAATCAAATCTATAGATCCCCAAAGGCCATTTACATGTGAGCATTACTCATATAATGGGACACTTAAATAGAGTGTAGAATGGCTTTTCTCCCTTAAGACTGCAAGATGTAAGATGCAAGACTGCAATTAGGACTAAAAAGAGAAAACCAAAACCATTTTAACATTTAAACATTAAAAAAATCTTAGTGCAATTGATCCAAATTTTGAGCCAAGTATAAAATCTTAAAAGTTGTAAGACAAACAAAGTTACATAAAAATAAACATCATTTTGCATTGGAGGAGGGGTTTTTAAAGAGCATTATCAAATAACTGTATTCCCCACTTCCTTGTCTTCTCATATTGCCATTAAAAAGAGACATTTTCTTACTCCAAAGATTATCCAAAGGACATAAGAATAGTAATATTTTGCAATTATTGTTTCAGAACATACTCTCGTATGCTTTTAATCTCATCCACAGAAGCTATAGCATCCATTTATTATTTACAAAATCCTGCACCTAGCTCTATTACAAAAAAGAGAAAAATTAAGCTTCCCCATAATGCCAGGAAACATTTCCCATTTAAAAACTTGAAAGAAGAAAGCTTTATCATTTATCTCAAGTGCTGAATTAACTGTACAGTAACTAAATAGTAAGAAAGAGTAATTTAGGAAAACTTGGTTTCACAAACCCCACAATACATTAAAAAAAGAATTTAAGTAGACTCTTACCTTTTCAACATACAAAAACTCTCTAATTTCTTTATCAATTTGTTAAAATAAGGTTCCACTTAGGTGTTTTGTTGCATTAGGAAGAGACAGGCCTACAGAGTGAAATCTGTTACTAGTTGCATATAACTTTGAGTTTGAGGCTTGCAAACTCTCAGAATAGTAATTTTTTTGCAAACTAGTATGTCCTAAACATCAGATTTATTTTTTCTTTTAGGACAGATAAAATTTATTAAATAATCATGCTGAGCCTGAAGTTCATTAAAATTAAAAATTTGATTGAATACCACTCTTCAAGTCTCATTGGTTTATTGAATCAGGGTTCAGAGAATACAAGTTTAGAGCCATATTAGCAGCCTGGGTGGTCTCACACTATCACACGTGAGCTGTTGGAGCAGCAGTGAAGGTACTGAATATGATCTAGCTACAGATTTTTAATCTGCAAGTATCACCATCAAACTGTTTAAACTCCTTCCTACAGCCCAAGGAAATAGCATGTGGCAGCATTAGAATGATGGCTGCCAACTTTTCCTGTGGTGTAATTCTTTCTTTTCATCATTCTTAGATTAGCATTTTTCCAAGTTAACACTATGACTTAAACAAAAAAATAGTTCATTGTTTGAGGCAGAATTTTTTTTTCTTTTTATTTCATGATCCCATTTTACCATAGGCAGACAACCCCGAAAGATCAACTTTATCTAAAATAAAATCACTCAGTACTACTGTATAACCTCTTTGCTTTGGAAAAACAGAGAAAAGAGGAGGACGTACCTGATGTAAGTGAGCAACAAAATTAAATGGAAAATTTCCCGATATTAGGCAAAGCATTTCTTCTAAGAGAAAAGTGTTAAAAAAATGAAGAGATCATCAGAATAGGATTCTTCATCAGGGAGGATTGCTCATGGAGCAAAATACAGCTTTTATACTGTTAAATCCCCCAGCACCAAATGATTAAAAGCTAGTTAAAAATTATTGACTTCAACTTTTGCAGAAATGCAGCACCAAAAGTATTGTTCATTGTCACCACCCATTCAACAATCCTTTTAATGAATGAATTCTTCTAATGAAGAAAATCCTCCTCTAAAGTTTGGGATTTATTTTTTTCAGGAAAACTATCTTGAAATTTCATCATTTTCCAGCATAAGCTCTCACAGAGAGTTTAACCTATTACTTACACCAACTTAATCATTTCCCTTAGATACAATTTTTTCTCTCTCTTGATCATATCTCACTCCTGCTTTCTGTTTTGCTGTGTTAGCTTCCTCTTATGAGAGAGTTCTTCATGTCCCTGGCTGTCCAGGTACATTCATCACACTTCTGCCACTTTGCATTCACCTCTCAACCTCTATCCCCATAAGCAGCATTTCATAAATTAAAATGAGCTGTCACAGCCTCTGATTCTTGTATGAAACAGGCCAATTACTCAACAATCACATCCCCAGATATAACAGGGCAGGAGTTACGTCCACAAGTCTTACCAATTCAGCAGGAACACCAATCCTCAATCCTTCAAAGCCTTCCTTATCCTTCACCTCAGCCACTCTGTAGTAGCAGCTTCAGTGGATGCCAGCATGCACTTTGGTGAAATTCACCCCAGTTTGAGTATTCAATGTAAAATCAAACAAACAAAACCAAAAAACCAGAAGAAAAAAAAAAACCACAAACAAAACCAACCAAAAATCACACAATTAATAAAAAAAAACCAAACAAAAAAACCACAAACAAAACCAAAACCCAAACAACACAAGAAAACAAAAAACAAACAAAAATCCACAACAAACAAGCAAACAACAGCAACAAAACCCAACAACTCAGAGTACATGTAATTGAAGTTCCTAATGGTGCTTTTCAACTTTTACAAAATAACCCATTCTCACAGAGATCACGGTACTACACTTTTGAAGCTACTGCGGTCCCTGTCTCTCTTTTGTCTGTAATCCTGCACCTTAGGACAGCCACCTTAGGGGGAGAGAGATGCTTTCAAACTCAACCAGTACCCAAGGCAAAGCAAGGACCACTGTCAGAGCACCTACCATATTGACATGCAAAATTTTAGGCTGCCTGGTTGGTGTTCATCTTCCTTTCTGCACTTAAAAAACCCCAAAACAACAAAAACAAAACAAAACAAAAACAAGGCACACAATGCCCCTCAGAATTTATCAGGCCAAAAAAAAAAGGAGGTGTGATATAAATTCATAGGCACTAAGTTGTTAAAATATTACATGCCATTCTGGTCTGGATGTGAATCTGCTTCCCACCTGGGCTGTGAACAATGCTAATTCCCAGAGGGAAAAAGAAGCAAAACATAACCACACACCACCATCCCACCCAAACAAACAGAAAACAAGAATCACCCAACACATTTCGAAGATTCTTAAGGAAAAGGAAAATGATTTTGAGATGTCTGTCAGACATATACGCAGTCTGGCAAAGACTAGAGAAATCTGTATGGAACTAAAATGTTTTTGCCTTTTCAATTCAATATTACAGTGGTTTTGAGTATGACTGTAATAGGCAGAATACATCTGCTCACTATCATCTGTACTATTTCCTATTCATGGCAAGAACAGATGGAGCCTCAGTAATCCTCAGCAGATCTTATTGATCTATGTTTTGGAATAACATCAAAACCAGAATACACAGTATTTCATTGAATGAAAAAACCTCACTTACTGACAAAAACAAAAGGCCAAGACACAAAAGAAGACAGTTTTAAAATAACTTCTTATTAACTATTCTTCTGTAGTTATTTATCTTACTAAAGTCTAAAACTATATTGAAAGCACTTTTATGTTTTCTTTTTAGGAGTTTTTTTAACACAGTTATTTGAGTTTGAGGTTTTGTTTCTTGGATGGTTTATGTTAGAGCTGTATAACAGCACGGCAGGCACCTAACCACATTCAGAGCATATTACTATTTTTAAATAGTGGTGGTTAACCACAGCAGACAATAATCTCCTTTGCTTGGTATTTGTAGGTTTATGCCCTTCACTTTCTGTCACTTACTGACATCAGCAAATACTTTTTTTCAAGCAGCTTAGATGTAAGGTACAACACAGTTATCCCTAGAGCAGTTCAGGGAATAAAGTGCAATCCAACCCACCTGAACCCTTCTGTCTCCCTTCCGCCCTTTTTTTTTTTTCAGAAATCACTTTTCCCCAGCACAGCAGTTTCATCACCTGCAAATTAATGAGCTATGTGAAGGAGAAACCACTTCTGCCCTCAAGCCCTCTATATGGGTGCACCAGGTTGCCAATTTACCATCTGCCCAATGCAAATTTTACATTTTCCAAGAAGAGAAACACACAGCCTATGTGTGGCATTTCGACATAGAGCCCAGCTAAATAAATTAGCATTCTGCCAATGTATAACAGCAAGCCTTCAAGCAGAGCCTATTGACTGTGTCTGATTACACGTTCCTAAGAGCCTTGTTACAGTCAATAAAAGGCACATGAAGAATGATGACTGTGCTACAAGAGGAATATGTTTCCACTGAGAGAAATTTATAAATTACGGTCAGGAAAATTTCAACATAGCATTTATGGTAACCTTTAAAGATAATCTGGGATATCACTTTCCTATAGAGTCGCAAGTCAGAACATAAGCACTTATCCTAGATACAATATTTAAGCAAACCCTGCTTCAAGTTTTCTACTTTGTGAACCCATATATGATAAGCAGCACATATTCTAAAATGCATAATTGGAAGAATAGTTATAATTTCTGACTGTTCTGTAAGTGTTCCTTTTGCAGCAGTGTAAATAGCAGATATGGCTTGCCTATGGAAAACAGCTTACCAAAGTGTCAAGGTTCTTAGCAAGGCACAAACTAAGTAGAATCTTGAACGTAGCTGCTGCTAGACAGAGAAACATAAAGAAGAAACCTTTTCTTTAAATAATAGAGTGCATATTTAAAGGTTCTGCAATCGGTTCATAAATAGGTCTTTTACTTAGAGCATAAACTTGGATGCCACTTCACGTGAATATACCAGTAAGTCCAAGATGATTCCTTAGGGCTGAAAATTTTGGAAATCCAAAGCCAGAGTGACTGAAAACATCAAAGAGGTGCAAACTGAGAGAAAGTTATCTATTTGTCCAAGGTTTTCCCCAGTCCTTAAGTCTTTAATTCCAACTCCAAGACTTACAATTCCTAATCACAAATTTATGTCTTACTCTATCAGTCTATCCTAGATAACTCAGAACCATTTCTTTAAAGTTGAGCAGCATTTGCTACCCATAGTGCTGCATGGCCATTCAAGAAAACCTCTCCCTTATGTTCACAAGCAATCATAGCAACACATAAATCTTCATTTAATGCACTTCCCAAGTCTCCCTTCACTCCTCTATTTTGTTCATGTCCTCTAACTGGGTTTTGAGAAAACGGATTTAGTAATAGTAAGTTTAAGAGCAAGAAGCTGTTAAAAGCATAGAGATTGCTGGCTGCAACTCAGTTGCTACTTCCCATTTTATCACACAGTAGATAAAATGGATTTTATAATTTTCAGAGTTCCATGTCTGTTTGAATGAACAGAAACCTTTTAGTACCAGCCCTGAGTTGCACTAAATAATTTTTATTAACACATAAACAATAATAATTCCTTGAAAGGCTTGAGTGCTATCAGACTTTTCCTTTTTGAGTCTTAAATAACTTCAAAAATGGGAACAAGCACACAGAAAAAGGTGTTAATTAACTACATAAGAAAATATTAGGCTCTAAAGTCTAGATGCAAATTTGGTTACCAAATGCGTTCTGGTTAGTTCATGGTATGAACTGGCTTGTTTCATCTTTGAGGATGAGAACAAACACCACCACCAGATCAGCTATACATGTGGTATCCAGAATAATGACCATTCCTAGAAAGATTATTTTTGTACTCTGAGATGAGCTTTTTCAGTACTACAGTAGCCATTAAAATTTAAGAACCTGGCAGCTCATATAAACAATAGTTGCAGGAATTTCACCGACTTTCAGACTAGCGTACTAATCTAATTAGCAACTAATAGCTACAGTTAACAATAGCTACTATTCACAGAAGCATGACAAATATAATCTTATAGAAATTTATTCAGAATACAAGAAGTATGTTTTGTTTCGCCACTGCTTTCATTGTTATAAAAAAACATAGCTTGAAAATTATTACTCTCCAAAGGCTTTTCAACCATGTTTGTGAAGCTAGCTGATCTAAGTAAAATTATTATCTAACAAATAACCACTCATTTATTAAAAGAAGAAAAAAACAAGAAAAAGATAGAAGTCACTAAGTAAATCAGAATTAATGGGTTTGGAGACATGTCTCTTCATTTCGAATTCTGTCCAGGCTCTACTAAATTGACAAGTATCTCTTTGTCCTCAACAGATTTTGAGTAAGAACATCTATCTCTGCTCTGACCTGCCCTAGTAAGCTCCAAGGAAAGAAGTTCAGGCTGTTTTCTTCTCTTCTTTATCCATTCAATCTAATTAATAAGGACTCCTTAGAAATAGATAATCTGGAACATGTGAACACCCAGGGCTCTTGCTTCCATTTTAGTGGCATGGTCACTGGACCAGCACCATGTTTTGTTGATCTTTCTTTTTCTGGTCTGGCAAGGCTGGCAATTTGGGCTTCACCAGTCAACCATTTTACTGGCAGCCCTCAAGTTTAAGCATCTGTGGGATGCAGGAGACTCCATGGCATACACAGTACAACTGGGCAGTATATAATTTCTATGGATGTATCTACAGCCTGAAATAGAAAAATTGCCTGGTCTTAATTTGAACTGCCTCTCATCTTCCAAATGACACTATAAAGCATCTAATGGGTAGCATTATAGATCTAAAAATGAGATCCATGAACATTCTGCATTTAATTTAAAAATAAAACCAAAAATATGTGTGTGTGTGTTTATCCACAGGCATCCTTGTCTAAGGTGACATGTAGAGCCCACATATAACATTTAGAAGTTGAGTTTTGAACAGACTAATCTGTACGTGCCCAGGTCTCTTGCTGGATTAGAGTTATCATTGATCTTGCTATTTTGTCCCCCTGCAGTTTCAATTAAGTTAGACAACTGTCTAAATATCCCACTGTATAACTGCAATTTCACTTAAAAAAAAAAGACCGAAAAGGAAATTTAGTATCATTAGCAAGCCCATTGAAATCTTTTGTAACAGAGTACAAAATGAGAGAAAAGCAGATTAAGTATGTTTTACCTTGAGTGACTAAGCCCCAGTAAGAAATTAACCTTGTTTCTGCCAACAATAATGGCACTTCTTTAACATGTTGGCACTTGTTTAAAAGCTGCGATTCTTGTGTATATCAACAGTGCAATCTGGCATGTTTTAAGGATATTCTTAAGAATACCCAGAAATCTCATGGTTAGTATAAGAAAGCACATAATAATTACAGTAATTTCCCATAGACTTCTGTCTCATTGAAATGCTACCAGTACTGATTTGCACATTACTGCAGTTTGAAACTTTATTTCTATAAGATATCTGGAGTTCCAATTTTTTTTTTCCAGATATAGACAGCATTAAGGAGTGGTTTTGCAGAAGTGCTGAATGAAAAAGCACTTTTTTTTGTTGCTAGGCCTTAGTTTACATATGTGCAGAACACCTAGTATTCCTCATTAATCTTAGTTACAAGCCAGGTGAGCCCATGAAAATTCAGAGCATGTGAACAACAACAAACTCATTCCAGTTATCCAGAGATCACAGTATGAGCTTAAATACTCAACTTCTTAAAACAACTTAAAACATGCAATTACAAAATTCACATTGCAGCTTCCTCCCTTTCAGTGCCATTTAGAACATTGGCTTTGCCCAATAAACATGCAGTTGATACTTTTTTTTTTTTTTTAAACTTCAAAAATGCTTTAGCGAGAAAAGATAAAACCTCAAAGAAATTATTTGGATTTAAAACTATCTTCAGTGAAGCATCTGCCTGATTTAAAACAAATAATGCTCAAATATTTAACTTAATATTTGGGAAACACTACCTATTGAAACTGAGCGCAGGCTTTTAGCTTAGAACAATTGAATGAAGGCAGTTGCAGTAGTTGTTTGATTCCCCCCTACTCCACTTACAAAGGGATATTTTTTTTGTTCTTGGTTTTTGTTTGTATTCCTAAAAAACAAAAATAATTCTGGATGATAACCCAATTCCTCTCTCAGTCTTTAGGTCCTTCTTGTTTTGCAACCAGAAAATTTGTAGGTTTCCACATTGGTTTTGTTTCATCCTTTAAATGAAAAATGTGATGTTGGAGCCCTCCTGTCTCCCATTTCCCATCAGAATACTCCTTCCCTTTCCAGCTGGCTGCAGCACCTCTTGCAGTAGCCAGCATGTTCTACTGATAGCTATAAATTTTAACTGCAAATACTTAGTCCCAAACAAAGTAATATCAAATGGCTTTTGCATAATTGGATTTCTTAAGGCATGCATCCAAATAAGCAAATGGGAATAAGTCAAATAATTCAATTTTCCCCAAACTGAAAGAGAATAAATTTTTCATAAACTGAAGTTATTAAATCCCTCCCCAAATCTTAATGCAATGATATAAAACTTAATTTTAGTCACTTGTGATTGTTTTAAGTGTACATTATCTCATAACTACTACAGATTGAATGAGATTCATTTAATTGTCATTGTTATAATCCAAAGTCATTAACCTAAACTAGGAAGGTGTGAAATTAATGTAGCAACAGCCTCAAATTGCAGTATGCTGCGGGATTTTTTTAAAGCAGCAGAGCATATGTTAATTACTTCAAGAGAGTTGAAGAATATATTTTTTTCAGATTACTCAACGATCTTTTTATTTTAAAAAATGGTGTCATTTAATCCAGTTATTCAACTTTTGCCAGCAATTTCACATTTTAGCATAACATTTGCAATTTAATTAAATGCTAATAAAATACATCGCTCGTATCACCTGCAGACC
This sequence comes from Entomyzon cyanotis, assembly GCA_024500445.1. NCBI lineage: Eukaryota > Metazoa > Chordata > Aves > Passeriformes > Meliphagidae > Entomyzon > Entomyzon cyanotis. The sequence continues at coordinate 11,798,621 of JAKEPQ010001009.1, forward strand.
AGGATGTGGGTGGCTCAATTACTTCAGTGTTTACAGCTCACTGAGTTGTGAAGGGCAAATGGAAACTTTTTCACATTACTAAACAGCACTATTTGAGAACTAGCACTGGAGGAAGATGTGAATGCTCCAAAACTGGAATAATAAACACAGAGGCACAATAAATATATCAGTGTTCTCTTATGATAAAGGGAAAGAAAAAAACCCCAAAACATCCACTCTCATTAATAATTAGGACATATTTTAAATTGAAAAAGTTATCATTTTAGGAAAAAGAAAACCTGATGTTTGTTGTGCTATTAATCAATCCATGTGTGTACAGACCTTTATCTCCTATTTCTTCCTATTTTTACACATTTATGTAAGGTAACCTGTAGGTGGCCTGTTAGAATTATTTATGGCTTACCCTCCCCAGGTTGATTACTGTCTTTTTTTTTTTTTCCCTTTTTTTGCATTAAAATATAAAATAGCTCATCAGTACCCTGATGAATCTCACAGGTATCCTTGGCAATTTTCCTCCAAGGTCTGAGCAGTATGAGAAAAGCCTGTTCTACCCCAAAACATCTTCAATATCCACTAAATTAAGAAAATATTAGGAAGGCTGCAGTGCAAGGTTCACACTTACCCCATATAATCTTCCTTCTCTTGAACTGATGACAGCATAGTTTCTATAGCTACAGTTACCAATATCTGCATTCGGTGGTAGCAACTTGGGAAAATATTTCATTCAGTCTGAGTTCATCATGCACATCCTGGGCATTACTTTTCTTTATTCACTATTTCAAAAGACAACTTATTTTCTCAAACAGCTATGACTTCAGAATACTGAGTTTAGGCCCTCCTGCTCTCCAGCTGCAAGGACCAGATATTGGCCATTAGTGTGGTAAGCTCCTGATGGCACAACCCCACAGGAAGGGTTTGAGGCTGCTGTCAGGCCATTGTCACTGTCCTAGTGCCCCTCTGAAGGGGCTCAAGCACGGCTGAATGAGCCAGAGACCACAAGGTGATGCAACTACAGTTAGCTCACATCATGCTTGCTCTTGGTTACTATTTGAGTGGCCAACAGTGAAGTAACTCAAACAGGTATGTTTTAAGAGAGTTATTTCTGCTTCTCTGGTGCATGGGGCTGCTCTAGCAACAGACCAGGTTAGTCCTCTGTAGAGTGTCTAGAGGAGGGGAGGTTTCTGGGGTGTTTAGAGAAGTCAGGGAGCTTCAGGCAAATAGGCACACAAGTTGCAGGGCAGCTGTGACAGGAATGGTAGAAAATGCCACAGCAGACTGCTGTGTCAACATGGGGCAGAGCAGTACTTGCAGAGGAAGTTCAAAATAAGGAAATCATAAACCAGAAAGACAGCAATAACATCATAGGTTTTTATGGACATTCTTCCAAAGTGTTAAGGCAACACAGGGGAAAAATATCAGTAATGCTTGTATGGTAATTAAAAAAAAATAGAGGAGAAAAATTAGTGAGCAAAACCCCACTGATCTGTCTTTCCTTTCGTGTAAGCATGTGTAAGGCATTATTTGTGTGTCTGTTTGCATCAAGCCTGGGACAAATATTTCACCAAAGCGGCTTTGCCTCCAGCTCTTTTTACCAATGACCATTATATTCAGTTTATGGCTGAAGAGCAGCTGTTGGCAAGACTTTAGAAGAGAGATCTGAGCTTTTATGTAGAGCAACAAGAAAAATCCTTAAATAATCCTTATTTGTATACACTTTAGGATCTACCCAAAACTTATGACTTACCTTCTGTGGTTGACTCATCATCCCAGTGCTGCACTCAGTGGGAGCAGTGGTGTCTGATGCAGAGTTAAAGCTGTACTACCAGGCACCTTCCAGCTGTTATCTTCACTCAGTTTTGAAACCCACCATGACCAACATGCACTTCTTTGTACTTTCTCCCTGCTGTACTTTCTATACATTCCCTACTTGAACAAGTCCCTCAAGGTCTCTTTTGGTGCAGGCTCATTCTCAAGGCCTGTACCTACTGCAGTATGTTAAAATATTGATCAGTAGATCAGAGTTGCACAGGCTGGATTATACTGCAAGGAAATCCTGTGAGATAAAGCCAGGGTTTTTTCACTCTTCATATGATAAGAGACCAAAAATTCAAGACAATGATATAAAAATGACTGCGTAACAATAATTAATAGACAAACATCACTTTGCAATATCTTCTGCTCCTCCAACTGATAAGTACTCCTCAGGCTAGTTTGATTTTTCAGTATGTGATGGCACACAGAAGGCACAAATTGAAACTTTATCCTGGAGAAAGAAAATAGTCCTGTAAGTGAACTTCAGTCAGATCACTGAAAGAAGAGACCAAGAAAATGGCCACTGGGAACTTCAAAGGAAGTCAAAGGGAAGAAAATATTTTATGTATGATCACAAAGAAGAGTAATAAGGAACTTAAGCATTCAAAAACAGGGAGCATTACAGTAAGAAAATGGAGACTAGAACAGGGCATTGTAGGGGTAACATTGAAGGAAATGCAGAGAAATGAGAGCAGAATAAATATATCAAAAAGAATAAAACAGAGAGCATACAAATAAAGACAGAATAAATAAAGAATTTTAGATTTGTTCTCAAACCTGAATTTATGTTTTTATTTTTACCTAGTCTGGCTAGTCATATTCATGTGGTTGGTTTTGGTTTGGTTTTTTTGTTTTTTTTATTCTTATGCTTTTTTATTCCTCCCTTTTCCCCTCATTTTGTAATCAAACAAGACAAGAGCATGACTAAAATCTGATTTGGTTACATACTTCTATTTTTGTGGAACAAGAAAAAGGAAAAAGTGTATCTTCTTCACAGGATTTCATATGGTTTGTCAAAACAGGGAAACATGAACTATGGGAATCAGATCTATTTTTAACAGACACTATGGCTTCACATGGAAAATGGAAGAATCAGAAAAAAAAATTACTATTTAAACCTGAAGTATAGTGTCACATTCCCTCTGTCCTGTTTTTCACTGGATTTTTCAGCTTCCATGTTAAAATTTATATGAAGGCTCTACATTGTCAGGCTGCACAAGTTTTGTCACCATACATGCACACAGTCTATAGAGCATGATATAGATGTTCATTCTAGCACACTACATGAGAATACATGACACAGAATGGATGACAAAGAGAAAGCCAAACAGGCTTGAGGATGATGTTCTCCTGTTGGGAGCAAATTCCAGTAAGTAAACACATCAACCTGTAACAACTGCAACAGTGGGAACAATGGATTGTGATAAACAAGCTGATTTCTTCATTCTGTCATTATACTCTAAACAATGATGCAGGCAGTTTTTGAATAAATACTTGTAAAATAAATTATTTCTTAGGGTTTATTCTGATTGCATTATTCCAAAAAGCTCAGATCATCAATATTGCATGAGTTTGACAGTAACTCATAAGATATTCATATGTACGTTTTCATTAGTTAATTGAGCTTATCATCAGGGAGAAAACACTAACATTTTATAGAAACTACAGTATGGGAAAGTTGAGGCAGAGTAGAAAGTGTTACAGCTACACAATCAAACTTTTTAGAAAGGCTAGGTTTCTATCCGAAAAAAAAGAAAGAATCATATGTTTTAAAAAATTTAGACAAGGAAAAATCTTTTACCTTGAGGAGTTCTTACGGTAGCAGAGTCAGTAAATCTGAAGACAAAGCATGCAAAACTTGCAAGGGGGATTTTATGGACTGATCCGAGTAGTAGGAGGACATAATAATCTCTGAATAAGGTCAAACCAGGATATTTCTGCGATGTAAAAACTTATGCCCTGCTAATCTCTTGAATATTTCAAATAAGTCAATAAAACAGAGGTAGAGGGACAAAAAGAGGCAATTAAAATAAAATCCCAGCCTCAGAGGGTCTTTAATATTTCATATTAATCAAATGCGTATCTACTATTTAAATAATTGAGAAGAATTAGTGATCAATTCCAAAATTTTTACATATGACACTGCAGAATGCATGATTGGTATTATATGTGATGTTATTATATCCTTAACATTGGTTAAGTTAAAATATCCTATTTAGAAGTGAAAAGTGGCTAAAGTGAGGTTTGGTTTGTTTTCCCTTGTTGAAATCTCTAAGCATGAAAGCTGTATGGCCAATAAGAACTGTATTGAATTTATTGTTTTAAATTTTTGAAGTTAGTGACTTATCTTGCAATTACCAGTTTTGTCTTCAAGGATTTTCTGAAAACTAATGAGCGATCAAATAACCGTAAAATAACAGTAAAACAGTTACTGTAAAATTCATATTAACTAACCAAAATTTAATAATTAGGGTAACAACAGAAGAATTACTTGAGAAATCAATGTACTTAAAATTATTTAATTACATCCCAAATCAACACATTATAAATCAATCTCAGGGTCAAGAGAATAACAAATTACATAACATTAATTCAGGATTAAAAAATTCAAGTATTGTTTTCCTTTAATCTAAAATCCCAGACAGTATTCTAGCCAGAACCATAATCCTCACCTAAAGGACACAACTGCCTTTCTAATTCTTTTGCTCAAGTGCGGTTTCCCAGAGCAAGCAGGGCAATCAATTAAATCGGTCTTAAAGCACCCAAAATAGCTATTCCAGCTCAGCACTTCCAAACTTTCTCCTCACATTTCTGCTCAGGAATGAATATTCTCCTGCTGCCCCTTGAACACTGCAACACTAAAGACATACAAGGGACTCACCTGGGGTGAAAAGCTAACTACTCTTGCAGTACAAAATGTCAGGTTTCAGTGATCTTCCTTTAACTTTTATAGTGATTAGTGACTTTCAAGTGTCAGTTGTGAGGTTTCTGGGAGATATTCAAGCTGTAACATAAATTATGGCCCTATATTTCCATTGATGGTTGTTACATGAAAGACATCAAATGAACCTGATACCCCTGACAGACCCCTGCCCTGACATATATGAGTTACAGGAGTTTGAAGTAACCTCATAGGTTAACCAGGTAGCATCACTATTTATTTCTTCCCAGTAGTTTCCTGAATGTTGTAATAAATGTATGGAGAGGTTATTATATGGAGTGTGGATGTACTCAATGCCTTGCTTTTGCACAGAATTAATTAAAAATTATCATCTCCAGAAATAGCCATAGGACCTTATCTACATGTAAGTATTTTGCAACATAAAATGCTTTATTTTGGGTAAAGATCCAATTTTCAATGGGGTCATGATTTCTTCATTGCTGGTAAAAGCAGTATTTCAGTAAGAAGACTGCATTGTACGATGCTATTTTCTCTGTTTCACATCCTCAGCTTTTCCAGTAAGGCTTCCTTGGTTTCATGAAAATTAGTGGCAGTAGTAGGAAATGCAAAGGCTTACAGGGACTACCAGGGAAAAAAAACCCATTTATGTTTAGATAAGAAGGGGAAGGTGTGCAGGATTCCTGATCCAAAGAGCTTGCAATTTAGACATTATACTTGATCGACCAAAACGGTTTTGCTCCTGCAGCTGGATGAGGCACAGAACTGACAAAAGCTGCTAATCCAGCCACAGCAGGGCAGCTGTTCTGCTACAGCAGACAACACCAGCCACAGTTCACTTCTCAAGTGAAACAGCACAAAACCAATTTTTCCAGCATAACAGATTCCATGGTAATGACTTTCTCCAGCACAGCTGTGTAGGTCAAACTCACCTACCTCTAACTTTGCTGCGCATATGCCTGTAAAATTCACTCATGGTGGGAAATGTATGCAGATTAAAAAATTTGTAGAAAACAAAAGGAAACAGTGAAAGGATTATAAAAGCAGATTAATGCAGCAGAGGTCATGTGTGACTTGCCAGCCAGTTACTCAAACATTATGCCGTCACGACACAAAAGACAAGTCTTCCTTCCCAAAGGGCAGCTCTGAAGATGTTTGGCAGAGTATCTTCAGAGCAGGAGTTAGAATATTCAGTAAAATAAGAAATGCATAGGAAATCAGTCCCTAAACCCTTTTACTGCAATTTCCAAAAAGAGTTGCAGTACATACAGTTGTTTTAGCTATTGTGAGTTTCCACAGTCTAATGCTTCTGACTTTGTAAGAAAGCCAACAAAAACCATTCTAGACATTTTCTCACACCATGAAATAAATTAAATTCTTTCTGATCTAGAAAGCATCTAAGCTGTGAAAAAAGTTTGGAGACTCTAAAGGCTGCTATCTTTTCCTTAAAATCTCGCTGGTTTGTTATAAAATTAAAAAAAAAAAAACCCTGTCAGAACAAAGACTTCTAAGCATAATTTTAAAGGCATAGTATCTTTGCCAGTTTGTAATCCCCTGGTGAGCAAGCTTAGTTTTCCAATGTTAATATCAAACATCCTTCAAAGGAGTAATATATGCCTAAACCTTAGATTTTGTCATGGTGATTACAATATTTGTCAGAACCATGAATCATTTCTAGTATTCAACAGAAAGTGACACTGGGTTTATACTCCTGGTGGTTATAGATGGAATGTTTTGTTAAAAAGTACTGATTAAAACAAGTCTGAAGTGTAGGGCTGTCTGGTAAACAAGTTGTACTTAAGATTTACTGGCAGTCATATTTAGGTGTTGTGGTTTTTTTAATATAAAAATGAAATATAATTTAAAAAGCTTCTCTATACGTTTCAGATATAAACAACTCATTTTCAGTTGTGAAACTGGAAAAACTGGCTACACTGGCAAAAAGTTAAAAAAAGCACTGAAAGTTGTGTTTCTTCATTCATTATACAGTTACGTTGTGGAACTTCTTGTCAAAAAACAGTAGTACAGATTAAAAAGTTACAGAGATGAGATGAAAAAAACCCAACCCTCCAGGCATATTAAATGCAGAGAGGTTGTATTTTCTGACTTTAGAATTTCCCAGGACATCCAGTACCAAACAATACGAAAGTGCCAGCAAGAAGATTTTCATGTTGTTTTACACCTTCCTTAAACAGTGCCATGGCCACTCACAGAGACAGGATTCAAAATGACAGGAATCTTTGACATTAACTCCTATAATACCCCCTATATTCCTAGATCAAAGGAAAGCTAAAACCAGGACTGAAAGATACATTATTGTTTTCTACTCATTATGTTTTCACAACAGGGTGGTAAAGGTTAAAGATACTTGCCAGCTTAATTTCAAGATGCAGAAAAGATGTTTTTAGGTAACTGAGAAAACCAGGAACCCGTTATTGAAAAGACAGATAACACTTGTTGTCAGATAATATCTGTAACCTCAGTCTGACCTTTTCAACTTAAGCTTCTCATCAAATTTTCATATTTTTAGATGATCTCTTTACCAGTTCCAAATTTCCTACAGAGCAGAAGAGTGGGAAAACAGCCAGATTTCACTTGGTTTATGACTTCACCTTTCTAATCTGATCTTCTCCCTTGGTATTGTCTTTTGAAAAAGTATTCTGAAGGGTTAAGGAATTTTTTAAAGTACAAAAATTTGTCTTTCTGCTCATGAATAGATGTGACAAGTCAAAAATAAGATAGAGTGAAAATACACTTTTGATCTATAGGATAGTATCAAGATTGCCTAGCTTAGTTGTCATGACAAATTTGATGTGTAAATTCAAGACACTAATTAGAGTCTCTGCACTGCAAAAGAGCTGATTAAGTGGTACACTGCTGCAAAAAGGCTGTTGCTATTCCTCCCCCTCTTCTCCCTGTGCAACCCTACCTGCTCTCTGTTATTAGCTCTGGTGCTCGCCTGATTGCATGGTAAACTTATTTAAGCATCAATACAAAGGGGTTGGGGAGGAGGACAAAAAGAAAAATCACTTTCTTGTGCTATTGCAATGGGCCCTGCTAAAATAGACAAGAGTCTCATCTCTGCTGGAATAAGAAAAAGTTGATTATAAAAAAAAAATCTTACATTTTTGAATACATATTTAAAAAGACTCCATTGAAGAGTCTAGGGGACACATTTTAGAGATGTTTCAACAGAAGACTCAGTAGAGATGATGATTTCAGATTGGAGGACTTGTGTAAGCACGACTGACAGAGGAGTTTTGGCATGTACATTGAAATGAGTCAGTAGTCACTGAGAATAAATAGTCCCCTAAAAACAAGTGCACTAGATCCTAAAAAATTTTAAAATTATGCTATGATATGTTGAAACATATTTTCACTTGAATTGCTTGCAAATACATATAAAAGAATGATTATCAAAATAAATGAAAATAAAACTAACAATTACTTTATTAATCTTGTAGATTTATTATTATTAGTTGGGATGATTTTTCCCTCACAATATTTTTAGCATTGTCAATGTAATGTTTATTCTGTCTTCTAATCTCTTTTTACATAAATACATAAAATGAAACATTTAGTAGTGTCTTAGAAAATTTCATTTTTGGAACCAAAAAATATTCTTAAAATCTGCTACTTCTGAATCCCTTCTGTTCCTCCAAAAGATCTTCTCCAAGAAGGTTTTATACTTAACATTTAAAGGGCAAAATGTCAAAAATCCTTCAAAAGCATACACATTTAAGGAAAAACAGACAAAGAAAAAAAAGGCCAAGCAGCAGTACTGCAGAGAAGGTTCCAATAAGCAGATTGAACTATTCACTGCACAAACTGACCCTGCTCTGTCAACTGTGATGAGCTCTGGGAGAATCCCCCACTGGATTACTCTGGCAAGTGTTAGTCAAATAAAGACAGAGATAAAATTAGGCCAAGTGGAGAGTATGACAAGAAAATTAGTAAGCTTAGAAATTGTGATTTGTGAGGAAGGCTTGGGTTTAGGGAGAGAAAAAGAGAGAAGATATATGGTGTGGTGGTTTTGATTGTCCCAAAACATCATTAAAGTATTTTTCAACATCTAGGAGAAATTTGGGCCACTGAGAAGCTGTTGTGGTAGGCCTGGGGAGGTGTCTGAGGGGTGGGGTGTGGCACAAAGATGGCTCCTGTGTGTCCTGAGTGAAAGTTCTGGAAGTTTTTTCATCAAATCCAGCAGAGCCAATCTCTGATAGCTCTGAAGGTGATGGACATGCTGCCGGCCAAGTTTGGGCCAATTGGAGGTGCTAGTTACACCTCTGTGGAAACATATTTAAGAAAAAATCAAAACAAGGTAGGCACGCACTTCTTTGTAGTTAGAGGAGGAGGAGGTAGAGGTAAAAATATGTGAAGGGAGAACAGCATGGAGACATCAAGGTCAGTGGAGAAGGTGGGGGAGGAGGTGCTCCAGGCACCGGAGCTGAAAACTCTCTGCTAGCTGTGGTGAAGGCCATGGGGGGAGAAGGAGGTCCCCCTGCAGCCCATGGAGTCCACAGGAGTGCAGAAATCCACCCACAGCCCAAGCCAGAGGAGCAGGTGGATGCCTGGAGAAAACTGTGAACCAGTGGGAGTCTTATCTAAAAGTTAAAACTGCAAAGGCCTTGCAAGGGAGAGAAAGGCCTTGCTCCTGAGATGGAAGCAGCTTGGCTTCAGCTCGGGAGAGTCTGCACAGCACCTTATGGACAAATAGACTCATGTTGCAGCAGAATTTCGGGCGGGATGTTGCTCGTGAGATTGGACCCACACCAAAGAAATTCCCAAAGGACTGTCTCTCGTGGGAGGGACCCCATGGCTAAGTAGAGAACCCCTCTCCCTGATGGACTGACTAGAGAACAAACCCCTCACCCTGTGCCCTGCCTGTGTTGTTGGTTTGGAAAGAAGGAAGGGGAGTGAGTGGAGAGACTGCTTCTTAAGAGGGAGGGGGTGAGAGCTGAGAAACTGTCTGGAGAGAGAGGTAAGTAGAGATAAAGAGTATTTGTAGTAGAAGAATTGTGGTGATGAATAGATTTATGGACCTGCTCTGTGGACTGAGAAAATACCCCACACCCTGCCCCCCTACCCGAGCTTGTTGGTTAAAAAGAAGAAAGGGGGTGAATACAAATGGGTTCGTAAGAGGGAGGGGGTGAGTGAACAAAATAGTGTTTATTTATTTTAGTTTATTTTTGCCTTGCATTTATCCTCCAGCTCTGTTAGGTAATTAAATCACTTTTTGCAACTTTAAGTTTAGAGCCTGTCTGCCCTTTCTTCCGTGCGTCCTCCTACCAGTGTCCTATCTCACTTAACTCATGAGATTGGTGTGTGTTTTTACAGTTTTTTTTTTGCAGCAAGAGAGAGTCGAGGTACCTGGCATTTAGTCAGGGTCAAACCCCGACATATGGGAATAGTATTCAAGGTTTCCACATCCAAGGCACTATGAGAAGTAGTTTACCTTTCAGTAAAAGAAACTTGGTTTCAGTACTGGGAATCCACCCACAGTGTGAGGATTAATCCAGGCCAAGGAAAACACATAAACCAGGGAAAGTGTTGAACTGTGAGCAAGAAAGGTTCTGAAAAATAGGTATTATTCTTGATACTCCTCTGCACAAGTACTGTCCACCAGCCTCGAAACAAAACAATAATCCTATCTGATTTTCTTGACACTGACTCCAGCCACAGACTTCTGATGCTCTAAACCGAAAGTGTCATAACAGTCTACAGTTCAAAAAAGTTGAAAGAATTGAGGAGGGGTGGGAAAAATCACCTCTTCATAAAGAGAAACATTCTTTATGAAAAGTACAAAATACATATTGTTCTCTGCATTAAAAACCTGCATTTCTAACTAAGTATTAGAAGAAAAATTTTATATTCTTCTGGTCTCACATGTGTCTCACTTTGTGTCCAGTATATTGTAGAGAAATATATTGCAACATATTTAAATTTCTAATACATCTTTGTTTTCTTCAAAAGAGAATCAATAAGTCATAGCCATTTTTATTCCTTATTTATAATGCTGCTCTGCATAGGGACTGTTATTCTCCTCTTTTCAATTTCAGTGGCCAAACAAACTTCAAGTTAAATTTGACTGATGGAAAATCCACAAAGCTTTATATGTATTTTTTCATTATATGTTCTGCGATCATCTTGAAAACAAATTTCAGCTAAGAACTTCACTTAAAAACGAAGGAACAAGTTTTAATAACAGATAAGCAGAAGCCTGTTGTCTACAGAGATAAACAGACTTTTCAGTCTGGAAGAAAACAAGGAGTCACGAAATAAGTCAGTTCTTCCATCATAGGCACAGGCTGTGCACTTGGGAATGGTGAATTTATGCAGAAAAAGTCATTAGGTTAACTAATGGGGAAAAAAAAAATCATGGCAGCAACAGATTGCCAAGTCTAATGAAAGTTTGCATCTTGTCATAGACTTTGCATAGACTCTACAGAATCACAGAATGTCTTGGGCTGGAAGGGACCTTAAAGGTCATCTATTTCCATCCCCTCCTGCCATGGACACATTCCACTAGACCAGAGTGCTCAATGCCCCATCCAACCTGACCTTGAACACTTCTAGTGATGGGGCAGCTACAACTCCTCGGGGCAGCCTGTGCCAGTGCCTCACCATCCTCATAGTGAAGAATTTCTTCCATGTATCTAATCTAAATCTATTCTCTTTCAGCCATTATCCCTTGTTCTGTCACTACACACCCTTAATAGAAGTCTCTCTCCAGCTTTCAGCTCCATAAAGTCTTTGTAGGACATTATTTGTTTCATCCCAAGCCAGTTTATAATTCTTCATTGAAAAGTAAAATAAAAACTAAGAAGTTTTAAGGTCTGTGCAACCATAACAAGCAATTATTTTTACTCTTCTTTTATTTCTGCATTCTCAAATTTTAAAACACTATATTGCTTCTGTAGACAATTTTTCATGAATGATGCTTGTTTGTGTATTTGACAAAAAAAAGGTCAAATCTAAAGAGAAAGATCATTCTTAGCCCTCTGTGACTATCCAAGAAGATTTAGGGTCTTTATTCAGGAGAAAGACACAGCTCTAGCTCTGATGCCAATTCAGTCAGGAGAAGACAGAGAGCCCAGAGGAAAGTGCACCATTGCTCTCATAAAGGTCTGCAGGTGGGCAGTACGTGGTCTTACAACTTTTGAGATAGCAGCTGTACATTCTATGCCTCATGGAGCAGAACTGCCTTCTGATTTTTCTTAAGGGCACTACAGCGTTACAAAATTAAGTTGTGATTTTGCCCAATATTTGCTTCATTGAATAGTATGGAATTTTTATTCCTTGAGTGATTAACGGAGAAATCATTAATTGTGAAGGACAACAAGAATTGCACACCTGAGCCCATGATTACAGGGCCACAACACCCAGCATGACACACATGATGAGAATGTTTGACTACTGATATTTTACTGACTTTAAAATAGTTTACTTTTTGAGATGTTTAAAAGCCTTAGTAAATAGTTCTGGGAACACAGCAACAAAAACCCCCACAGAAGCATAAAACAGCACAGTTAAAGTACTAAGAGGAATGGCAAATAAACTGTAACCTTTCCATTTGAGGCTGAATGTGAGACTACTGATGATCTTTTTAAGGGGTCAGACTAATTTTTTGGGTTGAAATGTATCTGTGTATCCAAAATGTTGAAGAATTCTTTAAAAAAGAAGGTTTAATTTTGGAGTGATTTTTCCAAATTGGAAAATGAGCATGTTTTCAGCTTTTCTTTATGAAAGAAGAGTGTAATTTGCTCAAAGTAGAAAATCAAAAAGTATCAATTAATATCCCAGCCTAAGCTGTCAGATCCTATATGATTTAGCATATTCCATTGCACGTTATAATTCTTGTTTCTTTTTGCCATGAATGTTGCATATCTTGGTGGTTTCAGACAGCTAGATGCACCTTCCCACTAGGCAAGACTTTTTTATGGGATTCTAAAACTCTACGTTGATTAAGCAGCACAGCAGCATCCCTGATGTTCTAATCAAAAATAGTCTACGTTTTTTTCTTCTTTAAATCTGAGCTAGAAGTCTTTCCTTTGTTCTTCACAAACCATACTTTTTTACTAGGGGGGAAAAAACCCCTAGCTTTTCATACATAATTAAACAGCAAAAATCAAAAATTCTGAGGCTGCTCCTTTCTGTTAGATGGTGTCCATCTCAGAACCATTGCCAACTCTTTGCTACACTCTTGACAGCCAACTCTGCACACCTTCTTTGCAAAAACAGGGGAAATAGATACATTTTCTTCTGGCCCTTTGATCTAATAATTCTTCTAGTAAAAGAAATTTTAACCCTTCATTACAAGGTACAAGATATCTAAGAACTTGTTCATTGTGTAAATCCAGTTTTGTATGCAAGATTGAAACAATTTTAGCATAAAATGTGTCAAAGCTAGCACATGAGAAATTCTTATTATCCTATATATAATGACTTCTCCCAGCTGACTAGTCACATATAACACTTATGGAACTGATAATGTATTTAAAATGCTTCTAGAACAATGTTACTTAATCTAAATGTGCTTTTTACTTGGCAATTACAATATAAAAAGAGGATGCATACTCCTAGATAAGATCTTAGCTGAAATCAACAACTTAAGAAGACATAACCAGTTTATAGCTTAAGTATAAGTTTATATACTAACCAAAGCAATATAAACAACTTAAACAGATATTGTCTGCAGAACATTTGCTGTACTCTAATAAAATCCTTTTAAACCAGATTTAAATTTAATTAGAACAGCCTGTGCATGTAAACAATTTTTCTGATATTTTAACATGTTGAAGCACCACATGTAAGTTTGTACATGCCATTAAAGAGATACAAGATTTCACCCTCAGAACTAGAAAAAAGTAGAAAAGCTAGCAAAAATCAGGTAAAGAGGTAAACACTTGGAGTATTTCTAGTTGACACATACACAGCTGCAGCACAGTAAGTTATTCCTCTTCCCTCCCACAGTTCCACCAACACACTCTACAGCCTTGCTTCTGAATTGCCAGCTTCACTTCCTTTTCCCCAAATGGTTTCTCTGCCACAATAACTCAAATTATTTCCCTATATTAAACCTCTGAGAATATTTCTTTTAAAGCCAGAGTACGGAAACCCATATGTGTTTCATATTCAGGATCTGTTTCATTTTGAGTCCACAGGAAGGTTTTTAAACCTGATTTGCTTTTGTATCCACCAAGACAACTGACACAAGGCCAGAGAATCACAGTGAACATTTAGATAGGTTCACTAACCTGAGTCAAAGTTTAGCTGAACAATCCAACATCAAACACTGAAGAGAAAAATATTTCCAGTCCTACCTTTCCTCAGGGCTCAAGGCACTAGTAAGATGCCATACAGATGGCTGCAGCCTAAACAGCTGAACCATAAGTACATAAACTGCTCTATCAGCAGGAAATACAGAGATTACTTCTTTATTTCTCATGGGAGACTTAGTCCATCCCACCCTAATACATATTAGTAAGGAACTAGATTTGAGAGATTTAGAATCTCATCTTTTATTCTACAGCAAAAATTCAAGCCTATTTTACCCATTTTCCAAAAACATGAAAACTTCTGATTCCACTCAGGCAACCTCTGGTCCAGCCACAGATTGACAAATCCACCAACTTCACTGATCTCTGACACTGAAGGACCCTTTCCTGCCTCTGTACAGCACCAAGCCTGGCTGCAGCCAGGGTCTCTGCACACACAGAGCAAACCTGGGAGCTACAACCCCCAGCCCAGCTGCAGCCCAGACAAAACCAACATGAATTAGGGAGCAGATGCATCCAGCTGTCCTCTGACACACCTGTTGACTCTCAGCACTGTCTGCTTCCTATAGCACAAAGGAAAAGATTTTTTCAGAGCACCACTTGAATTTTTCCCCCTAAATTATCACTGATAAAATAGCTCATTAGATAATAAGAGTAAAAAAGTCTTTTTGTTGCATGGAAGTTTCTGATTGCATTGAGATTCTTAAATTTCATTAAAATTGCTTTTTGCATTTTTGTTCCAGAAACATTCAATATTGATCTAATGGATTCCCACTGATGTCTATGACTTGAAGAAACAGTTAGGCCCAAGATGTTTAAAAGTTTTTCAAAGCCTTCTCTGAACTTTTCTGAATTCTTTCTTCCCATATCCTACCTGTAATATAGAAATTGCTTTGAAAAGCATTATTGGTAGGGTTGGATTTTTTCCACACAGTTTTCTTATTAAAACGATCACTTAAAATTCTGATGGGTTTTCTTAACATATAATACACTAAATCAAATCCTTTTTTATTAAACTTAAAAATCCTGCTCAGTTTTCCTAGAAAGGAATGAATTCTTGATTTAAATCTGGGAAAGTTTCCCTTTTAAAAATTTAATTACAGGTTTCTTCACATTTTCCTTTAGGCTAAAAGCTTCTTCATACTGCTATTACCCTTCACTGACTTTTATTTTCCTGCTACAATATCATAGTAGCTTTAGTTTTACTATTTTCACCAAGTATCTTCTTGTAACATTCTAACAAAGCCATGTGAAAAGGATGCCTGTACTCTAGAGAATGAGTAACTTCAAATTCTCATTATCCTCCCTTCAACCAATATTTACCAGATGAAGAAGAAAGAAATTATAAAATTAAATGCTACTACAATTTAGTTTCAATCACATTTTATTTGTAGAATAAAGTTTATTAAAGAAACACAGATTTGCCTCTGCTTAAATTTGACCTTCAAGTGCAAGAATTAATAGGCTAAAGATTAAAGTAAATCATGGTGGTTTGCTCATTCTTTTGCTTTATGAAGACCTGCAAGGGGGAACTAAAACATGAAATAAAAACAAATTCCAAAGTCAGTTTGTGAAGGCAGATTAGGAAAACGTATGAGCATTAGAAAGAGTAAGTCATGAGTTATTAAAAAAATAATTATAGTATTACTTTAATATATTTCTCATCAGATATATGTGAAATGTAATCTAAAAAGAACAGTATTTATTTATTTATGGGCAAGCCCATGGAGAGTACAAAAATTTCAAACTGTTTAATTACAATATTATAGCTATATTTATTTGTAAAATATACAACTAATAAGAAACACACAATCCACCATTAATTATAGCTAACATAATTGCATCCATTAAAATTAATAAAGATATTAATTATAATAAGCAATGTGTTTCAGCAAGTAGACGCATAGTATTATCAAGGTTATCCTCACTCTTCTCCTTCTATTAATACATTTGAAAAAAAGTATTAACTAGTATTAGAAAAACTCTGTGAAGCACTGCCCATGTAAACACACAAGCAATGGAAATCCTGATGTGAAGTCACTTTGAAGTAAACAGATGCAAACAAACCACTAATGTCTTTGAAAAATATCCAACTACAAAATGACGTTGATCTTTGACCCAAAATAACAGAATTTCTAACTTCCAGAGCAGTTTTCATGGACTTCATTTATCAGAATCTAGATTTAGACATGTCATATTTTTTAAATCAAGGTGAAATATGTATTCAGACCAGGCAAAAGAAAAACGTATGAAAATCCGATTAGAGAATTCTGTGAGATGTTTCAATTTGTTCAGAGTATCTGCACAGAGAACAGGCACATAACACCTCCCTGCAGGCTGACATTCCCATTTCTGGGTAAACCTCAGAGGGGTCCAGCCAGGTGAAAAAGCAAATAAACAAGTAATAGACTTGGGGGTCCAGGGCAGTCAGGGCCTTGACACTGGGTGTGGAGAAAGTTCATTTTAGGTGCTATACTATTTATTATTTCACTCATCCTGAGAAACCAACATAAAGTGCTGTGGCAATCTCTGCTTAGGACCACAGGCTTCTCTCTCCCTATTACCTCCTCAACAGGCTCATTTGGTCAAAATAATAATCAACAAAAATAATAATCAACAAAAATAATCAGCAAAATTGCTCTGTCTGAAAGGCGAGGGAGATCTTCAAAGCTGCCTGAAGCAAACACTAGTGAGATCTCCACAAGGCAGCAATCAGGTGGGGGATGTACAGGGCAGAAAGATCTGCACACAGAGCTTGTCCAAGGCAAATGTAGAAGTCAACCCCAGTGCCCAGGTATCCTGGCAGGGCAGAAATTGAAATCAAACAGACAACAGCTCTATTAATTTAAATAATGCCTGAAAAACATGGAAATTGAGAAATAAGTTTTAAAAAAAGTGGTTTCATGTTTAATCATTCCTTATCTGTATTGTTATTCATATCACACTGGGGGTGTGTATAAAAATTTGCTTGCAGAATCTTGCACTAGTGGCAGACTGTAGCAAATGTAGGCATTTTAACTTATTCTTCACTTTTAAGAGAATTTTATTTTTACACTTTGTATTAATGAATTTGAAATAAAATATTAATCAGAGCTTGCAGAGTCAAGAAAGTAATTTCAAAACCATACAGAAAGTTAACAAAAGATGCTGAAGAACAAAATTTTCCGTGTTAACTCTCTTTGTGCTTAGGACTATCTGCTCCCATTCCCTCATTCTTTCTCTGTCTGGTGGCCTACCATACTCTTCTCCCCTCATCCAAAATTTAACATCCTTGTTCATCTCTTTTTTCTTCATTAAACCCTATATAGCTAAGTCTTTCTGCACAGAACTCCACCTAGAAATACAATTAATTAAATTAAATCCACTGTCAGAATGAACATGACATTTGCACGCACCTCATTTTTTTTATCAGCCTCAATTTTTAATGTCTCCTTTTCTATGGTTTGCCCTTGCTACATGTAAAGGCAGTAACCTCCCCCTGTCTGGGCTGTAGCTCATTCTATCAGTGTACTCTGCCTACCAAAGCAAGAATCTATTATTGGTTCAGTATAAATCCTGCAGTGACAATAGTTATGACAATGACAGTTAGGAATATCCTTATATTTAATAATATGTTAAGACAAATGGACAGCTGATTAATGAAATTGTTCTTATATTTTTTAAATAATATTCCAAATAATTAAATAGAAATAAATAAATGGCAAGAATTATAATTTTATCAAAATGAATCCTCTTCCATCCCTAATTTAACTACATTTCAGTAAAACAATATGTTTAAAGAATAATACATGGGTTCCAGTATCATGCATTCATGTGATGAAATGTCAGAATTAAATCTCCCATAGAACTCTAAGCCAGGTGCTCTGGGCATATGAGTGCTGATACAATCTTTAATTACAGGATTCCATTATTTTCCTTCAAGACCTTTTTCATTACATTTACGGGAAGGATGGTACTCATTAAATGATGAGCTATACAATATTTTCTTTCCCCCTGTTTATCCAGCCTTTGGTCTCACAACTAATTTGATGCACACTATTAAAGACCTGCTCTGAAGGAGGAGAGTAATGTTTTCCTCATTAGTTTGTGTGAAGCTCACCATGATATAACCTCAGTGCTTCATAAACATGACCACATTTACTTTTATAAAATCTCTGTGACACAATTACTCCTATTTTGAAATAGAAACACTGAAGCAAAGGGAACTTCATACAAGTTAAGCTTCAAAAGAGAGGAGAGCTAGTGCAATTCACATTGTATTACAGCCCTCCAGCATTGCCCAAGCCCAGTGTAACCTAATTTCATGCAGTATTTCTTTCCTTTGGTGCAGCATGGGTGGATCTGCATGGCAGAACACCTGGGGATGCTGTTCCCAGGTATAAATTAATTCAGATGTTTGACAGGATTTTTACCCTGAACTATATGCAGTGTTTCCCAGAACAGAATATTCATTAGTGTCAGGAACATGTATTTTAGTTATACACCCTCTGAAAGCAATACTGCTGGGAAAGTAAGACTGCTCCATGTGGCAGCAGGAATAGATAATTCAGTCCTGAAACACTATCCTGATTTGATCTAAAATGTGAATATACAGACAGCACTTGGTCAATCAACAGAAATCCCACTTTCTTCCCAAAAGTGAAAGCACAGTGGCATTGTTAATGCTTTTTCCTACTTTTCAAAATAATCCCACTAGGACATGGAAAGTAATTTTTTTTTTTTTTTTAATTTAAGGGTAAAACAAAAACCTTGGGGGAAAAAGGATTGTTTTAATCTGTTCTAGGGAAATGCTACACAATCAAACATGGAAGAGCCACAGAGCCAGAACAGGGAATATAAATCTCTAACAGCATTGCTAGAACACTCTAGCCCAGGAAATAGAGGTTCTCATCCCTCCTGTGCAGTGCCTGTAAAATTGCACAAGTATCTTTGTGAACAGACAGCAAAAGAAAACCCAAATACACCAAATTTTTCACCCTGTCTTATTAATCTCTTTATAATGAATTATTAATATATACGTCACAAGAATGGTGAGACTCTTCATATAAGTCAGTGGGGAAAAAACCCCTATTGATATTTATGGGGCTGAAATTTTACTGTAAGATTAAAATATAGACAATGCCCCACACAAACAGTGAATCTGCAGAGCAAATTTTCAGATCAATGTGAAAACAATCACCTACTAAGAACTAGAGTGACTTACACACAGTTCAAGTAATAAATCTTTGTAACTTTCAAACAGACAAGAAATTAAACAGAAAGTACCTTAAACTAAAAGGTTCTATAAAAGAATTCAATTAAATGGGGGCATATTTTGCCTCTTGTTGCTTTAATTCTAACAGATGCTTTCCCATAAATACTTGATCATGAAAATCATACACAATATTATCTATCCTTCATGTCAGTAATAGAATTTTGCAAGGGCTGGCTCAAGTCCTTATAAAGTATATCATTGCTGCTCTCTGCTGGTCAAAGTAATCATTCCTTTATTTAAAAACTTGTAGAGGATATTCAGTAAATTTTACAGGAAGCATA
Source organism: Entomyzon cyanotis (assembly GCA_024500445.1). NCBI lineage: Eukaryota > Metazoa > Chordata > Aves > Passeriformes > Meliphagidae > Entomyzon > Entomyzon cyanotis. The sequence goes on from JAKEPQ010001009.1 coordinate 11,818,145, forward strand.
GTAAGTGTCACATGAATAGGAAGATCTTTTATGACATTGAAATAACCATCTTGCTCATCACAATGATTTGTTTTCATTGGTATGTCTGTATTCCTGAGGCCACCAAAATTAGTAATAAATACTAGAATTACACAAAGCAAACTCCAACTTCAAAGGCCATGGCATTTAAATTCATAGATGTACACATCTCTAGTGACTTTTGCTTGTAATACTGAAGGGTGATAAATGGCATAGCATTGAGTCTTTGTGGTGCAAGAGTCAAATGTGAAGAGAGTTAAGAAGACATTTCATAACATTGAAGATTACACCTGTTTAACAAAATATATTAAAATATTAAAAATATTAAATATATATTATATAATTATATTTTCTTTATTAATTAATATTTTATTTCTTAATTTATATTATTTAAATGTAATATAACTTAATATATTAAATATAGACATTAAATATACAAATAAAATTATATATATAAATAAATTATAGTAATATAAATTGAAATAAAAATAAATTAATAAAAATAAAAATAAATATTAAATTAAAAGAACATAAATAAAGATAATAAATTAAATATATTAAAATAAATATATAAATTTTATATATATATATATATATATATATATAAACATATATTGTTAGGTACAAAATCATGTACCTAACACATGAGCACATGTCTGATCAGCATTATCCTGTCAAAAAGCCACCTTAATTCTTTGCCTCAATTAAAGTGGCAAAGGATTTTATCAATAAAGAACACAAACAGAAGTTTCCTGCAGTTTCTAGTTTCAAGCATCTGTAAGACCTTACTGGACTGCTTAATTTCTATTTGAATTATGAAATAAGTAGAAGTCTCACTTTTGGAGCTCTGAGCTAGGTAGTCCTTAATTAACTGGTCCCACTGGGAACTATTGCTTAATATGAATTGAGGTTTCAAAATGAGCTCCAAAATAAACAACATCAATTTACCATAGAGTGAAAATAATTTTCTCATTTCATAAAGAAGTATTATATGGTAGGTTAAGATAATTTTTAAATTGCTCAACTATGGGATGAAAATTATACCAAATCAGTATATAAAAAAGACTCTTTCCCCAAATCATATCAAAGAATATCTCTGTACCTAGCAAGAAACACAACTCAGTTTGTTCAGTTTATCAAACAATTTATTTAGCAAAGTGCAGCAATATGAATAATATATTTATTCTGATTGAAATCTCCTGTTTTTCTCAATTAATTATTTCAGCAGTTTTACATGGAGACATTTAGCCATGATCTGGGATCACAACAATTGAATTAGCTTTAGGAATAGAACATTAAAATAAATTTCTAGCCAAAGAATTTATTTTCAAACAGCTTAGAGAGCTTTATCTGAGGTCAATGCACTTCATTTTATGACAAAATAAATAGGATGCAGAAAAAAAAATTTGATTTCTGTGTCTCCTTTCTAAAACTCTACTTAAGTAGCTTACAAAACATACTGAAGCAACAGTCCAGTATATTGCTGCAGAAAGAAATCTCAGGGTTTTTTTCATACAAACTTATGTGCATAATATAAAACCCTATTTATTCCAAAAACATTAACAACTAAAAAAAAGTACAATTAGAACAAATACAAAATTACATTCTACATCTTTTTTTTCCTAATTTTTCACTTTTATGTTGCCATTGCAAGATATCAAGACACTGACTTCAAATATTTTCTATTTTTCATTTGTTAACATTAAAATTTAAACAAACATTCATATGCTGACACTCTTTAATGAGAACTGGGAGATTTCAAAGTCTAAGCCTCCAATGTTTGTGGCCATTTTCTTTTCTTAGTGTAAGGAACTCGGACTCCAAATCTAAGTATGAAAAACCAGAAAGATCTGTCCTCTACCTCTCTATTAAACAAGAACTCTTTTTCAGCTGGTTTCCAAAAAATTTCAGTTAATTTTCTCATAGCCCATGTAATGTAGCCAGCCCCGTTTTTAACATCAGTTGAGAAAAACAAAAAAAAGTAGATAATTCTAAACCAAGTAACATGTAAAGCCTGTTTGTCATTCAAACCCTTTATTTCCATTCTCTGAGTTTCTTATAAACCCAATTATTTTGGTGGTTTTGTGGTGGGTGATCAAGAGACTGTGACTGAGATCACAATCACTTGCTCCACCTCTCTCCCACTGTGTTGAGTAAAGTATGGATTTAGATGGAGAATTCAGGTTCAGCCTAGGAGAGAAATACTGAACAACAAGTTTAGGTTGTTATAGGAATTTCAGAGATTTTCTCTCTTCTGCTGGGTTATTTCTGAATGCACCTCTGTACTGGATTCCTAAACAAAGCAGCAGCCTCAACTCTGCCTCAACTCTTCACCATCTCTACATCTTTGTGGTCAAAGAGATTGAACCTCCTCTCCACTGGTTTTTCGTTTACTCTTGATTTTTTTAATGATGTGCTCATGTAAGTTTTCCTTGTTTATCAGCAGACAGCAAAGAAATCAAGACTTAATAATGATGTCTCTAAAGATATAAAGAATCTGGGACCCACAACTGAAGAAATGTCATCTCTCTTTACAACCTCACAGCTGAAACCAACCCAAGACAGATTAATTCAGCTACAGTGACCCATGCATACAGACATTAAACTAACATTCAACTAATAAACAAGTGATATTTTATTACCAACCTTTACTCCTCATGACATTTACCATTCTACCTTTCACCTCGAGCTGATAAACCATTTTGTCTCACTGAAGTCTGAGCTCAGCATGAAGCAGGAAGAGGAACGAATTGCACTGTGCTCTGGGTTAGACTCAGTGGTTTTAAATGAGTACTCCAGGAGACATAATGAAAGAACTCAAATGCTTTTGCCATTATCATTTTCAGTAATGATTTATTTTGTGACTGATTAGCTCCATCCTATTAAGAGCTATGGTAACCATTTCAAATTTATGTGTGGAGAGAATGAAAGTGTGCTGAGAAGAGAAATGTAACTAAAGGGAATTGAAAAAAGAAGGAAAGCTTGCTGTCATGCTGTTGTTATTTATCTTCTATGTTCTCAGGGTGTGTTTGGGATAAAAGCACACAAAGTTCTCGGTCGAAATTCAATTCCTACAAACATTATAAACAAGAGCTTAAAACTTCCAGGGTGCCTGGGGTGAAACAGTGATAAACTGAGGCTTCAGAAGGGATACCTTTAAGATACCTTTAAGATCCTGTTTGCTCCTCCACACTTAAGACATTGCCTAAGGTGAGAACAAAGTGACAGTGAATGAGGATGGGCTTTCCTTGTTTGTTTCTAGGAGCCAAGCACTTGCCCAGGAAAATGCACTCTTTACAACTCTGCATAAAGGGGCACCCTGGCATCTTCTATCCCCCCACATCTGCTGGTGATGTAAGGCTCATGTGAGGTTTTACACAAGTTTTGAAGGGCTTAGCAGATCATGGTGAGAAACTGTGAACTTGTGGTCAGCTAATCAAGTGTACACTCAGCACTGGCCATGAAGGAATCCACTGCTGGCAGCCAAGGGATCTGTACAGATTGTTTCAGGACCAAGAAAAAAAATTGTCAAGGGCTCCCAATGACATCAGTCTCACCAGTGCTTGTGACCCGTGGGCAGAGAGGCAGTCTCCTTGGGGGAAATTGGTGAAGATGCAAAAAGTAATCAAATGGCTTGTATGCACAGCAATCCTGTGACTAGGATAGGCAATATGGACGTGTATTGTCTTTTACAATGTGCAAAATATGAACACGAACCATTCCATATCACCTGACCTCATTGCTCAGGCAATCAAGATGGTCTAGACATAGCCTGAGACTTCTGAACTGTTTTATTGTATACTGCTATTATTGTCAAGATGTGCTAACTTGGCTAAGTCAACAGCCTTACAATTTAGTAAAGGTCAAGTGTTCTCCTTAAAGAAACCAAAGAAGAGAACATAGCAAAGCTTGCAATACATAATGTGAGACTTATAATACTGTGGTAGAAAAAAGCATTTCTCAAGATAAGTTCCCACAGGGTAAAGATCACTTTATTTTATGCGCTGGCACTGCAAGAAAAAGAAATATTAAATGCCATTTTATTCACATCTGCAATTGTTTCTGGCTTATCTGCAAGATAACAAACAAAACTATACAACTGCTGCAGGCTTGGGCTGAAAAGCCTGGAAGTGCTTTAATACCCTACAACTCTCAGCACATTTTCTCTAACAGGTGTTATCAAAAGTGAAGAAATAACACACTGCAAATTTTCTCTCCACCTCTGCCACCACTAAAATGTGGACATTAAGTTTTCTTTGATATTTCCCATCTTTTAACACTAGCTGGATTTAACACTTTCAAAAATTTTAACTAGAAAAACACTGAGATAAAAATGGGAGCTTTTCTCTAGTTTATCTTTGCAGACAGACCAGCTGGGTCCTTTGCTTAATATCCTGATAAACATGGATTTCTAACACTGCAGCTAAGAAAAACCATTTGGATGCAGTGCCTTTTATCCCACTGCATCATTTTAAGCCAAGAAAACAAATTACATATCATCCCTTCGATTAAAAGAAACCCATTTGACAGAGGCCTGTAACAGCAGTTCTTCATTCTGCTGGTGATAAACGAACCACCAAAGAAGCCCTGAAGACTGAGGGGGAGGAAAGTGAATGTCTGCTTCCTACAAGGGAAAGAAAAACTATTTTCCCTTTGTCTTAAAACGCCCAAAAACCAAAAAGCTGACTGAGAAATTTTAGAGCTATTGTTAAGGACATGGCAGTTAGTGGGGTACTTTGATATGGTGTAAATTGACTGAAGGTTGGCTGAGTGTCACCAACAAAAGCAGTCCTGGATCTGGTGCTCAGAAGCTAAGTTAATGAGGATATTTTGCAGCACCTATCAAAATATATTAGTGTAAAAGTCATGTAGAGATGTATTATACTAAGGTTAGTAACTAGAAATTTATATGCTTTTATTCCAATACACAAACATATGTTTAAACAAATTTTCTATTGAGCTATGTATTTATTTCTTCATGATGTTTTCATAGTGGGATTTTTAATACTCAGGGATACAAGTACAGCATTTTTCCCTTTTCTGTTCTCTGAGATTCCTTAGCATATCACAGATAGTAAGGAGGGGGTTTTGGTATTGTTTCTTGCTAGTGTTACACATACCTGTTTCCTTCCTCAATTTTAGCCTCTTTGATTGTAACAATAAAGCAAAAATTTCACAGAGGAAAGAAACAAACAGAAAACCAAAGAATTAAGGAGATATCTGGCATAAATAACTCCTAGAAAGTTATGGTACTACTGGCAAAGATTGCAGGTAGTTGCAGCTCAGATATGAGAGGATGAAGCTGTGCATTCACACAACATTATGTGATGTAGGGCCCAGCTGGTGTTAATGGAAAAGCTAAAGCTGCCTTATCCTTCTCTGGCTCGATAAATCAGAGCCTGAGTTAGACTAATAAAAAAGAAAAAGCTATTTTCCAGGCAGCAGGCATAGTTACACAGCAGGCTTGCCAAGTCTTCAAGTCTAAAAGGCATAAACAATGAGAAACTCTTCCCCAAGAGCATTTGTTTTAACCCTTTTTATCTGACTGTGTACCAATTCAGCACTTATAAAGCATTTAGTCCTGTCCTTTACAGTTTTAGCATTCATTTTACTGCACAGACTTGTAAACTGAGGAAGCTGGGTTTCAAAACATAGTGACTTCTGCAGTGCCAGGCTCTCAAAAGTCTGTTTAAAAAATGAAATTGTATTAAAACAACTTTAATATATTATTTAGTATTATATATATATTATATAATATATAATATGTATATTATATATTATATATAAAATACATATTTAGTATATAATCGTTTCCACAACATTCTCAAGCAGTCCACAGAATCTGAAATAAAAAGAAAACCTCACGCTTCATACATGTATAAAGAGGCTTGATTTTATATGATTAGGAGTGAATATCTATTATTTTTGGATTGACCACATGCTTTCAGCATTGATTAATTTTTATCTCATTTTCTTTTAACTTTTCAATAAATAACTTGAGCAGTTTTGCTGAGCCTGGGAGCTTTAAAAATGGACACTTGAAAAAAACATGAAAAACGAGAAATACTAAAATTGTTACATCAGAAAGAGAGTTCTGAGTTTATTTCACAGATTGAGAAAAGTTAAACTATTTCCACAGACATTAGTATACACAGAGCAAATGTTCAGCTTTCCTTTCCATCCAGTTCTTGACTTCCATACTGAAGATGACAAGATTTCTGGTTAGGGAAATGATGTCCATTTTGAGTTGGACTGACAACGCCAGCTAATTCCACATGGGCAATTGCAAATATTTTACGTATTTAGAAATACTTTATGTATTTAGACACTTCCAAAATATACGATTGCAACTAACCAACTTCATTTGCAAGCCTTTCTGTCTTTTATTGCTGGTAGCATGACAAGCATGTATCTTTTGAGAGGCATTTAGTAGCCAACCACTGGAGACCAAGAGCTTATTCTTGCTGTTTGTATCTGCCCCAGCCTTTGAGACAGACTGTCCTGACCTTCAGTGCTTGCCCTGCCTGTACCTGTGCTGATTCCCAGCCTCCCTCACACCTGGGATGGAAGTCAGGCTGCAGGGCAGCCCAGGACCCAGGCACCAGTCAGAGCTCAGTCAACATTCCCTCTTAAACCTGGAAAATGGGAAGCATCCCTTTAAGTGGAAAAAATTATGTTGGTTTTATGCATATCCCCTGTATTTCATTCACCTGAGCAAAGCCAGAGCTGGATCAGATCCACCTGCTCAGCTGTAAAACAATTACAGAGAGCTGCACTTCTCTCCCTCAAGCTGCATGCAGGGCTCATTTTCATTCAAATCTCTATTGCGGTGCTTCAATTGTTTTTAACTTACTGGGAAGGTCAGTAGAAAATGTTGTACTGTTGTAACTAAATATAAAATCTTTTAAAATGAGCAACTACCAAACTACATATTTTAAGGTATAGCACTTTCTGTAATATTTCTTGGCTCCATATGTTTAGCTTAGGGCAATATGCACATTTTCTTATTTTTCAGCTTCCTGTCTGCAAGATGGCAAACAGTAACTCATTTATTTTGTTAAAGTTCCAAGCAACAGCTCTGCCAAGACCAATAAAGAGCACACTTACAGTTTACATGTTTTTCTATGTTGTCTATAAATGTTGTCTATATCGCAGCCTTTGCGGTGCCACAAGTGATTCTGTATTAAAAATGCATTCTGCCACATATTGAAGTCTCCTTCTAATTAGAAGACTAACAAATCTAAGAAAATACTAAAGCCTCTGACTTTGAACACATGTCTGTACAGAGAAAACAGTTCCAATACTTGCTAACTTGTTGTTTTCCTAAAGAAAAAGAAATAAAATTACAGTGTGACAAAATCACCATGGTTACAAAGTCCTCACCCCACTGAAGAGGGATATGAATTAATATATAGCCTAAAGACTAAACATTTTACTGGTTTAATTGCACAGAAATGAGTAAGATTCATTTAAAATGTGCCTTAGGGTTCCTGTAAGTCATGGTCTTATATAACCAACCCTAAGCACAAAACCAGAACATTTTGCTCTCCATAAAAATACTGAAGTTGTATGAAAAGACAAAACAATTTGTTATCATTCAAGGCTTTCAAGTTCAAGTCAACTTCAAGGAGGAAATACACAACAGAAAAGTTAGACTACAAAAGCACTGGAGAGTTTATAAAGAGTAATGTTCTAGAGAAATTATTCTTCAAGCTTTAATTTCTGAGGAAAACCTACACTCACTCAAAGCCATTGACTTCAAGGTTTGCTTTAACTGAATTGTGTCCTTGTCTTGTAATCAGTGATGAGCTGTGTAGGGTTTTCATGGCATGAAATATTTCTTAGAACTGTTACAAAAGCGATACCTCGTTCAGATTACCTGTAGGAATACTTAACATATTAACCATTCTGCTCTGCAGCAGTGGGCTGAATATCAAAAGCACATTCCCCAGAGAGAATGGGTACAATTTGGAAATGCACACAGTCCAGTAGATTAGAAAAACATGATGTCTTCAGTAGAGATAAATAAATTTCTTTACAATCTTTATTAAGGATGAATTTTGTATTTAACTACATGAAAAAATTTTATCTTTGAAAGATATTTTCTCATTATTTTGTTTGGCAACATTAGGCAGTTGCACATAGTAGAAGCTAAAAATAAGAAAAGAGGTGAACTGTTTTTAATAAAAGTGTAGATAAGTCTTTTAAAATCTGAAGCTCAATGGCTTTTAGCAAGGGACACACTTGTTTATATTTTTTCACACAAATTAATTTTTTGCAAATTAAAAATATAATTAATGTACTGATTTTTCTATTAAATGCAGCTTTTCTTGAAATTCTTTATATAAGATCCGTGAATGAAAAAAAATTTGGAAAGACAATGCTGAGGTTTTCTTGCTAGAAATCCTTCTCTAGACATTATAAAAAAATTAAAATTAAATATTGGCATATAAGAGAATTCTTATTTATGAATGTGACAAAATATAGAGACATCCATTCTTGAAAGATTACCAATGTAAGTTATCCCTGCATGCATTCCTTTCTTTGTCATTTACTATACTCGGAAGCAAAGCTGCTCTAAGGAGATACTACAAAACAAGTGGAAAGACTTAATATAAAGAGAAATTTATGACACAGTGTGCTGATATGGGAGGAGAACATTTATGAGTTACTTGCTCTTCAGCTCAATTTTAGGGGCTTCTGCAACTGTGACTTCAAATCACCTGGTTTTGAAACACACAGGAACAAATGTTTGGGTTTTGTTGTTTTGGGTTTTTTCTTAATTAAAATTTATTTTCTCATTTAACACCCTTTACCTCCCAGCTTCAGCAGGGATCATGGACAAATATATAACAAGGCCTGTTAAAGATGGAGCAGATCAGGATTAGTTCTCAGGGTTACAGAAGCATTTCACATCTGTGTAAAACACAGTGAAGTCAGACTCATGGTCTTAGTGGACTCATTCCTCTGTTAAACACCTTCTTTTTCTTTTCAGATGTCTTTCAAGGAATGGCAGATCACTGATAATTAAGCTGGTATTTGATTTCAAGCATTGGAGTGGGTGAACACCAGGAAGAGTTCCTGATATTGAAGAGGCTCCAGTTAATTGCCACAGATGACTTGTGCTTCACGAGAAACATCTGATCTGGGCACAAGAATGGAAGTGTGGGTCTGATGCTTCAGGAATGCGGAAAGATGAAAAACAGCTTAATAGATCAAGTTAGCAAATTCTTCATTTATTTTTACTCCTCTGATCTTTGATTTAATGTCCCTACACATACTATTAGATGAAAAAGAATTTTTAATACATTTAATAATTACAGACTGTAGACAATAAATGCTACAGTTACTGTGTAGAATTGTGGTTAATGAAAATACAAAATATGTTCACTAATTCATATAAGTATAGCTGAAAGATAATCTGATGGGTCAAACAGCCTTCCATTTAATGAACTAAAAAATCTATTTACATTTTGGTGATTTCCAACTCTAACTTTTATTCTTTAAAATCCCCCTTGAGCAGTGGGATGGATTGTCTATGCATAAGATACAATAACTGACCCTTCTCCGAAGCTATAATACAGTTTTAGCTCTAATATTAGTTACAAGAAAGTTGTTGACAGCTTGGAGAAAGATTGGAAGACAACAAGAAGATGTAAGACTAGAAGAAGATTTAAGGACTATGAAGTTTGACCTAGAAGGAAAGACTAAAATATTGGATATATTTAACCTAGAAGAGAGACTGGAGGGACACTGGATTGGTACGAAAAAATTGCCACTGGATGGGTATGAAAAAAAATCGTTGTATAAACCAAAGGTTCTCTTTAAATCCATAGCACCAAAATCACTGGAAAATAATCACTTGCGTTAAAGAGCACAGATTACAGATTTTTTTCCTATAGTCAAACGTAGTGAGGTACTAGGACTGCTGAATCTTTACAAAACCATTTCCCTGGAAAGGGGCAAGAGCATTGTCTTGTCCTTCCCCTTATTGTCCAATTAAACTGGTTTTGTGACATAGCATTTAGCAGTACAATGGCGACTAGGGCCACAGTTGTATGAAACTAGTTATTAAAAAAACTGCTATTTTGTAGATACAGATGAACGTGTACTTGGATTTTCAAATATTGTCAACAGAAGTCTGCAAAAGAAGGATGCAAGTGAAAATCTTGTATACCCACACTTGTCTTAAAAAATTGCTCTGGCTGTCACTGTCACTGATCTTTAGATTAACAAGGATGTTCATCCTAGAATGATACACTAGTGCAACCCAATTCTTCTATAAAACCATTTGCTAACAGTTTGCTGTTGGATAGTTTTAAAGGTCATCCTTTTTTCTCCCCCTCTCTCTCTTTTTTTTTTTTTTGTGTGTGTGTGTAGTAAAGCTGGAATCATAAGCCAATAAAGATTGCTGTGAAATTCCAAAACAATATAATATGAAGGTTCTAATGACCTTGTCAGCAGCATGATCTGAATGACATTTTCTCTAAGTAATATTTATATGCAGCTGGATAGAGGCTACTAAAGAAGTTGCAGAAGCTATCACAATTCATGTAGATGATTACATCTTGACAGGTGTAATCATTCAATGTTGCTTGTTCTCTTCTCAGGCTGAGCTAATTACCACTGCAGCTTCCCTGCTGCCAGAATGGATGCAAACATCCCTGCATACAATGTCCTGTGCACTGCAGGTGTGGGTATAACACCTTGTTCAAAAGGATCTTGGGTATATTTAATACTGTGAAAAGGCTTAAGATACTAAGTAAGACTTCATGCAAACTGGGGGAGAAAAATGTTTAAATAGCTTCATGCTCCTCTCCACAGTTTGGATTGAGGTTGTTTTTCATAGTGGACATGTCAAAAAGAGAAGAAAAGCCCCATATGTAATACCTGCCAATGACTTTATTGATAATACAAGATAACTCTCTAAAATGTCCATTTGAGAAATTTCACCTGTAAGAACTTCAGCCGGTGTAAAGAATAATGAAAATTTCAGTAAGAAACTCAGTAAGCAGAAGTGCAACCCAACCTTTGCATTTACTGGACATTTTTACTAATATTAATTAAGTCTTGTTGGTCCAAAGCATATTACTTCTCAGGCTGTGTTATTAAATAGCAGCATTGCATCTAGTTGGAATAATTATAGAAAACTGTCCATACAAACATGTGACGTTCAGCTTAGTAAACATACACCAGTTTGATTTCACACAGCAGATGCAGCTTTGTAAACACATAGTAAAGTCAGCCTTGAAAATCCGTCATTAAAAATTTTCCTACAGGATACAGACACATTAGAAGGCATATTTTAACACAGGAATTGAAGTATTTTTAAAATGGTTGGAAAAAGAATTACGTTCTAAGAAGTATATCTAATTGAGCACACTGATGCAGGAATTTCTTAGTTGCCAAAATCACCTCTATTCAGGATGTCTTTCTCACTCCTTCAATTGTTTTTCTTTAATAATAGGAGCCTGGAATACTTGAGACCCTTAATGCTGCAGATTTAATTTTGTGAAACCTGACCAACTTGTGACTCCTCTTATTTTGCCCTGCATAAAATGTCTGTTCTCAGCAACTGCATCTCTGAGGCCAGTAGCTGATACATGCTGGAAATGTTTCAAAAACACAAAGACAACAGATGCCAGGTAATGGCAGAGTGGGGACCAAATAGTGGGGGATGTAGCAATCAACACCTATAAGAAGTCTATTCAAGCATCCACTGAGAGCATACCTGTTGCAGCTTCAGTTTTTATATGGACTATAATGTCTCTAAAAAGAATAGAGTGCAAGTGAGATCAGTGTGATTTATCAAAAATCATCAGTTGCTAAAACAAAACCTTTTGAAATTAAAATCCTTTGGAGTTTTGTAACAGTCAGATGTTCAGGTGGCACAAATAAATGCAGAAAAGCTATGGTAAAACATAGCTAATTGATGACTTCTTGACAAAGAAGAGTTCCCACAAATACAAGGAGGTTGAAATCATGACCTTTAAGCCCAGTGTTGTACAGGAGAAAAGCAAACCCATTTGCAAAATGCTGGTATTTGTGGGAATTCACCTCTTCTGTGGTGCAGAGCTAAGTACAAAATACATGGAGGTGATACACAAAAAAATATGCTAGGATTTTTACCTATGTCAGAATTTACAAATCTTCATGTTGGAAACACATTTAGGTATTGATTCTTCCTCCATCAAGCTGAATGGAAATTTATTGATAAACAACACTGCTTATAAAATAAGAAGGCTGGCTTTCTAAGTATTATCTTCACTTAAAGAACTTGGTAAAAAATATTTTATCTCTCTGGGCTTTCTGTGTTCAGATCAAAGTCACTAATTCTGCTTCCAATTTAAAAGACTGTTATAAAGAATATTTAATGCCCATGAACAAAATGGAAAAGATCTTTATCATTTCTAACCATAAAATTCATCCTTGTGGTAATACCAAAACCTTTTTGGATGAAAGTTTGAGTTACCCAATACCTCCTTTGTCTTGGTCTTTCCTGATCACATCTCTTCAATGGCCTTGTGGTCCCTGGGCCAGTGCCAAAATGAAATTTACAGCTCATGGCAGAAGATGTATAGTCCAGAGGGAAGGGAGGGACCACTGAATGCAAACTCCATATGCACCAGTCCATGGAACTGGGTGGGAAGTTTCCAAAGCTAAGCTAAGCAGAAGTTGAAAGCACTGCTTTTATTCAGCCTGAAGCAGACAAGACAAAGGAGAGTGGAACTGATGCCTTCCATTGCCAGTGGGTGGCTGGAGGGAAGATGAAGGCAGGCTCTTCTTGGAAGCATGCCGAGAAAGGACAAGAGATAACAAACATGGTGCAACAAGGAAAATTCTGATCACATGGAAGAAAAAAACTGTCCACTCTGAGGCTGCTCTGACACTGAGATAGGCAGCCCAGAGGGGTTTGGACTCAGATGTTAGCTGAACAAGGCCCCAACAAACTTTGTTTTAAGAAATTGGTCCAATTTTGAGCAGCAGGTTGGACAAGATAATCTCCAGATGCTCTTTTCAACCAAAACTGTTCTATGTCCTCTGATTTCATAAAATGCAAGCTTAGCTATAGCCCCATTTTTCTAGGGATAAAAGTTATATAAAAATTCAATAGTCTTTTTCTATGATATATTGGTTTCAGCTGAGTAACAGTTGTATCTTCTGTGTAAAAAACTCAAATGCAAATTTTCAGTTTGTGAAGTCTCCGGTTCCTCTGGGAGAGAGCTTCTGTTCTAAAGCTGTAAGTCAGGAAGTCCTGCTCCTGAAGAGTTGCACATGTGGTCAACTATTTAAATATTCAAAGAAATGTGATCACTTTCAGCCCATGTTTCTATTATTCACACTGCCTTTATGCAGAGTGTACATATATAAATAAAGAGAAGAAGCCAAGGTCTGGTAGGGGCAAGTAAAAGATCTGATGAAAACAAGAAACAGTCAATAAATTGAAAAAATCTTGAAGAGCTAGCTGTTACAATGTGCTTGTTCATAGTAGGAAGAGGAAAATAACATCTGGTAACAGTAAAGCATCTCTAATTAAACCCTTTGGATAGTTCAGTTGGCAGCTGATGTGAGTCCTGACATCTTAAGGACCAAGACATGGTGCAGCAATGTAAATGGATTGATTGGGTGTGTAATTACCTCAGAGGGCTAAAATAACGCTGCAATTGCATTACTTCGGAGACCTCTAAGTCACTCATTTTTACATCTATTGAACAGACCATGCCAGTTTGGCACCTCTGTGCTTCAGTGTGGACAACCCTAATTTTCTCTCCTCTGAAACTGGTAGTAAAACAAACTAAATAGCTATGGTGATATTCTGAATAGTGGCATAAAGAAGGGCCTGGATTGTACTTCTGTCTAAAAACCAAACTGCCAAACCAAGTATCTTTTGCTTTGACTAAGGACCAAAGGGAAAGCAGCAACTAGTGTTGAAACCATTGTAGGAGCATAAAGTTACCTCTGCAGCTTCATGGTTGAAGACATTTCTGGTTATTTTTCTCTTTCCCCCAAAATATAAAACACCTTGAATTTCTTCTCTTTGCCATTCTCATGGCTTCCTTTTACTAGAGCTCTATGTATTTGAGTTTCTCAGGATACTGTCTTTTTCCTTGGGGAAGAATTTTTATCTATGTACATATTAAGGATAATATTCCTATGTTCTAGAAAGACTGGTAATGAAGCTGGAGCATGAAAAGTCACTCTGACCATGCAGGACTGTTAGGCACCTCACACTCCTGCATGCAGTCACTGCATAGGCTTGTGTCAGCTTGGCAGAGCACTCACAGTTAGTTCAATGTTTTATAAAAATGTGGATGATAAAAAACATGTATTTCAGTTCTTTCTGGAAGAGCTCAGAAAGAAATACAGACACTGCAGCTTCACTCAGTTAACGTTTTCCTGCTTACCTTTGTATGAGGTGCTCAGTCAGGGCAGGAGGTGGAAATATACTTTGAACTCATCAATCAATGCAGTAATGAGAAGCATGAAAAACACAATAGAACTTAAAGAACTAGTTAGTAGTAATAAACTTATCTGAAATGGTCTGAAAAGAAAGCTGAACACATCCAGGATGCTATTAGCAAATTAAGTCCAAATCTCTTAGGTCAAATAATTACACCAAAGTTTAGGTACAAAAGAAGCTCCATGAAAGGAGGAAATAGACCAAGAGAATCTGATGTAATTTAAACATCTCTGGCTTCCTCATCCGTGGGAAAGTCCATAAGTAACTGAATAATTTTTGCAAGAACATTAAAATCTAATTTCAACTGATATTGTACAAACAAATCACAAAACAATCACTAATCAAATCACTAATTAAAACTGCACTTAATTTCCAGTTTTAAAGCACTAACAACTACACAGGTGTATTAAAAGGGAATTAATGTTCAGAAAGTTTAAGCTTCTTGGCACTTGACCTGCAAGGTAGAAGTTCCAGAATGCCACAAAATCCCATAAGGATTTGCAATTAGTAAATGCTGGACATTATGGTGCCATATTTGAATATTGCAAGGTGTTTACAATTTAGAGGTGTCTCAAAGCCCTCAGATACTCACTGGTGTCTACACACACTTCACTATAGAGTTTTGGTTTTGACTTGTCAGCAGGTGAATGGGAGGGATATTTTATCTAAACTCCACCAGAACCGAATGAATTCTTCAACAGTATAAAGAAGGGCAAATGAATGTTAACTTGTAACTAATGTCCAGGAAACTAAAAATAAAACAAAGCAGAGATCAAGGTCAGAATAAATGGAGCAACATCCTTGATTTAAACTCTATTGAAAAGTCCCCCAGCCACAAACAATTTTGATTGATTAACAATATTTAATCTACTGGAGGTCAGCCACTTAGCTAGCTAATTTTATTTATCTGTATTTGCCACTCTGATAAAGTGTTTGTGACATCTAACATGCTTTAAGCAGAAGTCTATCTTTGCCAACTGGAAGGCAAACTTGACAGCTCAAAGCCCAAGTGACACAAGTGGAACTATTGTGGGTGGAGGGGCTGTATGGAACAAAAACTTCCTGCACTAAGAGTAGTTATTCTAAAGGCAACAGGTGGATATAAATAATGTGAATATAAGAAATCAGACCAAAGAAATATCCAGTTACCTATTACAAGCAGAATTTCAAAGTCTGAACATTTACCTCTCTGAACTAAAGAAAATGTTTAGTGTGAAAATACTTGATGTTGCAAACACATGGGCAATTTTGAAGTTTGGAGAATTAAATGAAGTAGTGAGGAGAAAGAGCCATACAGAATGAATACAGGAAAAGATGTGACAAGTAAAGCAGGCAGATGCAATATGAGTAGATGTTACAAAATAGAGAGATGACTTTGAGAGAACAAAGAAGAAAAATTTGATATTATCTGAAAAAGTCAAGTAAACCTCTTTTCAAAAGAGTAGAAATAGTAACTTCCTTAGAGTTAATTGAGAGAAGGCAGTTTTCCATAGAGATGTCACAGCCAAAAGTTCAAATATGAAGCAAGAAATAAGGAAACAAGTCACATTGTTCTGTTTTCTGCTGCTTCCAAGAATACAGACACATTCAGAGATCAATTCCCATACTAATGCCTTCAGGGAAGGCAAGTTGTACAAATTGTTCAGATGAAGCAGTAGGAAGTCAGAGTTTCAATGTACAACTCCATGCTTCACATCAATACACACGTGAGAGGATGACACTTGACATGGCATTTAAAGAGGACAAAACCTGGCTGCATTAAGCCAATCTGTCTTGCCAAGACTACATCTTTATATAAATATAGCCAATTGATATTGACTGACTCATCAGAAGAAGTCATGCACTTCCTGGGTACGTGACATTCCACCAGCTCTGGTGGAGAAAGGTGAGTTTCCCATGAGCATTGTTACATCTGCTTCTCCAATTTAGTGATCAGTGTGTCTAGAGTTGCTCGTAGAAGGAAAGCCACTGGTAAGAAAATGACTCAGTCTTATGTTCCTTACCCAGCCCAAACAAATCCAGGGTATTCAACAAATACAAAAAGGACCAGGGATGGGTCAAAGAAGGAAATTACTTTCCTAACCCAAAGACTTTTGGAAGTTTTACTATTTATGCCTAACCATTTAAAAACTCACTAAAACTTATGGGCCCTAATTCTTTGTAATATCTCCCCCTCCCTCCAAATTAATACAATTATCAGTCTGTAATCTATCTTTTTCAGTATGTCTAAATGACATACTGAAAAACTATAGTGACCTCACAATTACCCATAAAGATTTATTGTTTTGTTTCCTGTTCAAAGAACATTAATCTACTTTAGTTATAGGACCTCCAGATTATCTGGAATTAAGTTTAGCTTTTAAATGTCACATGGACATTTTGTCATATATTTTAGTATTTGACCCCTAAGCTTTTGTTCCTGTATGCTGCAAGGAACACACTGTATAAACAATAACTGCTGAGTGGTTTTCTTTTTGGTTAATTGTTTTTTTTTTTTAATACAATACTGCATTGAAAGCCAGAGTCAAAACCAGAGGTGAAGTGCAAGTCATGAATGCATGCGTATTTTCTCTTCTTCCTGACAGTCAATAAGCAAGTTCTTCTAATATCTTTTTTAAGGCAGCAGTCAGATGTTCATAACGGATTTTTCACTTTGCTTGTTTCCTTGTTTTACTCATGAGCTTCTCCAGCTGTTGCCTACAGAAACACACACTGCACAGCTGACCACTGGGCTCAGTGCACATACCAGATCAACAGCTGTGAAGGCAATATTATTTATTACTAGATTCTCAATAAAAATTGTCCTAAGATTTAACTACACTAGCTTAAAAGTAAGGCTTACAATTATAACTACATTTCTGAAAGCAGATGAAATGTCCAAACATCCTAATTACAATTACTAGGCAGAGAAAATCCCATCAGAGGACTTTTTTTTGAGCTCTGAGAAACTTTGGCTCAGACAAAGTTTGAATGCCATGATGCCTGATAAAATATTGTGCATAGAAATAAATTGTTCACAGTGATGCAGATATAACCTACATATTTCTTTAGAATTTGTCCTAGATACACTATAAAGTTGTTAGGTACACAGCTGCAGTGGCTGATCATTTTAGTTCTATGGATTTTCTGTAAAGAGATTCTCTGGCTAATAGATCTGGCTAATTAAACACTGTCAAATATGCCATGGGTCAAGGGCACAGTGCGTAAAAACTTCCTAGCCTAGAACCATCTATTCATTTACTCTAATGTGCATTAGGTCAGCAACATTTTGTTAACATAATTTAAAATTAACTGTGAAATGAGTATGGCCACAGGATGTGAAAAAGATTTAAACAGATGGTTAACAATGAATTGCTGGTCACAAAATGCATGCAACAGCTTGACAGATGACATACTGTACATATCCTGCCAATTTGGGAATATTACCTAGACTGGTGCTGAAACTGTTCATGGCTCAGGATGTTTCATTTATTTTGCTTTGCTTTCTCCTTTTTTTTCAGTTGGAAGCTAACTGAAATTCTTGACATACACCAAAGACAGGCATAAATAAAATAGATGTACAGCATCTCACTAGTGCAAAATCATCATACAGTCAACAGTACTCTATCATTTACAAGAAATATAGTAATCCCAAAGTTCTTTCAGGGAAAATACATGAGGAAAAGTTCATGGTCAAAGATATAGCCGAACTCTAAGGGGTAGATGAGATCAGAGTTAAAAGTGAGTTAAGACACATATTTCTGAAAATCAAAAGTATTTTATCCTCTTTTTTTTCCCGATGGCTATTTTTTAATTTAGTTATTGATGTTAAAGAGAAGCAGGAAGCATTAATTCTGTCTAATCTCCCAGAAACTTTTCTCTTGCACAGGTCTCCATTTGTTATTCAACCCAGAAAAGTTCAGACTGCATTTCAGACAAATTGGTGAGTGTATCAGTCTATTGGTCTGAAGAGAAATTGGGTGAGATCCAGACTCAGTTTACAAAGCAGCAAAAGGAATTCTATTCCTCCCTCCAATTTCTGGAAAGTAATCAGTTTGTCCAGCACAGCATTGTATATTTGGTTACATTTCCCTGGGCCATCTATCATACTAGATACTTCATCGGTTCTGTTATGAGTAAAGGTAAAAGAACAGAAAAATTAGAACCTAGCAAAATAAGGCTCTCTATTAAACAGCAAAATCTCCATCTTGTACTACTAAAAATATTTGTCCAGTTCTGCTTTCTAGCAGCTCATCTCTGGAATTTTAATTCTACCATACGGTCAACTGTCTCTGAATGTCTTTTTATGTGCCATGTGATATTCAGGTTCAGGCTTATTTGAGCTGTTGAACAGATAATTAATGTTTGGCACAAATGCTTGATTAAGACTCACATCCAAAGTTGGATTTGCAGAGCTGGATGTTCGTTCCTGTCATCAGATTCTAGACACTACAAACCAAATGCTGTGGTTTATGTATGACACATACATATGGATTTGGTGTTGTCCCTGTAAAGTGAGATCAACATTGAAATAGGAGGACTAGTATAGAAACCTTTAAAGGAAACTTGTGTATCAGAAATTGGCACACCATAGAAAAACCACACCAAATTAAACCTTGATGTCATGTGGAATGTGCCTTATCTATTGCTAACTTGAAAGAGAGGCAATTACATGCATGCATAGTTTCATACACTTTTTAATAAGGAGGGAGAATAAAACAAAACATCCAGTTTTTAATAAGCTGAATTCTAAACCACTTATTATTATGATGTTCTTTTAAAGCCTTAGTTATTAATCTACACAGGAATTTGAACAGCTTATGTTTTTACTTCAAGACCTTGCTGTATTTTTCTTTCTTCTGCATTACACCCATTATGCAATATTATATAAAGTTGACTTTGCCACCAACTTAAAATCAACTCTGCACTTAAATCTTCAAAATTAAAAAGAAAAAAGCTAACAACAAATAGTTATGCATTCTGTCCTACATTTTATTGCACATCCATATTTGGATGACCAAACACAGATTTGATGAATAATAAAATAATTGAAAAACAAAATTGACCTTTGGACAATTTTCCCCAAAAAGTAATTTAAATGGGGAAAAATTCAAAAACTCATAATAAACATAATGAAATTTCACCTTCTGAGGTAATATGGGGTATTGAAACATTCTTGAAAACAATAGGGTTGCATTTGTTGGGACCATCTGTGTACATATGTATTTAGAGCTCCCAGCTAAACTATCTAAAAATAACAAAGCAGATAGCCTGTCAGCAAGGCATTATTAACTCTTGTTCAATTCTTTCTTATATTTATATCTTTTGAATTTAAAAGGGCACAAGAAGCATTGTGTTCCAATTGTCACCTTTTCCTTTCTTCCTTTTCCTTGTGAGTGTTGACATTCCTTTCCAAAACAGTAGCTCCCTTCAAACAAAAGAAGCACTTTCAATTTCTTTGCATGTTTCCAATTTTCAGCAACAATTTCCTTCAGCTTTATCCAAACCCATATGAAAGATACACTCAGTTAAGCCTTAAGCTGCACTTTCTGAATTATTGAGTAAAACATCTCACATAAAAGACCCATGGAGAACTGCATAACGGCAATTAATGATACAGGTTTTTCTTTATATGACTCAGTGGCCCCTGAGACTTAGTACTTCTTCTGGACTCAGTAAAACAGTTTCTGCTACAGATTACAGCTCCAAAATAGTAACTACATTATTTCTGGAATAAAAAACAAAATGTCAAATCGACATGAACTATTATCGTGTTTTACTCTGTCTTTTGATGAAATATATTTCATTCAGCACATGCAGACACTAAAATAGTAAATACACACCTTAAAACTTAGGAATTGATGTATGAAGAACTCAATTTGACAAATACTTAATTGAACACCTTTAGCAGCCAGTAATGTGTACCTCCTACTGAATAACTACAAAATGTCTACAATATTTGGGACATCACTTGTTTCCTCAAGTGAATATTGAAAGGCTTCATAGAAAAAAGGTAATTCTGAAGGAATTCTGTAACATCGTAAGCAGAATTTTTTCTTTTATTTGCACTGAAATATATGTTTGTCTATAAATCAGTATTGAATGCTCCAGATTAACAAAGTACTATCTATAATATTTAGAATTTTTTCTGAAATTAAAAGAATTTAACTTTTTGCTGAAAAAAGTAACCTAATGTGTAAAGAATTATCACTTATTCATGTAAACTGTGGGGATGGTTATCCGCAATTCTTTTATAGATACAGGTCTCTTCTGTCTAGCTTTATTCTGTTCAGACAGGTACAAACACTTGTGCTTACCAAAAGATGACTTTCTCTAGTATGAATTTTGCCATGCCAGTATATCATGCTGTCATGTTAAATCACATGCTTTTTTCCTTTTAGATCTAACCCCAAACTGGTTATATTGCCTTTAGTTTTAAACTTAGAGTAACAATTAAAGCAGAGTGGGAAAATAATCCCAGGATATACTGAATATCATGCTAAATTTGCCAAAAGATTTTGCCTGACTTTGCTTTTTATTTAGGAAATACGCATTTAGTCACAGAAAATTAAAGATAAAGTGAAATTTCTGATTTTCTACCTCCCAGCTTCTTACTTTCCTCTCTCCACACTGTCCATAGCTACACAAAGTAATTCCAGGTTGATAAGAACAAATACTGAAAGAATTCCCAACTTCAGAACAGTGCTGTCAATGCTACTAAGAACACAGCAGCATTTTCTGCAACCTAGGATACACTTGAGAAAGAAGAAAAAATGCTGTGCTTGTTTTAATTACACACAATAAGTCCAAAATATATAGTTTTTTCTGAAGATGCTAATATATGTATTATTTAGAATTAAATTGTGCTGCATTTTAGAAACTGCTTTTGGAAGTAGTCAGTCTGCATGATACATGCAACTGACAAAAATGCCTAGAAAGCCAGAGATGTGTTTTCATTTAAAATGGCCATGAAAATAAGAGACAGGCTACAACCTGTTTTGCTGTAGAAGCTTGCTGAAGCTTCATAAAGTTGTATACAAGACAAAAATGCTAATCACTTAGACTAAACTGCTGAAAAAATTATCTGTGCTTTAAGGTAGAAAATGGCCCAAAATTAGATAATGGGAAAAAGAAATATAATGGCTCTACCAAGAGAAGACAGAAGAAAATTAGCAATTAAAAACCAAATGTGATTGTTGGGTAGCAGAGGAGGACTGACATTTGCAGTCCAGCAATTGCATTTCAATTTCTGTAATGGATAATTACATGTTAGGCTCTAAAGGAGATTCCTTTATAAAGCAATCCCTTTATCAACCACTATATATCCCTTGTAAGGCATACAAGGAAAGCTCTCCTTTTTCTTGCAAAGACTGAGCAATTACTTCTATACAGATATACTGGAATTAAAATACTGCTCCACACAGCAAAGCCCTTGCCAGTTTTTATTTCAGTAAGTCAAAATTTACTCTTCAATCTATGAAAACTGCATTATCTTTAAATAAGTCATGTGTTGAAATTTTAATTGGAATGTTGAAGTCTGAAAAGAAACTAGTAATTTCTAAGGTATAATTGTTTCTGCCTAATTTTGGGTAGTCTTTTTGTATTTTCATATACATTCCTTCTTCCTGAAATCGAACTGCCAGGAACAGAACATCAGTGGAGGTGTATTTGTTTGTCAGAAAGGCTACTTAGAGTATATGAAATTCTAGGGGAAGTCCTGCTTAAACTTCTTTTATTGATTGTAGTAAATCAGAGCTTCTGGATATCATTGGCTCCTAAGACCTCCCTCCTCTACAGACTTCCCAGGATCTCCAGTTTGGCTCTGTTTGCTTCTTTAATTCAAAGCCGTGCCTTTGAGCACCTTTAAAGAAAATTGCTAACTAGCTAAAGGGATGAAATCAGATGGAAACATGAAAAAGGAGGAAGCTTTCCAAAGAGTTTTCATGTCTATGCCTGTTACATGCAAAAGACAGCAGGTCCTGTTGCGGTGCACAACAATTTGTTTGGAAATCACAATATCAGAATTTGTTGATACAAATTCCTCTGGGAACAAACTTACTATTATTTACTCCTGTCATAAAGAAAATGCTTCCTATGAGAAACAATTGACTATTGCAGCTGCTTTAGTTCCACTGTCCCAGGTGATCTACTGAAGTCCAAAAAGCCAACATGAAAACTGCATACATTTCCACACTAGAAAAGTGTGGGCAGTTATAAGTTCCTCTCAAATTCTGCTTTGGAGAACAGTTCCAAGCTGTTCAATAAAAAATAATTAATCCCAGTGTAAATACTGACAACAAATAACACTACTGCTGCTGTTGTAAAATACTGTCCAAAAATAGAACAAAGAAGGTAATAATAAAGAAATCCAGAGATGAAAGTAAAAGATGCTTGCTGGACAGGTGCAGATGATCTGACTGTGTATTGCAGCATTGCTGCTGGACAGTAGCAGGCATTGCTGAGGAATGGAAAGCAGAGACTCCATGGCCTGTATTTCCTTGACAGTTTTATCTCCACACTTGGTTTGTCATATCAGCACCATGCTTTCCTGGTATTACCACACTGCTGCTTTGTACTGATGGAAAAGGGCACATAACACATTTTAAACAGAACATTACAAATAGTTACAATAATTCAGGATCAAAAAGTCAAAAAATATCCTATGTTGAACTAGCTACTCAAAAGGATGAGTAAGAGATTGCATATTCAAGGAAGGCACAGTCTGAATTCAGAGGGTGCCTAGTATAAAAGGTACTGTAATAAAACAACTGAATTGTAGCAAATTATAGCAAGCAGGATTATACCCCTTCAGTGGACGATGTAGTGGGAATTCTAGTATGAAATCACAAAATCTATACTGTCTATAGCATGTTTCTTATGCCAGACAAATGGAAGGCAGAAAATGTAACATCAACACTCAAGACAAGCCTGGAGAATTAGTAAGACTAGCACACACTGCTTCTCTCAGCAATGTACACCATTGCAGAGACAGGCTCCCAGCCAAGAGGGCTCTTTGGAGTGACCAAAGTATCTATTAGTTTTGAGTGTAACTGTTTTTCTCATTGAATGCCCAACTGAGTTCAATGTCTCTCACTTGCTCAGAGTGGCTTGAAAGCTGTGCTTTTTCCAGTTAAGTCTGATAAGCAGACTGTGAAAAGGAAACCTGCTCTGCCTATGCACTCCATCACCTTGTGTGTTCCAAAGACAGTTGCTCCCAGATGAAAATCTGTGGGCTAAATTCCTGTTACTAAGCAATTATTGCCAAATTCTTGGCAAACATTTCTCAGAATAAATTTTAGAGGTAAAGACAAGCTGAATGAACAAATGAACATCACCTCTCCAAGATGTCCAGTGATCATACTCATGCGACTGTGGCTGCAAATGTACAGCAGATAAAACCATTTGAGGTCATCTCACAACAAAACTAATTATATCCTGTATTAGAAAATTATTTGTGCTTAAAGCATATCCGGTGTTGCAAAAGGCTGCAGCCAACGTGAACTGAATTGAATTGAATTGAATTGAGGACTGTGGGATTTGAAAGCTGTTAAGTCATGCTACCCAAGTGTTGTTTAAACTGGGCAGCCAGCATGATGTAAGGTAAAACCCATCAAGATTTATACTATAGAGCTAGGATTTCAAAGGAAAGCACAGGAGAAATATCCATGCCCCTAGATCTAAACAAAACAACTGTATATTGCAGTAGATGACAAACCACAAAGGAGGTTCAGAGAATGGAATTTGCAAAGGCATATCTCATCTCCAAGTTACTTAGCTGCTCTGAGCAGCAAGTATTCAAAGCCATTATACCAAATGTAACTATTTGGGATGTAGATAAGAGTATTCCCAAATGGATTATTAATGTCATTATCTGCACTGTTAATGTCTTTGCCACATTAAAAAGACAGCCATAGTTAATGGATAAATACTGGACAGTAATTTAGTAAACTGTGTCCCTAAATCCATCCACTTGTTACACTTTGGGAGATCTCCAGATGAAGCTCAGTTAGAACTTCATAGGTTTGAGGAACAAAAACCTTGTATTTGCTTACTTGTACCTTCTGTTTGCTGCTAAATAACCTTCCATCCTCTTTGAAGTGATTGTCAGGACACAAATTCACCACAAGCTATAGAGCATAACCTTAGAATATGCTGCAATACAACACCATAAGAAAGAATTTCTTCACAGAAAGGATTGTGAAGGATTGGAATGGGCTGCCCAGGGAAGTGGTGGAGTCATCATCCCTGGAAGTGTTAAAAAAGCAACTGGATGTGGCATTTAGTACTATGGTTTCATTGGTATAGTGGTATTCAGTTAAAGATTGGACTCAACAATCTTGGAGGTCTTTTCCAACCTTAATGATTCTAAGATTCTATAAAACTACCTAAGCCATAACCACCCTGATATGCCTTGATATTTCAGTATCTTTCAGCATTTGAAAGCTGTCCCAAGAAAGATGGGATCCAGCTGTTGGAAAGTCCATGACACAATCTTACTAGTAACTTACTACTAATAACATAGAGAACTCCTTTTGCCCTTCACCAGGAAATTGTTAGCTGTTTCCACCTGAGTCATACCACCACGACACAGGTGAAGGACACTTGCTGGCATGGAAAACTCAAATGATCACACACATCATAAACTGAAGGTATTTCCTAAATTTACATTACAACATACTTCCTAAACTTGTATTACAACATATGGTATGTTAGAAAAGAAGTTCATATATTAAAACAAATTCATTCTTCAAAAAATGAACTTTTAATTATCAGTTAATAAAAATAAATAATATAAATAAAATATTGGTCCTCTTTAAGCTCAAGGTGGATCCTGTTTGACACCTGAGAGTGTCTGCTGTAAATGTCTGCTTCCTCTTGATGTGTCCTCCCTCTTGGTTTCTATGTGGAACATTAACTACTTCTTGGTTGCAGAATCATCCCCAGAGAGAACTAACACAGCATGAAGAAATACCAAAGCACACACTTTCATTTCTGCGGCATACAGCACACACTTTCCTTAACCTAAAAGCAAGATGTCATAAGACTAAAAATGAGATATATTTCTCCCATGAGCACAAGGACTCAGCAAGAGGGATCTGTCCTTAAGATTAGGGCACTACAAAACACAGTTGCAGACAAGATTGATTCACTCCCTGTTGAATTTTGCCATTTTCTAGGATGGCTACTCACAGCCATGTCTGCTGTTGAAAAATATTTGAGTCCAAAGCAGGTCAGGTGATTGACTCAGAGCGAGGTAATCATTCCCTTCAGTGATTATGTGAGAAAAGACTTGCAACTGACAAACTATCTGATGGATGAAGTGGGATGCCTTTCACCTTTTATCTTCCCAGCAAGGGCACTGTTCAAGATCTTGAATTACTTGCCAATTACAGCTCACTTCCAAGAAACAGGCTCAGGTCAAGAATGTAATCAGCTTCAACTGGATCCAAATGACCATGAACTTGGTTACTGAGACCATCATATTTTAAACAATGGAAAAAACTTACTAGCAAAATAACAAAATTGTTTCCTTATTGTTCTTCAGTTGTACTAGAAGAAGCCCTCCACCCCCAATCTGCTTTAATGCAAGCAGTGATACCAACAGTACAAGGTGTTGAACATGGTACCCCAGTCCTACACTGCCTTAATCTATGCATCCACATAAAAAAGAGATGTCTAAAAGTGTTAGTGAATATAGAAAATACACCAACATTGAATTTGGTATTTTACCAATATAAATATTCACTATAGCGAGTTAGAAAAAGAAAAATCTGTGAATGCAAAGCTAAATTTTATCATTTTTCCTAACTCCAAAATCTCTCTCTCTAAATTAAGAGTTGAGATACTTCAGGTTTATAACCAGAAGAAAAATCCCCAGATTACTGAATCTTTAAGAAGGGAAAAAAATATATAAAAATGGGAGGAAGTGGGACCTTCCAAAGATGAAAAATGTGTAGTACATCTTTATACTCACCTACACTCATAAAGATATGTAACCGGAGATAATTTTTTCTAAACATTAGTTTGATAACCCTAAACCAAGTGGAACAGTTCTGAAGCAGCAGTTTCCATCATGCTATTTCTTTTTCTATGGTAGGAAAATTTAAGATGAACAAAACCACAGGAGGTGGTACACTAGTAGTAATCCATATCAGACCTCACAACAGAAGGTCACATCTTTAGTATGGTTATTTCAAATGAAAAAATAAAATTACTGAAGATTTTCTAACGAGCTCCTCTAACAAGAAAAAAACCCCCAAAAAAACCCCCAACAAAAAACAAACAAAAACCCCCCAAAAACAACAACAAAAAATATTTCACCCATATCTTTATTTCTGTGTAGAATCATTCATGTGAATATCTCTATTTTGCAGAAAAGTATAAGACAAGTTAATTATTGCTCAGCTGTATTAATGGTAAAGTATCAAGTACAGGCAAAGCTGGGATACTATGTCTTACCTCTGATCTGTCATAGACCAGTTTTGATTCCTCTGTCCAGTTTGAATATCAATCCCCTAAGAAGATTATTAAAAACTGAAAAAGGTTCAGAAAAGAATCACAAAACGCATTTTGAATCTGGAAAGCAAATGGTACAAGTGCTAAAGTAGATATACTTGGTTTCTGAGAGGAAGAAAGGGAAGTTCCTAAACCCAGATTAAGTTAATCTATAAAGAATAAAGACTTTGGATGCTGCATAGTATGTTAAATCTAGCAAAGAGTAGGTAAAGATATTATATAGGTAGCTCTTAGGCTAAAGAGCCACAAAAACCTGAACCAGGTACTTTTGTGGCATTGAAAGTAATTAAATGCTGGGACAGCTTGTCAAAAGATATTGTGATGAATCTTAATCTTGGAGTTTTACAATGAGATTTACCTTTTAAATAGGAATGTTTTGGGTCTATCAATTTTTGGCTCAGTCCAAAACTCTAGCACTCAGAGAGTGAGCATTTTATAATAGTCCTGTAAGATAGGAATCTAATAGAAAAATGAGTAGCATTTAAAGTGTAACTTTTAACAGATTACTTTGATTTTTGCAATGACAACTCAAAGGTGAGTCATGTTCTCACTGAATGGATCAGCATCTGATCTGATTGAGAATTATTTCCTGTCTTAATGACTTTTTTATTATTGCTGAACTATTAAAGCAATTTCAATTATGAGCAAGTTAACTACATTTTGTCATACCTCAATTGTCAATTGTTGCAAAACAACAATTTCAGCATCCTATTCTGCCTTCAGTTATACCCCTATACTTCTGAGAATATTTACTCCTGTTCTGGTAAGCTGATCCATCTAAGACTACTTATCCAGCTGTAAGATTGGCCAGAATGTGAACTCTGAGCTCTGTGATGAGTAACAGGGAAACCAAGATAATTAATGAACACAGTAACTTTTGTCTGAATATATTAAAAAATTCCTTCTATCATCAGCTGCAAATTACAAGTGAAGCAAGGCAGACCTCTGATGAACCTCCTATCCCTGGGATCTCAGTAGCTGTTCAGTGGCTAGCTTGATATTTGAAGGTACAGGTACTATCAATGTCTTGCAAATATAAATTTAAATATTGGACTTCAAAGGGGGTAACTCAGATGGCAGATTAATTTAATTTAAAAATTTAACATGTATATCCTAAGGCTAAATAAAATTTGACTCAGTCTGGAAAAGAAAGTTCTTTCTAATGAAAAAATGGTCAAGGACTTTACTGAGATGATAGATTACTTTCCAAGAGGACAGAGTACATTTTCCTACAGAGAAGAATATGGTCTTATTCTCCAAGGGATACTATACTCACTGCACTTGAATATTATGGATTATCTGCAGAAAGTTTGGTTTTCCAGAAATATCAGGTTCACTAAACAAGATAAATCTCTGCCTGCTTTTTAGATGCAGCTGTTAAGCATGGACTGTCACCATCAGAGGAACTTACACAGGCAATGTCTTGGTTCTGTTGTTACTGAAAGTTCCTCAGCCACAGGCAAGAAGTGGCTGTATATAAATGATTTTTTCCACCAGCAGAAACTGTCTTTTCTGGTTACCTAGGGACACCCCATCACTTTGTAGAGATGCAGATAGAAAAGAATGCTGAGTATGAGCTTCTAGCACTAAAAGAATAGATCAAATTACAGATGTACCAGAGTCTGTTCTGATGTACCCACAGCAGCTGGTGAGTGTTACTGACTTAATGTCATAATGCTTATGTCCAATAAAGGTATCTTCCTCAATGTCCTGAACAACTCACTTCTCTGGTAACCTTTTTTCTTTTCTGTTTCAGATTTTGGGTTTATTTTGATGGCATTTTCTGTATTAGAATTTGGTTTTAGTAATGAGCATTAAACTCATAACCATATTTATTCTGTGTAAAAGTAGACAGTATTGCCTGAAATAACTCTGATATAACTACTAATAAATAAATATCTGATTAATAAATGTGCTTTTACCTGATCTACTCTCCTTTTCTTTCATTACCTCACATCATCAACAATTAGAAAATAGCTGTTGTAGTCTACTTTGGATGATTGAAATTTTGTCTGTTTGCAGAAGAATATTTTTGGACTATTGATCCAATAAAGAAAATGAGCTTGGGGAACCACATACCTCTAGAGATACTACTGGGAAAAATGATTGCAGAAAGGAAAAACAGAGTTGTTTTGTCAGATTAAATCATCTGCCTCATTAGATCTAGGCAGCATTCAGTCTGGCTGCAATGAACTTTCTACCAGGTGCTGAACAATTAATCACCAGAGAAATGGGTCAGATAACTAAAGGAAGAAATCTCCTATTAAAAAAAACAAACAAAAAATAAACCAGCAATGGCTAAACCACAACTTCTTTAAATCTTAAGAATATATACAATTATTTGTATGCTGAAAAGACTGACATTCTAAAGCTGAGGAATATTTTCAGTGACTGATGGTAAAATCAACCAGACGAATATTATAAAAAATTAGGGATTCTCTAGGAAGATGCATTGGATAGCCAAAATGTTGCAAGCCTACAATAAAGAGAGGAGCTTTAGTTAAAACCTCATTTTTCTTCTGTGGGGTAGTAGCTACATTACTTATAAATGTGAGAGTAATAGAGAACATATGGAAAAAAGGGAAATAACCAATTTAATTGACACATTTAAAATTTACATAGGAAACTAGTAGTTTATTTTATATATAAATGTTAATTAGAAACTAGTAAGTTTGCAAAAAAGCATTCCATTGATAACTCAGAGTGTAGGACTCTATCCATCTATTTCTTTGGCATCCTTTCAATTACAGTATTTATCTACTTTGATCTCTATAGCTGTAAAGCACTAGACATGTACGTTATTATTGAGTGTGACAGTAAGTGTTGAGAAAAGACACTCTTCAGCAGACACTGACCTGGGAACACCAGAAGGTTTATCAGCAGCAATGGACCAACCTTCAGAAGATGACTCAGAGATGACACTGCTTGCAGCAGGCATCTAAGGGCTGAAGGCACCTATTACAAATTCCCAAGGCTAGCAAGTTTCCTTTTTTTACCTTTTCCCTTTTCTTACCTGATTATTTCTGGTTTGTTTATTTTTTTTTAACTGTATCTATAAATTTGAGTTTCTAGAACGAAATGCAAAAAGCTTTCCTCGTACTCATTCTGCCCAGTAGTGGTATGCTGACCAATCATGCAGGGTGCACAACTTGGTCAGATGTTCACACGTGCTTAGTTCAAAATCAACTACAATACATGCTGCTGTCTACAAATGACTTGTTAGCGCTGTTTGAGCTAAGTATTTAATCAAGAGAAAATTCACAGGAGTTCTGTGTTAAAGATTTCTATCTACTCCTCATTCACCCACACATGAGTAGTCTTTTCAACAGCTGTTTTGATTCAATTTATCTTGTAATTTATGAAAACTTAATTGAAGAAATTACTTCTACAGAATGCCTGAAATTACTAATATTAAAATTTCTATCATATTTTTGTCTTTTGCCCACTGTCAGTTCTGCCTAATCATTTCACATATTGGTCCATATTTGCTTTCAAACTCCACAATTGTGTGCATAACTCTCTTTGATATCCAGACCACTCTAAAGAAAAGAAAAATGGCATTAAAGCCCCTATGTTTATTATACACTATTTTTAGGATGAAATGCTAGTCATTATGAGTCTTCTGAAAGGAATATTGAGGAAAAGCTTGACAGAGCACTGCAACAGGCTTCTCAGAGAGTTCACAGAGTCTCTTTCACTAGAAGCATTCAAAGCCTGCCCAGATGCAATCCCATGCAGCTCACGCTACATGCACCTGCTTTAGCAGGGGGGCTGGACTAGATGATCTCCAGAGGTCCCTTCCAACCCAACCATTCTGTGATTCTGGGGTATTACTCCTTTTCCATCCATGAACAGTGTGAGGAGGGACATCACTGTGGAAATGTTGATATTCCCAACAGATCATAGCCTGGATGGCAAAACAGCTCCAGAAGCTGCTGGTTCCAGAGCAAACACAAGTAACTTCCACTTTGTTTCCAGTCATTCAATCCTTGTCAAAAACTGTTGTAAATATCACAAGTAACTACCTATGTGTCTGTGGTTTTGCTTTTTTTTTCCAGCTGATGAATGGGAAGTTGGTAATAGCCAAGATTACTAAAATGGGATTAGGAGCTGCTTTGACATTTTGGAGGAATGAATTGTTTCACTAATTTAGCTCAATTATTACAATTTTAGCTGTAAACCTCTACTGCTGTTACTCTCAGGGCTGCTAACAAGGATTTTAGATGGATCCCAGTAACAGAGGTATATGGAATCCACATTTTGCAGTAATATATATGGCTACTTCCATGCCATTTTTTTTCTATTAGATGCTCTAACTACTGTAAGAGTGTTTCCTAAAAGCCAAGGTCTTCCTATTTAAATATTTTTGACCAGTCATATGATTTGGATTTCTTCTCTGAACCTTATTCCTAGAGGTGTAAGTTTCAGTGCATACCTTGATGAAGAGGGGTTTATTTTCCTGTTTATTTAATTAATAAGTGATACAGCTTTTGAAAAGCAACCCAGCTTTCCCAAGAAACTTAGGACAAAGCCATTTTAACTTAGGAATGGGCTGATTTCATGCTTTAACCTCTCTGTCGCCAACACTTTACCCAGAAAACTGACATAGAAGGAAGATATTCACAAAGAAAACCTCTTCCATTTCAAGTTCATATGATCCTTATACATGCAGATCGCAAAGTACTCTTCAGAAAAGTACTAAAAGTATACTGAAATCCTATAAAACAATATCCTGAGTATGGCATAATCTTAAAATGGTAACCTCCTGCACCACACAGCTACTCGGTTCTTGTATCTCATTCTACTTATGAATGACTTTAGAAAAAACTTGGCATACAAGAAGAAATAATTTAAAATTGATACCGAGCTGTATCTAGGAACAAAGCTTCCTGATTAGGTGTGAATATGTTACTCTTTATACCTAATAAATTACTGTTTTAAAAAAACAGTAAAGTTTATCAAGGAGGACATAACCTAATTAAAGAGTTAAATATTTAACCTAGGGACAAAGCCTGTGCAATCCACAACCCACGAGAGTGAATAAATCTATTCTGCTACTCATCACTTTAGGAGCTGTCATACAATATTAAAAACATCTATTTGAAAATACTTTTATAACAACAGTAGAACCACTCAGCAGTTAAAGGCAACTGGGCAAAACCACAGAAAGCATACTGCAATCTAAGTGAGTGCAATACATCATAAAATAATATTTAACTGAGAGATAAAGTCTCTGAAACCCACAACCTACTAAAGCATATAAATCTATTCTGCTACTTATCACTTTCAGAGCTGTCATACAATATTAAAAACATCTATTTGAAAATACTTCTACAAAACAGAATCACTTAGCAGTAGAAGGCAATTGGACAAAACCACAGAAAGCATACTGTTATCTGAGTGAGAGCAGCACAAGTATAAACAAGTATACACAATATTTACTCTGAAAATACTTTATTATTTTCAAAAAGAATGAAAATAATTGCATACTATTATTATCATACACATAATCTGCATTGAAGAGTCTGAAGGAAACAGAGTATTTCTTACACTTATGATAGTTATTATGACACTGAACAGAGGAAAATGAGATTTTGCTCTTGATTTACATCATTGTACCTGATCCTTCCAAATTAATGTGGTGTTTCACAAAGCTCACAATCATGACAATCTAGTGTAAGATAAATTATCTTCAGGTTTTTGTTACCATAATAGGGACACAACAGGATTCTGAAACCTCAGTCTCTACCAAAGCTTCAGAATGAGTTTTAGCATCCTGCATTGTGTGCACTGTGTTAAAGATTATTACTTATTCTGATCTCCAGGTAGATATAGGATGTGTTTTATATATGGTAAACTATTAAATTGTGTGAAATAAGTAAAAAGATTTTGTTGGGATGTATTAACCTCTGTGAAAAAGAAAGATGGAATATAATGTACCCACACCCAGAAAACTACAAATATCCTTATAAAATCCAATGCTTTCAGAAAGCTGAAACCAACTTCCTCACAGATTTCTGGAACATAACATGTATAGTCTGGCTATACTTGTAAAATTTCCTTTTTTTAAACATGCTGCTTAAGAACTTCTCTAACATTTGCACAATTTTACAATGCATGTACTTTTCATTCATGAGTGGATATGAATAGCTTTGATACTTATTAACATATTGACAATTTTTTCAATTCCCTAGTAAAAGAGTTAAAGTCTTCTTTTTTTCCTATTGTAATCTGTTCAGATCTTTAAATCACAAGTTTAAGAAAAAAAATGGGGAGGAAATCTGCACTGATCCTGAGCTATGAGCAAAAAAATTTCTTCAATCTGTGGAATTTATCTGAGGCCCATTACCACACACCATTATTTATATCTATTACTTGATTCCCATGCAACATGACTTTTATGTCATTCACAGAGGTTGAACATCACAGAGGAATGGGGCAGATATTTCTTCCTGAGTTTTTCTCTAGGTGGCATACTGGAAATCTGTCCTGCACTCGGTAAGAAGAAACTTTAAGTCTCTGCACACACAGACTGCTAGACTTCTGTCCAGTGAGGCAGGCAAAACAGGCAGCTGCACAAGACACTTATTTCTTACAGAAATAATACAACCACTTACAGACATCTTTGCTGTATTTTGAGTTGTCTTTCTATTATCAGCTTCTCCAGCCATAGCAACAAATACAGACAACAATCAAATGATGTATTTTACTAGGGAATCCAAACAGATGGGGCAATCAGACTCAACAGAGCACACCCAAACATGCCAAACAACCTAAAAAGTAAATATAGGGGTTTTTCCCCAATCTTAGTAGCCTCTACTGCTGGAAATAACTTTTATGATAACATTTACCATGTTGATTGGTATTTCTATTTAAAACTAAACACAGCACAAAAAGAAAATCAGAAGTTCATACACTTAAAGGAATCTCTCCATTATCACGTAAACTTAATATAATGTACTCTAACACAAACATAAAATCTTTACAAAAATGCACTTGATAAAACATTTTTGTCATCTCTGCAAGTCCATGCAAGGCAGCAACACAGACAGAGTACCACTTGAGTAACTTCCTTATTTCAAATCACTTGAAAGGAAGACTGAATTTCTAGAAAGGGTTACATAAACAGGACTCTTTTAGACCTTTTCATAGGAGAAAATTTTGCTTATATTCTTACACAATAATACATGAAACCACAATTAGTCAACAAAGTTCTTTTCATAAGTGTAAATATATACACTGTACTCCAATGCCAGCTTACAGGAAGATTTGAGAATTCAATATTCCTTCAATATTTGAGAAACAGACCACTTCAGACTGTAACCTAATAAAACACTGGGATGCAATGATTGTCATTACATTATCGACCATACTGCTAGCAGTGGTTTTCTTCGTCTAACTCTTCATATGGTAAGAATAACAGCTCTCTTAGAAATAAGGTAAAAATAATCAATATTCCACTAGCTAATACATGTAAAAAGCACATTTTAAATAAAGAAAGCTTCTTGTTTTAAATTTTTACTGCTTTATAAAGAAACAGTACTGCTAATAGAGGAGGGAATCTGTCTAAGAGAAACAAAGCATCAAACAGTAAAATTTGCACTTGATTGCCTTTCGTGAATGTTCAAGTTGCTTAGTTTTAATATGAGTATCTTAGTTCTTCCTCAAGCCCACTTTTAAATGTTAACAGTAAATTAAATATTCAACAGGTTTTTAAATACTATAAAATACATCTCTTGGTCATAACAATCCTAGTACAGATGATGTCAATGTGACTATATTAAAAAACAATTTTGATTACAAGACAGTTTGAAGGCAATATGACTGTATTTGCCTGTAATCATCCTAAAATCTACTGTGACCCTCCACTACTTTAAAGATTTGAAACAGGAATAAGAGAACCAGACTTGAACACCTAAGTTTACACTGGCAGTTTTCTGGATACCAGTTTATTTTCCCTGCAAAATTAAACCAGCACAGCCAACATCCACAACAGACAGCCCCTGATGTGCACGCCGTTCTCGAGGTGACTCAGGTAGTGCCTTACATCCACTTTACAGGTGCCTCCTGCCTCGCTGCAAGAGAAGAACCAGCACACAGAAACGACGAGCCACTGAAAAGCACGCCCTTACCTTCTAAACCTGCTTCAATCAGCCCAAACTGTTCCAACACTTTTACAAAAAGCACAATCACGATCAACACCGCTATCATTTCAAGCCCTTCCAAGTTCATGGTGAGTTAGGTCATGGTCTGACCACCGCCACCGAGGAAAGTGCTCTTCTGCCCGGCTTTCTTTGCAAAGCCATTAAACTAGGCGCGGGAGGCTCCTGCGAGGGAAGGGGGCGAGTGGGAGGGGAGCGGCAGGGAGCACATCCCGCTGCCCGGCAGAGGCCAGAGAGGCGGGCGGAGCGGCTCGGCCTGCCGGCACTGCCCGGCTCGGCTCGGCTCGGCTCGGCTCGGCTCGGCACTGCCCGGCTCGGCACTGCCCTGAGGGCAGCGGGACAGCACACAGCCCGGCTCACCGGGAAAGGGCCCCGTGAAGGGCGGGCGGCGCGGCGGGGCTGGGCGGCTCATCCCGGCGGGCGGGAGGCTCCGGGCGGCGGCGGAGCAGCCTCGGGCTCCGAGCTGTTGCCGCGGCAACGCGGGGAGCGCCGGGCTCGGGGACAGCCCCGGAGAGCGCCGGAGCGGGTCGGGATGGAGCCGCTGTCCCTGGGGACACGGGACCCCTACCACCCAGGGGGGCTGGCTCCGGCCGGAGGAGGTGGCGGGGGGACACTCGCCAACTTCTCCGTTAGTTTCTCCGGGTTAAACAGCTGCCTCGGTACGATGAGATTCCACCTGTTGCATGCGGCAAGTAATACACAACATTGTGTATGTAACAGCTAGCTAGGAACCCTTTTTTTTGCTTGTTCGCTGGTTTGTTGGGGGGAGGGGTTGTAATTATAACAACCAAAAAAAAAATACGTTGTCTCAAATTCTTTAAGGCTTATGCTGTGGGCTGATTTTGAAAAACCAAATTGAAAAGACAGATTGAGAATCATAGTCTGAATCACAGGATGGTTTGGTTTGGAAGGGACCTTAAGGATCATGCGGTGCCAACCCCCTCACCACAGGCAAGGTGTGGTGA
Source organism: Entomyzon cyanotis (assembly GCA_024500445.1). Lineage (NCBI taxonomy): Eukaryota > Metazoa > Chordata > Aves > Passeriformes > Meliphagidae > Entomyzon > Entomyzon cyanotis. The sequence goes on from JAKEPQ010001009.1 coordinate 11,854,246, forward strand.
GCAGGCTGTTCAAAGCCCCATCCAACCTGGCCGTGAACACTTCCAGGGATGGGGCAAGAAAAAGAAAAAGCAAATGCATTATTTTTTTTCTTTTTTTTCTTTGGTAATATCTGATAGACTAAGTATTTTCCATGGAAATCATGGAGTGAAATACAGTAATACTGACCACAGGACTGAACTGGTGTGTTATGCCACTAACAGCCACTGGCCTATCTGCAACATTCTGCAGTACTGGCACTGTCACATGCAGTATATTCATGGATAGGGATTTACTCTTGAAATCCCCTAAAAATTTAGCATCTAAGAAGAAATTTACAATAGAAAAACAGCACCTCTTTTGCAGCAAAAAATGAGCAGGGGAACAATTGCAACAAATTTAATCCTGTCTGGTAGAGCACTGTCCCCCTCATGGTTGTAATCAATTACTGCCAAGGGCTCAGTTTTCTTTCTTTCCATAGATAAGATTAAAAAAATTCATTACGTTATGTGAGAACTGGCAGCAACTTCTAAGTCCTCCAGGTATACTTGCATTGTAATGGGTGTTGTGATTACTGAAAACAGTGGAATGAACTGCGAGTAACAGCACTAACAGATATAATATAGGTACCTTTTTTTGTACAGTGGATAGATAAAGCCTTACAGCGTAATGTTCATATGTCATTAGTCTATGATTTTTGCTCAGGATAGGACTCCCTGAAGCTGCTTAAACTTTTTCTGTCAGAAAATTTATGTTTCAACACTCCATCCTAAATATTATGTTCATTTCATTTCTGCAGGCAGCTTTTCCTTGGGAATGTTTGCTTTAGTTGCTGCAAACTTTCTCCTTACGTTCTTTTTTTTTTCTCTCATTCAATCTTTGCTCCAAACAAGGCTAAATGTCTTCTCCCTCTAAGCCATTTTATCAATGGCTGTAAGGAAAGTAGGTCTAGCTTTCCTTCAATGTGGAACTATAATAGGCTAATTTATCAGCATCAGGAACATAACATCTGTAATCTGTATGCCTTTACCTGAAAAGCTTATACAAGTTGTGTTTGGGTACGTGCAACATCACCACCTGGATGGGCATGCTCCTTCTCATTAATAGCTTTCGTTAATATTGGTCTGCTGCGAAATGTAAAAATGAAAACACTTTTTTAGAATACTTTTTTAAAGGTACTTTTGTGACAGTTTCAATTATTGTCCATGATAATCCCTTTTATTCTTGATGTACATATAGTTAATCTAATATTCAGTTTAATACACCTTCTCTCATTAAGTCATTGCTTTTGAGAACAACAAAAGTTCTATATAAAACCTTATAATATCTCTGCTGTAGGAACACAAAATAGCACAAAGCTATCTCTGATCTTCACCCTTCTACCTGTTCAGAAATGGACCTGATTCTGTTGACAGGTAGGATTACAAACTGCATAACATTGTTTGTCTCTCTGAGTACCTTGCCAAAAACAGTGAGGTAGGCTATTGTTTTACTTTTTGCTTTCCATAAAGACCAAAAAAAAGAAAAAAAAAGTAAAAAAAAAAAAAAACCAAAAAGCCTATACAGTTCTATCAAAACATGACAGGAAGAACAAAGCTAACAATTTAAAGTATTGATGCCTTATTTTTTGCTCTTGCCTAACTACAGAAGCCTTTATATATTGTAGAATTAAGCTTTAAAAAGGTGTATGAGTAGGAACACAGGAAATAGGAATGGTAGGAAAGATATTAAATCATTAATTACACAATATATATGTGTTTTATACACAAGAGCATGAAGCCTTATTTTTCTTTTGTGTAACTGCAAATTAAAGGTTTCTGTCTTAAAGCATTATAAATGCTGTTTCCTTTACATCAAAGCATTTCACAGCATTATATTTTATTGTGAGAGTAAATATATTAAATTGAAGTCACTGGTTATATTTTGAAGTAGGAACACACCTAAATGGTCACTTCTCATCTTGTGATGGAGCTATAAACCACAACACAATGACTCCATTTACTTTACTATGACTAAGATCCTTGATACCATTAATCTTAGTGCTATTGCTTAATGCTATATATCATGAAATGTTAATGTTAAAAAAAGACCCAATCCATTTAGATTGAAAAGTGATGAGTTGGTGATAGATTCCCAGTAATGGTTATATTTCTTCCTTACACTTCCTTTTCTTATACTCTTATATTCATTTGGATGACGGTAAGATCCAAATGATTGGAAGAAATCCACTCCCAGATTTTCATCACGGCTTCCAGGAGGACAATCACTATCCTCTGATATTCCTTACCACCTATCAAAAGAGTTTATGGGAGTCTGGCCTGCAGAAACCAAAATCCATTGGAATTTGTTTAAATATTCAGATTAGTGATCAAGCTAACCTTGATGGCTTTGCATAAAGCAATGTGGGCGGCACACGTGCAATAACAGATTTGGGCAAGGCTGTCATTAGTGGGAGAAGTTAATGGCAGAGTTAATTGGCACATATGGGTGCAGAAGTCAATGCACTGCAAGGGAAACATGAAATGGCACAATACCAGTAAGAATCCCATGTCACATATAAAGTCTGAGAACAAAACCCCTAATAGAGGATACAATTTCTTGATTTTGAAGGAAAAAATTAAATAATGTTTTCTTTTAAGGGTAGAAATCATAATGTAAAGCCAGAGCAATCTAATGATTGCTTTATAAGTGATGTCCCCCTGATTTATTGCAAAGTTCAATAATATTTTTTGCCTATTTTTAATAAGAGCAGCTTTGAATAAGTACCCCAATATCCCATAAAATCATTAAAATATCTATTCCATGAGATATTTAAAAGAAGTTCATGGGTTTTTATTCTTGAAAGGGGAAAGCCCACTCTTTCTTTCCAAAGAAGAAAACGGGCCAGAAAATTTTGATGTATGGTAAGTTCAAATACTATTATCTCAGCGGCTAGCTTTTATTACACTATAGTCTCCCCTTTTCTCTCTCTTAAATTTACTACTAGTCATATAAATTAACAGAAAAAAATAAGACATTATTTTAAATAAATAAATAAATAAAACCTAGCAAATCTTCTAGCTCATCAAATCACTGAGAAAAGCAGGACAAAGATACAAACTTGTCTCTTTTGACTTAACAATTTTTCTTAGTAATTATTTAATGAATCTGAAAAAAAGTGACAAAATGCTATGACGAATTCAGCCACTATAAATCTGATGTTAAATCTGATAAGGGCCAACTCCTTGCAACTTTCCCTATAGGCATTAAGCCAGCATGGAGTGACTTCCATAATTTTCCCAAATTAAACAGATCCAGGTAAAAAAGGATCGCATCAATCTAACATCACAGTGCCTTATTTCTACCTTTTCACAACTTTTATCTAAGTTTACATCCTGAACTGTGACTAATGTTTTTCAGCTGTCACAATGCAAGGAGCTGCCACAGTTGATAATGCTAATGTCACGTCAGAAGACTAATGCCCTGTCCCACCCAGGAAGCCATTAGTTACTGATATGGCCCTAAAGCAGCAGTTCAGACCCATGGCAGCAGCAGCAATAACTCCATGGTGTGGAGCTTGTATCTCATGCAAATTGTCTCCCATGGTGTGAGCAGGGCAGGGCATGATCTAGTCATGAAGCAGAAGTTCTGTCTCTTCACACTGGCTGCATAATTAGATGGCAATACATAAATCCTGTGCTTTTACAGAACTGATTGAAATAGAAGAAAAATTTATACAGTAATTATTCATAATCAGGCTTTTCAAAGACTGACAGAAAACATCCTTACATGCCAGATGAGATGTAGTTCCAGTTGAAAAGTGTACCTGAAGATCTGGATAATATCATTACGTCACTCCAGTTTTGGGTTGCTATAAAAGTCAGAAGCAGCACAAAATCTGTCAATATACCACTTATTCTTTATAATCTGAATATCATGTGGGTATTCTGGAGCACTTAAAATGGAATTATATTTCCAGTTTATCCCTTTCCATGCAGTGAAAATATGGCTCCCTGAATCTGGTAGTGTATATTTCTGGAAACCATAACACTAACTGTGACCATGAGCTATGTCATTAGGAGACAGAAATTTTCTCATCACATACCATTCTGATTTGCTAGAGGTCCTTAAACCTCATTAAAAAGAAGAAAACTTCAAAATTTTCAATGTCTTAAAAATGTCAGACAACTGTATTTTAAAGCTCTCTGTGGAAACTGAAGGTGAAAAACACTTGGCTGCTGTAACTCCACAGTTGGAGCTCAGTTTTTTCTTGTGATTTGTTTGTGCTACTTCTTTATTAGCAAGGAATTTTCTCCTAAGAAACTTAATGATTTTTCAAGTGTTTGCACCCAAGGGAACATACTGATCATTTTCCAAACTACAGAGGATATCACAGACTTTGTAAAACTCCTATGCATCTTCCACAATGAAGAACTAATGTAGCCAGCTTAATTTTGATTTTTGAGATAGTCACAGCATGTCAAGTGATGATGCTTTGTGATTCTTGATTTGATTTCCTTGGAATGGCATGGGGTCTCAAAGAGCTCACGATCAATGCCTCCCACAGCTGTGGGGTACCACACAAATTGTGGTAGCAAGCCTCCAGCAGCTTATTTCTCCATGGTTCCTCAGGGCTGTTGGTACAACATGAGCCACACTTCCAGTACGTTCAAGACATTCTGTTATTCTGCCAAGGTGTGAGCATGTGAGTAACACTTGAGACACTCACTGAAAGACTCCTAGACATGTCAGTCCTGCAGTCTTTTAACCTATTGCCTCTTACTCCTTTCTCCCTTTTTACTTAAAAATCTAGTGTATATTTAATGCCTTCAGAGAAACAGCTTTAAGATTCAATGTTTTTCCCCTGTCCAGCAACTAAATCTTTAATGCAGACTTTCATGGGTTTGCTCCTCAGTTGTTGTGACCTACTCTTTTCTGTCTTTGTCAAGTGTTATCTTGCGCCTCTTTATCCACTTAGGATGCTGCCACAAAGATCATCTTTCTTGCTTCCCACTCCAGCTACTTCAGTCTTCCCTTTACATTTCTAGTGGATCCACTTCATCACATGCAAAGTATCTGCCATCACCTTCAAGACCAGTTCTAACATACTACTGCTATACCTAGTCACTATTGACTTTTACAGAATATTAAGCTATTAACCCACTGAAGGAATAATTTTAGCCTTACTTATTAATAAATTAGATCTTATTCATAAGAAATGTTGCTGGCTCTAATACAGCCCTGTAATATTCTGGAATATTATTATAACAGCATGTAGATGCTGATGTTTTTGAAGCCACAGCTATGGACAGAGGGTGAGAAATTCATGACACAATGTGGTAAAATTTTCATCCAGATAGCAAAGAGAGAATACACATCATAAATAATTAGAAATACCATTAATAATGAGAAATACATTTTGTGTTTTGCTAACTTTTTTGCTCCATATTATTGGAAAACTGTCAGGCTTTCCACAGACTTTAGCTGTAAACATTGTATTAAGTTGACTTTATCACAAATATGATTAGGAAATTTATCTGTATCCTCAAAATAAGAGACTGACAGAAGAGTTCCACCAGTTCGGCTGATGCAGCATGTGGATATTCGCCAGACTTTGCCTCTGAATCCCTTGTTGGTTCATTAGCAGCTCACTGCAGACAACAAGAGACTTATGCCAATCAACAGTAAAAGTCACAGGAAAGCCTAGCTCATATGCCCATGGAAAACAACTTTAGAGTTTGGAGAAAGACAGCATTTTTCATAGTTCTGCTTTAAAAAACCCAAAGAGCCACAAAACAAGACAGAACCAACAAGCTAGGGAAATCTGAAGCCAATCTCTATAGAATCTTTCAGCCTGACTTAAGCCCTAGAGAGCTGTTAGTCCAAATAGCAAGCTTCTACTTTGTCCAGAAGTTTTTATTAAGACAAATGACAGAACAAAAGAGTGACAAGTTCTTTTGTTTGTTTTTCAGACTGGTTATACAAAGCTAGCCAACATATATTAAATAAATAAGGCAAGCTGACAGATACACTCAGTTTCCAATTCTGCCCAATTAACCTACTTGGAGCACTATGAAGGAGCCCAACAAGTTTCTTCCTAACAATTTGACAGTCTTTAAATTTCTTTCCTGCAGATCTCTACCATGTATGAATCTCACACAAAGAAATCCATGTACCTAAACAAAGCTCATTTCAGGTTCAGAGTCTCAATTTTGCTAGGAGTTTTGGTTTTGGTAGGAGGATGATGCTAAGCTATCTTATTACAGAGACACACTGAAGGGTGCATTAGGGTGCCTGAAGAATCATGGGCATTGCACCATTTTTCTCATGCTCAAAAAACCACTTACAAATAACTGTACCGACCATATATTGAATAGTAATCTTTACCTCATTGACAGTCAATGACTTAATAGTTGCTTTAAGCCATCTGATGAGGACAGAAGGATGGCCCTTCCATGTGAACAGCTGTACAGAAACACACTTGGATGAGAAGTCTCAGCAGACAGTCCAGACTAGATCAGTTGCATGTGTGGTCTTTACAGCACAGATTTGAAGAACATTAGTGCAACAGTCCAGAAAGGTATAAATCACTGACATTTTTAAATTAAATGAACAGAAGATATCTGTGCACTTAGCACTAAGATTTTCGTTATTGCTTAACTCAGCAGATATATTCTTAAATTAATGGGCAGGGAATTCTTCTTGTTATCTAAATTCTTTCTCCCTTGCCAGTCTTTATGCAATGTAAATGCCTGTATTACCACTTACTTCCTCATTATTGCACTATTTGGTTCCCAGTGGATATTTTTCTTTATAAAGTGGTCATTTGCATACAAAAATATGAATTATGACAGATTCATAATTCTGTTTGTTCTTTAGTCCTCATTATGCTGCTTGAAAGCTACTTTTATTTAAATTCATATTTGCTGCACTGGAAAGATTAGGTCTTGATTTAAACCTTCTCCACTTCAGTCTGTAAGGTGAATGTGTTTATGTGAACCAGTAACCTTCCAAAATGGTGTGAAAATTTCTGGAGCAAAGACAGACCCAGTGGAGACACAAAGAACAAACAAGACACTGAAATTTGTTTACACAGTAATTTATAAATGCATCAAGAGACTGTTGCTCTTTCATTTTAATCTCCTATAGGAATTTCTACAGGAGGCCAGGTAATACTTCCTTTGTTTTTATATTCACTAGCAATATATCATGAAGAGAGCTTTGAATGTTCCAGGGAGTTCAGGAATGTGAAACAATATGAAATATGACTTGAAATGCACCTCATTTGTCAAAACAAACAAAAAACAAGTGGGACACATGCAAAGCTTCACAACAGTTAGGTATTTATTTATTTTGCTTTCTCTGAATACCTCATCAGTTATTTGATAGATGGTCGATCCCCATTGAGTAAAAGAGCCAACATTTCCTCCTCATCTGTTGAAAACATAAAAGGCTTTACTCAAGTAGTGAGGTTGAGCACCTTAAGGACAGGCATCAGAGGATGCATGGGGTGCATGATGGCCCAGTAAAAATCTTTCATGCACCTCCGTATCAGAGTACATGACAGAGAAAGGATTAATTTCCACAGGCTGTTGGGTGATTAAAATATTCTACAGAGTAAAACAAACAAACAAAATTGATTGCTTCCCTTCACATGGAAGATTTAAAAATGTAATTGAAGCAAGTAGACTGTGTCTGTGTTTTCTGTCTGGAAAAGTACTAACACTAAAATTGTGCTAGATGGGTTAAAAACAAAGCCATTTAAAGACATCTAGATCAATATTTGAGATCACCTGCAAAACCAGTAAAGTCTTAAACTTAACAGCACTAAAGGAAGAGCAGTATGGAAAAAGGAAAAGAGATTCTGAAACCCTTTCTTTTCCCCAAGCTGGGAACCAGGCAAAATTAAAATGGCATCCTAAGACTGCAACATAGAAATTAATTTTAGAATGCAAATTAGATTCACTCATTAGTATAGTCATCAGAGGACAGGAGAGCTGTGAAATGAAATATATATATATACAACATGGGAGTGGCTGGAGGTAACAGAGATACACATCTTATATTCCTTTGGCATTATCTGCATGCTTCTCCTTTGTAACTTCAGGTTGGGTTTTCTTATCTCTGCGAACTATCCCTCTGACCTATTTGCAGTGTTTTGCATCAGAAGAGAAAACCTGAGCTCCATATTCAAAGCAAACAGCAGCGTCTGGCAAAGGAAGCCCAGGGGAGCAGAGGTACTTGTCAGTAGAGAACTTTTCCACAGAAATGCAATTTGTCAGCAACACTGATGGCTAGAACAGAGTCCACCACTTCTTTTCAGTCTTGCTGCATATGAGGAAGGCAGACCACAGAAAAGATGGCAAGATGAGTTTGAGTCTGTTTCCCAGTACCCACCTGCTCCACAATGTAGGCTCCACGACTTCCTCAGGGAAGGTAGGATTGCCATAGTACCCAACTGCATGTATTCCACCACCCAGGAATGGAACCAGGCTCAGGATGTTTCCCATGGTTTACCACTAGAAATGTTACAAACCTAAAACCTGTTTTGAGATCTACCTGACATGGCCTGTGTATTTGACTAACTGCTGGGAGAGTTTCAGGTCTCTATCTTTGAAGCAGTACTTTCATCTGATTGCTTGCAGAACTTTTCGTTTTAGTATAATTTTTCTTTACATTCTCTGGGTTTTTGTATCCTTGCACTATTTCCCGCTGACATTGCCAGTCACTAACAGTATGTGTAATTTTGTAGCTTTCTCTTTGGAACAAAGTTCTCATAGTTTGTCCCCAGCACTAATACTTTGAAACATGAACATCAAATTACAAGAATGTTTGCATTTTCCAGGTACTACTTGGAACTGTTACTATGTTAGAGATTACCTTGCAATTGAGCCACAGATCACTGTATTTTGACATTTTGGTTGTGTGTCAAATGAGTGATCTCAGACCAGATCCTTGTCCATGTCACCATGTATCCATATTCACCACTTCTTCCCATCTCATATCTCACTGTCAAAGTGAAATGTCAGTGTAATCTTTTCTATATTGCCAAGATATGGGCAGATAAGAAATACTCATACAGTAAAACAAAGCATCCTCTTTGAATTTATCAAAATACATAAACACACATTTCCTCCTCAGTGAGTAAGTTATTGCTATGAAATGCACGTGATGTTCCACCCATTCAGTGTTGGGATTCTGTTCTACTGTCTATGCTCCACTATAGTTGCACGTACCATCCTTGATAAATGACCTGTGACACCCTAGCAAACATCTTTGTTGTGCCTTTCCACCATGACCTGTTTTCAGAGTTCTGTCATTTCTATATAGGTAGGTATAATATGCTGGTTTCGACTACAGGAAAAACTAAACTTCTGTCACGTGTTTTTTCACAGATCCATGTATCCTTCCAGATTGTATCCTTCTGAGGTGACCTTACAACATGCTAGTTAAGTCTAGAAAGCACAGGATGAAATACTTCTAACAAGAAAGCCCAGGATGTAGCTTTTTTGTTTAATAATAGATTAAACCCACCTGCCAGCCTCATAAACATAATGGAGTAACTTTTCTGATAAATGGAGGGTATATACCAAAGAAGTATTTGATGAAATATTCAGAAAAAACCCCCCAGAATTACTTTTAAAACTATGTTGGAGTTCCTATAACTGCTAAGGCATGAATCATAGGTACAAAAAAGTCTGTGGAGTCTTGGAGTATGAGCTAAATATTTATGTGTCAGTTCTGATGTAAGAGTAATGCTGATCCTTCTTCTCAATGAGATGTTAATTAATGTGCTTAATAGTTGCTTAGTAATAGTGGCTTCCAAAAGTGATTAATATTAGGCATTTCACAGCTTCTCATTTAAAAAAAAAAAGAAATGGACAGTAAAGGAACAAAAGTTTTGTCATATTACAGCCCAGTAATTAAGAAAGCATGAAAACTTTTGTACAGTTAAAGGTGTTCTGCAGACAGGGAAGGTGTCATGGGTAACCCAAAATGCCATTACATTCCATATCTATCTGCTCAGAATTGTTATTGTCTCTTTAAGACTTTGGTAAAAAGGGGTGGGGTGGTACTGCAGATGCTTTAAATTCTGCTCGGGCAGGCACCTCGTGCCCCTCTGCTGTGTGTTTTTTGCCTCGCTGGGCTATTGGTCTTTGTTTAGGCAGAGCTCTCTGGTCCTTGGATTTGCTCTGGCTCTTGCTATAGAGCCAAGGCAGCATGGGCACAGGCTTTTCCTTCTGGGCTTCTCTTTTCACTGTTTTTTTCTCACTTGGAGAGATTACAGTTATCAGGTTTGGGCTGCTTGGGTTCCCACTCCAACTTGCCACCAGCCCCCACTCCAGGAGACAAGACTAGATTTGCTCCAGCCCAGCCACCTGGCTCTGCCTACCCCTGTCATCTCCTGCCACAAGGAAGGCAGATTCCTTTCATGGGTTTCCAGCCCTTGATCTGAAGAGTACCAGTTGGACTTCCAGCCATCAGGAAGATGAGCAGAGCAGAGTGGGGCAGGGGGAAGACTGACACCATCTTTCCCTTTGTCCCTCAAACCTCACACTTGGCTGAGGAGCATCATCTTGGGGGATTGCACCCGGCATTTTTGGGTCTCTCTGTTCTGGGGAGTCTGTAAGAGTCAGCAGTTTCATACCTGGTGGTTGTTTGCTGTTATCTCTCGACTGTTGCTGTTCCTTGTAACAGTAAACCGCTATTTTTCCACTGACACCTACTTTTATTTGTTCCTTAATGGTGGAAAGGAACTGGTTGAACCTACAGAGGCAACTTATTCCACAGTGTTCTCCTTTAAATTGTCTTAACCAAGACAGAAGGTTATAAGACTGTCCATATTTGGGTTTCTTTCATTCATATGGGGACATTTTGCAATGATCCAGAATAAATTCTGAGACATTTTGAAAAACTGCACAATTTGCAGAGTCATTCCTCATTCTGATGATTTACATTGGTGAAACTTGTTCTGTGCATGCAGCTTTGAAATCTGTCCTATTCCCAAAGCACTACTTCATATTGTTGCAGAAGTAGTGGAAGTGTCAAGCTAAAGATTTAATATAATAATTATCTGAAACTAGAGCCATATTTTAGCAATCACTATTAAAAGCATTGCTGAGAGTTAAATTCATACAGAACTTACACTTAAAGTTCCAAAAATGGTATCACTGAAGTTGAAGGAGCCCAGAGAAAACAGGGCCTATACAACACAACAATAACAAACCCCTCCCATATTTACCTTTGATATAGAAGACTTAAAATACAGCCAGAAAAAAAAATATTCTGAGGAAAGGATCAACTAAAAAAAAAATTCAAATAATTATGCAGACCGAGTTGTACAAAATTGCATTACAATTTACTGACATTTTTTATATTTTATTTTAAAAAAATAAATAAATTTAAAAAATTAGAGCACACCCACCCTGAACTGTAATACTTCATCACTCTCTTGAAGTTGAACTCAACCCCAAAGCAGTGCTATCCCCAGTATCTTTTTTCTCCTATTTGATCCCAATTTTTCTTGTCTTTTCATACATCTCTGTAAATCATTTCCTCACAGAAGCAGGTCTTGCATAAAAAATTTAAACTGAAGCTACTAAAATTCTTTGAAGCAGTCAATTTTCTTACTTTCATATTATCCTGCTGATGATGCTCTGGTACATTTATATTTGTTTAACTAGAAAACTGAATATCTAAGATGTTCTTGCTATTTTTAAAACAATTTTTCAAAAATGGAAAACAAAACAAACAAAAAATGTTTGGGAAATGCATTTTCCTAACATACAAATATAGACATTTCAGAACCATCCAGAATAGATTCTGAATTATTCCATAGCTGTGGGAAACCAAACTTTCATTCAAACTGACTTTGCTTTTATATTGTACTCTTTCCTCTATTTTTCCTTATTTTAAGTTTAAGAGCTTCCCTAGGCATTGACTGTGTTCTTATATACATTCAGAATGACTTCCCAGGAGTGTGATATCCTGAATGACAAATGTTAATAAAATAAAGCAAAGCATCCAAGGTTTATATTTAAGTGGAACATGACTGAACTGAAATATCTGGTGGGAATATGATTTCTATTTAATTGGGAAACATTGAATACCACTTTTTCTATAAACTCATTTAGCCCCTCAAATTCACATCAGCTTCAGTCAGCAAAATTATCTAAGGTATACAGTTTTAATGGAGGTCAGTATATATCCCAGACTCATGTGAGTACATACCATGGTCATGTTCCCAAAAAAAACCCCAAAAAACAAAAATGCAGTGTCTAGAGACTCACACTGTGTTTGTCCAATGCACTAGGAGAGAAAGTCCTGCCAGAAACCCTGCAAATACCAAGAATGTCTGTGCACAGTGGTTTGGTTTTTCAAGCCCTGCAGTAATTGAAAGATAAATGAAATAGGTGTAGACACAGAGTTCCTGACTTGCTAAAACAATTACATTTTTTATACATATAAATATATATTGTTAACACAAGACAAGCCAGAGCTTACTGTATGAAACAAATTTAGCATTGATATGCCAGTTTTGGCTGGACAGACAACTTATTCTGTAATATATGTTTAAGACAAGATCCATTTCAGGGAATTTTGATCAGAAATATATATTTCTGACCTCATTAACTCTTTTGGAGAAATTCATTATCCCAGCAGATAAACTGCTTTGCTCAGAGGGAGCTGCTGCCAAATATTCAACATAGAAATTATTCTATTCTTGAATGTGTTCATCCCTTGGCAGAGATGAGCCCTAAATAACTGTCTCATTGCATGTTAACAGTTTATGTGGCTGGCTTTCAATTCTGTGTAATTTACTGAATGCTAGAGAGCTTTATTATAAGGTTCAGGATAAATTAAATGAAAATCAAGTACAAATGAAGCATGGGTCATCCATGAGCAGAACTCAAAGGTTTGCTGGAAAGCAGGATAGCAGCTGTTACAGCATCCAAGAAGACAGATGGATTTCCAGTGCATCTGTTTGTAGAAAATAAAATGGCTTGGCTCAGGTTTGGCTGTCTTTTGTAAGAAAATAAGAAAGATGTCCTAATAAATTGGGCTAAGACTCATCTGGACACACTTTTGCTTCTGCCTTAATGTAGACACAATCCCCTTTGGAGTAGGAGAAAGAATGAGAAAGCATGAGATTTCACAGAGATGAGAGAAATAATATGTGAGGTAATGTCTCTCTTCTAATTGAAGTAACCCAGCTAAAACCAAACAAACAAGCAAAAAAGCAAAACCCCCATGCAATCAGTAATGCAATCAATGAGCAACAAGACCTGCACAAGTTTTGCAGTCCCAAAGGTACTGGACCTAATTTGCTATTGATTTGTAATGTACAGTCTCTTACAAAAGTACAAAAGGGGTGTAAAATGTTACCAGTTTAAAGTGTTACATGGCATTTATTTCATACTGGAGCACTAAACAGCATGGTGGCACACTTGTATTTAGTATTTAAAATGAGTGTGCCAGCATTAGAAGGGTGAGCAGTGTCAGCTGGGAACTACAAAGCAAGACTTCAGGTTTTTTTTCAAGTTGATGCTTACAGTTTTAGCCTCAAGATTTATGCTTGACATTACTAGCTGAACAGGAAAGGGTAAAGAGAGAATGAGGTATTCTGTACTTTTTCTCTCCAGTTGTGTCATGGCCTTACAGCCTGTTGGCTATGCTTCTGGAGAGCATATGGCAACGTGGAAATCGTCTCTGTGGAGCACTTGTATTGCTGGAGCCTGAACGTGAGGAACTGCTTCATCTTGTGACAATTACTACATATTCCCGTGCAACTAGTGCTTAACTGATGCAAGGGACAGCTGGTTATTAAGTTGTGCCTCCTTACATAGGGACAGCTATACTTCAAGCCTTCTTTCCCAGCTTGTGGGATGAGGGGAGCAAGAGGTTTCCCAGCTGCTAGAATCTGCATGGGGCAGCACAGACCAAAATGGAAAGTCTGCTTGCCATAACTTTTTTTCTGCAGAAACAGCTAAGCAAGGACCTTACTTTAAAGGAAAAGCTTTTAGTCATTCTGAAAGCAGACACCTTGTATTCTGGATAATAGTCAAATAAAAAGTTTATCTCACTAAAGTATGATTCAGTTCTTTAAAAAATTCACAAACATCCCACCCCTCCATCCCCCCAGCCTACCCAAAAAACTTTTATTGAAACCCAGTACCTTATTTAGGCTGTGCTGTTTAATGTGCCAGATAATATCAAATAAAGGACATTCACAACAAAATTCAGCTCAATAGTTCTGCCTGCTTTAACACAGACTAATGGAGTGCCTTAGACTGTCATTACATTTTTAAAAATAGAAGGTAACTGAAGAGGCATGCACCTCAGGTTTTTAAGAGAAATGAGTCACAGGTTTTCAATTATCTTTCTTTTCTTGAATCGTTTATTTTCAATTTAAGAAAAATACCTTATTTGTACATCCTATTGTATCCTTTTCAAAATCCTGTGAACATAGTTAATCTCACCTCATGTGATTGGGATAACAGCAATAATAGCACTGTGAAAAGTAATTGGCCTCATTCGTACTGTGGTTTATTGAAGCAGATAATGAGATCTGGTATTTACCTTGAGAGGAATACTGAAACACTTTACTCAGTAAATATTCTTGTCTATGAGTCAGATTCTATGCAAAAAAAAATTCAGTTTCTACTACGTGTTCAACTTCACCAATGTATTAGTGTCATCTTGGAAATGCTTCACTTCTGTATATATGTGTCTTCCCAAGCTGTAATCAATAGTATACAGATTATGACATCTTCCCCAAAAGCTCATAGTGTTTGTCAAAAGTGTTTTGCAGGAATATTTGTTGCTGACATTTAGATGGGGAAACAGACTAAGAGATAGAGACCTGCTTTTCATGACACAGTTACAGAGCCAAAAGTATAAACGGCATATCCTGTTGTCCATCCTGGTATTCAGTTTTTCTGCTATAATAAAGCTTAAAGTACCTACAACACTCTACTTTTGCTGCTGCAATTTTTGTAATTGCTTTAACTATGTTGGGCTGCTGTGAAAGACTGAAAAAGAGAAGGCAGAGTACAGCTCTGACTGTAAAAAAAAGTAATTTGGAAAAGGGAGAAGCAGACTTTTACTTTACAAAATAACATCTGACTATGGGATCAAGATTAAAGAGTCTTCAAAATTCTTTGAAATTTCCATCTTAAAGGTAAAGAGTTTCATCATAAGAAGTCTCAACTATAATGGCTTAATAAATCGTTGAAGCTCACAAACCCTTTGAACTCAAAAGTGTGCAAAATGTTCTGAATGAAATGGCATAGGATGCTACATGACATAGAGGCTTCTGGCAATCCCACAGCTAAAAATAATCAGGAATGCAAGAACTTAGCTTAGCTTTACCTTAGTTTCAATCTTTTCTCAAAGTAATATCAAATCTTGATCTACGAGATCAAGCACTGTGAGGAACATGTGGAAGATATGGCAGGATGAGGGAATTGAATATGCTGCCTGATTGATATTAACCATTTCTCCTCATTTTGCACTGTATTAGTTGGGCTAGAAAAAGTATTGGAGTTTACAAACTTTAGTTTTTTACATTCCTGGAATAAGGAACTGATATGTTAGTTACAAAATTTCTCACTAGATAGTGACATCAGAATCCAAACCTCCTTTCATAGTTCCATACAAATGCTGCATGGGAGAAAGGAAAGCTTGGAAGCACTTAGAAATAACAGGGTGATAAATGTTCATGTGCATGGCCTATAGCTATGATGGATTTTGATTTGAATCACACATACTCTTGGAAAACCTTCTAGCTAATGTGTAATACATGCCCATAAAATGTATTCAGCTAGAAAAAAAGCTTCTGTATTTGGACATTCCCTACAACTCACCCATTGCCACATGTAGGGTGAGACCATTGTGCTGGGACATGTCCTACCTGCCTGGTCTGAGAACCCCTGGGATTTTGCACAGAGCTGCTGATTCACAGTCACATGGCAGAGGGTCTAGTGAGGACCAGCTGCCAAAAAACTCACCTGAGCATGTCTGGTAGCCATATATTCAGATGTCAGCTTATCTGAAGCTACATCTTTAAATGAGCTGCCTGATGTTTAGGAGATTCCAACAGATTTCTGTATACAAGCTAAAACTTTCAGATTATCCATGGTGCTCTGTAAACTCTGGGAGCTCAAAAAAATCCCAGATTTCTGAAATTGTTTTCGGGCAAAGGCAGACCCCTGAACTAATAACAACACAATCAACTCAAAGACAAGACCAATCTACCTAGATCTGGTTGTCATACTTCAGTTAAAATTATGGCACTGCCTGCCATGAGGAAAAGATATAACCACTATATATATAAACTACATATATATTATATACAAAACAGAATGCATATTCATTTATTAGGTTGAAATCAAAGTGGAACATGTATTTCTGAGACTGAAGCTAAAGAAAAATGAGGTAAATTTGCTTTTCCCACCCCAGGCACTTATTTCAAAACTACTCACTGTAGTAACTGTGTGAGAAAATAAAATGTTTGATTATGGCAGAAGAAAATTCCAAGGCAGAGAGAGACACAGTAATGGATTTATCTGTGTACTATCAGAAAGGTCAAATGAAATATGATTGAAAGTTTTACCTCTCTTATTTGGGTTGCAGTCAACAGAGTAAAGAGAAAAGGAATATCCCTTTGGTGCTTAAATACTGATAAAAGGAGGAAAATTATGTGTCCCAGAAATGAGACACTCTAAATAGTGCCATTTACCTGCCTGTGGATATGCCTTTTTTGTTGTTGTTTTTTTTAATCTGTAATCTGAGTTTAATGAAATAAAAGAGGTCAGGCTCACTACAGCTCTTGTCAGACTTCTCTGTTACTTGGTTAAGAAAGTAGGGAGCTAAAAAGGAAAAAGGTTCCTATCGCTACATCCACTTAGGGTATCAACAATTGGGAAAGCACAATATTTTGTCTTAAAAGCCATTATTCTCTCTATACACTGTCTGTGGAGATGAAAAGATAGAATTCAATATTTGCGTGTGAAAGAAACTGAGGAGTGGTTTTTACAGGAAGCTGTGGGATGCCTGCATTAAACAAGGAGGCTTTCAAATTAAATATTGTATGTAGCTGAAGGAGGAAAATATATTGAAATGACAGAAAAGGAAAAAACATTCAGAGTTATAAGGATACTACGAGGACTGGCTGAACAGAAGGGTGGGTAAGAAATGAGATGGTTGCAGGCCATAAAGAAATGGGTTGAAGAGACTTAGGTAGGAGATTTCATTTTTCCACCTGTCTTTAATTTTTCCTTCCTTTTTGTTCCATCACTGGGGATCTTTTTCTTATATTCTCATGATGCAAATATATTTGCATTTACACAAAGAAGCATTCATTTACATTTCAAATTTGCATGTCTACTTTTTTTTTTGCCTCAAGACCTTGGCAGAGGTACCTCTATTCTCCCATGAGAATTTATGGAATATACATGACTCCCTAAATCATGTCTGACAGCTTTAGTTAATGTGGGCAGGTAGATTTTACACTATGAAATATGCTTCATCCATAACAATTAAAGTGTACTGCACAAGTTATGTGAGCGGAGCTGCAGGATGTGTAAAGAGTTAAAGCTTCCATGGTAACCTCAGCAGGGAGGATGCAATTGGCTCGTTTGGTCCCTTCTGTCACGTCTTGATTCCATGCCAGCAAATCATGAACTGTCCATCATTCCACACATCTATTTTTAGAGCTGCTTCCAGTGAAATGATAAATGATACATGTTCACAGAGGGCTAGTACTGGTCACAGAAAGGGCTGTTTCCATCGGAGATGCAAGGCTGCAGTTTTTGAGCAGAAAAACATGAAAAAGGTACTGACCTACAGTAAAATCAGATTAGAGGTTTTGGTCAAACTGCCCTTTGCTTTTCGTAGCAGCAACCTGTTCCTAACTAAAGGCAAACAAAATCTATGCCCAAGATGATCAAATATGCTTGTAGCTAATAAGGGAATTGTTTCAAAGACTGGTACACCTGCAGAGTCACTCTCAAATGAGAGACATTTAGTAATTAACTCATCTATACTGGAGTAGCTCTTTTGTACCTTAAACAGGAAGGCGTGTTAAAGATGTTTAAATAAGGATATATGACCACTGCAAACACAGAATCTTTAATAATGCTTTTCTTTAGGAGACAGCTCTATTCATGCAGGATGCCCAATTAGCACAGCCAAACAATGAACACAAACTGCTTATGTTGTACCAGCAGTTCATTGGCATATCTGCACTACAACAACAAGAAGAAGGCAGAATATATATATGGAAATGGGGGAGAGACACTGTTGTGGAAGGAGAAACATGAAAATAAAGTCCTTGGGTAGTCAGAAGTGCACCAGCAGAAGTCACATCATCGTATCATATCATCATATCATATCATATCATATCATATTTCATACCATGGCATAGAAACTCAACAGAAAACTTTCCACCTAAAGTGCCCTCAGTGCCTACAGACAATAATGCCTTAAAGTAGTAAAACAATTCCTCAGTGTCATAATTTTGCTTCTCTCTTTTTGCTTGACCTTTATGATGTTTTTCCTTATTCTGGATACTCTGCACTTAGTTTTCCTTGCTCCAGTAACACTTGCTAGACTTATAAAGTATCTCCTAGGCTTTCAAGCCAAGTTTCACATAGAAACTCAGCTTTCTCTTTCCTTTTTAATATAGCCAGAAGACAAACAGCTCCATCATGTCTAAGCACAGGTAATTAACTCAGTATTTTGCAGGTTACAGATACTGATCAGCAACTAATTTTGAACTACTGCATATTCCCATTAACTTTATATAATTTAAAATATGGACTGAAAGGTCTTTGGACAAGAGACTGTAGATTTTTAGAGCTGTTATCAGTCACAAACTACTGAACTTCACTCTTATTTTGAAGTTTTTTCTAAATAAAGTCAATTTGCCTTTAGTGTTCAAACATCTTACATTTGTATACCAATGTACTTCTCATGACCTGCATGCTAGCAAACTGCAGTTTTCAGATGGTTTTCCTGACAGAACATATTCTAAAAAATGATAACAGTCATATTATTTCAGCTCCTCTCTTTAATTTGTTGATCTGCCTTTTTACATGTCAGCTGAGAGCTTTTCCATACAAACAGGTAAATTCCTGTTTTAATGCATTACATTGCATTAGAAGCAGAAAAAAGCACCCATTTTTAATATTTCCTTTTCTATATATTCCTTGTCTGAAAGCAGTAAAAAATATTGATAACTGAGGTTAGAAATAATACTTTTAAAATTACAATTAGTTTTTCACAAAAAGACAGATAAAATTACAGTACTGATTTTGTCAGATGTTCCGAAGAAAACCACAGAATTGTTTTGTCATCGAAATTATTTTCTTTTTCTTTTACAAAAGAAGTCTTCCTCAGCTATGAACGGGGATAATTTAACATTTAAGAAAAAATATTTTTTGTTTCCATACTAATGGGAAGCACTGGAATTAGAGATGATAAAGACATTTCAAAAGAATTTTTCACTTGCAGTACTTGCATGTACTTTGTAATGAAAATAATTCACAAACGTATGATTTTTTTTGAAAACAAATGAAAAAAACCCAACCAAGTCTACAAATAAAAAATAATCAGAAAACACCTATCCAAAAACTACCCAAACAATTTTATAAAATCAGCTTATCAGCTTTGTTACAAAGCTAATTACCAGTGTGCTCAAATGCAATATTCCCTTAGTTCATACATTAGTAGAATTACGTCGAATTGCTTTTCTCTCAGTCATTCCACATATTGTTTTGGCACCAGTAAGAACTCATTTTCAAAGCTCATTAAAATGTTTAGGTTTTTTTCAGTCTTGCAAAGCCTCTCAGGCCCTTAGAGTTAAGCTGACATAAGTGCACAGCAAAATAAGGACCCAGCTCATTAGTAAGATCAGCAAGGAGAGAGGCACTTTCACCATATCCATAAACATCAGGTTTATACTTCAGAGAGTCTCATTCTATGGGGAAACTGCAGAACCCAGGTTGGCATAAAAGGGCCATCTCCTGGGAAATGCCATGGCATGAGGTGGAACAAAATGTACTCCTACAACTCCTCGTTAGAGTATGTGGAATTATGCTGAGTAGGTGATTTGATCACGACATCTTCCTTCACAAGATTTTACTTAATTGTTCTCACTGCCACTGCCAAAGCTCTGAAAGGAAGCAAGTGCAGAACGGGAGTAAGGATGAAAACAGAGACCTCTTCACAGGTCAGGGAATAGTCAATTGGATCTGCTCAGCATTGTCTGCCCCCACCTGCCCTCCACTCAGGTACCTCCTTCTCCAGGAGAGGGAAAGGGATTTCTGACCTCTTTCCAGTCCCTCATTATCAATGAACACAAACACAACAGAAAGGAAATTGCCAGTCAGTCTTTAGAAAATAGATATTTTATAGATTTATATCTTTTCTTCTTCTCTTTTCTCCTTTTTCATTCAATGCAAATAGAATCATTTGTGATTACAAATATATGTAAATACATAGTCACTTAGCTGCATGCTGGCCATTCTGTAAGCACTGCTTATTTTCTGTGCCACTCCAAAGTATTCTGTGAAAATACTGATGTACAATTGATGGAAGTGTTAATTTATGTATTATTGACACAAAACATATGTATAATTTAAATTCACAGGCAGTAATTCTTTGCTCTTCAAAACATCTAGATTTATTAACAGAATAAGTTGCTTCTCCATGTAAACAAGAATGGTTTCATGAGGCTTTTAGAAAAATATTTTCTCGAAAAAAAGCAGATAAACATGACCCTATTGATGCTATTGTTAATAATTTGGAATATTTGCATAAATGTGAGCAAAGATGGATGACTTTAGACAAGTCACTAATTAAGAGACTGAAAGAAACAAAGGACTAATAATATCTTATAACCCAAGATAAGCATATTAGCATACTGTATCTCATATCATTGTGGTAATGTCAGAAAGACAAATAATGCTGGTTATACCTGAAGCAGTACTGTAAATAATGCAATCATTCACAGCAAGGGACCTTTGCTTGCTGTTCATTTTTTACATAAACTCTGATTTTTAAATTAAGTTTGTTGCTGAAATATACATATGTATGAAAATGAATAAAATTTGTTGTAATAATATGCAAGCTTAAGGATCTCCCTGCAACTGAGTTACTAGCTGCCATTTCCTAAAAGTAGCTAATCCTTATGCACACTTCAGTCTAACTCATACTGCTGAAAGAGAATGGCAGATCATTAGTAAAGCAAATTTTTCAGATTTATTGCCAGAAAAACTGGTTGCTTTTTACATGACAACAAAATCTTTTCCAACTAAACATTTGTGAGGTTTTTTTTTGTTAGCCAAAGGCTAAAAAATTACTCACATGGAAGCAATAAAAGATCATTTAACTTCAGCTAGTGCTGGTTGGTGCTAATTAATGAGTTGCAGCTATTTTGCATTATATGCTTTGGGACATGCTAAATCCTGAAAACTAGCAGAGGGTACAGGTAATATTTAAATATTTTGATAATTTTACTTTGGATGAGCCTCTGAAAAGCAGTGGTCCCACTTTTCAAGGACTTCTCAAAACTACAACTCTCTCACAACCCTATCACCACATTTCCCACACACAATTAATAATGTCAGCTACTATTCTTAATAACAATCTACAGTTACCTAGTCCCTCCTGAGCATAGTTCTTGTAGAACTTGAAGGATGAATTCATTTTGACTCCCAGTAAAACTTAAGCTTTAATGTTATGTCTCCTATACGTGGATGGGGGGAGGGGAGTGGAAATGGCAGAAAAAATGAACACAAGATTCAAAAATGTCTTTCCTTTTTGTATCTTTCAGGTTTTCAGTGCCAATTCAGGACAGCTTTGTAAGTACCTTGTCATTTTCTCTGTACATCCATACCTGTCTTGGGAATTTCGCTAGGCACTGGAAATCACTGCATCTAGTAAAAAAAACCTGAAATGCATTCATTAATTGCTGATGTTCCCTGTTTGGAACAGAAGGTGGGGCCATCCATTTCTCAGGCTTTTTAGACTGTACTTTGACTGGGCCCCTGCACCTGTATATTGACAGCACACTTTTTCCTGACTGAGGAGAGACCATGGCAGTAGTGCAGCAAGGTGGTGGTGTAGTAATATCAAATTGTTTCTTCTCTAAATGTAAGTGAAAAACACAAGTAAGGCTCTTAAGGTAAATTCTCCTTGGAAATATGGAGAAAACATGTACCAGCAATGTGACAATATGACAGGAAGTATTCCAGGACACTTTTTATTGTATCTTGGACAATCTTAACACCAAAATTTAAGGCTACTCTGATTTCTTTCTACCTCTTCAAAACATTTTGTATCAAGCAAATTTGACCTGTGCTGCATGGTTAAGGAGGTAGGTATATTTGAGTAACAGCACAAATCTTATTCTTTAATTCATTGTACCATTATCCATGGTTAGAAATATTTATTTTAATGAAAAATTTTAGACTGGTTAAACACTGAAATGTGCCCATAATCTAATACAGAATAAGAAATAATTTATTTATGAAAAGTAGTTTATTTTTGATGACTCTTAATTACTTAATTTTCTACTGTGCAGAAACAAAATATTAGTTTGATTTCAAGTCAGTGACTGACTGACAGATTCAAGTTTCAAATTCAGTTGTTCCATTTTATAAGTCTCCTAGCCACAAAATCCTAGAGAAGGAGGCCACACAGTATAATTCCTGGGTTTGGAGGCCAGAGAAAAAGAGCAGTATTTTGTTGGTGCTCAGTGACAAATGTTCCCAGAAGGATGTCATAATGTTATAACCTTGATGTGAGGGGAGATTTGCACTGCAGATTCTGTGTGGAAAGTACAGAAACAAAATCTGCTGTCATTTCCGTTCTGGTCCACACCCATGAAAGAAAAAAATAAAATAATAAATAAATAAATTTAAAAACCAAACCACAAACAAACAAGAGACAAACAGACAACCCCCCACCAAGATATAAATAAAAGAAAATAGAAGAGATAGAGAGTATCAGGCACCGCTGTCTGGAAGCTCTGAAAATGCTCTCTTGCTCCTGAAAGCCAGATATTACCCCAGCTGTTAAAATGTTGAACAAATACTGGAAACAGGAGTTTAAGTCAATACATCACTACTTTTTCTTGAGCTGACTCTGGCCAGGAAAAACTGAAATATATATGACAGCTCCATCTTATATTTGACAACAGGGACTAGCAGTGGCATCTGGCACATTTGCAGGGGTTCTGAGTAACGCCAGCTCTCACTGAGCATGCATATGAAAAGCAACAACCAATTTGATTTCAAATCAAAGGAATTTTTTGCTAGCTGAGAGACTCACAAAAGAGAGCTATATTTGGATCAGCTGAAATACCAGAATTCACAGAGAGGTTGATCACAACCACCCAAACCTCCCTCTCAAGTATTTCTGCTCAGTCTCTGCACTTCAGCACAAGAGTGTGCAATTACCCAAGCTGCTGGCACTCCCAGGGCTCTCCATGTGCTTGTTAGCACAAGTATTTGGAAATGCAGAAACCTGAGAGAAAAGCTGATCCTTTCCTCACTCCTAGATCAAAGAATCGAAGGAAATAAGGATTAGAGTGCTCTGCTTCCTCTCACTTTCTCCATATATGTAGTTAGCACCATCTCTGACAGAAAAAAAAGATGATGCAGAGCTGTATCTCCTGCTGCTCCCTATTACCTTCTGAATTGAAGGAAGGAGAGAGAGCCCTTCAGCTCAGCATCCTGTTTCTTCACATCTATGTGGCTTGTGCTGTGCTGGGTAAAGAAAGGATAATACACTGCTCCCTTCCAATCACTTAACAATTTCTATAGAAACAAGCTCAGTAGAGAAAAAGGGTCCTGCTTATGTCTTCCTTCTCAAAAATGTAATTATAAAACTCTTTTTCACATAAAGTGAGTAAAGTTCAAAAGACAGCAAAGCCTTATCTCTCCTCCCCAATACTGAAATCAGTTTAAACAAGAAAGAGGTCTGTGCCTGCTGTTTTGGGAGTAGGAAGGAAGACTCTTTGGAGAAAAGTGGTGGTAATGAATCCATCCATGCTTCAAATCACCTTTCGTCTTCAGCTCTCAATCATTTCTGACTCTGTTTCATCTCTGCTCTTCCTTCAGTTATTGGCACTCTCTGCTTTCCTCCCTCTAGGAAAATCAGTGAAGCTGAAGGTTGATTTGTTTAATAAATACTGACTAACTCTTGTGTGGGCACTTGTGATATGAGAAGATGGATATGTGGGTTTTTTCTCCCTCAGTACTGATTTGGTACTTCTGTTTGGACCCCTCTTAGTTACAGAGAAATAATTTTATATTACGATGCTAAACTGACCGACACTGTACAGAACAAAGACCAAAAAAGGTATTGTTAATCAAAGAGTTATAACAATACTTTCAACCTCCTCTTTCCCATATGCATTTCAGCTGACTTTGCCCATAAAACATAGAACATTAAGCAGTTCTTTTTCTTGAAGGATCTGTCAGAATTTCAGCCATGACTTTCTTTTCTCTGAAGTGCTCTTTTCAATCAAAAATTATTTCATTTTCCTTCTACCGTGGCAAGGACTGTTTAAAACCAGGAAATTCATACCAAGAAGTTTATAAACAACCTTGTAACTACACATCAGGGACCAATGGAAACCTGGGATGGGAGAAATAATGACAAGTAAATTTATATGCAGCAGTAGAAATAAACTTCTTACCCAGTTTGTCATCATTCATAGATTTAAAGAGCAGTCTCTTTTTGCAAACCTTTTTCTGCAAGAGTAACTTTTCACTAGAGGGTAGAAATGTTCAAGTAATACCTGAGATTGTTAAGACAGTGTTGTACCCTTGAAGACCTGATAACCTAGTTTTATTTTCTGACTTTTTCAAATTAATTGGAAGAAGTGGCTCAGTATTGTACTAGCTTCTTGCAGATAACTATTCTTGATTATCTCATAAGTACTTAGCATTTAGATTTGATTGTAGCCTACAACATTTATTAATGAATTAGTAATGCAGGTTAGATGCATTCAGATATTTTTTCCTTGAAATTTGAATCTGCAGGTTGACAGCCATGAAAGAATAAGTCTTTTCAGAGCCATTCCTATAGGATCCCTGGCATACTCAAGGTTAAGCATATACAGAGAAATAATACAAAAGTCATCATTTTAAATTGATTACTGAAATACAAATACACAGAATAAAATTATGTTAAGCACCATGAATACTACAGTAAGAAAAGTGCATAAATTTAGTGATATTTCCTTTAGGAAAAACCTCTTTTCATTTTATTTCCACAGGATTCTTAGCTGAGGTCAGTGAATTTGGTGGAGTTACAAGGCCTTTTCAAATACTTAGTGAAAATCAGTTAATTGATATTGTACAAGGAACCTCAGCAAATTGCAAATGTGTTTCCAATAATATTTCTGAAGGTTAAGGGTTCAGAAGCTCTGCCCGTACTTCCAATAAGAGAAAACCTGTAGAAGTATTACCTTTGCAAAAAATAGCACAAGAAGATATGTTAGAAGTATTTGATTATAGAATATGCAAGGAGAGTAACTCACAGACAAGAAGAAAGTATAAACATCACAGAATGCTTTCAAAGCTGGTGAAGAATCCTGGAAACTAAAATCAGGTTCATGGAAAATAAGGAGGTAATTGGTGACAGCCAGCATGGCTTTACTTAGGGAAAATTGTGCCTGACAAATTTTGTAGCCTTCCATGAAGGGATACAGCCCTGTAGATAAGGGAAGAGCAGCTGGACTGGTGCAAACCATTGGGCAGTGTCCTGCATGACATCCTTGTCTCTTAATTGGAGAGTCATTGATTTGACCAATGACTACATGGTATAAGGGATTAGTTGGATGGTCACAATCAAAGAGTTTTGGTCAACAGCTCAACGTCCGAGAGACCAGTGACAATTAGTGTTCCTTAGGGGTCACTGTTGGGACTGGTGCTGTGTAAGGTCTTTGTTGGTGACATGGACAGTGGGACTGAGTGCATCCTCAACCACTTTGCCAACGACACTGAGAGACAGTTGGGGTGGTTTAGCCTGGAAAAGGTTCTGGGGAGACCTCAGAACAGCATCCCTGTAATTAAATGGGGCCTCCAAGAGAGGCAGAGAAGGATTTTGTACATGGGCACATGGTGATAGGACAAGGGGTGTCCTTAAATTGGAAGAGAACATGTTTAGATTAGATATAAAGAAGAAATTCTTCACTGTGAAGGTAGTGAGGCACTGGAACAGCTTGACCAGAGAAGTTGAGGAAGCTCCATCTCTGGAAATGTTCAATGCCAGGTTGGATGGGACCCTGAGTAATGTGGTCTAGTGGAAGGTGCCCCTGCCCATGGCAGTGGAGCTGGAACAAGATGATCTTCAATGCTACTTCCAACCCAAACCATTCTGTGATCCTAGGAATGAGAATTTACCACTTTATAATATAAAAACAAGTACACATCTCTGTCCATATAAGTCCAAGAAAAATTAGCTTGAACTGTGTCAGAATAGGTGAAAAGAAGATGACTTCATTTGTTCTTTGAAATCCTGTTCTTTTCCATGAAGACAGACATTGCAGACTTCCCCTCTGTGAGAGGTCAGGAAGGCTGGCTTGCTTGTTATAGCAAAATGATGGGTAAAGATACTAACTCTGGCAATAGTTGAACAAAGATGACAAATACAGGGGAGAGAGATAAGCTATTTAACCTGAAGGAAGAGCCAGTGATTAAACTGCCCATGAATAAGTTTAGGCAGGAAATCAGAAAATTTTCTTAGAGTTGCTGAACCCTCAGTCTTAGACATACTGTTTTACTTTTGTTTTTTCCTTCCTTTTTTTCCCCTTCAGTAGATTTCAGTCTAAACTGCAGTCTTTCTTGCAAGCTTTCTACCTTTGATAGCTATTAAATTAGGTTTTACCTCTTTGGTTTTGTCCAGATTAAATACATTTAAAGCAGAGCACGACCCAACGAGACAAAGGAACCAATGGCATTTCCTTTGTCTGTTTTTGTCTTCTACATGGGTATCCATCATTTAAATACTTGGGAGAAAAAAAGTTTGAAGAAAACCTAAACCTCTGGACAGAAACCACTTGTTCACTCATACAATTAAACCAAAAAGAGATATACAAGGTCTGAAAATATGGCAGTACATAAACATGCTACTTTACAGTATTATAAAGCCAATTAGATAAATGGAAAAAAACTTGTTTTTCTTTTCTCAGATAGCAGAAGAATGAGTATATGTATGCACAGAAGTGGTTGTCTGAGGTGATGACAGAAAACATTTAAAAAGTAAAACAGACCTATAACCTCATTCCTTCTATTGTTCTTCTGTTAGAATATTCCCTCTTGTGAAGAGATCCAAGCCTCACTTTAAATGAGAAGCTTTTATCAGTGTGATTTGTAGCACTGATGGTAGACTGTGGGCCTAAGTCTCTCTACTGAAACACATACACACACAAAAACTTCAAAAGCCATTTAAAATGTTTCCCTGATAACTGTTCTGCATACATTTTTAGACCCAGATTTGCTTGCATGGCAGTGCTTTTACAGATCTAGGTCTTGCTGATAGTTAACTTTTTGACATAGGCCAACTTTTTGACATCAAGAGGACATTCCTCTCTCACAATAAGGCTGTGATAATTTTAGGTATTTGCTATTGACAAGTCAAAATGCTTTTATTTTCAATACTGAAGGCATTGTTTACTTGTGATAAAAATCACAGGGCATGCCAAATCTTGATAAGGGAGCATGTCGTGAGTTGCTCTTGACTGTGTCACAAATACATCTCTACTCTGTAATTTTTAAGTTTTTTATTTTCCCACTAGCTTCGCTGGCTTTTATAGTTACTGCTTTTTGCAACTAAGGCAGATACTGAATGGCTGGGAGCCTAGAGAGGTGAGCATTAAATCACAGCAGGTGTTCAAGCAAATTGGAAACATGGGTGTTTCACTGAAAGTGGAAATCATCTTTATAAAATTTAGGTGTGATGTGCATTACTTGGAGAAGAAGTATCATAATAATGTGTGATTCCTACCTTAGTGAGCATAGGGATGGTTTAATCAAAGTGAAAATGAGTGTTTCATATTTAGCTGGGAGCTTTGGCAATCTTCCTCCTGCCAGCTAAAATCACAGGGTGTGTGCTAAGGCTGTCCACCAGGCAATTTCACTCAAAAGAAAAGATAAACGTTTAACCTGATCCTGCACAGGGTTCTGCCACTGACACTGCTGCCAGGGTCCACCACTGCTGTGAGCTCCAGGTATTCACAGGTGTGCTAAGTGGCCCAGAAAAAAACCTATCCTCAGTTATAGCGAGGTTACAGCTCAATTTTGTTAATGGTTGAAACACTTTGGTAACAATCTTGGAGTCTGCACCCTCTGCAGGAACTGTTGACCCTTTCTGTTATGTCTCAGCACTGAATGCTGATGCTGATGCTACAGAAGCAGGAGTGGGGACCTAAAGTTTAGCTCCCTGAATTTGAAAGTAATGTTTTCTACATGCTAGATGTAGATATACTTTAAGACCCCTGCAGCACTGAGAACAGACCTTCAGTTTTGCCCAAAAGCATTCAGTACAAAAGGCATTTGGTACAAAAAGCCAAAATAAAGACTCCCTGTCTCTTTTTTTAAACCTACTTTTGAGCTCATAATCTGACTTCTAACCAAAAAAATTAGACCTCCAGTTTACCGCTCCCTTTATTTTAATTCCTATATTAAATTATTCCCATATTATTCCCTTGAATGGAAATATTTCTGATAGTTCACATGCAGGAAGAAAATCCACATACCACTAAGGCAGACTTTCAGGTGATCTAAATAAGGAGTCCAGTAGATTGACTATTTTGAACAAGAGTCAACGCCCCCTGCAATATTCTCGCTCAATGTGCAGTAGTTTAGAACTCAAGTTTCTTCCCATTTTTCTTCAGGCATATTTAGGCAGGTATGTAAATCAATATACTAATGCTGAAACAATTTCAAAGTATCAAAAGCTGCTAATTGATAGCTAAATGTGAGCTTATTTTTCATGTGAAACCTCTGTACTGTATGCATTGTTGAAATAATGGTAATCATTTTCTTTGTGACATTCTCTTGAGGAATTTTAAACAAAGCCTTCAGTAATTGCTTAGTTATTTCAGACCTGCCTAGTAATTTTCCACTGTATTAAAAGGCATTTGTTATTGAGAGTGATGGAAAAAATGTACATGTCTGCTGGATGGAGCTTTTACTTATTTTCAGTCAACATAATTACCTTTTATTAACGCACGTGGTATCTGACAAAAGCATACCTTTTATTTAATTGACTAATACTTTCCTAGGTTCATATCTGTGGGGTATCTATTCCCTTCAAATTATAATGAACAAGTAAGATTGGTTATGTGTGCAATATGGCGGTTTTAGTTCTTTTGGAAAGAAAAAAAACCAACCCTACTCACAATAAAACAATGCCATTTTAGAGGAAAACCTAATCCAATGAACTGAATTTTGAAGCAACATTTAGAAGAAAACAGTATTAGTACTAGGAAGACAATTTTTGTAGCACATGTACTATATTCTGGTGACTTTGTAAGGTAATCAATAATATAAAGGGTATTTATTATTCAGATATTGAAGTATTAAATGACAGATATTATCTACCTAAAAGTCAGCTATAGCACTAACTATTATATGATTGTCATGGTTTAAGCCCAGCCAGCAACTAAGCCTCACTCAGCCATTTGCTCACTGCCCCCTCAGCGGGACCAAGGAATGGGAAATGTAAGAGTGAGAAAACTCATGGGTGGAAATAAAGACAGTGAAACAGGTAAAGCAAAATCCACACATGCAAGCAAGTTAAACAAGGAAATGATTCACCATACTGCATGGGAAGGCTGATGTCCAGCCATCTCCAGGAAAGGAGGGCTACATCACACCTAAGAGTGTTTTGGGAAGACAAACCCCATGACTTGGAAACCCTCCCCTTTCCTCTCTCTTCCCCCAGCTGCACATGCTAAGCCTGCTGCCCTGCGGTGTGGATTAGCACTCGGGTCAGTCGGTAGGGGTCAGCTGTCCTGGCTGTGCCACCTCACAACTCCTTGTGCACCCCCAGCTTCCTCGTGGGTGGAGTGTTATGACAAATAGAAAAAGCCTTGGCTTTGAGTTAGCACTACTCAACAACAGCTAAAACATCCCTGTGTTATCTACACTGTTCTCAGCACAAACCCAAAACATAGCCCCACACCAGCTATTAAGAAAGAAATTAACTCCAACCCAGCCAACACCAACACAGTTATTGCATTGATTCCATTTTCAAACTGATTTTCCAACAGTGCAGTGAAAGCTAATACCCTTTCAATACTTTTGGTAACCTGTACCTCACGTAGGAATTACAGCAAGGTCAGAAGGGAGACCTCAGAGCAGCAGCTGTGACCTCGGACCACACCAGTGAGAGCTCCAAAAAACATAAAGTGGGTCCTTGTGCTCTCAGCCTCCCATGGCTTCATTAACTGTGAAATAAGCCCCGTGATGTGTTCTGAGGCTTCACAATCATAGAGGGCTTTTGTACACGTTGATATTCATAACCAGCTTATAAGAGCCATGTTTACGTGGATCAGAGATGTCCTGATGACCACATCCTCCTCCCTTCTGCCTCTAATGAGACACCCAGGACCAACCTCACAAGAACACACTCCAGTAGTTTCTGCTTTTCTCGCTGCTTCTCATCTGCTTTTGTGCAATGGCATTTGCTGCGTTTACAAAGGACTTGGGGTCTCCTGTGAGGCACTGATTCCCAAGTCCCCCCGAGCAGAAGGACTGTGTAAAGCAGCCAGACTGCCTGCTAGCAGGTGTGCTGCAAACGTCTCCTTCAACAAGTGTTTAGGCAGCACAAGTATGAGCACAATTCCCACACAGGCTTAGGTGAGAGCACAGACTCTAGCTCTAGCAGCCTAGCTCCAGCTGTTTCAGCTTTGTCACTGATGTCTGAATGTTACTTCAGCATCTTGCCATGGTCTGGCCCTAAGAAACAACTTTTTCTGGAACCATGCAGGGAGCAGAATGCCATTTAATTACATTTATTGAATGCTCAAACACTCTTCCCTTGACATATTACTTATTTAGGAACAGTACAGCACAATTTCAAATTACAAACAATACTACTACAGAAGAAACATTAAAAAATTGATTCAAATTAATGTCAGAAAATTCCTTTTCCTTAGTAATTTGGCTGAAAAAAATACAATCATTTTATTCCTGAATTTGAATGAAACTTATATAGGCTCATTTATCATTTTCCTCTAAACTTTGGAGCTGTAGAAACTTTGCTTTCTGATATTATTCTGAAACAACAACAACAACAAAGTAAAAACCACCGCAAATCAACAATGAACAATTTTTTCAGTTAGTATGACCAAAAGCAACTATTTACCATGGGATACATTTGTATGATAGCTGTGTGACTCTTCTCATATTCAACATCTCCTTTACAGTATTTACATTTTATGAGGACAGGCAAAACATATCCAGAAAAGGTAATTCCTTACTTCTCAACATTAAAAATTTTTTCTTCTCCCCCTGTGAGTTTAAATTTTAGAATTACCATGCTTTTTTACTATGTAGAAGGAAAATCTGAATTCTAGTCTATCATATTCTACCTGGTTTTTGGGTCAATTTCTCTTTCTCTAGAATAATTTTCTTTTTTTCTGCTTACTGTTTTTCAACATGAACTCAAGTTTCTAGAAGCTGCAGTAAAAAGCAAGGTCCACTTTATTGTACAGGTGCTCTAAAGATACAGCACCAGACAAGTCATGACACATGAGCAGCATCAGAAGGGAAAACAGAGATGAATTGTGTCCAAACATTGAAGTGTCAACTAAAGTTGCAAAGAGTTTAAAAATTTTTTAAATAGTTTTAAAAAGTTAAAAATAAAATCTTTTAAGTGCTAATTTATCATAGGTGTCTCTCAGTCTATTCAGTGATGGTAAATTGAAACTACTGGGTGAGTTTAAGAATAGAGTCAATGGTTTAAGAAAGATACAGCCATAAGATTTGAGCTACTCCAATAAGATGCTGAAACAAGGATGTGTTCCTAAGGTTGGCATAGAAGTAAATCAGAAACAGAGGGAGCACTTCACTGAGCCACCTCAAGTCTGATGGGTTGCTCTCCTATGGTGCAGCATTTTATAGGAATAAGGTCACGAAAGGCTCATTCCTAGTAGTAAAATAACACCTCAGAGTACCTTATTTGGTTTCAAAATATACTAATCTGTCAACCTTGGTAATTATAATTCTATTCATGTATACTCTGGTCATGGCACAGAAACTGGACAAAGAAATTATATAATTTTCACAGAGAAAAACCTGGCCTAATGATCTAAGCACTGCCTCTCTCCAAAGGCAGATTTGTGTTTAACTCCTGATTAACCACAAATATATCCATGGCTTCAGGGCACATTGTTTAGCCTGAACTCAAAGTGTGAAACTCACCATTTAGATAGAAGATGCTCATGTTTTCAAAAAGCAATTTGATTGCCCAAGCTAGGAGGCACTTTAAACCTGCTGGATCCACATGGGGGAGTGCAGGGAACCCAGCAAGCTCAGCTGCGGTTTGGAGGGGGTGCAGAAAAAGCCCCATCCACTCATAGCTGGGGACAGAACCCAGTACAGTACTCCATTTGCACTTGACTTTCCAAACACAGGATGGAGGCAGAAGAAAAGAAAACCAAGTTTGTTTTACACAGTAACTGAGTAGGTTAAGCAGTGATCCAGGAAAAGATGGTGCTGAAAATCATTTCCATTTGGTAGTTTGTAGCTCCTTTATGATGGGACGTTAATTGCTAGGCTAAGAATGGGACTTTGGCAGAGCATTCCTCACCTTGCAGGTGAATCAGACCCCAGTTTAGGACAGCAAGAGCCACCCTGTTAAAGAGCAGAGAGCACGGTGTCCAAATGAGTCTTCCTGCAACAGAGAACCTTGGGGGTCAGATCTTTCTTCACAGTATTACTTATACACCTTATTCAACAAATCTTCTGTG
Source organism: Entomyzon cyanotis (assembly GCA_024500445.1). Classification (NCBI taxonomy): domain Eukaryota; kingdom Metazoa; phylum Chordata; class Aves; order Passeriformes; family Meliphagidae; genus Entomyzon; species Entomyzon cyanotis. The sequence goes on from JAKEPQ010001009.1 coordinate 11,887,197, forward strand.
ATGCTGTAAGTCTTATTATTTTTCATTCAGCATGACCATAAGGCAAACAGTATTATTTGCCTGTATTCCAGTAGTCCTATTATTGGTAATAGGCAGCAGGAAGATGACTCTGACAGTAGAAAAACACATTTTCAGGAATTTTCTATCAATTAGCTTTGCAATCATTATTTCTCAGTCACTTTATAATATCAATCTTTCCACTGACAGTGGTTGTTAGTTCGTATTTCTTTCCTAATAAAAATAGTTTTACTTCTAGGAGCTTCTCTGCTGCCCTCTTAAGCCTGTTGCTAGAACAGCAGAGCTGAATGAGAAAATGTTCAGCAACATGCTTTAAATAGTTTCTGCTTTGACTCTGCTTCAAGGAACTTAAATATTTTTCTGATTATGTAAAAAAATAGAAGTTCCTTACGTTTTCAAATAATATTGTAAATCAGTGTAATATATCAGTATTATTTTGCATTATATTATTATATATTGGTATTATAATATTTCTTATATTAACTGCTTTAAAATACAACAGTGCTAGAAATTAATATGGAAAAAGATAAATTTTTTGTGGGCTTATTTTTTAATATTTTAACACTCTCTTCATATACATACCAAGATTGTCTGTCAATTTAAAATTTTGGTCTCTTTTTAATTTCTTACACATATTTCTTTCTTAATATGCCTTCCTAGAGTAAACCAGATTCAAATAACTTTTTAAACCTCACTCAGAAAAAAACGAAAATTATGGATCCACTGATTTGCCGTTTTTTTAATGCATTTTTTAATGCTTGGTGATAGCACAGATGAAAAGAACATGGTAAATACTGGCAAAAAATTGTAAAAGCTGGGTTTATCCCAAAACTGAAAAAAAAATTATCTATTCATATCTATTGTTTTCTTCATTAACAAGGTGTTATAATGAATTTGCTGTAACTGAAAGCCTTAAACTAACCTTTTATAGAAAAAAAACTAAACCCACTTATTTTAACATGCAAATTTCCCTGCTTGCTTTCAAATATTCACTTTGGATGCTAATCCAAAGATCAATGGGAGAGGGAACAGGAAGGAAAAGTCCTATTTGCTTTTTTCTCATACCTCTTCCAGTCAAATACTACCTGGTATTATGACCTATTCTATACTCTCTGTCAAAATAATTTATAACTAGGCTCTTTTAAAAACAGTCTATATTTAGAGTTAAATTTGTTACTGCTGAGCATGTAGGCAGAGGGAGATATCAAGGCAGATTTGTACAAATTCAAATATCATCTTAAACATGGACAGCAAGTTTAAGTCATAGCAATCCAATTGTCCAAAGGCTTTATCTCCTGCACTCTGACTGCTGAGGAGGTTACCACTTGAGAAACAGAAAATGCAGGCACTGAATGTCAGAGTAACCCAAGATTATGGAGCAACCCAGGCTTCCAATACCTCCTTTTGAGGTTTAATCTGAGAAAGAAGCAGTTGATGCAGCAGCATGGAACCCACAACCTCTTGAATTGCTCCAGGCTAACTCTGGGACACATAAGACAATGGCAGGTCTGATCCATGTTTCCCTCAAAACATAAAACAAATGTATTGCAATAAAAGCTTATTTAGTTGTCTCATCCCCATTTTCACAAATATCATATCACAGTGTAAGGAATTCCTAACATACACAAAAAAACTTTCACCACTTACAAGCATATTTTTGCACCTGAAATTTGATTTTATTTAGAAAATAAATGCTATTCAGTTTAAAAACTAAGACATAAAAAGTTACACTCCATGCTTAATGAAGCTATGTAGGACAACTAAGAATAAATATTACCCAAATCACTCCACCTGTAAGAATACTAGACATTTCTGGAGGAAGTGTTTTATGCAGCTCATAACTGTGCATGAAAAAGGCTGATACAATGGTATGTGATCACACCAGTCTAAGAAGATTACAAAATTCACTTTTGAAAACCTAAAGACTTCTTGTTAGCAGTGCAGTTTTATTGACAGCAACTTTCGGTCTGGTGGCACAAGGTGCTCGGTTAAGCACACTGTAAGACTGAAAGATAATTATGATTTCTGCTTCTGTGCTTTGCTTGAATGACTTTGAATCAAGCTAACATTGTGTTAAAAGAAATCCACTTTGCATGATGGAATGCATCGTTTGGAAAAATAAGCAGCGGCACACTAGAAGGTTAGAGAAAGAAGGGGAAGAACTGTGTTTATACAATCAAAGCAATGGTAAAAATGGGCCTTACTGACACATGTCAGTGAGTCTGTCATCATGGGGTAAACAGACCAGCTGGGATCAAGACACACAAATGATCTGCTCTGGGAAGACCCACTAAAGCACATAGGAGCATCAGCCGTAGAGCAAAGCTTATTTCTTAGTGGGAATGCAAAGTGAGAACTTAACAAGTGAGTTGCCTTAAATGTTACTGTTTTCCTTCTTTGCTTCAATAAGAGAATAATTTTTATCTCTTTGTTGGCAGAACTCTTCACTAGAACACAAGTGATCTCTGACACACTGACAGGGAAAAAAAATAAAGAAAAGTCCTTCAAGAAAAAGTTGTGTGGAATTAAAGCTTTTAAGATGAAAACAGCAGGAGTAGGTATGCTGTGCTCATCTTGCTGGATCTCTAGAAAAATTTGTGGAGAACCTAGTTAGAGCTTTCCTGAAGAAGAGAAACTGAAATAGGCAGTCTTTAGAGCATTTCTTTAGGGCCAGAAAATCAGAAAATGTATAGTAATTATATATATAACTCTAAATGGTAGTTCTCTGTCTTTCTCTGCTATTCTACCATCTAATCAACATCTGTTTATGGTTTTATGCTTTTGCCACTTACAGTGGATCACTAAGAAAGAGGTGGAACAAAACGAAGTGATAGGTGTAATGTATTTAATTTATCACTTACTAATTTTTATGAAATGCTGTACTTTATGAGGCTTATAATTAAAGCTTTAGGTTTTTGTCACACTGTAAGAACAGAATTGTAAAGATTCAGGAAGTCATGTGTTTCACAGAGTATAGTAGTTATGCTACAACAATGTAGTTTATATTATATTAATTTAAATAAAAAACATTAAATTTACAGTTCTTAATTAAAATAGAGCAACTATTAAATAAACTGGAAAATAATAAACATAAATTGATGATAAATTTAATGTCATATGATGGATTAAATTCAGTGCTTTAAAAACATATTAGAGATTGTGAAAATTATTTAATATCACTCACTTGAACACTTTAATTAAAATGCAAATTCATCTACAGAACAGATGTAAAGAGAAAAGCTTTGGTGAATATGGAATATCTGAGAAATCATTAACCAACATCACAGAACATCATAGAACATTAGACGCCTGCTACTGAATTGGAAATATGTTCACTGTGATGAAAAGATTTTAAATTAAATCAGATGGCTGTACCACCTAGTGTTTTAATTTCCGGAAACCTCATTCTGAAACACTTTCTTACTCTGAATAATAACTTCCATCATCATCAAAGGACTATTAAACCCTTAGCTTTTCACCAAAGTAGTTTTTCTTATGTCACATTCTGTCATTTGGCAAGCAGTGTAATGCAATGCTGTTGATGTGTCATATAAATGCTTACATAAATAAATTAATGTCAGAAATTAAAACTACCTCATGAAAATGAAGGGGACAAAGTGATGGAGTCGGGGATGTATTGGCTTTCAACAGATTTCATTAACTGAATAGTTTGTAGCCTTGAATTAGAGGTCTACAAACCAAACACGAACATGATATTTCTGTGCAGATGTGCAGACAGATCAGCACCTATTGCTGCCCACAGCTGCTGGAGCCTCCCAGCTGTGTTCATGCTGCTCAGACCACACTGATGGTACCCAGCTGACAAGGTGCTGAGGTCCTTGCAGTGACTGGTACTTCGCCAATTTGCTTTCCTTGTTCTCTAAACAGGCATTTTAAATGTTAAATAGTTAAATGTGAATGTTCCCGTGCTTTTATCTATATTTGTGAAGACAACATATCTAGGTGATGTGGCTGTGCTTCCACAGGTGACATCTAAGCAACACCTCCCACCTCTCACCTACCCACCTGTACCCACACTACACCTCTCTATTGTGTGTGAGCACAACTGCTTGTGACTTGCACTCAACCAAACTGGGAACTGATCCAGTTTACAAAATAAACTGGTGTTCTGGGGAAGGTGGAGGGGCAGCCCAGGCTGCAAGGCAAGGTGTGTTTCCCAAGGCACCTGAGCCTGTTTAATAGTCCTGTGCTTCCCCACCACTCTGTGAAACACCCCCTGCTACTCATTTTGACTTTGAAGTTCCATACATTACCAAGTGTAGCCAGACTTTCTGGGTGTTGCAGGATGCTCCCCCCACTTCTCTCTCTCCCTGATCTGTCGCAGGAAATGGATGGCTCAGATTAGGCTGATAGCCTAAATCAGGGCTACCTGGTGCTGGCGACTGAAAGTCTGAAAAGACACTCCCCTGTGGAATGTAGAGAGAATGTGAGAAATTTTTAGTGACCACAAATCCACACTTTTTTGTCCTATAAAAAGCTCACGAAATCTCAGAAAAGGTAGAAGCTTTTCTACATGGATACTGAAGCATGAGGGAAAACTTCTCCCCAGAGCTTGAACGCAGCTCTGTGGTAACTTCTTGCAAGATTGAGAGCAGACTCTAATGTATCCCAGCACCAAAATTGGATTTTGGTAAGATCATTGTTTTCCTAAATTGTATTATTCTGGCTAACCTATAGGTACCTTTCTTGACTTGCATTTTTAACTATTTTTATAGTTCAAGCAAGCATTTGCTCCATAATTGCATTTTAGCTATTATAGTTTTGCAATTATGCATTCATTGCGTGTGTATGTATGTCAATCTGTTCTATGTTTGTATGTTTGTTATTTTCTGTGTTTACTAAATGGTATTTTACATCATGTTAGACTAATGTGCCAAATATCAAAGAGCCTTGCAAATGGGACTGAGTCTTGGGGAGCTAGCTACCCGAATAAAAATTACTGCCTGTTGCCAATAGCCTGGCAAACTGCAGGAACTCAAAAGGCTCCTGTCTCCCATGCAAGACACTGGGTTATCTTCAAAGCGTAGGCACTTTGTTTTGGAAGTTTATATTAATGCAATATCAAAGCCCGTAGGAACATTGCCATACATGTGACCACGAGCACAGGCATGGATTTTTAGTGTTTGGATCATGCTGAGTGTTGAGCAACATTAAGTTTCTACTATGAAACTCCTGAGTGCTCATTAATTCATGGCATCATCTAGAGCTTAGAAGTGCAACATAACACATGGTCTGGTGTAGGGAAACACAGCCTTGTGTTACATCCCACATATGAGATGTGCAATTTAAGCATAAATGCCAAGATTCCCTGGGTTGTTTTGGGTTTTTTTCCTCATGAATGAGCATGCTAATCTCAATTACCCCACAAGTTTTATTTAGAAAGTTAAGATCAGCATAAGATGTAAGCCACTTTCTTCAAATACAGACAACTGCAGTACTTTTCCAGACATAAACATGCTAGATGAAAATACATCTCAACAGAGTAATTCTAGTTTTCATGGCCCACTCTATCTTTGCTGACAAGGGCAGAATTTGTGACAATAAGCAAGAGCATCTTTTCTGACAATATTAGCTGTATACTGCAGTAATATTTCAAAATGCTCTCTTTAGTCCTATTTTATACAGCTATTGCCTAATAAAATATTTGATGCACTACTGACATCAGCTGGATATAAGAAGACTTTACACTTATATTTTAAAGTAAAAATAATTCTTTCATTCATCAGCCTAGGATGTTGTGCCCACTATAATCTAATAAAGCTGTCACCCCCCAGACAAATTCAGCTTATCATAAAGCAACCAACCATAACCTCTTCACTCCCAAAGCTGTTCTGGTGTTAGTACCTTTTGATTCCCTTCTTTTCTGTGCTGGGTCTCTTCTCAGCCTCTCATCCTCCCTGTCCACTCTCCTGGCACAACAGTTCATGCAGCTGGATGGCTCAGGGATAGTCCAGCTGGAAAACAATTTTCCCCTTTCCTTATTTTTCAGAAGCACTGATTGCCTGACCTAGACCATGGGGGTTGCATGACCACCACTTTGCATGTGGAAGTGCAATTGAGTACAAGTGCAGAAAAGCTGGGGGAAAGAAAAGGAAATAAAATCTTAGAAGTCTTAATTAATCTGAAATATTTTGTGAAATACTTAGAATTTTCTATCAGAGACTGAGCACTGGTAGTTATTTTCCTAACTACTTGGGTTATTTATACATTGTTGTCTTGCAAATTTGTTATAAAACAATTGTATAAGCAAATAGAATCAAGTAGTCAATACTAACAATCGACTTAGATATGTAAAAATTCTCAGTTAAAGGTGCTCAAGTATGTTCATTTGGAATATAAGTAAATGGGTACTAATCAATACAACCACAGCTCTAGACCAACCTCCATCAAATGTGAATGAAATTAGATTTTCTTGAATGTTATCAAATTGAAGATATGCCCCATACAATGCACATATCTATCCAATTAGAGATGTGCAATGTAAAAATACTAGACAATTTATATAAGAGACAAAGTTAACTGGATTTCACTTAAAAGGGTGACCAGAGCTGGAGAGCACCATCAGACAAGGTGTGATCAGAACATGACAACCAAAAATTTCAAAATCATCTACCTCTCTTTCATTTTTTCAACTTAAAAGATGAAGTCTGTTAAAAATTCTCTTTGTGGGTGTTCTAAGAATGCCAGAGTATCTCCCTTTCCATTTGCACAGTCCCTGCAAACTTTGCTAAGTTATTTTGCCTTACAAATTTACCATTTCTCTTTAAACTGACAAGTAATGTTGTAAAACATCTGATGTTCCATATGGCTTGAAAGTTTGTAAAAAATCTAGTTTCTAAAATTACCATATTTCAATGTCTTTAGAGCTGTGAAAGGCTTTTCTTAGCCTGCTTTCTATACCATTATTACAATCCTGAAGTGGTGTTTATCACAGGAGGATACCACCTGCTTCTCAGAACTGCGTGCTATTCTTCCACGTTTCCCTCCATGGATCACCTGCCAATGAATCACCAAGGAAACTCATTACCAAAAGCACAAACTCCACTGAGCGGTGCAGCTGACTGCCAGCAGATAGTGTTATTTGCTGTATCACTCAAGCGTGTTATTTCTTCAAATGCTGCACTTCTGTCATGTTGAATGGCTCTGCTACACTGCTTCTCATTCTCATTCGTTATTTAATTTTAATCTCATCTGACTTTCTGATGTCAGTACAATGTCTGAGCTGCTATCAGAAAGTCAGTGTGAGGCTATTTTAACTGCTGTGAAAAGAAAAAGACACGGTTCTCTTTCTTTTCATTTGTCTTTTATATTGAAGCATTTGCTAGTTCATTAGCTCATCTCAGGCATATCACGTTCTGGATGAATAAAGAAGAAAGCGAACCTTTCTTCCACACAGTTCAGTGCTTACCTGCAGTTCACACCAGGCTGTGATTTTCCTATTTTCGCACTGTCGGTCTCCATGAAGGTTCATGGACTACTTCACATAAAATGCAAAGATCGTGACTCATCTAGATCTCAGCCTAAGGTTTAAGCTGTGACCTGAATGCCTGCCAATATCAGGTAAATACTTTCAGTGATAGCTTGAAGACTTCCAGAATACAATCTTTTAATGTTTGGGTCAACTTTTGCCTTTTCTTCTGTCTTGATTTAATGTGGGATAGAGCTAATTCTCTTTTGTCTGGTGCTGTGCTATGTTTTGGATTGAATGTGAGAATAATGTCAATGACACACTGATGATTTAGCTATTGCTAAGTTGAGTTCACTCTAAATCAAAGACTTTTCAGTGTCTCCTGCTCTGCCAGTGAGCAAGTGCACAAGAAGCCATGAGGGATCACGGCCAGGAGAGCTGACCCAAAGTGACCAGAGAGATATTCCATTCCATCGAACACCATGCTCAATATATAGACTGGGGGGAGTTGGCTGGAAGGAAGACTGATCATTGCTGAGGGATGGGCTGGGCAACAGCAGTGAGTTTTGAGTAATAGTATGGTGCATCACTTCTCTTGGGTTTTATTCCTCTCTGTCTCTCACATTCTTAACAATTATTATTATTATTAATGTTATTGTTGTTATTATCTTAATTATTAACATTTTATTTTGTTTATATTATGCAGCTGTTCTTAACTCGACCCACAAGTTTTATTTTTCTCCCTGATTTTGCTTTGCAGAGGGGAAGGCTGAGAGGAAGGGAGTGAGCAGCTGCATGGTACTTGATTGCCAGCTGGGGTTAAACCAAGACACTCACCTACTTTCTACAAATTCCAGTTTTCAGTCCTTGTGTTTTGGACACCTACTTGTGTGAATTTTCCCAGGGCCTCTACTGGTTAGGCATCCTGGCCAGCTATCTGCACTGTCCTACTGTGGCTTATTTCTTTCTATCAAACTGGAGGAATGAGGAACACCTCATTTACCCACAGATTTAAGGCAAAGGCTTCTTCTCATTAGAACCACTGCACCCATTAGCCAGTGCTCCTTTACTCACCGGAGCTCACAGTTCTCCAGCTCAAAGCTGATCCAACCAGGTATTTGAAACCACTGAATGTCACTGCTCCATAACTTTACTGTGCACAGAGTCTTCCACAGACAGCTTGGTGACCTTTCATTCTGGTGAAGCTCTGAATGGCTCTATGAACTCTTTTCCTACTTAAATGAATCATATTAGTGCAATAATTTAATACTAGTTACTGTCCCAAGATTCCAAAATATAAATTATTTTCTTTTTTTTTGTTATAGCTACTTTCCTATTAGTCCAAAAGCAACCACCACTTTTTATTTGAAAAGCATTGACTTAGATATCAATGGTACTTTTTATTTTTCAGGTTATGCCTTTATCCATTTCTACACTTATGTAGGGCAATTTACTACATCTTTGCTTAACGATGCCAACTTGATCTTTTTTTGCAGTGCAGTTGTGGACACTAATGGAAACCATTTAAATGAGGATTAAATTGGAGTAAAAAATGAAAGCTAAAAAGGCTCAGGTATATTTTAACTCTGAGATATTCAGTGACCTGCAAAGCGTGGCAATGTTACAGAGATAAAAATCTGTTTAATCTATTGATGGATGAAAAACATTATCATTATCACTGAATCAAGCACCATAGGTTTTTAATACTTTTGAAGAACTGAAGGGTGGATTTAGATTATAATAACATCAGAAATAACAGTATTCCTGTTTGGAGAGTGCACTGTATGCTGACTGATATCTGACAAGATACTGAGGGATTCTGATGAAAGTCATATCACCATCTTATCATTTCAAGATACCATCACTTTTATTCCGATATTGTCCTTGGTGAATACTTAAGTTTAGGATAAAATTAAGCAACAATTTGTTATTTTTCCTATTATCCATTTAAAAAAAACCTAGTTGAAAAGTATATTTAAATTTATGGAAAATCAGGCAACACTATATCAATGTATAAGGCTTAAGCTCTTTCTCAGTACAATATTTGATGGTAAATTTATTACTTCCACTTAAAAAAGAAGAAAATACATTTTATCACTCTTTGTTTAGGCACTGAGTTTAAGAGGTTGAAAGCAATGATTATCAGGACAAAGGTCTTAAGGATTACTTAGTACAGTCTGGTTGGTAAATATATATAGTTGGCATATAAAATATAATATAATACAGCCTTATTAAAGCAAAAGACAAAATTTCTACTGGATTCTCTGTAGCCACAGGGCTCATAAACTACTGCCTTCCCACACATTTAGCCCTTTCATTTCTGTAGGTCTATTCAGGTATGTACATTTTGACTCATCTGTCTGGCTAACAAAAATGTAATAATGACAAACGAGCAGTGTGGCAGTGTCGCTGCTGAAGGCCACATCTACAGCATTTATTTTGAGAGGAACATTCTCCCAGGATTGCAAGTTTTAAATTGCATGTGAGAGGAGTAAGAATTGACACAAATTCAAGAAATAGACTGAAGACCTGGCACAAAGTGCTTGTTTGGAACAAAGAGGAATGCTTTGATTCTGAGGCTGGGAATATTGTATGAGAGCCTTTAAGTTAGAGCATTTTGGAAAAAAAAATTGAATGGTTTTGAAGTATTATTAGTCACTTCAAAGACTATGGGTGCTGAGCTAAAGGAGCATTATGCTATAAACTTTGCAAGCTTTCTTTTTCCCCTAGTGAAAAAAGGGTCCTTATATTTATCTCTTTACTCAGTATTCTATGTTTTTCCTCATACATGTTTCAATGGGTTTTCATTGACTTGAATAACAATGTATTTTAAGACAATTAGACTGATGCAAAATATGGTATAATGTTGACAATCTTGACATTTGTCAAGACTGCCTTTTTTGTTAATCCATTTATTGAAAAAAAATTTTAAAAATCTGCCAGGTTGAATTGACACTGTCATCTGTAAGGTTAGATCACATGCCTCCATCACTCAGCCACCAGCTGAGCTCAGATGCCATTAAAGACTTTAATGTACAACATCCAAAATTCTTTGGAAGTTATGTTTACTATTGTGGTTAGATGCAGAGTTTGATTTTTTTCTACAAAGTTTGTATTTTTACATATAAATGCTCTTTTCTCATCCTTTCCCTCCATCCTCTTGCATTCAGCCATGAATTTACAAGATTTGGTATTTACAGAGAATTGAATGTCAGCTATTTCAGGATTCAATCCATCACAGCCCATTACACTATTTAGTAAATATGTTTTCCTGTACTTCAATTATTCAAACCACAATTTATTGTATTAATTTATTATTGAGAAACCTAACTTAGATTCCTATTCATTTTGAGGTGATTTATGTCACTGTCTCAGTTTTCTGCTAACAAATCATTAGTGAGCCACATTTCTGAAACACCAAGTTCTGAAAGGCAACAGTGTTGCTTAAACAGGAAAAGAGAACATTCGGATGGTTTTTCTTTTAACCTAAATTTTCCAGAAGTTTATGGTACTGAAATGTACTTTATCATAGCACAACCTTTTCATCTCTTAAGAAATTCCCCAAATGCTTTAGTAGTTTTGATCCACTTAGCTGCACAGTAGCAAAGATTATAAATATAAAAACAACTTTTAGGGGAAAAAAACAAATAAAAACAACAAAAGAAACCAAGCTAAAACTACTAAAAAGGACAGAAATTATTAAAGTCTTTATATTTTGAAAAAAACGCTCAAAGAGCTCGGGAAAGACAATACCTGCTCTCAGATATAAGTTGAAGCCACTAGAGGTACCTGAGAACCCTCTTCAACAGAGAACACTGTTGAATGTGACCTCAATGCAGCTGTGTTTGCACATCTTCTGAAAACTCAATATTTCATAGATTATTTACTCTTTAAAACATGTTTCTGGGAAAGCTGTGTCCTTGGCAGGTAAAGTCCTAATACACAACAGATTCCTTCCTGTTACATACAGTAATTATTTTCCCATTCTGTGATAGCTGCTGAGCTTCTATGAATCAGAAAAATAATAAATGCCCTACATACTCTCCTCACCAGAGTTTTCTTTTGAATCATCCCCTCTTTGGCTGCATACATATATGTACATGTACATAAACTTCTGCATATATATTGAGGAGACACACTTGGAAACATTTCAGTATCTGACCTAGAAAACACTCTCTAGAGTAACTTAATTTTAAAGTTTCCCTTTTCCTTAGCTTTACCTTGTGCTTTTTTAATGAAAGTTTTGTCATCTTTGTGGCATAACAGGAGTATTTACTGCTGCAGGCATGATGAATAGTCCAATGCAAAGGGCTGGTCATGAAGCAGAGAGTGTGACAAGGACATCTGATTGCCTGGAACCAGAGCCCTGGCAGCCGTGACTGTACCTGTAATTCCCTGCTAGAGTGTCCTTGCTGAAGTCAGTTTTGCTGCTATTTCCTATTAGTAATGACTTTACAAACGGCAAAGTCAAAAGTGAGGAAATCTCCTTGCTCAAAGAGAAACCTCAAGCCCATCATCACAGCTTCCTAAAACTACTAGCAAAATCTAAGCAGCACCATGGAGTCAACTTTCCCCATGCTGGACCTTGACAAAGAGGAGGGAAATTATTGTGAATAATTTACTTAATACAGTGGAGTATTTTGCTCTTAAGTCTAAGTAGTTGGCGTTTCAATATCCTCTGCAGATATCGATTTCATTTGCTTATCCTCAAAAAAATCTTACAATAAAACCAAAACAAGAATTTCATTAAAAATAATACTTAATTATATGTCACAAAAAAATCTCAAAGTCTAACTTGATACAGACATCACATACCTATGCATATGTATATATAAATTAAAATAATCTGCAAACTTGCAGACAATGCTTATATGCTTCTATACATGAAATGGAAACAGGCTGACACCTCCACTGCATCTCCCATATTTAATAAATTAATTAATATTTAATATTTAATTAATAAATTAGAAGTCCTAATTGTAATACTCGTCTTCACCTGTTGTCCCACAACTCTGTTTCTTGATACCCATTTGCTGCATTAGGGCTCATCTATCACACAGTGGATAGAAAAAGAGATGGGATTATGAAAACAAAACCAAAGAAGGTAACACTTGTTGCCACCTGCCTTCTCTGAGCATACATCCATCTCTTCACAATACAAGTATCAGTGTGTTGGGCTCTTCAGATTTTCTACTTTGATATCCATGCTCAGAAATATGAGACATGTTTTAGTGGGAGAACTTGAATATGACCAAACAAAACATCCTCAGCATCTGAATTTATTGCTTCATGCACTGTTACCTGCATATTTCTTCAAATATGAGTTCAAGTATTTTGAAAATATAAATAGAAAAAGCTGTTTATATTGTAATAGCCTGGAAAAAGTGTAGCATATGCTAAAATTAAGCAAAGAGGAATAGATAATGATGTAGCATTGGATAGGAAAATGTAGACTCCATTCCTTCCTGCTAAAAGTTCCTGGGGAAAAAAAAGGTTTTAAAAAAATTAATATTTTCAAAGCTTTTTTTTCTGAATTTCACATGGGCTCACAAAACTGAAATTAACTGATACTCAAACCTTTGTCCTTTGATGCTTCTTAAAAGGAAGATACAGCAATTGTCTAATTCATTTGCCCATAATTTCTGTAGGGCTGAGAGTTCGTAACTCCCAGGAAAACCAACAGAGCTCCATCAATTCTAAGATGGAGATTCTAAAACCATTAGAAGTAATAAAATTTGATCAATTATTTAATAAGCAGATGTAAAATCCACAGGTCCCATCATCCCAGCAGAAAGAAATCTCCAATTAGCTGAATTTGTGGATGTTATCACTGATGTAGTGTGCTTTTTTTAGGTGAGTGTGAGAATTATGACAGAATAATTAAGAAAAAAAATGTCAGAAAATTTCCTCCTCAGGACCTCGCTTTCAAACAGAGTAATTCATGGCAAGGTCTAAGCATTTCTGGCTTTCATCTTTAACAGTACTGCTCTATAATATGCATGATTATTAAAATTAGTTTGCTGGAGGGAAAAAAAAATCACCCTCAAATCATAGACCAGAGGGGGGAAATGCTTGATGATCCTTAACTACCTTAAACCTTCCTAGAAAAACAGATTTTTTAAAACAAAATGAATTGCACTCCAGAATCTGTGCCGTTACCTCACTCCTCACTATTTTAAAGCTCTTGGTTTAGAGACAGATTATACATTCAACATGCTTGCTCCACAGAACTGATGTACAACTAAACTTTGCATAACTCTTTTTTTCTGCTAAAGAAACTTCAGTGTGAGACTGGCCACGCATTGAAATGATATGAAATGCAAACAGAGGCAGGGAGAAACAGCTGTTTTCCCAATATAGCAAATTCTTTTGGGAAATTTGTGCAGAAGGAAGCAATAAATGCATCAGCAAGCACTGACACACTGATAATTACTGCAAAGCAAAAGAACATCTGCATGCAAGAAGGAATAAAAACAACACTACAGCTAATGAAAAGAAAAATTAAAAGCAACACTTTGATGAGGAATGGAAGAAAAAAAAGTCCTTCTTTTCCTGAAAAGATCACATATTACTCAAGAATTTAATCCTGATACATTTTTGTTGCTTGATAGCTTGTGCTTTTTTTGACTGAAATAGTTTATGCCTCATTCAGTAACAGAAGCTCCCTACTCCTTAAAAAAGCCAAAAAACCCCAAAAAATAATCAGGACCTATGATATGCAGATGAGTTATTTACCACCCAGCATCAAGTCCTGGATAAGTCAAATTCTCCTATTTTTTATTTAAAACAAATGAGCATTCTAGATTCATCCTAAGACAGGATGTGAAATTATTACACAAAAAAGCAAATCAAGAACTACTATGTCATATTATCTGCCTGGATGACTCTGTAAAAGCTCACAGGGGAATGTAAAGCAATAAGTTAAGGTCCGTGCTGGAAGGTTTGAGTAAACCAGATGGTTGAATATCGTACCAAGCTTTTCTCAGAAAAATAAACTTTCCAGTTGTAGGTTGGTTAGCGGAAAAAATGCGCAGCTAAGTTCTCTGATATCTTTCTGTTTTGTCTTTCCCAACGAAAACAGAGCCAAGGGACATGAAATGGATTATTCTGGATGTGAGCCTCTGTTGTAGCAACTCTTGATTTTTCATTATTTCTGGCTGCCATTAGCCACCTAATCCACCCCAAAATAGCTTTTCTTATTTTTGCTAAGCAATTTCTACCAATATGTTTTGGGGTTGGTTTGTTGCAATTTTTTAATTTGTTTTTTTAAAGTCCATAAGGAGCAATTAAGTACTTTCGGAGGGGGGTCTCAAAATCATCTAAAGTTTTTAATATTTTATGTCATTGTGAACTTTACAGAATCAGAATGTGAATTCATCCTATGACTACTTTGGACTTCGTTGGATTCTATTCTCTGAGTAAGTTTTTTTCCACTTTTAAAACGGGGATAAAATCGTAAAGTTTTACTGGAGTTATAGCTAATATTTATGATCCAGAGAAAATATAATATTACTATTAGGAATTTGTGAAGTGCAGAAATAAGTCATACAAAGAGAAAAAGAACAGAAAAAGAAGTCATAAACAGAAGTTCATAGCTATAACATAAAGTCCATGTTCTGAAAATGTGATTCAGAGTGAATGGTGATGATAGTACCAATTTAACCAGTGAATGAAATGCTAATACTTCATAAAAGCTTTTTCTTTAATCAGTGGGTATTTTTCTTTCCTTGAGAAAAAAAAGATTATGCATAATTTTCATTTTAGATTGCCTTTGGAATCTCACATTTTTAAGAAAATCTGCATCTCTTTTACACAGACGGTACTGTCAGTTTGTAATTTTAATTTCCATGAGCCAGAGATGGGACAGATACCACCTCCAGAGCCCTGAAAACCAAGAAAATAAAGTGAGATTTTTTGCAAGCCAACTGACTGCTTTTCTCATCTGCTTTGCCTGTTCATATTGTAGCTCATTCCCCAATTTCTCTATACCTGCATAGACTGAATCCTGGTCTTAGCTCCCAGGCACTGCTATAAAAAGTATGATTAGCACTTTTGCAAACATCAACTACAGTCTTTTAAGCTCTAACAGCTCAGTGATATACTCCAGGTTCAGTGAGTGCATAACTGGTGATTATGCTGATCTTCACCTCAGGACCCACAGACTTTCCAATACAAACTCAAGGAGTGATGGGGCTAATGTAATCCAGACAGGGAAAAGAGTAGGAAGGAATGCGTATGTTTTATAAAACACACAAATCTATGGTAAGAAGTTTGTCACAAATTTGCATAAGTCCTCAATACAACTGTAATATGAAGTTCTATTTATGTCAAATTCCTCAGCAAAAAAAAATTTATCCACTGTTGAACTTTCATGAACTCTCCCATCCTTTCCATAGCTCTGTACTACTGTCCCAAAACTGCACCAATGTTAAGTTTTTGAACACAGCTTTGAAGTCTGCATTTTTGGTACAGCATGAGTTTAGTCACTTGTGTTAAATATGATTTCAATTGGTTCTTTAATCACAGTTTGTTTAATGTACTCAGCACAGCTTAATTTCAAGAAAGTGGAATGGGAAATTAAGCACAGTATTGATTATGTTGATTAATACAGGAGATGATTAATACCTTTTCTGCCACCCTCAAAGTCAGTCCAGATATATTTCAGATGCAAATATTCTCAGTCAGGCTCTTCTCTCCATGCATCTTGATTGTGCTAAATTCTCTTTAGTCATCACCTCCTGTGCTTCCAAAATCACTAGGTAATGGCAGTCTTCAGGCCAAAAAAAGGCAACACAGCAATGGCAGACAGGAATGAATACACAGAGCATGTGACAACAGGATTTCTCCATAGTAGCGATAAATGGAACCTTCTCCATGAAAGATAAACACCAAATCCCTGCGATATTCTCCTCATGCTGCTATATGCCTTGCAAGTGACCTTCCATATTCAAGCAAAACCTGAGCACAGCACAGTTAACATCTTCGGCAATTCATTGGGCGAGGGAGTGGAATAAATTGAGGAAGTTAAAAAAAAAAAAGAAAAAACCTTAACGAAAGCAAAATGTACAGCTGGAATATGTAGCCATACAAACACTCACAAGTAACCTGCACCGAATACTCCAATTTCACAGGCTACCCTAAACACCAAGAGCTTTAGAAAATGCAAACTAATCCTGTTTTCAAAAGAATTTTCAAGCAAACTTCATCAATGTGTGTGGATTGAAGGACAAAGCTTCTGCTGTGCTTCTTTTATTTCTTATTTGCCCGATGTTAATTAAAGGGTCGCAGGATGCTCTATAACTACATATTCATAAACTGCTAATGAGGCCTTTAAGAGCTAAGTTTTCTTCTCTCCACTTCTTGGTGGAAGAACAGTGAAACAGAACACTGTCATTGTTCTTGTACTGGAGATTAATCCCCAACTGATTGACTAATATGCTTCATAAGGGTTTGGGAATTACCTTGTACTTTCACATTACAGGACGTCCATGACTATTGTTGGAATGAATTACTAATGTAATTAAAACAATGATTAAATATGACATGCTTTAACGACAAGGTTACAATTTGCCCAACTATATAGTTTTAATTTTATAATTTATTTCAATAATGTCAGCTAATAATTGAGCAGTTGACCTTTTTTCCCTTACTTGGTATTAGAAGAAAGAATTCATGGCAGAAGATTCCTTTTTCCCAGAAAATCCCACCAGATTTCCAGGGGTTTTTTTCATGTAGAATCTGTCTTATTTCCAAAATTATGATTACCCATGTCTTTGCAGGTAGGACAATGGGCTTCTATGTATCTTACAAGTATGATTATCACATGAACTAGTCACAAGACAGAGAACCAGAGAAATTCATCAAAACAACAGCTGATTAACTGACAAATACCTTCTGTTGCAAACCTCTCTCCATAAAAAATCTAACCTTGAGGGAAGCCTGTGAAAAGTGCACTTATTGCATTCTATTGTCTCCCACATACTAACAATAAACAAAGATTAATGTTATTTTTACCTTTTTTAACTACAGAGAAGTGGGCTGAATCCCTTTGGTAAAGCTAAATTAACACCACTTCAGTGTTTTTGCTTTTTGCTTTTTAATGAGCATGCATACTGAGATACACAAATTAGTGCTCCAAATGTTCCCCTTAGCTTTTGCCTCTCCCTTCAAAAATCTGCTTTTAAAAATATTTCTCATGCACTCTTTCTCTTATCCTTAATATTATCACTTTATATTACACTAGATAGTAAGTAGGGTTTATGTTTAGTAATGCAATGAACAATTTTTCTGTATAACACAGTTTTCCTAAGTTTATTTCCTTAAGGAGATAGTCAAACTTATTCTATTTTTAAACATGGACACCAAGGAGCTTTGTAAAAATTCTAGTTAAAAAAAAAAAGAAAGAAAAGAAAAATGAGGTAAGATGGGTATTTTTATAAATATCATTTTAATTAGCTATGAGATTTTTTAAATTTAAGTGGTAAAACCTGGTTCCAACATTTCCAGTCTCATAAATAAAATGCATTATTATTTAAATGTATGAAACACCAGTTATTTAATTTTATGTTTATCTCTTTGTATACCGAGGTGTTTACAGTTTGCCTAGATTTACCAGGTTTGAGAATCCAGACATTTCTCTCATTGTTTATAATCCAAAACCACATCATGGTTTTGTATTATCATGTATTTAATGCCTCTATTAAGAACTCCTAGGACAGTGTAGATACCAATGTCTTGAAAGTGTTCTGAATGAATACAACTCAACTGTGTCATCTTCAGCTTCACCTGTTTACTGTGGCTGAGCCTATGATTAATGGAGCCAATCCTTGCTGGAAGCCTGAAAGCTATTCTTTATTAATTTCCATTTTCATGTCATGCACTGAAGAACATCATATAGCCTGAAGTGCACTCCTCCTCTCCTCTTTTGCTAAGCCAGGAAGTTCAATTTAAAATGTGACTATAAAAGAAACTAGAAGACAGAAAATAATACCTGTTGAAAGTAAAGAAACAACAACATGTGACATGAAAGATGTGATAAGGGCAACACGGAAAATTTATTGAAAACATTTTTTTTGGTAAGTTTAAAGTTTAATAGTTATTCATGGCAGGAGCTGCTGCACTGCCTAAAGTCCTGTCACACAACTTTGCTCCATCAACTTCCCATGTAAAATGCAGATAGTGTTTTTAAATTAGGAAAACAGAGAACATCTTAAGCTAGACTAGTAAAATGATTTAGTGCTTATTGGTAAAATGATTTGGTGCTCAAATCCCAGCTTTCAAGGGTAGGTGGGCTGATGGGAAAACGCTGTTCATGGAGAAGATGATGAAAGCAGGTGACCTGAGCAGGGTGCAGGGCTGTTCCACCCCACAGCCAGCATGAGCACAGATTCCAGCAGCTGATCATACCCAGGAGCCTGCAGGCAGCTCCCCCTTGGCACCAGGAATTACACCACCTGCCTGTGCTTATGCTTATCTCCCTGTGAAGCAGTTCTCACGTGAACTTTTGCTGCCAGTAGAAATGGTGCATGGAATTGCTCCCTGCCAGAAAAATGCCATCCAAGAGCTTAGGGCACAAATGGTGTGGTGAATTTAGCCCATCAGTCCATCTGAAGGGTTGCAAAAGTATCTACACTGTGCTCTTTTCCCTTCTAGTGTTAGCACCAATAAATGGCATTTTCATTCAATGCTTTATGAGTCTTGAGTGCTTTTTTGTACTGAAATCTGTATCAAGCACTACCCTGGTGCATTACACCAGGATAGCGTTCTGGGCATTGAATTAATGTTTTGAAAATGAAATTATAGTCAAGGAAATAAAACAAGAAATAAATCACAAAAATACAAAAACAATACAACCCCAAACAAGGAAAACACTCTCATGAATTCATGCCATTCAGATATGCCTTATATTGCTCATAGAGAAATAAGTGTCTTGGCTTGCTAAAAGCAGAAATCAATCCAGAATTAAAAAAAACAAAACAAACAACAGAAATATGGATTCAAGAGTCATATCTGAAAATTTCTTTTGGTTCTACCTTCTTTTTTCTTTTTTTTTTTCTTATTTTTAGCTTGTTAGTATCTGCAATGACAGTGACTTTGGATGTATCTTCTTTTGTATAATTGTTTTGCTGGATCTGTCATTTGTAAATAGGAGGAATTCTTCTGTTGATTTCTATCAGTCCTTTATTAGAATAATGTTTTTCATGTAATTACCTTTTTTTTTCATGCCTTAGAATATACAACTAAGGTCAAAGTTGAAACTGAAACTATATTGTTAACTATCCCACAATGGTATTTTTATTTTACAGTTCTTTGGCTGTCTCTTTTTGAGGGATGGGGTGTATGCAGGGAATAGACAGGAACTCGGCTTATGTGTTATTTGTATCAGTAGTTTAAACAGAATAAACACTTTTTCCACAGTGTGGCAGCAAAGCCTTTTAAGAGGAAGAACTGACTTGTCTCAAGAAGGTTTTGCTAAGTCAGTTGAAAATTCTGAATAGCTAAAATCAGAGTCCATAGATTCCTTGTCCCCAGTGAACTGGATTCTGTTTGGAGGACTAATTCTCTGCTCTAGAATTCCAAATCACTGCAGAGTCCTTTTCTTACTTTACCACTGTTATTTCTTTTTAATATTCCTTTTTTTTCCTAATAAAAATCGTGAAATACAAAACAATATGTTGACTGATGTTTTGCTGCATTATACAACCATGCTGCAGACCCAGGAAAAATGTGAAAGAAACTCTCTGCTGTTACACCTTATAGGAACAATTTAGGAATGTGCAGGCAGGCAGTAAGTGTTCTGCAGTTCAGCAAATGAATCAGATACAGAAATGGCACAGAACATTCAAAGGTGAATTATGTTGTTTTTTTTACTTCCCAGTGCCTAGCATCTGTGTCTGTGCGTGTGCAAATGATCAAGAGAGGAGGCAAATGTAATGAAATTTAATTCCTGAAGAATTATATGTGGCAAAAACATTCACAGCCCACTATGTAACTGTCCAGATTCAGAATCACTTCTTAAAAAAGGACAAATCACGACCACTTTTCTGTTATCTATGGCTAAAGCCCTCCTGACTGCAGGAATGTTCCACATTCATTTTCCCTCCCATTTAAAACAAATTAAGGAACTGAGAACTTTTCATCCCTTCCATTCTCTGCCCCTGAGAATGGGGTACCTCTACTCTACCTCTACTTACTGAGTGCTACTTTCCTTCTGACCACATTCAGGTTGTCTAATTTTGAAGAGAGCTTGCCTGTTTTGGTCATCAGTTGACTTTTTACATTCTCATAACACTACTTATTTTTTTGTGCTTGAAGTCAAAGACTGAAATTCTTTCTTATAGTTTCTTAAAGCTAACAAGAAAATCGTTGCTATTTTGGAAAAGGCAAGGACTACTTTTTCTAGGAAAATTAGTTATTTGTTTCATTATGTTTCAAAGGATTCATCAAGGAAAAGACTTTGTGTAGTCATGAAAATAATAAAATATTTAATTCTGGCTATACCAACTAAGCAAAGCTAAGCAGTATGGTTGATTTATTTTCTGCAATAGACAATAGAAAAATAATTACATTTCAGGAAATAATGTCTGATGTGAAAATGTCTGAAAACATAGTAGTGTTTGCATTATAATCAGTTAATTAGAACTACTCTTGTAGATTATCTTGTATGGCAGGATGTGGATGATTCAGACATGTGGCTAAACCTGTATCTATAGTATAACTCAGTAATGAAACTACTGGAGGATCTCTCATAACATCCGTGTGCCTAATACAAACACACATGTATGTACTTTCACAATGCATCTGCTGTGTGAATCTAAATAATATTATGCTAAATTTGGATATATGGAATATCAAACAAGCAAAAAATGGATAAGAAGTATCCCATTAGAGAGGTTCATTCCTCCTCTGGGACTTGCTGACTCATGATTTAAACATACAGTGATAAATTACTTCTGTGAAAGAGCCTAATGGTGTGTATCAAAAAGAAGATGCTATTAAATTCTAATATGCAAATGTGTGGGAGGAAATAAATATTTGGCTACATCAAAACAGTCTTGAGAAAATATGAGAAATTTTTTTTTATTTAAAAAATAGCAATTTCTTTCAACTTTTATTATCAGCAATGCCTGTAAACAGAGAATGACTCACAATATCAATCTTTTAAAAATTATTTTATTGTTATTGTCATGTACTGGTAAACCAATATTGACTTCCTGGCTTGTCACCCTGCTTTATCTTTGATAATGGAATGAGTTGTTTTATCAGTATAAATCAAATTTATCTATGCTTTGCTATGGATGACTTTAAGATCATTTACAATGAAACTACTGGTACAAGGTCATCCATAATCAGCTCTTAACTTCAATATATTATAAAATATTTCAAATTAATTTCAGAAATGTTTAATGAAAGCAATTAAAGGAACAGAGCATAGTAGCTTCCTGTGTGATGCCTGCAGCTATGACATGACCAATGGATTTTAAACCAAGGTACTACCTATATTCAAAAGTTCGTTATTAATGTCAGAAATTCATAGTCATTTAGCATAATTTGAAACAGGCACTTTTAGCTGACAGTTTTTTCAGGTTTAGGGAACGTTAAACGCTGCACTCTGCTAAATCTCTGAATTTAACAGGAATGAGGAAGAATGTATAGCTAGTGTTACACAACCATACCACCCAGAGCTCCTACTGCCTTCAGGAGAGTGGTAATGCTACATACAAACACACAAATAAACCTGCTACATAGTTACATGTATTTCACAAGCAGAATCTGGATTGATTGGTTGACTGATTATTTCCTGTGTCTACCTAATGCTGCTTCATTTTGCTGAAATAAAGTAGATTGTAATATAAGTACCTGAAAATACTAGGAGTGATCCTAAAAGTATGTGAAAGAAAATTTATGAGAGGATAATTTAAAATGGCGATTCCAAAATTCTATATGCAGTAGACTTTTTCTCTGCAATACGTATTAACAGAAATTTTAAAAAAAGAAAATAACCCTAAAATCACTCCTTCAGTAATTACCTAGCTCAGTCACTGGGCTGATTATCAAGTACTCAACATGTATGGGCCAGTGAAGTGGAAACTGCTTGAACTTAATGAGCAGTTTCTGTTTGGATTAAAACCACATAACAGCATTGCTACTGCTTTTAGTTTCCACTCTCCAGGAAGGAAAACTAAATCTGGCACTGAAATAAAGTGAGACAGGTACCACAGCAATGCAAGCTCATTAAAAAAGTGAACTAACTGATGTCACAGAGCTCCATGCTCCTGTGCCTGATTTAAGTGTAGCCAGCTATTTTTACACTGTAACACAGTCACAGGATAAACATTCATATCCCTGAATTGTCTTTAACCACACTGTACCTTTTATGGTTCCAATGGGTATCAGTGGACCTGTCCATCATAACCAACCACGTGCTCTGGTGAGCTCTTCCTTGTCACATAGGGAAACATCACCACAGCGTTGCCTTAACAGATCATCTTCAATATGCCCAACAAATAGAAATACACACAAATATAAGAATTATATTTCGGTGTTTAGGCAAAACCTAAATTTTTGCTTTCCTTCCCATCCACTGTGATTACTTAGGTTCAGGAAAGGGAAGTTCACTGAAAAAAATTACTTCAGTTTGAAATTTATGGTTTAAAATCACTTAATAAAAAATGGGTTTAGTTTGCATAAGAAAGAATTAAAGTCTACCTAGAGAGAAGAAATTAACAGAATTTCAGGATCTTGGAAAAAATTATAATACTTCTAGAAAGGAAAAAAAGTCCCACAAAGGGGATGTGATGGCTTAATGAAGTTCAAAATTGTTTTTTTACATATATGCATATATATAACTTACCTGTTTACACACAAACACAGAATATAATTTTCTTTTATTGTCTGATGCTGCTTCACAAACAAGTATTTAATAAAACTACCCATCTGTGGTTGGTTTATAGAGTTATTATAATTTTCTAACCAGTTTCACAACATGCAAAATAAATAACGGAATGGCATAGAGATTAAAAGTAAGAAAAAATGTTTTGAGAAAGAATGTTAGAGACAATTATAAACAAAAGCAACAGTTCAGGAGCTAATACTGATGTGTTAATCTATGAACATTACTAGACATACATATATGCACTCTCTGTATATGTAAAACATATGCACTCTCTCTGTATGTATGTATTGTATTTGTAATAATATTTTTCTGTTATATAGGTTTAGGGGATACTGTGAAACCATAGTTTTGGTCTCATAGATAATGTCACTACTTATTTGTTCCTAATTGCACAGTTAGACCACCTTCCCAGAAGAAATGAGGCCAAATTATCTTAAACACATTTAAGACAACATTAAGATAATAGTTGTCCTTGCCTTATTTTCTATATACCCTCAAGGATATAATGGATCCAAAACCATCATTCCATGGGGCCTTTCTGATGGCTCTCATAACTTCTATGGTTCAGTGTTTCCCAGACACTGCTGAACATGTCTTTAAAATATTAAGTTCATGGAGTAACTGGTGACTTGGCCTGTTAATATAGTGTATGGAGGCTGAAAATCAGATTAGTTGTTAGAAGATCAAATGTGCATAAGTCAAAAATGTACATGAGACATATCCAGCAGAATTAATGCCTTTACTCCTGATCAACAAAATATTTATATCCATCTGTAGTTACAGAGATGCTGCTTTGTAGAAAACTAGAACATAATCTTCCAACATCCAGTTCATTCATGGCAGCATCTTATTCCTATCTGGTTCAAAACTCCAGTTTCTTACAGATGTTTAAACTACTTTACATTTATTGAAGAGATAAGAGCACACAAATGGGATATTACCACATTCACTGATTTTATGGCAGCTTATATCTTAGAAAAATCTAATGAGACCATTATTTATTTATTTATTTATTTATTTTCATAAGACCAAATGAACAGTGAATACTTCAAAAAATAAAGGTCGGTGTTCATCCTCAATTAATAGAAAAATGAAGTCCACAGAAGCCAGGAATATGCATGGGTTTTGTGAATTTGGAGTGGGGAAGGTACTACTAGTACACTGGGGAAAAAAAGAATGAGTGTGCCAAACATTAATTAGTATTTTCATGCCCAAAGAGGAAATAAGCCATAAAAGAAATTAAGTAGTTTGCTACAGCTGTGCCAGGGCTTTTGAAGAATTCACAGTACCTCTTATGTTTGAAAATCGTATCCAGTTTTGGCAGAAGATTATTTGGGGCTGCTATATGGTCTCCAGCTGAGGTTCATCAATGTTTATCCCTTGGAAAGCAAGCTCCATGTGACCTGGATGAACCATGCAGGGCAGACACTTCAATTTCTCCATGTCACATTACAGACTTCCAGGGGTTTATTCAACCCCTGGAAGTTTTAAAGCAGGTTCTCATCTCAACGTGGGCTGTGACACACAAACACCCACTGGCTCATCCCCAGCTCCCCTGCAGCCCACCTGCCTCATGATTAATGTGACTGTGTTTTGATCCCACAGCAGATGTGCTGAAAAATGTGAAGAAAACTGCCATAGGAAAAGGGCAGCTGGGAAGGACCTGCAGGTCACTGGAGTGACTCATCCAGCTTTGTCCCTTGTCCCTCTCTTCTCCAGTGGTGAGCAAACCTGACGTGGACAACCCATCTGTCTCCTCTCAAGTGTAACAGGCAAGCTACTTCCATTCTGTGTTAGGAACAATACCAAAGAGGACATATATTTATAAAGCATTTGCAGCTTCAATAACAAAAGTGTTTCAGCAAAAGTGGCATATGCACTTATTCCATGTTTATTCTCGTTTAAGACACTTCAACTCCCAGATACCTGTATTACCTTATGAATACTAATACATACTAGTGAAAATAACTAAATCTTCCCTCTCAGAAAACCATTATTTCTTCTGGAGAAATTCATAGTTAATCCATATTTACTTTCTCCTTTTCATCTTCTGACACTCAGAGCAGACCATTTCCCAGAGGCTCATGAAGCACAGACTCAGTCACACCACCTTCATTTGAGGCGAGGAGTGCAGGGTACTCCATTGCTTTAAAGCATTTTTAGTCTAGTGCTGATCACAGAGCTGTCAAAAAAGTGCTTTATTTATAGCAGGCTGCTGATTCTGTCTGAAATTATTCCTATCTCACAAATTATGCTCTGTGACTGGCTTTGTTTTGGGAAAACACGTCTGCATAATTGATAGCAGAAAGCAGGAAGGTGCTAACAACTATCAATTTCTGTTGTCAAAAAGCAGCTGAGACTGAAACACGCTGCTTAATGTAGTGGCAAGATTATCTGATACATACAGAAAAATTTCTAAAATCCTAACATTTATCAAATGAAGGACATAGTTAGAAATATGATTCCATATTAAAACTGGTAGAAGAAATGAGAATAAAATTATTTGTAGCTTTGATCCAATTAATATTTAAATAGTGGATATTTCAAACTCCATCTTTCACATATTGAATACTTCTTTAATAGTAGGGGCCTCATCTTTTGCTGCAAAGATACAGGAAACTTCCTTTTTGAATTATTAAATGCTCTTTGAATGCAGCCAAGGTTCACAAGCCTGACAGTCTGATGAATCTCCTGACTATGTTGCATTACAACAAGACTAAAGATCCTCTGCTGTTTGATAAAAAAATGAATTGCTTTTTCTACCAAGCAGGAGGATAAAATCTGGCAAAAAATTAGATAAATGTGTAATTGTTAATGTTCCCATTTTTTCACATGGATTTTTGTTCTGCAGGAATTAGCAGCCTCTAACACCAAAAGTAAAAAACAGCATTCTCTGTAGATTTTGAATTCAAAAACTAATCTATAATAATGACTGTAAATTATCTCTAAACTCATGTAACAGAAAGGCATGTGATAAAAGCTCCTAATTTCATAATTTCAACTACTAAAAAAATGCTTTACAGTTAATACCAGACAGTAATTTTCTGACAATTTTTACTGAGAGAATTACTGTTCTTCCCACAATGACAATAATTGTAGTGTCATTATTGTACATGTAGTTCCTACAATGACGATAGACTCGCCAGTGTGGCTACATAGAGCTCAAAACATTCTGATGTAGAATTAGGAATTGTCTTGATATGTGTAGTTTCATTCTTTTGACATAAAATTCTGTTTATTGAGTTTAAGAAACTTCTGTGTTTGTGACTGAAACCACATGTAGGTCTTTCTGCGATTTTGTGGCAATATGCAAGTTCCACTTGGTATTTAGTCTTGCCATCTATGGTAGAAGAACTTCTCTGGCAGAGGGCTCTGGCCTCTCTTCTCCAGTCTATTCAGGGTTTTATTCTGCTAGGAGAGGGAAAAGAGCTTCCAATTTCTCTGTCTTTTCATGTAGGATTGCAGCTACTTCTTTTATTTTTTACTTGCCAGGTAGAGTCTTTTGTTTACCCTAGGCGTTCTTTCTTTGTTCATTTAGGTAATGCAAACAAGTAAAAAAGTCTTATGTATCAGAACTAGGTGCACTTCACGGGGAAAAGACAATGATATAGTGGAAAGTAAATGGATCAAGCAGCCCAGAAATGTATGGGTGCTCGCCAAGTTTAAATTGGATGTGGGGACACAAGTCGGGGTAGTGTCAGAGTTAATTACAGTACCACTGGGAAAAAAAAATAAAAAGTAAGAGAAAAGAGTAGAATTAAATAGAGGGGAAAAGAAATTAGGAAAACTAAGTGTTTGAAATGCAGAACTTACTGCCCAGGTTTTATTTTCATTAAGTAGTGGACACATATTTATCAGTTAGTGATAGAAGTTCATGGTATTAATGTCGTAATATTCCAAAGCATGAACTCACTAGGAAAGAACAAAACAGCTGAGGAAATATTTGTAGATGCCTTATACCTTTGGAAGGAGTCTGTAAACACTGCAGAGAGCTGAAAAGCACCCAACCATTTCACAGTTGACAACCTAAAAACACTGCTGCCACCTAAAGAAAAAATTGAAATAATGCTGAGGAGGTCAAGTGTCTACATGTTACAGACACAGAAGTGAAGAAGAAAGGGAACAATAAGAGGGAAAAGAACAAACCAACCAGTGAGCCAACTATTTGGCCTTGTAGAGACCCAAAAATTTTCAACAAGCATGTAAAAACTGAGAAATTTCTTAGTCTACAGGGGGAAATCTTGTTGAGAGGACAGCTGAAGATCTGTGGCTGATCCATTGAGTTCTGGTAGCTTTCTCTTTCTTCAGACAAAAAACATGTTTGTGCACTCTTGACATTCTCTTTGGGAGAGTGTTCTACTCAGTTTTCAGACTTTGAATATTTGCAGGAAACTAAATTTATTATGGATGAAGTGGTACAAAGATCTACAAAAATGGTTTTCTGATCAGGAAAGTTGCAAATAACAAGTAGAGGCTGTGACTGGAAGACCAGAGCTCTTGAGCTACAGCTAAATGCACACCAATATAATATTTTGTTCAAAAGTAAAAGGTACTTTGCAAAAAGCTCACTGTCCATGGCATGGCCAAGTAACACCTTGGCTGACATTGTCACCAACAGGAATAGCAGAACAAAGATCCTAATGTAGACATTAGTCACCTTATTACAGGGATGTCCTAATGGCTGCAGAAATTACTTAAGACTCTGCAAGAAGGCAACTTGTTGGTCAAAACCCACAATGACTAAGTTTTTATTGGGCATGCAGAAAGAATGGTATGACAGCCTGGTGAACTTGAGCTGGAAGGAAGCAAAAAGAATGAGATATTATTGCACATGTGAAGCCACAACTGGCACGGCAGAGCTTTATGAGGCAAATCACAGGGCAGAGTATTGGTGTGGAAAAGTTGCTTGCTCAGGAAGCTCTCTCAATGGAAAAAAAGACAAATGTTGTCCTTAGTTTCAAGAACACATGTCAATGCTACAAAATAGAGAAACAGATTAAAAAAATTAGCGTGTTGAAACTCTTGGGGAGCGTGTGCAAACCAAAAAAGGGAAAGACTAGATGTGCTACACTGAGCCAGGAAGTGAGGACTACATCTCTGTTTTAGCAAAAAGTGTTGGTTTTGGGAATGAGAAACTTGAAAATCATCTAAAGGAGATATGATGGGTCTTCAAATACTTAGGTACCACATTATAAAGCTAAGACTTGTCTGAACATCACAGTGGAGGCAAATTATCATTTCAGAGTGAAGAAATTAGTATGGAGAGGTTATGTTAGGTTTGGTACTATCTAATAGGAAAGAATGGATTAACAATGGTCTTTTGGGGAAAGCAGTCACAAACTCATTTTTTAGAAAAATGAGAAATAACAGCTACAGAAATAAAACAGAAACACCCTTCTATCACACTATCACCATCAAATGCAACACATTTCAGCACATTCTGAAGAGTGGTCCAAAATTTAGAACGTTGACTTGAAGATAAACATGTGCAAGCATGCTGGCAGTTTATGCAGGAAGGTTATATTAAATGCACAAATTGTACCAAAGAACAGAAAGAGTAGTCTGTTGCACTCGGAAATCTTCAATGATTGGCTGTCAAAAAGTAATGATACAAAAAAACTCCAAAACTAAAACCAACCAAACAAAAAACCCAAGGTCATATAACAAAGCAAGAATATAGACAAAAAGGATATAAAACAGAACTGAAGTATAAAGTGAGTTTCAAACTGCAAGAGACAAAATGAACAAAAAGAAGAATTTTAAAATAACCCAATAAAAAACAAACAAAAACAAAACCAAAAAAACCCAAGCAGGTCAGTGGTAGCTGAAAAGGAGAGAAAACAATGCAAGTAAAGGTAAAATGTAATTATCTAATATCTCCTTTACACCAGCCTTCAAAAAATGGCAAATCTTAACAAGCCATTCAAAATCACTTAAAGAAAAAAACTGGATTGCAAGCTGAAGTATATAAAGAATATGTTAATGAATATTTCGGTAAGATGGATGTGTTCAAATTGGCTGGGCTCTACTAATTTCACCTTAGAGAAACTAGACAGCGATTTTTGAATCACTAATAATTATCTTTATGAGCTTCTGGATGACAGGGGAGGTCCCAGAGGACTGGAGAAAGGCAAATATAGCATTTGTCTCTTGACAAAAAGGGAGTGCTGATGGAATGACAGACCAATCAGCCTAATTTTGATTCATGGAAAGACTCTTCAATAAACTACTTGAGACCACTAGAAGTGTCCACATAGTTTCAAAATAGATCCCTCTTTTTGCAAACTATAATCCTAAAAAGAAAAAAAAAATCCACACAGACTAAAAATACCAGAATACATTTGTTTGTCAAACAAGTACAAAAAATGTTATAGGATACATGGCCTGGTGGCATACAGAAGGTGTGGCAGTTCACAAAACAAAAAAAGTAAAATATGTGCTTCTGGCATTTATGTGCCAAGAGAGATAAATAGGATCAATATTCTTCAACAGAGAACACACACACAAGAATATGGTAATAATTTATGGGAAGTCACTTTTAAAAATGACCAGGAGAAATTGCCAAGGAGAGGCAGAAGTTAGAGGAAAAAAAGGGTTTTTCCCCAGTAATAAACTAAGTTTTATAAATTATTTTACAGTCACAGAGCAACAGCATACTCTCTGCAGGCTACATAGGGCCTTGAGTGGGCTTATACAGCTTTAATGCTGTATTTTGGAAATTATCTAGTCCAGTCTCCTACTGGAAGAAAAACCAGCCTCAAAGATTAATCCATCTTCAAAGTTAGGTCAGGCCACTCAGGGCTTGTCCAGCCAAGTTCTGAAAATCTCTCAGGATGAAGATTTCAGTCTCTCTGGGCAACCTGCTCCAGCATTTGATCACCCTCAGGGCTGAGAAGTTTTCTTATGATAATACAGAATTTTCCTTGCTGTAGCTTTGCAGATGCACAAGTCTTGCTCCATCTCTTTCCAACCAGCCCTTAGGTTGTGCAAGTTCCCCTTTAGCTTTCCCTTGTTCAGGCAAAAAAAAGCCTCTCAGCTCTCTCAGCTGCAGCCCAGCCCCTTAAACATCAGGTTGTTGTCAGCTGAACTTGCTCCAGTTTGCCAGCCTCTCTATCAGACTGCAAACCCCAAAGCTGGGCACAGCCACAGGCAGCACTCGTCCTCTGCTCTCAGAGCACAGGGGGAGAAGCTCTGCTACAGGACAAAGAACCAGAAACACAGAAAAGACAAGTTTTTCTCACATTATTATACCTGCACGTGCTCTTAAGATGAATTTGTTTCCAACCCCATATTCTCTGAAAGGCTACAAGGTGGGAAATCATTCCCAGTTTTACTGTAAGTTCCCCCAACGGGAGCAAGATCAAAAATATGCATATATTCAGCAAATGCATTTTTAAGTGGTGAAGGAAATCACTATGAGTTTTAACCACCTTATTGTCCCCTGTGTTTCTCTAGATAAGCACAGGAGAAGCTGTCTCAGACAAACTGCTGATTCTATTTTTCCCTTCTTTCCCATGTTCAGAAAAATAAAAATATCATGCAATAAAAAGAGCCTCTCTCTTGTACTGCCTCAGACAAAGCCGTGCAGAAAACATCTAGTAATTCCCAGGTCCGCACAAAGAGGTCAAGCAAGACAAGCTCTGCTTGCAAAGTGTCTCCCACAGAAGGTCTGTTGAATGGCAATGAGCTTTCCTTCAGCTGCCAAAGGACTGAATTCATAGTAACCTTTATACATATATGGTTGAAGTATTAAAGCTCTTGGTGCATGACTAAAGGAAAACCAACTAGTTCCTATTTTTAGACACAGTCTCAGAGGTTCTGTCTATATTCTTCCACCTACATTTTAAACTATTCAGCTCTGAAAAGAATGACTTTTGGCAGAGAAACAAGCCAAGGTGAAAACATCACTAAATATTGGCCAATGCATCTTCACAAGCCATGACCCATGTAAGCACTCTTAATACTGCATAAACCATGGAAACAAATTGTTTGCAGTTCCTTTGTAAAAGCCAAGGAGAGAAACCCAGAAAAGCCATAAGGATTTGGAACCTTCATGGTTTCACACTCTTCAACACAATCAAAGCAGTCAGCTCTGTCCCTTCTCCAAAGATTTTCAAGCTTGACCATTCAGTCCAATGATATTTTGCAGAGGAACAGAAAATTTTTTAAATTCTTTGTGTTTATCTCCTAGCACAGACTGCAGAAGCTGTAAACAGGTTTATATCCAGAGTTTTTAAGAAGGATATTCCTCCTTCACCCATGACTTATGAGCCAGCACAGGCCAAATCCATAACTTAAGAATTTTTTCATGGGGCTAGGGTAGATATACCTCCAACTTAGTATCCTGTAAATGCCTGGAGAAGACTAAAAAAGTGGTATTTTCTTTAAGATTTCCTTTATGTTTTCAGTCAGGCTTTTCTGAGGTAGAGGTAAATTTCCTGCATAGTTGCCTTGTTGGATTTATCTTTCATGAATTTGTAAAACTGCTCTTTTAAATCCTTCTAAGCTTTGGCCAAAATTAGTATCATTTGCAAGCTGGCTACATGCACAGTGATAGGTACACTCTGGCACGTTCTGAATCTGCCACAGGATAATTTCACTCCTCATACCTTAGTAATGAGAAACACTGAACCTCTTTATGTCCCTTCATGCCACTCACTTTTATAACCTCCTATCTCATCTTCTGCCTTCCCCCTCATTAATCATTTTTTTCAAGGCTGAAGAGTCCTGATCTACTTAGACATGTCCTTGTACTAAACCCCTTCCATACCTTTGATCATTCATGCTGCTTTTTTCCTGTACTTTTTCTAGGCTTGTTTTGTCCTTTTTGAGACACTGGAACAGCATACAGGAATCAAGATAAAGGCAATCGTTTCATACAGAGATATAATGACATTTGCTTTTGTTCTCTTTCCCTTTCCTGATAATTCTTAATGTCATATTTGCTGTTTTGATAGCTACTCAGCACTGAAGTGACATTTTCAGAGCACAACCTATTCTAATTCGCAGATCTCTTTCTCAAGCAGTAACACCAGGAACATGGTACAGCACTGCAGATGTAATGGGAGGACTGTGTTTACACGTACATTACATTTATGACTACTGACACCTTATAACCCATTCATTCAACACTTTTCTGCAATTCTTCAGTGTTGCCCTTTTCCCCCAAAGGGAACTTCTCCCTTGCCTACTCCCTCCTTTTCCTGTGATTGTGATAGGAGCAATGAGGATGAGATTTAAGGAGGTCACTGGGAAAAAACCCCAACAGTTATAATCCTTCATATAAAGCTTCAAAACCACTTTCATTTTTCTGGCAATATGAGTTATTTTTCCACCATTTACAATTATGAATCAAAGTATTAAAAAACAAGGTTTGTTTTTCTTTAATTAAAAGTGAAAAGAAGTCTCTGAAAACAGATAAACAGGGTAATGAAGACATCTTTAAGTATAATTGCCTCAATGGTATTTCACAGGCTGTTCCTTTAGAGAGTCAGCTACATGTGAACTGTTTTCTACTTTTGTAGAATACTTAAATCCATGTCTAAGTCTTTATGGTAGAAAAGTGCTTTAAAGATCATTTGATCCACTGATTTAACTTGCAGTAGCAAGTCCCCTATGCCTGCCTCTCCTGTTAGCCCTAGCATGCACCTGTCCCTCTTCTAATAATTTCTCCTGCTCACCATGCTTTGAACTGTGATTTGCTTTGATAATCTCTCCTATTTAGTTAATTCCAGCACCTTTGACAATGTTGCCATTTCAGTTCTTTGAATATCGTGTGCAAGGTAAAGAATCAAACAGGTTCTCATTTAACAGGAGGCATTAAGATGGTTTTACTGTTCCTCTACAAAGGACTTTCCTGCAGGTCTTTTCAGCCTTTGCACCCCCATGCAAAATTGCATTGCCTAGGTTTAAGGAGACCTAACACACATCAATACAATTTCTTTTCCTCCTATTGTAAGCACAAAGTTTTCTGATGGTATAGCTTCTTTTAAAAACAAACCAAACAAAAAACCCAGCTCTACTTGTCCTGTAGATCCTCTGCAAGGCTTTCTGTTGCTTATACACAGTGAACAACCCTTTCAGCACTTTTTCTTATGCCTTTATCAAGTTACTTTTCAAGATTGGATTGGGATGTCATAATATTTTTATAGTTAGGCAGAGTGTGTGCATTTTTCTAGTTTCTCTTCTTGGGCCTTCTGAATATTGATTTCCTAGTTAGTAATACATTTGACCCTTCAATTCAATGACACCTTTTATTTTCTCACTGAAATGTATTGATGTTGTAGTGTGATTTTTCACTGAACCTCTAATTTGATATTTCAAAATTAAAATTATCTCCATTATATCAGAATGTACCCTGAATGGACCCTGAATATAATCAGAATGACCCTTATGAACACTCCTTTCAATTTCAATTCTGTGAACTCCTCATTTTAACATAGATGATTTTTTCAAGTTAGGCAGTAATATAATGAATTTTGCTGTTCTTATCAGAATATTGCATCTAATTACATTACAGTGACCTAAAGAGTTGGAGAGTAGCTCTTTGACAGTAACATTTTGAACTGGACCTTGACGTTTTTGAAAACCAACTTAAAAATTTCTTTCTTTCTTATTCTCTGAGCTGCTGTTACATTTGACAGTCATTTGTGGCTTTTAAAAATTTACATTTGAAATCACATTTAACCTATCTTCAAAGGGTTATTTTCCATTATAATTGTATTTTATAAGTGGCATGTTCTAGGGCGCACTTTGCTGAATAAGTTTCTTAGATTCAGATACTATATTATTACATCTATAGTTAAATACTAATAAAAAATATGAGGAATTAATATTTAAAATTGTTGTTCAATATATCATATATCCTTCAAAAATGGATGGAAGAGGAATGAGGCATAATGAAATAGTAGCAATATTTTTCCTTAAACGTCAAAAAACTTTTTAAAACTTTGACACTACAGTTTTATGTTTTCACTTCCCTCTTTTCTTCCTTTGTTCCAGTCTGTTTCTGCCTTTTTCCATTGCCATTCTATTTTAAGTTCTGTACTTAGTCTTGAAGTTTGATTTCCATATTCCCATTAATTAAACCAGGAGTAAAGACAGACAACTCACAGGAAGGACAAAGCACTAAGCAGCCTAAATCCACAGGCAGCTTGTACCAGTAGGGGCACCCATACTGAAAAAAGAAATTCTGTGAAAAGTCTTAGCTTGAAAGACATGTCCATTGACAAATATCCTGGTCTGTTTAACAATGTTTTTTGAAAGACTACCACTTTTCTGTTTAAAAAAAAAAGCACCTAGAGGAAAAAACAATTTTTTTAAGGAACGTGGAAAAACCCATTTCCTTTTCTCCTTCATTAGGGCAAGAGTTCTAATTTTATCCAAGTAGGTCTTTATACTATACATTGAGAGCCATGGCATCAGAAAAATATCTGTAAAAAATTATCCCAGACCTGATTCCTATTTGCTGCTTTTAAGACACACAGAAAGGGAAGGTTTAATTTAATAATTACATTAATTATTTGTTAAAATTATTTTATCCATGCAAAAAACTTTAATGTCAGTAACTTAAGACATTTTCCATTAAATGCCAAATGAGATAAACTCCTTGGTAAACAAGGAAAGTATGAAGTATTGAGAATTATATAAACATTGCTAAAATGTGGCAAATCAGAATGCAATTTTGCTTGAACTATGATTTGCATGCTTCAAGAACACAAATCTCAAAGAAACTGTTACAGAAAGGTAAAAATACCGACTCCTAGCTGTAATTTTCTCATATTATCCTTTAAAATTTTGTTTCAACATATTTATAACTGCATGTGAATGAAGGCATAGTTTTACCCTTCAGTGGGACTCAGTAACATACCCAGGGAGAGGAGAAGTACAGGTTAGATCTCCCTTCTCCCAAGATTTCAGCCCTTGCCATTTTAAGGCAAGTCATTTCCACCTCCTGTTACACAAGGGTTAAGAAATTGATAGCACTGATTTGCAGTTAAACCTCTTTTGCACAGAAAAGTAGTGAATGCACATCCATCATTCTGGGATATGGTTCAGGGACTTTTGGAAAAATGATGCCAACAGCAGCTCCTCATTCTCATAAAGGCTTGTGAATTTAAGTAAGGTTTTTTTCTGAATGTATAAAAGATAAGCCCTGTTATTTGAACACACATATTCATTTATTGAAAAGGATAAAATCTTTTCTACTTTTGCTTGGTTTGATTCAGATTCTGACCAAACTCAAAATATACTTAAAAAAAATTTATTTATATCCCAAAACATTTTCATCACAGGAATGAAGACTGGAGATGCAGCTGAAAATGACATGACAAATTTATATCACCTCAGAAGCCTATTCTGTCAGTGCTCACCTGGTATACCCATGACTGATGCTTTAAAAGAACAAAGCATTGTGCTCCACTTAACTCCGAAAAGCCATAGACCCATATGTCTGTGTGACCCCACATGAAGTAAGAAGGTAAAAGTAATCAAGCATCATTTTAGTCTAAAACAAGAGGTTAAAATATCCAGTTTAATAAAAATATTAAAAAGTTGTTTCTGTATTCTTATGTGCATATCCTCAGGAAAAATGTAAATAATCCCTTCAGCAGGCAAAACCAGCATAAGACATTGTAGTTTAGCCCACAAAGGATAATAAATCTCAATTTGGTTGCTTCAGAGAACCCTTATGTGTAATGAAAATGTATACTTCTGTACCACCTCTCAATATGTCTCTGAATAGTTATTGAAAATGTTAAATATTTTAATCTCATTCAAAGAAAACAAATAGATCATATAACTTAAATGCTCTCAAGGGATGAAGTATTCAATAACATCATGGAAGGGTCAACTAGCCACTGCAAAACAGATCAAAATGCAAACGGGACTTACTCTTTACCCTTAATAATGACTAAAAAAAGAGGAAATATTTATGAAGATATCTGCTCTTCAGCACACCTTTTTCTTGCAAAAGATAACTCTACTAAACAAAAAAACCCAAACCAAACTAAAATAATGGGTTTTTTAAAAACATATAGGCTTTCTAAAGTACAGAATCATAGAATGGAGTGTTTTAGAAGGGACCTTTAGAGGACATCTAGTCCAAGTCCCCTGCAACGAGCAGGGACATCTTCAACTAGATCAGAGTGCTCAGAGCCCCATTCCACCTGGCCTTGGATGTTTCCAGGGATGAGCCATCTACCGCTTCACTGGGCAACCTGTGCCAGTGCCTCACACACTCATCAGAAATTGTTTCTTCCAAATATCTTGTCTGACTCTATCTTCTTTCAGATTAAAACCATTGTGCCTTTTCCTATTGCTACAGGTCCTATTATATTTGCACTTATACATCTATACATGGACACACACACATATATAATTTCCAATTTAAACAACCATTTCTCATTTAAAAGGCAAATGAGCTTGAGATACAGTTTTTTAAAATTTAGAAAACAAAATTTTAAAAGGTTCCAACAAATACAGATGTAAATACAAAATAAAATTAAAGGCAAACATTTTCTTCAGTTTCAATCTATAGCAGAAATATAAGAAGGATAGAGAAGGAAAAGAAGCATGGTCAAAGACAAGGAGTGGACTTCTGTACGAAATGAGACAAAATATTTAATTAGAGATCAGTAGCTCAGTAGCACTTCTAGCTGCACAACTAGAGGACATGCAATGAAACCAGCAGGTGAAGAAAGAAATATCTTCTTCACACACTGCACAATTAAGATAGAAAAAATTTTACATAGATTGCCGCTGATTATTACTGAAGAGAATCATGCCAATAAAATAATACCTTTAAAAATTCATGCATTAAAAATATGTAAGTAACCGTTAAATACAATGTCATTATCTCCTGTTTGGGAAATCCTTGAATTGTAAATTGCAAGGAATCAGAGAACATTCCTAGGACATCTCAATATACGCTTTTCTTATTTATTACCTTCTCTAAACATCTTGACCTTTGACAAAGCTGATATAGAAGCTAAACGAACTTCGTTCTGACCTACAAGAGATTTTTATGTTTTGTATTGCCATTTATATGCCCATAAACCTTCATGAACTCTTCAAAGAGTATAGTAATTTGCATTGCAGATAAAATGGCCAAATAAAGCTATACTGCCTAACAAAATTAATTCTTCTTGACAGGAAAAGTTTGGAACCAACCATAATGTACTTTAGGGTGAAGTTATACATGTTTATCATATTTTGCAACCTACACTAAGTCAATATCATGCAATACTAACATGTGCTACAATTTAACCTCTCTCTCTAATTTATATGTATTATCCATGATAAATAGTTCACATTTCTATGCGCAATATTGATATCCTGCTAACATGGCATAGGCTGACATAAAAGTGGAAAAAAATGGGTAGAGGGCCTTACTATGTCTGCAGGCATTTTTCTATCAGCAACCAAGCAGGCAGCAGAAATAAAGAATCCTCTCGCCTTCTTAGAGCTGCTGAAATGAGCTGTTTATTTGACTAGCAAGTCATGGTGCAGACTGTGAAGCCCAACAAACAAACAAATTTAACACAGCCTCCCAGACAAGTAGGTGACCTCATTTTCAAGGAAGCAAGTAAACAAAAACAGAAACCTCCTAAGATACTGATAGACATCCTTGCAATCTGGGTAAGATTAGATGCTGAGAGTCTGTGGATAACTCAGCCTCTCTTCATCAGATATTGACCATATCTTGTATAGTTTACAATTGAATTTCTCTTGCTTGCTTGTAAAAAGAGTTTATGCATTGCATAGTGTTGAATAATAAATTGTAGTGTCATAATCAAACTCAGTTTTTATCTTCTGATTGAAAAGAATGTATTTGTTTAACACTTCTTGCTCATGCTGCAGCTCAACTATTCCAACAGGGCAAGAAACAGTTCAGAGAGTTTATTCTCAAGAAGCATTCCCTTGTGTTAGCTGGACTTTTTAAGAGAAACTCATTGAACACAGTAGAATACTCCCTGTCATAGAATTGCAATTTTATAATTGCATATTCCCTACAAAATCCCACTCAAATAATTTGCTAAATATTAATTTTAATTTAATTTTACGAAAGGTAAACACTGTGCACTGCAACCTGATGTTTCCTGGGTTTAGGTTTTCACCTGTACTATGTGCATCCTCTATGTGATCATAGTTGAATCATTTTTTGTGACTTTTCCTCTCCAATGAGAAGTGGACAAGCTTTTCATTGGTTTTAATTTTCAAAAATATTCGTCAACTTATTGTTATTCATAAACCTAATGTGAGATTTGAAAAGTTACCAGCATCTAGTGACTCTCACAATTAAGAAGCTGAATAACAAAATGAATAAATAACATTGAAAAAAAAAAAAAATTTGAGTAATCAGAATTCTTAGCCAGGAATTCTGTAATTCATATCTCAGTTGGGTTTTGTCCAACAGTACACACAGTAATATGAAAGCTGAAATAATAGATCCATTATTAACATACTGAGCACAAAAAGGAACAGTTATTCACAGTGACTTACTTACATCCATTCAGAGGTGATTCAGCGGTCAGCCATCAGAAAATATCACCACAGTGATTAACAGAGTTAAAAGAGCAAATTTCACATTAGAAATTGTTAGGAAAGGACATGAAAACAGAAGCACATCACTGTGCCTTTATATACTGCACTCAACTCTTGAATACTGTGCACAATTATGGTCTTCCAATCTTCAAATATAAAGCAAAAAGAAACTTTCAGAGGAAAGGACAGCAAGGATGGTCAGGCATACAGACTGACTTCTGGAAAAGACATACCCATGGAGAAATGGACCAAACCATAGTAAACTCCATGAAAATATCAAGTAAAAATTTTTAAACAAAGGGACAGGACTTTTTTTCCTACCTACCATATAATTAACTGTGGCATTCATAGCCACAGGATGCGGTGACATCAAAAGTCTACACAGGACCAAAAAAAAAAAAAGAAAAAACTTTCTTTAAAAAGAAAAGTGCTAAAAAATTACAAAGAATGGAATACTCATTGTGGCTACTGTTATTAACAGAGAAGTTCTTAAAAGTCTTCTTGCTGGAGCCCAAGAAGCCATGACAAAGAAAGATCACATTAATTTTAACCTCAATTTCTCCTACACTTTTCATGACTGGTCAGAGTATGAATTTCATTGACTATTTAGCATATGACATGATGCAACCATTGCCATGTTTTCATTTCATTATTTT
Source organism: Entomyzon cyanotis (assembly GCA_024500445.1). Taxonomy (NCBI): domain Eukaryota; kingdom Metazoa; phylum Chordata; class Aves; order Passeriformes; family Meliphagidae; genus Entomyzon; species Entomyzon cyanotis. The sequence continues at coordinate 11,926,738 of JAKEPQ010001009.1, forward strand.
ATCATAATTATACTTCAAAATATTTTTCGCCCTTCTCATCGCTCTATCATGATTCTTATTCTGAAGGTTTGGCTCAGGTTATTAGCATATTCTCTTCTTGGCTAGATAGATTTTGCTCATTTAAAAAGCAAGAATCTCTAAAAAGCAGTGGGGTACAAATCAGTATTTCTGAAATCCTGTTCTGACCTTCACCCCACCCACACTGCATGTCTTCCTTTTCTACTTAACACTTTTTTCTTACAATTCTTTCCTTGAAAATCATTCATCCACAAAATTTAAGTGACAGCTATCCTCCATTAGAAGATTAATTCTGTTTAAAAATTATTCTTTGTTAAGAACTAATATGTCACACTGGAATTAAATGCTTGAATTAACATTGCAAAATTTAGAAACATGATTACTGTATTATTATCATTTAATGATTTTCATTTTACAGCTTACTTTTTTATAAGAAAGCCATTTCTCCATTTTGTGCTCACACTGTGCCTACTCACTTAGAACTACATATCTAACTATTGTGGAACAAAAATAGCATAAAAAAGCTGCTCAGAAATAGAAATTACCATATTCATGACTCTCTAGATAAACTTTTCAGAACAGAGTAGAAGATAGAATTTGAACCAGAAAAAGTTATTGTCAAGTTTCCTGACTAAACAGACAGCTCCATAAAATAGCAGAACTTGTTAAAAAAATATAAAGAAACATTTGTTTAAAAGCAATGACATAAAATTACAGATCCAGTAAGTTTAAAATGCACTACAACAATCTAGTTCATTAAAGCCAATAAGGGATAAAAAACAAATATGTGTATTAGAAAAGCAAAGTAGATAATGAAAATCTATCTTCCAAGGACATAATTCTAATCATTGAAAGATAATTTAAATACAAGTGTGTTGAAGTAGCAGGGTGTAAAGAAGCAATTGAGGAATACAGACTACTTGGCTTTTTGAAGCACCACCTTATTGCCCTCCTTCATGTATGCTTTGAAAGCGTCTCTATTCCGAGAGCAAAAGAAAAAAACATGTCCTAGAGCTATTTCACAAAAGACTAGTATGTATTTCAAACTATGTTATGGTTTAAACATCTATTTAGAGTTTGAGCTACTCAGTTTCTGCACAATGAGGTAACTCCAAGAACATCTCTGTGCATTCCGATCACATTTTCTAACATTAGCTAGTCAACATCTTTCAGAAAACAGGTAGAGTGAGAAAGTTCATCCTTTTTAGGTCTGAAATATTTTTAATAATGAAAAGAATCCAAAAAATAAAATCACAAAATATGCCTTTAATAAGGATTACAGAAGAGACTTTAAAAACCTTCTTCAACATTTCCTTATTTTAACAGCCGAAGTTTCACTATGTAAATCTAAAGCTTGTGTTACCTAATCACAGGTGAGAAATACACTAAAGAGAAATTCGGTCTCCTTGGGATTGTAAGCACTGTTACATACGTGAAACAAAACAATCGTGGTAACAAAAGGCTTCTGCACCAGAGCACTGTCAGTGTGGCACAGGTTATCACATGTGGGAACAAGAACCTCATTTCTTCACAACAAACATCTGATTTTGGGTGCATTTATTCCTGCCAAGTTGGAAACTCACTGTTGTTTCTTAGCATCTTAAAAATGAAAACATTTCAGAATTAACTTTATTTTCTTAAGTACATTAAATGTCTTGAATCCTTTTGATTCTGAGTTTATGTTTGCAGTGCAACAACTGGAAGAGGGGGGATTTAGACACTTAAGGCGGAATGGCACTTTTGAACAAAAAGTACATTTATGTCTCTTCTCAGCATTTAATGGACCATGACTGCCACTTTTGGCAAGGAAAGAAAAAAATAATATGATGATCTAATTAGACTAAGATCAACTGAAATACGATCAGGTAGACAGATAACTACGAAAAAAAGACTATTGCAGGAGAGCCTGTGCCTATCTTTAAATCCATATGAAGCAGTCTGATACATGTGGGAAGCAGACAGTCATTATTTCAGCACAAAGGTCTCTGTGAACATTGCTTTACTTATTCATTCTACACTAGACTTGTTCTTTCTGCCATTGAGATAAACACAGAATGAAAAGTGAACTGCAACCTACCAGTGTCTCAATTTTTGTATTTTATAAAAAGTGAAACTGGTAAGCCACCTTTTAAAAGGGTGACAGTCATCTTAGAGAATGACTCAATTCACTGAACAAGGTTATTAGTTTAACAACAAAAGCTGACATTCTCTCAAGCTGAATTTATGCACAAAGTCTACAGCAGCTTTTCAATTTATTCTTTATCTAGCACCTTATACTGTCACCATACTGCCAGACATACAATATAAACCTATGGAGTGAATCAAGCTTCATAAATACCTTTTTATAAGTCAGGATTCTAGGTGAAAACTGAAGCTCCTAAATAATGTGGAAATGTTGAATTTTGCAGAAGCTTCTAAATCTATTACATCCAAATCTGTTTTCTAAACATAGCTGCCTCAGCTATTCAGAATGTATTATTACATACATTTTTGGGACGTTTCACTGCAGTGATAGAGTGCTCTACTGGGCTAGTGGCCTCTCAAGAATTCACAAGAGTTGAATGCAACTATAGATGCTGTTCTCCCAGTGTCACAGTTATGCCTAAAACTTAAAATACCTTAATTACCTTCCTACTGTAACTGTTTTCCTTGGCAAACTCAGTAATTGGTGAATCACACCTTAAATTAAAGAAAAAGTAAATATCAGAATGTCTAAAATCAGAATAATATAAGTGATTGTAGCAACACAGCACTGGGACACTGATAAGATGCTGACAGAATCTGAATCTCTCTCCTTCAGGAATTTGCAGCCATCTGTCCACAATAACTAATTCTTTCCTGTGGAGCCACTAGCACTGTCTAGCATCCTGGGGTATAAAAGTACTCAGATCTTCCCAGAAAATACTCTCTGTTCACCAGGGAATAAAGCTCTCAAGCAGTAGGGCATTTAACATCAAACATGTCCTGAGCTGAGCATGTTGGGATCATTTGACTGATGAAGAATATTTGCCAGACTTAGGCAGAGAGGCTGTGAGCACTACCACAATAGAGAGTAGAGAGAGTTTTACAGAAACATAGGTGCAGCACCTAATGGGGTATTTATGGGGTACCCAAATGGGCTTTTCATTTTCTCTTCTCCTCAGCCGGTTCCAGTACACTGTAATCACCCAATGAACTGACCTCAAACCTTCACACACCCATTCAAAAGATGTCAACTAGCAACAGGAAAACCCATTTCTCCTGTGCAGGCATTTATTCTGAATTGCATTTCCTATTCAGAAGTGATCTTAGACATCTCTAAACGAGCATGCTGGCATTAAAAAGCAATATAACATGCTTAGAGTAGAAAATGTCCATGTGTTAAGATAATTCTGTGCACCTTCCATTAAATAATACTTTTGGGTCTTGCATTTCCCTGGTAAAAGGCTGGGGAGCGGAGTTCAGGAAATAACTCCTACTGAAATAAGATGATGTTCACATTCCTCTGAAACTGAAACTGTCTTCTAATTACAAAAGGCCAGACTGTCTGCCACTATAGAGCAGGTAGAGGGGTTTCCAGGTGAAAAACAAAGCAAGCCTACAACAGCTGAAATTGGCGAGCAGTTACAAAGTACTCAACTAACAGCTAAATTACAATTCATGCAAGGTTTGAAACAGAATTATACCTTGTCTTGAAAGAAGCAGCAAGCCAGACAAACAAGGGTAACAAATACCTTGTTAACTGCAGCCATAGTGCAATTTAAGCATAGTTGTTCTGCTAGAATCATTTGTAACTGTGTTGTCTACTCATATTTTACTGTCACTTGAAATAGCTCTCTGTGGGTTTAACAAACCTGACATGTCTGTAAGTGGGATTTTGTGTCACCTTTACAAATACTCCACTCCTAGTACATACTGTGCAGTGACTGAAATGTTGTCAGAGCAGGGTTTCATGTGAGCTGCAGGCCAGGCAGAAAGTTCCACACTAGGTGCAGGGCAGGTAGGAGCATCCATGTTACTTTCTGGGTTACTGTTATGTGGTAAGATTTCCAGGTATGCATGCATACAAACACCAAGACTCTAAAGAAAATGTCAGCAATGTTTGTGAAGAAGAAAAGGTATTTTGTTGCTGTGAAATGTTTCCCTAGACCATTTTGCTACGAGTACTGATAAAGAACATACTTAACAACTGAGATGCAGTATCAGACAAATGTTTACATGGCCAGAATGTGAAAGACAGATAAAACCTTGCAGCTGGCTGCCTTTGCATTGTTCTAAGCTGTTAGCATGTTTTGCCCTGACCTCCTGAATTGGAAAGTAAAATCAGGCTAAGTACAGTTTAAGCTTACTCCTTTAGCCAATGCATAATTAGCAATGATGACCTGTTTGCATGGTGAGATGATGGAAGTCTCTTTGGTTACAATATAAAGTGAAATTTACCACTAAAATTTTGAGGAAATATATTTAAGTAGTTAGAGAATAGGACTTAATAAAATGTTACATGCATTCACTGATTTATCCTGCCTCATTAATTACAGCTCCATTCAAAAGAGATCCTCTCTATTCCTAATAATAGCCATCCATACAGTATTACATATTTTGAAATACCATATAAACACTTAAGACTGGTTCCCTTCAGAAAAGCCCCAAGAATGAGAAGGGCTTTTCTTTCTGGTGTTTCAACTACATTTCAACACTTTCAAATATGAATATGGTAAATAAAAAGCCTTGTGCAGAACTAGAAGAGCTATGGTGGTAAATTTTTAACAACATAAATTTTAATTTTGTGTTACGTACCTTACAGCAATTCAAAGTCTACTGGCCTAAAAAAAAAAAAAAAAAATAGGTCTTTTCTGTAGATTCATTTGAGTAGGCTTTTCCCAATGCATATTACACTTTACTGCACAAGTAATTTGGAATAATATTAACAACTGATGCCATAGCAGGTAAATGATAATGGGAAAGCCTTGCACTTTGAAGCAAACTTTTTATTTTGTTGTGTCACAGTTCCTACACATCCTGCTTGGGCTACATCCATGCAAGGAACCACGGCCTCTGGTAGGTGAGTATCATTTTCCCAGGGGAAACCACAGAATAAGCTGAGTTGGAAGGGACCCACAAGGGTCACTCAGTCTAACTCCTGGCCCTGCACAGCACATCCAAAAGTCACATCATGTGCCCAGGAGTGTTGTCCAAACACATCTTGAGCTCTGTAATATCTAAATGCTGGGAGCCACCTGACAATCATTTCAATGATAGCATTAAAAAGCTGTGAAAGATGCTACAAAGACCTTCTAAAACACAACCATCACAGAACAAAAATGCTATTCCCATTATAAGTCCACTGGCAACAGAGTGCCTGAGGTTGTGCATACTCCTCTTTATTGCGTAAAACGGTGGGAGCAGTGAACTCTTGTGCCTATGTTAATATTTACAAATCTAGGGGAGCAAACAACCTTTAGCTAGGATAATGCCAGCAAGGACATGTGATGATTTATTATGTCAGACAGACACAAGAGACTCACTACTTAAAGCAACAAGCTCAGTGGAAAGACACAACAGCTGCAATTCATTGAGTACAAATCCAATAAAAGAAGCACTGTGACATTTTTATTGGTATACCACTATTTCCAGATTCAAAAGGAGTAGTTTAGTTTAAGCAACAGGTGATGAAAATAATCTTTGTAAAAACTCAGTCACAAGCCTAGCAAGTTACACTGCACTTCAGCATAAAAGGATGCTCACTTTTTGATATTATTCTTACCAACATTCCTTTTGGTATTCCAAGGTCTTAATTTTAGTTTATAATCTGAAAGTAAAAGTTTTCCAGTCTTCTGAAAATCAAAGCTGAATTTTCCTTTGTCCTGTCAGTGATATTGTCAAAGCATTACGGACATAACTGTCCTTAACTGAATTAATGCATTTTCCTTAAATAATTATTTTATTTCCATATAACTTAGATGACCATTAGTTTCCAGTAATCATTACTACCTCAAAACTAGCTCAATTTAAAAGTGACATAGTACTGCTGTGATCTTAGAGAGCTGAAAGAGCATCCTAATGTTGGTATCAGTCCAATGACTAAAGAAGAGCAGAAAAATTGACACCACCCTCTTTCATTACTGTGCCTATCAGGCAACCAGGAATTTAAAAAAGGTGTGACATAATTAATACTACTTCTTAGTGTATTTGGTGTATTATGCATATAATAGTGTATTGAAATCATGCCTTTATTCATTCCAGTTTTCAAATCCATGTCCTCAAGCCTGCAGCAGATCATTGATTGGTGTGGATTTGTACCTGCCTTGTGTATATTGTTTTGTATGTTTCCTTCTGGCACTGACCTGCAGTACCAGTTGATAAAGTCACTTAAATGAGTTCTTCTAGTGCTCCAGTGCTAAGCATTTTAGAGGATCTCTGAAGTCTTAGTGTAACCAGAAGAACATAATCCATTTCATTGTACTTACAGAAATGAAATTATTCTGCCTCTGGCTCCTTTTTGCAGCCTACAATGTTGTTTGGGTAACCACAGGGTATCAAAGCTACCAAATTGCTTTCATATAAACTTTTTGGGCTTGATCTAATATCACTGTATCCAGGGGAGCTGCATAAAATTTTATCTTGAGTGCAAAAACTAAGGGCATACTTAAGCTATAAATACCTGCTTGACAAAAAAATAGTGCAAGAACATGTTCATACTGCAGTTGCTAACACCTGTTTCTTTTTTTGCATTGCAGATGAGATCCAACATTAGCAAGTGTTTTGCAAATCCTTGTGCCATTTAATACATTTCAAAGTGCAAATAAAACAGTGCTATCTTAAAACCAAAAATAGGAAAGTGCCGGAGGTCACTGTGTAGTGAAGGGAACACGCAGTAGAAGAGCATAAGTAATTTAAAAGGCTACTTGGAGTCTGGTTTTAATATTAAATTTACTTCAAATCAGTGATTTTCATCCACTTCTTTTTATGCACCCTTTAAACTTTTTTTAGTCTGAGACATAAGTAACATTTGAGAAGAAAATTTATTCGTACATTTAAATAATTTTACTAAGCAAAACTGAAAGACCTGTAAGAAAACAGAGTGAGGAAAGAGGTACACTGTATACAGCAGTAGACTAGTAGAAAATTAATTACACAGGTTTCTTTATTCTCTTCCTACACATACACTTTGATAAAAGAAGTGGAGCTCATTGCAAAGGAAAAACAAGGGAGGATTAGTTGTGTCTGGACAACTACTGCTCAGTGTATATGCAAGGTCACATCCAAACCTGTGGCCTGGTGGGTGGGTTCTTGTCTCTACCATTGATTTTCATTTAAGACCTTAATTAAATTTTATTCCCTCTCTTCAGTAACTTATTATCTAATCCAGTTTGTCTGAATTGATTTTGCAAGTTGCAAATGTCAGTGTGAATCACAGACTATTTGGTGTGTTGGAAAATAAATACAAGGAACACTGAAATACATGAAAAATTGAGAGCAGGCTGGTGGGTAAATACAAACAAAAGCGAAGTTATATTCATGATGAAGACTTCTGCTCCTCAGAGGATGCTCCTTCCTCGAATGCAAGGCGTTTGATATCCCTGAAGTACATCACCCTCCTGTTTACTGCTGTCTGTTGTGTTAGAACCAATGTGCCTCTGGGGAAGCCACTCACTCGCATCTAGATTTGCGGTAGTTTGCTGTTATGATAGCAGCTGGCTTAGAGAGCCAGACAAAGACTGTAGTGGCATGAGAAAATGTGTCCTGGGCAAATAACATCCTCCAAAGGGAGGCCAAAACCAAGATCTGATTGCACGATTGTATCACAATTGCTGTAATGCATCATTTCTTACAACATGATTGTTGCAAGAAATTGAGTAATTTCAGTATGTTTACCTCCTTTTTTCCTTTTCCTTAAAGAAGCTTATGACTCTCCCATGGAAGAACATTTTCTCTTCTCGATACCTTCAAACCATTAGGATCCTAATATGGATTTAGAAACAAAAATTTGGGGGTTGAGGTATGCTGCAAAGAGGTTGCACAGAAATGAGTCTTTGGGGAAAACAAACCCCCACAAAATGTAATTACCTCTAGTGGCAGTAAAATGCCAACATCTATGAAATACGAAAGGTTCTCACTCCCCAGCCACAATCAGTGAGATGCCAGGATCCTAAAGCACCAGCAATAGGACAAATAAAACTGCCTGGGGCCTGTGAAACATTACCCAAGGGAATCGAAGTTACTCTATTGGGCAGTACTACGTCACAGTGAATGGAGAGTTTGAGCAACTAAACCACTTTCCCTCACTTCTGTGGGAAATACTGGAGCCTTCCTATTCTCCTTACCTCCTGCAAGGGACTGATGACCTTGCCTACCTTCTCCTTCAGGAAACTCAGCCAATTCTACTGACTACATGGCCCAAACCTGCAGGCTTCACTTGCTATAATAGCAATTAACTTAATTCCAGAATACTGCTAGATCCACTTTCACATCTAGGCAGCTTCATAAACAAATTCAAGTGGCAAGATTATACTGTATATTCTCTATTCAGTATAATTTGCCTTTTAAAATAATTACTTGTTTTCGCGTGGTAAATTTGTGTCCTCAGAACTGTCCTCTAGATTAGGAGTCATGCTGAAGTAATTTCTCACTAGATGCGATATTCCCTGCAATCATTTAATTTTAGATGTTCTGATTTCATTGAAATTGTTGTTTCTTAAGTCAGACAAACAGTGTTAGTCTGATATCTGTGTTTTAGTAAGCATCTTCTTAAATTCAGAGAATGCAATATATAACTGTATTCGTGGAATCCCTGAGATAGTCAAAACAGGATTTCACAAAGTCTCAGGTGGACCAATCGGAGTAAAATTGCATTCAATTCAAATATGCTTGGAAAGTTACAGAAAAAAGCCTAAATCTTCCCTCCATAACAAAGATATATAGTTGTATTCTGCTGTCCAAGAGCTAAACCCCAAAAGGAAAAATAATCCAATGTTTCCACAAAGAGAGAATTTGAGGAACCCAAACACTCCCTAGCCATGTAAATTCCTCTACCAATACAAATTCCAACAGAACGAAAGAATAAAATTAAATCAGAATTATCCAACAAAGCATACTGCTACTATTACTGTTCCTGAAGACACTAATGTGAAATACCCTAAATCCATATCCATGCTTTGTGCTTTGGTACCTGCACACCAACATCTAGCTCATCAGCTTATTACAAAATGCCATCTGACCAAGTGTGCTAACATCTAAACCAAAATTACTTTGACAATCTGTAGATTTACTGTGGGTGCATTCCTAGGACTGCAACACACCAAAAGCATCAACTTCTAAGCAGTTAACACAGCATTTTGAAAACTTATCCTTCAAGGGCATTCACTATCCTTTCTTAGCCATGTCAGAACTGAAATTCATTTTTTTCATCACATATAAAATATGACATGTCTCCCACATGATTCCTATTGTCAGAAAGCATCATTCCTTTGGAAGTAGGGCAATATATACACTGACATCTTCTATACCAATAAGAACAACACAGTTTAGCATAGTGAAAGGGCTAAACCAGATAAATAGAAAGTGAAAGGCTAGGACAGTTATGCAAAAACTGTAATAGGAAAACAAACTTACAGAATAATTATTCCTAAATCTTGGTGTTAGACGATTTTGCTACCATAATTCTGGACGGTATCAAGACTTTACCATGAAGGTGAAAATGAACAAGGGGCATTTGTTTGTGGGGTATCTCTGGCATACTATTTTCTACCTACCTATATTCACAAGGTACATGTCAGTGAGGAAACCATCCTGAAGTGAGATTCATAGGCTTGTGAAATTCTAATAGCTTGAAAATACGCCCCAGCAGATACTGCTGTGTGATGGAACAGTTTATCAGTAGGAGATACTATTTTTATCTCTAATCAAGCAGGTATAAGTGTATGTAATCTAGTCTTTCAAATCTCCCATCCCCCCCCAAAAAAGCTCATCCAGAGCACATTACCATAATTGCAAATGTCTTTTTCAACTTTGCAGGAGGGAACAAAAAAAAAGGAGCTTTTTCAATGCATTCTACATCTAACTCCAAGGCTTAAATGGAAAAGGTTCATATTTTTATGCTTTAAAAAAAAAAAAAAAAAGTATTAATCTCAACAGGCAGTTGTCTCCCATGGATTATTAGGTCTCTCAAGAAAGCTTATATAACCCACATAGGTCTTATGATTATCTCGAAAACCCAAGGAAACATATTATTATCCTCTTAAAAGTAAAGAGGGGTTTGAAGATAAAAGTTATTCCAAGTTTTTCCTATTTCAACATAGCTTTTTTACTTCAAAAATTCTTCTAACTCCAGTATGTGCAGAAAGTTATTAATGGGGGTGCAGAAAGCACACCCTGCAGTACCAGATAGGAGAGGCTGCTGGAACTGAGCTGGAACTTCTGCTATGAAAAGTCTTTAAATAAAAATGAAAACTTGAAAACTTCAACTGATGTGCCCAGGTGAATGACCAAACTTATCTGGTTGGCTGTACTACTTACTAAAATAGGCACAACAGTTCCAGTGGCAAAGAGCATACTTTATGATGAAGGAGCTAGTCCCCAAAGGGTGGATTTCTGGGTACAGTCATACAACAGGAAAAAAAAGAGGTGCAAGTTAGAGATTTTTTGTTTTTCTAAAAAGTCAGACTTGATCCCCTTTTCTACATAGTTTGCACTTCCCACTTTTATTTCTTTCTGGTTTTTTTTTTCTTGTATATTTTTGTCCTTACCACTTTCTGCATCTGGTATTATTTTGTTGCTCTTGTTTATTCCTCTTTTTCCACCTCCAGCTTTTTTAGCCTTGGAAAGCCCTCTAACCCTCTCAACCTCTTCTTCTGTTGCTAAAAAATCAGCTCATTTAAATAACCCATAACATATAATTCTGATGCTGGGAAGTGCATGGGGGACCAAGCTACATGTGAAGATAGAAGAGTATTTTAATGATCCTTAGGAGATGCCAAGAGCAGGAGAAACCAGGGGAATTTGAGTTTTCTTTCTCAATACCCTTTGAGAATCTCTCCTGTGTCCTGAAAGATCTTGACAGGGCAGAGCAAATGCAGTCGTGCTGAAATGACTAACAGCAGCAAAAAGGACGTTTTTTTTCTGACTTAGACCATGCTGATTACTAGATGGAAAAGGAAGAAAAATATCTTCCAGTCAAGATGGTAAACAAATGCTGTTTCAGCTAAGTAAGGAAAAAAAAGAAAAACTAAGAGCAAAGCTGAAAATCTCGTGGAAAGAGGGAGCAGAGTGTCCTGTGCTGACACCAGGATGGAGCCTTGACAGCACGCTTTCCTCTCCAGAGAGGCAGAGGGAGGTCACTGGATCCTCCTCAGTGCAGAAAGGCAGTGGGGCTGATTCCCTCCCAGAAGGCTGAATTGCTCTTTTACCAGCTCAGCACAGATCTGCAGGTCTTGAATACTGGTTTGTGTGTGTGTGTGTTTGTGTGTGTGTGTGTGTGTGTGTGCGTGTGTGTGTGTGCGCGCGCAAAAAAAAATGATGTGTGTGTATCACAACTTTCTGTCCAAAGACTACTCAAATTTAGACTTGGAATGAAATAGCCTAAAGCAACTAAGCAGCCTACTTCGTTGAATATTTCAAATGTTCACCAGACATATGCATACATCATAAAAGCTCCAAAGACATCTCCAGCCTCCTAGACAGCAGGTGTAAATTTTGCCCCTTCTGCAAGTCACACAAGATCAATGGAGTGGTTAAGGATGGCATAGTTCTGAAATCTTGAGGGAAATACTATGCCCATAATCAAAAGACAGATGCAAAGTGACCATTTGTGCAACTCAACTCTTTATCAGAGGTGAAACCTGACCACAGTGAAGACAGTGGAATTGCCACATCCCTGTGGACTGCAGTCTTTAGTACTACTCAGAAGAATGCATTGCAAGATCTATGAAATGTTAAATATTCTGAGAAGTGACTGAAATTATCAGAGGACTTAAATTTGCAATTATTAATACTATTTATTATCTTTGATTTGCTAGACTTGAATAATCCTCAGTGACACTTGCAATTTCTATAAACAAACAAACAAAAAAATCCTTCTAGTTTGAAAAATAAGTCCATTCATGTGAAACTAATTTACATTTCCCAATCAAAATTGGCTCAAGGCAGTTCTGCCGTTTTCTTTTGGTAGGCATTCATCTAGCAGATGCTGTCATTTTAACTTCTGTGAAGTGATTTTTATCCTAACATGGGTATTGCACATTGTTTCTATTCCTTTTAAGTGAGCTTTCTGGGAGTTCTAGTGAGGGGAAATCAGTATTGCTGCCAAACCAACTGTTAAATGTGAGAAAAGAATTGAACATCTTTCAGTGGATGTACTGTATGACAGCATCTGTGCTTGATTATCTTACCAGCAAATTGTACAGAGGTTTAATGCTCAATGTATAAAATGTTGCATATGTTTGTATGGCTACAGACACATCCACATACACATTTCTTAGTGCACCATGATTGAGATTCAGAAATAACACTAATAAAGGATAAGTAAGACAGACTTTTTATATTAAGTCAGACAACAATAATGTGCTTTTTGAAAGCTGTCTGCAGAGTAATTAATAGGTCTGATCTTACAGTGTGTTATAAAATTCACCTTGGACAAAGTGGCTGCCAATATAGGACTATGAAGTCGTGTTACAAGTCACTAATGTAAAAAAATAAAATGAGGTTTGTAAATTTTTTTAAGTCAGGTTTTACGCTCCAAGGAACACAGTAAGCTTACCTCAAAGGCACCAAGGAGGAGATGAGTTCTGTTGGTCTTTATCTGCTAACCAACTAAATATCACAAAGGCTAAAATACTGCCACAGTTGACCCTCAGCTTTCCTTTATCTCATCAAATAAAACAAACTTCCTAGAGGAGAAAGTGAGAACAATAGTTCTTCATATTTTTCTAGGAAGGGGTAAAAAGGACAAGATGACTGATGTGCTTTTTGGAAAAAAAAAGAAAAAAGGAAACCCAAGTAATCCTACCCCAAAAGTTTCTTGGGTTAATGGAAGTTATTGTTTTTGCCAGGTACACTCTTCCAGAACTCATCCTTCAATCTCAGCAGACTAAAAGGAGTGCATTTATAAGACTTATATTGTCAGTACTTAGCAGTTCAAGCCATAATCAATTCACGAGAAAAAAAAAATGAAGACACAGATCAGTATTTTTCTATACTTTTCAATTTTTCATTACTTTTCAGCAGAAAAATCTGCTGAAATTGTTCTACCACTTTCAATAAGAACAAGGAAAAAAAATTGTCTGAGATTTTTGTTAGCTTGCATGTGCATACCCACGTGTACATGTATTTTGGTCTTACATGCTATGAGAGCAAAAAGCCCTCGGTGACAAATCTGCTAGAACAGTTATGAACCACATCATTCCAGCCACAAAAGCCCGAGCTGACCACAAACTGAATTTGCCATCAACATGCTCCAAGTTGCTCACCCTCCCTTCTCAAACAGAGAAAAGTAAAGTTGCCTACAGAACGATTGCATGCAAAAATGCAAAGCTGTTTCTAGTTTTCTAGTTTTCTTAAGTGGCAGCCATACATGCAAGGAATTAAAAAACTTAAAAGGACTGAATTACCCCCTCTATTATACTACTATACCTAATGCACATAAGCTTGAAACCCATGGTCGAGTTCAAGAAGAGAACAACATTTTAACTAATTCACCCCAAAACAAATTGCTGGACAATATGAAGATACATACTACCTGATATTTACATCCTATTATTTAATTTAACTTCTTTTAGGACAAACAGTGAAAACAGATACCCAGCTGTACTGTGCCATATGTTAACAGAGGGCAATACAAGGTCCAAGAAAATACCAAGTTGACCTGCTATTCTCTCACATCACTTCACCAACCAAAAGAGTAAAACCAGAATCCTCTAAGGGGAAGGAAAAAAGGCAGAGAAGGAAAAAATCAAAATTCATTACAAAAATATCCTCTATAGAAGCTACAGCTATACAGAAATATTCTAAATACAGATAAACTAGGCCTGGCTGAATTATAGCAATTTCTGTAAAACCATTCTGCTGGGTTTTGCATATCTCTTATTTTAATAGTGTGGGGGTTTTTTTTCCTAAAAGGATATCTTTGGGTTACTCTGACAGGTTTATCTTCATGATATATGATCCCCCTGCCCTATTTTGCATAGTACAAATGAGACTATAGAGGAAAATTTAAATGAGCAAAGCCAGCATTAACCCGTGTTACTGAGCAATTCCTTCACTGGTATATATGGCATATATTTTAAGATAAAGACTCTGCAGAGAAAAACATAGGCACATAAGAAGTAAACTTAATTTTCCATTAAAGATTAATTAAGAGAAAACATGATGAGGATGAAAATTAAAAATTATATTTATATAACTGCAGTTAGGAACAGCAAAGCATCTTCTGCATGTCGCTCATCAAAGCAGGGTAGTGATTAGGGGATGGAAGACTCTGCAAGCAAAGCAGCAGACTTCTTTCAAGAAGCTTCTTTCCCCAGCACCTGAGTAGCACAGGTTTTTAATCCAATTGAACCCATCACTGAGAAGATTGACTAATAGCAGCAAGCATCTCCGTGGAGGCTTGGTCTCTCTCAGCCTGCTCTTATCTACAGTCTCCAGCAGAACTCAGCCAGATTCCTGGCTGGCAACCAGAGCCAAGCACACATGGCCTGAGATCCCCTCTGGAAAGTTACTGCATAGATTCACATCCATCACAACTGTTCCCTTTGCTGAGGGGGAAAAAGAAACAGCAGTACATGGAGAATGCCCTAGAGTATCCAAAAATTTATTCCAAAAATATGAATGCTGGGGAAAAAAGATGATGTTGAGCAATTCTTGACTTTAAAACCTAACTTTGTTTTTAAACTGTCCAGCAACTGGGACATGGAAGTAAAATAATTTTTTACCTATTACAGATCTGAGATCTGCCCCAAGAAAACTGGCTATTGCTGCAATTTCTCCTAGAAGTTTTCCTGCTCTCATCATGCAATTAACTGTTTTCCTACCTCAACTAGGTTATATTACTATTCATTACAAAGGTTTAAATAGCATCTCTATTCTTAATACACAATATTTAATCTGGGAAAGATACAGAGACATGAAAATTTGCTTCTGAAAAGGCAAGTCGGTATTTTATTCAGGAGCAATGAAGAAGGATCATAGAATTATAGAATGATCTGGCGTAGAAGAGACCCTAAAGATCATTGTGCTCCAGCCCCCAAGGTGGTGGCCACTAGAATGATGATTTTACTTGTTAATTACGACTATATAAAACAACTGAACAATGAGAACATGGGGAAAAAACCTGAAAACAGGGCATTGGAATTAGCAGAAACAAAACAAACCACTCAAAAATCTGTTCCTGTGTGGTTTTTACATTCTCAGTGATCAGTTCAGAAAGTGAGGGAGCTTACTGTAAATCATCTGCTGCAGCTGACCAAGGCATTCTTTACAAAAAAATGCAATGCAGAAGTTTGCCCTTGCTTCACTCCTACTTACTAGGCTATTGCAGCCTGCAAAGTAACCATTGAACCACGGGATTACAATTTGCTTCACAAATCTATTAGTGATTAGTTCTTGCTTCCCCATTTATCACAGCAAGCCTTTGCATACACTTTGTGACTTAATTCTTGAATGGCACTTTTCTTCAGATAAGATTTGACTTATATATCTTCAGGGCAGGAAAGAAAATTTCTGTTTTCTTGAATCTTAATAAATCGTTGCTCTCCTGGATATTCTCTCAGTGCAGTCTAATGAAATTCATAGGATATCTGTTCATTCATAACTAGAACAGTTTCTATCTTGGAATTTTCACTTAAAAAACAGTACAACAAGTCCATTATATTTAGAGATTCTTCCAGGGATCATACTCAATCATCTATTTGTTTGTGCTTTTTTTCTATTGGACCTTACTAGCCTCTTTACCATTCTTTTGAGACTTGTGGTCCTTTCCTGTCTCTCCAAAACAAGCAACGGATTCCTTTTTAACCATTCTCTGATATTTTTCAGTCAACATGAAGAACCATCTGTTCTCCTTGGCTTATAATTGCTTTCTTTCACTTCAAAAGTAATACTATTTACTCTCAAGCCTCGAGCTCCAGGACACTCTTCACATTTTTCCTTCAGTCACACTTTTCCTTCAGTCTTTTTTATTACCTGCCGTTCATCATCTTTGTCAGACTTCTAATAGGTCATAAGGTAAAACTTGTAACTTACTTGCAATAATCTTGTATTTGCAGGTTGTAGTTGAAATAATTTGTGATATATTTTGTAATATATACTCAAACTGAAAGTTATTGTCTAGGATACTCAAAAGTCTATTTCTCAAAAAAAGTCTTTTTGCTTTCCATGAAATATGGAAGAAATTGTTTGTTCTGGCTTATAGCTAAATGTTTTCAGACATTTTCCTTCAACCCTTGCTCTCTCTTTCTCAGCATTTCAAATGAGAAACAGGAATATGTCACCGGAATGATTTTAGGGAAAAAAAGTGGAATAAAGAGGTAAATTTATTATCAAAAATCATTGTAACTATTTCAATCCCCTTCTTAAAACCAGCATAATATCCCTTACTAAGTAGTTAAACATTTCCAAGAAAACATGCAGAAGGATAGTCTCAGTTTTAAGAAATAAAATAAAACAGTAGAATTGTATTTTTCTCTGTACTAGCTAAACATGAAGTTACACTTGAACTGAGAACTACCAGCTGTCTCAAATCTTTGTCCTGTGCCTATTTCCACCTGACTGTGCTTTGATGGCTCAGACAGAACAAAGGTTTCCCATGCCGATCCATTCAAAAATATGCTATGTGTTAGTATCAAGCACAGGCTTTAAAACAGTATACTCAAACCCTGAGTCGTTCTTTACACTGTACAACCAGAACCAATGTCAGCACTTCTAGATGCTATAAAGCTCCCTTGCAGCACTGCTGATAAATGTATATATCAGTTCAGAAGGCTAAGCAGGCAAATTACATAAATCCAAATGGCATAAGGGAAGCAAAGATTTATGGAGGAGGAAGTATATAAGTGAAAAAAAAAGGTTGAAAAAGCAACAGTCGCCTGAAAGTGAAAGGATATGCTAATTCAGGTTATCCTGATAATGACACATTGCTTGCATCTTGAGAACAGCTGCACAGTTCACAATGCAGAAATGGCCACAGCATCTACTCAATTAACCGAATGCCTCAAATGGTGCCCTCATTAACCATGACATCCTCTGTGGACTTGATGGAATGTAGAAGACACCTTGAGAAATGAATTCTCTAAAAGAACTAGTTTGGGTTAAAGGAAGAAGCATTAAAACTATTTAAAGTCCTAATAATGGCAAAAGTAATATCCAAGTAAAATTAATATCTAAATGTTAGTCGAATAATGAGACAGTAATTAAAAAATAACAACCTTATTCAGCAAAAACCATGAGAAGGTCACAAAACTTTAGCACCTTTTCTCTGGATTTTCACTACTCTGCCTTATTACAGAACTGCTTGGAAATATTTTGTTCTCAATTTTTTCCCTTAAAACCCACAGTCTTACATGATTGTCAAACTACTGTCCCACATTCAATTTTACATTACAATAATTGTCTTGATATGATGTGAGAGGGTTCACTAGTGCAATAAAAAATTATTTTTCCTGATAAAAATTATTGTATTAATAATGGGGATTTCACAACAGCAAGGAGACTGGCAGTTCTCAAGACAGCAGAATCAGTTTTCCAGTTGCTGAACTAAGCTACAGACAACAATTTCTTGACAGAGGCAGAAATTACTCTCTTGTGTTTTATCACATTCAGGGACAACCTGACACTTTCCCTGAGATGCTGTTAAATGTAATAGGGTCTCTTTATTCCTAGGAGTCTGTAGAAACAGTCTGTAAAGCCACACATGTGCTTTCTTTTCTAGACCAAAGGGTAGGCAGCATTTATGTTTTAAAATTTTCAAACAGAAACACAAGGCAAAAAGAAATTCCTGATTCAAGTGGCACTAGGAGCAAGACTCTGTATACCTTTTTTATGATGTTCTTCCTTCACACCTTCCATGTCCATTTGCATGAAAGAACAGCTACTGCCAAAGCACTTTTATCAACATCTCTGCTTTGAAAGCTGCTAGAAGTTCTAATGCATTCTCACTATCTTGCTTTTTATCAACAAAGAAGCAAGTTTCCTCACCCAAAATTCAGAGGAACAACTGGCCTCAATTAAAAACTAGCAAAAAGCCCAAGCCTGTTAACTTTCAAAGCGTTCACACAAAGACCTGTTCTTTATGTCAGAATTTCCGGAAATTTAAGTAAGAATGGCTTGTTAATTAAGACACAGAAAAAAAAAAAAAAAAAAGGGGGCAGGGGAAAACCAAACTCAGAAATTTGACACAACCACCTGGAAGCATCTTCTACAGAACTCTTGGCTCAGAACGATTTCTAAATAGCATTTAGTATCAAAAATGAAACTAATGAAGCAAACAAAAACAATTCTAATAAATGAAAGAATGAAATGTAATTTCTGTAGAGACAGGAAGGAGAGCTACAGTGTTCCAAAACCTTTTTTTTTTTCCCTACAAATACCCGGGGGGAACAAAGAAGTATTCTGACAACAGCTGATTCCAAAACTAGGTAGCTTCCTATAGTTTCAAGTTAGCTCAGCACAAGAGAAGTATAAAAACTAAACAAGAGCATAAATAATCAGCTTGTCTATCTGTGCCTCTTCTAAGTCCACAGAGCCAATATCACAAATCTGTGCAGTTAATTAAATTCTAACAACATATCAGACTGAGATTTAAGATAAAACAAAGACAAAAAGACCCCAAATAAACTTTTGTCAAGCAAAAAGTGTACATTCAATTTACAATCAATCGGTCAGAATGAAAGTGCTCTTTGTCCTGAATATGAAAATACAGAAAACTAGTCCTGAAGCATAAATACATGCTTATCATTAAGTCAAAACCCTGTATGCCAAAACTCAACAGCAATTAAAAACTTAAGTTAGCAATTTTAGCAATCCTCTACAGTAAAACACTACAATTTGAACTAGATAATGCTTCATACACACAGTCTTTCATCACTTATAGAGTCATAGGATTATTACTGTTGGAAAAAACCTCCAAGATCATCAAGTCGAACTTTTATGTCCAAATTGCTTCCTTAGAAGGATTATTTTGCAAAATTTTTACACAAGGGTCACTGCATGATTGTCATTCCACCCTGGACTATTAATCAGTACTCCTTGTGATAACAACCTGAAAGCAAATGAGGTATTTAAGTGGTCAGAGCTGTACAAGCCTAAAGGAGCAAAAGGAAAGTAAAAAGCAGTGAAGGGTCAGAAAATTAAACTCATGATTTGCAGGCACTAGCTATGGAATATGTGAATTTAATGCATGACTAATTACAAACTGGAGGGACAAAAAAAGCCAATGCTGTATTACAAAGCAAAGCAAACCTTTTAGTCCATTGAGTACCTGCCTGCATTGCAGGGGCAAGAAAATGAAAAGGTAAGTAACGTGAAGAGCTCTTGAATGAAGATGGCACAGAGCTGCTGAACTCAAACCACCCAGAGGCAAAGGCCAGAACAGTGAAGGACTGAATCCTTCATCTCTATTTAAACCTAAAAACAAACGAACTACATGGAAACTGAACAGTCTCTTTAAGAAAAGATGCTTTTGGGGTGAAAGCTGATTAATCTCTTGCTACAATACTTCAGCAGAATCCTTCAAGGACATTCTGCAAACATGCTGCTTGGATATACTTTGAAACTTTCCTTTAAGAATTGTTTGTTGGATATATTTCGAAACTTTCCTTAAAAACATTGTTTAGATAGATATCACTACACAGGACCTGTAAATATCAAATGTATATTACAAAAGTGCTGGAATAGATATGGATGGATGAATGGATGGATGGATAGATAGATGGATGTGACTAGCACAGGTCTTTCTCGTGAGAACATTTTGCTATATTTCATAAACAAAGATAAAGTTTGGATGTTTTGCAAACAACTTCTCCGGATTAGGTCAGTTCGGGCTTGGCCAATTGGGCCTAGGGGGAGGTCTCGGGCTGACCAATCTGGGTGACCTCTGTAAACTCTATATATATGGAAATCAAAACAATAAAGCTCTCTTCTCTCTTTCCTTGTCTGAGAACTTGGGTCATTCCTCAGCTAGCCGCTCAACAGCGACAGATGGATGAAACCTTAATAAAGTGTTAGGAAAATAAATGAGATAATTAAAGAAACCCCATACCTGATGTTTCTTATCAGCAAATACACAACTACTTCCATGGCCTGTAGCATGCTGGAGACGTTTCTAATGCAGTATTCTAATGCAGCACATTTAAAATACATTCTTTGCATTTTTCCTAATATGAACTTCACTAAACTTCCCAAATTTTCTCATAATACAGATTTACCTAATGAATACAGAAATAAGATAAAATAAAATGAACTTTTATGAATTTAGCAAGTTGAGGAAAAAAAAGAAAAATTATTTATACCATTTTCCATGATTGAACTCTTTTTCCTAAAACATAAAGAAGCTGGGTTTCTGGGAGAAAACCCTTATTGTACATCATAGGAGATATCAAATGAAAAAAGAGTCACCATTTTTGACAGCTTACATACTTTGTGTATCAGTAATTGACATCCGTTTGGGGCCCTATTCTTTGGGGTTTAAAAATAATTCTTTTCCCTGGTGTCTGCTAATTACGTGTTTGAGAGCAAGAACAAACTGTTATTTTAACATCACGCCATACCTTGACACCAGGGAAAAAAAAAAAAGCAGAAATAAGCAAAAAGGGGAATATTTCCCAGAATTTTTACCCACAGCAGTTTGGTACTGCATTCCTATAGAAATGGAAACATCAGAATGCAGATCTTGATTTCAGGGCCATGCATTTCAACTTTTCCACAGTATCTGCAGTGACAAAGGACCTTTGCCTCCTGGAATCCCAGTCTATACTGTAAGAGTTTCTGGAGCATGAGGGACAGCAGTGACCAACTGAGCACCAAAGGGGCATTCACAGGCATCAGTGTGAGAGGGGGATACCCTTTTGTCAGCAGCACTGTAAAATAAAAACAAGCAAACAAGCAAAAATACAAATAAACATAAAAACCAGAAACGAAAATCCACAAACACCAAAGCCAACCCCTAGTTTACTGCAACTTCTATAGCTGAACAGTTATTAAAGGATGGGCAGAATTCTTCACATTTACTATTTACTTGCAATTTGTTTTTCAAATTTTGATGTACAAAGAAGTTGTTTAAAATGCAACTTAAAAAAAAATATTAAGCCCAGTAAAAATTATCTACTAAAAACAATTACCTAAAAGTAATGGGTTCTTTAAAAAAAAAACAAAACAAACCAACACACTTTTAGAACACACTTTTTTTTTATTATACAGAGTAAAACAAATTAAATTTTATAAACTTCCATCTGGGACTCAGGATGTTTGATTGCATTTTTACAACCCACTGAAATGAAAATGAGTAGTTTAGTTTAGCAGTTGGCACAGTCCTACGCCTGGAAATTTATCATAGTTTGCCATGTAATTTAAGCACTCAATTTCCAACAGCTACTGCTCTCAGTCTGGGGAGGCAGAAAGGAAAAGAAATCTACAACAAATTACACATGATGAATTTTTAGTAGCCTCAGTAGGGGTTTTTTGTGTCACTAGGAGACAGGATACTGTGCAACAGCCTGCCTGAGAGAAGAGGTTAACAAATTGGGTAGTAAAAAGAAGTAATGTGGAAGGTGACCTTCTGAGAAAGGTATTCCAGCCTCTGGCTGGGATGAGGAAAGGGTATGATTGCTATAGAATTATATTAAAGCAGATTATCACTCACTTCTGAAAGAGAGTTGTCCTGGCAACTTTGCTTTGTATTGAGTCATGTGCTACTGCACTTATGCATTTGTATGCCTTTGACACATTTTCTTGATTGGACTTTTCAGGAATCCAGTGCTGGAATGCTAAGTCTTTAATCCTACATCATAAGACAGATACCAAGCTACTTAATTGTACCAGAATGACTTCTGCCCCAGGACTGCAAAGGATCAAAGCACAGGCTGCAGTTTTATCCATGTTTTCCTGGACTTCAGCAGAATGTAGGCACCGGGGTCCAACTGTACTTATCCATGAGCTGAACCAACTTGTCCTTGTCAGGAAATTGGTGGTGAAACAAAAAGTTCAGTTTTGCATTCTATCTAGTGTCGCTGTTGAGCGGCTAGCTGAGGACTGACCCAAGTTCTCAGACAAGCGAAGAGAGGAGAAAAAAGGACTTTATTGTTTTGAATTCCATATATATAGAGTCTACAGAAGTGCCCCAGATTGGTCAGCCTGAGACCTCCCCCTAGGCACAATTGGCCAAGCCCGAACTCACTCAATCCGGAGAAACTGTTTGCAAAACATCCAAACTTTATCTTGTTTATGAAATATAGCAAAATGTTCCCACGGGAAGAACCTGTGCTAGCCACAATCTAGTCAACCATGCCTTGTTTTAGAATTACAGATCTTAATGATTGCCAGGAGCATCCATGGGAGAATGTCTTCAAGGCATTATTGAGTCTCCCAAAGCACTGGAGCAAGAGATTAATTCCTCTTACTGTATTTAGAAGAAATTCACAGTGGCTTATACAGATACATTCTGCATGGATAATGTATTTTAATACCTTGTTATTCTAGGAGAAAGCAAAAAGAAAAGGTTAAAAAAACCCAGGAGGTTTAAATTAATTTAAACAAATGAGTGGCATGCAGTGGACTGGTTTTATAAGGAGAACACTGATCATTCAAGGCAGCTCTTGTGGCATCAGTTCCCGTCAGGATGTGTATGACCTCTTAATTTGGATTCAGTACTTTTAGGAGTCTGCCAGTCTTTAATGTGCTAATTTCACTCTGCTCTCTTAGCTGCAGCTTTTGACAAGGTGACAACAAAACAAAAAGATGACTTATTAATTAGTATTTAAGGATAGGTTTAAAGAAGAAAAAAAAAAAAGGACAAAGGCAGGAGTCCCTAGGAGGCAAATGCTGAAGCTCAAAATGTTTAACATATTCATAAGTGTTCAGAAAAACAAGACTAATAATGAAGACAGAAAAAACCATTTATGATATTCAGTGAAGGGTTAGTGGAAGAGCTGCAGAAGGACCACATGGAACTGAGTGACTGTGGATGAAGTGATCAAAGACAGCAGGCAGATGAAACAAAGCAGCCAACTTAATTGTAGAAGGCAGGTAGGAAAACCAACTTTACCTCACACCATGGGGTGATGAATCAAGCCAGACTGCAAGAACTGAAGAATGGAAACATACTCCCATAATTCATATGTCTAAGAAAACATTAGATTAGCAGCACTTGCAGAAAAAAGCAAATAAAATGTTTTGAGTTATTATGAAAGTATAAAAAGAATTGAAGAGCAACCATACAGAACCTTTAGAGGGGCTGTAGATTTTTGAGTACTACAAGACCTGAATTTCCTAGACTATAAATGACTTAGCAGAAAATAGCAAAAGACGAAGCACTTAACTGTATTTATACAAGTGCCACAACGAACTACAAGAAAAATAAATTTTAGTATATAGAATTAGTTTTGCCAGTTCAAACCTATCCTGTAAAGAGCCTAAATAAATTATGCTTAAATGCATAGAGATAATTCGGAAAAATCTAAGCTGAGCTCTACTCATTTCCTAACTACCGACCTTCAGCATTGCTTCCTGTGCCATACCCAATCTGCACAGAGCTGTAAGTGCAGTGAGGCTCATCCACACTGCTTCAGCATGCAAGTGTGCAGAAACATGAAGCAGGGTATTTCCACCAGCCATCACCTTCCCCGTGCCCTCCAGACACAATCATATGTGTTTGAAGGCTTTTTCCTTAGAATTCTGCTCTTCCAGGGCCCAGCTTGCTAAAGCTCCAGCATTGCATATTCCCTTTCACCGCTCCCAGATTCACAGGCACACCATGATCTTTTCTTCATTTTTTCAATTCACTGTGGTGCAACCATTTCTGCCTTTGCCCTGTCAGACTTAAAAGATTTTGAATCCAATGTACCTCCAGGTAGGTATAGATGTAGGTATAGTACTCAGTCTCTTTAAGTGTGGAATGACTCATCCCCCTGGTGGTATTTCTGAAGTAGTTGTGGTGCAATGGAACTGGTATTTGATGCAGATTAACTAAATCTAAAAAAAAACCAAAAAACAAACAAAAAAAACCCCTAAAATGTTATATTGTTTGGAAAGAAAATTGTAGACACTCTATTTTCTACCATTACATGGCTCTCTTTACTGATGAACTCTACCTGGTAAGATGGGAGATAGGAGTACTACTACTAATTTTTTTTTTAAAGGAGAACACACATAGCAAATTGCCTATTTACACTGTCAAGATGGATCACAGAATGCATAAGGTTGGGAGAGACCACAGTGGGCCACCTGGTCCAACCTTCCTTCTCAAGCAGGGTCATCCTAGTACACATGGCACAGGACTGTGTTCTTGAATATCCCCAGTGAGGGATACTCCACACCCTCTCTGGGCAACCTGTTCCCTGTGCAGTCACTTGAACAGTAAAGTGCTTCCTCATATTCAGGTGGAACCTCCTGGGCATCAGTTTCTGCCCATTGCCTCCTGTCCTGTTGCTTGGCACCCCTGAGCAGAGCCTGACTCCATCCTCCTGACACCCTCCCTTATAGACATTGATCAGGTCCCACCTCAGTAGTCTTTTCTTGAGGCTGCACAGCCCCAGTTCCCTCAGCCTCTTCTCATAACAGAGATGCTTCAGTCTCTTAATCATCTTTGTCGCCCTCAGCCGGACCCACTCCAGGATATTTACAAGAATTCTATTACTTTTTGAAGGGCAGTTTCCTTCTTGATGAAAAAGAACGTCTTTTTGCTACATGGTACAACTTGATTGATGAAAACATTTCAGCAGACTAGTCATGAAAGAACTGGCCTTAGCCCTACACTGTCTCAACAGGATGACATTTCAATTACTGTCACAGTACGATACTATACAGACAACAGGTAGGTAATTTAATAGATCAGGCCAGAACTTCCTGTAAGCAATACATACAATCCAATTAGTTTCTCACAATAGACTACAGCAGTTATTTGAGGAGCTTCAAGCACTTCATCTGGTAAGTCTTCACAGGGGCAGGAATGCCCTGCTGTTTCTATTCCCATCTGTCACTCAGCATTAAAGTTTCAGAGCATTGTGAACGTGAACATGGGATATGTTGTGGCACTTGAATTCACCTGTGTGAGGCAAGAGGGAGAGTGCCTGAACAGCAGTGAAACTTCCAAACCAGCAGTCAGGGTAACAGATACATCAAACTGAAAGTGAGTAGTGACTGCCAGCCACCATCATTTCTGTCTTCCCCAACATGGTTTCAGTTACTGCTGTAACTCACTGGACTCAAAAGTCAGTCCATTTTTGAAGGAATAAATATTTCTACAATGTATTTTAGAAAAATGTTGCCTTTGATGTTACAGGTTCAGAGTGCTGAGAGTTAAGACATGACACCATGCTGTCCACTAAATATTTCTCTCAGACCAAATCTGTACCAAGCTCTTCATTGGTACAGATTTGCCTGTAGCTTTACACCAAGGATGAATCTGGTACACAATAACGTAGAGGTGTCACTGGCCATACACAAATGCACATTTTTATACACTAGTGTCACTTGTGCTCCTCTTCCCCTCCATCCTCTCTCACCACCCTCACTCTTGATTTTCCTCAAAGTCTTATTTTATATTTTCTGTTCTCTTGATATTAAGTTGCATCTAATTTTCTTTGTTTGGTTAAATTTTTAAAAGTTATTAGCTGACTGAATAAATTAAAAATTTTCTTGTCCTCACCAAAAAGCCCTGATGCCTTTTCAGGAATCCTAAGGAGCTGTGCACATAGGCTACTCAGGAAAGTTAATTATTTATTATCAGTAAGGTGGAATAGTTAAGATTAATTCAGTCACTGTTAAGAATTAAATCATTCAGAATTAAAATAGAATTTGGTTTCATTTCCTTGAGAAATGAATTATGCTAAATTAAAATAAGGTCACTTCAGTTCTGATTCTTCTGCAATGTAGCAGTTTTACTTTATTTCAAATAAATCTGGACATGAAGACAATTCCTTAGACTTCTCTTATATTGCAACTCCTTTTCTGAAGTGGTAATGGAAGAAGCTTACAAAACTCGTGTTAGGCTGCAGAACAGCAATTCGAAAGCAGCTTATCATTGGTGTTCAGTATTTGTTTGTCTGGGAACAAACATATGATAATTTGGGGAAATTGACTAAATATATATAATCATTAGACTGACATTTACAGTAATTAAGTAATTTAAGATGCATTTTTTACAGAAAGCTCTACAGATTTTACTGTTGTGGATTCCATAGACATCACTGATAGTGAATTAGATGGTAAGAGTACTGATCGTACTGATGTGAGAAATGCTGATATGAGTGCATTTAAAACTTGTAAGTGAGAATTAAGATTCTATAGAAGAGGGATTTGTTTAAAACTGGGTGTACTTATACATTTTAAATATATATATTTACAAAGGTAAAAATCATGGTTTTCATATAATCAAAGATAATCTAAATAATCAACAACAGTTGATTATCCTAGGTATATATACACATACTATGTGCACTCCAAGTGATTAGAAATTAACCCAACTTTTTGGCCCCAAGCTGGATGCATCTGTGCATGTCAGCACCACATTTGACCAGCAATTTTCCTTTTGTAAGTGCTGTAGAAAATAGAGCCCCCAGCTTGCATCATGTCCTTGTCCCAAGGAACTCATCTGAGGGGCAAACATGACCTGGGATTTTTAAATAAATTCTTCAACTAATGCAATGAAATGTAGCAATTAGACTAAAGAATCTATGGGCAAACTTTTGAGAAGCAAATGACATAAAAGCCTAATTCCTATTTTTAGAGTTGCCTAAGGAATTTATTGTCTGCTGACCGTTACAAGTATTACTATAAATCAAATATAAATGATCAACTGTCACTTTTTTCCCTGAAATTAAATGAAGTTTACAATAGCCATCAACAGAAAGGTCTGCAGTGTACAAATTCAAAATGTTGTTTGATTTTACTCATATGCCTCATAAAAGGTATTTAAAAAATTACAAATCTGCCAACAAAAACCAGACTAACAGACACAAAATCTAGTACCTCTTTTCACATTTATTCAGTTTCTTAAACTAATGAAGTATGGTTGTTAATGAAAACAGACTTTTTTTTTCTCTCCATCCCAAACACTTTTATTTGATATGTAAAATTAATCACACTGCCTAGATGGGCACTCCACAAAAAGTTCAAGAGGGTAAATTAACTTGTTACTAGTTTCAAAAGCTAAAGAGCCTATTTGGCACACACATACAATAATACTGTATATGCTTATTTTGATTTTATGTATTCTGAAGAAATAGTAATGACAAACTTAATTTATAAAATTATGGTATCAATATTACTTGGAATAGAACTTCAAATTCAGAATTAATGACAAGGCAGAATTCAATACTGCAGGAACTTGACAGTAAGCAATAATATTGTATGTTCAAGATGTTCAGTATTAGCAGAAACCCTCAGTGGCAGGGTCCCTTAGAACACCTGCTGTAGCTTTAAAAATTTTACAAAATAAAATAATTTTTAATTTTTTGATGCATTTCAGGGGAGTGAACCCCCTAGGTCTAAGTGTACACATACTTTCACCAAGCTACAGATTTCAGTTAAAAAATACAAAGACATACATTTGTACTTAAAAACCTGAATATAAAGGTAGTATCTTAGTCAATGTTCAAGAAAACTTATTGATCCAATTTCGACCGCTTTTTGCAGCAGAAAGTTCAGGAGTTTAATTCCAAACAGTTTTTCATTTGTATGTTTTCTTTTAAATTACCTCAAAAGTCAGTATTTCAATTTTGGAAATGAAAGAAATACTGGAGTGAATTGCGTTGTCTTCCCTGACAGGCTGTCATCGTGAAGAGAAAGGAGGC
Source organism: Entomyzon cyanotis (assembly GCA_024500445.1). NCBI lineage: Eukaryota > Metazoa > Chordata > Aves > Passeriformes > Meliphagidae > Entomyzon > Entomyzon cyanotis. Next base: position 11,954,727 of record JAKEPQ010001009.1, read on the forward strand.
AAGTGAAGAGTTCACGAGTCAATATCCAAACCAATTGAGAGACATATAAAAATCTATAAGCAGAATTCAAATTAACTGGGTTATACACAGAAACTATAAATGCTACAAATTAATCTGGTCTGAAAACACAGTAAAGCAAGTAAAGACCACCACAACATATGGGGAAAAGAACAGCGGTGGTGTGACAACTGAGGTCACTGTGCTGTTGCCCATAAACAGGTGACTGCCAGTGTAATAGGACATAAGGCTGGCATTCACCAGCCACAAAACAGTGTTAACTTCTATCAGATCTATTGTTTCTATTTGGCAGTATCAGAGCCAGTCACGCAGAACAATCAGTTAAAGGCTGAAGTGCTGTTAGCAGGTAGTTCAGTGCCTGTGTAGTTCCACACCAGCCTATCACTGCCATTTTCCAGACTGGTCATCCACATGTGGTATTGAATTGGCCACCATCTATCCCTAATGTTCTTGCAGAATTCAAAAATTAAACTATTAAATGGGAAAATATTTTCTGTTAATACAGAATCACATTTAAGACTGTTAAGTATGAATATGTGGTTATTCCAGTTTGTAAGAGACAGCCATCCATGAAATTTACAATTAAAATACATACACACTATTACTGCAGTCACTAAACGTACATACATATATCATCATATTTGGGTGAATGACGTTATCATGGTTTCTCATTTTTCTTCCTAGTTTGCATCTTTCCCTCAACTGCCACAAATAAAACTATGAAGCATGTCCAAAAATACTGGGGTTCTAAAATCTTCATTTGAATGATCAGCTAATTGACACTGCTACTGATAGGATGCACCCATCTTCCCTAGCTAGCCCTGCTTTAGATGCCACATACCCACCTCTTCTCACATCACTAGAGCTTCTAAGCCCTTTCCAGGGTATTCAAGAGTACAGGAAGCAAAAAATATATAAACACATACACTTCCCTACACACTAGTTCCTAGAACTTACTCTAAGGCTATTTCAGATGTAAAGCCTAAGAAACCCAAGATATTAAAAAATACATGCAGTAATTCTTATACGTAAGCTGTAAAGCACTGTCTGAAAAAATATTTCAGTTGACTTCATATTCAGCTTATAACTCCAGGTGAACTATCTGTTTTAAATTCCTGGTGATTGCAGGGACATGCTCAGGAGAGATCACTTAGTTGAGAACACAGAGGCAGGGATCACATATGTTGAGCTGTCATACTCTACTATAGTTTGAAGCAGTGATAATATCCTAACCCCAGAGAAGTTTATATTGACTTTTGGGGCTGGGTCTTTTGTTTATTTATTTGTTTTTGACTCTCAAGATTTAAGAAATTCATGTAAAGTAACACTCATCAAAGGCTTCATTTTTTTCTCAGGTAAAAAGAAAAACAAAACAATTAGTGAATGCAGGTTATACTTTTTGATTGCATGGTCTTTGATAAAAAGGTAATCTCTAATCCTTCATTTTTCCTGTTTTGGCACAAAAATGTTTTCTGGCCTACTGCCAAGAGAAATATATCATCTCAGCATAGACCTGAAGGTGTGGGAGGCCACACAACGGTACTCCTCTGACTGTCCTAGTTCATGTGCGTATCGCTGCCAAAAGGTAGAGACTGTTTAGGATAATAGTTTATTACGAATTTTTTCGAGGCCTGCTCCTTGGTAATTCCAAGAGGAATCACCTTTTTGAAATGCAGGTTACCAATACAAAAACATAAGAATTACTGAATTGGTTCAGACTAGCTCAATATCCTCTCTTCAGCAATAGCAATTAGTGTATGACCAGTGAAAAGGAGAAACAGAACAAGCACTTTGACCATCTTCCCCTAACACTTTTATAGCCATGGACCATTTTGATTTCAGGGAAATTCTTACATATTAAGTCTAGAGAGTGTCTCTCAACAGGTTGGTTTTTCAACTCCTTGCCCAGGTTGTCCCTCTGGACTCATGCAAAACGTTTTGCACTTACAACACCCTTTAGTAAGAAGTTTCACAGGTTTATCACTCCCAGGGTTTCATTCCTGGCCAGTAATAGTAAGCTCACCCCCTATCCATTTAGACATAAAGCTCATTTTTCCCAGCATATACCACTTCACTTTACCCTACACTGAATTTTATCTTTAATTTTACTGTCTTTGAAAATCTTCGCACAATATCTGTCTACAATAGAAAGTCCCTATAAAAGGAATAAAAACATAACACCACAAAAAAACCCCAAAATATTCCGTGTATTCTAGGATTGTATTTATTTTAGTTTGCACCCATGTTTCTAATCTAAATATACTCTACTGTTTGCTGCTTCTATACTCCCAGTTACTTTGCAGAATGCTTAAATGAAAAGTACACACACAGTGTAGGACTGTATTATATTGCATATAAACTGAGACAGTCTTAATGCTGCCATTTCCTAACATTTTGTCTGCATGATTTGGTAACTTTCTAAGAGCTCCTTCAGGAGTATTTTTTAACATAATATCAAGCACTGTGTTCTACATACACCTGAATTTTCAATACTATCATTATAAATCACATCAGTAGTTTGGACTGTTATATGGAACAGTACAGAACTATACTGTATAGTACAGTACTGCCTTCCAAAGGGATGATCATTAAGGATGACTACAGGATGCTTTCCAATGTCTCATTTGTAAGAGAAGCTGAACTGAATCTTTCATTATAATTAAGATTCAGACTTGGAATGGGAGAGTAAAACCTCAATTTTTTCAACAGAAATGGTATGCAGCATGGTAACTTTGTCTGTCCTCTACCAATTAACACACCATAAGAAGCCTTAAGACTTCAGTGAAGGTACTTTTGGCAGGATCAGGAAAAAAATATTTTTAAATAGGTTATATGATGCAGTTAATGTCTAAAAAACATTAGACATTTGAGCAAAATACTTAAACATATTCAGGAGAATATGTTTAAAGATTAGGGTATTGCCTTTAGATGCTCCACTTCAAGATATCCACTACTTCTTCATGCTTCTGTGAAGCTCAGTCTATCTCGAATATGCAGGATTATAAAACTCCAAGTTGAAACATTTTGCACAACACTGAGTTGCAAATCAGGAAGAGCAAAGCCAGTCTACTATGCAGACCCATTTCTGAAGAGGGAAAAATTTATAATTTTTGAGTGCTTAACTGTAACTTATTATAATACATTTTCTAACTCATTATATTACTTGAAATCTGAGCAATATTCTACAAAATTGCTGAAAGCTCACAGTGAGTCTGCAGCATGTGAGAGGCATATAGGTAGGATTGATTTTTTGAGGGAATAAAATAAATATTTTCAATTTTCTCCAGTTTGAAGCAGAATGCATCATAAGTACATTAACTTAGGACATTCTCAGCTTTTCCCAGAACATATCTCAAGTTGACTGCTTCTAAGTTCAATACATCTTGGTCTTTTGTCTCAGAGTACTGTCTGTACTACAGCCTATTGTAAACAAGAAGCACAGTGGAGTGCAATAAACCATGCAATAAACAAAAAATCCTGGAAAGATTACAGGAGTTCGTGGGTGAAATTCAACAACCAAAAAAAATAAAAGTTTGGGGGAGTTGGTGGTGGTTGGTTGGTGGGGTTTTTTTCAGATATTTTTCTCTCAATATCTCATATTTTACACCTGCGCATCTCTGTCAGCTAGTTTACGAAACCTACTCAAAGTCCAACTTTGCTGACATTTGGTATCCACCACACCCTTCCACAGAAGTGATTTCCCTCAGAGGTAGATGAATGCCAAGACAGCACCCACAAAAGCTGTCAATCCTAACCAGGAAAAGGAGTGAGCATAAAGTACAATGCAGAATTTCAAATGAAATCTGGATTGGTTTCTTTTAAATTAATGAAACTTCTTTCCCTAAATAGGACATGGCAAATACTTCACTCTTGCACATTGGAACTTGTGAAACTACAAATAAAGAACATTGCACCTCTGTATCGGAAAAGTTTCCGAAACCCCAGAGGTTCAAACTACCTCATAGGCAACAGCCAAGAGATGCCGACCTTGAATCTGTAATTCCTTCCTATTAAAAATAAATGAAAAAAGACTAATTAGGTTCATGAATAATACTGATTTGATATTAAAAAAAAAAAGGAAAAAGAAATATTTCAGCAATATGAAAAAGGCATTTGGAAACACTTTAAACCTATGTTTTATCATCAATGTTGACATTTTAGGTTTTCCATGACATCTTCAAGCTACAAGGTCCTTTTAAAATAATTTTATGTTGTATCCTGTTTGCATAAAAAGGGGAACATTCTTTTTATCTGCTCTCTTTGTGTCATATTGTTTAAGATTATTTTGATATTTTGGGTTATTTTTTCTCTTTTAATTTATTCTACTTCTCACTTTATTTACCACAGAAATTAAGGGAATATTGGTAATCTGCACTCAAAAAAAGAAGATTCCTCTTGGATTTACCAAGGAGCAGCCCTTGAAAGAATTCATAATGATCTACTGTCCTAAACAGTCTCTATCTTTTGGCAGCAGTAGGCACATGAACTAGGACAGTCAGAGGAGTACCGTTGTGTGGCCTCCCACACCTTCAGGTCTATGCTGAGATGATATATTCCTCTTGGCAGCAGGCCAGCATTTTTGTGCCAAAACAGGCAAAAGGAAGGACTAGAGATTACCTTTGGTAATCTGTTTTATCAAAGACCATGCAATCAAAAAGTACAACCTGCATTCACTAATTGTTTTTCTTTTTACCTAAGAAAAAAATGAAGCCTTTGATGAGTGCTACTTTACACCCATCAATCTTGAGATTCAAAAACAAGCAGACAAACAAAACCCTCAGAAAACCTAAAAAAAGTTTTAAAACCCCATATCAATCCATAACTTAGTCTACAAAAGCCCAGAAAAGAGAGAGATTACTTCAGTTCATTGGAGAGAGTACAATTTCACAGCCAGGATTGTTCTCCACTTCCTTCTTTCCTTGTATACATATTTGCTAACTGGGAATTTGAACCTGTCCTGTAAAATCTGGCCTCCTATATAATACTTAAAGGGTCATATGAAAGGGATGTAATTGTGAAAATTTACCCCTCAATTATTCAATGACAGTTTTGCTTCTATCATCTCCTTAATCCCCATACTTTATCAGTTGTGAAAGTTCAGAAAAATTTCCTAGCCATTGCTCTGAAGTTACTTTTCCTTCATTTTAAAATAATCTGTGACCTACTTCTTGATCTCACAATGATTTTGTTATTTATAATATGCAAATCTATGTTGCATCCAAAAACTGAAACATTCTCAAGAGCAATGCCAAGATTTTACAACAATGTTTCAAAGACCAGGCGTTCGCAAGTCAAGAGGAAGAAGCAACAAAGCAGGAATTGGTATGACATTTTCTTTGCCATCTTCCAGCGTTTGAGGGAGTTTGTTTCACTTGTGGAAACACATCAACTTACTATATTACAGAAATCATGGAAAACTAAAAACTTTGTTTAAAAGACTGTTTCTTTTCACTACATTTTGTTATCAATCGTAGTGACCTGCTGTAAAAAAAAAATTTGAAAGATCTGGATGTATTCATGCAGAGACTGCCACTTAAAACCCATTGTAAAGATTTATGCAGCATTTACCTTCAAGCAAGGGGGTAGTTTCATTAATATTGGTTCCAGCCGAGTTGACTATTAAGCACAAGTCCACGCTTATGTATTATCACAGACAGCTATATGAGATCGTTTTTATTTTAAACATTTAGATTTACCACAGAACAGGTCTGTAGTTCTATAAATGGTTATGAAACACAGGCCATAAACCCAGTAATCAACAGTGACTCCTTAGCTGGGCCCAGAGCCAGTAAACCCAGTCTTTCTCCTGTATCACTTTGTCGTGTTTTCTGATCAATGTAATCACACCAACTGCAGCCTGTAATGCAATGCATTGTACCAATGTATAGATTAAGTATATATTCAACATCCCAGCCCATACAGAAAGAAGGGATGGATTAGACTCAATGCAAGTACTTTCAAGAATGTGTTGTTCCAAACTATTAAGTATAATTTAAACATTAAGGACTACCTGAAAAGGAAACTAGAGGCCAAACCATAGCAACAAGGAAATGAGATTACGTTCACCATTGTGCTCCTTAGTAAACATTTACGCTTTGAAATTAATTGGTCACTTGAGTGAGAAGGCTGCCTGCTTCTAAGAAGTTAAATAAGCAGACTTTTTTGTTTCTGATACCTATCCTAAATTTTTGAATGTCCAAGACAGAAACAACGGTATCTTTAATATACACAGTGTAATTTTCTAACACTTTCAACTAGGCTTTCTCACTCATCTTCATTAATGATCAACTAATTATCAAATGAATGAATTATGCTTTAGATTTTCAGGGTGAACAGTAACTGGTTTTGCAACAGTTGAAGTTAATGAGTGGGACTGGGCTATGCAGGAGCTTAACAGTGGAGCTCTACCTCCCTTGGTGTTTCACATGTTATCACATTATCTTTGATCTCATTTGCCACATCATTTGAACATGACTAAGTCTATTAACTTAATAAGAGTAGTAAGATACCATTACCTGTAATAAAAACAAACTGAACATTTCCTAGGAAGTACCCCATCTCTTCCTAAGAGTGGGGATTTTTGCTTGCTTTCTTGCCTTAAGGGAAACATGTTTGAGGCCACTCCACTTGGCTTTTTATCATTGAAAATGTGCTACTTAATTATAAACAAAAGAACTTCTTTTAGTGATAGCATATGAATCAGTATCCACAGCAAGTCTTGAAAATGGTTTTGAATTGTGAGCTCAGGAAGGTTGCAGCACAAATGTCAGTCTGAATAATAGCGTAGTGTGTGCATCATTCACTAGATAGGAAAGGAAAAGCTCAGATGACTTAGTGAAAAAAGAGTATTGGTATGAATTTCTAATACATCTTTCTTCTTCCATCATATATAATTTAATTTCCATAGCAACCCGCAGGAGCAAGAAGCCAGTGTTTTCAGAGAAATCTGAATTGATGCAATTCATGAAAGAAACTATGACAGACTAGGAATTATAGAGAAAATAAAGGCAGGGAAATTCTGTGTTACCAGACACTCAAAGTTATTAAAAAGCTGTGTCAGATTTCCGTAAGTTACAAGCATCCTATAAAATACGCATTGCCAGTGTTTGTGCTATGACCTTTATAGCATTGTAACCCCGAATCTGATTAATTGCATGCATCAATTCTTCCAATTATTACTGCAGAGTCAACTTTGCTCTCAAATCTTTTCATCAGTGCCTAAACAAAAAACACAAATAACCAACCCACCACCACTAAACAAACAAAAATAACCAGCTGAAACTTTCAGATGACTTTAAATAAATGGCTTTTAATTCTCAACAATCATGTTAGTATAATTGGATATTATCTGCTGATGCTGGACTTGCAGCTCTGCAAGGGAAAAAAAGTAACTGAAGTCTAGAAAGAAGCACAATTGCATTTTATAAATACAGAACGGCATCATGTAAGTCATCATATTTGTCAGCTGTTGAGAATAGCCATAGAAAATGCTGAATTGTAAGAAAAGTACATTTTCCAAAGTGATAAGAAGAAAATTACAGCATCTATTCAGTCTAGCTTAGAAACCTTCTCTAGTACTGCATACTTTGTCCAAGGTTACAGAATAAAATTACCTAAGGAAAGTTGACAAACACTATGTATCAAATTCCTTAAGGGCAAAGCACAAGTGTTATTTAAAATTTACAATAAGATACTATAACATCACATTGACAGGTGGCAGCTGATTTACATCTTTAGAAAAGCAAAACCAAGCCTCCAAGAAAAATAATGTGGTGTGCTTGTCAAAGTAAATCAGCCCAAAAAACAGTGAAAATAAACAACATAAGATTCATCCTTTATGACCAATGTGTCTTTTCTGCAGTACCTTTAATATATACAGGTGGACAGGTGTAAGCATGTACACTCACATCCCAATTTGGGTTCGTGTGTGTAAAGGCTTAGAGAATGTCAGACTGTCTAAAACACTGTAACATCAGCCTATGCTCCGTTTTCATTATGCTCAGCCACAAAGCAGTTCACAGATCTTCTTTTATTATTATTTATAAGATTAAAGGAATGAAAATATGAAACAATGACAACCCTGTATTATCCCTAGGCAATTTTCTTGTTATCATGCTGAACAGCTCGACTACAGAGAAAAACAGTCATTACCTGTGTGAAGAGAACCTGTGATTAGCCTGAGAAGGTACTGGGCAAATTTCAATATTTCCCGCTTACAGCGCTTCCTACAGCCACTCATCTTAGGCAATGGGGTATTCCTCTGAGGAGAGCAGGAACACTTTGCCAATAAAGGGAACAGTTTCTGCCAGCAAACTTCTGGGGCACTTCACAGCCTCACACCGCCTCGCCACCTCCTCACGGCCGAGCAAAGTCCCGCCGATGTGCCTCGGGTGGCTGCGCAAGGGACGCCCGGGCGCTGCCACGGCACGGCACGGCGCGGTGCGGTGCGGCTGGGCTCGGCTGGGCTCGGCAGGACACGGCTCGGCACGGCTCGGCACGGCTCGGCTCGGCACGGCTCGGCTCGGCTCAGCGCAGGCACTGCCGCGGCCCCCGGCGCCCCCGGCGCGGCCGGACGGGCGGCAGGCGCTGGCCGCGGGCGGCTCGGCGGGCGCGCAGCCCGGCGGGCGGGGCGGGGCGGTGCCGGTGCCGGGTTCCGCCCCACGCAGGCGGCTCGGCACCGCCCCGGACCGCTCGGCTCCGCGCCACTCCCGCCGGCAGCGGGCGGCAGGTGGGAGCCGAGGGGCTCGGCTGGGCGGGGAAGCGGCCGAGAACAGAGCCCCGGCCGCGAGCAGAACTGGGGCTGGCCGAGGGGACCGTGCTGCCCCGCCCCGCCCCACCCCACCTGCGGACTGTGATCGAGCTGTGACCCGGCGGGGCTCCCCTCCACCTGCGCTCTGTAGGGCGGCCTCAGGCCCCGGAGCCTGCTTGAAGGTCACGGAAAGCCCAGGACACTGCACACCTGCGCGGCAGGACGCAGGAAACCCAGGTGGTGCTGTGTGCGGGGAGCTGCCCCTGCTTCCCAGCTCCCTGACCTGCGCAGCTGGGAAATAGGCTCTGGCACAGTAACGTTGTGTGGGTAGGATCTCTCCAAGAAAGCCTCGTTAGGAAGCTACCTGTGCTCCGTGCTATTCCCTTATAAATTCATTTTTTTCCATCTTGCTGAGAAGCGTTTCTTATTAATAAAAATGATCTGCTCTAGTCTTCATCCATGACCACAGAACCTAAAGATTATGTTTTCATTTCCCTTGGAGTACGTCCCTCATAGAGAACAGCTCTATTGCATTAGAGGATGATGCAATATGTAATGCCTAATACAGTTAAAAAAAAAAAAAAAAGATAACCCATTAAGGAAAAGCTTAGCAGAAGAAAATCATCAACTTGATCTAATTTTAATGACAGCACTGACCATAAAACATTTTGGTGAATGCCTTTTAAAAATTACAATAAACACAAATGCACATCTTCAAGCTATTGTCTATATTATGCAGCGAGCAGAGATAAATACATTATAGACACAATACATCAAAGCGTTATCAAAGTCGCAGTTAGATGACACAGTTTCTGTGTTTGCTATCAAAATCACAAACATACTGTCTTATGTTTCCAGTGAGGCTACATAGATAATGGAAAGAACCAAAATGAAATAGCTCACAGAAGCCCCCAGGTTACTCCAACACAGGGATTAGTCTGAGAAGGATATGGCCAAATTCCAGTATTTCATGTTCGCACTACTTCCTACAGCCACTCATTTTAAGCAGGAACTAATTTCTTGGCAAAGTTTTTTTTCTGAAGACACAGAACAGTTTAACTAAAAAAGAAAACAAACCAACAAAAAAGACCTAAACAAATTTTAAAAATTCCCAAAACACAACCCATCCCCCCAACCCAACAAACAAACAATACCACCCCCAACAAAACCCATCAAATTCTGAGGTTTTGGAGATGAGCCAGTGTGCCTTACAAATTTCTGAACTCCACTGGTCTCTGAAAGGAAAGCTCATGAAACAGCTGGTAGAGGTGAAGAGATACTGAGACCCTAAGTTTGTATCTCTTCTTTAGAAAAGGACTGAAGAGGCAAATGCAAATGGTTCTGACCTGGAGTCCTTGACCCTTTTAATCCTTTGACATGTCCAATTTTTTTTAAGAATTTTCACCAGCAGTGTTACTTCAACATAAGGAACTGCAAATAACTGAAGCTTAAAGAACTGAAATATGCATTTTCTGAAGCCATAAGCATGTATCACCATGTTCTGCTGTTGTTCCTCCTGCCCCAAAAGACACCACAAACAAAGCTCCATCAGTTCTGACACTGTTTTCTAAACCTTTTACATTTCAACACAGCAATAACAGTAACTGCGACCAAAGAAGGAGTTCATGAAAGATTTTTGACTAGTTTCTCCAAGATATTTTTAACAATCAGTGCAGTATTTTGATAGCATTGGACCTAAATCTATCTCCCAATATTTCTGTGCTCAGCAGAAAAGGCTGACTAAGAAAAAAGGGTTTTTTCCCCAAATCAAGAGAGAAGATCAGAGAAAAGGGGCAGGAAATTTAGAATAGAAATCTGTAATAAAACCACCATGGTGCTTTTGAAAAATATAGAGAAATAATATGAAGGACAGTTGGACAATATCAACTTCTTTATATTGGTAATATACCTTTTTCATTTTTTTTTTAATTGAAGGGACACACTAAGGTCCTCAGTCAGAGCCAGTCTGCTCGCATTGAGGCATATATACACTTTTTATATCTACAAGCTAGGTCCATCCCTAATAATTCCTAATCCATAGACCTGAACTAAAACCCATTGGAAAAAGATCCTCTTAATGTTAGAAGGGTCTGGATCAGTTTCTAGAAATTCTGACTGGAACCAGGTACTTAGAAAAAACACTATTTAAGTACAATAGGGGAGGAATACAACACATGCATGCAAAACAAAAGGTTTTTTTCAGACATTAGGAGAAGCAAATGGAAGGAAAAAGTAAAAGCTGTTTGTAAATTGAATTTTCAAATTATTTCACCAAGTCCCGCTCATGGGTTCCTAGAATAATATAAACTACAAAATTATTTTGTTTTGAAGTACTTGGCAAGAATGAAGTGACTGGGGAGGAAACATATGCAGTTTTTGTAAAAGACTAGCAACAACTGAAGTCAAGTTTAAAAGCAAAATGGAAACATTTCCCTGAATGTCCAAAGCATACTATAGCACCATCAGGACAAACTAATTGATAATAATGGAATATTTTCTTCCTTTCAGGGTTTCTACACAAAGCTAAAAGAAGTAACTTAAAAATCTTTGTCACCATGGCAAGAAAGCAGTGCAAAATCAAAAATTTATGAAAGTAAATTCTATTCAGTCCATAGATGAAATTCCACATGCATTTTTATCACTTCAGTGAGGGTCCCAGCATCACAGGTCTATGCTACAGGCCTACCTGCTGGCAACTGACTTGCAACCTAACCATCCTTAGAGGAGGGTACATGCTGATATAGCTTTAGTCTAACACTACAAAAGAAACAAACTACACCAATATTGTTGTTCAGAGCTGGTCATTATAGGCAGGTATGAATCAGTATTTATTCACCTGTTCCTGTGTAGGAACAGTATTTCACTATAAAATGAAACAAACAAAACCAAAGCAGAAATACATTAACAGCAACATGAAAACAAATTTTAAATAAGCAAAGAAAACCCATAATTTTTAGACTGCTTAGGTTGTGATTGACTGTTCTTTCAAAAACAAAAAATCTAAACCCAAAAAGCATTGTGTGTCTCATAACAGACCATTGCAATAGCCTGGCATAAAATGGTGAATAATGCTGAATTAGCCAGCATTATAGTTTTGTTTTGAGAGAGAAAAAGCTACTAAATACAGATTTTATTTAATAATAGGATATAGAAAAAGCGTCTCTTAAAAGATTCAAGATGAAATTAAATTTGGCTGTTGTCATATTAAGAAACAGCGGCAAAGAATCAAATTCCAAAAAGCACAGTATAATGGTTTAGGGAGAGGAAAAATAAACAACACAAATATTTGATGAGACAAAACCCATGGAGTAAGGATGACAGTGCATGCCAAATATAAATTTTCTAGTCTGGGAATAAAAAAACCAGCAGAAGCTGAAGTGATATATACAGAGCACAAGTTGATAGGCTTCTTGCAGGCAATTTGCCTTGTATACCTCCTTCATTTGCACACAATCCTCTGACTTCAAAGAACAGAATTTCCTCCTGAACAGAATTTCCTCCTTGCTATTGAATAAAATCAAATTGAAATCTTACAACAAAAATCAACTCAATTAAATGCTTCAACCTCATCAGAAAGGGTAACCACAGGAAGTTACCCAGGAGCACAGAAAACCTGTACACGGAATTTCCTCAATATTGACTCCAGAGGCTTGTGAGGGCTCCTTTTTTTTCCTTAATGCAAATACTGAATTCCACAACTGAACATTTTTTTTTAATCAAAGGATTTTTAACCTTTTTATTTCAAACAACAGCGACATTTACAACCTAAGCACATGGCAAGCAGTAACAGATGGGAAGAAACAAACAGATGGGTGAGCACAAGGTAACAGCAAGATGTTTACAATAGAGCATAATAAACAGCTGCCACAAGTAGATGACCATCTTCAGATCACTTTTCAGTGGCTCCTTGCCTGTCAAAAAAGTACGGGTCCTCCTGAATCAGAATCCCTACTGTATTTATTTTAATAGCTCTTCTTTGGACTTTTACTTCTTGACTTGACGGTATTGTGCACTGAGGCGTCCAAAGTTCGCCATCATTATTCAAGTGGATGCAGCAGGATGAGAGTCATTCATCACAGAAGTCACTGGAAACCGCAGAAGTAATTCCAAATTATTCATGATGTCTATGAAAATATCAGCTACCACTTTTAGCCACAGCCAGTGAATAGCAACAAAAATTCTCTTGCACGTCATTTGCCCAAATTTAGTCTTGGATATTAACACAGGCCAGAGATGGTTATACAACAGAATATGAGCTGGGGAAGCAGAGATGCAGGCATTTATTCCCTTCCTAACTGATTAACAGTAACATGCTAGCTAAGTTTACTGAAATTAAAATGGTTTTTATTCTTTGTTGTCTGTCCTGAATGTTATAGTGACAACAAGGAACACAAAACTATATCCTGCTCAATGCATTCCATATTAAAATGGAGTCACCACGGGATGTGGAGATGATCTCGTTCTGTCTTGTGGGAGCAATAACTTCCACAGAGCCCAGGACAGAGAGTGAGGGGACTGACAATGTCCCTGGTTATGAAGACAAACTTACTTACCTTCTTTAATTTTTTTAATTCTTCATCGCAGAACTAAAACCTTCCTATTAACCCAGCTGTTACTCATCCAAACTGCATGCAATGTTTTTAAATGTGGAACACAAACTAATAAGAAATCTTTATCCTAGCCTACGCTACTGAAAATTAAGTCTTCCTGCTTTTGTCTATAGTTTTTAATTTCTCCTGAAAGCTTGCTAAGAATAATATCTTTAAACAGCTCTGTTGCTGTGTTTAAAATAGGACTACAGAGAAATGACTGCTACCTCACACTGTTTGCATAATATCAACAAATTACACATGTGCTCTATTCTGATAGCTAATACCTGCATAAAATAAATTGCTTTCATTGCTTTTATAATCCCAGACTATAGGTTCAAACTTAGTTTTCTAATACATTTATGTAAACTAATAAAACTTGTTGGCTTAGCCCACCAGAACATAAAATCTTTGACCAGTGTAACAGAAATATTTAAACTATTTATCTCTATTATTCCTACCTTCTCTGAACTAGCTGCTCTCAGAATGCCTTTTTTACCTACTCAGTGTCCTTGAAGTTTACCCCAAGGATTCATTTCACACAACACTCTAAGATGATACTGCAGACAGTCAACCAGGAGCTACAGCTGCCTCAACCTCCCCCACGGTCCACACTTGCCTAATTAAATATTCATCACTCCCGATTGCTGCAGTGTCAAACATGAGCAACTTCCCAGCCTGACCTTCTACAGCCAGCCTGTGGTTTGTGCTGGAGAATAAACAAGACTGGGACTTACCTGCTGAAACATAAAATGGCATAATGCAGTTTTCATGTTGCACATTAAGTTCTGTGCAAGCACTGTAAAATTCTCACTGCAGAAGCCAGAGTACTATCTTTTAATGCTCAATATATATTGCATACTTGAATGCAAAGCTGCACGGGCAGTGTTATCAATAAATGTTCTGCAGAAAGCTAAAATATTATCTTCCTTATTATACAGATCCTATTTTCTATGTATGGTCACACCTTTCAACTTAAAAGTATATTATTTCTGAGTATTCTCAAATAAAAAAATGATTGAGGCATACTAATATGAAGCATATGAGGGTTTTTTTGTTTGGTTGGTTTGGTTTTGTTTGTGTGTCCTGTGTTTGTTTGGTTTTTATTTTTTTGGGCGGGGGTTGTGGCTTTCACTTTTATCTTAGTTCCATTTACAAGAGATTTGGGGGTTCCCTCCAAGACAAAAGATAAAAGTTCTTATAACTAATTTAATTGTATCAGACTCCACACACATTTATATCTATACTTAATGGAAGAGAAATCTGAACAGAACGAAACAGAAGGTATCATCTTCGCTGTTGTAGAAACCATAGCTGTAGCAGTCTATATGTTCCATAAATCTTTCAGATTTGATATAACTAAAACATATCCGTATCATGTCCATACAAAATGACAATATTGTAAAGATTGTGTTTTGACCCCAACACCTACATCAATCTGTTAAAGAAAAAAAAATCAGAAATTGGCTGCAAACCAGCCAATACTGGGTATGCAGCATACTTAAGACAATAGAAAAGGCATTGAGCTAAACCAGCCATGAGAATTCTGTAAGTATAATAACTAGTACAGCTTAGGCCAGTAAGCAAAATTATTCAGAAGAAGCTTGTTTTCACTACAAATATGTAGTGACAGCTATGTATGTATATATACTTATCTGAAATTCATATATAAATATAGTTTTAAAAAGATTGACTTCGTAGCTTCAATAATTATCTGTTGCAACATACTGCAACTTATTTTCCCCTAGGATTTCCCATAAATGGTCAAAACCCAGATTTCTTTTTGGAAGTCAAGGGCTTCCCCACAGTTTTCAGGGATTTTTTTCCCTCTGGCATTTTATGCTAGCCATGGCTTAATGCTCTAATTAACCAAAAATTTAAGACTGAAGAGTGCAAATCCGTAAGTCTGTAAGACTGAAGAGTGCAAATCCTTAATCTGGCGTGAATTGCAAGGTATTTGAGTGACTATACTGCAGCTACTCCCTCAGGGAGGGGAAAGACAGAAGAGAGATACTCCATCCCAAACACTTCTTCAAAGCCGACATCTTGGTTGAAGCAATTTTGAAACAGCTGTCCTTCATCCAAAATTTGATTATATTGATTACTAAATATGAAGTACCTGTGTTGAGAACAAGTTAAATTACCACATTGCTAGGTCTGTGGTCTGTCTTTTCCCTCCTGGCAGTGTCCTGCAGATATTCAGAAGAAAAACAGTTTATCAGCATTCCTGTGGAATCCTTTGTGCTTTGGGGAACACGAGCAGTGGCCAGTCTATTCCAGATTTTCTAGAACAATTGTGATAGCAGTAAGGACCCATAGACCGTCTTCCCACATAATACAGCTGATAAGCTCTCACACAAAGTATGCAAAATTTAATTCTGACGTAGAGGAAAACCTTTTTAAATAGAATTGATCTGATCATATCTATGGTTTGAGAAACCTCAGCTGAACCTTGCACACAAGTAATCAGAAAGGTTTATATGTGCTCGAAACTCTACCACTCTAAGCTAAATAGTAATTTTCTACTCTGCACTCTAATTTAATTACAGGGAAAAAAATACATTCCAAAAATTATTTTAGTATCCTCTGCAGGCAACTGGAAGTTTATCTAGTCTTCATGATACAGATTAAGCCTGAAGAAGATACACACTGTGTGCTTCAGGCGGGAAATGGTCACCAGGGGTATAAATCAGAGGGTATCACACTTAGCACTGCTGGACCTGTAAAGGAAACACCTGAGTCTGTGTTTGGGTCTTGAAGTTGTCACATACAATGGGTAGATTTTGATGGCCTCCTTCAATGTCTGTGCAGTTTCATCATTTGTTTCCCTACCTTCTACCACATATTCTTCTGCAACCATACAACCATTTCTCTGGAAAGTATGACCTCAACTACTTGTGGCTGCAGGCAAACCTCCCTCATCTGCCCTTCTCAGACCACTTTAAATCAGGCCCTAGGGACCAGCAATGAAAAGAGGCAGAATCAAAGTAAACCTTGGCGATTAAAAGCAGGAAAAGAAAGCAACCAGAGAATTCAATCTCATGTGATCCACCAGCATCAGGGAAAGATAATTTTTGGCTCCCAGGTGGGAACACTCAGTGGTAGGGCACATACTTGGGACCATGTGCAAGAAACCTCAGGAAACTGCAGAAACTGAGTATGAAATCATTGCAGTTTCCTAGCAACAACACTCTAAGATGTGATCAAATAAAGGGCTTAAGCATAAACACAAAACATTTTTCAGCTCTATAGCCTAAGGCAGTGAAGCAGTTTTATTAGGAACTCAGTTACTACAAAGTTACAAGTCAGTGACAATTACAATAGCCAGTATATGGTCAAGATGAGTAAAGAATAACTTCATTAGTTGCCTGTAAATAAATTTCTAACTCTGAAGCCTAGAACAAGAAGGTAAGTAAAAGGTTGGTAAATGAGCATGACTCCAAACTCTACAGACCAGTACAAAGGGTGATAATTTAGATATAATACACACATACTTTATATAATCAATACTGATACTCGGGAACATAAAGATACAGAGATACTTCTTGTATCTCTCATTGTGAGGAGAAAAAATGCTACTAGAAGAGCACCTGCACACTAGAAGAATGATGGTAAACTTTAAACTTTATAGGGTCTTATACAGTGGATATGAATATGACTTCTATTTAAGCCCTGCAGAAATTTCCTAGTTCATATCAGCTGGTCTATGCCTCAATATAGACCTTCAGTCACAAAATAGAAATAATTTTTTATATTACAGAAATTATGACTTCAAACTTTTCCCATCAGAACAGGACAGCTATCTTTACTGTAGAAAGTGTATTAAAAATGGAAGAGATAAGCTCTTCAGTAAAAAAAAAAAAAGCTATTAGAATTATCTTATGTCCAAAGAAAAAGACTGGGGGGAGGGGGGAAAAAAGCCCAAAAAACCTAACAACCCTTCACAATTTCCAATACCCAGCTAACTTGTCAGGTATAACCATCTTAATTGCAAAGATGCCCTTAGCAGTTTTGTTCAAGTGTTTATGGTATATCATACAGTCTTCATTTCTCTCTATTAGGTAACTCCACTCTCAACCTCAAGTTCATTTTGATTTAAGAATCACATTTTATCCTACACTATTCTACCTCATCATTATCTAGACTCCTTCATATGTTGTCTTCAGAGATAACTTGAATAGGTCACATTTTAATACCTTACTTCTTTTGTTTTCCACCCAATGAAAGAACAAAAAAAAAAAAAGAAAATAAATGGGTAATCGATGCTTTACCATGTCAATTTTTTTCTTGAAGGCAAAATATTTATCTGAAAACGACCAAAGGATTTCCTCAGTTTTTTAGTAGATATTGCTTTGGCTTCTCCAGGAACATTCCATCTTTTTAGAAAAAAACTCATGAGTAGTTTGTGTGACTGCCTTGCAAGTGATCTACAGAAGTAGAACAGTATCAATAGGAGGACATTTTATTTCAAAACATCCTACAATCTCAGGGAAGATTACAATACTATCTAGGGGAGGATGATATGCAAGCCATATTTTTCCTGAATATCTCTAGTCATTAAGTTGTCCTTCTGTGATATCTCATATCCACATGAGATGTTAATATTACTGCAATTCATATTTTTTAATTGTTTATGCTACTAATACTTTTAAATAGGCTAAAAATAAATTCATGTCTTTGTAAACATATGGATCAGATATAGATGTATGGCATGTTCCCTCTCTTGTCCATAGCAAGATTTCAGGCATAACACCTTCTCTAAGAATCTGTTTGCAGTTTGCTTTCCTGCCTGTGACTTTTTATCACAAGTTGGTCTTGTGGTCATCATTTAGGAGTTCAACTTCTGAACTTGCTCAGCAGTATGAAAACAATCTCCCAGAAGTGCACCCATTGTGAACTTGCAGTTCACACAGGTCACCAAAATGCACATACTTGCCCATAGACAAGAAGTAAATGAATTTTCACTTTAGATCACGCAAGACATTGCTGTGGCTAAAGTAGTTAAGATACACAAATGGGGGAAGACAGACAGTTTCTACATCAGTCCTTAGCTCTTTAAGGCAAATTATTGGGCTGGGCATTTCCTCTGCCTCATCCTGAATCTCCTGTCCTAATTTTTTTTCCAGAACATGGACTTTCTGAACTTCTCCCATCCCTTGCAAGACAGAACTAGGTTACTTCTGTGGACATGTCCATACATCCTTTGCTTCTCCCAAGAGGAGTTAAAAAAATCCATCTTTATCTGGTCCTTTACTTTACAACACTTTAGATAATCTAGGGCATAATTATTACCATTGGATATCTAAAATAAAAAATCTGGTGTGCCAAGAGCAATTGCTTTTCCTTTTCCAGCAGTGCTTTATTTAAAAAGAAGGTGATCAAATTTTAATTATCTTCTTTTGTTAGCTTAAACCAAGTGCAAAAATTCTTCCTGTCACTTCCCTTGGGTTTGAAGGGTATCATTTTAAATGGCACAAAGATTTTGGTGGTGAATATTCAGATATTGAGTTTTTAAAAAGAGATGACAGAAGTTTTAAAAAAATGTTCCAGGAAACAAAAGCATAACCAATCAAATTATTAATGCCAAGATATTTTTCCAGCAAAAAATTTAGGAACCTTTGGAAAGCAACATTGAACCTTCAGTGTTTTTCTAGAGATTTTATTTTGTTCTATATAAGAAACACTTGCTCTAATCTGCACTTAGAGCTGGGGAGGAAGGTCAAAGTGAAGAAGGATTACTACTTCTTGTAAAAATGTGCAGAATCTGAGAACTCTAATTCTAACAACAAAGATTTCCATGAAAACCCAGGAATGCAGGAATAATCTGTATAGAACAAAACGTGATTTTTAAAACAGCTGGGACTGTATGACTGAGGCTGGTAAAAAAACCCACCTTGAAATAATTTGCCTAGAAATATACTTATGCAGCTCTGGCTATCAGAATGTGCTTACCAGGATAATGCTTTAAAAAATCAATTAAAGTGGATGACCCTTGCATTAAAACAAACAAACAAACAAACAAACAAACAAACACAAAACCACAACAACTTTTTACCAAATCTCAGAGAAAAAACAAAAGTCACTTGATAAAATTTTAACTTTCCAAAAACTTCTTTGCTCAGATTCCTTGGCAAGACAAGTTTTTATTGTCACTCTTGCAATTTGAATGGCTCATCAAATCTGAAAAACTTAAAGGCATATTTCATGCATTTATGCATATAACATACAGATTTTCCTTATATTCTGGGGTTTAAATAGCTGCCCATATTTTAAAATTATAATAACAAAATGTATTACAAGAATTGGCTTCCCCATCACTTTGAAAAGGAGACCATAAATTATGTTCTTCTTTATTGCTTTTTTTTTCTTTTTGATAACTCAGTGGACCAGTTTAATGGTAGAGTGATGAGAGTGATGTACAAAAGGCAGAGCTTTGTATGGAGTGGGTTACAGAATAAAAAACTCTTAAAAAGGTTTTTGGGGGTTTTGTGGTTTGGATTTTTTTCTTCTTTACCAGTAGGAGAACATGCAGTAATATTAGACTATAGTGAAATCCTACTAACCAGGAAACGTGATATGGTAAGTTTCTAAATTTGAGGACAAAGTGGCAGAGTTTCAGGGTTACATTGAGAACAGAAGTGTCAATGACAAAAGTATGGTTGGAACAACCACTTAGCAGAGCTTCGGAAATGTCCATTTTCTCTGGCAAATGTTTTAATTGCCATCACAATGCAATTCCACTTCTAGTTGTGAACTATTAGTCTTTCTTGTGTTATTTGCCATTAAAAAGACCATCAGCTAAGGCACTGAGCTTCTGGAGGTCTGAAGTCCTGTTTGTTTGCAGTTGCAATCTTGACCCACAACCAGAAACCACTGTTGGAATGGCCTCTGGCTCTGAGACACAGAACCAAAATCTTTGTCACTGTTTCATGCAGAAGCTTCTGGGGAAATACAACAAAACAAACAAGAAGCCCAACCTAACAGCAACAACAAAAAAACCCTTCTGCTCATACTGTAACTAGAGAGGATTATTTTCTCCAAGATCCCAACAACTATTAGACCATCAGCTCCACAACCATTTGTACATACAAGTTGAAACTGAAGGACTGAGTTGCTTAGATAGAAATCCTGGCATTTGAGTCCAGAAAAGTTAAATTGGAAACATGGAGCTGGAAAGGACTTTCTGGGATATCATCTGATTTGTGATTCAGATGACTTGGATCTCCTAATCCAAAAAATTTGCCTAGCTTATTCCAAACCAATTTGGAACATCCTTGCTGCTGAGTTTAGGTAGAGCACTTCCTACCCCTCCCTCTCCCAACCCTTCCCATCACTACTTCCAAGTACAGCCCCAGACCTGTAGTGCAAGGGAGACAGGAGAAGACCTTCCTTCTCTGCACTTCTCCTCCCCATTCAGGTTTTGAGTCGAAGTTCATGGCCAGAAGTGAAAGCACCTAGATCTGCAGCAAACAAAAATAGTACTTTTTCTGTGGTATAGGCCTGTATTTTGCTATATGAGACAATTGCATTAGCTTTTCTTCCTCCTCCCACCCTTTTCAAGAGGGTTTTAACTCTGATGAAAAACTGCACATTAAGAGAACAAATGACTCTATAACAGAAGAGCTAGTGTTTCCCATTACATGACAGTATGGTCACAAGCTACTGGAGCAGAGTATCATAATTGACAGTAAATCATGAGTGATCCCAGAATTACTTCCCAAGCGTGTTATGCAAGAGAGATCATGCCAGCTTCAAAAGAACAGATTTGAAGTTCAGGGCAAACATAATTTATTGAAATTGTACAAAATAGATATGCAAAAATTACTGAGAGCTTTTAATTTACTTTTCCAGATATCAAAGCTGGAGGTGGGGAGAACCAAACAACAAAAAACTCAGCAGGAGTTACAAGACTGTGACCAATCCAGAAATGAAATTTCAAGTCTTAGGCAGCAGCCATAAAGACACAGAAGTGCTCATTTCAGCCTAGACTAGTTGTAGCATTTAAAAATCGGGTGTACAGAAGAATAAGAAGTGCATCAAACAAGAAAAGAAAGAGACAATTGCTTTGAAAGAAACACTTATTTCAATTCTTATTGTGTTTTATCTTATTCAGTCCAGCCTGTGGAGAAGGAAGGACACACATGCTGTTCAAAGTACTCCTACTTGAATTTCACTTTTTTAACCTGCAATAAATATTATTTTATTTCAGCATGTAGTTTAACAAATCTTATGTGTATTTCCAAAACTGAGGAGAATTTGAAAATTAAGAAAGAATACTGATGTGTAAAATCTGTGAAATTACATTTCAGCCTGTGATAAAAGAGCAGCC
The DNA here is from genome assembly GCA_024500445.1 of Entomyzon cyanotis. Lineage (NCBI taxonomy): Eukaryota > Metazoa > Chordata > Aves > Passeriformes > Meliphagidae > Entomyzon > Entomyzon cyanotis. The sequence continues at coordinate 11,976,412 of JAKEPQ010001009.1, forward strand.
AGAAGATGGCAACTGGAGACACACAGACTCTTAAGCCAAGTCTCAGAACACAATGTTAAAAGAAAGAGCTGATAGAAAGAGAAGACAAGATAAATATTCATTCAATAATTAGTTCAATATTGCAGGTCCAAGATTTTTTTCCAGAGCATTCTAAGTTAGAATCTTATTTGAGATTTCTTTTTAATGAATCTGTCAAAGTTCACAATTTATATTAGCTCAGCTATATAATCTATTCCCTTAGGATTCTATTCCAACTGAGAACAACAGATGCCTTCAGTATTCAACCTTGTTCTTTTATGTTTGTGTTTCTCATAGTGCAAATGTACCACATTTTAGGGCAAGTGTATAAAGCCAGAAAATGAAATTACGTCCCAAGAGACATTCTGAGTATTAAACTCAGAATAAAATATTAGAATAAAATATTTAACAGCTGAAGGGAAAATCCCAATTTAGAAAAGCCTCAGGGACTTGTTACCTGCCCTTGATGTTACTGTTCCCCAGAGCTGCTACATGATATGAAAAACCTTTATACTGATAACTTACCAACGTATTCTTTTTCTGGTCACTGTAAGTAAAAACCAGTATCAACAGGTACTCGAGAAACATTTGCCAAAGTACTTTATTCTGATATAACAATCGCCTTTACAATTTCTATATGTTCTTGTCTCCACATTGCATTTTTATTCATCATTCCATCTGAGTTTGATATTCCTTTCTACCCCTGTAAGATATCACAATAAAAATTTACTGCGAGTTACTGAAATTTACTGGCAACTGATTCATCCTATCCACTCACCAGCTTTCCACTTATCACTAACTTAATGCCACACTCCAGCCTTTCTTCAGCATTGCAGACTGCCCTCAGTTTCTCTGAACCCTCTCCAGCATACTGAACCTTGCTGATTTTCAGCACTCACCATCTAAGCATTTTACTGTCTCTCCACAAGAAGTGCTCTGAGCCTTTTCAGAACATTTTATTCACAGATAACAAGTATCTTGTTGCATTCCATTGCTCTTTGATGTATGCATAGGGGTTTTTTGGTAGTGACCAAAAGTTTGGCAGTAATTTGACAATCTACTTTGATCTATTTCTATAAAACACTAAAGAATACCATGATTTGTAGAGTGAAATGATGCCCTGTGCTTAAGAACATGGGCACAGTTAACAGATTACTCTCCCTGTGTACTCCTATATGTTCAACGTCAGTGTAGACCCTTTCAGCACAGGGATGGAAGAAGCAGCAGGGTGTGCCTTCTGAATATAGGTTTCATTAGGACAGAGAACGGTCAAAATCCCTGCTCATGCAAAACTGAATTTGTGATTAGAGATCTAAACCAGGACTGGAAAGGGAAGCTCACAAGGAGACAGAGTTTCAGTTCCTTCATACCCATACAGGAATTTATGAGTACAAGGAGAAACATAGTAACTTAAAACAAACATAACCTTCCACAAACCTCAACATGCATCAGATCTCAAAGATCATTTCTTGAATCAGCATAGGTATTTATGCATTATCAGTGCTCTCTGCAAGCTTCTTTCCCTCTGGGAAATTTTCTGATAAAAATATTAAGTTCAGAGATAATTTCTACCTCCATCCTTGCTTTGACATTTACAACACTTTAGAAATGCATTTCCTCTTCAAGGATATTTTTATCTATTAAAGAATATTTATGAGTGCTGCTTCAAAGAAAACCACTGGAATGAGAATTCAGGCAAAAAAAAAAAAAAAAAAGAGCGAAGATTTCCATTTGCAACTGTTTATACACTAACTCCTAGCAAGACAAAAAGTGACACCTAAAATGCAAACCTAAAAACTTAGGTTAAAAGAGGTATTAGTGCACAAATTATATTCTCTTCTCTGTTCAGTGCTTCAATGTTTCGTACAAAAGAACACCTAGAGAACACATAAATAGCTTAAGATGGTGCTACAATTTAAGTGGCAGGCAATTAACCCACAAAAGCAACTAAACAGAAGACAACTGAAGGAGGGCAGCAGCAGGTCAAAGGAGGTGAGTCTCCCTCTCTACTCTGCCCTTGTGAGACCCAGCTGGAGTTCTGAGTACAGTTCTGGTGTTGCCATTGCAAGGAGGACATGGAACTGCTGGAGCAAGACCAGAGGAGGTCAGAGTAGTTAACCACCAAGTTGGTTAGAGGACTGGAGCACCTCCCCTGTAGGAGACAGGTTGAGACATTTGGGGCCTGGAAAGTTCAGCCTGGAGAAGAGGAGGCTGTGTGGAGACCTCATAACAACCTTCCAGTAACAGATTTTGGCCTGCAGGGAAGCCAGGGAGGGACTTTTCATCAGGAACTGTAGTGATAGGACAAGGGGTAATGGATACAAATTGAAAGAGGGGAAATTTAGGTTTGATACTGGGAAGAAATTCTTCACTGTGAGGGTGGTGAGACACTGGAACAGGTTGCCCAAGGAAGCTGTGGATGGCCCAACCCTGTCAGAGTGCAAGGCCAGGCTGGATAAGACCTTGAACAACCCACTCTGGTGGGAGATGTCCCTGCCCAAGACAGAGGGCAGCTGGGACTAGATGATCTCTAAGGTTCATTCCAACCCCTTGGTATTCTGTGATTTTGTGAAGCAAAGATACTATGTGATTTCCCACAAACCTCAGAACTGATTGAGAATCTTTATAAATGTGGACATTCCTCTGGATTACTAGCATACACCTCCAGAGTAAAACTGTCCTTTAAAAATGCTAAATTCAATAAAGGGTTCATACCCTGGAAGTCAGGGCAGCATCTGAAATTTTGTTTTAGATGTGATACACAGTATACAAACTCCCAAGCCTCAGAAACCAGATGGATCATCTGATGATAGCATTTAAAAATTCTACTTCTTCCACTCCATTCTTGTTACAAAAATCCCTGTACCATTGATACACTGACTCTGGAGCTCCAAGGTGTTACCTGTACGTTTTGTAATAGGTTAGGTTTAAGTTTTCAAGAAAGAGTAGGGAGATTATTATTTAAAAAACAGAGCCCAATCTTGCCATTGTTAGCAGTACCATAATGCACTTCCTTTCCCCCTGCTCCAAAAAAATAAAAAAAATGCACAAAAAACCCCTACTTTCCATGCAAGACTGCACTCATTAGAAGTTTGGGCAGAGAAATCAGGCTCCAAAAACACCATCTGTTTGTATATGCACAAATCTGCTTCAAAAACAATCAGAAATTTCTGATATTCAGCTTTTTGTTAAAAAACAGAAGGGAAACCCAACAAATGCTGGATTGTACATTTGTAGATATTTATGTAAGGGTTTAAGAGTTGCATAGAAAGCACTTACTTTGATGAGAAGTTTTCTAGAGAGTTACAAGACAAACACATGAATTACTGAAATGGGAGTCACATTTATCTACCATTCCTAGTGAAGCTTAGAAGCCAATGGGGTCTCTAAAGAGCATATTTGGCTTATTTCGTTCACTTGGAAGATGGAAACATTTGTATCACGAAACTCAGCAGCTTTCTGAACAGTTGGTGCACTGACATTTTAGTGCCAACCCCAAAAACACCATTTCCAGCAATGGCATTTCTAGGGAAATTGTTACAACTTCTCACATTCAGAGGCAGCTACAATCAGTGGTTTCCCTAGTAGAGAATCAACTTGTCAACCAAAATAAAATTGAAAAAATGGTTGATTACATCAGCCTTTTTCACAGACCTCTAGTGAATGATTATTCAGCACAGTCTTTACTACAGCTCAGAAGGCAACAGTATTTTCAGTCAAAAAAGACTGTGACATCATCAAATTAAAACAGCATTAAATATCACAAGTCTTCTTAATTATGACATCCTTTATTTATCAACATCAAACTACACTTCTCCCAAAGAAAGAAGGTCAGTTCCCACTGTCTTTATTTAGATATTTGCTTTGCTAATGTTTGAATTTTAAAATTTCCTGAAATGCCCTTAGTTTTTAGAAAACATACTGTGCTTTCATTTTGATAAACTGCTCTTTTTTTAATTTTCAGTCATAAATCTGTAATTGTTCCAAGTACTTTCATGCACTAGAAAGGCTTTGATTTCTCCTATCTAGCACAATTATTTCCTTTGTAGCGATCAGAAATCCACTAAGTACTTTGCAAGTATAATGGCTCCTAATAAAAAAATCACAGAAATGAAAAAACATGCAGGGCTCAGACACTGAGGAAAAAGATACATGAGGAAACTAATATATTTAATAAATTTATTTTATTGTATTTTTTTATTCAAGCAGGAGTAGCTTACTCATATGTAAATCAATTTTCCAATATAGTCAAACTGATGTGGAAAGTCCCACTGGTGCCAACTACAATGAGGGTTTAACCCCATTTATTACCAGGAGAGGTGAAATGGTTTTTTGGGGGTTGCAGATGGCAAGAATCTGAATAATTTCTGTCAGTTTTGAGTAAAGATCTGTCACTCTTATTCATTACAGCTTCTGTGTGTGTTGCAGGGCACTGTGTATTTTTCAGTCATAAAAAGAGGGGGAGAATTACCCAGTCTGAAGGTTTTATGTTCTGGAATAGCCAAAACAGACAAATTGGACTTATTAGGAAAAGGCAAATAATCATATTAGACTGAGTAAATTTAGGCATTTTGTGTGATCAAATGACATCATGTGTAAAGTACACGTTGTAAAATCTTAAGACCTTTGCTGTCCCAAAAAACCAAGCAGCCAGTACTCCCAAACTCTTTTCATTTCCCATTGCCTGCATCAATTATTACAGGTATTTGACCAGTGAACAAACATTATTTAAAAAACATTATGCTTTCTGTGGCATCACAAGACATTTTACAGAAAGCCAGATAAAGCCAAGGTAGAAAACACTTACTGAAACTGCAGAAACATGCCTGTATTCTAGAAAGAGGGAACTACAGATTGAATATATATATATATATATATATACACACATATCATAGATTAATGAGTAATAAAAATAAACAATTCATTCTCAGGGTATCACTACTGCCTCAACTTACAAAGAGAAAGGAGTTCACATGAAAAGTATTTTTAAGAATTTTTCAGCAAATCAGCTTCATGGCTCTAAAAATTTGTCCCTATGAGAGTTTACAAGAATTTACACAAATACAGTTTATCTTTTATTAAGAAAAAAAGCCCTCACAATTCAAATAATACAGATGACACACTGGAAGATTTGGCTTCTTTGGGTGATACCTGTTATTTAAATGTTTTTCCTTTTCTTTTGCAAGGCACAGGTATGACTACATGACTTTAAAGGTTAGACTTTGAATTCTCCTAGCTGTACCAGTCAGAGAGAATCAGGAAAAGTAATTTCATGTAAAAAATGCATTATCTATAATTTAGTATTTACTCTCCATTTTTATGTATATATTACACAATATTTGCATTTCAAAGGCCAAATGTCAAAATCTTAGATCATCAAAAATCCCAATATTGGTAGAGGTGATTTTGGTCCCACATAAGCTTCAGTCAACATACACATGGCAATACAAGTTGTGTAGTTGTCACACAAATAATCTAGAATTAACTTCCCTTATGACAGCAAAGTTAAATTGTTGACAAACTAATTGATTTCTCAGTATATAAACATTAGGAAACTAAATTTCTAATGGCAACTTTACTTTTTGAGAATATATTTTTAGAAAAATGAGTTGCCTGTAAAACGTTCTAGTATCAACAAAACCAAAACCCAAACAGTTTGATTTTACCACCATACAACTAACTTAAAAGACAAAGTATATTTTTGCACAGAATTTCAGCAAAGCCACAGCTTTTACGAAAACATGACTTGAATAATAAGTGTCACTCACTATAAGAGGTAGAGACTGTGACAAGCTCCAGGAAAGGGCACTGCTAAAGGCTTTTATTACTTTTTATGTACCATCACCCAACTGTAGTTAAGGAAATTCAATTACCATTCGAAAGGTCATTTATCCAAATTATTCAGTGCTACAAAAGAAATCTAACAAGCAAACAATTTAGATAAGGAATCCTACTCATCTAGGACCCCAAGTTGTCTGTAATTCATCACTTGGATTCAACTTTTACAGGTAAGTGTTCATTATCCTAAGAAAAAATAATTCCATTAAATGCGTGTTGACAGTAACAGTAGCTGATTAAAATCAGACAAATAAGTTTTTATACATCTTATAGTATCTGCCAGAATGTTTCACCATGTAAATGCTGTAAGAAAAAGAAAAAAACCAGAAAGGTGAATAGTGTACATTGCACTATGTATTGGTTGTTCCCTCATACTAGGACAAATAATTTTTGCACTCTAAATATGTGTATTTTTATATATATTTCTCTAGATATATGTAGCCTGGGACATAAAAATACTCTTAACACTTTTTTTTTAATAACTGATCTGATCATCGAGGCTTTGCATATCTGCCTATAGCAAACATATACACTGCACAGAAACACTTTAAATTTATCTTTTGAGTTCTCAAGACCTCATCCCTCACTAATTTCTTGCTGAGAAAGCTACAAGTGTGTAATATATTCTAGAGAACATACCATCGATCTGGGACAAAATTCTACCAATTTTGACCAAGGTAGATGGGCCACCTGTACCTAACCCAGAAAAGGAACATACAGAAATATTTCATGCCATCACAGGGGAAAACCCCTGGGCAGGAATTTATTGAGCTCAGCAATAATCCTTCACCAGGAAGGGAGCAGTGAAGACTTTGAGCAGGCAGTTAGAGGTGATGACCACCAAAATCCTTTCCAGCCTACATTATGCGCAGGGTTTTGGATGCTGAAGAAGTAGCAACAGAGAAAAACATCAGCTAATTGCCCAAGCAGCACACAGAAATCCAAGTGCTGCACAGCATGTAATTTCTTATCTTTTTTTTTCCTACAAATTTCTTTTTTATTATTTTTATTAATTTTTAATATTTTTATTATTTATTTAAAATTAGTTTTTATTATTTTATTATTTTTATTAATGATTTTAATTAATTTTATTTAATTATTTTTTATTAATAAAAAGAATAATTTACAGACCAATTTCCTGTGACGTTTATTTCTTTTAAGGGTCCTCATATGTTCACATTCAAACACATTCTTAATTGTGTCTTAAGAAGAAAAGAAAGTCCTAAATCTGAGGAACTGACCGTATTTGCAATGAGGACATAATTTACTCTGACACTCTGTCGGTGAAAATAAGTTGACTATCTAGAGGTCAAGTTTAGTTTTCAAGAAGACTTGAAATCATTTTTACAATAAAATAAGGGTGAAGTACAGTTTTTATTTTACAAAAGCTTTTTTAAAAATAAAATAACTGAAATAAAAAAATATTAAAGCATAAAAGTTTAATTAGTAAACTCAAGGCACCCTGGATACACCATCTGTTTTACAGGAGCAGATGTTGGAAAAAAAAGCATTAAGAAAAGTCCAAATAATTTTAACAAAGCCTAGTCTTCACTCACAAGTGGGTATTTATCCATGGAATTTTTTCTGACATTTCTCAGTATTAAAACACAAACACAGAATTATCAGTGATCCTAAGGAGTCAAGAAAAACTGTAGTAAAGTGCTAATTAGTCTTACAGAGAACTATACTTATTAGGAAACTCTGAAAGGCATATTTAGGGAGTTACAAAGAAGCTGTATTTGTTTACATGTAATTGCTAGCATATTCTAATTTAGTAATAGATTTTGTAAGAGGAATATTGTAATGTCAAAAAGGTATTGGCAAAATATTAGACAAAGAAATGGCTGCTTTCAGATATAGACATTCAATACTAAAATGTGAGGCATTCAATACTACAATATGCAATGCTAAATATGTTTGCAGATATTAGCCATATTCATAGCTAAGGATAAAGATTTCTGCCAAGATTAGGAAAAAACCTGAGAGATATTTCTTGATCAAAAGCTATTTTTTATTTTACCCAAAAATGCATATATGTGCAAAAAATTGCACTGATATCTACAGCAGAGTGCCTGCAATGTATTTGCTAAGCTGAAGGACACAGAGGTCTCGGTTTGACAGGAGCTGTCTGCATGCTTGGGTTGAAAGGGCAAATTTGTTCAGCCAGAGAAAACACAGAGGATGAGGGACTGAGGAGTTGTATGTTACTATGACATTTGCAAAATGATGGCCAAACAAGTCTCACTGGTGCTAGTTTCTCATGTTTTGTCAGTGAACTGACAAGGTAGCTATGCCACTTTACCCACAGTGTACTCAGCGAATGCTGATGGAAAAAAAGCTTAGCATTTCCATGATCACCTTCTAAATATGCGAGTCAAAGTGTATCTCCTACCAAAATGTATCTTTCCCTGACATAGGTATAAACTCAATCTTATCTCACAGGGGTGTTGAGTATTAATCATCCCATAATATGTCTTAGGTCCTTCCAGAAGGACCAGTAGTTTGAAATTCTACAGACAGTTAGTAATATTATATATTGGTAACACAAAACCTATTTAAAATATTTTCTTCATAATATGAAAATAACTTTTTAAGAAGAAAGTAAGATCCTTCTCCATTTCAAAAAGTGACCATCAGTTGTGGTTTCATTATAACAAACTATAAACTTATTTTCCTGTTTTAAATTGGAAGCAAAGATCATTGAACATCACTTTTTTTGTCAATTGGTATGTCTACACTCACAGCTATCTCTGCTTTTGACAACATAACACAAACAGAATTTATTCTGGAAGTAAATACATTATCTTCTGATTAGTTAAACTTACTATAGGGTTTTCTAGGGATAAAGATGGCAGAAGAACACAAACTTTTTTTGTGCCTTTTTAAAATAGACTACTTTTCTAGCTATTTATTTCTGCTTTCTAAAGACAACAAAACATTGGTTTCCATGTTCATTCATTCTATTCAATACTTTAAACTCATATTTCTTTCCTGTTTTTTCCTCTTTTTAGTTACAATGTTCTTTAAACTGCAGCCAAATCACATGGATGATTATATGTAAGCATGCCTTATGGATTTTACTCCAGTTAATCTCAGAATGTATCAGCATCAAATTTCTCGTCCTGCATGTAATAATATCATAAGCATCTCTTCTGGACCACAGAAAATGTGGCAGCTGCCCGAGTCGGTAAGAAGTCTGTTGGTTCAGTGTATGACCAGTCACAGCAGTGTCAGCACCCTGCCAACCTTCCTCTACCAGAAAACACAGCTTTTGTCATTACTTTAATACTGTAATGTATCACTTTATTTCCACATGACACCAGCACACAAACCACTCTGCAAAGATCTTGCAAAGTAATGGCCAATGCCCAAACCAGCTCTCAAGAGGAGGAGACAGAAGCATGGAAAATGGGGAGCGTGTTCCTTTTAGGAACATTCCAAAGCAATTTTAGGTGAGAATTATGCTTTTACAGCCTAAAAACACACTTTTAAAAAATCTGGAAAATCTTGCAGAATTTTCCAGAAGCTGAGATCCAGATGAGCGATTCACAAATAAATCTATAGAGCATAGTACAATATAACCAAAATAATCAAATCAGGACCAGAATGCAGATAAATGCATGTGGGCCTGTAAACTTCAAACAGCAGCTTCTCACAAAGCTGCCAGAGAAGTAAACAAAACCTACCAACTGAGCTGAGAAGGACTAAGCTATCCAACAAAAGACAAGAAACTGAGTACCATGAAGTATGCTTACAAGCATCTGCCACTGCAACCCAACAGGACAACAAACTAATATACACAGCAGCACAACCCTTAGATGCACCTCAGCAAAGTCTATGAAGTTATCAGTTCTGCAATAGTGGAATGCATTTTCACCTCAAACCAAGAATGCATTAGCTGCGTATTGCACAAACAAACCAGACCACAGGGTTAATAACATCCTAAGAACAACAATTTCCTCATATATTTAAACGACATGGAATACTGACCTTTGCACACCCACATTCACCAGCTTTGCCCATTGTCTTATAAAAGGAGGCTGACACAGGGGAGCAGGAACTGAAATGATCTCAAAGATATCCAAGAGTGCTATTGATTTGCTTTTTTATTCCAGTGCATGCTCAATGAGAAAATTAGATTAAATCAGTCAGCTAAATATATTCTTGGAACTGAGTTGATGGGTTTAGCTATTAAATAATAGGAAGAGAAGCAAAACAGAAAAAAACCCAAGTTGCATTTTAAAGTATCAGCCTTGCCTCAGTTCACGAGATCAAATTTTTACTTTGGAAGCAGTGAAGATTCACTGTTTTTGCAGTGAGGTTGCGTTGGTTTCATCTAATGTCATTGCAATAAGAGATGATCGCCTGTTTTGATTAACACAAAAACCCAAACAACAAAAAAAAATATTTGGCATTTTTTAGTTGTATATTTTCTTAAGGCAACTGATGGGATTATTTCCTGCAGACATTGAGAGATGGGTGTCGTTGATTAAGAAGGCCTCTGAAGTCACCTGTGTATAGAACTATTGTCCACTCAATTAATATGCAAATAGACAAATACATTCCAGAAAACAAATACAGAAAGATAAAAAGCCACCTGGAAAACAATGGTGATGGATATCACAAAGTTGAATTAACTACTTAGCATCCTACCCACAACCTCTCTTTCAAATGAAACAGAGCAGCAAGCAATGAAGTAAACAAACCCCAATCCTTGCCAATCTGTCTAGATCAGTAGACCCTAGTGCACTTACATCAGATTCTGGAAACCCACCTCACTTACCTGTACAGAACTTGGTGGATAACTTCTTCAGCAACATTGAATACCTCTGAATAGGCTTAATATTCCAGCTGATGCTTGCAAAAGAGATTCTCTTTATGGTTTAATTTAAAAATACTTTCTGTGGAAGACTTTTTGGATGGATTTCACATTGAATTCTTTCTGATTATCTATGATATTCATTAAACTGAAACTTTTTGCATGCACCTAAAATTTATCTTCCATGCTTTTTCAGGTCCCAAAGGATTCAATTAAAGTATGGTTCTAGTATATAAGTAACAACACTTCTTTTTTTCACTGTGAAACCTTTTTCCAATCAAAAAATGCCAGTACATTCAAACTCAGCCAATTTATGGAAAAACAGACTCCTTTAGATGGAAATCTGCATGACTAATCTGCTTGTTTCACCAGCTCTCTAGAAGTTCACCCTGCAAACTTCTGTGCCATTCTAGATCTGTGTTTCCAAGCAGTTGGTATGTTTCCCATGACCAGCTCAGTACCTCCCAGGACCCATGAGATGCCAGGATTCATTGCATCTCCTGGTAAATCCACCATCCTCTGGCCACCCAGAGCAGTCAGGGTGTAAGATTCTGGCTTTCACTGACACTTTCCCCAGATGAGCAGAGCAGACCCATTGCACAGTAGGTGTGAATTCCATCACAGGGCTCACAATTCCTTATGTTACAGCTACAATTTGTTAAGCTTCACTGTTGCCACACGGCTGCTTTGGACATCTGTAAATCTGGGTTTGCAGGATATTTCCGCAGCAGGAGGAACACTGGGAAGCACAAGCTGGCGTACTGTCAACTGCAACATAATTTCTCAGTGCCTTGCCAAGGGTTTTGTCAAGTGTAATTTAAAGCCTTGCAAATAACCTGGCTTTTACCACTTCCTTTGGGAAGCAAATCAACAGCCTATTATATTTCACTGACAACCACCCAGCGTGAGGGTAGGACACTACAACACCCCAGGAATCTGCTCTGGGAAGATGAAACCCAAGGACTTTCCTGAAATTTCTCTACAACAGGTACATGGTTCCCTCACCTCTAAAAGGAGCTGCAGATTTCATCCATTTGCTCACTCCCTACATACACATGCCCCAGTTTTTCACAACCCTTCTTTGTGCCTTCACCATTGAGATCTGTACTACAATGACTGCAGACTGGACAGGGGATCTGTTTCCACATACGAGTTCCCAGAAAAAAAAAAAAGACATTACAATATCCTTAAAAAGTTAGCTCATTACAGTTTTGTAGGCAGAACAGAGCACCTTATACACTGAAGATACTTGTACTTTGCTGCTACACATTTGGGGATGCGCAAGGATCCAAATGAGCTGCAGCATCCAAAGCCAAATGAACTGAGTTTCTCTCTGCTACATCTGGTCAGAAATGCAGTAAAAAGGCTTCTGCAGAGTTTAAAGAAAGGACAACCCTTTGTCTGTGCACAGAGCTATAAAACAGGTCATGGAACTGTGTCACCATAAATGAATTTAATGTTGTTTGGCACAGATTTAGGAATTGTGGTACTGTAGATTTACAAGCAATGCTATTAGGAACAGACACTTAAATTCACAAACAACAGATGAACATTAAACATGTTTATAACACTATATACAATGTCCCCTACACGACAAAGCTGGAGAAGTTGCTGTAACTCACCTCCATATTGGTATATCTTACAGCATACATATATATCATATGGGTAGATATTATTTTTGTTATTGCTACTATAATGCAACTTTTTTCTTTTTTTTTTTGCAGGGGAGCACAGACATCTAGGCAAGAAAATTACAGATGTCACCCAAATATAAAAGCATTTCAGTGATACTCTGAACACAGACAAGGTGTATTTTTTTAAGCTTTAACAGAACTTGAAATTTCAATCAGGATTTCAGAAATTAACAGTAGACCCCTTTATTATTAGATAGCAGTAATGAGTCGTTTTTGTCATTTCATGGTTGGATTATTAAACTAGATTGGGCTTTTGCCAGAGTTCTAGATTTTTACTTGAAGCTGCAAGGAAATGCTTAATGACTTCAAAACCAAAACTAAACGAGATACTATCTCAGAAATATGCAGTTTGTTGAGACAATGGAACTGAATCTCAGAGGACAGTCATGTTTAGTGATTATTTCTGCAGTCTATTATCATAACCCTTGGGCAATCTATTAGTAAGTTAAAGTATTAATTATTTTCAAATAAAGCAAAGCATAGTTTATCACTCTGGAACTACGTTTTGAGAAATTAACATTTTTCTTTGGAAATACAAAGGAGTGGTTTTTAACACAAACAGTAGGTAAGTTTCAAAAATACCTTTTTGATATGGGAATGACTATTTTAAAGAAACAATGTTGAAACATTAAATGTTGACCAATCAAACATTGAGATATTGGTATAGAAAAACACAATAACAACTTTTTACATTTATTAGTGCACAGTTTCAGAGGATCCTATTTACTGACACAAATGAAGCCATTCCTGGTGCCTGTCTGTCACCATGGCCCCTTAAAAATTCATGAATGGTCTTTGCATTTCTGAATGATCTCTGGGACAGCAGCCAAGGCCTTTAGAGGAAGAGCTCAACTTCTGGATCTGGTCAGCGAAAGCTGGCAATGTATTTTAAACAGCAAACAAAACACTTAATTGAATGATATTTACTTAGATCAAAATGTTCAGTGGGCAATCCGACTTTTTCCTAGAAGATAGTGTGTAACGAAACCAGAAATGCACCTCAAATTCAGCTGTACTTGGGCTGTTTTTCCTTTGGGACAAACCTGTTCAGGGGCAGCCAAGACATCCCAGAGCCTGGGAAGGTTGTTCACCTGGGGAGCCACACCTGTGATGCACACAGTCCTTGGAGAAGCAATGCAGATGTCTGTGCCAGCTCTCCTCTTACACCCCACTGCAACGATCAGAGTGCAGAAAGCTTCCAGCAGCGGTCGCTCCTCGACACCTCTGCTGCCTTGACCCATGAGCCTGGCTATGAACACAACTGTTTGTACACCAGACACTTATTCACAGCACTGAGTGACAGCTGTTGTTCATGCTGCAGGAGCTGGCAGAGCAGAAGGAACAGGGCTATTCTGGCACCTAAATAATAACTGCTTTTCCTAAACTCTGGCATTTGACATTGCAGCACTGTGCACAGCAATGAAGTCATGGTGCCATTATGGCACGTCAAACTGCACTGGCATTGTTACTAGGGTAATTTTCTAATGCAACAACTTAAAATGCATCCTTTATATTTAGTTGAGCACACTTTCACTACAATTTGATGTTTAAAAAAAAAAATTAGCACCTGAATGCATAAGCAGGGAGGCATAGAGTGCGTAATGTTGCAAAATAGTTTCCACTATATTTTTATTTTTTTCCCAGAGCTCTAAACTAAAAGAGGAGAAATTCAGGTGATGTTACTGAGAAATCCTGTGAGGGTGGTGAGGCATTGGAACAGGTTGCTCCGAGAAATTGTGGATGCCCAATCCCTGGAAATGTTCAAGGCCAGGCTGGATAAGACCCCGAGCAACTTGATCTACCAGGTGACATCACTGCCTATGGCAGGGGAGTTAAAACTGAATGTTCTTCAAGGTCCCAAACCATTTCAATTCTAAGACAAACAATTAAAAAAAAAAAAAAAAAAAAAAAAAAAGAGTCTTTTTGCAGACTTACAAATACAAAGCTCTAGGCTAACTTGTCCTCACAGTTCTTTTTTTTTCCTGGGTGGAATTCTGTGCTCTGTATCTGTCTGCCTGTCTCTCTCTCTATCATCCTTCTAACATGGGGAAGGAAAGCAAGAGAGATAAGAATGAAAGATTCATTAATGAAGTTTAAGATGGAACTAAGAGGGCAAGCACAGCAATCTCCCTAGACAGCATCTGTTTTGAGTATCTGCTCACTGCAGGAATTCCAGAATTGCCAGTACCCTATAATAAAATGTTATGAATCAAATCCTAAAAGAAAAGAAAATAATTATCTATGTGCCTATGTATTCTTCAATCCTTAAGAATTCACAGCTTGGTTTTAGCAAAGTTTTAGAAATTTAAAACAACAAAGTAATATATATATACACAATCCTATATTTATCAGAATTAAGTGGTTTGTTTTAAAACTATAATGTTGACAGCACCTTCTTTTGTTTTACCTAGTAAAAGTCAGAGAGCAGAAGATGCTAACCTTAGTCTACCAAACAAAGCATCCAGTTCATAAAGACCTAAATTAAAATGCTACACAAAGGCCAAAAAGAATTGAAAGCAAGTTTAGGGGATGCCGAGGCAGCTCATTTTTTCTGCCCATCCTGTTCTCCTTCAAGCACTTGTTTCCCATTTTCAGTGTTGTGACAGGCAACAGTTAAAGAACATTTAACTGATAATAAGAGAGCTGAGTGGTTTGAATACTTAACCACAAGAAAGCTCATAGGAATCAATAAAATCTGACAACTTCTCTCCTGTGCTGCATTTCTCAAGAATGGGGTGGAGAGAGATGCACAGGTCATACAGTCACCAGAAAGGCAAGACAGTTTTCTAAGTTGCACTTAAATGACAACCCTTGGAAACCAGCAAAGCTTTCTCAATCTCTGTCAGCTTCTTCCGTGCATTCTTTACATAAGTGTGGCTCTTTAATGCCCAGTCACTCAAAACATACATTTTCTTAGGCTCAATACAGTTACTTAATGAATGGCTGACTGTTGTTTCAAAATTCCTTTTTCTATTACTTGCTCCTGAGGAATACAGTTTCCTGAAAGCTGTTTGAATAATAAGCTTAGCATCCAAACCAACCCATAAACTTTTAACAATATCTTGAACAAACACTAAATAAAAGTAACCAAAATTTCTGAAGAAGTTAACAGAAAAAATGTTCCTCAATAGTGTGTGGGATCTGTGCAACCTGAATATGCAGGAAATTTTGAAAAATCTAAAACTTGCCCAAAGGTTAAACAAAGCAAGGAAGTGTTAACACAGAGCTCTAACATTTTCAGGAGTTGTACTTCAGCTACAGCCTGTCCAAGTCTTCAATACTTCTACAATTTGAAGTGAGTTGCCACATAGAAAAATTAAGCATAACCTTCAAACTTTAAAACGAAGCAGTCAAGTCCAGTAATGGCTAAAATAAAGTTTGTCAAATCCATTTTATAAGTGAATGAAAAAACTACTTTTCTATGTGCAGCTAGTGATAGAATCCATGAAAGCTGCCTTTAACCAGGGCCGCCTAACGGGACTCCATAAACTCTACCATTCTGAGCAGCCAAAAATTAAGCTGGATGTCATCAGACCTAATATTTCCAAAGACTAAAATGTTAAAGTTTGCAAATGCATATTTTTAATGCTAATTACATTGTTTAAATAGCATTAATGAGCATTTTTATACCAGTCTGTTTTAAATAATTTCACTTATATACTTATACAGGCTTACACTGTGTAAGATGAGTCTGTATCATAGAAGCCTTGAGATTTTTACATTATGTGCCTGCTAACCACTTTTGAAATTAAGTGGATGCATTTCAGATGGCTACCTTGTTTTGTTAGATAAGTAACATGAGAATTATTTGCTTACATTTTCTCCTAGCATTGCCACAGAACAGGCTGTCCATAATTAAATCACCCAGGCTTTGTGGTGTGTCAGTATTAGTGCTCCTCTCTGGAAATAGCATGCAATTAAGTGTGTCATCCTGCAGTCAGAGCAAAACACAGCAAGCAAAGGACTATACTGTGAGAAAGTACCAGTCCTGTATCTACACTTTATAGTAGATAGTAGCTGGTTGGGTTTTCTTTTTAATTATTATTTTTAGATATAATAGCCTCTTTTCTTCATGTGTTCTCATAACACTTTTAAGAACCCTGAGGAATGTGGTGGGTGGAAATCTTTGAGAAGCACTGGGCTCATTTAAGGACTACCCACAAATGAGCAAATATTCATTGCTCATTTTATGGACAGTCTAAAGTTGGGCATTGGGAGTAATCTAACTTTTTTAATGGATTTCAAGGGAACTAAAATTATGTGTCAGCTAAGGGTTTACTCAAGGTCAGTGAAAAGCCAGCTAGTATATTTGCATCTATAACAAAATGCATGTTCTCTTAACAGTCTTTATAATCAAGGAATTAAAATTATTTTCAAGGTTCATGCAATAAAATGTCGTTATGAATAACAGTTATAAGCTGGCCTAGTTATTTTGAGAGCGGCAATAAAGACTTCCATTTTTCATATTGCATTTTTTATTTCATTTTTTGGTTGAAGGAGGCTGAAAAGTCAAGAATCACATTAAAAAATATATTAAAAAATCCTCATGTCTCCTCTCCTGATTATCATTTGAAAACATGAGGGCGTGCTGGAGATCTTATCTCTTGAACAACTGACGTCTTATGATGAAAATAAGTTAATATGTGCAATTTTTTATTCATAGAAAAATAAAGAAAAGTCATACAAAAAAGGAGAAAGCTAGGATGTAAAGAGGCTGGTAGATTGCAGCCTCAGCTTGGGGCTGCACTCTCCAGGCAAAACAGGCCTGCAGATGTTGCCAGCTGCAGTATTAAAAGGATTTTAAAGCCAAATATTTGAACTCACATCCTTTCTAGCAAGTTATAGTCACAACCATATTTATTTAATTGCTCTGTAAAATGATCAAAATTAACACTTTCATGCAGCAGCCAAAGTCTGCTGTGTTTTGTTCTGTGTTTTCCCTCTGTCGTTTTGGGGCAAATAAATCGGGAGAAAGCAAAACACCAAGCAGGGCAGGGAATGTCAAGAGCTTGCAGGGTTTATGCTAATTCCTGCACATTGCCACCAACACAGCACAGAGTGCTAATTTAAGCCAATGTCAGCAGAAATGTAAAATATACAATTTGAGAGCCCATAGTTGCCAGCTACTCTACATGACAGGCTTTTAAGGACCTGGTAAACACAGACATCCATCTGTGGAGCTGCTGGTAAGATCTCTCTTAACCCTGCAGCTAAAGCCATGGAAAGCTCGACACTGTGATGATATTTTGGGGCTGTTATCTCCAGGCAAGGGCAGATCTCCAAAGATACCCGGATACACAACACAGAGGGATCACAGAACTGCAAGTTATTCAAGTGTGTGGCTTGAGACTCTCAACTGGAACCACTTTCCTGGACACGGATGAATTAATAACTAAGCAGAAGGTCAGTCGCAAGAGAGATTAAGCACATCATTGAAGAAAATATAAAGAAGTGTATAAATTAGAGATACTTGATCAAAGATTTCCATGTAGGATTTCAAAAGATAAATGAGGGCAAATAAAGGGCACTTCTTGTGAAGCCTCCCATCACCAGTAATCTGTGGCTTAAGGGTAAGCAGAGCCTTAGTAGATCAGTTTTCAACAGCACTTAATGCACTTTTCTTACTTGAACTTGTCTAATGGCTTTTGAACCTATCAACAAAATTGTTAGCAGACATGAACTCCTGTATTCAATTAAACATTGTGTGCAAAACTATTTATGTCTGACACTTGATACTTTCACTAGTTATAGCCTGACTTGTGCATCCTCAGGAAGACTTGGACAACCTTCCCTATTTGTTTTCCTTGCTCCACTTGTATGCCAGCATCCATTGATTATTTTGACATTTTTCTTCCAAAGAGTGCTCTAAAGTTTTTAATTTCTTCTCACATTAAAGTAATCCCTTTAAAAAAAAACCAAAACCAAAATAAACAAACAAAAAAACCCTGAACAAACAAACAAAAAAAAAACCCAAACAAGCCAAAAACAAAAAAAACCCACAATATGCCCTTTCTGAAATGAGTGGATAGAAAATTTATGAAGGTCAACATTGATATTTTGTTACATATTTTTTTTCCATCAAGGTTCACAAGGATATATATGCAACCAGGACTAAGGATGTCTAATACTGAATACATATATTACCTATTTGCATAATCTACATTTATTTACAGTAATTTTATTCTTTTTTAAACTTTCTAATTATTAAGCCCTGCAATCTTCTGCCAGTATGTCCACTGAGTTTTAGATTTAAATGTTTAGATTTAGATGTTGATTTACTTGGGGAACTCCTACAAAGTTTCTACTTTACCATTAACCTTTTCTCCCAGATAATTTATTAATGTGGGGAAAAAAATCCCTTCCTATTAATTCCTTTCCCTTTTATTGTTTTATTTAGTCTCTTGCCAGCCTAGAAGTGTACCTTTCCCGTTATACCATTAAAAATATGTGGTGAGAAAATTTATCTAATTTTTTTTCAAGTGTTTATTATAGTTCCATCAATTCTAGCAAATTTACCTGAAAGCCTACCCTAAATTCTACCCTAATTAATGCCCTAGGGTGCATTTTCTCTCTATAAAAGTAACACTTATTCTTTCCTTTTGCAACACAATTTTGTTCATCTAATCACTTCCACATTTTTGTTCCATACATCAGATTTATTAGTCTGTAATTTGTGAAATCTTTTTAAAGACCATTTTTACTTCCTCTCATTCCTTTGGCACTAGAGTCAGGTGAAGCAAGAAGTTATGCACCATACTGAGAAGTTTGGCAACTTCATAACTTTGCAGTTTGGCAAGGTTGCCGATTTCACTTCATTGACTCAAGCAATTTCTTGCTATTCATTTTACGAACTCATTTTGTTTTTATAGAGGCATGCATTGGAATAATTAAAAATTTGTGGGAACATCAAGGAGCTGTTTTGTAAGAAGCAAGCATAACAATGGCTATACAGAAAGTAGACTTAAAACACTACTTCTCTGCCTCCTTTGAACAATAATTTCAATCCATAATTTTTCAACACAAGCAAAATCTCTAACCAAAAAATTATCAGGATGGTTTGGGGAGTCATTCGTTCTCTCTCATTCTAATTATTCCACTTTTCACAGTAAATACTAGACTGGGGCTGAGCACAAGTGAGATCAGCATGGATGGAATACTGGTCTCCAGTATAATGTTCTCTGATATCTCATACACAAAAGGAGAAACCTGCTGATGCTTCCTTTAGAAATACTGATTAAACACAGCCTACTTTTTTAGTATCTTATATATTTTAATGTTTTAAATCCAAGAGAAGAAGTTTGATGCTATCAATTAAATGTTCTCTATTTAACATTGTTTGTTTCTCCTTTTTTTTCCTCAGATAATAAGGTAAAAAAATTACCCAGCTTTTATTTATGTGCACTGTCGTGTAACAAATCTACAACAAAAATAAGAATAAAATTAGTATAGCTCAACTCCACAACTTTTCCACATTTCAGTTACTATTAGGCTGCAGTCTTTTGAAAGCTTTTGTTTTGCTCTAACACACCTATGAACTTCTTGTGCATTTTTTATACCTTACCTCAGTTTTCACACAATTTTTGTCTTACTGTGCACTTTTACATGAGGAAGAGGTATGACTTTAGGATAAAATGAAAGAGGAACTAGATCCATTTTTCTGTACCAAGACCATTATGACACCTGTCAGTGACTATGGAGGAGCACCATTATGCATGGAGCATTAACACATTAAGGCATTAATGACTCCTTCGAAATTATTCCTTTCTGACCTTCAATTTCTACTGAAGAAGCCCATCATACACATTAACAAGATCACCTGAATCATTATATCTATTGAGGTATCATTCCTCAGACTCTTGACTACATGAGTACATCATTTAAAAAACCTCCCAAAGTAATAGTTCTGTAGCAAACTATGAGTCTGCTGGAAGACAAATGTAGCAATGGGCAAAATCTCAGTCTACAAAGGCTCACAGGACACATTAATACCCAAAATCCCCTGAAAGCGAAACGAAAGACAATGACACAGAGATTGAAGGGGTTGGGGCTTAATGTTACTGCTCCCATGGGTTAAGCAAGTACTGAAGACCGGAGGTATGATTGCCTGGGACTACTTGTGCCACATACCTATTCCTCCCTTGCCCCCTCTAATCTCAGTCATCCAACTTGCAAATCAGTCCTGTCAGTGTGTCAAACATGCAGCCTTCAAAATTCTCCCCAGATGCAGAAAAGGAAGCCAGTTTTGTAGGAAGTGAGCAGCCCAAGGTCATTCAATATGATAGAAGGGGAGCCAAGAATAAAAAGGAGAAAATTTTAGGAACTTTTTTGGTGCCATGAATGCAATTCCGAAGTAAGACACACTTGGGAGGATAAAAAACTTCAGGATGATTTGAGGGGAGGGGAAGTGACAATACTTCAATTGAGATGGGCTGTACCCTATCTCCAAGGCTTTTTGAGTCCTACTTGGATTGACTGCAAAAGTCAAGGCTACAGAATTGTTTATTAAAATAAACATTATTTTAATACATTAAACATTATTGCGTATGCATTAAACTAAACAATAGGACAGTTTCCATACATTCTAAGTCTCTAGTCACTGGATATACTCTGTATGGAAGAAAGAGGTGAGAGTCTCAAATGTTCACTTGAGAACATGGTAATAAAAACATGCAGAAGGATGTTTTTCCCTCCTTACTTCCAAATGATGGGTTTGGGCATTCTGGAAAAATGATGGCTGCTTAAGCAAGCACACAACACCACCTAGCACCAGGTGCTCACAGGAGCACAGGATACTAGGTTCATATTTGGATGCCTCCTTGGAGGCTGTCACTTGCTGTGTGGATTGTGCTGTACCATAAATAGCTCTATGCCTAACAATTGAATTTTGGTGTCTTAAAAGGTACTAAAATGAGGCTTTGCTCTGGAACAGGAGGAAAACAACAAAGGGTACGAACCTTCCCAGTGGTTGGAGCTTTGCAGTAGAAAAACAAGCAAAACCAGAAGAACTCAAAAAACAGAGTAACAGTGAACTGCCAAACTATCTGTCTTGGGTTACACAAAGTAAGGTGTATCCAAATTATGTGTTCTACCACCACCTGTATCACTTTCTGATGAGCTGTTAACAGTTGGTAGGTTGCAGCAGCTGTCTGATGCACAGCTAAAGCAGGGCCATCTCTGCTAATGGGCCATCAAGGACTCCCAGAATGACTCTCAGAATTACATCATCCTCTTGTGAAATTCCTCACCCTGGGGGAGGAACCGAACATTCCTACCTGTGTGTAATCTGGAGTTTGGGACACCAGGATACCACCACTGGATACCCAGAGGACAAGAGCTCAACAACCAAGCTCCAGAGAAGGACCAGACCTTTCCACAGGATCACCATTTTGACAAAACCACATCCATCACTCCAACAGGGCTGCACCTGCCATTTAACCAGACTGCTATCACCACCTGACCAACAGGGTGTCAGGTTGTACTCTATGTCAGTTTAAGCCAATGTTTCTGTACTATTGCCTTCATTGTATTTTCCTATTAAATTGTGCCTTCGGCTTGAAATCTCTCACAAGGTATTTGTGTGGAATTAATTCCTCCCACTGGTTTACCTTCAAAGCAGCACACTGTCCTACAACCATTGAATAAATAAAACTTAAAGCCAAGCAGCTGATGAGGCATATAATCTCTGTTCTTGAGGCTATTATTCAGAAATATCTGCTGCTCTGCATAGTCTAGTGTACACAGATTTGAGCAAAAGGCAGGCTTATTTGGTTAGTACCTAGCTACTCCAGCAAAACAGTGAAAAATACCATGAAAATAATAAAACTCTATGTAAAAACTTGTGTGTGATTCTAACCAGTTCTTCATGCTGCTGAATTTCAAGAGGATAGCAATGAAAAAAAACACCTGAAAGCTTAGGAAAAACAGAAAAAAAAATCCACAGGGAAAAAGTAAGAATGAATTTCGTATCAAGTACTGAATTCAATTTTATTGGGGGGAAAAAATCCAAACAAAAACAAGTGTGATTTGGGGCTCAAGGGGCTAGCAATCTCATGCAATCCTTCATCACTGCTTATGAGTTAATATAAAAAGATACCTTTACAAATTAAGTCATAATTATCTTTATAAGATTAATCTGTGTTCTGAATAAAGATTTTGATTTTCAACTTTTTTTATAGTCTACTCACAAAGGCTGGAAGGTTAATATAAAGTTGTCATCATACGTTGCCAGAACCTCATTTTGCTTATCAGAAAACAAACAGTAGGCTTTTAATCAATGCAATTTTTTTGATACTTGTGTACACACATAAACACAGTGTGTTTCTGTAGACTACCACAGTTCATGTTTACCAGAGTTTTGGTTGGTTTAAATACATGGGAGTTATCTATAAGAACTATGTACCTGTAAGGGTACATGCTGTTAAGTCCCAGGTGTTCAAGTTATTAGTTACACATCCCAGCTCCAGATGAAGTTTAGTCAACAGAGCCTAAAAAAGGGATGACCATGTACATTCCTGGTTCAGCTCTTTTCCCAACAGCTGGTTCTTCAAAGCGTCACCCTAAACATTCACTGGCCCAAGACATTCCAATAATCTCTCCAGTCAAAGCAATGTCTAAGACGTAAGAAATCTCAGCTTTCTCTTCAAGAAAAAGTGATACCTAAGAGAGATGTATTAAAATAATTAGCTCCTTGAGGAAAAAAAAAAAAGAAACAGCACTCCAGAGCATTGAAAGCATTAAAAGTGCCAAGACAAGCCTTGTTCGTGGTCATCAGTGCAGAACAATTTGGACTGGGTAGAATACCCCTTGCTTTCTTTATCCCAAAAGAAGCCTTTTCAGCGTGTTCCTCACTCATTGCTTAACCTTTTCAGGGAATATTCTACCTGTCACACAAGTATCCCACTTCAGACCCTGATGGCCTCAGAAAACCCTACCCCAAACTGACAATAGGTAGAGAAGGGGAATCAGTAGTAAGTTCAAATAAAATTGCAGTAATAATTTCTCATGGATAGGGTGTCAAGGTGCCAAGCATTTTTCAGTACTAAGGCATTGTCTGGACAAAAATAAGACCAGGTTTGGGCTCAACAAATAACAACACAAAATATTTACAAGCAAACCCTCTTTTTCTAAAAAGCTTGAAGTTCTTGCTTGCTACAAAAAGCTACTAAAAACAAACAAAAATAAAGGTTTTAATTGCTTTGCAGTCACGATCTCAATTCAGTTTTAAA
The DNA here is from genome assembly GCA_024500445.1 of Entomyzon cyanotis. Lineage (NCBI taxonomy): Eukaryota > Metazoa > Chordata > Aves > Passeriformes > Meliphagidae > Entomyzon > Entomyzon cyanotis. The sequence goes on from JAKEPQ010001009.1 coordinate 12,000,006, forward strand.
ATCAAACACATCTCTCTTTAGAAAATAAGTCAATAGACTGGGTTTTACTCTCCATCGTAACATCTCAGAAGCAATAGAAATTAAAAGTATTGGAGTGAATATGGTGCTTTTATAGGCAAAGGTTAGATTTATTCAAGCAGTGTCAAGGATTTCTGCAGCTTGGATCTCACCTGTCACACTTTGGGTAGACAGACTACACAGCATTTGTTGTGAAAGTTCATATAATGACTAAGAGGATCAAAAAATGAGAGCAGTAGACCAAACAATTACGCTTACAGACACATTTTCACTTCAGATATCAAATGGAATCATAGCAACTTCGACAAGAGAGTTTGCTAAGGGGTGCCACCTAAAGGGCTTTCTTTTATTATATGCTGACCTAAATTTGTGATCTGTTTCCAGAACAAAGAACATTTAATTGGTCACTCATTTTGAGAAAGTATGTTCTTGTACACAAATCCAATAATTAACATTTCTGAGAATTAGAACTTCAGTCAGGGAATGCTGTTTTAGTCATTCACTCTTACTCCTTAACCTACAGTCTTTCACTGAATACTTGTAGTCTAACAGAAATAGCTCTCTCCCTCTTAGGACCCATAACATTCAGGAGCCAGACCTCCCTGACTCTTCCCAGTTTGATTGTTCATAAGTGGGTTCCAACTCTGCAAAAGAACTTGGGGTACTCCCAGTACAATTTATAGCTGTATTAGTAACCATCATTTGTGGCCTGTTTACATTCTTACTGCTTGCCATTTGTAAAGGACAAATTAATTCATTTCAGTGTGATGGGGAGAGGCCCTTCTGCTACACGTATCCTTCTATCATTCAATCACATACCTTTTCACAGTCAGCAGTGCCATGAGGCAGACTGAGCACAGCAGATATGAGCAAAGCTGGCCCACTTGGCTCTGTTGGAAACTACTGAAACAGATTTACAAGCATACAACAGGGCCTTGAGAGGCATCACAGAGGAGGAGAAAGTGATAAGGAGATTATAAAGTTGTGGCAAACATGGTGGGACACATCTGATAGTTGTATTTTTATTATATTGGTTAAAGAAACAAAGAAAAATAGAAAAAGGATTCATTTAGTTTGGTAGATCAAAAGAGAACAAAGGAATTCAAATGTGTGGTCAGCACATGACGCTGTCCATAGAATCACAGAATGGTTTGGGCTGGAAGGGACATTAAAGATCATCTAGTTCCAGCTCCTGTGCCATGAGTAGGAGGAACACCTTCCACTAGACCAGGCTGTTCAGGGCCCCATCCAACCTGGCCTTGAACAGTTCCAGGGATGGGGCATTCACAGCTTCTCTGGGCAACCTGTTCCATCAAAGAATTTATTCTGCATATCTAACCTAAATTTCCACTCTTTTAGCTTGAACCCATTACTTCATGTCCTATCACTGCTGTTCCTGATGAAAGTCTCTGATATTGACAGAAGAAAACTAGGAGTAAGACTAGTCTGTAATATCAAGACATGCAAGCTGCCAAGCAACATTATTGATAACTGGATCCAAATGATAGCCAAAACTCTGCTGGGGTGAGGCTAAAACCCATGCACACAGTTACCAGCTGAAACACATTGCTGCTTCTTCAAATTCCCACTTTGCAACACGACAGCAGATAAAACTCTCTAAAGATGGAGAGTATCATAATTAATTTGATATACTCAGACATTAAAGAACAATGTATCACTTAAAAACATTACAATCCCTTCATATTAATAATCAGCACTAGGAAAAGAAAGTGAGAAGGACAGAGATAAAGGCCATGTTAAACCATTTTGTCTAAATTAGCAAAACAGAACTGGATTTGTACTGAAAAATTTCATTAGATATCCAGAAGAAACTTGTTTTCTATCAAAGTTTATGCATTGTGTTTCTCAGTGTTCCACAACACGAACCAAAGCACAACAGGTAACAAAAATACTTAAGTGAAAGAATTTCCACGGATTTGTTGTTATTACCATTTCCCTGTTACCACTAGGTGGTGATAGCTCAACACAGATCAGCTTTCAGTCTGTTAAAATCAGTGTAAACTGCAACCGGACAGTATCATTTAAAAAAAATTTTAAAGGTCCTCTCTGTGTACTGAAAAGAGGAACACTTAATCCTTTTAACTGCATAAATTGCTGTAGCAGACTTACCTGCTTCAGTCACATCCTTTCACTCTGTTCTTATCCGTTAAAACACTTACAGATGCCTTGAAGAAAACTCAGATCATTCACTCCAAACAGCCTTTCACCTTGTTTCTGGCTGAGTCACACAGCTCTTGTATGCCCTATATTCTTTTTGTAGCAGATGCTTCTGAAAAATCGTGACAGTTCTATCTTTAAACCCTTTTTCCACAGCAGTACTTGTAAGGCTGCTTCCACAAGTCTATTAAGGCCCTCAAAGGTGAGGCTGCCTCTTTTTATTTGCCCCAAACTCTCCTCTAGATTCCTAAGGCAGTTGAAAAAGATTGCTTTTAGATAATACCGCTGTCACTGCACTTTTTATCAGAATGTTCAAATCATAACTTCCCCTAAGTTCATTCAGCTACAAAACCTAATCACAACCCCCCTATCCACAAGCAGCTAAGCAAAGTTCAGGTGAAATCACTTCTGTTGAAAGGCTTGTTCATTAGGCACACCTGAGCCTTGGCTGCAGCTGTAAAACACTGCTTGCTTTAGATAGGGATGGGATTTATTATCTTACTCTCACTGCAAAGTGATCTACCTGCAGAACTTCTCTATCCAGTTTAAAAGATCAAAAGATCATCTCTCATATGTTGTTTACAATCAATATTTTGCATTTTTGTTTGAACCAAATTCCTGCAACTCTCTGTGCCATGGGGCTGCAGCACCATCTTTCAGTGTGCTCCCTGTAGCCCCTAAAATGGATAATTTCTTCAGTACCTGCACCTTTATGAGTCTACACCATACTTGCTCAGTTCCAGGTATTTCATAATCTGCATTAGGAGCTGCTCCTGGCTCCAGTGCAGCTACTGAAATGATAAAAAGCTGAAAATATGGGGAGAAAAAAGCATGGCTTCTCTATTTTCATACTGCTTACAACTGTATCCATGAATTATGATGTCTCTGAAATATGATTATGCTTTTTGTATGGATAGAAACAAGTTAAATTAATTTGTTTCTTACCAGGCTTACATCGAATAGCTGAAACTTGATGGGTTTAACCACATTCTCAAATATAATACTAAATATATTGAAGGAAAATGAGTAATACAACAAAAGCTTGAAAAATATAAATCAATATTTCTAGCTCCAGCATCATCTTACTTTATTGTACTAGCAAGAACACTCAAAGCCCTATGATGGTGAAAGATCAGGGCAACAGCTATTTAATGGAATTTCTTACAAAAATTTATTACTGTGAATGAGTTGCATGGCAAGGGTAAAGACAAAACTAATTAAAGAAGATACATAACACTGAAAACAAAGAAAAGAACTGAGTGATTTTGTATTTCCTTTGTGTTCCATCAAATTTTTCTTGAATATCTGTGTGTAAGTTATTTTTAACATAATATCTTTTCTAGAAAAGTTGTTTCTCTTTAACTCACACCCAATTGCTGCCCTGTAATTTATAGTTCAGTGCAAATAAATAGTTTGGAATGAACTGACTAAGTATAATTTATGTCAAGGAAATGGGGAAGAAGGATGTAACAAGTACATTAGTTAACAGCATGGCTTAAATAGGATTCAAACTAAAGCTGAGAAACTTCTACTTAAACCACAAGCAATCCAACATTAAAAATCAATAGGAAATCAGAGTTACAAAGCTGTATAATACATGGATCATTTCCCAAAAGAGATAGGCTTTCTCACTAGACTGAAAGATCCCATGCTGTTCTCAAGTCTGCATCGCTGTCATTAAAGAGCACAGAAGAGAATGATAAACTCATGAAAATAAAAAAACAAACCCAAATCCTTGATTAAATAACTTCATCTCCTAAAAACCTGCTCCTTCTCACGTAACCTATAAAATCATCTGTCAGCTCTTAACGCTTTCCTGATGTTCCACCTTGCCCCAGTGTTCAAACTGGTGCCTCTTCCACGATACAGGGCATGAATTGTGCAGTACTGGTGTGACACAACGCTTACAGCCTCTCAGACTTTCGACCTGGATTCAAAATTGGTTTATGCCAGCAGAAGACCAAGACCCTGGCCCCGACTCTGTCCTGCAGCAAGGAATTTCATGGATCAGTTTTGGCTTGTATGAAAACCAAACCAAAATACTGCAAGAAAATTCAACCCACAAGTCAGTCTTGTATTATAAAAAAAGGTAAAAAAGTCCACAAAATGAACACTTGTCCTCAGTTACAATATAGATGTAGTTATTATTCTATTACCACCAGCTGTGGGACTTTGGTTGTTATCTCCTGCTATGACTCACCTCTGATAACAGACAGTGAGCCATCAGGAAACCACTGCATGACTCATGGACTTATCTCATCCTATTGTGAGATGCTCCACCCAGAGGGGAGGAGCCAAGCATTCCCACCTGGATATAACCTGGCCTTGGAACTGCCCAAGTCAGCCCTGTCTACTGGGTTCCCAGAGGACAAGAGCTACCACTGGACCTGCAGCTGGAGACCAGACCTTCCACAGGATCACTGCTTCAACTGAACTACTTCACTTGGACTGCTACCACCACCCTAACAGGGTGTCAGGTTGTATCTGACTTTGTCAGTGTTTTTCCTTGTATTATTGCACTTATTTTTAATTTTCCTATTAAATTATAATCCAGACTTGCAATCTCCCACTGGTTTGTTTTCAAACTAATACAACACTGTGCCCACTGTCTTTGTCCAATGCTGGATCTGTTTCCTTTCAATTCATCGATTTTCTTCTTGGCCTTGTGCTGATCTAAAACTACTGCAGTTAATGGCACAATTCTTAGGGGTGGCAAAGTTAAACTCTCTAAAGGAGAAATTAGAAACATTCAACACAAGTCTGCACCGTTCAGCACCTGGTGGAGATTTCACTACCTCTTAGTAATCCTCAGTTTTAGAAACACTGATTTAGGATTCCCGGCGAAGCTTTCTGCACAGCTAACTAGACATTTTCACCAGACATTTTTTTGCTGCATTTTTATAGGATCTTGTTTCAGGGATGAAGTTTGTGTTGGTATCATTTTTGCTGCCACCTGTCATGCTCCCTTACTTGATTTCAAAAAGAGAAACAGGGGCCAAGTCTCATTCCTTCAGGCTCCGAGAAATATCACCTCCTTCTCTGGGTCTGTATGATACAGATTTTCTTCCACTGAATTAAACTCACAGTACTGTCACTTACTGGAAATAAGAAAGCAAAAAGGGCATTTTAAAGCATCCCAAGCACAAAATAAATGCTTGAATAATATTCTCAGATATAATTTAAAAAGAAGCCAACAGCAAACAAACAAACCCATGAGGGAAAATAACAATAGCCTCAGGCAATGTCCACAGTGAATTCCAAAGTATAAATAGCTCAGTTGAAAGCAGAACAAAAGTTGGGTTGTGTTATCATGCAGCTGAGCCAAAAATAAAGCTTCTTTGAAAATGCTTTAGAGAATCTCGTAATTCTTACAAATCTTAATGCCTTAATCTTTCCCTTTAACCTTTCTCCAGCTAGATAAAAGGACTTAAAATAAAGCTTCTGATTCTGAGGAACAGAATGTTTGGCATCTATTGTTGATAAAAAGAAGAATAATAAGCCTTTGGACATTGCTTGACCTCTTCCTTTATATCAACCTAAAGATAGCATTTTTGTAGGAATTATATAATTTCAGTTCTAGAGTAGAAAATTCTCCAATACCCATTTTGCTTTGGTCATTTTTCTACAGTAATTGATGTAAAAAACCCACAGGTATGAAATAAAAGATATATTTAATTGTTTTAATATTTACCTTGAATTTCAGTTGCTAAACAAGTCAAGTTCAAACTATTGAAGTCTTAAGGAAGCCACAACTAAAAATGACCCAAAGAAAATAAAATTATTTTCCCTTTATTAGGACTCACATCAATCATAGAAGCCCAATCCTTTTCATGCTAATGAGATTGCAAAATGGCACAAAAGAAGTCCACAACGAAAAGTCATCCCTGTCCCTTTTTTAGGCTTCTTTCCTTTTTCTTCAAATGAAATAAAAGAAGTTTGTATTAAGTAAGTATATTGTTAGCATCCTCCCAACCCAGTGTAGTTTATTCTGAATACTTGATGATACTTCCTGAAGCAGAAAAAAGAAGTTTCTCTTTTCTTCTCTTTCACATGATATAACTAAAATTATTTGGGATATTTAGACTACCTTTCCGTTTCATACCAGGGATGGCATCTCCTCTTACTTTAAAAAATACTGTGTGTCTTTTTATTGATTAACCAGGCCTACTTTTGTCTTTTCCTGAAACCAGATAGCAGGAGACTCTTGATGCCAAGATATACAGGCTATTAATCAAAAAGAATATAATATCTTCATGTAAGTTTGTATTAGTCCATGAAGTGTGCTGAAAAGACACAACCTGGTAGGATGTGTGATTGATTCTTAAATTAGTCACTTCATGAACAATGCAAGGTAGAATTTCTTACCAAAACCAAAGAATGCTTAAACAAGGGTGTCTCTTAAAAAGCTGTGTGCTCATTCTTCATCTAGGAAATGTAAATGACTCAACTTCAAAAAGCTGATATACCTGAAGGGGAATATTTCAGAAGGGACAGCTCTTACCACATTTTCAGAGTTGAAAATACTCTCCTTTACCAAACAAGAGACTTGTCTTTCGTTGTTCAGAAGTAGTATGTGCAAGATTTCCATAAAAACTCCATTTATCATCTTAGAGCTGTTGGTAAGAGATAAGGAGATAGTTTTCTGTGGGAGATGACACTGGAGCCACAGAGGACACCACTTATTGACATCACCAGAGACACAGAGCTTGAATCAAATGACATAGAGAGCCTTTGAGATGACAAAACTTGAGAGTTGTTTTAGGCCAAAGGGCCCTATCTGAATATTTCTCATTGCATTTTTGGTTTGCAGAATGAGTTTTTCCCAAGTGAACAACTTCCTGTATATATAGTGTATATTACTACTTGCTGATTTCATGGCATTTTGAATGTGTGCTCTGTGGCGGTGCTGCCATAAAAAGAAAAGCAGGGTAAATAAGTTATTAATCATAATTTGCATCCATTAATTTATTTCCAAATTCGCTGACCAGATGAAAAAAGTGCCAGAGCTTTTCTGAAGATGATAAATGAACTACAACTCAGTAAAAAAAATGGTATGGAAAAAGCAGTGTGTATCTAATTCATTAAGGGAAGCATTAACATGCTGGTAGACCTTAGTATGAAGGAGAAGTATTTTTAATTATCTCTTCTGGGCATGGTTGATCCTGAATCGCTGCAGTTTTGGTACTCCTACCACCTACTCTGTACAACTTCTCCAAAACAGCTTGTAAGAACATTTTTGTCTCTTAGAGAAACTGACTCTCACAGGGAAAAAAAAATTATCCAGAGTATTTTTCACTTTAAAATTATTATTTAGTTCAACTCAAAGGTTTTGTGGCTCTATATCAACATCGGTTAATTTTTTTCACTATACAGGAGCACACTGAAGTTACTCCATTTAAAGCTCTTGTCTTTTTAACTTGCATTTTGTACAAAAAATCAATTTTCCTAGCTGTTCCAAATGTAAAAAAAAAATTAATATATAGAATGTTTTATACTGGAAGGGACCTTAAAAAGTCTCTAGTTCCAACCCTCCCACCATCCACTAGATCAGGTTGCTCAGTGCCCCATCCAACCTGGCCTAGAACACTGCCAGGGATGGGCCTTCCACAGATTCTCTGGGCAACCTGTGCCAGTCCCTCACCACCCTCATCATAAAAAAAACTTCTTCCTTTTATCTCATTTAAACTTGGTCTCAGTTTAAAGCCATTCTCCCCTGTCCTGTCAATACCTGCCCTCCTCCAGCTTCCCTGTAGCCCCTTTTAGGTGCTGGAAGGCTGCTTCTTCATGCCCCCAACTCTCACTGCCTGTCTCCATAGCAGAGGTGCTCCAGCCATCTGATCATCTCTGTGTCCCCCCTCAGGACAACTCCAACAGGTCCATGTCCTTTTTATGTTGGGGTCTCCCAGGGCTGGATGCAGCACTCCACATGAGGGCTCATCAGAGGGAAGCAGAGGGGCAGGATCACCTTCCACAACCCTCTGGCCACACAGCTTTTGATGCAGGCAGGATGCAGTTGGGCTGTGAGTGCACATTGCTGGGTCATGTTGAATTTCTTGTCAACCAACACTACTAAGTCCTTTTCCTCAGGGCTACTCTCAATCCATTCTCCTTGCAGTCTGTTCTTTTGCTTGGGATTGCCCTGACCCAGGGGCAGGATAGAATCACAGAACTGATCAGGCTGGAAGAGACCACAGTGGATCAGCTGGTCCAACCTCCCTGCTCAAGCAGGGCCACCCTAGAGAACATGGCACAGGATTGCGTCCAGACACTTCTTGAATATTTCTAATGAGGGGCACGCCACAGTCTCTCTAGGCAACCTTGCATTTGGCCTTGTTGAATTTCATGAATTTGACATGGGCCAATCTCTCAAGGCTGTCCTGCTATGTCAGGATGGCATCCCCTTCCTCCAGCATGACAACCACATCACATAGCTTGGCGTCATTGGCGACATCTCTGGGGTGCATTACGCAGCTGTCTCAATCTCAAACCAGGATTTTCCAGTAGTTTTGGATCAACCATCAGAATTAATATCTGGCTGTTTGCAGATCTCTGCTCCCAGGCACTAGCAAAATTGCGAATATCTCAGTGATGCTAACTACATGAAAAGAATGAGATTTCCTTCGACAGTTGTTGTGGTGTCTTTCTTTCCAAATTTGCAGGGAGGTATCTAGTTTTAGAGATGACAGGAAAGAAAACAGATTGCTCACCCTCACTGACAAGCAGCAGCTGGCAGATCTGCCACTGAGGCCAATCTCAGCAGCAATGAGCCTGAGACTGTGTGTATGCCTCCAGGAGAGCCAGCCCATAGGTGAAAGAAACTCAATGCCATTTGTCTCATTTAAGTTTTCCTGTTGTTTGAAGTAGCCTTCTTTCCTCTGCGCTCCAGGGGGGAGCTAGATGCATGCAGTTCACTCTGAATAAGCGGTGAGAAGTTCACAGTTCCCCAAAATAGCATTGTGTACAGGCAGTAGCTGTGTCTCAGAAGTAGTGCAGCTCTGCTTGCATGGCATAATGCCTGCTATAGTTAGCATTGCTTAGTCGGCTAATTAGGCGAGTGAAGGTCCTGCATGAGCACTTGCATATTATCTCCCACTGCAGAGTTAACTCAGCTGTTATACCTCTGCATAATTTATCACTGTCCACTGAACAGCTGGATTCCTGGTGTGTCTGTGTGGTGATGATCAAGCAGATAAATAACTACTATCTATACATCCATCTCTGTGGTTTGACCCACATTTTGCTCCTAAGCTGATTGAGTGAAATAAGAAATTCTGTTCTTAGTTTACATGTCTCAGGAAAACATACACAGTGAATATTTTACTTTAAAAACATCAGAACATATACTTACACATTAAAAAAACCTACTTATTACAGCTCCATATACTTAAATTGTCCCTTTTTAATATATTTTTATAGTTCTAAACCAACTACTGTATTTTAAATAAGTCATTACAGCAGAAGCTACTGCAAAAGTGAGAGTATTTGTATTATATGATAAGAAAAAAATGTAAGTGGAGCCATTGAACTTTTCCGAAGTATAGTGCTCTGATACTTTTAACTTATGTAATTAATTCAAATATGACTTTTATTACATCCTTTTGACATTTAATTTACTGAAATTGTACATGATAATGATCCTAAAATATTACTTGGGGGAAATATCTCATTATGTTACCAATGTAAGTGAGCATTTTTTTTTCACTGGCAATGACTGCTTTTTATGGAATAATTATAAATAAAGGAATCTAAAAACTCACACAGTAATTTGATAATCAATTATTTACTTTGGAAAAATTCTAGAAAATGACAGCATTTACTAAATTAATGAAAAATAAATATACAAATCCTCTTATCTGGAACTTGAGTATCTTGATAAAACTTGAAATGAAGATAACTAAAAATGATTAGAAAATTCACCCTGAGGATCCCATAGAGCATTGCTAGGTGTTTAGAAAAGCTGAGATATTCAATGTCTATGAAATGCAGAAGATTCATTTCCCCACAGCCTTTTCCTCAGTGAAGTAATTTATTTCTGGCATAAAGAGAGGGTTTAAATGCTATTTCTCAATTGGCAGATTTTTTACTCAATTTTCAGAAGTGCATCTTATTACAAAAAGTGAAAGGCAGCAAAAAACTGAACTCAAGCTCTGTTGTGCAGCAGGCAGAGGCAAGAACAAAGGCACCTGCACTTCTCCAAGGAAGGTTAAGAATATTTCTATAATTGACATTAAGCAAAAAGAATAAATCATTTCCTGAGCAATTCTCCAAGAGCCTAATGCAATGAAAGGCAGCTGACAATCAGACTTCTGCTCTGACAACAGATGCTGCATTCTATAGTTAACTTCAAATTATTTTATCAGCTACTGAAACACACTGATGTATGTCCCTGTTCTGTTAAAATTCAGTAAGTTTTCAATTTTACTTCTAGTTCAGCTTGAGTTAAGGAAGATTAAACCTAAAAATTGCTTCAAAAAATTTCGCTTGTATCTTGTCCCTAGAAACAGGACTATGGTATCCTGGTGGTTACTGTACCCAATAAGTTAATCACTCAGCTCAAGATGTCATGCAGAAGGTGACTCCTCCAGCAGTGGCATGACAGTCTGTTGTGTGGGTGGATCAGAGGACAAAGCCTTGCATCAATTTTACCTGCAGTTCCCAAATCTTCAGAATCTCCAATCCTAGTGTAAATTGTATATTATGCAATCACAAACTGACAGCCAGAGAAAGTACAACTGTAGGACACTTTTAACAGCCAGTATAGACACTGGGGAGAAGAAGCCAGACATATGTTCATATGAAAAAATGACCCAGAAATCAAAAATTTAATTGCTGTCTAAGAATCAACACTCAGTTGTAGAGCCTCCTAGAATTGTGAAGAGGTTTCATACAAGTTGAAATCATTTATATAATATACCAGCTCTACCAATCCATAGAGTTTATAATCATTTATTCTGAGATATTTCATAAGCTCAATATCGTTATTATTATTATTGAAAAATTACAAGACTGGGATACAAAACAGCTGCCATTTTAAAGATCTTATCAAAAGTGTATAAATGGGCTTCATGATACTCAAAGAAGACAGGAAAATTCTCCTTTTTGAATTAGAACGTTTGAGGACTTGTGAGAAGGCCATATTTTGGATATGTCTCCAGTCATGCCCATTTAAAGGAATGTTGCAGCTCCTGATCAATCAGGAACCCAGCAGGATTTGCCCTGTCCTGAGGCATTGTCTTCCTTCACAAGTTTTCCCTTGGGGCTTTAAGCTATACAATTTTTCTTCTGGACTGGTGACTGAATGCAGCAACTTGTTATCCCAAGCAACTAGCTTTTGCTAGCTTTATTTCAATCACAAGATCCAGGATCTGATGGGAAAGAGAAGCAAATATTGTCTATCTCAACTTTTGCAAGGCTCTCAACACTGGCTCTCACAACACTCTCATAGGCAAACTCAGGATTGGATGAGTGGACAGTGGGATGAACTGAAAACTGTCTGAACAGGAGATCCCAGAGTCATAATCAGTGGCACAGGGCCTAGTTGGAGTCCTGTGACGAGTGGTGTCCCCCAAGGTTCAATACTGGGCCCATTACTCTTTAATCTATTCATCAACGATTTGGATGAAGGGGCAGATCTTCCTCAGCAAGTTTATGGATGACACAAAGCTGGGAGGAGCAGCTGATATCCCTGAGTGCTGTGCAGCCCTTCAGAAGGACCTGGGCAGGTTGGAGAGATGGGCAGAAAGGAACCATCTGAAATTCAACAAAGGCAAATGCAGGGTCCTGCACCAGGGGAGGAATAACCCCTGGCATCAGCACAAAAAAGCAGCTCTGCAGAAAAGGACCTGGTGGCCCTGGGAGACAACAAGCTGTCCATGAGCCAGCAGTGCCCTTGTGGCCAAGAGGGCCAATGGAGTCCTGGGGAGCATTGGGAATAGCACTGCCAGCAGGTTGAGGGAGGTCACCCTGTCCCTCTACTCAGCCCTGGTGAGGTGTATCTGGAGTGTCCAGTCCAGGGCTCCTCAGTACCAGAGAGCCATGGAGCTCCTGGAGCAGGTCCAGAGGAGGGTGACAAAGATGATGGAGGGACAGGAGCATCTGTGCTGTGGCTAGCACAGGTCTTTCCCATGAGAATTTTCTCCTGTGTTTTATTAACAAAGATAAAGTTTGGATGTTATTAAAACAGTGTCTCGAAATTTGGACAGTTCAGGCCCAGCCAATCAGGCCTAGGGGGAGGTTTTCTGACTGACCAATCTGGGTGACCTCTGAAAAGTCTATATAAGTTGGAATCAAAATAATAAAGCTCTCTTTTCTTGCCACGCTGAGAACCCAGGTCTTTTTCTCTGCTAGCAGCTCAACAGCGACATGTACTACAAGGACAGGCAGAGGGATCTGGACATGTTCAGCCTCAAGAAGAGATGACTGAGAGAGAACCTCAACAGTGTCTATCAGTGTCTGAAGGGAGGGTGTCAGGAGGATGGAGTCAGGCTCTGCTCAGGGGTGCCAAGCAACAGGAAAAGATTGTTCACTTCCAATACTACTATCACACTTCTTGCTGTGTCTACACCAATATGAAAGCTCATGGAATAAAACCTTTTTTGAGGGATTCAGATTTTCCATAAATTTCTCTGTTAATCCCATCAGGTAAGCTAAATAATATCAAACTAGTTTTGCAATTCTTTCTTTCAAACCCCCATATTTAATAAGTTGTTGCCTTCTACAGCTTATGAGATTTTCCAGAACAACCTAAGGTTATACTAATGTCATTGACTGCAAAGTATTAATCTTAGTATTTATTCAATTCGTGGAATACAAATGTATCAATTGTGTCTCAATTAAAATTACACTACTTAGACAGTTTATAATGAGAAAGAAAAATCACATGTTCATATACCAAACTTTCTTTGTGCCAACACATTATCTTTGTCCCATTAAAGAGCTTTATGCCATCTGTACCATCTGTGATACCAGCTGGTACATTGGTCCAAAAATATCTCTTCAATTATAGTATACTGATTAGTTTTTATATAGATCCAAGTGTAGCTTAACCAAATTATAAAAATTAATTTATATTTTTTCTCATTTCTGTGATTTGATTTTAGCAATAAAAATTCTAAAATTTCCTGTTCTTTTCTTGAGATTTGGAGATTTTATAGTTTAAATCACATAAAATGAAGTAAAGAAATAGTTAAAGTGAGGTTATAAATTAAATAGGTTAGGTATTGAGACCATGTTCAAAGTGAGACACAAACCATTTCTAGCAAAAATTAAATAATATTTTGTTATTAATTATTATTTTAAAATCACAGAATCAATTAAAAGAACAAAATATTTTTTCCCCAAAATGCTCCTTCTAAACAAATGCAATATACATAAAAAAGATAATTTTAAAAAGCTAATAGATTGGTGATATTTTGTTTTCCTACATAAAGATTTAACTTATCAGTATAGAGTTATTTATATTAAGCAAATTGAATTAAATTCCTTTTATTATGAGACTTAATGGCAAGATTCTAATTCATTCCAGCAAGCCAAGATTTAACATAGTTAACTGTAAGGTGTACATCTTTCTGTACCACTCACCCCTTGTAACCTAGGGATTGATGTTTAGATCAATCACATTACCCCTGTTTCTAAGGTGAACTACAAGCAAAGATCTGATTTTTATGTAATGAATCCTTCCCACGCAGAAATGCTGGTATACATACACTCATTACACAGGAAGGATACATCAAAAGAACTGTACCATGATCATAAACCCTAACAGCATTAGTTCAGCCCCTTTCTACATATGCATTATAGTGCAACTTTTTAATGACATGGTGATGTGCTTTAGTTTGAACAGGAGTTTCTTTTGATAAGTTAATTTAATTCACGGATATTAGTTATTTACCAAATGCAAAACTTCACACTTCCCTGGATTTGTGCCCCCACAACTTAATGTGGTGGTTTTGATTGGCCCAAAACATCAGTGAAGTGTTTTTAACATCTAGGAGAAATTTGCACCCCTCAGAAGCTGTTGTAGTAGGCCTGGGGAGGTGTCTGAGGGGTGGGGTGTGGCACAAAGATGGCTCCTGTGTGTCCTGAGTGCAAGTTCTGGAAGTTTTTACATCAAGTCCAGCAGAGCCAATCTCTGATAGCTCTGAAGGTGACAGACATGCTGCCGGCCAAGTTTGGGCCAATTGGAGGTGCTAGTTACACCTCTGTGAAAACATATTTAAGAAAAATTCAAAACAAAGCAGGCACGCACTTCTTTCACTTCTTTGTAGTTGGAGGAGGAGGAGGTGGAGGTGAAAACATGTGAGGGAGAACAGCATGGAGACGCCAAGGTCAGTGAAGAAGGTGGGGGAGGAGGTGCTCCCAGTGCTGGAGCTGAAAACTCTCTGCTAGCCACAGTGAAGGCCATGGGGGGGGGGCAGGAGGCCCCCCTGCAGCCCATGGAGTCCACAGGAGTGCAGAAAATCACCCACAGCCCACACCAGAAGAGCAGGTGGATGCCTGGAAAAGACTGTGAACCAGTGGGAGTCTCATCTAAGAGTTAAAACTGCAAAGGCCTTGCAAAGGAGAGAAAGGCCTTTTCCTTGCTCCTGGCATGGAAGCAGCCTGGCCTCGGCTTGAGAAGAGTCTGCACAGCACCCTATGGACAAAAAGACTCATGTTGCAGCAGAATTTCGGGCGGGATGTTGCTCGTGAGATTGGACCCACGCCAAAGAAGTTCTCAAAGGACTGTCTCTCGTGGGAAGGACCCCCTGGCTAAGTAGAGAACCTCTTTTCCTGATTGGACTGACCAGAGAACCCCCCAACCTGCCCCCTGTCTGTGTTGCTGGTTTGGAAAGAGGGAAGGGGGGGGGGGTGAGTGCAGAGACTGCTTCTTAAGAGGGTGGGGGTGAGAGCAGAAAGAAAAATGTCTGGAGAGAGAGAGAAATAAGTAGAGATAAAGAGTATTTGTAGTAGAAGAATTGTGGTGATGAGTAAATTTGAGAATCTGCTCTGTGGACTGAAAAGAGACCCCACACCCTGCCCCTCCCACCACCCGGCTTGTTGACTGTAAAGGAGGAAAGGGGGTGAATACTATAGGTTCGTAAGAGGGAGGGGAGAGTGAACCAAAACTGTATGAAAAGTTTATTTTTGCCTGCATTTATCCTCCAACTCTGTTAGGTAATTAAACACTTTTTGCAACTTTAAGCTTGGAGCCTGGTTGCCCTATTTTCGTGCGTCCTCCTGGCAATGTCCTGTCGAAAAACCATGACACTTACTTATCAAACATTATTGAAAATCTGAACTGAAAGCAGAGCTCTCTCTGATGTTCACCACTGCAGTGTCTGAGTGCTTCACAAACATTACTTCATTTATATTCAAAATATCCTTGTGAAATGAGAGGTTATTATTATACCTACTTTATGCAGAACAGAGGCACAGTGAGATTAAGATCAAAGGTATTGACTAATTTGGGCACTTGGTAGGAAACTCATGGAAGTTCATTTTCACAATGCTTAATACACAGCCTTTCATATATGTTCAAAGCTGAGTTAGTGATGCTGCAAGTGCCCAATATTCTGCAAATCGAGGATTCATGCAGAAAACAAGAAACACATAGTGTCAATATCTAAAATTTGTCTTAACTGACTTCTTTCATGTCACATCAGGGGAGTTTTAGGTTAGATATCAGGATATCAGGAAAAGGTTTTCACCCGGAGGGTGCTTGGGCACCCCAGGGAAGGGGTCACAGCACAAAGCCTGACAGCATTCAGGAAGTGTTTGAACAATACTGTTGGGCACACAGTGTGATTCTTGGGGTGTCCTGCACAGGGCCAGGAGTTGGACTCAATGACCCTGATGGGTCCCTTCCAACTCAGCATATTCTATCATTCTGCAACACAGGGGCTCTGTGGGAGAAGAAATCCGGTTCTCCAGCATAAATTAACCATATGGACCTCTTTTAATTTTTTTATCCGGTTTAGTTCACTGTTTTCTAAATTGTTCAGTCAACAACTATGGAATTGCACTGTTTTTTTACTAAAAGTAGAGGCATTTTGGTTTCAGGAAAATTTGACAGCTAGGAAAAAGATAAACAGCTGCAGTCAGTTACTGTGTCCCCACATCATTTGAAACTAGAATGAGATGGACTGACTTCTGTGTTTTCTCACAGCAGAGAATATTGAGATTCAGCAACACAGGACATAATTTCATGTTACTAAAGGGACATACTGTGATGACTCCCCTGCTCTGTTTAAGTTTGATTTTTCTCACTTGTCACGTTTCATCTCAGTTGCACCAGAAGTGATATGAATGAAAGGACTTAGTTTAAGCAGTGAAACTATCACAGCTTGGAAAGGGTAGCTCTTGTCAACTGAAGGGTCTTTAAAAATTTTACCTCCCAACCAGCAAAGATAAACACAAACATGAGAAAAGATAAACGTAGTAACATTTATAGAAGCTCAGCTGATAGATGCTACAGTCAAAAGCTGTGGTATTTTTATGGCTTTAAATATACATACACATTAAATATAACAAGGAATTCAGATGTAGTGATGCTAATTATATTCAGAGGAACTTGATGATATGAACTGACTGAGGTCTAAATACTTTGTATTCTTGCTGTTATATTCAAGACAACCTGAACCTATGCATAGGCTTAGGCCAACAGTAGGTGACAAAACCAGCTTCACCTTACTATTGCCCTAGACCCTGAGTTCCTGTATTGTCAGAAATAGGTTTTCTCTACTGTTGACAGTGATAAGCCAAACCCTTTCAAGTATCTTGCTTTTACACTCACAAGACCAAAGATAATACAAGTTAAACAATGTATTAGAAAAGGACTTTTAGTATTACTGGTATTAAAATTTTTCAACTTTCTCGCTTATTATAATTTTCCTTTTCCCAGCCTGTATAACCAAGAAATCAGGATGGCCTCAAACACGGAGGGTTACAGAGAATAGTACAAAAGCACATGAGTAGCACAATATTTCCTGCACCAGTTTCTGTGACATATGTGAAGCCAAGTATGCCTTCTGCTTTCCTACACAGTACAGGCTTGCTGGCATTTGGCTGGGGTGATCTGGAAAATTCAGTTGCACTGTTGCCACATATGACTAATATTGTCATTGAGCCCACTAAACAATAGATGGCTTGGTGAAAAACTTTACCTCCTTATTGACTTTTTATTAGTTTCTTGTACACGGAAAGGATGAGTAAGAAAGTTAAAGAATAACTGAGAACACATCTCCTTGCCAAAAAGATAATGCTACTGGGAGGAACAGCAGGGAGGTGCCAGCAGGACAGCATTATTACAGCAATGAAAAGCCCCAAGTCCCCTGCTTACCCCTTTGGGGCTGGAAGAAGGGCAAATCTATCCTATCAGAACTGCTGTGTGCCAGAACTATCAAGACCACACTGCAGACTCCCACAGAAAGAAGCATTTAAATTAAAGGTGGAAGGGAGAGGGATGGGGGGAGCAAACAAACCAACATGTAATTTTGTTGTTTCCTACTGTTTTTCCCTCCTTTTTTCTGCCCTAACTTTTCACTTCTGAGAGATGCTGAGAGATATCCTTTTATTTTGATATTTTATGGTAAGTTTTCCAGTCCTAATGATTCACAATGGCAAAAAAAACCAAAACAAAAAACAACCAAACAACAAAAAAAATCTGCTTTTGCTTCTTTTAAGAAGCTGCTTCTGTCAGCATGCTTGATCTGCAATAGAAGTGCTCCTTCCAGTCACAGGATTTTTTCCAGGGACAGGAGCTTGCAAATGCAGTTGTGCTGTACTGCAGTAATACCCAGTACACTTCGGTAAACAAAATGCAGGTATCACCAATCACCACAACAAATTCAGTTCTTTGTGAGCCATACCATTTATAAAAAGACATTAATAGATCTCATTTAATCTGGAAAACTCTGAATATATTTAGCCATTTAAATTGTTGGAATAATGCCCAGATGGAAAGTGGTAAGATATTTAAAGATTGATTCCATTTTCTAAGTATGCCATGAATATAAAAGTCCTTCTACTTAATCTAATATGCTTCTTTGGCCTATTAGTTTTGGACTGATAAAATGTTTTAAAATAAAAAATCAGCAGTTGGCAGACACAGTAAAAATCAAAGATACAGTGAGTATAGAGACTTAATAGGAATACATATCGGTTTCATAAAGGATATATTTGAGTTTGCAAAAGTAGTGAACCTCTACCATTCATTGTATTCCAAACCTCTGATTACTAGAACTTAGTTTTTAAGTAATAGATTTTCATTCAATTAGCAACATTGCTTTTATTTTTCTTTTTAAAAAGGGTATACTGACCTTTGTCTAAAAATGAAGGAAAATATGGGGAAACAAAATTAAACATCTGATTCTCCAATGGAGAGGTCAGATCTTCATAGCTTGCTTTCATGTTCAGAGAATATAATTCCTATATTGTAGTGCAATGGATAATTTTTAAATATCTGCATAATATTGAAGCAGTAATTCCGATTTTGCTAGAGAAACAAGAAGTATTAGAGAAACAATTATATTTCTGGTACAATCAGATGATTAAAAAGTAGTTAATCAGCTATCCCTTACATTCTTCAGCCCAGTTCAAGAAGATGGTAGGATTGTGTTTTAATAGTTTAAACTGATTGAACAATAAGGTGTGCATTCGTACATAGGATTAATGATCTCAATCAAAAAATAAATTTCATTACGCAGAGTCCAGAGTGACACTCCTGGAAAGGGTCCAGTCAGCTTGATGGTTCCTCATGCTTTTTATATGAGAAGAAAACCCACATTTGCGATGATTAATCAAAAAGTAAATGGTTAATTAAAAGGGTCTGTTCATAGTCCTTAATTAGAGATAATTTAAAATTGTGCGCTCTTAGGAAGTTTTGGAAACAGCTTGGTGCTAATACTGGTCAGGAGGAAAAGAAAGAGAAGAGACGCAAAGAGCAAAAAAGCTTGAGAGTTCAACGTGCTCTTTGCAAATGCAGAGCCTGAAAGGCAACAATCTGCCATGAGTTAAGGCTTCATCTTCCAGCAGCATGCCCCTCCTAATAACAGCATTGATAGAATTAGAAAGGTGGCAATTGCAGGAGACCATAAAAACCCATTCTGACATGAAGGAAACAAGGTCCCCAGAGAAAAGGAGAAAAAGATCTTGTTGTGTAACATTTATATATCCAGGGAAGCATAAAGCAGAAACTCCATGAAGTAATACACCCACATCTTTCTGAGCCTTATTTCTCAGGGGTTAACTGTGGAGCATATTTAATCCTTTGAATGTCAAATCCTAAGGAAATCTGATTTCCATGAAATATGATTTTCCTTGCATTACAGCCACATTCACTCCAAGGAGAACTCATTTCATAATCTGCACTTTGCAACTTGCTATCTTTGTATTAAGAACTTAGTTATGGATAATGCTTACTTTTATAGGCTCTGATAACTGTTTTAAGGGCTCTAAAGATGCATGTATGAATTCTCCCCAAACTGTAAACTAGTGCTTATTGCAAGAGTTCAGCCCCTTTGTTTTAAAATTTGAAAATGTTTAAAAACCTTAAAATTACAGAGTAAAAATCTTTTGCAAGATCTTTTGCAATGACTGTGGCCTCTAAGTTTTAATTTTAAAACCTTAGAAGCATTGTAAGATATATGTTCATGGGGTGCTTTTTATGAGAAATATAGGAGAGTGATTATTAAACTTTCTCTATCCAAAAATTATGCAAGATGATTTTATACATACAAGAGTGTGTGTCAGAGCCTCACATTTTCATTAGCTATATGCAATACTTAGTTTAACAAGCCTGTATACAAATACACAGTAAAACCCCTTTACAAAACATTAATCACTCTGGAATGGTTCTAAATTGTGAGAATTGATGTTTTTCCGATTCCTGTTTTAATGACCTGAAAGACAGCAAGAATTCCTACGTAATACACTTTCCTGGTGATTTGTGACATTAACTATTACTGCTGCCCTGAAGAGAGTACAATAATTCTTATTGAGATCAGATCTCTCTGTGCTACAAATTTAAAAGAAAATTATGTTCACCAGGGAGAGCCTCTAATTTTATGCCATGATTTGTCTTTCAGAGTTAGCATTTAGCAAGAAGGGAACAAACTACAAGGTGCCCTTTTTTGCCAGGTAACTTAATACAAACTCCTTTGTCTGGGATTATAATGAGTGAACAGGCTTTAGTGTAAAACAAAAGAAAAAATATTAAAAATAGATTATTACTCCTTATCTTTTTTTATTTTCTTAGCATTTTAAAAACAATCTTTTCATAGCTAGTAAACATATTCAACTACATCGTTATTCTAATGTGAAGAATTATTTAGCTAAGAATCAAATCCTATATTGGTTTCAAGAAAAAAAATTGAAGTAAATAAAAACGTTCACTTAACAACACTTTTACATCTAAATAGAGTATATCCACATTTTCCATCCAGTTCAGTGAGTTTAAAAAATATGTGTATACAATGCATTCAATATTTGTTCAGAAGGTAAAACCTTCATAACATAAAATGGATCATTTACCCAGAGAGCCAAAAGGTATAAGGCAACATGAAACCTTGACTTACTAGAGACAAATAAGAAAACAGTGCTAATTCAGAGTTCACTGTAATTAAAGAAAAACCCAAATCAATACTGAGCAATGTTCATTAATTCTGAGAAAATATCATTCAAAGACACAAAGTGAATAAGCTCTTCACACTGTAAGTTTTCCTGGGTCTAAGTTCTGGGCAGCAAACTTAAGATTAACATGTACTCCAAGAGCAGCAGCATCAAATTGCAGAACATTTAAATAAACATTTCAAATAGATGAAGTGAGCTAAACATTGCTTGACTATAATTCTCATGTAAATTTATTTTTGTAGTTTTTGCAAAATAATAATTTCTGTATTGCCTAAAACCATTAAAGGTTCAATTTTTAAATGGCTTTCTGTGTTTGTGTTCAGAGCAGAGCAGCTCAGATGTGTTCATCTCTTCAGTCATTAATACATGCAGTCATAAACTACAAAGCCTGTTTTTGGTCATTCAAGAAAGATTGCATAGGGTTATGATCTAATTATTTCCATGCTGAGCATCTAGAATGGAAAGGAGGAGCAGGTCTAGCAAGGTCTCGGTCTCTCCACAACTTCTCTCTCCCTTTCTCGATCTCTCCTTTTCCTGCACTCCTCCCCCCTTGACCCCCCCCACTTTTTTCTTCCTCTTAGAGACTTTCAGACTCAAAATTGCAAAGTCATGTGAACTGCAGTTCTATAGGCACACAGGAAAAATGTTTTCTAGTTTCCATTGAAAGGTCTTCTCCCATAAATCTGTGATTTCAGCAGAAACCAAACAATGCTCAAAGCATCTGTGAGAAAAATGAGAGGGAAAAACCCCACACAAACTAGAAGATGTAGTTTGAAATGACATGAAGTAAAAAATGATACATCTGACAGGCCATAAAAATTCAATTACTGGACAAGTTAAGATCTGAACTGTACATCAGCAATCCCTTAGGAGAGGGCTGTTAGTAAAGAGCAGCTACTGGGACAAGGGAGTGAAGTCAGGAGTATATGGTATTCCTGACACTGAGTATCTATTATTTATTGTTGTTTTCTGACAGTTTTATCTACACCATTTATTTCATGTTTTTCCTGTAGGGAAGGTTGTCTAGGACCAGGCAGATTTCAGTAACTATCACTCTATGCATAGGCAAAAAAAAAAAGTTTTTGCTTCAGTAATCACGTTAGGAAAAAGCTCCTGTCTCATAATTATGAGTCATGATGTTTTCTAATTAAAGCTGTTGAGGGCTTTGATAGTGGAATATAAACCCTGTATGTAATCCTGATGTCATCACTTTCTACCTTACAGGTTGTCTTTGCCTCATCACTTCATTGCTCACTAGAAAAGGCATAGAAACAAGTGCATGGGAAGCAATGCTGAGAGACATTGGAAAAATGTTTCAGCCCAAAGGACCCCTATCCAATATGAATAAATGTTTTTGTTAATTTTTAACAACCAGGAGGAAAAGTTTCTCATGGTCTTTGAAAGACCATGAGATGTGACTAGATTTCAAAGCA
The DNA here is from genome assembly GCA_024500445.1 of Entomyzon cyanotis. Taxonomy (NCBI): domain Eukaryota; kingdom Metazoa; phylum Chordata; class Aves; order Passeriformes; family Meliphagidae; genus Entomyzon; species Entomyzon cyanotis. The sequence goes on from JAKEPQ010001009.1 coordinate 12,022,244, forward strand.
ATGGTCAACTTATTTGCATAGGAGAAGCAAAGGCAAATGGGTTACAGGAGACAAACTACTACCATGTCCACATGAAGTGCTTATCTAAAAACACAGCACTGACAATCTTCTGCAGGAATTTTTTGAGCTATCCACAGTCTGAGACAATATGAAGTACCCTAGGCAGAGCAGAATTTTAACTAGCTCTGAAATAACTTGGGCTATTTTTTCCTTACATACTTTGTCAAATGTACTATTTGACAGGGAAAAACACACACAATGATTGACAGGTTGGGATTATTCCTAAAGCACTCATTTCTCAACTCATAAATATATGATATGAGGAAACACAAACAATGTAAAAAATATAAATAAACAGTTTATAATGTATAATATTTTTAGCAGTATGAAATGCAGAGTCAGCAGTGCAATGCCTCCAAATTTATCTTCATGACAGACAACTTGTTTTCCTCTTGGTGTCTCTCATTTGCATTTTATAAAATCTGCAGCAAAATGTATATTCATGGCATAAAACAATTGTGAAAGTCTCATAACTGCCCTAGGTTTCCTGAGAAGGCTGCCACTTTAGTGAGGCAATACTCCAGGGCTGCTCATTTTTGAAAGTGAGCATTTGAAAGTGAAAATTTTTCAACAAATCCTTTAAACTTGGGCTCAGAGGGTATTGCTGTATCGAGGTCTCACTGATGCATTCCTGGCACTAGCCATAGTCTGTTCCTCTGGCCACAGTTACAAGATATCTGCTCTCTGAAACCACCGTCTGATGAAATTAGTCAAATTACTGAGCTTTGAGCATTGATTAAAATACTGGGTTTAGTATGGAAATGTTTTCCATTGACAACCATGTTATTCCATTTACTTTTCTTTGAAATACAATAAGGTGCTTTTTTTTAATTCTCTTGATTATCCTTTTGAGGATGCACTCGTGCATTGAATCCCTGCTGTTTAAATACTACATCAAAAAGTGTTGAGCATAATTATCTTTCCAGTACTTATGATATAACATTCTTCTTATTCCTAGATTTTGAAACATGAAGAGCAGGAAGACATCCCCAGTGTGATATTCTAAAATTTTATCTTAAGAGTGAAGGCTTTTCATTCTGAAAATAGAGATAAATCATCCAAACATTGCAGTAAATCAAATATTTATTTTCCTGCTCCAAATTTATAAATGGAAATTGTCTCTGAAAGTATAATTAATTCTATGAACTTAAAACATGTTGACAAACTCAGTTGCAAGCTCATAGAAATAAACTAAAATATGAAAATTTAATTGTAGAGGAGAAATAATCTCTGCTTTAAAAGAAAGATCAAATATCCACTACTTTCCAGCATTTCCAGCTGCAAATGCTACAAGGGCAATGAATTACCAAATAATCTGGCATTTAGAGTTAAGATATTTTTAGAAATGTGAACAAAAAAATTTCAGTTGTTTTTTAAATACTAAACTGCAAGTCTCAACTGTGCAATGACTATTTTTATACCACTTTACTATTTTTACGCTTTTACACAAATCAGTGTAAGATAACTGATGGGGAATCTGATTTGTGTAAAAGAATGTCTGAGTGGGAATGAGGCACCACGATATGATTTACAAACCCACTTTCATGGTTCCAACAGAAAACAGTAGGTACTGAGCAAGCAGACCTGTAGCCACATGCTCTTGGTTCCTACAGCACTGTCATGAGTAGCAGGAATGCTCTATCACTGCAGTCCAACAAAACCTATTGGGCCAGTGAGGTCACTTTGGACAACAGAACAGTGCTGAAGAAAGCACCTCAGGATGTCAGTCTTCTTGATCCCAATAAATATTCAAAGCTTCTAGTAAAGGTGTCCCTGTGGGAATGTGCTTTCTATCATTTGGTACTACATAAAGTGAAAACAAAAGCTTCATTTTGAGTTAAGTGTGTGTCAGAGTCTGACTTTGTCTCTGTTGGAGTAATTCCGAGTAACTTGATCGAGTCTGATTTTATAGTGATTCATCTCTCTGCTAATTCACTTTACCAAAATAAAATAAATCCTTAGTTCTGTCATCACCTATTGACTGTTTTAAGACCCTTTGTGGAGGTGTAAATTATTAGCCAGAGTGAAGGTACCGAAGAATCAGACCTATAAACTTCAATGCCATTTACTTTAGATTCACCCATCATTTCTAGAGAGATGATTGCTTCAAGCTACTGAGATTGATGATAAATAATCCAATGAAAAACATTCTAAAAATGCACATGAATAAAAGGAAGAGAGTTCTGAAAGAGTTACAGAAAATCTATTTTTGCCTCATTAGCTCCAGTAACAATACAAAAAAAAAAAAAAAGTGCAGCAAATTATAGATACAACCTAATACAATAATGGGAAATCAAGCATGTATTTAGCAAATCATAATATGCATATGATTAAAGCAGCCATTTGTTGAAAATATTAATTTAAAGCTTTAAAAATGAGTGGCCAAGAATAATTAAATGTTTATGCTCAGATTAAAAGGCATATGAAGCCCTTATTTACTTAGACAATGCAGAGATCAGTGCAGTTTAAAAACAGAGGTAGGTTCTATTTAACCAGAACATTGTTTCTAAAAGCTCTAACTAAGCTAGTAGAGCATAGCCTTTAAAGTAAATGTGTAAATAAAGTAACATATCACATACAGAGGTTATGGTGACTTAGCTCTTCCTGACAAAGCAATGTCATGCATCTTTTTTCATTCTGTTTGACACAAATTGAATGTGCTGAGGACCTGGTTTGTTTTTTGTTTGATTTTGTTTTTCTTATGTCATAAACTGTGTAAAAGGGAATGAAAAATGCTGCCAAAATGCAAAAGAACTGTTTGGGGCAGTGTTTTTTCTTCTGTTTTTACATAATGTTGCAAAGTACAAATACGATGGTAAAGAGAGGAATCTGTGCTGAATAAAATTCTTAACTGTTTGTATGTTCCTGAGGGAAATAATGTGAAGCAGATAAACCATCATTTCAGGATGTTGCTGCTTAATTTAACATTCATAAAAGAGTTCAACTTTCAATGGTGAGATATTTCACAGCCAAGTTCTAATTTAAAAAGAAGCATTTCTTTCAGTATTTATTAATAAATAGAGTACATAACATCATTATGTATAAATGTGACAGAGTGTTACCTTTCTCCATTTCCTCAAAGACAAAGGGATTGATTGTGTAATTTCCATGCAAATATACTCTGACAACAGGGAAAGGAGGTTTTACTCATCAAAACAGAATTTTGGGTTGGGCCCTGATAGATTGCTGGGTTTTACATTTACTCATTTATCTTCTGACTGAAGGATTTTTTTTTCTGCAGACCATGTATTTTTATGTGCTGCAAAATGAATACTCCTGCAGTACAATTATTTTTGTCACATTATGATAAAGCACCTCAATCAAAGCTGTACCATTTTTAATCTCTTTGCACAATAGACTCAAGACAGCAGAGACTTTTTGTACCTGTAACTTGACTGATGTTAAATTCAGTAAAACCATTGTATCAAAAATTCAGAATTCTTCGAAGGACAACAATTTCACCTACACTAAAATTTTCAATAGAAAAGGTACCTTTAGAGCTCAAATTTTTCCAGGCAAAAATTCGCTTTATCAAGCAGCAATTCCTAAGCATTTTCTTGCAGCTTGCAGGCTTCTGAGGATACTGTTGCAAATCTTCATTCTCCTCATGTGTTTTCTTCTTAGGGGCTAACACTTCCATCCTAAATAAAAACTTAACCTTTAGTTTTCCTGAAGGATATACATACAACTTATATCCATAGACTATAGGTAAGGGAGAAGGGGGTGAAGAGACAAGATGGACTGGGGATAAAGGGAAAAGATTTAGAATTTCATTAACCATTATTCTCAGCTCATACATTCCTAGTATTAATTAAGTGGAATCAGTGTATTAATATTCTATTAGTTTAATTATTTATCTGGAACATTAATGTATTTGTAAAAGATACAGATAGGGTAAAATCAGATTTTATCTACTATTTTTTAAAACTCTGATTTTAACTTAAATGACATAGATTATATAATATCTCTAGATGGTAAATAAATATTTACCTCTTACCTTAGTCAGTTGTTTAGGTAAAGGAAATAATGTAGTCCTTTATGCATGAACCTATTATCCTTCCTATCTTAGCTTGCCTCACATCAGTGTCATAGAGGAGAGCTGCATTCCTCTAGCTGTTACTGAAAGACAGCTGCTCTACCCAGAAAAGATGAATAGTTGGGATTCTGTGCTGCCTTAATGCCACTGTCACTCAAATGCAGAAGAGCAGCTGAGCCACTTAAAGGCAGTTGTACACTTGGGGACCATTTCTCTACACTCCCTTCTCATTCACAGAGGCAGACCAATAAATTTGTACATGACATTATTTTCCTTTGTAGACTGACACTTTGAAGAAGCCAGAGGCCATCAGCAACAACCAACACTGACTAGGACCTAGCCAAAGCTCTACTCAGTGGCTACAAACCCAAGCAAAGGAACCTACCCAGTGCTCCAGGAGTTCTGTGCTACTCCAAGGTCACACAAGGGTCCTAAGCAGCATTCCTGGTTGCTCTTCGGCGAGCTCCAGCCAGAGATGCCGAGGAGATGAGAGCTGCCGAGGACAGACCCACGGTGCCAGCCGCAGCAGCCCTTTGACAGCCAAAAACAGACTGCACCAGGGGAGCTGCTCTCATCACGAACCAAACTGTGCCCAGCCTGTGCCAGGACACCAAAGTGGCCCCTTTTTCACTCCCCTCTTTTTCCCCTCACACTGTGCTCTCACACACAGCCTGCATCTAACAATATTAAACACAATTTCTAAAGGCAAAAGGTAGGCAAGAGTCACAGGAAAAAAGAAAAAAAAACCAAATTGGCACAGTACACACCAGAGTTTGACAAACAAAGCTGACTTTTTAATTGTAAACTTACTGCTTCCTAAAGAAAGCAAGCATAATGGAACACAGCACCTCACTGCCTGCACTTCCGTCAGGAGTTCCTATTGATTATGCAAAACAATCAAAGTATGCAGAGGAACAAGTTTCCATTTTCTGCAATTTATTTTTTATAAGATACTGGAACTCAAAGTTTTCTTAATCAGCTTCCCTTTGAACTGAATTAATCTTCATAGCAATTACACACATTTGCAAGTTTCACAGATGTGCAGTTTCCTGTGGACAGTTGAACTATGGATTAAGGGTGTTGCTCTGTGCAAAATGTTACACACAAAACCCCATCCCTATCTATAACAACTGGAGACATCTCAGGTCTACCCACACAGACTAGGACACTAATTCCACCTCTGGAAACAGCCTATCAATCAGCTGTAAAGAAAAGGCTGTCAGTAAATTCTGTTCATAACAACAGAGAAGCATTGGTCTTAACAACTGATTTTTAGGCAGCCAAAGTAAAGGGAAGCACTTCCATTCAGATTCACATCTAAGGATATATTTCAGACCCATTACTATTTAGAACTGAACAACGATTGAATTAGCACTGTTGGAACAATACTTGCTGATATAAGGTCCTTTGAGTCCTTAGCATGACACAGCACCCAGACATGGCTGTATTCCCACCACAAGCCACTACCAAAGTAAGCTGAATTTCAATATGATAACAGAGTTTCTGAAACTTCAGCAGAGAAACTTCTTCCAATTTAAGCATATTTCACAGGTCTTATATCTTTCAAAAGTGGCATTCTGAGAATAAATATTAATTTTAAATTGGTGTTTACTGTGCTTAGAAATACATTTTCACCAGACAATATTCAGTCTGCATTTCCAGATGATTAATGCAACAGAATTTTGATTTGTGACAACAAAATATGAGTGTTAGTAATTAGCTACAAAGAATAGCTATTTTTAAAAGAGAATGCTCCCAACTATTCCTACATCCCACTTTTAAGTGAAACTAATGTACTCTAGAAATTAGAGTTCCTCCCTCTGAACACTGCAGGTTCCCTTCTGAGCAGTCTGTGCAAGACATCTGCAGAAAGTCACCCATCTTCTCTGCTGGAACACATACATATTGCTCCTGTCCTGTGCAAAGAGAAAACGAATACTATGCCCATGAGCACTGGAACATAGTCTCATGCAGTATAGCTTCAAACAGCTAAAGCTTGAAAATGTTGTAACAGCAATTCAAGTTCAAGCTTTCTGGATATAAACCATCAGAGAAAGTGCCTGCCCATGTAACAGTCAGCTATAAAATCCTTGATGTTCCGTCTCAAAGGCCAGCTCTCACCACAGATTCTGTCACACTCCTCAGAGAACCTCACCTCAGAGACTCATTAATCCATAGGGAGTGTGAATGGGGAACCAGAACCAGCAGCTGAGACAAGCCTCTGGGAGAATGACTCCCATGATGGGATAATAAACAGGAATGTGTACTGCCTAGGCATGGAGCAACTGTTCACGTGCAACAGGAGAGGGAGGCAGAATATGCTTCCATATTACTATTTGAATAAAGTCTTCAGGAGGTACAAGAATACAGAGGAGTTTTGCCAGAGATGGGATGTATGAAAGCACAAATTCAATAACACTACTCAAGAGGGAATGGAGAGGTAGAATCCTTGCTGAAATCTTCAGGGTTTGCTTCTGTGCACCTGAAAACCATGTCTTATTTGCCATGATAAGAAGAGCTTCACTTGAGATAAATCTCTAGAAGGAGGTATTTTTTATAAAACTGATTCAGAAGATGTCAAGATGTTCAGATTGCACTGTATCTGTTTCCTTACTTCAAAAGTCAAGTCCTTAATCAAGTCCATAGCAATTTTGTTCTATAATAGAAGTATACATGAATCAGAACTTCTTTGCCATGCTAATCATCATGCTGTAATTTTGTAGTGAGTTTAAAATAAGCTTAAGCTGTAGAACACTAAATTCCAAGGTACCATTGAATTTTTCCAAAAAAAATGATGCTGTACTTCATATAATCATAACAATGATTTACAAAAAGAATTACCATCACTGTTCTGAAGCTATGTATTTGATTTACCTCCTTCTCATCTTCGGATCATGTACTCTGATTTTGAGGAAAGGAAATGGATTAATAGTGAATTCCACATTTACAAACCCATGGACTCTAAAAAATATATTACACGTGACATTAGAGAGATACTGGTCATATTGTAACACGAGAAAAGCATGTGCGGAAAGGGTATCAATCCAGGCTGCACAAGTTCCTTCCTTTCCCAAAATACATTGAATCATTTCATAATTAAGATGAAATGAAAATGGAATTTAAAGAGCTGTCTACGGAACCTGAGCAACTTCAGGGTCTGGGAATGGGGAGATCTTATGACTGGGAGTGAGTAGTAAAACAGGTCAGAAAGAAAATAAACAGACCTATGCATTAGTGGGAGTATCAACAAGACAAATGCAGAGCAACAATCTGCAAAAACCTGAAATGCCTCTGGTCTGAGCCCTTACATGTTACTCCAGCATTAATCAAGACCCTGAACTCTTCCTGAGCACATGCAAGTTAGGAAAGGCAAACTGTTTACTGCAGCTGCAACAGTGCACAGGCACAGGGACTGCCTAATGAAAGCAAGTTTTCATTATTTCATGTTATTGGGTTTTACCTGTAATCAGTTGTACCCAAAAATACAGCTGGGTTTTTTTTGGTATAAAATTTGTTATTTCCTATTGATGGTTAAATAACTATTTTTATGAGTGATCCAAATCCTCCAAGCTAAAAACTCTGGAGAGTCACAAGCTGATGAATCACAGAAGGGCTATGTGATGCCACATAGCTACAGACATTTTGAGCAATATTTATTTGAACTACAAGGAGATGTCTTCTAGCTGGGTGTACATCGGTGTATGCATATTGTCTTAATATTGGTTGATCAGATTTGATCTTTGGGAAAGTGAAACTGAACTTTATATGTATTTATATAATTGTTCCCTCAATAATGAAATAGAAGTTGAAAAGACCAGAGACATCATTATACCAGGAGAAATACCTCAGGAATATTCCAGATGAAACAGTCAAAACTGGCATCTATATGGGATTTGGAGGGGAATCTTTACAGAACTGTCTAGTTACATTAGCTGACTACTCTACCACAACTATTTCAAGAAGTTTCACTGATGACTGTGTGTTGTTATAAGGGTCTGGAAGAAAGAAATCATTTAACATCAACAATAAAGCTAGATTAAACCAGTGATGTCTGCTGAAAACTTTGGGCCACTGGAGATTGCAGCTATAAGTTTTGATATGATTGCTGAAAAATAGGGCAAGTTTACAGAATCCAGTTCTGGATGAATGTGTGGGTGACTGATGACATGTTAAGGAACATTACAATGAGATGCTTCAGAGAAAAAGCAGGGTTTACTTTGATTTCGTTTTTCTCAGCAGAGGCAATCTTCAGTAGTATTTTATGATACCTGATTTTGGTAGATGAAGGAAAGGAATTGTGAGCAGAAAGGAAAATTTCATTCTCTTTCTGTAGAATGAAAAATGGAACAGAAAAAGATGGGAAGCAAAAATATATCAGCTATTTATTTACCTCCACTGTATAGTGCTCTCTAAGGTTTTGCTGTTGCAATAACTTGAACTTCGTTAACATCTTTTTATCCTTTTCATCATTTGTTTGTCTATTTAAAGTCAAAAAAAAAAGAAAAAGGCAATTGGATAAATACCAGTTAACAAAACCTTTCTGTATGCTTCAATATTGACTAAAATTCTGGGTTCTACTTTTGACAAAAGAAAACAGGCAAATCTTAATTTGTCTTGAACATAGTGCAGTCAAGCAGTGCTAGTCTCCCTGGAAAGTCTGTGGGAAGCATTTGAAAAAATTCCACAAGTATAGGGAAAACTGGTTTTTTTATAGGTCTTTGGTTTTTTTCTCATCTCATAAAGGTCATCCTCCTCTATGTATAAAATGTCTATAGGTCTTGCCTGTTCGTGCATGGTGCATCTCTGTATTGTAAATCAGGAGAAAATAAATAGGAATAGTGGAGCAGACTGACCCAGAATTCTTTTCGTTTTTTAACTCTGAACATTTTGCTGGGACAACACAGGTTAATAATTGATTTCAGGCTGTATTCAGGTTGCCTGGCTTAAAAGGAAAACATCTGTGATCACACATGTAACCTCACAGTGCTGTGTAGATCACAGGAACACCTTATGAAACCTGAAACAATTAATTGACTGCAGTAAGAGCAATGAGCAACACAACCAAGGGCAAACTGTTGTGGGTGGGAATTTCAGAGAGCTCCTTCGCTGTGCCAGAGGAATTTCATGTCATAATGATCCCTCTTGGGGTTATAGGTATATTGGGATGAGCTCTCATTGGATGATTCAGTAGCCAAACTAAACTGAGAGAAAAGGTTTACCTCCTGTCAGATTATGGTGACAAGAGAGCTGACAAGGACTGTGATATGACTAGAAAGGGTTTTAATGCTAATCCATAATGGTAATTAAAACCTTCCTGCTTGCTATTAGCAGTTGTCTGGAGTGCATATATCCACTCCCATTGGTTAAAGTGGCAGGGAGCTTTAGATTTTCAGTGGTAATAAATATTTATCAGGAAAGAGAAACATAATCTATTTACTGGTGAAAAATTAGAGTTTTATAGCTGCCAAGAAGTTTTCAGAAGACCGAATTCTTACAGGACTTATTACAGGTACAGAGTAACATTTCATTTTCCAAAATTACAGGAGGAAATCGGATTATTGAGAGGGGATAAAGGGATATGCAAACCATAAGAAGTTTTTAGTTACTTCTAAAATTATTTTTCGTGGGTAACTTTACATTAGCAAATTTGAACAATCGCATGTCATTGCTATGAAAGGCAAGGATCCTTAGAAAAAGTTTTTTTGAAAAACTATTCAGCAAAATCACATAGCTGAGAAGACTACCTGGGCTGGGTATTCCAAAGCTGAAAAGGTCCATCCTCTGCCACTGAGATGGATTCTGGCAGAGGGAGGTCAGAGAGATAACTCGTGTAAGGCAAATGTGCCAGGACTGAGCCATTTTATTTGTGAGAATGATATGTTGAAAGGGGTAGCAATGTACCAGAAAGTGCCATCAATGTTATCGGTCATGAAGAATAAATGAGTCTATTGGACTGTTTAACTTCCTAAACAGAGAAGTTTTATCTCATAGCCATAGGATGAATACACCCAGAACTCACATGACTCCATACAAATAGGTATCTTTTTTTCCTACATCTGTATATCATGTTTCAACAAAAAAAAATCCTATATTAAAAGTTTAAAAACTGAAACAGATGAGAATGAAACTTTATGAGACTATTCATGGTAGTTTTGTATACAAATTATGGTGTGGCTTAGTGTATAATTTGTTAGAAATATTGATAGATCAAATTGCTTCTTTAGAACTAACAAAATGGGAGACTGGTCCCAAACAATGTGTGAAATCATGGTTTTTGTACCAAAAGTAGTATCCTGAGAGTATAACTTTGGGAAGGACGGACAAAAAGTACAGGAAATTAATACAAGCAAATTATTGGATTAACTTCTGTAGACCTATGGGAATGTCAACAAATTCTGAAGAGAAATTTCCACTAGAATTTGTTGGAAATTTTCTGCTCTTGGTTTAAATTGTTATTTTTACAGGTTTTACAACTAACCTTATTTATCAGTAGCACTATTATTCATATTTTGTGCTTTATAGTAATCATAAAATTGTAAACAATGTTCTATAATATATAATGCATATGATTTGCTTCATAACAGTAAGAGGTATTAATTTTTAAACTGGTCTCAAGTTTATTATATGGACTGGATACACTCTCTTCATTCATGACTCTACATCTATTGTGCTCAAAAGCACCGACATAAACAGCAGAAGACTCCCAGTTAACTCATAACTATCAGAACTCCATTTCAGATGACGATGAGTGCTTTGGAAAGTGCTTTGTTTGCTTTTGCTCAGGCTCCTAATTAGCCCAATATTTGTCAATATATCCCTAGAAACAAACTGGAATTTCCTTCCTCTGTGGATCTTTATCATTTACATATCATTCATAACTAAAGAAACATTAAACAAACAGTCCATCCTTATTTTGTGGCATATAATTTTCAAAAAGCAACAAGAATAAATTTGCCCAGGATACATAAACAATTTTTCCTTTTTCTGTACATATATATCACCCAGTACAGGACAGAGAAATTATGTTCAGTTCTCATATATATCAATTTAACCAATTTTTTATAATGCCACAGAATTAAGAACATATGCAGTAAACCTCACAGGGATTGTGACTTATTTATGAACATCTAAGTAGCTTTGGAAGCAGTGAAAAACACTTATTATTAGCACAGCACTGGTAGCAGGAAAGGGCTCATTACCATCAACTCCTATCCAAAAAAGAGCTGCTTATCAGAGAGTGACCTGCAGATGGGGCAGCACTAACAAATTAAGCTAATTGAACAACGGCAAAACATTTCCATGACCCCTTTTTTTGCCTCCTCATTTATATAAGCAATTTATTACTAGAATCTGAAATTATTATTTCTAAGATATGCTCTCCTTAATCCAAGGTATTTTCAGACATAAACAGCTTAGAATAAAAAAATGTTATAATAAATCATCTACAAAATAAGTTCGTAACTGCTCCAAAACAATGATCATCACTGTCTTTTATTCACTGAAGAACAAGAACAATATCTGAATTATTTCAGATGCTACAGTGCCATCTTGATAGATACAGTCCTTTAAATGGTTAAAGGAGAGAGAGAGGAAAAGGGATGCAGCTGAGCAACTAATTGACTAGCTGAAATGAGAAGCTTCTAAAAATTTATTTGACCATGAGAAGTATTTATCAATTATATGGTCACTGAAGAAGGAGCTTGAAGGGAGAGAAGAATGCTAGTGCACAACACACTTGAGAAGAGAAGCCAAAAAGGTCTGATATTCCATTTTGGTTTTGAATAAAGTTGATTATAAATCAGGAGATGAGAAGTTTTATGATTTCGTATTTCAGTAGAACATAACCCATACATTTCCTCCAAAAAGACAGAGAAGCCTCATTTACCAGGGATGGATACACTGCTTAGAGACAGTATCCATGAATCAGTATGAACATATTTGACACTTGGATCCCTGATGAAGTATCAGCTAAACTTTTTAATGATCTTTCAAATTCAGAGAAAGCAATGCAGATTGGATACAAACTTGCATTTTTAGGCTTTCACATAATGTTGCACTAAATGAAATCACATTGAAAATTATAATCTCATTAACTTCATGCTTGTTACCTTATGCTCAGCAAAATAATGATAAACACCTCAAGGAAAATTAAATAGTAGATAAAAGAAAATATATTTCCAGATATAGAATTTAAAGCTTTATTTATTTGGATATACATGCAAAGAGAACTAAGCTATGAAGTAGATGAAATAAAAGTAGAAAAAATTTCTGAATTTTAATACAGGCTTTCATATGGTCTTATAAAATGTTATTTTTATGAAACTGTTTGCAAATAATTTATACTTTCCTAGATTCAAACAGCCTCAAAGATTGAAGAGAGGTCAAAAAATATAAATTTAGAATACAATCAACTGCACTATACTGAAGTCGCATCATTTAGGCTTGATTTTGTGATATGATGAGCACTTCCAGCACTTCCAGAGGATAACAGAGTCTTGTAGTATCCAGCATTTTCCATGACCAGATTCAGGTGTTTGTCATATACTGAAAAATTATCAATCGAATCTATTTTATCTTTTTTCTATCTACGATTTCTTCCTCAATTGTCCTGGAGTGAGACCAGAAACAAAAGCACATTGAAATTCACATTGTGGTAAGACGAGAAGAACTCAGGAAGCAGAAAAAATGTTGGCAAGAAAGGAGGTTATTTATTATTTAAAAAGGTAATAGGAGAAACCTTTTTATGCCATTTTTGGGTGAGTATATTCTTTATACAGTATTTAATCACATTACCATTTAGTAAGTTCAATTACTAAGTGGCATGTTTTTGCTACCTCATGTCAATAAATTACCTGAACTTTTGTATCTGTTAACAGACAGCAAGTTAACACTGTCTCTTCAGAAACTTGTAGTAGCCTCCACTACTTCTAGGGCTGTCCAGCAATGTTTAGCCTTCACTACACTAGACAACATGCACAGTGGTCAAAAATAGTTGCAGGTGCCATTGCCATTAAGAAAAGTATTCCAGTTGTTTCTAAACACCTAGGAGCCAAGCTGATCAAAACTTGCAATTTAGCTTCAAGCTGAACCAGCATCAGGTAGGCTGAGTGTCCCCACCACTGATCACTTGGGCCACCCATAAAATTTAAAATTACTACTTTATAAAGATGTGGTGTGTGTTGTGAATGTGCCTGACAGCAATGGGAACAGAAATCTGTTTTGTCTCAGAACAGGGAAAGCAAAGCACTAGTGCTGTGTAAGAGCAACACCTTTAGTCTTCCACTGGAGCAACTATATCTAATATTTTTTACTTCTAAATGCTTGGATAATTGGAGAGAACAATAGGGCAGTTAGTTAGAAAACATTCTAGTTGTAGTATCTTTTGTGTCTGCAGTTTCTCAGAGAAAATGAACAGAAACACACACGAGTTACCAAACAAACAACTACACATTTACCATTAAAAGAGACAGCTTTCCTCAGTAATCACACACAGAACATCAGCAGCTAAAGAAAGACCCTTTTTCTTCTAATAGGTTCTAGGTATTGATTTTCTACAATAGCCTAATGATCCTTATGCCCACTAAATGTGTGGATAAGAGTGTGCCATAGGAGCTAGGAGCTTCTCATCAATTTATTAACCCCTATCTCAGAAACACAAATATGATTTTTTTTTTTAAACTTAGGTACAGAAACAGTCTTACATACTTATGTAAGTGTACAATTATGCACTTATATAAATGCACTTATACACTTGCATAAGACTGTGTTTTCATTCTTCCAGCCATCTAAAATTTCCTCCAGGGCACAGGGTAACCAAATTGTACAGCATAGACTATCTACAGTTGCCAGCACCTTCCAGAATTCCCATAACTGGAACACCTGAAAGCTCTTTACTCCTCAAAATAATCTTGAAATATTGAAACAGAACTTTTCATTACAGAAAGAACTTTATCAGCATGGGCCTTAATCTAGTGGTATATTTACACAAGATCACATCAGGGAAAAGCTGATTATTGTATCGCTAGAGGGGAAAGACAGCTTTTTTAAGTTGTTTAGCCGGCCACACTATTTAAAATTGAAAGATTGCCATCTGTGAATATTCAAGGCGTGGTGCTATCTTTGATTATGTACAGTCAACATATGTTAAATGCCTGCCCAGATAGAGCAGTGACAGTGTATTTACAGTGATAGAGTGAAATCCTCAAAGGGAGCAGTGACACAAGGTACCTGGAAAATACAGAAACAGATTCATCAACAGCATGCCTTATTCTAACCCTTCCCAATGACAGAAAGCACTCTGGAAATTTCCACCACTACCTGTCAAAAAATCAAAGTTGTCATTTTCTAGTGAACTACTACTGTTCCTACTCTCAGGAATCTCCATATTGTGTTTTTACTGCACAGTAGTTGTGCAGGAAAGAAACAGAATAGCTGTAATTTTATAGTCTCACACTTTTGCAATACAGCAGATATCACATAATTTGGAAGATATATTTGAAAAACAAAGTCTCACTTTTATCTATATTAAATGAGAGAAAACTCAGGTATTTCTCATTGTTAATGCACAAGTATAATAATTTCTCATTTTCTTCTTTGGGCAAATACAAACATAAAACAAAATTACACTTCAAAAAGTGAGTCTGGAGTTAGACTATGCTAATAGAGGATTTAAAAAGGTGAAATTTCATGTATTTCTATAGGGCTTATGAAGGCAGCACAGCTGGAGACTGTTCATCTTGGATGAATTATAATAAATTTTATATAGAGTAACTGCACATTTTAAAAGTTAAGCAGCAAACACTTAGTTTTTTATGAACCCAAGGAACCTGAGAAGATACCAGCAAGTTATAACTGCTGCCTGTCTTAGACATGGGTATTTTAGGTGCTTTCTCAATCAAGTGACACAAAGACACCTGACACATTACCTTAGCTACATGCTCTGTTGTCACTAGCATGATCCATGGCAAGGGGCTGGGAACCAGATGATCTTTAGGATCCCTTCCAACCCAGGCCATTCTCTTATTCTGTGATATCCACCAGCCTTCATGTCTTTCAGCTATGCCTGTGTTCATTAGGTTTTACTGTGTCAGTGGTAAGACGCTATTAAACAGGAATGGTAGGGGTCACTCATTAATGAGAATATGCCTATGAATGTAAAAGGGACTGGCTCTTGGTCCAACTTTTCAATTATTTTATCAGCAATTCAAAAGAGTCTATTAATTGTTTATATGGACAAATGCAAAGATTGATGGAATAAATAACCATTTTATGGGACATTTTATTGTTACAGGATAAACTCAGCAATTTTTTTTTTCAGTTCAGCAAAATGCAAAACCACACTTCTAGGAGCAAAGAATTGAGACTTTATCTTTGTTCAAACAAAAAAAAAAACTCTCAACCCCTCAGACTAGCATTCTGGTTTAGACTGCAAAACTCCAGAGATCAGAAAGAACGGGAGTAACTTTAAAGAATGACTGCAAAGTAAAGGAAGTAAAGGAAGTACATCTCTCTGTGAAGACACTCATCAGTGGCAAAGAGATCTGAATATGGAAAACTTTTGAGGTGAATGGACATAGAGCAATTACAATAGAAAAGTTGAAAACTCAAGCTAGACAAATCTGGAAAATATGATAAAATTTTAAAGTAATTAAATATGTGAGGGGATCCCTTTATTGGTTCATTTTGTTAAAAACAGTAATCATATTTGAAACAGAAATCATGATCCAATTCCTGTGAAAAGACCTCTGCCTGAAGCAGGTCAGCTTAGAAGATTACTGTGATCATCTCTGGATTTAAAAAAATGCTACTTTTTGCGGATTAAAGGAAAGAGCACTATGTTGTTCTCTCCTCATTTCACAGGTTGTTTACAAGGTTACCTTCATCATCATAAAAAGCTGGAAATATAACTGTAAAAACAGGAATATAGAACACAGTTCTGTAGCAATTCTATCAGATTTTCTGGCAAATTTCAGAGGTTACAACAATGCTTCTATCACCACCTAAATTCTAGCAGGTGAATTCAAGATTAATCAGTTTCTTTGGGATAAAATCATTTGTCTGCATTTGCCCATGTTGTTCTTTAGCACACAAGATTGTCAAAGCTCCACACAAATCTGTATGTAATCAGATGATTATAATTTAGCACTATGTTAAATGCCCAAGTGATTAAAACACATGAATTATTGAACGGATTCCTAATGGAATAATTACAATAATGTTCTTTAGTATATCCCTATTTTCATAGCTTTAGGTGATATCAAGTGGTTCGAATTAATAAATCATCTCATAGATCAGATGATTTTCTAGGACCTACAGTTCAGCACTTGAAGCTACTAGTTAGGAAGGAAGCCATAAACAGTGCAAATAATAATGAGATTTTTGACCTTCCACTGTCATGTAAATTGATGTGTGCCTGGCATAGGCAGACTTTGCTGCTAAACTCAAAAGCTTTTAGCTTTGTCATTGTCCCCATCTTGTAATTGGATGTGTTAACTCTAAAAGGGACTAAAACAGAAGAGCAAAAGCAGGGAACAGAGTTAAGAAATTTATATTATTTTTTCAAAAAATACACACATATTGAGTTCCTGTAAAAGAAAAATTATTAAATACTTTATAGCAAATGAGGATTTATAAAACATGCTGACAATTAATGTATAGAGAACTATAATACAAGTTATTCTCCAGCACCTAGCTTTTCAGATTGTAAAAATCAAATCAAATTAATGAAAACTAGTCATTCATACCACTTATTTGACTTTTTTCTTTCAAGCTTTGCTTTCTGACATGCTGATTTTCTTTCTTTCTTTTTCATTATGACTTCTATTTATATTGTGTTCATTTCTGGCAGTACGGAGTAACTGGGGTCCTCCAGCTGAAACACTGTGATTCTCACACTTTGGTAGAGACACTTCTGTCCCATCCTGTATAATGGTCGAGCAAAACAATGCTAATTTCTCTTTTGCAATGATGACTGAGCAAATTTTAACTGCAGAGTTGAGCACCATTATTGTAAAAGATCAGAAAACTAGAGATCAGATTAAGTGACTAACTTAGAAACAGTGGGACATCAGAGGGACAGCAGCAGGCAAAGAAAAATGCTAAGTATGTGCACTGGTAATGATAAAAAAGACCCAAACATTCAGGATAATATGCAGATCCTACAAGGTGTGCCCCACACTCCTGACAGGGAGCACCACAGCAGCACTTGGTGTGTATGTTCATGGCAGGAATCAGCAGAGTGATGCCACACACTGGTACCAACAGACCAGGTTGATACTGCAGTACAATGAAGTGATGTACACATATCGGTATGTATTAAACAATAACACAAAAATTATTTAAATATAAAGGGAAGATGAAACTTAAAGAAATTCCTGACTGTGATTCTATAATGAGGGATGGAGATTGAAATGAGTACAGGAAGAAGAAGACTGAAAAGGATGGGGAAAGGAGAAGAAATGTTGCTGCACTAGGATTTTCCATACCATACCTTTCTTTTTAAATTGAAAATTGAACTTGTGATGTAATACCAATGCTGAAAATGAGAGCTACAGATTCAGGACACGTGGCATTATCAAATTTCTTTTTTAATTTCCCCATATTAAAATATTGATAAATTGTCCAAGTAAGTAATATGACCGTTGTCCCACAGCTCCCCAAACTCTTCTTCTATCACTGATTATTATCCAAGAAGAGAAATTCTAAGGGTTGAGCACATATTTGGAGAAATTAACACTTTGCAGAAGGATGAAAGTGTGACTTTGCATCCAGATGCTTCTCCCAGACCTAATTCTGTACCACATTAGTATTGCTAAATATCCCATGAAGTCCTGATTACTCAGGATAGTTAAGTACCACAGAATTTCCAATAACTGGGTCATTATGAGAAAACAAATTCTAATTTAGGTGACTGTGTATGACTTTCCTATATTCCTTTGACAATTCATGGAAACTATATTGTAGCTCTTCATGAGGATCTTTTCAAATAACCATCACATATCCAAGGGGACAGGCTGTCACTTAAAATCTATATAATGATTCCAGAAAGTAAGATTTTATGATGCTGAACTTCCAGCACAGGATGAAAAACATGGTAACTCAGTCTTTCATCATGAGACAGCACATTAATTTTCACCTTACCACAATAATACATACTACTAATTCAAAATGGCCAAATCAATCTAAAAAGAAGAAACACTTGCACTACTGAATAATCTCCAAACTTGCTAAATTCCTGTCAAAATAATTCATGTTCTCATTTTCATTTTAAGTGACACATTAAAATTTCAGTGCACACAGGTTTTCACACCATGACAAATTATTTCTTTCCAGATACTAATTTTGCTCAAAACCAGAACTTATTATATTAACAACTCTGTGTTAAAAGATCATGTCAGAAGACTTTTAGAGAGTGTTTCCATTTAAAACTGTTAGGCTGAAAACAGCATTACATACCCCAGGTCATCTGCAGGCATTTATAAATTGCAGTTTTTCATAGTGGTAGCAAAGTTTTTACATTGGAAAAAATACTCACCTGAATAAGATAAAAACCCTAAGAATTGCTGTGTTAGAGAGAAGTAAAGACTACAGAAGCCATCTGACTTTTAGCACTCAACTTCCCTCATTAAATTGAGTCAGTAAATTCCCTCAATTCAATCTCCAGTCCTACAGAGAGATGCTGGAACAGAGGGTGACCCAGACTTCCTGCGTGTTCTGCCCTGAACTGTCCTGTTCTGGCAACGTTTTTAACCTGATTAAGCACCAAGAGTTAGGCAGTGTGAATGTATTTCGTTATGTCCACTCAATCTCTATCAAGTCCTAACATTCATAGGCACTGTGGGATCATGAAATGCAAAAGAGCCATAAAATTGAAAGTTATATTTCTAGCAGTGCAATGGAAGCCATTAAAAAGCCATTACCTATCAGTAGTTGATGTATTCCATCCACTTATAATGCCCTACTGTAAGGGTGTTTGTGAGTGGAGAGGTTGGGCAGGTTGGGGGAACTCAAGCAGTAACACCTCAGGGTGGGAAGTACTGACAGTACTAATTCTTTACAGCAACCACCATATCATAACCTAAGAATAAAATGTGTCACCTGCCAAAAAGAAAAGGAGAAAGTTCTACACTATTTCACAACTGGTCTGAAGTGGATTGCTTATCCATTTCACAGAACACACATTCAAAATGCTCCTGCCTAGAGGCTGTCATCCCTTACTGTATTATGGAAGTACCTAATGGCTCCAGTATATTAGGTACTATACAAACACATATTAAGAAATATTTCTTTTTCCTCTGAAAAACAATAAAAGTAGGCAAAATGAAGGCCAGGCATAAGGTTGCATCGATTTTCTCCATTTGACAGATGGGGAATGGAAGCCCAGAGAGAGTGAATGATTTGCCTGAGGCAGCATGCAGCAAAGCCAGGAATTTGACCTAGACAGCTCAAGTTCCAGACCGGTGCCTTCTCTCATTAATATCTGCTTCTTTATGCATTTTTTGGCTATAATCTAGCAAGTGAAGAAACACTGCTTTGGCCCAGGTTTAATAGGATCACAGTCTTAAAATGATACTGAGGAGCTAGAAACTTCAAAACTCAAATGACAAATTTTAGGCTGTATTGATTTCAGTTTCTTCCTTCATCTTCTGTGTTCTTTAAACCCTCTCCAGTAATTTGATTCAAGATTGGAAGGAAGTCCTCTGAGAGCACATGATACACTATTTCAGTTTAACCACTAATGTGATTTTTCATCAATCAAATATTAAATACTTGAAGAGAAAATAATCTTGAACTATAAGAAATATTTCTGACAGTAGTTCAAAAGATGTACATCTGTGCAGTTCTGCAAATAGACAATTGATTTGCTTTTGTGTTGCAACACTGAGTGATTAGCTTTTGTGCCTCATACATCCATCTCCTGAAGTATAAGAAATGAAAACAAGGGTAAACATGGAGAAAACAAAAGTACTGTCTTAGATAAGATAGCTGCAGACAGCATTTGTACAAGAGGTTTCTCTACCATTTGTTGCAAGGCAAAAATAACAAATATAAAGAGTAATGGTCAAATTTCAAAGTATTCAGAGAATCATTACTTTACTAAGTTCTAAGCCTATACAACACAATGAATTATATATTTCTGAGCTTTGTTTAATAGAGAGAGATTTAAAATGATAAATTAAAATATCAATGTGCCAAATATTCAGCTGATGATAATCACTAGAATTGGGGGAGTGAGAAAACAAAACTCCCTAAACAAACACTAGACTAGTTCATGATATAATGTTGTGTAAATATTCACAAGAAATTAACTTTATGAGATATGCCAAAAATGCAACCTAGATGGCTTTTGTTTTTAAAAATAATATTGTTTCTCTGAGTCTTGGGAAATGCATAATACACTCTGAAGTCCTACTTTTGGGATAACCACAAAATTATATCCTCATCTGAAAAAATCAGTGATGGAAGAAGCAGGACAAATGAGGCAGCAAAAACAGAGAGGTTACACAATCTCCTAGGTGTCTATTGATTTCCATAAGCAAGTCTTCAAAATTTGATCCTATTTACTGCAAGTTAATTATCCACACCACTTGGAATATGGAAAGAAAAGTCATTACCATTGCAAAAGGAGTCAAGAAACTTTGAAAAGAATATACTGAATGCACATTCTGCACATACACTACAAGTGATGTGCAAATTTATACTAGAAATAAAAATTTTTAGAACAAGCAGACTGATAATAAATGCCCCAAAATATGCAGAAAAAGTAATAACCTTCTACTTTCTGATTTTGTCACAGCCAAAAGAGTCCTTGTGGCAAAAGATGTCAATCCTAAAGCCATAGCTTTGCCACTTTGACATTTCTTATAAAAACTAAAAATTAATTTTGAGGCTAGTTAATGCAAGAATCGGGGCACCCGAGTGAGAGACTGAATGAAGAGAAATGTTGGTACAATAATTGGTTGCAAGAAATACTTCTCAAAACTTTGGGACAATTTACAGAGCATAATTACCCATTAATAAAAGTACCTCCTGCACAAGCAGCTCAAAAATAGGAAAATAATTGCAATCTGAATAGTATTCACTGGTTTGTTTGGGTTTTTTTCTTCTAACAATGAATACATTAAGAACCATGCAACCTTCCAGGGGAAAGGAAAGGAACTGTCACTGGTGTGGGAGGAAATCAACAAATATATTCCTGTCTCCTAAATAACTCCCATTGCTGTCATACTTTTGCCTTGCTTGAAAAGATGGTTCATTGCCTGGTATACTTGAGTACTCAAAGGTAGAAACAAATCAGGTTCGGTTCCAGGCTCCCTATATGGCTGGAGGGGAGTCTATAGGAGTAGCCTGGGAGCAACTGATCTTTCCAGGTTACTAGCAATAAGAACACTTGGTTCTTTCCTCAAAGTCGTGGGGCTTCTAACTGGAGATTTTCAAGCAGAGCACTAGCAGAGCACTTCTCTGCTGAAGAGCTGGGTTTTGTACACACTGCTGTCAACAAGACTGTTCAGAATCAAACCTTTTCTGCACATCTAAAAGGTGTAGTTCAACCTAACCGTGACCTGTTTTCATTGTGAAACTCAAGTTTTCATAACTAAAGGGACCTTTTCTGTCAACAAGTCTCAAATTTTTATCTTAATTGCATTGCAAAGTTTGCTTTACACTAATAAGAAAAGGTCCTCCTCCATGCTTCATGAGGAAGGTTGAACATTTCTCCCCAGCATAAAGAACTGTAAAGTTTCATCCCAATGCAATCGAGATTTAAGGGAGTTGTAAGTAGAAATTAAACAGCTGCAGGATAAGCATTACAGTTCATCAGTTGCAGTAGCAGATGTAGTTGATTACTGGAATTTGAAAATAGAAAATGTAATGGCAAAGGTTTAGATTAAAGTAATTATACTGCAATGATTATATGGAATTGAGTTTATTATATTACAAGGTAGCTTTAACATCGAAGCCATTTAAAATACATGCTGGCTAATACTGAAGTTGAAGTTTCCCTGAGATGCAGCATAAAGAGCAGATTAAACTAGCATTCTGAAAGTATATCTGTGAATCCACAGTCTGTTTTTAACCTGGTTAAATGTAAAGTTAATGTGTTAAAAAAACCCCAAACTTATTCTATAGCACTCATATCAAAGAAATTTAAAGTTGATGGTATTAAGCAAATCAAAATACACTTAGGAAGCTATTTAATCACATTATGGACTAACAGCAAAGTATTACAGAATTACTACCTCAATTAATGAAAAAAGGTGTCAGTTTATGTCTTATTATCAAATTTGACAACCTACAAGCTTAGTAATGATTATGACAGAAGGACACAAATTTTAGCACAACTGCTTTTGGAATATATTTAATTCAAGTGTTACACTCCTGTTAAGACTTCTAGTTCTTACTGTTAATTTAACTCCATCACCAAGTGTTGGTTTTGACTTGTTTTTCAGTTTGGTTTTGTTTTGGAGGGGAGGAAAATTTTACAGTAGTATGTAAAGAACATTTGATCCTCTTCTGGAAAGTATAAACTCATCCCAGAAAGAGATCCAAATGAATCCTCTCCACCCTCTGGATCTTACAGCTGTTCCTCTCCTCCAAGGCTTCATGGCAAATATTTCCACACCTTCACTGTTCAGAGGTTATAATGACTTTGAGTCAATAAAATATCTCTATGTAGAAAAAAACCCTTGATTCCAGGATTTAGCAAATGCTTATTCCCCACAGATGACAGTCTAGAAGAAGCACTTTTCTAAATGTGACCCGAGGCAAAGTGAAATGGAAACTGAACATTTTCGTCACGATTCCTCAACACATCTTTAAAAAATGGCCTAACTTGAAAGTGGATTGACTTTATATACTTGAATGCTTGAGCAACTGCAGTTTTAACGTACCTAGAAAACCTGAAAGATAGGAACCAATCAAGGGGACACTTTTTAGCTTTGGGTATAATCAACTCTGAGAACAAAAAATTTCTGAACCACAATCAGGATTCAGTTAACTTTGTGCTAGCTGCCTGATGTTGGCACATAAAAATTTTTCCTTTTAACTAACTGATAAAGGGAGAGAGGCAGGTTTAATGCTGCAGAGCATTAGAATACTTATAAAAAGAAGAAATTAAAGTTCAAAGAAAAATCATTTATATAATCTCCAGCAGTGCACATTATTAAAAGCTATTCATATACTGTGCATGGATGGCTACTGAATTCTCTTGCTTAATTTGCACTCCAATTACCACAGCAGTAAGCCTCAAAATAAGAAGGTGGCAGAGATGTAGTAATCTACTGCTTTAAAACAATCCAGTGCATTGATATGGCCAGATGCTAACAGGAAACCTAAGAACGTAGTGACAAACTGAAGCTCAGCAGTCTCCTCAATTGTGATCTGACAAGGCTTTTCCAGTTTCTGGGAAACCACCTTTGGCAGTTCTCCCACAGTCTTTAATAGTGTTAAGAATCAGATCTTTGGTTCTAAGGGAGTTCTGGAAACTAAATGCCTTTCCTTTAGGAGTTTAGAATAATTGTATCTTCTATTGTTTGCATGGCATAAGACTAGACATATCTCTCATCTTTTCGAAGCAAATAAGTTGCTTTTATTCTTCTTCATCTAGACCACATTTTTTCATTTCTTTTCCCACATCTGCATGTAAAAGAACAGGGATATTTTATTCTACACACATCACAGACTGAAACAACCATTTCTGTAGGAAATTCCAGAGTGTTTTAATTTTACTTGCGCAGGAAGTAGGAAATAAAAAAGCATTTCTTTATCCCAAGTATTGATTCAAATATCTATCCATTCAACAATATTTTTCCATTATATTGGGGAAAAAATCAAATCACGTTGAGAAATACCCAATATTTGCATTTTTTCTATGCCGACTTTTTACTATTTTAATTATCTAGAAAAAGAAACAGGATACAGTTCTGAATACAAGTACTTGCTCTATTTAAAAATATTATATTTTGGGCTTCAAATCTAATTTACTGCTCATTTTTTATCAACACTTCTTGGAATTAAAATGCTGCAACATTTGTGCAGTAACTTTATACTTATTTATTAGCTTGTTAAGTCCTTGGATTATTAGAAAGTCTTTGAATACTGTAATCTTTTGATAGTAAAATTACAAAATCTTTGGTTTTTCATTTTAAGTTCTGGGTTAACTAAAAATTCATTGGAAAAAAAAAGGCATAAATGCACAAGAATTGCATCTCTTGATGTCAGCAATTCTGCTAAATTTAACAGCCACAAAATATGCAACAGCAGATTTTTTATACATGAAAATTATGTATTTCCATTCTTAACCAATCCTGAACTTCGATCAAAAATGCACTTGGTATTTAAAATAATAAGCAGGATAAAAATATACAAAAGTATTAAATAAATTTCCAAGGCCTCCAAATGTACTAAAATCTCCATTTATAGATTTCCAAGCTGCTTGAGAAGGCATTTTCATCTACTGAAAGGAAGGTAAATCAGTAACCACTGGTGTTCTTCAAAAGTCATTACTACAAGACAGTGCCAGGTTTATCAGACCTTTCTAGACAATGGGCATGTCCAGGAAGTGGCCAGGTCATTGCAAAGCCACTTAATATAAAGAAATTACTTAAAAATCCAATGTCGGGGTTATTTCAGTCTTTTTGTAAGACATCCGGTACTACCCAGCTATCACCTGGCTAGCAAATTGTAGAAGAAACTTCTTTTGAATTCAGCATTTTTGCTTCCTTGAGGCATCCATCCAATGAAAGCCAGAACAGTCAGGCACTAATGGTAACAGTGTAATCACTTCTTTTAAAAATTGCAAGACTAGGGTTGTTAAGAGCTCTCTCAGTGGTATGAAACTGAGCACTGGAAAATATTCTTCGTCATCTGAGGAGGATCCATTCTGAGGTACAAACACTTTGGAACAAACAGTCTCCTCCTCAGCTTGGCATGAGGCTTGGCAATGGCAAAGGAGTGCAAGAAGCAGGTGCCCACATGTATCTGGCTGCAGGTAAGGCTCTATAACCACCAAAGCTTTAGATCCACTGTGCTGCAGTATAGCTTCTCCCCACAGGCACTCAAACCTAAATTCTGTATAAATTTTAAACCATTTGCTTGACTCAAAAAAGGCTGTGATGAATTCTGCTGTGTACAGTAATGATCTTATTAGTATAATTAGCATCACTTTGAAAAAACTCCACATTGTCAGGGCTCTGTTAACACATTTATAGTTCTCCTAAGCTGCAGTGTTTCTCAGTGACCTGTATGAACTGGGCAGAATATTTTTGCTTTGCTGTGTCCAAAAAGCATGGACAGAAAGGAAAAACATCAGATTACTTTAGTATTCAAGCCAAAAGAGTGTATTGCAGTTCAATCAGAAAATTATGTCAATTACGGCCTTCTCTTACTTCTGTGAAATTTCAGAACAGCTCTTTCTTCCTGTGAAGTAGAGATTCAATATTCTTCTGAGACTTTAACAGAAAAAGGACAAGAAATGGCAGTAGTGTAGAAATAAGAGGTTGATATTAGTAGTAATTTTCTATCTCCAAAAGTAGTTAAAGAAACCCCAATTCATTTATACAGCAGGATGAACCTGCAATGACTATAAAAATAATAATGGACCCAATAAGAGAAAACAATGTGTTGTGAATGACCGGCTTTCAAATTGTCACAAGCATTTCCTAAAAGACAAAATAAGAAAGTAGATCAAAGGTTTTTAAAATTTAAAAAAAAACTAGATGAGACTAGAGTTAAGAAAACTTGTAATAGAGCTGGGATTTGACTAGTGAAAAATGATAATTTATTTCTTCCTTCTATTATCTTTATCCAGTCTGAAAACCTTTAATATCCATGGCAAAGAACATTTCTCTGTACACCACATTTACCAAAACCCTATATAATTATATAAAGTGGTCCTGCATGTCTCAATCATAAAACAAAACATAAAAACTCTTTTGTTGCTCTTGCCAGGAAATTCTTTATTTGATTTGAAATTCATCTTGCAAAAGAGCTAATAATCTCAGAATTTCGTCTCAATCTTCTTTTTATAGAGGGACAACTCTCAGGAGAATTTAGGACCCTGTAGTGCACTTTGAACAGTACAATTGTATTTTAGAACAACTGCTATTCTCTGCAGAACTCTTGAAATTTGATGTCAGCGAAAAAGAGCAATTATACTTGAAGATTTCCACAGAGAGAAGCAAAGGATTCAGAATACTACTCTCCCTTCCAATGCCTACAGATTTTTTTTTCCTTTCCTTTTTGCTGTTGAAGTAAATTACTAACATTAAGAATAGGGAAAAAAATGTCTCCAAAAATTGAATTAATCATCAAGGGAAGTTAATGCCATTGAACATGAGTCAACCTAAGTTACTTCATTAGTTTGCTAAATTGCAAACAGCTTTATTAAGTCTATGTTTGCAAGTTCACAAGGGTGCAAAATTCTTATAGTAATCCATAAGAACTCTATGAATAGACAATCTGTAAGGGGAGGACTTAACATCAATATTTAATTGGTTTTGTGAAGGTTGAATTATAATTTGAATACAACAGCAAAGCACCTGGGTTATTCCATCAAACATGCTGCAGAGCAGTCTTTATTACTTACATAGAACTAAACTTTGCTAGCCTAGGGAAAGAAAGGTCTTAGGCTGATTGAACAGAAGCATAAACCAGGCAGCCAGGTACCAACCAGGTTTCAATACCACATTATGCATAGACTATGCAGCATCAAACCGATCTTCTTGCTGCATGGTTTCTCCTTTCATGTTAAAGGGAGGTAAAGTGCAGCAGAAATAAACTGCTGCATAGTACATTTTAGAGACTAAGTCATAAAGATATCTAGTCATAACAACCACTTGTGATCAGAAAACAGTGGCAACAATAGGAAGATACACAGGATCTCTGCCTCCTTTTCTTCTCTCCCATTCAATTCTTTTTTCTGTTTTCTGTTTGAATACAGATCTAATACTGCCTGATGCAATGTATCTTCATGTCAGACATATTTAAATGTATAGAAAGGAAAAGCATGAAAACTATTCATTGTTTCAAAAGTTTAAAGTATCAAATGTGCTTTAAGCAAGTGTTTATAGCACTCAAAAGATAGAAGAGCTTTTATAAAATAATCACATAAAACCACAAGAAGTGGCTCTTCAGTAAAAACAATTTAAAATGTAAGTGTTTCCCCTATTACTAGTTATGAGAATCCTTTCCTAGATTAATCACAGGATAGTATCTCAGCCTGCTGTCATCCACATTAAAGTAATTATGGGCTCATTAATTTCAACTTTAATAAACAGGATGTTTGAAAAAAAACAACAAAGGATGCTATCAGCTTTCAGTATCAATTACATCCCAACCTGAAGAGCTAAACTTGGTTGCAAGACAGAAGGAACAGTGTAAAAAGAATAAATTACTAAATTAATTCTCTGCTTACAATTGCTGTCAGTTTACTAGTTCCAGGGCTTTATAACTGAACCTAAGTGATTTTAGTTTCTACAGTGATGCCTACATACAGCAGTTAGCACTAGCTTTAATTAAGGTTCCATGTATCCCCAGGTTGCCCCAAGCTCCTGTTAACAGTCACTTCATGTAATGAATGCAGACACCACGGTTCTGAAGTGCTTCTACACTAGCTTGGTAGAAGGTAGCAAGCTAACATAACCAGGCTTTTCTTGCAGTCCAGAGCATGGATTACCATCTTCATGACCTATGTGAGCCTTCAAAACAAAACACAGTCTGATAATTAAAACTCTCTCAAAGTTTTGAAAGGCTGAGGTTTTGTCTGTACATGTTGGGGCTTTTTTGCTTAATTTTAGCCACGTAAGAAATGCTTGCAAAGCAGGTTAAGTCAATACTGTGTTTTAAGAATGAACAAGTACTATGTAAGACCATTCTTGTTTAAAAAGGAGAGTTCTGGAAAGCACAAACATTTCAGCTCATGCTTTTGCCTTTAACTTTTTAATGTGTTTTTCATTAATACAATAGCTTTTAGTGATAAAGCGTAAGAACTAAAGTTTCACTTTTCCATCAGCATAAAAAACCCACATAGAAACAAACCCATAATTGTGATATCAGTATGCCACCTAGAATTAAGGACAAAATTCCAGGCTAGGTGAAAATTCCCTGTATTTTCAAATAAAGATGAAGAGTTAAACGTTCTGGTTTATACTATGATAAAATCACCAAATATTTTTCTTTATAAAACAGGATAATATTGACCTGAGCTCAGCTGAGCAGCTCCCTGTGTTCAAATAGTAACTGCAAAATTCTTTGACTTGACTGGAGGTACCCTCTCTATGTGAGTTAATGCACACTCTTACAGCATCTGTTCTGACTGCATTTCTTAAGTGGGTCATTATGTAACATCTAGATGCTGCTGCTGTGGGCTATATCACATAAGAAACTTTCAAAATCACTTAAAGTGGAAAACATTAAAGAATTCCAGAACCCCTAACCTAGTTTACACTTTGCCTGAGAAAAGATGACAGCTTAGTTCATATCCCAGGCTCAGGTTTTGAAAAATTCTGCAATATCTTTATTTTCTCCCAGACCAGTATTTTTATTTTTCTGCTCAGTTCTTTTAGGGATACTATAGATGTAAAACACTATCAAGTGCCATACACACACCGACACAGTGAAACAGAAAATTCAACTATTTTTGATTCCTTTCATGCTCTACATGCACATTTACACAGATCCAACATTTCATACTAATGGCTCAAATTTCCAGCTATTGATGCTCACCTTGGCCTCTGAAAGCTTTTCACAAAAACATGTGACCAACAAGGTTGAACAGACAGATTTAGAGCTCCAGAGAAATGGCAAAAGGAACAGATCCTATTTTAAAGCATACAAATCTAGCAGGAGTCTTAAGAGAAAAGAACATTATATTGACACAACAGTTCAATCTCTAAAATTAGTTTCAGGTAGATCATGGCAATAGTATGTAATGCGTGAGTGCTTACATCTTGCAGTACATATGCAAGAAAACTGGGGGGTTTGGCGTGTCTATGCAGTGCTCTAACTGAGAACTGAATTACTTAACTGAACATCTAAACTCAGATTATCATTTCCAACCCACGAACTGCTGGTTAGGTGCATCTCACACTGCAGAACCACTCTTTCAATTTAATATGTAACTACAGTCTTCCCTGCCATTTGCTTAAAAATACTGAACCAGTTTTCTCTTCTGTTCAGTGAGAACCACCCCCGAAACAACTTTTATATACAAAACAGTGCATGGAAATACAAGCAAACATGAAAAATACAAAGAAAACTCCACAAGCATCCAAAGAAATTTAATTACAATTAATATACACTTTTAAAAAAAAAGTGTTGTCCATTTCAGTCCCAGTATCATATAATGGTTGAGGTGGGAGGTACCTTCATAGGTCATCTGGTCCCACCTTCCCTATCCAAGCAGGGCCACCTAGAGCAGGTTTGCCCAGGACCATCTGAAGATGGCTTTGGAATGTCTCCAAGGAGGAGACTGCACAATGTCCAACTTGCACTCAGGACTTGGTCACTCCCACACTGCCCATGTTCAGTAGGAACCTTCTGTGTTTCAGTTTGTGCCTCTGCTCTTGTCACTGGGCACCACTGAAGAGCCTGGCTTTGTCCTCTTCCATCCCTCCCTTCAGTTATTGATTTACATTGATGACATTTATCCTGAAGCTTCTTTTCTCCAGGCCAAACAGTCCCAGGCCTCTCCTCACAGGACAGATGCTCCAGTCCATTCATCACCTTCATGGACCTTTGCTAGATTCTCTCAAATTTGCCCATGTCTCCTTCATACTGGTGAGCCCAGAACTGGAACTGGACACAGGACTCCCTCCTCATGTGGCCTCACCAGTGCTGAACAGAAACTTTCAGGCACTTTCAAACGTCAATAAATTACCATTAATAATTCCCATTTTTAGCTTCCATCATGGAAAGCCTTTCCCCACTTATACCATTCTGCGAAAAATGATCTTGTGTGATTTTTTCATAAGTTAACTGAATATGTGAGATAAGTCTTATTGTATTTGAGATTTCAAAACATTTTTCACACTAGGCTGAGAGGGCACTCACATGAGCTAAGAATAAATCTGGTGGTTGCCTAATCATTGAAATAATTTTATTTAGAAGCAATTTAGTAATGTTTAAAAGAAGTATAATCACTCTGAATATAAATTTGATTCCTTAACATAGAAAGAAATTGTGAGGTGTAGTTACTGAGCACGAAAATATGAAAAATATAAAATTACGTTAATTTGGCTATTCCAGGGTGTGCAAGGAAAACCCTACCCAATGGATATGTTCAGACTCTAAAAGTACTCAAAAACAGTCTTAAAGCATTCAACAAGCTGTACTTTGGCCCAGCATTTTTTAAAATTACAACTCCAGTGCCATAACAAACTAATGTAATTTATAAAAATAGCCAACCTTCATGCAGGGTTATACTCTTTGCAGTGCTATTGACTTTTTAATTTTTTAATTTTTTCTCAGTTTTTCTGATTTTGTATTCTCTCTGGACAAGCAACTACATCCTGAAGCACAGAAATTACAAGAAGCTACCAGGGAGTGTTGCATCACATTGCGGAACTGTCTGCAGCACAGCCAATCTAAGATGGTGTATCTACCGAGTCCAGCACTGAAACTCTGCCATACATGTATTCTGCTTTTAAAATCTCTGATGGTTATTTTTGACACAGCTATACATTTTCCTATTGAAAAAGGCATCTCACTGATGGCAGATCTGTAACATGTTCTGCACATGTGCTGTTCCAGTCACAACTAAATGAGCAGCCTGAAAACGCACAATAAGAATTAATTGCAAATTGTCAATCAGGCAAGTGATAGCAGCTATCAGAAAATGAGAAGCAGCTTCTGTTTAATGATGCTGATGCTTAATGATGGTGATTAGATGTCAAGAACATCTCTGACAGAAAATTTGGTCCTAAAAAGACACAGTTGTGGGGATATTAATATAGTAAATCCTAAAATAAGAAGGCTTAATCTTGAAAAACACATCCCTAAAATATAAGTATGATCCTTAAGTACGCCTCCAATAATTCCTTGAGCTAGAAGGGATCATATTTGCATTCTGCCAAAGAGATGAAAATGTGCAAACAAGCTCACACAACTTCTGGGCCCCAGAGAATGGGAAAGCTCCCAGAGTTGTGTCTGATATGTACACCTGTTAGCTTTTGCATTCAGATCAGGAAGGTGCTTCCAGAAGTCACCTAATGGTTCACATCATGGAATGTACCTGGAATACACAGATTATTTTAGGTGAAACTAAGTGGGAAGACATGATCTAGAAGCTCACTTAATGCACTACAAATATGAGCAGGCATTTAGTCAACCGAACTTGACTAGAATTACTCTGAAGCAGAACTCTGCAAAAATTCTTACTCATTATTACTCAATCACCCAGTTTCCCACTGTTAGTCTGCTTCCCATACTTAGGCCTAGACAAAGCTACAATTTTTCCAGCAAGACTTCTCAATTTCATTTCTCTATCACTTACAAATTATACTTCCAGACTTCAGAAAGTGTCCAGTAATTTAATTTTAAGATGGTGACAATTTTGATCAAAAAGCATTGTGATCCTATCATCCAAGAATAATGTAGTTCTCTCCATCACAGTACTATCAAAGGTATATTATTACTGCCTTAATAGTTTCATAAAAGTCTAATGACTAGACTAATAAAAAGTTATACAGAACCAGGTACAACAAATAGAACTCACTGCTCACTTTATTTCCAGCTAAGGTCAACTGTTCACAAAATTTTTCTGAAGGAAAAGGGCAGTGCTAGAATGATACACTTGTAGAACATTTAAAATAAAATTCAGAGGGAGAATAAATGATGTGAGGACAAAGACACACAATGTATAAAACAGATTAGTTGTGATGGATGTTAACAAAGTAACTGTCGATCAAAACTCTGAGAAGTTGCCAAAGTACAGAAAAAGATGATGATGTTATATATTCATATAAAAATCAAGTGTAACATTTTCCCAGCAAAGCCAACGCAAGGAATGCTGATTGGTATAAAGCCAGAGCACCAGCTCCTGCCTCCAGAGGACTGCCTGATAAAAGCTTCTGCCTGGGCTCGTTAAAACAGCTTTATCACATCTCACAACTGAATTCAAACACACAGTTTAATTTATTAACATCCGCAGACCAGCTATCACAGAACTCTCCTGGAGCTACAAGCTTAAAGAACTATATTCCTAAACTATCAGACTATAAAAATGAATTTGGGAAAGACAGATAATAAATCCTCTATGGTCATTTGTATGCAAGTGCTATTCTAATGGTGATTTTAATCAGGCAGTGGACAAAAGTTAACTACTTTTGGAGTATGCACACCAAAAATTACAACTAGAAAAGCTTAAGCTGTTATAAAAGTTAAAATATATGACATCTTCTTGATTAAAGCCTCCTAGATACATCAGCCTTGAAAAATGAGAGAGGAATGAGCACACCCTATTTTATCATTATAATAGCATTTAGTAAAGACACTCATAAAAGCAGAGGCACATCTTATCAAGTGTGAGATGGTACAGCACTGATAAAAATAATCTGAATAAGAAGTGCTTGAAACTTCAAAAGCTTTGCTATTGCCTGTGACATTGACTTTTCATGTTAAAAAATTGTTTAAAGTAACTGTCTTCAGGTTTTATTTATGGAAGAGAGAACTAAGAAGTTCATGCTACATATCAAATGTTCAGGAGCTAAAATATTCTTAGAAAAAAAGAGTTCATAAAAGGGTCACTGACAAAGTTTTCTTTCTGAAGATCCAAATGCAATAAATAGCTGGAAAGCAGTGCAAGTTGAAGCTGTGCTTCTTTATTTAATTTATTTGGAATATCTGTTGTGATCATAAAAGAGACAAGTTCTGGAGGCCCTTGAGAATCCATGCAGTCTTCTGTCAAGCTTCCGACAGAGATGAGGGAATGTTGATGGTTGTTATTTCTTGCAAGACGATGATTCCTACCTCAGCCCAAATTCTTGAGAGCTGATTCATTCAAAGACATGTGCACTGCAAGGGCATCACTTACTCCCAACAGGAGCTGGAAGCAGCTGATCTCATCTCCATGGAAGCAATAACTCCTACAGAGCTCTCGTAGGATGGGAAGAATTACCATTAACAGGGGCAAGCTGGAATCTCTCCTTTTTGATAGACAGAAACACCTGGAATTAAGTTGAAATCTGTATCCGACCTTTAATTTTCCAATTTCAAGCCCTGTGGTCAGTTAGCTTCTAAGAAGTTAGAAAGTTAGAAAAGAAAAAGCAACATTCAAAAACTAGTTATCATTTGTAAAGCATAATGTAGAAGACATCAAGTAAATTTCCAGGGAAATTATCCATATTGTAAAAACAGGATGGAGAAAAACTATTTAGGTGACAACTGTGTATCTGGGAAGTCTGCCACTGCTGAGAATGTTAAATCACAGGCTGAGGACAGGTGGAAGGCTGCTGTGGAAGGGACAGCAGCTTAGACTTGAAAGTACAAAAAAGACAAAAATCTAAGACATATCAAAGAAAGTTTTTGTCCTATACAGTACTGCAAAATCTTAGCTATTTATTTCATCCATTTTGGGTACCAGGCTTTAAATTTAAGAAGATTTACTTTAGAACTAGGAAAAAGCTTGAATCAGGAAAGATAAATTGTGGAATAGATTAACCAGCAATTTCATAAATCCACCAGTAGTGGTGAATTTTAAGTACATTAAGCAAAAAGTTGTCTGAACCACCATATGAATATTTGATCCAGCCTTGGGGAATCAGGACAAACAGGAAGATTTCTCAACTTCTCTTCTGAAATATTTTTCTATGATTCAATGGGTTTTTATTGCTTTTATCTCAAAAGTACAAATGAAATCCAATGTAATAGAATTTTTGAGCTGGATTTTGCATCAGTCTTTTGCCCTGAGCAGGCTGCATGGATTACACACAGTTGTATGCAGCCTGGTTAGTCACTGTCTGCCTAGCATTCACAGACAAATATAAACATGTAAACTTGACTGAGTATATGTCTATTTATTTTGTCCTCAGACAGAAAAGTCACAGCTTTGTCAGTGGTGGGATTTTTTTTCTTATAAGACAAGTATCTCAGATGAAGACATCGCACAAAAATCTCAGCATTCCCTGAGGAAGTTTTGTTTCCCAGAAAGTACATAATTTACTGACTCTTAAAAGTTGCAGTTTTTGTGATTTGAATTAGAAATACTCTCCATTATGTTGAATAGGTAAACAGGCTTTCTTTTGATATCTCTTTTTGTTTCTCACATTCTCATATTCTTTCACATGATATTAGCATGATAAGATTACATTAGCATTACAAGGCATATTGTCACTATAGTTGGGTATCCTCTATAGCCACAGTTTTGGCTTATGAAATTATGGACTGGGTAGGAAGAGGCAAAAACTATGTTTCTTCTCTTTTCTGTAAGAGGTTCAGAATTTGAAGGACTAAAGTCAACTGTTCAAACAGTCATGAGCAAATGTGTAACAGGACGATCCTCAGCTGCAAACACTGCATTATACTGCAAGTGTTGCAAGACCAGGCTTTCACTCATCATGAAACAGGCACTGATGCATCCGGAAGATCTATATTAATTGCTTAAGTGCAAGGTGCATTTAATCAATACACACCCTTCTTGGAACACAAAACATTGTGTGTTATTGCAACGAGAAACTATCTAATGAACTGTGTGTTCACTATTGCATACTCGCTTATTCTAACACCTCATCTGCAGAATGGAAAGAATACCATCTACACAGTCAGTGTTGTGAATTGCCACTTAACCAAATAGTGGTTTGATAATGCCATCAACTTTTTCTTGTTCGTTTTCAGTGAGGTATTAGTCACTTCACTGACAGCATATCTGTACGTATTCTCTGTGAAGAGGCTTACGTGAAAACACACCATTAATGCTTTGGGTTCTTGAAAGGAAAAGAAAAATACACAAAAAAAAGTGCCTACTTTTTTCTGAATTCTTTAATTGAAAAAGTCCTAACAGATTGTCAGCCTTGTAGTAATTTAAGTGCTGTTGATTAAAGTGACTGCTGATAAAACACTGCTAAATAAGACATTAGAAATTTACTGACATCTTTTAGATAGTTTTACATACATTCCACTCCAAACAGGTCAAAACGTTCCATTTTTTGCATTTCTAAGTAAAGGCAGTTGTTTTTGAACTCTCGCAAAGTAAAACATACAGCTAAATTATGAGGAGAGGTTTGGTTTTTTTAATACAACATGGGATTTAGCTGAACACCTCCCACGTCTTCAGGAACAAAAAAAGTTACTGATGCTCAAAACTGGGGTGGCTCAAAGATTTAAGATACAAGAAGAGATCTTTATAAGTCTATTTTGAAATAGAGAATTGCTTTTTTCTACTTTAGTATCAGAAAATTAGCTGAATGCAAACAAAAGGTGTAGCTGACACAAATATTTTACAAGCCTGAATAATGTCTAAATACTGTTCAACCCTGCAATTTAAGCAATTAGGCAGGGTATACAAGTCTTTCTAATTTTAGGTCCTTCTAGTTCATATTTTTAGTAAAGATTTTATGGTCTGGGGGAAACTTGACAGCAGGTGTGCCATGTAACTACAGGTTAAATACAGGTGTGTCTATGTTACTATACTCTCAGTCCTATCTGTTTCCTTCTCACTTTAACCTCCCCTTACTATTTTTTCTCCACTCTGTCAGAATTCTGTATTATAAAACATGCACTAGAGACCACCAGTTCCACTGGATGCATCACCTACTCTTCTCCCCTATGACTGACAATCAACCAACCAAGAATGAAGTGTGTAACCTAAAAATAACATCCCTCTGAGGAAAAAGATTATGCAAAAAAGGTCAGAAAGTGCTCATTTAGCTGAGGGGTTCATATGTGCCTTCCAAGTGACAAATACAAGCAGAAGCAGAAGACATTGCTTGAGAGAGTTGGAGGTGTTAATCTCTGGCAGACAAGTTTGTCATCACCATGCAATAGTAGGCAGAAAGGGCAAAACCAATCACCAATCTACCAAACCCATTGTGCTATTTGATCTCCTCTTTCCCATCTACCATGTAGAGAAGGCTGGAAGAAGCAGCTTTGAAGCAAACTCTGTAGTGAGTAAACAGATCCTAGACACAGAGGTACTTCTCTAATTTTCCCCACTCTTGAAGGTAGGCTGGGAAGAAATTTATGCAATGTAGCACTTTCCAAAAAAAACAAAACTGGGAAACCCCACTTCATTGCCACCACAAAGATCAAAGAATGATGCATTATATAAAGTAGACCTAGTTACTAAAGCAATAGCATGAAATCCTCTGTATTTTAATCATACTGCATATCCTCACAACTTTCATATCTATTTTGTTGGGTTTTTTTTTTCCTTAGGTATCTTGGATTTGGTAGACTGTCTGTGCAGAAATCAGGGCAGCACCTAAGAGTGTGTGTATGACAATTACAGCACCCTTTTAAAAATAACAACGAACTTTAATGCATACTTGTTTCAGTTAACAGCAGGTGGATGCTGCCAGCACACAATACCCCAGACAAACAGTCTAGATTTATCTTTCTCTATTGATAGCATTACAACAGGTGATACTTTTTATAATGTCACATCAGAAAACACAAAAACCTCAAATGTCCATAAATCAACACAGAAAATAATACTCACAGTAGAAAGAGTGAACCATAAGACATGCAGGGTACAATTCACTTACTGAGCATTGGAATATAAGTCAATCATCAGAATGATAAGGGACATGTGGTATCCCCTGGTTAAAACCAGCCACACTCAAAACTTGAGACCTGTGGTGATCTGAGGAAACACCTATCATACTGATACCAGCACACAATGAAGCAAAGATTCATCTGTGGTTGCATATCCTTGATCTACATCTTTTATATTGCTTCAAAGGACTATTCTTTAAGAATTTTTCTCCTACTTATTCCAAGATAAACAGGCTTCAATATCTCTGTCTAAAGGTAGAAGAACAGCAGATCCTAGAGTCCACTTGCTCAGATACCACTGAAAACACACACAGAGAAGGCATTTCTTAATTTTTGCCCTCTCCTGTCTTTTAACTGCTCAGGTAGGACTGCAATGCCTGTGTACTTTTCATTCTCCCAAAAACCATCTGCACTGGGAAACCGTGTGCACACAGACAAGGATGCTCCTGCCAGCAATGATGCTCGGTGTGTCTGTGCAGGGGCATTTCCTGATCCATCTCAGTGCCTGGACAGGAAAGGAGCACCTGTTGCTGCAAAATGCTAGAAGTGGTTGGTGCAACATGCTTTAGCACACTAAAAAAAACAATCTCAAAAAACATCAATCTTTCTAGAGTGTTCTCTGAAACTATGAGCTGCAACATTCATGCCAAAAAAAAAGCATTATAGTAGTGCTGGTCTAGGTATTTTGAAAATATGATTATAGACCATTAATTTACGGTACTTAACATGTACACAGACATATTATAGAATTCCAAAGCTCAACATTCAGTTACAATAATGCTTGTATCTGACAGATGTTATATAGCATGACTTTCAGAAGATCATCATTTCAAGTAGCATCATGTACGCATGTTAATTTTTTTTTTTAATCAAACTTCTTTTTCTTTTTCAACTTATTGCAAGTATTTTGGATAGATCTTTTCTCCATATAATGTTTATCTTTTGGCACAAAAATATCTTTCAATGTGTTTTTATTAGAACATGCACTGTAATATCATTAAAAGTTCAAAGTCAAATAACTACATTTAATTTCAAAAATCATTATTCATTGCAATTTTTCCAACAGGTATCAAAGGGTTTAGGAATAGTCAGAATAATCAAATTACTTAGTGTGATAATATGCTGTTCTGGTTGTTCCCACTCAGAAGAATCAGACCCATCATCACATTTTGTGGCTACTGTTTACCTTTCTAATAAGTCCTAACCGTTTCTTCCGGATAATTAACAAAAGTTGAATTCAAAAATTAAGATTTTCTCTCCTAAAGCCTGATAACTACAGCGATATTCATAATATATCTCTCTGGAAATAAGACTGGTAACTGAAAATTGTGAGAACAAGAAAACTTATCAGTAAAATTGGGGGGCTTTTTCCCTGGCATTGAAATAGCTTACTTGCTTTCCATTTCTTACAACCCTTTTTTTACTGACTGCATGAAATAGAGCCACCATCTTGAAGTCTGTGTCTCAGGACATTCAGAGCCTTCAAGTTGGAATAATTCTTTTTGTGCTTTCACCACTTAGCCATTCCGTGGCATATGGGTATAACGTGCTGTGTGGTGCTAGACATTTAACTATGCTCTGGGATTATGCATTATCTGGTGAAAAATACCTGGTAGGAAAACAAAGATATTATCTCCTACAATAAAATCCAAATATTTTAATTATTTTTCTCAACCAGGCAAAATTTTTGTGCTTTAAACCTCCCTATTATCATGCCTTCCACCTGTAGTTCATTTCTGCAGTGGACATATAAGCATCTGTGACTTTCATACCACTGTTAGTGTTGCTACAGTATAAATTATAAACATACAACAGGGGATCGCAGCTATAAAGTGTCTCTCTAAAGAAATTTGCTCATAGGTGAAAAAGAATATAAAAGAGAAACACTATATTTATTTTCAGACCTCTGACAGAGAGCTCCTTTTAATACCATATTAAGTCTCTGCTGGACTGCAAGAAATAAAAAACAGTATGTGTTCAAATCTACAGCTTTTATTCTGTGTTTGGGTTTATTCTTAGAGGTGAATGGATTCAATATATTTTCAACCCAACCACATATTTCAAACTGCTTCCAGTTTATAGCTGTCCACAGATCTCCCAAATTCATAAAAGTAAATCTAGAGCCCAGCCTTCTCTACTGCTGCATGCATGAAGGTGATAACACAAAAATGATCTCTCTTGTAGAGTGTGAGAATGGAAAGTGATGAGGAAAAAAAAAGCAAACCATGATCTATATGATCCTAAGACTCCTGTAATACAATTACGAACATCACAAAATAATTGGATTCTATGCTTTCCACGGTTCTATAGACTCCAAAACAAATACATTCCACACACTGTCGCTTCTCTTCCACATTCTACCTGGTGTACTCAGTGGGAAATTCAGGCCAAACACTACTTAGCCATCACAGCAATAGAAAGCAAAGACCTTGCCAGAGAAACCAGGATTCTGAAACAACTACTAAAAAAAAACCAACAAATGCCTATGTCAAACTGTTGTCCATTTACTTTTGATGCACCCACACATTACAGTTCTAGCCAAACATCAGAGAGAAAAAACATCCCATTAACCACCCACACCTGCACTGTCACACTGTGCCCCAAAACATGAAAGGATTGGTATCTGCACTCCTTATGTCCCAGAATAGGCCCAAGCCTATTAATTGAAGAGTGTGCTAATAAAGAAGGGAATCCTGCTTGGTTCAGAATGTATCGACTACAACAACTGAAATATGGATTTGGCTCCTTGACTTCCAAGACCAGCAATGTTTGCTAATGTTTTTTTCTCATCTCAAATAGGAGCAATGGCTTCTGTTAATAGGACGCAATAAATGGCCAGCATTTGTTTGGCAAGGAAGAGTTCAAATACAGTCTATTTTGGTACCTGAAAGGGAGGACAAGCAGAACTGGGGAGGGGGATGGGGAGAAGATAGTAGGACAGCCTGGCAGGAATGCACGTATCTATGAAATAGTGAAGCAATCAGGCGCTGTATTTTTAGCTACTTTCTTTTTCAAGTGCCAAAGATTCCGAATAAATCACAATGGCAAACTGAGAGGCTGAGATGGGATAGATTACAGCTGAATGTTGCACAGATCAAATATTCAGCTCCAACCCAAAGCAGAAGTCCTAAGTGCTTATCTGATGCACTGTAAAAGCTTTCCATGACACACACCAGCTACTTCTTTGATGGCTACACTTACTGCCAGATGCCCTATCTTCCTCTATATATTTCAAAATGTCTGAAAACACCTGGAAAGCATAAGTTCCTGAAGCCAAGTATACCCAAAACTTGTCCAGATGTTCAATTATATATAGATCAACCCTCTAAGCATAGGAAGTAATCTTGAAAGACAGAATAATAAATAAAAAAGCTGTATTTTGTGAAAATTTATATTTACATGATGCAAAATTTATATTGATGGAAAGCCAAGGTATTTTCAGCATTCATGTCAAATAC